>CM074719.1:586021485-587330695 GCA_037306005.1 Rhinophrynus dorsalis | reverse complement strand
TAGGGTGATACACTTATATACACACCACACAGTCTGATCTCCTAAACACAGGGACACCAGGGTGATACATTTATATACACACCACACAGTCTGATCCCTAAACACAGGGACACCAGGGTGATACACCTATATACACACCACACAGTCTGATCTCCTACACACAGGGACACCAAGGTTATACACTTATATACACACCACACAGTCTGATCTCCTAAACACAGGGACACCAGGGTGATATACTTATATACACACCACACAGTCTGATCTCCTAAACACAGGGACACCAGGGTGATACACTTATATACACACCACACAGTCTGATCTCCTAAACACAAGGACACCAGGGTGATACACTTATATACACACCACACAGTCTGATCTCCTAAACACAGGGACACCAGGGTGATACACTTATATACACACCACACAGTCTGATCTCCTAAACACAGGGACATCAGGGTGATACACTTATATACATACCACACAGTCTGATCTCCTAAACACAGGGACACCAGGGTGATATACTTATATACACACCACACAGTCTGATCTCCTAAACACAGGGACACCAGGGTGATACACTTATATACACACCACACAGTCTGATCTCCTAAACACAGGGACACCAGGGTGATACATTTATATACACACCACACAGTCTGATCCCCTAAACACAGGGACACCAGGGTGATACACCTATATACACACCACACAGTCTGATCTCCTACACACAGGGACACCAAGGTTATACACTTATATACACACCACACAGTCTGATCTCCTAAACACAGGGACACCAGGGTGATATACTTATATACACACCACACAGTCTGATCTCCTAAACACAGGGACACCAGGGTGATACACTTATATACACACCACACAGTCTGATCTCCTAAACACAAGGACACCAGGGTGATACACTTATATACACACCACACAGTCTGATCTCCTAAACACAGGGACATCAAGGTGATACACTTATATACACACCACACAGTCTGATCTCCTAAACACAGGGAAACCAGGGTGATACACTTATATACACACCACACTGTCTGATCTCCTAAACACAAGGACATCAGGTTGATACACTTATATACACCACACAGTCTGATCTCCTAAACACAGGGACACCAGGGTGATACACTTATATACACACCACGCAGTCTGATCTCCTAAACACAGGGACACCAGGGTGATGCACTTATATACACACCACACAGTCTGATCTCCTAAACACAGGGACACCAGGGTGATACACTTATACACACACCACACAGTGTGATCTCCTAAACACAGGGACACCAGGGTGATACACTTATATACACACCACACAGTCTGATCTCCTAAACACAGGGTCACCAGGGTGATACACTTATATACACACCACACAGTGTGATCTCCTAAACACAGGGACACCAGGGTGATACACTTATATACACACCACACAGTCTGATCTCCTAAACACAGGGACACCAGGGTGGAAAAGAGGGGTAGAGGGATGTGGGTTTCAAAGACAACTGTCCTGACTAAAGATGGACAGTACTTGATAGCATCAAACTCCTTGAAAACTTTGTACTCACGCAATTAACAATATTTGAATACAAGCAAGGACCATGACAGGTTTTGGTTTACATATTCAGTCATCATATTGAATGAATACACAATTGTTTTACTTGTTTTATGACATGTTTTATTAAATACTAGTTTAAAAGCCCGTGTACACGGGCTAAGGTCCGGAACCCTTTGAGTGCCAGAGGGGTACTCAACGCATTGCTTTGCAATGCGTTGCATACCCCTCTGGCACTCAAAGGGTTAAGTGGTTGCTACCTCACTACTCCATGCAATGCAGTCTTGCGTCACTTCACTCACGTGATACAATCATGCGCAGTAGAGACTGCTGAAAGAACGCAGTCTCTACTGAGCATGACGGCTTCGGACAAACATCCTAGCAAATTATTATATAGGATAAGGATAAGTTTCTTATTAGGCAAAGTAGGCAACTACAGCCACAATTCCAGAGGTGTCTGAGCTATGCTGGCCACACCCATACTCTGAATTATAAGAGTGACCACAGCAGTCCCAATGTCCTATACCAAACACCAACTCCTGCTTTAGCGTGGCTGGTTTATGTACTAATTTATATAATCCTTCACTAGCTATTAGTTAACTTTTTAGATGCTGGAGGCCACTAACTTTTTTTTGTTCTTGAATGTTACAAAGTGAGGGTATTTTCTGTGTCAGTGGCTGGGAGTGGGATCAAGTGATGATTGGGAGTGTATCTATGGGTGGGGTTAGGGGGTGCATACCTGTATGTAGGCAAATTATCCTCTTATGCTGATTTCATGCTATTTACACATATGTGTTGCCTGTGACAATTGTGAAAAGTGAATAGCATCCTATGGTATATATTAACCTTTGAGGAGTCTCCTATTTTCTTTCGTATTGTTGCAAAGCATTTTCTTGAATTTCTGCCCTAAATTGTTTGAAAATTGTAGATTTGTCCTTAATCCCGTAAGCGGTCCCGGAGTGTGTGGTCCTTTAAGGACCAGATAGGGAAGTTCAATGTGCCGCCCCACGTGACTGATCACATGTGCCGGCACCCCAAACGAGTGACTGAAAGAAATCACTCCGGTCTTGGAGCGATCAACTTCAGTCCCATGTATAACTCACCTCGCTCCTGCAGGAGCGCGGTGAGTAAAAGTACATGACATGCCAGGACCATCACTGGTCCTTAAGTGCTGGACCAGCGTGACGGTCCGGGTACATCATCGGACGAGAAGAGGTTAAGTAAATCTTGGTCTATGAGAAATTTTTAGGAACTTGTGACCTTGCAGTTACTGCCTTACATGTTCTTCTGCCCAGGGCAAAATAGCCTTGACCTCTAACCAAGCTGCGAGACTTCTTGTTCTGTCTTGCTTGTTGATGTAAGCTACTGCTGTGGTGTTGACAGACTGGACCCGGACGGGGCTGTCCTCCAGCTGGCGTGTCTAGTGGCGAAGGGCATGGAATATAGCCTATAGCTCTAACGCATTGATGGGAAGGAGAGATTCCTCCAGACACCACCGTCCCTGAGGATTCAGGTGACCCAACACTGCTCCCCAGCCTGATAGGCTGGCATCCATCATCACCGTGGTCCAGAAGGACACCAGAAAGGGCTTGCCCTTCAGCAGAATGGAGAGGTTGAGCCACCACAACAGACTCAGTTCCACATGAAGAGGGAGGGACACAGACATCTTCAGGAGATCCGGCTGACCCCTGCACACCTGGATCACAAACCTCTGGAGTTCCCTGGTGTGAGCCATGGCGAACGGAACTGCTTTTATGGTGGAAATTAACTTCCCCA
Organism: Rhinophrynus dorsalis; assembly: GCA_037306005.1. Taxonomy (NCBI): domain Eukaryota; kingdom Metazoa; phylum Chordata; class Amphibia; order Anura; family Rhinophrynidae; genus Rhinophrynus; species Rhinophrynus dorsalis. Next base: position 587,327,346 of record CM074719.1, on the reverse strand, counting down.
CTAAAGTGGACAACTTCCTGGCTGGAACTGGATAGCGAGCCAGAACAGCAGAAACCCTGTGGGCGATCTGGTGAGCCACCTCGTCCATGAAAAACACCATGCGTTGTTGAGTGTCGAAGAGAAGGCCCAGGAAGACCAGACGCTGGGATGGGACAAGATCCGACTTCTCCATGTTGCTGATCCACCCGTGATGGGTGAGTGCATGAATGCAATCCTGAACCTGCTGATGAAGAAGTTCCGGAGAAGGGGCTTTCAGAAGCAGGTCATCCATGTATGGAGTAACTCTGATGCCAGTCCAATGGAGGATGACACTAAGGCTCCCAGGAGACGACTGAAGACTTGAGGAGCTGTAGTCAGACCAAAGGGAAGAGCAGAAATCACCATCTTTAGGGACTCCTGGTGATAATGAGTCTTGATCACAAAGGAATTGAAATCCTTCAGGTCCAAAATCAGACAACAGCCACTGTCCTTCTTGGAAACCACAAATAGGTTTGAGTAAAAACCCAAATCCCTGTCCTGAACTGGAACTGGTTCCAGGACCTCCTTGTCCAGAAGGGCTTGGATAGTGCGGTTGAACAAACAGCATTTCTTTACACCCTAAGGCATGTGGGAAGGGAAAACCCAGAAGGGAGGAAGAGAGGTGAAAGGGATTCTGTACCTCTCCTCCACCACCTGCAAAACCCAAGGATTCACTACTGAGTAGTCCCATACGCTGAGGTAGTGACGCAGATGGCCATCCACAGCAGAGTGGGGACCTGGGTTCGGCGAGTCATGCCGAAGAAGGCTTGGAAGCCTTGGGCTTGGCGGAGGCCTTAGGCTTCCATTGTTGTTTGGGCTTGGAGGAGGAATGTGGAGCTGAGGGAACTATTTGGTTCTATGGACGTATCTCAGTCCAGAGGGAACGAAAAAGCTGATTATGCTTGATAGGCGTCTTCTTCCTAGAGACTATAGGCAGAAGGGTACTCTTGCCCCCTGTGAACTCACTAATCAGATCCTTAAGTTCTGGCCCAAATAGAGAAGTGCCCTGAAAGGGCAACAAGAGCAAAGCTTTCTTGGAAGCAGTGTCAGCAGACCAGATCTTGAGCCAAAGAGCTTGACTGATACGTCAGATACTCTAGGAGGTTTTGGCAGGGAAGATCTGACAGAAGTAGGGGTCTGCCAGGAGTGGAAGACCCCCTGTAACTGGGATGGAAAGAGCTGTAATGTTGGCCTGAGGTCTCTAGTAGCAGCCTTAAACTCTTGCACCCAAACTGGCTCTAATGCATGGCTGGAGGTCCTTGGGGGAGACTCAGGGACAGTAGAACATGCTGGGCATAAATGACCTGAGAATTCTCTAGTTAACCCTGATTGACATGAGGAGCAATGCACACAGAGATCGCAGCATCCGTTGTCTTAGGTCTAGCCCCAAACTCCAGCGGATTAGACATTCTCACAGTGTCAAAATGTTCAAAGTATAAGGTATCACCCAAAAACAGTGTGTAGGATTAAAAGTTCAGCCCAGAAATCACTAAAATAAACTTATCTGGCAAGTGAAGGGTTAATATGCAGAGGAGAGAAGGAGAGTCCAAGCCCTGCGTATGATACTCGTTCAAGGAAAGCACAAAATGGCTGCCGTGACGGGAGTCAATCAGGAATGAGCGAGCGATGCAAGCGCTCATGGGAAATGTAGTTTTCTCAGAATAAGTACCCCAACAGTACTAGAAGCCCCCTAAGCCCCCCAACACACACCAATCATTGACCGGATAATAGAGCAAGGGCAGACAAACAAAATGAGCCATCTCTGAAGTCGATACGATGAGCGGTTGCAGAGATATGTACCAAACTGTACAGTTCCATAGAAGTGAATGGAGCAATGGCGTCTATGCGGTAAAAGCGCACCTTAACACAAATTTGCAAAGTTGTAACTAAGAAGTAATCCCCCTAAAAGATGCCAACCAGCAGCCATAGGGTTAAGTTACCACAGAAACTTGCTCCAAAACACCAAACAGACATACAGATAAACCCAATGAGTGCAGGCTTGTGCAATAGGAACTCCAAAGGAAAAACCCCTGTGCGGAGGGGCACTGTAGGACATGTGGACCTGCAGCACTCAAAGGGTTGCTCACCTTTCCTGCAGATCTTCTGTCTTCAGATTACCATGTTTTAAGAAGAAGCACTGCCAACCTGCATCCCTCCAGCTGAGTATGATAGTAAATGTAGAAGTTCTCAAGCTTTTTTTGCTCAAGGCACACCTAACATGCAGTCTGGCATTTTCGGGGCACCACAATTATGTTATGTCTTTTGTGAAGGGTGTAATGAAGGTTACAAATACATAAATATAGAGTTATTGTTAGACCTCATAACTAAAATAAACATATTGTGAATTGTAATATCTTTAAATATACAGGTAGAAGTCTACATTCACATTTTGTCAAAGAATTATAGATACAATGGCACCCTGGTTGAGAAACACTGATGTAGACCAATGGGAGCTGGAGGGCCATATGTTGCCCACTGCTAGTCGAGTCCAATAAACGCATCAGTTTTGCAAATTATTTGATGGATCGCACAGGACATAGTTGAAAATGATATCTTTTTTTTGTAAATATTTATGCTAAGAGATATTGAAATGTAAATGCTTGGATGATTACAAGAATAATGAAAGGGTTTCGTTTATGAATCTGTTATTTGACCACACAAATACATTACATCCTACTCAAGAGAGAGACTATTAATTTATAATAACAGTGTCATGTTCTAATGAGAAGAGAGAGATGTAAAGTATTATCAAAGCCTCTACAAAGCTTTTCACTGGCACTTCAAAAGCATTTTTAACTTACGCAAATAGACAACCGTACCCTTTGTGTTATCCAAATATTGATGTTAAAGGGATAGTAATACTTAAAATGTAAAAAAATATATGTTGTAGGGTTTATACCCCTGAGTAAAAAAAGAGCACTCCCACTGCTGAAAGGTGTTTCATTCAAAACTTATTAATTTTCAAAGTTGAATTTTTTTAGGTGCAATATCACAGTGGCCTGAAATTGTACAGTGGCGCTGTTGCTACAACATCCTATGGACAGCTCTGGTCCCAGGACCATAAATCTCCATAGGATGGTGTAGCAATAGTGCCACTGTACAATTTCAGGCCACTGTGATATTGCACCTAAAAAAATTCAACTTTGAAAATTAATAACTTTTGAATTAAACACCTTTCAGCAGTGGGAGTACTCTTGTTTAACTCAGGGGGATAAACCCTACAACATATTTTTTTTTTTACATTTTAAGTATTACTATCCCTTTAAAGCAGAAATATCATACACCTTATACTGAGCCCCAAATCCTAATAATAATAGTGATATGCATCTGCGTACTTGTAATTTCAAGAATAATTGCTGCATTAGTGAAAATAGACCTTTTTAGGCAGAAAGGCATCGGGAAACAGCGCGGACATCTTGCAGAGAAGGCATCTCTGCATCTACACTGTCCGTCCCCTTCTCCTCCATGATTGGGGAGTCCACTGATGGCACAGGCACATACAGCGTCTACGGCAAGATCCCTGCTGGTGTCTGTCTGCCTAGAAATGTCTATTTTTCACTAATGCCGCAATTGTTCTGGAAATTACAAGTACATAGATGCATTTCACTATTAATTATTAGGATTTGGGGCTCAATATAATGTGGATGATAGTTCTGCTTTAAATCTGGAAAAGCTCCCTCCTTAACTCCTTAAAAACCAGAGTGGTGTGCAATAATTTGCAATGTGTTGTGCACCCCTATGGTACTTAAAGAGGAACTTTCACCTGTAATAAACCATGTCTCCTATTACTAGTGTAGTGTAATGGCTTGTAGATTGCAGGGGTTGTTTTTCTGTAAGTCCATAGTTTAGGAGAAATTCGCTCTCAAAATTATACTTCATGTTCCCACTTCTGCATTCTGCGGCACAGGGCAATGGCGGCAGAGCAAGCTCAGTATAATGATAAACGGATCTTGCTGTAGCAATAGATGTGATGCACACCAGTACAAAGAGAAGCATGAATGCACTCCCTGGGAGAGCTGGGAGGGAGGTGGGAAGAGAATTACAGGACTGGGAAGTCTTGCACTGCTGTGCGGCAGAATGCGGAAGTGGGTACATGAAGTATAATTTTGTAAGTGAATTAATTAAAATTTAGGCATACAAATATGGGTGTCCGTAGCATTTTTCCCATGAAGCAACACACAGATCAGGGTAGGTCCTAAAGGTCATGTTAGAAATTACGTTTCAGGTGGCCATAGGCAAAAACAGTAAAAGTAAATGAAATGGTACTACACTAGTGAACTGCAGAGATACCAATGAAATGGTAATACACTAGTGATACCACAGAGCTTACCAATGAAATGGTAATACACTAGTGATACCACAGAGCTTACAATTAAAATTGAGCTACAGTAGTGATACCACAGAGCTTACCAATGAAATGGTGCTACACTAGTGATACCACAAAGCTTACCAATGAAATCGTACTACACTACTGATACCGCAGAGCTTACCAATGAAATGGTAATACACTAGTGATACCACAGAGCTTACCAATGAAATGGTAATACATTAGTGATACCACAGAGCTTAAAATTAAAATTAAGCTGCAGTAGTGATACCACAGAGCTTACCAATGAAATGGTGCTACACTAGTGATACCACAGAGCTTACTAATGAAATGGTACTACACTACTGATACCGCAGAGCTTACCAATGAAATGGTAATACACTAGTGATACCACAGAGCTTACAATTAAAATTGAGCTACAGTAGTGATATCACAGAGTTTACAAATGAAATGGTAATACACTAGTGATACCACAGAGCTTACAATTAAAATTGAGCTACAGTAGTGATACCACAGAGCTTACAGTTGAAGTGATGGTACACTAGTGATACCACAATGTTTACAATTGAAATGGTGCCATAATATTGATATCACAGAGATTATGGAGAGTATCAGGCAGAGTGTAAAGGGGGTATAACGGGTGAAAAAAGGCAATCAGGAGAATGAAAGGCAAAGGGGGAGAAGAGATATGGAAGGTACATGAAAGCGAGAGCGAGAGATGGTAGAAGGCATTAGGGGAGAAACAAGGGAAATGGGGTGAGAAGTAAGAGTAGTGCCAGGGTGTTGTCATGAGAGAAAGTAGGGTTGAGAGGTGATAAGTGAGTGGGCTGATGGGGAAGAAGTAAAGGAGTGGGACTGAGGGGGAGAAGTGAGAGATAGGAATGGTGGGTGATAAGTGAAAGAGTTGGGCTGGTAGGAGGATAAGTGAGAGGATCATGGGACTGGAGGAGGACAGGATGGATAGCTGGGATGGGAGCAGAGGTATGTGCTTGAATTACAACAATGTAAAGACTCTGTCTTGAATTGGCACATTGCCCCACCATTCCAGTGCATAAGCTTGCAAGAAAAACTCAAACAATGAGATAGCTGCCTGACCTACTGTATATGATCACCTAGTACTGTGCACACATAGAACCTTCCCTGCCCTGTTGCTTGTTCCATGATTGAGAGACCAATGAGAAATGAGAAAGCATTCAGTGATCAGTGTCCATCTCATACTAACTGGTCTCTCTCTCTTTCACACAAGTTTATGCACCGGAACAGAGTGGGCCGAGTGCCTGTAATACATTTAGAGTGGAGTCTTTGAGACTGAAAGTCAAGAGGTGCAATTCTCGAGTAAATCTACTGAAGCATTGGGAGAAATGATAACTCCCTAAATCCCTGTCAATTTAAATTGTAATTTTCATTTCCTTTGACAGCAACATTCTGAAATGGCTGGTAGAGGAAATAAGTACCAAACTGCTCAATAAGGTAAAAAGGAATCTTAGCTGGGAAACAAATAACTTACAGAGAGTCCAATGAAAGACCAGATGATAAATTCCTCCTAATACAAAATGTAACTTTTACTGATATCCATAAGCACATTCAGAGCAATGCGTTGCGCATCCCTATGGCAGTCAAAGAGTTAAAGGGACAGTAATGTTCCAGAAAAAATACTTGTTTTGTAGATGTTTAAAAAATAAGTTATGTGGCACAAATCCTGTCTCTCAAACTGCTATGGTTTGAAAGATATTCAAGTTTCCCTGTAAAACTGACAGCAGGGGAGTCGAGTCGGCTGACTCAAAGAGGCTCTTCAGCAGAGCCGGAATCGCATTATTTAAAAAGAACTACTTCATTGGAATGGTCTACAAAGTATGTTTGCAAACCAGGCACACTTTGTAGACCTTTCCAATGAAGTAATTATTTTTAAATAATGTGACTTCGGCTCTGCTGCAGAGCTGCCGGCTGGTCCTATGACCGGGATCTCCTGCTGTCAGCACAGCACTGATGTCAGGAGAAGGGGAGAGAGGGGGGAACTTTACATATGAATATTTCTCAAACCGTAATGGTTTGAGAGATAGGATTTGTGCCAAATAACTTATTTTTTTAAACCTCTACAAAACAAGTATAATTTTTTAAGGGACATTAGTGCCCCTTTAAAAGGGAGGTAACAATTCCTAATAACTCCCTCTACTTACCCAAATATAGTCAGAAAATCCTAATGTCCCCTATGAAAATCAATGTCAGCTCCAAACACAGTGCAGAATCACATTTGCACATTCACTCCACAAAGCATTATCTTTTTAGATCCTAAACTCACGTAAATATGGACCCCTTAACCCTCTATGGACCAGAGTGCTGTGCAACTCGTTGCTTCTCAGTGCTTTGCACACCCTTAAAGGGTTAAATTATGCTAGCCACTATACTTCACCTAGTTGTTACAGCCCCTTTATACAATTCTCACGTATAACATATGGCATTTAGCTGTGTATTTCAGTTACAGCATCCTACAGGCTCCTGCTCATCTGGGTGCCACTTAGAATAAGATATGGTTGGCGTAAAAGCTTGTGCCCAGCCATACATGGTTTTCCGAGCATGAAAGAAACCGTGACCTACTTCTGGAAAATAGTAATTAGAATGTAAACAATTTGGGCCATTACATTTCTCTGCTTTGTCTACTCACTTTACGCTGTTAATAATTGCTCATGAGTATTATCTGCATTCCTCGCCCCTTAGGCAAGGACTGTCTTTATTACATAATCAAACAGCAGGCTTGTTTGTATAATGACTTTTAGAAGTCAAACAAGGCAAATGACAAACGGTGTGTGCATCCCAATTTTTACCATCGTATAGGAAAAGGGAGCAGCAGAAAGTAAGATTCCTGACTGTGATTTAAAGTGGAACTCTCCCCCTCAGGACACCTTTGCCTACATTCACTAAAGGTCGATGCTTTGGTGATATGATTTTGTCGATGTGTTCGAAACACTTCAACATTTACATGAACACACACATCGACATAGTCACTTAAAAGTTCGGATGCAAGTGGGTGGGGGGAGAAGGTCCCTATTAGCATACAGGATTGTCGAAGTGCTGTGGATGTGGAAGGGATTTCCTCTCTTCACACATCACAAACATTACAACAATTCTGAAGTTGATCAGCATTCTCTGTGCTTCCATACTTGGCCAGTAGGGGAATAAAGAGAAGGCTTTCAGCCCTATGGACAGCATTGAGTGCCATAGGATGTACATTGCTAACCCCGTGGCACTCAAAGGGTTAAAAAAGTACACCAAGCACTACACAATTATCACCCTTATTTATGTTTCATATATTATACATATTGTGCACTCCCAAGGGAACAAGGCTGCAGGTCAGGCAGCATCTATGGCAGCGGTTCTCAACCTTTCTAGTGCCGCGACCCTTTGATAAAATTTCCCAAGTTGTGGAGACCCCTAACAGTAAAATTATTTTCGTTGCTCCTTCATCGCTATAATTTTGCTACTGTTATGAATCGAAATATAAATATCTGATGGTTTCAGGCGACCCCTTGCAAATCGTCATTCGACCCCCAAAGGGGTCCCGACCCACAGGTTGAGAACCACTGATCTATGGGGATTTGTGGCTACCACTTGCCCCCAAGCCTTGTTCCCATGCCCAGCGGTAGCTATGGAACCCCATATACACTGTGAAGGAAAACCCTTCCTGCTTGTGATTGATTGAGGGCTGTTACTGCACAGGAAAGTACAGGGAGATCCCAGCTTCACCAACCTCAGGTAAATGAAGTTGAGACTCTGAACGCAGACAGCAAAGACTACTATAGGAGTTTAGTGAATGTGTAGAAGTGCCACATTAACATATCAATACACCTGCTTGCATAGGAAACTGTCTCATTATTCAGCATTTCCAAATGTAAATGAGTCATTATCCTATATAATAATTTGCTAAATCGTGTGTAACGCGCGACATGCGAAGAACACACTGCTGTGCGTGCTGCAGTCATGCGCAGTAGAGACTGCCCGCACCACGGCTGATACAGAGCTGGGCGCTCCGAAGGAGCGTCCAGCTCTGTATCAGCCGCGGCGCGGGCAGTCTCCTCTGCGCGTGACTGCCCCGCGACCGGGTGGTAGTGACACTGTGGCCCGTGTAACGGGCTGTTCAACTAGTACTTAATATCCAAATGTAAATGAGTCATTATACTTAATATCCAAATGTAAATAGGTTATTGTCGATGTGATGAATGAAAATCTGTCAGATGGATGTCGATGTGATCATATTTTTGCCGGAGTGCTGGTGATGTGATGTCATAGACACTTTAGTGAATACTATCGATGTGCCTTTGACACTGCTCCAACAGGGCATCTACATTTTCAGCCCTCTTCGACCTTTAGTGAATCTAGGTCCTTATCTCATTGGATGTAACACATAAAACTGTCTCTAGGTTCTTATTTTCTTTTTTTATTATTATGAATACTTTATTAGATATTGTGTTTTAAACTTCACCCAGTGACGTCACCATTTCTCTTGCGGCACTACAAACGGTGCCGCAGAGCTCTGCAGGATGTCCCCTGTTCAGGAAATCTCCTCACAAATCCCTCCCCAACTCTCACTGGGAGCGAGTGCTCTCCCTTAATCTCCTCCACCTGCACAAATCGATTCTCAGCACCACTTTCAAAAAATGACACTCACAGGGTTAAGATATACACGGTGCTGGAAAAGCAAGTTGACACATTGGCAAAAAATTTCTCAAGTTTCAAAGATGCCGGTCAAATGGAGAGAAGCGTACCCCCCCCGGCACTCAAAGGGTTAACACATATCCCCATGGAGTCAGGGAGGTGCAGTGGGTGCAGTTGTACTAGGCCGAACAAAGAAAAGGGCCAATCTGCTCCCAGGTCTAATAGATTCTAGTTACTCCTTTGTGAAAATATCTTTTCAGTAAGGGGCCCATAAAGAATGTTTGCACCTGGTCTTGCGATGTCAAGTTATACCTCTGCTCTATAAGGTTAACTATATCTATAGAAATAAGAACTTCCATAGCCTGACAATTTATGGAGGCGCTGTTGCACAGTCTATGACATTCACTGGTCAATTGACCATAAACCGCCATAGGATACTGCAGCAACAGCGCCACTGTAAAAATTCAGGCCATGGGGGTATTTCACCCAAAATATGCACTATCTCCCTACTACACTCTGGGAGTATAAATTGATGACCATATTTACCACTCTGAACTGTGGCCTGAACCGTGACAAGGAATTTATGTCACATTATCCTACACAATAAACATATTTTGTGCCTTTTGGTGCCAGGTGCTGCATGGTTTATTGCAAGCGATGGGTTTCTCACCACTGAGGATTGGTTGGTTAACCCATTCATTCTATAGACTTAGCCATGTCAAGCTAAAGACTAAAATTCACTGGAGCAGCAAAATGGTAATAAACCTTGTTTGTATCATTTAGCCAACTACAAAGAGACTCTAGGGGAGCCTAGGGAATTATAGAATATTCACTGCCAGTGGAATTTAAATGATAAAATAATTTGCAGGAGTGATTAACCTGCAGTGTATTGTGTATTCAGTTTTCATCCTTATAATGCCTTAAAGAGGTAGTAATACTTTATTATTACTATCCCCCATATTGCACATATTTGCAAAATAATTTAATAGCCCCCCGGTTCATCTCTCAAACCTTTATGGTTTGAGAGATTATCGAAGGCAAAGTTTCCCCCTCCCTCCCCCTTCCCTGAAGTCAGCGTTGTGCTGACTGCAGGGATATCCGGCATGATTTTCATCATGCGGCTCTGCAGCAGAGCAGGGATCGCGTTAGTGACAAAGAATTATTTCACTGAAACGGTCTTCTTCATGTACTTGCAAACCAAGCACATGTGGAAGACCGTTTCAGTGAAATAATTATTTTTCACTAACGGGATCTCGGCTCAGCTGCAGAGCCGCAAGCCTGTTGTACGACAGACTTCCCCTGCAGTCAGTACAACGCTGACTTCAGGGAAGGGGGAGGGAGGGGGGGAACTTTGCCTTCAGTTATCTCTCAGACCATAAAGGTTTGAGAGATGAACCTGGGGGCTAGTAAATTATTTTACAAATATCTACAATATGGGGGATAGTAATAATAAAGTATTACTATCCTTTTAAAGGCTTAGTAATGTCCGCATTTAATTTTATGCAATATGGTAGATTAAAAAAAATAAAGTATCTGGAGAAAGTCCTATCTCTCAAACCTTTATGGAGAGAAGGGTCTTGAATGAGAGAAGCAAGATTTTGTAAGATATTCAGAGTCTGATAGGCAGCCATTGGAGAGATTTGAGAGGAGCAGGGCAGGGACAAACCTAGGTGACAAAAGAGTAATTTGTGCTGCAGCATTCTGTATGGACTGATGTGGATAGAGATGGGAGGCAGGAATGCCAGACAGCAGAAGGTTGCAGTAGTCCATGCAGGAGAGGATGAGTGCTTGTATAAGAATTTAGCTGTGGAGGAACAGAGGAAGGGACGGATTTTAGCAATGTTTCTCAAAACTAAGCGACAAGATTTGGTGATGGAGTTAATATGGGGAAAGAATGAGAGAGACATGTCAATTATCACTCGTAGACTCCTTGCTTCTGATACTAGATTTATGGTAGTGCCATTTACATTCACCTGGTAGGGTGCTACTGGGCCAGGTCTAGGTGGCATGAGGAGTAGCTCAGTTTTAGACATATTGAATTTGAGGTGCCTATGAGCTATCCAGTCTGAGATAGCCAATAGCCAATCTATGACTTTAGCTTGAATATCAGAAGTCAGTCAAGGTGATGATAAATAAATCTGGGAGTCATCTGCATACAGTTGATATTTGAGACCAAATGAGTTAATAAGATCACCAAGTGTTATTGTGTAAAGAGAGAACAGAAGCGGTCCTAGAACAGAACCTTGAGGAACACCAACAGAGAGGTGGATGGGAGAGGATGAAGAGGTGGCAGAGGAGAAAATGAAGGATCAGTTAGTTAGATAAGAGGAGTGCCAGTCCAGTGCTAAGCTACAGATTCCTAAGGAGTGAAGAATGTGGAGGAGGAGAGCATGATCAACGATGTCAAAAGCCGCTGACAGATTAAGCAGGATAAGTATTGATCAGCGGCCTTGAGAATTGGTAATGTGAAGATCATTGACCACTCTTGTGAGAGCAGTTTCAGTGGAGTGAGCAGTGTGGAATCCAGATTTTAAGGGGTTGAGCAGGTCGTGCATGTTAAGGAAGTCGAGCAGGCGTGAGTAGCTAGACGTTCCAAGAGTTTAGAGGCAAAGGGCAGGAGAGAAACAGGTTGATAGCTAGAGGGTGTTTTACTGTCAGAGGAGTTGTTCTTGAGGATAGGTGTTACTGAGGCATGTTTGAAGTCACCAGGAACGATAGCAGTGGCAAAGGAGGAGTTAAAAATCTATAATAGCATAGGGATTAGTGTGGGGGAGAGGGACTAGTGAAACAGAGTCCAGAGTGCCAGGAGTGGAACAAGGGAGGCTAGGAGGGGATATACATGGTGGGATATTATCCTGGATGGAGTCCACCTTGGCTTTAAAGAAATCAACAAAGTCTTGTGGCTGTATGGAGTTTGCGAGCGAGACAGATGGAAGGAGGAGAAGGGAGTCAAAGGTAGAGAAAAGGCATTGGGGGTTGGATTTATGAGTGTTAAATTGTAGTGAGAAGTAATGTTTTTTAGCCAGGGTCAGAGAAGAGTTATTTTATTAAGCCACGGCCGATGGTTAGTTTTACGGGTGCATCAGAGAGAGAGAGGCGCATGCAGGTTCAAAGAGGAGGATAGGACATTTGCTTCAGTATATGTGTTTATAAATTAGATTGTTATAATAAAATATTTTGGTCTTGACCTAAATCACTTATTCAGTTACACAAAGAGGTGTCAATAGGTAATGAAACAACCTAAACATTATTGGTAATGCCCTGCTCCCCAGCCACACCACTTAAAACAAAAGTGTTCCTTTTTGGCCATTTGAAATGGGAGGTATGAAAGTGGTGGGTTTGTACAACACTTTCCTGTAACCGCTAAGGTGCTGGGGTGTTGTGCTTGCTGACACTAATGTCCTAATGATAATGGAGATTGCCCCGAGTATGCACTGTAGCATTCATACTCTGTAGTGGATACCCTGAAGCATATCTCCCAAGTGTCTCTCAGTCCCTGTTTCAGGCCCAATGTCCCTCTTTTTAGACTAATGCTTGTTTAAACTTCAGTAAATGTGTTTATAAATTAGGTTGTGTAAATAAAATACTATGGTCTTGCTCTATATCATTTATTTGCTTACACAAAGAGGTGTCAATAGGTCACAATGAAATAACCTAATCATTCTCGGTAATGCCCAACTCACCAGACACCCCCAGCATCACCACCTAAAACAAAAGTGTTCTTTGACCATTTGAAATGTTGGGAGGTATGTTGAAGTGTAGCCACTGGAGTTAGGTGGTAAAGCCAGTGGAGCTGTGTCTGGTTAATTTCTGCATTCTTCCTGTTGTTTCTGTAACTCTCAGCATCTCACTCATTCTGTTCTGTGTGTCTTCAGGCTGTTGGACTGTATGATCCAACATAAAATATAGTATAATCTTCAGCTGGTCATTGGCCTAACCCATGGTAGTGTACATACATTCTAGCTGCGGTTGTTCTAAACAAAACAAAAAAAAATCTGTCTCAGACATTCGTGGTGTAATTTTACGAATACATCATTCTGGACCTAGCAAGTTTCAGGAATTTTCTTTCCGAGTTGCTGTGAGGTACTTGTGGGGCAGAAAGTGGGTGTGGTCTACGGTGACAACATAGCCCTTTAAATTAGAGTCGCTTATAAAAAATCCACCTGTGATGGTCCTGGAACGTCCTTGGTCCGCACGGGGTTACAAAGTCACCAGATTCCCATTGATTTAAATGGGTCTATTAACTGAATGCTTTTAAGGCGTACACAATGCGTTGCATTATCCTTTGGTGCTTGAAGGGTTAAAATAATGGATGTTTGTTTTCTGCTTGTGCAGTTGGTTTGCTGAAGGATTTTACTTTGTGCAGAATCTTGTCAGCAATTTTATATTATATATATTATATTATGTTATATTATATTATATATATATATGTAACGGGGTTTTGTGTAGGCCCACAGACACCCCTGTGGTCCTTTACCCCAGAAACCTCCTTGTGCTCTGTAGGCCGATCCTAAGCCTCCGCTATCTGGGAGTTGGGGTACATGACTGCGGCAGTGCCTCCACCCAGCTGGGCATCCAGAGTATGAATGTGGGGCCCAGTTGGGAACATATCTAAGTGAGCAGTAGAACTATCTTAAACAGAACTTTGTACGGCACAGAAAGAAAACCCTAGGCAGGAATATAACATATATGCAGGAATATAATAGATATATGAATAAAATACAGTAAAACAGTTCAAGAATGCAATGGTCAATATGGTATTCACCCACTCACAACAAATACTACGGCCCACCCTAGGCTTCACCCTAGTGGCAGTTGGGTACCATTAGTTGGTGCATATAGTTGGGGCCCAGAGTAATTGTAATCCACATTATGGTTTGTGTTATGCTGTAATCTTCAAATGATCAAAGAATCTATAGAGCAAGGTCTCCTTAATTGTGTAACCAGATTCAGGGTGCCCTGTGGTGAAACAGGGGGAGAGGTTTCAAGCTTACCACTCCACAGTCTGCAATCTGGTCAGTTCAGGAAGGGGAGCGCCTGCTCCTTTAACTGCTGCTGGAATTCCTGCACTCTTCACAGCATTCCCTGCCAGGATCAGTTATGTGCCTTGGTCTGGTTAAAGCTGTCTGCTGGAATGCTTCTTCCAGGATCCTCCAGCACTGGATCAGCCAGGTCAGCATTCCCTGCTTAGAAGAGGATCCTTCACTCACTTCAACCCAGCTCTAAAACCAACTCCAAACTAAAATGGAGTCCTGAATATCCCTCCATGTTCATAGGAGCTCGCCAACTGCTGGCCAGAGGAACTGCAGGATAGTCAGTGGCAGCAGAAATCACTGTGATCCCAGATGGGGTTACATACATATATATATATATATATATATATATCAGTGCTTAAAACATGAAGTCTTTTACTACTAGCCAGACCTGGGTATGTTATGGCCACTGCAAGCCATAACATACCCACCAGGGCTGAATTTCTACTCACCAGGGCCAAATTTTCACTCGCCATTGGTGGAAATTTTGAGCCCTGTATATATCTACATAATACCGGCAAGGGCTTGTGTTCAATGATGTCATTACAGGAGATTATGAAATTCACAATGCTAACTACATTACAAGGATCATATTTCTATTGAACAGTTTCAATTTAAAATGCAAGCCTATAGATACAGATTTCTTAATCTAGAGTATAGAGATTGTATCTGCTTGGCCAAGTCAATCCAGACTGCACAAAAGTGAATTATACCTTTGCCTCAATTCATTCAACTTTTCCACAGTGTCTTGTGCTGTGCTGAATGAAGCTACGGTGTAAATGAAGAGTGGTTCTGTGCTATTAAGGAAACCTCTCTGAGAATTTCTTGCATCTCCCTTACATTGCTCTTAGTGAGTTTTCCCAGGCTGGTTGTAGTGCCCTGTATTATGTTAAAGGAACAGAGAGGAACAGTAATAAAACATTGCGTTGTTTTATTAATCCAAGCTTGTAAGTATGCTAAAACCATCTTTTTGTACCAGCAATTACTACAGAAGAACAAGATAATTCTGTGAAATGCACTTTTAATGATCCCTGTTGCAATGAGATGTGTTACAGGTTTTTGCATAATAAAAGAATGTTATTATCCATCTGCCTGGTGAGTATTCAGCCTGCTGGGTGGAATCCCAGTATGGCACAGAACAGTCATCACTATTGCGGTCATGAGCAAGTAATAAGCAGTTTATGGCTGGCATTTAGTAAAGGGCAAATTGCCCTTTTGCATGCATAATGTATGGTTTGTTTAATTTTATTTTCATTTTTTCAGTATTATAAACTTAGAGCCCACAGTTTTCAAATTACTGCTAAGTTTTGCTTCCCCAAAGCTGATGCTGTGATCTCTGGAGAGGCAGCTGATGATTCCTAATGGCTGCTGCAACATCACACCCACACATCAGCACAGCCAATATAAAGGAGACTGTCAGTGGCAGTTTCAGCTCTTGGGGGAGGTGGGAAACAATCTTGATGTGGACCTGTACATGGAGGGCTGTCATTTTTAATACTGCTATATCCGGATTGTTCACAATTAGATATTAAAATACCGAAGTTACACTTGTTTTTCTTTTTTATATTACTCAACCTTTAAATGAAGGTGTTTCACATAGAAGCAAATGTACAAATTCACCCGTGCAGTTAGCTTCCAACATCAGTGGTTGCACTTCAGTGTATACACTAGTGCGGTGGTTCTCAACCATGGTACCCTGGCACTTTGTACTGCCTCGGACATCCATTTAGGATTCCCATTTTTTTTTTTAAAAAAGACTTTGACAATAATGTGATTGTTGAATTTTCAATGTTTATTTATGGAAATTGTTATGCACGATAGGTTTATTTTTGTTATTACAATTGTGAGACCTAATAATAACTATATACAGATGTATATTAAGTTTTGTTATTTTATGCACGATAGGTTTATTTTTGTTATTACGATTGTGAGACCTAATAATAACTATATACAGTTTTTTGTTACGTTTTGTTGATTTTCTAAGTGAAAGAAGTTAACAACCTCTGAGCAAACAAAACTTAAAGGGATAGTAATACTTCCAAATTACTAATCCCCATACTGTAGCTTTGTTAAAAAGAAACTTATTGCCCCCAGTGTCATCTCTCAAGCCCTTATGGTTTGATAGATGATAGCGCTCAAAGTTCCCCCTCCCTCCTCCTTCCCTGACTGAATGCTGACTGCAGGGATACCCGGTATTACTTGCATCAAGCGGCTCTGCAGCATTGCCGAGATCGTGTTTATAAAAAAAGAAATTTTTCACTAAAACGGTCTTCTACGTGTGCTTGCAAACCAGTCACAAACCAAGCACACGTAGAAGACTGTTTTAGTGAAATAATTATTTTTTATAAATGTGATCTCAGCAATGCTGCAGAGCCGCCTGATGCAATTAATACCAGATATCCCTGCAGTCAGCGTTCAGCCAGGGAAGGGGGAGGGAGGGGGGAACTTTGAGTGCTATCATCTATCAAACCATAAGGGTTTGAGAGATGACACTGGGGGCAATAAGTTTCTTTTTAACAAAGCTATAATATGGGGATTAGTAATTTGCAAGTATTACTATCCCTTTAAAGTTGTCATACAACTGTAAGTTTTAATGCCCAGTTACTAAGTATATGTTAAATTTAACAGACTGAAAAAAAACAAGTACAACAGGATATGTGGCATGTGAAAAGATTTGTGTACCCTATCAGTTAGTACTTAGTAACACCCAATTTGGTAGCTATCAAAGCTCCAAACATTTTGCTGCAGCCAAGTAACAGTATTTCTATTCTTGCTTAAGGATTTTTTTCCCACTCTTCCTTGCAGAATGCTTCTTCTAGTACAAAAATGTTCTTAGGTCGTCTTGTCTGCACTGCATGCTTGACATCTACCCACAGATTTTCAATAATAATCAAGTCTGAAGACTGTGAAGGCCATTCCAAAACCTTAAGCTTCTTGAAGTAGTTCATGGTTGATTTTGAGGTAAGTTTTGGATCACTGCCTTCTTGTAATATCCAATCTGTTTTCAGCTTCAGTTTCTTCACTTACTGTGGGACATTAGCTTCCAAGAATTGTTGAAACAAAGTATAATTAATTTTTCTCTCTACCCTCACATTATTTCCTGTGCCAATGGCTGCCACACAATCCCAAAGCATAATATATCTACCCCCCTTGCTTAACATATGACAAGGGAGGAGATTCACTAAGCATTGATAAAGAGGTGTTAAGAAGATAAAGTGGAGATGACTTCTCTGATTATCACTTCTCCAATTCCTATGTTATTCTATAGAGCCTATGCACTAAGATCTCCAAAGCTGAAGAAATCTTAGTGCATAGGCTCCATAGAATAACATAGGAATTGGAGAACTTTATCACCGCTTAGTGAATCTTCCTCCAAGGTGCTCTTTTCTTTAGATGCTTCTCCTTTATTTCTCCAAACATACCTTTGGGCATTGTAGACCATAAGTTCAATTTTAACTTCATCAGACCACAACTGTTGGATCCAGAACACCTCTGGCTCATCTAAGTGTTCTGTCACATATTTCAGATGTTGAATTTGACATGAGATCGCAGGTAAAGTTTTCTTCTGATGACTCTTCTATGCAGATCATCTTTGTGTAAGCAACACTGCACAGTGGACTAGGGCACCACTAATGTCATGCCAGCTAAACTTTCCTTCAGTTCCATTGCAGTGATATGGGTGTTTTGCTTTATATTCCTAACCAGTCTATGAGCAGTTCTATCAGAGATTTTTATTGGTCTTCCATAACTTGTCTTGACTTCAACAGTCCCCCTTAACTTCCATTTCTTAATGAGAATGGAAACTGCAAGCAGGAAGCATCTAGATATCTTTTTGTAGCCTTCACCTGTTTTTAAGAGTCTATTATCTTTATTTTCTGATCATCAGTTAGTTGTGTAGACAAGCCCATGATTATTGAGTGTCAGCACAACACTCTAAGAGGTTGAATGGGTCTGAGAATTTATTAAGCTCTGTATTTGTAATCGCCTGACTTAGTTAAAGGAGCAGTAAACTTTTATTTATGAACACATATTTCATAGAGCATTTCCTGCTGAATAAAACAAGGTCACTCCCACTGCTGTCAGATATTTTATTCAAAAATTATAGCAGTTCATATAATCAGGAAGTGAATTTACTGTGTTTACTTCCTGATAGTTCTACCTGACAGGAAGTAACAGACAGTTTCTATCACATCCTATGGAGAACTGTATGTCTCTGACTTTTCTGACTGTCTTCTCTATTAGAATCTAACAGGAAATCTAATTAGAATTTGACCACTAGAGGGCACTGCTAATGTAAAAAAACATGGGTTTAAACTGTAATAACTCTGGAAATATAAATCTTTCTGCAGTGGGAGTACCCTTACTTTACTCAATAGGAAAATCCCTACAAAATATATTTTTTCATAAAAAAGTTTACTGCTCCTTTAAAGTGCTGATATCTTACAAAAGAAAACACTACTAGATCAAATGGAAGGGTGCCCAAACTTTTACACATTTCATATTTTCTGTTTTATTTTTTCACTGTCAAATACAACAAATACCTAGTAACTGTACGTTAAAATTTGCAGAAATATTTTTGATTTAAGCTTGTTTGCAGAGGTTGTGTTACCTTCTTTTCACTTAGAAAATCAGCAAAATATATAACCTGGCCAGGGGTGCCTAAACTTGTTTGTACAACTCTCTGTATTTATGCATTGTACCCTTCATTATGCCCTTAATAAACAAATAACATATGTTGGGGGGGGGCAAAAGTTCCAGATTGGTTGTAATGAGTGCCTTGAGGCAAAAAAGAATGAGAGCCACTGCAGTAGAGTATGTGATCACTACAGGACATACCAAATGATTTACCCAGCCAGTGTTAAGATGCTGATGCCAGCAAGTCCTTATAGTTTGTAAAATCACAACATTTCCTCTACTCCTTGTTAAAGGGATAGTAATACTTCGTTTTATCTTTATTTTATTTTGTAGGCATTAAAAAACATGAAGAACGATATAAGTCTTATCTCTCAAACATTTATGGTTTGAGAGATATTCACAAGCAAAGTTTCCCCTGCCGCCTCTTTTACCTACTGTAAGCAATCTCTTCTCAGATGTGGAATCCAGACCAGACAGATAACAGCAGGGGACAATCTTCTTCCTATGAGAACAATGAAAGCCCTGCCCCCCTTGACAAGTTTTTCAGGTTTTACCCTTATCTTAATTGAAGATTGTCCCTCTCTGCAGTCTACCTGGGTACCTCCCTTCTGCTCTGGCTGAACAGTGTTACATCAGTAAAAGGGGCGGGAGGGGGATACTTTGTCATTGAATTACTCTTGAAATACAACTCTGACAGAATTGAAATAACACTCTCCAAAATCCAAATACTATGATGATTAATTAGAGCTGCTTTTATTATGAAACATTACTATTCCTTTAAAGGGATAGTAACACTAAAAATGTCAAAAATATATTGTTGAAATCTCCCATGATAATTACATTTTCCATTTACAGTAAGAATTGGGCTTCCTCAGATCCCCCAATAGTATGTGGCTTGTAGAAATCCCCACTAGCACTTTTTATTATGCGAGCCCCCAGTGTGTCTTTCAACCCACAGGGCCTCTATATTCTCATGGGATCCTTCATTTATATCTTTTCTTAAACTAGATTTTAAGACATGCTTTACATGTAGGCATACCCCCACCTGATTTATTAACTCTATCCATCCTAAAAAGTGAGCAACCCTCTAGATTGACTGCCAAGTCATATGTATCATGTAACCAGGTTTCAGACACGCCAATTAGATTATACTGCTCATACACTGCAATCATTTCTGTTTCGCTATAGGGGAGAACTAAACATTTGAAAAATTCCCAATGGATTTAAATGGGGATTTTAACCCAGTAAATGCTTGGAGACCTCTCCAACATTCAAGGAGTTAAAATTCATATCATATTTTGGTTCACCCTATAGTTCAATTGGTTTGCTCCAGAACTCCTCCACATTTTCTTGAACTTACAAGGTTATGTACTTAAAGGGATAGTAATTTTTCACAAAAACAGTAGCTCCAATTAATCTTCATAGTATTTGGGACATGGAGAGTATTATATCAATACTGTCAGAGCTGTAGTTCAAGAGTAATTGAATGATAAAGTTTCCCCCTCCCGCCCCTTTTACCTAGTGTAAGCTGCCCCCCCTCTTAAGACCAGACAGCTCACAGCAAGGGACAATCTTCGTACTGTGAGAACAATGAAAGCCCTGCCCTCATTGACAGGTTTTTCCCTTATGCTAATTGAATATTGCCCCTCTCTGTGATCCAACCGGACATCACCCTTCTGGTCTGAGGTGAACAGTGTTACATCAGTAAAAGGGGAGGGAGGGGGATACTTTATCATTCAATTACTCTTGAACTACAACTCTGACAGTAATGAAATAACACTCTCCATGGCTCAAATACTATGAAGATTAATTGGAGCTGCTTTTATTATGAAACATTACTTACTTACAACACTTAATATATAGTACAATTTATATTGTAGGGTTTGTCCTCCTGAGTACAACAAGGAGAATCCCACTGCTGTGAGATAGTTTATTCAAGGTTATTGCGGCTTTGGTCAATTGACCATAAACCTCCATAGGATGATGTAGCAACAGCACCACTGTTACATTTCAGGCCATTGAGATACTGCATATAAACAATTCAAGGGTTTAAATAGCACCATATGCAAAGGGATGATTCCCATTAAATAATAAATTATTTTTTCAGTTTATTACATAACCTCTCAATCTTTTTAACCCTTTGAGTGCCAAGGCATTGGATACCTCCCTGGCACTCAGAGGGTTAGATATTTACCCCTTGGATGTCTGTAGTGTATTGGATTGGAGACATCTGTAGCATTTTGTGTGTTAAATTGTAGAATTATAGCACAGAAACAAAATGTCTGTTGATAATGTTTACGATATCCTAATATAGAGTGAGACTGTTAAATGTCCTGTTTATACAGATGACTAGCTCTGCATTGCTAACACAAAACACAGTGCTACCCTTTGGAGGATACACACAGGTGTTTTCATCTCACATAATCAGGGACACTGTCAGACATCATGGTTCCCAGAACAAGTGGCTTGGCTGCTTCAAGCTTTTATTGCCTAGCTCCACTATCGGACATGGGTTAGATGGCTATATGAGGGTGTCATGCCAAGGCATGAGTTGGCCCTCTGGGTTGTATAATTTGTTTGTTTGTTATTCAAAGTGCACCAGTCCTAGACCATAGCTAAGTAGATAACATCACCAGAAACTGAATGAGCATCACCAGAGCAGAACAGAGTGTCATAAACTATATTGGACCCTCTGCTCTGATGGGAGTTCACCAAGAGGACAGTCAAATATTATGAAATAGGGGGAATATGTATATACAGTGTAAAATGGTTCAATACAAATATATATTCAGAATGCCCAGGTTCTACCCTTTTGGTACGTACCAGACATGCCAGGGGGAGGTGTTCCTGCTATGAGTTACAAGAATAGCCACTTTGCAAACAGTTAGACCCAACATGTTTTGTATCCAGATATTCGCGCAGATATGGGGAATATGATTATTATAACATTATAGGTGTGTGCTGTGGGTTGCAAGTTTTGGGAAGCCTTATGACTTTTCAGGTACAAGTCTCCAGTAAGATTTGACAGGTTTGATTGAGTGGTCTGTAAACTGTCAGGCCAACCCCCTAACCCTCCCAGGTAACACCCAGGGGGTTTGGCCTCTTAGAAGGAACTGTGAAAACTATTTAATATGAGTTTTTTGGATAAAACAGGGAATTTCGTTGTAACAACTGAAGGGGGATATACCATCTGAAGTTTCCGCAAGGACTCTTAAAATATCGGTAATAGTATTTAAGGATTTCTTGTGTTTCTCCCATTTTATTTTATGGACTGTTTTGCCAATGTGTAATCTTTATTTGTGTATGTCCTTTATTTCTGTATTTTTGTAACCAGCACTGTGAAGCCTTTTTTCGGATTAAACATTCAATTAATCAGCTCTTGTATCTGTTCTCTAATATGAACTCAGTACTCTGAAGGTAGCTCAGTTAGAACACATTACTAAAGGGTTAATTATATATGTCTGATTATTAAGGTGATTTTATACCGTATTCTGTTGTGTTTGGGGTAACCTAAGATGCCCAGATATAAAGTCTTGGTGGTGACAGAGAATTGTAGTACTGGGGTGATAGTGCAGGAGGGATTTCAGGGGTTAATTTGGTGGTTGCTAGGAATAGTAACAGGTAACCAGGTGTCTGGTATTGTTAACCCATTCCCTCCCACACTCTCCCCACTGTCTCAGCAGGGTCTATAGTCCTAGTTTGTGACAGAGGGGTTATACAAGGTCCTCCATCAGGTTAAACAACTTAAAGCGGAACTTTCACCTCTTTATGTTCATGTCTTCATCCCTTCCTTTGTGTCCCCTGTGTATAGTGATGTGTTTCTTTTCATGTTAAATTCTTTATAAATTTAGCAACAGAGACATGAATAGTTTACCTGGTGACATAATGTTCTGTTAGAGCTGCACCGTATGGTGCAGAAGACACTCCCACAGGGCTTGGCAGTGAATAGTCCATCCAGCCCCTGAATCCTACGTCAAGCCTTTACAAAGCATATCACCTGACGCGCTCGTTCAATCATGCTCGTTCAGGTTCGCGTTCACAAACCACTGAGAGCGCTGGGACAGATGCTGTGCACGCTGGAGTTCCTGGTTCCATGGGTCCTGTGTGGGCGCGCGTCATGGATGAACTGGCTGCATACACATTCATTTGCATGCAGTTCATGCAGGAGCGCGCGTCAACTCAACGGACCAAAAAAAAAAAAGTAGGGGCCGTCTCTTCCCCTGTGACTGACAAGACACAGGGAGAGCTGACGCATGCGCTGTATTACTTTTTAGGAAAGATGGCGCCGCTCTCCCTGGTCTTGCAGCTAACTTATATGGTACAGTTTAATAACACAGGTGGATAGCAGGGGACTAATATATATACACAAAGCATCATGATATGTATATCTTCCAACCTAGGGATAGTTAAATGAATGTGAAAGTTCCGCTTTAAGGTTTTTTTTTTATATTTCACATATAAATATTTATTATCCCCCCCATAATAAATGTATTTTGGCGCTAAAAAAAAGGAAACTAAACTCATCACTGCTATTAATTAGCACACCTATGCCCTAAGAAGGACAGACCCATTGTCCCTTCCATGAATACAATTACATCCTAGGAGAGACTAGCAGAAAAAGATGTGACTTTAGTACAATTTATTCCTAGGAGAGACTGGCCCATTTGCATGTCACTATTATTGTAGACATACCCAGACTTTTATTTTATAAGTACATCTTCTGGTCAAATATTATTCACACCAAAATGGAACTCTAGATGACTGTCAATGAGCAAGTTTGAATTACACATTCACTGATAGACTGAATCTGAAGTCCCAGAGAAGAAACACTAAGCACGTTTGTATTATGTGATCCTTTCAGAGTCAGTGGCGTAACAATAGGGGTCGCACTGGTCACTCCAGGGGCCCGGCTGCCCCCTGCGACCCCCTTGCAAGCAGCAGTCGCTTAGCTGATCTCCCACTCGGCGCGCCGCTCTAGTAATACAGAGCGCTGGGAGATGACATCATCTCCCAGCCTCTGCATTACTAGAACGGCGCGCGGGAGCTTCAGTTCTCGAGATCTGTGCCAAAGGAGGCACAGATCTGTCAAACGACACTGCTAGACCATCAGGGACTGGAGGTAGGGGTAATGGGGAGATAAAGGGGAAATGTGGAGATGAAGGGGCAATGTGGAGATGGGGGCATTGTGGAAGGGGCAATGTGGAGATGGGGGCATTGTGGAAGGGGCATTGTGGAGATGAAGGGGGGCTTTGTGAAGATGAAGGGGGCATTGTGGAAGGGGCATTGTGGAGATGAAGGGGGCATTGTGGAAGGGGCAATGTGGATGAGGGGGCCAATGTGGTCGGGGGGGCCCATGGCAATTCTTGAACCAGGGCCCGGTGGCTTCTAGTTACGCCTCTGCTCAGAGTGGATCAATGTCACACAATACAATACAGCAATCAAAGCCAAGGCAGAGCATAACAATGTCTTTACTTGTTAGGGGGATACAGGAGCCACGTGAGACGAGACAAAGGTTAATCAATCAGTGAGACTATTGGGACAACAGCTCTCTTGTATGGTGGCCCTGTGTGTCATGCACCCTAATGCCATTTCCAATTTAGCCCCAACTGGATAAAAAAATTAATTCCTGACTCCAAATGCCAGTCAGATAGTTCCCTAGATCAACATCCTATCTGCATTGAAGCCATATGTCATAATTTTCAATTTTGTTCTGTGCTAGATAGGCATTCATTGCTTTTTTGAAAGTGGTTGCATTATCTGCAAGTACAACATACCGAGGCATAGCTTTACCGCCCTTACTGTAAATAATCCCTGCCTTTGTTTTAGTCAAAAGCACCTTTCCTTTAGTCTTAATGTATGATCTCTTGTTCTTAGCTCAGCTTTTTGCATAAATAATTAATTGGATAGTGCTTTGTATTGACCTTGAATGTATTTGTAAACGGTAATCATATCACCCCTTAGACATCTCTTCTCTAATGTAAATAAACCCAGTTTGGCTAGTCTGTCTTTATAACTCAGATCCTCCAATCCCTTTATCAGTTTTGCTGCACGTCTCTGCGCCTTTTACAATTCAACAATGTCTTTATAAAGAACTGGCACCCAAAATTGTACTCATGTTCTAGATGAGGCCTAACCAAGGATTTATACAGAGGCAGGATAATATTAGTATCCCTTGCTTCTATACCCCTTTTTATGCAGGATTGTACCCTATTTGATCTTGCAGCAGCTGAGTGACTCTGCACACTGCTGTGAAGTCTATTGTCTATCAGTACACCTAAATCTCTCTCTAATGTGGATTCCCTAAGTTGTTTCCCATTCAGAGTATATGTAGCAAGTTTGTTTCTACAGCCTAAATGCATAACCTTACATTTATCTACATTAAACGTCATCAGCCACTTTTCTGCCCATTCACTCAGTTCTGCAGAGAAAAAACATCCAGCTCTGTATCATTTTTGGTATTAGTTTTCCTTTAAAATAATACTACAATAAAAAATTGTCTGCAAACAGAGTAAAATAGTGCATTTTTGTTTTTCCTTTAGATTCGTGTTTCAAGTTCATATAAATGGATGCTCTCCTTTTCTGCTTGGAGGTTTATTTTGTAGCCATGTGACTTGCATCTGCTTCTGCCTGAGCAAAGCAATGGGGGATTATCTACCAAGGTGTGATAAATTCTCCAGTTCTTATGTTTTCTGATGGATCCTAGGTACAAACACCTCTTCAGTATGGGATATTAGGGGATGGTGCACTAAAAGAATTCTGGAGCAAAGCAAATGCACTATAGGCTACTATTAAACATTTCTCGAAATCCCATGTATTTTAGTTGGGCTTTCAATCCCTTGATTACTTGAAATCTCCAATGCATTATGTCTGTAACATTCAAGGGGTTAAAATTAACATTTAAACCAATTAGATATTTTATTGTACACTTGGTTTGCCTTGGAACGACATCAGTGGTGGTGGTGGTGGTGGGGGGATGCACTGAGGTCCCATAAGCTTCCAGTTCGGTGATATTGCAGCAGATTTGACTTGAATCAATATCATCCTATGAACTAAGCTGTCTTCACCATCTTATCCCTGTGATTACACTTCAAATAGGCCTGCATTGCCATGCCATCCCCATGCCCTCCACATGCCTTCGTGTGTATGAAGAAACAATCTTATTTGTCATGGTTAAGTGTTCTCATCACTTCACCCAACCAAATCCGTCACTATATCAAACTTACTGCATCTCCCCCCAGTTCTTCTTAGCATAGGAGGCTCCATAGAATAACATAGGAATATCACTGGAGAGTTGTTCCACCTTTATCACACCTTAGTACATCTCCCACAGGAACTACCAGGTCCCATTCAGAGTAAATCCACAAAAGCAATAGATAAAGGGTCTAAATGTATCGTATGATAATTAAAGCCTGATAGCTCAGTGGTAAATTCCTTGACTATAGAGCCTGTTCAACCTCAGGGTTGCAGGTGCGAATCCCGGCAGGGCCAACTCAGCCTTTCATCCTTCCGAGGTCGATAAATGAGTACCATTGATTGGGTAATAATAACACCTATTATTTCAGCTGCCGATTTGGTTAATTCTTAAAGCGCTTTGAGTCCCACTGGGAGAAAGGCGCTATATAAATACTAGTTATTATTATTATGATACAGACATTTCATTGGGCTGGATACATCTCAAGAATCCAAGAGGTTAAAGTATGGAACTGATAACTGTTCATTTTCCTGTGTCAGCGCTGGCAATGAGATAAAGTACATAGTTCACATTTTGAGTAATACATTGAGAATCTGGCACCATTTGCTATTCTCAGATTTTCCAGTCTAATGGAGTCTCTTCATCTTTTACCCATTTGGTGCCAGTACTTACTGTAAACCTATTGTTGGTCATTCTTGAGGCAAAGGTGTAACCTCCTGAATGAGAATATTTCCAGTGCATTGCTAAGAAATGCTTTGGAGACTTTTTTTAGCATTTGTGGGGTTAAAAGAGAAATAATACCTACTACTAACTCCAGACCCTTACTAATACCTAAAATCCTAATGGCCCTTATGAATGTTGTCCTTGTGCCTTTGTTCAAGGGATAACATTTTTCATGGAGAAATATACAACACTTTGCAGTTTTACATACCTCCCAAGTGTCCCTCTTTAGGAGGGACAGTCCCTTGAGACCCAAATCCCCCTGTTCCTCTTTCCTGCCCTGATGTCCCTGTGTTTAGGAGGTCAGACTCTGTAGTGTGTATATAAGTGTATCACCCTGGTGTCCCTGTGTTTAGGAGGTCAGACTCTGTAGTGTGTATATAAGTGTATCACCCTGGTGTCCCTGTGTTTAGGAGATCAGACTGTGTGGTGTGTATATAAGTGTATCACTCTGGTGTCCCTGTGTTTAGGAGATCAGACTGTGTGGTGTGTATATAAGTGTATCACCCTGGTGTACCTGTGTTTAGGAGATCAGACTGTGTGGTGTGTATATAAGTGTATCACCCTGGTGTACCTGTGTTTAGGAGATCAGACTGTGTGGTGTGTATATAAGTGTATCACCCTGGTGTCCCTGTGTTTAGGAGATAACACGGTGTTGTGTATATAAGCGTATCACCCTGGTGTCCCTGTGTTTAGGAGATCAGGCTATGTGGTGTGTATATAAGTGTATCACCCTGGTGTCCCTGTGTTTAGGAGATCAGACTCTGTAGTGTGTATATAAGTGTATCACCCTGATGTCCCTGTGTTTAGGAGATCACACTGTGTGGTGTGTATATAAGTGTATCACCCTGGTGTCCCTGTGTTTAGGAGATCACACTGTGTGGTGTGTATATAAGTGTATCACCCTGATGTCCCTGTGTTTAGGAGATCACTCTGTGTGGTGTGTATATAAGTGTATCACCCTGGTGTCCCTGTGTTTAGGAGATCAGGCTGTGTGGTGTGTATATAAGCGTATCACCCTGGTGTCCCTGTGTTTAGGAGATCAGACTGTGATGTGTATATAAGAGTATCACCCTGGTCTCCCTGTGTTTAGGAGATCACACATTGCCACTCTCAGGATGAGCTCAGGTATGATCACCTGCCTGCCTGACACTGTCACCTATCAGTCAAATATTTTTTTAACTCTTCTTGGTTCACACACCTTGTTACCACCAATACTCCTATCAAGCAATTCTAGCTCCCACTCTTTACCTGTCTGCCTATACTGACTAACTAGCAGCTTTCTCTCTCTCTTACAAGCACAGACTCAGAACATACTGTAAGCTGACACCCCTATTTATACTGACGAGTTAGCACGGTGGGAGCACATAGATGGAACTCTTCAGATGGAGGAAAGTCAATTATTATCATTGATTTCAATACAATGAAAAATCTAGATTAAAAACAGAAAAACAGCACTTTTGGGGAAATTCATGTGGAAATTGCTATTTATTTTGCATGGTTCGCTTTTGTGGTGAAAATGTTCTTCTATCCCTAATCTAGAGGCAGATTTACACATAGATCCCTTTATACAGGCAGCTGCAGATGTAATACAATATATGGATAAATATTCCTGACTGCTGGATGAAGGACACCTACCTTGGTTAATTAAGCAGTTAAATTATTTAAAAGCCACTTATTCAAATGGCATAATTTCCCTTTAAATAAACCAAAGAAAAGAACCAGAGTACCATAAAATCACGAGCATAATGCGCACAATTTTGCCCCTCTTCACCTTATGTAAAGTGGGGGGTGCCTATTATACATGAGAGAAAAATATTAAAGAAAAAAAATCCCATTGCAGGGACCTCTTCTTGCTAGCCAATGTTTATGTCCTCGTAGGGAAATTCCATAGATCCAAAGCATATAGCTATGGTATACTGCCCTGCCACGACCACTATCTAGCACGAAGAGCTCCTGCCAGGGCCATGCTGGAAGCAGGCGGCAATGGCAAGCATGCCGCCTTCTGAGACCCTGTCAGGCTGCAAATATGAATGGACTACAGACCCAGTACCGAATTTGGACGGACTACAGGAGGCTATGGGTAAGTAGGGAGAGAGGGAAGCAGTGCTGCAATGGGGTTTTTTTTTGTGTGACAGGGGAAAACAAGGGTGAGTATTATACATAGGCACTCTTGTTCTTCCCTAAAATCTTGGGTATAATGTACACCTGTGTATTATACACAGGTGTGTATTATACCCAAGATTTTACGGTATATAGGATTCTGATAGTAATGTTTCACAAAAAAAAAAAAAGCAGCTCCGATAGTATTTGGGCCACAGAGAGTGTTATTTCAATACTGTCAGAGTTGTATTTCAAGAGTAATTGAATGATACAGTATCCCCCTCCCACCCCTTTTACCTATTGTAAGCCACCTTCCCTCAGATGTGGAATCTGGTCCTGGGACTGGACAGCTCACAGCAAGGGACAATCTTCTTACTGTGAGTATAAGGAAAACCCTGCCCCCCTTGACAGAGTTTTCAGGTTTTTCCTTATGCTCACTGAAGATTGTCCCTCTGTGCAATCCATCCGGAACAGTTCTGCTGCTCTGAGGTGAGCAGTGTTACATTAGTAAAAGTGGTGGGAGCTGGATACTTTATCATTCAATTACTCTTGAACTACAACTCAGACAGTATTAATATAACACTCTCCATGGCCCAAATACTATGAAGATTCACTGGAGCTTCTTTTTTTGTAAAACATTACTATCCCTTTAAGCTATTTGCATGGTAACAGCTTATCACATGCTCACAACAAATACAGACTTTTATTCCTAAGAGCTATGATTCATCTAATAGAAAGTAATATTTTATAATTTTGACAATTCCTTTGATAAAATCTGTTTTTCACACATGCAGATTAAAATTAGGTTTCATTTCATAATGTGCACAAAATACCAACTCGTACTTAATAACTCCCAGGAGGAAACAAGCAATTATAGCTACACAAAAGGTGAATACGTCCTAGATCCACATTACAATTAGTTGTCTGCCCTTTTAGTGCAGTAGAGCTAGCTGCTTCTAAACTATCCATTCAATGTATTTTCCCTTCATTTCTGTATACTTTTATATAATCATATCAATGGTATGGGACATCTTTATGTGAAAGATGAACCAATCAAGTTGCAAGAAGGCCCCTAAACTTCTGACAGGTCCACCAGTCACTGTATTATTGGATTGTGTCTAAATTTAAAGTGTACCTCTCACCTTACGGCAAGTTTAGTCTGTTTTACAGTGGATTCAAATCTTCCTATATGTTATTCTAACAATTTTTCTGTAAAATATTTTTTTGAGAAATGAACCTTTATATTTACATGATACTTCATGCTAATTTCCAACACAGCACGCTAATTAGTCATGTTCAATGACAAAGATTTCTGTTGCTCTGGTATTGGAAATGCCCCCAGTTTGCATGGGCGGTGCCTAAATTAATTCAAAACTGTGTGCAGTAACATTGGCACAATCAGAAACCAATCAGCATAAAGTGCCACACTGTGCCATAAACACATAAAAGTTAATTTCTCAAAAACGTAGATTCCCCCTCAGGCCGATCTCAGTCCTTCTCTTATGCAGCTGGCACCACACTCGACACCAGCCGGTGACTCTCTCCCTCATCTGTCATGGCTGTTATTTCCCATGTCTGCACTGGAATTAAAGCAGTATAATGTATTGTAGATGACATATAGACACACTGACTGAGGCCTAGTGTGATGGTACCTGCATGGGGATAGTGAAGGCTTGAGATTTGTAGAGGGGAGGGGGGATATCTGCATCAATCACTTTACTGCTACAAAGGTCTGCAACATGCTCCTTTGAAATGTTTTGCAGACTACTCCAAGGGGTTAAACCTGAACAAGGCTAGCAGTCTATGTAGTTGTGGTTCTATATTACCAGTGGACAAATGAACAAGGATGGGATTGTCATACAGTGCATATGTAATTCTGAGACTGCTAGTGGACAGTGGAACAAGGCTGGACTTTCAGACAGTGTATCTGTGGCTTGGCACATACTAGTTTGACAATGGAACAAGGTTGGGCTGTCAGACAGTGTATGTGTGACTCTGCACATACCAGTGGGACAATGGAACAAAGCTGGTATGTCAGACAGCGTATGAGTAGTTTTTTGACTACCAGTGTGACAGTAGAACAAGGCTGGGGTTGTATTGACTTGTAATCTCAGCACTTGACACCCTCATACCCTGTTGTCTGTCTCCTATTACCCATTTAGACTGTATGCTCCTTGGGGCAGGGACTTCTCTCCTACCGTTTCTATGACTGTTACACTTATTCTGTCCCTATTTATTTATTGTAACATACTACTGTTGTAATGCTCTGTCCATATAAATAAAGATATACATACATATATACATATATACATAGAGGAGACATTTCTATCACATTGAGAAGCAATGTGCTGGAGATTTCTCCAACATTCCAAGGGTTTTAAAAACCAATTTAAATCAATGGTATTTTACAAATCTATTTGGTTTGCCCCAGAATTGGAGAGGTGTCTGTATATAATAGTACACCTCATGAATAAAGGAAAAGTTGAGCAATGATGGGGAAGACCGACTGTAACATAGGAGACTAATAAAAATCCCCACATGACCATTGATTTAAATGGAGATTTTAACACCTCAACCAAAGGCTCAAGCAAACTTAAGGCTCCAATGAATGCTAGGGTTTTTGGTTGTCTTCTATGAAATTAAGGGCCCAATAATTCTTTTACACCAGGGCCTTTGTTAACTAGATCACCATGTTCATTGAACCTCCTTGTCTCCTGTTCCCAGGGAAAGACATAGAGCAGGCTGTGGTAGTGTGCAGTCATAATGGAGTCATAATAAGGGAGAGGCTTAATAGGTATAGACACGATTGGAACATTGAGAGGTAGGACTTTCCCTGACATTAGCAGGGCAGAGGGTGAAACAGGGCGGGAGTGGGAAGGGTTCCCATTAAACTCCCCAAATTGGAGAATCAACCTCTGTCCCTGGAGACTGGTAATTCAGTCTGAAAACCGGAGTCTCCAGGCAGATCTGGAGAGTTTTCAGTTCTGAATAGAGAATTCCAGGCCTTAACCCTTTGAGTGCCAGAGGGGTTTGCAATATGTTGGGTACCCCTCTGGCACTCAAAGGATTAAATCAGGATTTTCAGGAGCTTCCCCTCTTTTTGTTTGTGCATAAAGCCCAGTGAGACTGATTGAGCAAAGCAACAGCCCCACAGGGAACAGATAAAATGACTTCCCCTGTGATGTATATAAGGCTTTTAACCCCTTAAATTCTTTGCACTGCTTCGGAAACAATGCGTTAGAGACCTCACTATTATCCAAGGTGTTGATGCAAAATAAATACGAATTTGGAACAGTGGTTCTCAAACTGTATTCAGGGAACCCATCAATTCCACATGTTTATATAATGGAGGATAGTGGAACAAGACTGGGGTGACCTGTGGCGCCTCTGATATCTCTGGTGTACATTGTTTAGATAATGGGGAACTAGCGCATTAGTTAATAAAGGCCTTGACCAAAGCTCTGCTCCCTGCCTCCAGGTTCAGAATTCAGCACCATGGTCAGTGCCTGGATAGGAGCTAGCTGACTCCAGAGCAGAGGTTCTCAACCCGTGCCCTCAGTGGCCACTAACAGGAATTTCCCTGCTAGAACACAAGTGTGTTGATCAGAGGCTCATTCACACTGATTAATTCACCTGTGCTCTTAAAAGGAAATTCTCAAATCCTGGCCTCTTAGTAGCCATTGAGGGCACGGGGTGAGAACCACTGCTCCAGAGAATAGCCCTGCGTTACAGCTTGCAAGGCCCATGTCTTGGCATGGGAGGTGCAAGGAGGGATACATTTAGGGGTAGGTAGCTTAGTACATAGGCGATAGCTAAACATAGCACCAAAAAATTGTATTGCACACTCCTACAGCACTCAAAAGGTTAAAGGAGCACATCCAATGATAACCCTCTCCACTTACATTACTGTGACCAGAAAATATCCTTGGTCCCTATTATTTTTGCCCTGGATGTCATGTCCAAGGAGGCGGACATGACAGTCGATAGCAGGACCACGGAGCACAAAGTCTGCTCGCTGCACATGGTAATATTAATCCTTTAAAGCAGTGATTCTCATCTCTAGTCCTTGGGTCACAGCAACAGGCCAGGTTTCAAAGAAAACCTTAATTAAAGGGATAGTAATACTTCGTTTTAACTTTATTTTATTTTGTAGGCATTAAAAAAACATGAAGAATGATATAAGTCTTATCTCTCAAACCTTTATGGTTTATGAGATATTCACAAGCAAAGTTCCCCTCCCCGCCCCTTTTACCTAGTGTAAGCCATCTCTTCTCAGATGTGAGTCTGGTTGTATGACAGGACAGATAACAGAAGGGGACAATTTTCTTTGTATGAAAACAATGAAAGCCCTTCCCCCCTTGACAAGTTTTTCAGCTTTTTCCATTATCTTAATTGAAGATTGTCCCTCTCTGCAGTCTACCTGGGCATCTCCCTTCTGATCTGGTTGAACAGGGAAGGGATACTTTGTTTGTGAATATCTCTTAAACCATAAAGGTTTCAGAGATAAGACTTATATCGTTCTTCATGTTTTTTTAATGCCTACAAAATAAAATAAAGTTAAAACGAAGTATTACTATCCCTTTAAGCACAGGTAAACCAATCAAAATGACTGGGCCACTGATTATCCACAATGTAGGATATCCTGAAAACATGAACTATTAGTCAATGGGGAGAATCACTGCTATGACCCTTTGCGTACCAGAGAGGTAATAAACTCATTGTGAAGGGTGTGTAGTGCCTTGCTTCATAATGCATTGTGCACCCCTCTGCTCCTTTAAGGGTTGTTTTTTTTTTTTTCCAAACTGATTGCTTTAGTTAAAAAAAAAAAATCCAGCAACTGTCATGTCTGCCTCCATGATCGGGATAACCACGACTAATTGAAGATGATATATTTGGAACCAAGGAGCCAGGGAAACATTCATATGGACCATTAGGATTTTCTGGTCCTAAAAAAGTAAGTGGGGGGTTGTTAGGAGGTGGTAATTTTACTGTAATCTATTGAGTGCCACAGAGGTACGCAATGCATTGCTTTTTAATGCAATGCCTACCTCTCTGGCACTCAAAGGGTTATCCCTTTGAAAGCCAGAGGGGTGGACAACCATGCACAGCAATGCGTTGCGTACTCCTCTGGCATACAAAGGGTTAAACACCAAACTAGTCACAGCAAAAGCATATAGATAATTCTACATTAGTGTATATATGTTATGTCAAGGACAAAGTGTCTGTAGCGTGTAACCTGACTCTGTGCTGTAATGAGGCTGTGATTTATGTATCTGGTCTCCTGCATAGCACGTGAGGGGGTCTAACAGCACTATTTATTCCTGGCCAATCAGATTACAGGAAGATTTTCCACCCTCTTATTCTGGATCTAGAATAGCCTACTGGAGCCTGGGGGCTTTTCAGCAGATTATAGTTTAATTTACAAAGAACTGGAGTAATTCTGGATCAAACCAACCACATGGGACAAATACACACATTGATTTAACCCCTTAAGGACCAGCGGTCCTGGGATGTTTCAGTCCCATAAGGACTGCTTTGATCCTTCAAGACGCGCCGGTACAGGTGACCTGTTGCGTATATTGGCGCATCGCTTTGGGGCCTGAAAGAGATCGCTCCAGTCTTGGAAAGGTCAATTTTAGGCCTCATTTTTACTTATAGCGCCCCCGGTGGAGCTCTGTAAGTAAAAAGTATGTGACGTACTATGGCCGTCATCGGTCCTTAAGTATTTAAGGACCATGACGGTCATAATACGTCATGTAGTTCTTAAGGGGTTAAATGCAGCTTTTAACTACTAAAACGCTGGAGAGGTCTCCAACTCATTGTGAAGCATTCGCAATTCACTGGAGAACTCTGTAGTATTCAAGGCGTTACGAGATATTTAAACCAATATGAATATTGAGGATTTGTATTTGTCCTCTGTGTTGAGGTTGGTTTGCTCCAAGAGGGTCCTAAGAGACCATACTTCCCAAGTGTCCCTCTTTAGGGGGTACTGTCCCACTCCTCTTTTAGATCCCAATCCCTCTGCCCCTCTTTCCTACCCAGGTGTCCCTGTGTTTAGGAGATCAGGCTGTGTGGTGTGTATATAACTGTATCACATTGCTCCACAGCAATACAACTCACATTACTGTTTATATAAACGTCAGTATATGTGCTTACTTATTAGTCTGTGTAAATAAAATACTATGGTCTTGTTATAAGTCATTTATTAAGTTACACAAGGAGGTGTCAATAGGTCATGAAATATTCTAAAACTTCTTGGTAATGCTCCTCCCACCAGCCATGCCCCCAGCAACACCCCCTAAAGCACAAGTGTCCCTCTTTGGTAATTTGAAATGTGGGGAAGTATGAGAGACTGATGTACCAAGAAGATCTGGGGGCATGCACTAAGGTTCGATAAGGGTCCAGGTTGGTGATATTTTGAGGTATTTGCACTGATTCCATCACATCATATACACTAAGATGTCTTCCCCAACTCTGCCCAGAATTGCTCCACTTTAGACTTCATACATATGTGTCAATGTGACAAGCGCACAGGCCCAAACAAGTGGAGGACAGGACCGGCACATAATCATATCTGTTTGTTTTACAGATAAATGCTAGAAACAGAAACGCTGAGGCAACAAGAAGTCAAGAAACAAAATTTAAACTTTTTTTCCTTTGCATGAATTAAAGGAGAACTATTGCCTCCTGATTATGACCCTACATTTACTTTACTATGACCAGAAAATCCTAATGACTCCTAAGAATTTTGCCCATGAGCATTTGTTTAAGAGCATATGAATTATTGTGTTGCTAACTTCTAAATTGTATAAGTGTCACAAAATGCATGCATTAGGGCCTAGTTATTAACCCTTGCCAATGCATTTCGTACCCCTCTGGCACTCAAAGGGTTAAACGTAATTGTGCTGAAAGTGTGAAACTAAAAAGCCACTTGCAATTTCATATTGTTTATCAAAAAATAGATTAGCTACTCTTTGCAAATTATTTCTCGCTATTTAGAGAAAATGTTGTGACATTTTGCAATTTTATAATGACAAATAATTAGTAACACACAATGCTAACAGTGCCAGTTTGATGTTGGCTAAACAGAGAATATTTTTATTAGTCCTTGCTAAATACTCTTAGTACAGCAAGTTCTAATTAGCGACTTACATTCTTATATTCAAGAGGAAGGGGAGGAGTTCTGGAGCAAACCATTTGCATTACAGGAGAGAACTAAAAATTCCCCAAATGTTTGGTTCTCTCTTATGGTACAACTGGTTTGCTCCAGAACCCCTCCACATTTTTATTGAACATACAGCCCTTAGTGTTGTTCAGTCACTAGTAAGAATCGTTTAACCCTTTGAGGGCCAGAGTGGCACGCAACGCATTGCTTTGTAATGTGTTGCATACCGCCTGGCATTCAAATGGTTAAGGGACATTTCAGTGACACATCCTATAACATAAAGCTGTAGAATGCATCTCTCACTGTGTGTGTAGCACAAACGCACGTGACTCGCTTTCTACAGCTTTATGTATCTGACAGGCACCCGCTCGCGCTTGCATGCGAGCTCAGAGGGCTGGAAGCCGGCTTCCTGTCACTTGTGTCTGCAGCTTGACTCATTCCCCCCTTGTGACCCGCTCCCCCCACCCCGTGCCCTCTAAGTACCGTGTATGTGGACACGCATAACTGACAGGCACCCGCTCACGCTTGCGGGTGCCTGCACAGTGAGATCAGAGGGCTGTCAGACGGCTGCGTGACTCACTCCCCACTGTGACCCGCTCACCCTGAGCCCTCTAAGCTATCTAGGGACGCGTGTCTGACAGGCACCCACAAGCGGGAGCGGGTGCCTGTCAGTTATGCACGTCCACATAGATATTTCTTTTATTCCTATCCTACAAACGCTTCTGCATGACCTAGATCCCGTCGAATGACGGGCTTTAACCTAGTTGATACATATGTCCCAACATCGTCAGTCAGTCCTGGATGTCATGTCTATGGAGGTAGATCTGACAGTTAGCAGCAGAGCAAAGCAATGCGTTGGATAGCCTTCTGGCACTCAATGGGTTAAAGACTAGATGGAGGTGCAGCTCTTTGCTCTGCAATGCTTTGCACATCCCTGTGGCCCTTAACGAGTTAAGTTGGCTAATACACTCTGCCTGCTTCAGTTTGAGAACTCCTCTGGTACTTAAAGGGACCAGATTCCATATGCAGTGGGAGCAGTTTGCATCCTGGGGTGCTGTTAGAAACTGTCATGTCTGTCTCTATGGGTATGACATTCAGTACTGATTGAAGATATTGGAAGGAGTATAGCTGAAAAATTTCTTCAAAGTGATGGTAATGTTTCACAATAAAATCAGCTCCAATTAATCTTCATAGTATTTGGGGAATGGAGAGTGTTATTTCAATACTGTCAGAGCTGTAGTTCAAGAGTAATTGAATGATAAAGTATCCCCCTCCCGCTCCTTTTACCTAGTTTAACACTGCTCACATCAGAGCAGAAAGGTGGTGTCCTGATGGCTTGTACAGAGGGACAATCTTCAGTGAGCATAAGGAAAAACCTGAAAAACCTGTCAAGGGGGTTTCCATTGTTCTAAAAGTAAGAAGATTGTCCCTTGCTGTGAGCTGTCTGGTCTGTGGACCAGATTCCACATCTGAGGTGAGCAGTGTTACGCTAGGTAAAAGGGTTGGGAAAGGGATAATTTATCATTCATTTACTCTTGAACTCCAACTCCAACAGTATTGAAATAACAATCTCCATGGCCCAAATACTATGAAGATTAATTGGAGCTGCTTTTTTTGTGAAACTTTACTATCACTTTAAAGTGTTCTAAAAATGAATGCTTTAACAGTTTTAGGTGTGTTAAAGCGATCAAGTTAAATTTCTAGGGAAACAGTGTTGGTCTCGTCATGAATTCTGGTGCAGTAGATGTAAATTGCGACAATTTTACAACAAAATGTTCATCAGTACTTTAATGCCAGGTAGAAACTGTTCTTATCAGAATGCAGGCATTAGAATGAAGGGAAAACCTGTGATGTAAGCTAGGCGTGTTTTGATTAACTCTGTACTTCTTTTATAGATATCGCCACACTTTACATATAATAACAACATATTAACAATCATAATACTAAATCCTTCTAGAATACTTTTTATAAATCTCCTCCATTAGCCCTTAAATAAAGACAAAAGGGTAAAATTCATAAGGGCCATTATGATTTTCTGGACATTGTAAGTTATGTGGGGGTTATTATTAAAGGGATAGTAATGTTTCACAAAAACATCAGCTCCAATTAATGTTCATAGTATATGAGCCATAGAGAGGGTTATTTCAATACTGTCAGAGTTGTAGTTCAAAAGTAATTGAATGATAAAGTATCCCCCTCCCACCCCTTTTACCTAGTGTAAGCCACCTCCCCTCAAATATGGAATCTAGTTCACAGACCAGACAGCTCACAGCAAGGGACAATCTTCTTACTGTGAGAACAATACCTATTGACTTAAGTTTGTCCCTCGCTGCATCCATCCGGTCCAGGGACCAGATTGCAGCTCTATGGGGAGGCGGCCAGAAGGGACGGGAGTGATATCTGTCTACATGTAATATGTTGGGAACTACATAAAAGTAGGTGATTAAACATAGATCAGTGTGACAGTTTTACAATAGAGAATACTCAGAGAGCTACTTTATGGCCTTTAACTCTTAACCCCTTCAGTGCCAGAGGCTCGGGCCATTTTCTGAACCCTGCAGGCCAGACACTTTTTCAACATTTTTGCTATCCTTCCGTTTAGGCTTGATTTCCTCTGGGGATTTTTAGTTAAATATGGAAAACTATATATTGTTTTTTTCAGAACGAATTGAGCTTTCTCGTGGTACCTTACATGAAGAGAATTTTACATCGTGCAAAAAGCTATGATGTCATAATGACAAAAAAAAGTGAACATTTACTCATTTTGCTAAAATCACATACTATGTATCAAAAACATTTACCTTGATTGAAAAAGTTTCAATTATTTGAAAAAGCCCCGAGTCCCCCGAGTAAAAAAATACCAAATTTGTATAGTTTTACCTACGTCCATGGCTAGCGTAGAGCCCTAATCACCAGCAGCGCAAAATGACATTTTCAAGTTTATAAACTAAAATGCGCATTCTAGGGTTTTTGTGGTAAATCTACCCTAAACAGTGGAATAACTATATAAAACTATATATTTCTGGAAAGTAGACAACCTACTGCATCTAATGAGGGGTGACGTTCCTTGTTACCCCAAGCCTGGTGTGCACAAATGCCTCCAGAATATGGCGCTAATGAAAAAAAAGGCATTTTCTTACATTTCTGCCCCTTCAAATGTACTAAAATGTGTGAAAATCATGGCATTTCCAACTGTATTCTTTAGCTAGAGCTCTTAGGAGAAAAATGACACCCCATTGGTATGAGTTCACCTACCTCAGGGGGTGCTACAAGTACAAAACTACACCTATTGCAACCTCTAATTTTTCTACATTTTCTCAAACAATACTTGTCTGTACACAAATGGTTATAACAACTAGAGAAGTGAAGAAAGGGTACACAAACCATACCATTTTGAAAAGAAGACACCCTGCCGCATCTAATGATGGGTGACTTGCCTTGTTACCCAAAGCCTGGAGTGCACAAATGCCTCCAGAAGGTGGCGCTAATGGAAAAAAAAGGCATTTTCTTACATTTCTGCCCCTTCAAATGTACTGAAATTTGTGAAAACCATGGCATTTCCAACTGTATTCATTAGCTAGTGCTCTTAGGAGAAAAATGACACCCCATTGGTATGAGTTTAACTACCTCAGGGGGCGCTAGAAGTGCAAAACGACACCTACTACAAACTCTAATTTTTCTAACATTTTCTCAAACATTACTTGTCTGTACACAAATGGTTATAACAACTACAGAAGTGAAGAAAGGGTACACAAACCATACCATTTTGAAAAGAAGACACCCTGCCGCATCTAATGATGGGTGACTTGCCTTGTTACCCCAAGCCTGGAGTGCACAAATGCCTCCAGAAGGTGGCGCTAATGAAAAAAAAAGGCATTTTCTTACATTTCTGCCCCTTCAAATGTACTGAAATTTGTGAAAACCATGGCATTTCCAACTGTATTCATTAGCTAGTGCTCTTAGGAGAAAAATGACACCCCATTGGTATGAGTTTAACTACCTCAGGGGGCGCTAGAAGTGCAAAACGACACCTACTACAAACTCTAATTTTTCTAACATTTTCTCAAACATTACTTGTCTGTACACAAATGGTTATAACAACTACAGAAGTGAAGAAAGGGTACACAAACCATACCATTTTGAAAAGAAGACACCCTGCCGCATCTAATGATGGGTGACTTGCCTTGTTACCCAAAGCCTGGAGTGCACAAATGCCTCCAGAAGGTGGCACTAATGGAAAAAAAAGGCATTTTCTTACATTTCTGCCCCTTCAAATGTACTGAAATTTGTGAAAACCATGGCATTTCCAACTGTATTCATTAGCTAGTGCTCTTAGGAGAAAAATGACACCCCATTGGTATGAGTTCACCTACCTCAGGGGGCGCTACAAGTACAAAACTACACCTATTGCAACCTCTAATTTTTCTAACATTTTCTCAAACATTACTTGTCTGTACAAAAATGGTTATAACAACTAGAGAAGTGAAGAAAGGCTACACAAACTATACCATTTTGGAAAGAAGACAACCTGCCGCATCTAATGAGGGGTGAATTTCCTTATTACCCCAAGCCTGTTGTGCCCAAATGCTTCCAGAAGGTGGCACTTTAGGAAAAAATGGCATTTTCTTACATTTCTGCTCCTTCATCTGTATGGAAATCTGTGAAAACCATGGAATTTCCAACTGTATTCATTAGCTAGTGCCCTTAGGAGAAAAATGACACCCAATTGGAATGCGTCGACCTACCTTAGGGGTGCCAGAAGCACATAACTACACCTACCTGTTTGCTTCTTCGAAAATGGCTACTTGTACTAAAATGTCCATAACTGTTAGAGACATGAAGGAAAGGTATAAAAGGTATACCTTTTTGGAAAGTAGACATTCTCCTGCATCAAGTGAGGGGTCACTTGCCTTTCTACCCCTGGGCTGAAGTGCACAAATATTTCCAAAAGGTGGCGCTATGGGAATAAATACATGTTTTTTTACATTTCCAC
Source organism: Rhinophrynus dorsalis (assembly GCA_037306005.1). NCBI lineage: Eukaryota > Metazoa > Chordata > Amphibia > Anura > Rhinophrynidae > Rhinophrynus > Rhinophrynus dorsalis. Next base: position 587,286,510 of record CM074719.1, on the reverse strand, counting down.
CACTTCAAAGATACTAAAATCTTTGAAAACCATAACATTTCCTGCTGTATTCAGAACCTGATACCAACATGAGAAAAATGGTAGCCTATTTGTGTGGGTTAACATAGAATATGTGGGTGCTAGGAACACGTACGTAAACCTGACACTTTTGTTTTTTAAATTATCTGCTTGCACTAAAATGGTTATAACCATAATAGATATGCAGGAAAGTTAGAGAAACAATGCCATTTTGGAAAGAACACAACCTACCGCATCTAATGAGGGGTCACTTGCCTTTTTACCCAAAGGCTGGTATGCACAAATGCCTCCAGAAGGTGGCGCTAATGGAAAAAAAAGGCATTTTCTTACATTTCTGCCCCTTCAAATGTACTGAAATTTGTGAAAACCATGGCATTTCCAACTGTATTCATTAGCTAGTGCTCTTAGGAGAAAAATGACACCCCATTGGTATGAGTTTAACTACCTCAGGGGGCGCTAGAAGTGCAAAACGACACCTACTACAAACTCTAATTTTTCTAACATTTTCTCAAACATTACTTGTCTGTACACAAATGGTTATAACAACTACAGAAGTGAAGAAAGGGTACACAAACCATACCATTTTGAAAAGAAGACACCCTGCCGCATCTAATGATGGGTGACTTGCCTTGTTACCCCAAGCCTGGAGTGCACAAATGCCTCCAGAAGGTGGCGCTAATGAAAAAAAAAGGCATTTTCTTACATTTCTGCCCCTTCAAATGTACTGAAATTTGTGAAAACCATGGCATTTCCAACTGTATTCATTAGCTAGTGCTCTTAGGAGAAAAATGACACCCCATTGGTATGAGTTTAACTACCTCAGGGGGCGCTAGAAGTGCAAAACGACACCTACTACAAACTCTAATTTTTCTAACATTTTCTCAAACATTACTTGTCTGTACACAAATGGTTATAACAACTACAGAAGTGAAGAAAGGGTACACAAACCATACCATTTTGAAAAGAAGACACCCTGCCGCATCTAATGATGGGTGACTTGCCTTGTTACCCCAAGCCTGGAGTGCACAAATGCCTCCAGAAGGTGGCGCTAATGAAAAAAAAAGGCATTTTCTTACATTTCTGCCCCTTCAAATGTACTGAAATTTGTGAAAACCATGGCATTTCCAACTGTATTCATTAGCTAGTGCTCTTAGGAGAAAAATGACACCCCATTGGTATGAGTTTAACTACCTCAGGGGGCGCTAGAAGTGCAAAACGACACCTACTACAAACTCTAATTTTTCTAACATTTTCTCAAACATTACTTGTCTGTACACAAATGGTTATAACAACTACAGAAGTGAAGAAAGGGTACACAAACCATACCATTTTGAAAAGAAGACACCCTGCCGCATCTAATGATGGGTGACTTGCCTTGTTACCCAAAGCCTGGAGTGCACAAATGCCTCCAGAAGGTGGCACTAATGGAAAAAAAAGGCATTTTCTTACATTTCTGCCCCTTCAAATGTACTGAAATTTGTGAAAACCATGGCATTTCCAACTGTATTCATTAGCTAGTGCTCTTAGGAGAAAAATGACACCCCATTAGTATGAGATCACCTACCTCAGGGGGCGCTACAAGTACAAAACTACACCTATTGCAACCTCTAATTTTTCTAACATTTTCTCAAACATTACTTGTCTGTACAAAAATGGTTATAACAACTAGAGAAGTGAAGAAAGGCTACACAAACTATACCATTTTGGAAAGAAGACAACCTGCCGCATCTAATGAGGGGTGAATTTCCTTATTACCCCAAGCCTGTTGTGCCCAAATGCTTCCAGAAGGTGGCACTTTAGGAAAAAATGGCATTTTCTTACATTTCTGCTCCTTCATCTGTATGGAAATCTGTGAAAACCATGGAATTTCCAACTGTATTCATTAGCTAGTGCCCTTAGGAGAAAAATGACACCCAATTGGAATGCGTCGACCTACCTTAGGGGTGCCAGAAGCACATAACTACACCTACCTGTTTGCTTCTTCGAAAATGGCTACTTGTACTAAAATTTCCATAACTGTTAGAGACATGAAGGAAAGGTATAAAAGGTATACCTTTTTGGAAAGTAGACATTCTCCCGCATCAAGTGAGGGGTCACTTGCCTTTCTACCCCTGGGCTGAAGTGCACAAATATTTCCAAAAGGTGGCGCTGTGGGAATAAATACATGTTTTTTTTACATTTCCACCACTTCAAAGATACTAAAATCTTTGAAAACCATAACATTTTCTGCTGTATTCAGAACCTGATACCAACATGAGAAAAATGGTAGCCCATTTGTGTGGGTTAACATACAACATGTGGGTGCTAGGAACACGTACGTAAACCTGACACTTTTGTTTTTTAAATTATCTGCTTGCACTAAAATGGTTATAACCATAATAGATATGCAGGAAAGTTAGAGAAACAATGCCATTTTGGAAAGAACACAACCTACCGCATCTAATGAGGGGTCACTTGCCTTTTTACCCAAAGGCTGGTATGCACAAATGCTTCCAGGAGGTGGCGCTAATGAAAAAAAAGGCATTTTCTTACATTTCTGCCCCTTCAAATGTATGGCGCTCTGTGAAAACCATGGAATTTTCAACTGCATTTGTTTGCTAGTGCTCTTAGGAGTCAAACGACACCCCATTGGTATGAGTTGAACTACCTTAGGGGGTGCTAGAAGTAGAAAACTACACCAACTACAAACTCTGATGTTTCAAACATTTCTTAAACCTGACTTGCCTGTACGAAAATGGCTATAACACCTTCAGAATTGAAGAAAAGGTAGATAAACCATACCATTTTGGAAAGAAGACAACCTGCCGCATCTAATGAGGGGTCACTTGCCTTTGTACCCCTAAGTTAATTGGCACAACTATTTCCAGAATGTGGTGCTACAGGAAAGAAAAACAAACATTTGTTTTACACATCAGTCACTTCAAAGATACTAAAATGGTTCAATGGCGTGGGATTTCCTAGGAGGACTTCTTGCCAGCCAAAAAAAAATGGTACCCCACTGCTCTGGGTTGACATACCAATTTACCCTACAAGAGCGTAGCTACCAGTGAAACAGAAATGGGAAAGCAAACAGTGTATGTGTGATTTTATGGCTAACAGATGAAAGAAGCTAGGACGTCAGCCGGTGTACGTGCGGACCTGTAACTACAAGTCTAACAAAATGTGTGAGAGGGTGAGGGATTAGGCAGTGTGTGTGGGTATGAGCAGAGGAGCAAGGATGGTGGTGATGGTGGGGCAGTGTCTGATAGAGTGTATGGGAGATCTCTGACTACCATTGTGCACTGTATGTCCCCTCATACAAAGCACTGCGTTGGACCCCCTTCCTGTTGCACGTGCATTTTTTGGGGCTTTTTCCCCCAATATTTTTGTGTAGACCTCATTGGGGGCATCAGAACCCATACAATGAGGTCTAAATAAAAAATAAAGGGGGAAAAAATCCTTTATGTGCGACAGGGGTGTCCAGCACACAAAGGGTTAATTTTTTTATCGTTACTTTGTATTCAGATGGCCACCAAACAAGCTCTGATCACAAAGTAATGATAAAAAGTCCTGTGTGTACCACAGGAAGGGGGTCTGCATTGAACCCCCCTCCCAGTGGCACACACAGGGTTAATTTTTTATTTAATTTTTTTTTATTATATACCTCATTGAGGGGCATCAGGACCCCCTGATTCCTCCCCAATGAGGTCTTAGTAAAAAAAAAAAATATATGTCCACAAACGGAGTGACCCTGTGAGTGCCACAGGGGTCTCCAGCTCATTGCAAAGCAATGCATTGGATCCTTGTGGCACTCAGAGGGTTAATTTTTTTTCTATCATTACTTGGTAATCAGAGCTTGTTGGGGGACCATCAGAACCAATCCTGATGACCCCCCCAACAATCTCTGATAACAAAGTAATGATAAAAGCCCTGTGTGTGCCGCAGAAGGGGGGCTGCATTGCCCCCCCCCCCAGTGGCACACACAGGGTTAATTTTTTTTTATTTACTTTTTTTTATTATAGACCTCATTGAGGGGTATACAACCCCCCCCGATCCCCCCAATGAGGTCTTACCAAAAAAAAAAAAAGTTATCAAAAAAAGTGTCCCTGTGAGTGCCACCGGGGTCTCCAGCGCATTGCAAAGCAATGTATTGGACCCTTGTGGCACTCAGAAGGTTAATTTTTTTTTTATCATTACTTTGTAATCAGAGCTTGTTGGGGGGCCATTAGGACCAATCCTGATGACCCCCCAACAATCTCTGATAACAAAGTAATGATAAAAGCCCTGTGTGTGCCACAGGAATGGGGGGGGGCATTGGACCCCCTTGTGGCACACACAGGGTTAATTTTTTTTTATATATTTTTTTTAATTATAGACCTCATTGAGGGGCATCAGGACCCCCCCCCTGATCCCCCCAATGAGGTCTTTAGAAAAAAAAAAAACCCCCAAAGCAAGTGACCCTGTGAGTGTCACAGGGATCTCCAGCACATTGCAAAGCAATGTGCTGGGGACCCTGTGGCACTCACAGGGTTACTTTTATTTTTTTTATTTTTTATTTGTAACTCTTCAGACCTCGTGGGGGACATCAGGACCCCTCCTGGTGTCCCCTCAGTCATTGATCTCCCAGCCGATAGGCTGGGAGATCAATGAGGCGACTGCAGGAGAGCAAAAGCTCTCCTGCCCTTCTCTCCTACCACCGGTAGGAGTGAGCAGGACCGGGGAAACTTCCCTAACGTCATCGGTGACCATGTCACCGATGACGTTGGGAGGCTTCCCCCGGTCCCGCCCACTCCTACCCGGAAGTTCGGGTAGGAGAGACAGGAGAGGAGAAGCTGCGCTTTTGCTGCGCTTCTCCTCTGCTTTTATTGATCTCCCAGCGCGATCGGCTGGGAGATCAATAACAGGGGGGACATGAGGAGTGATCCTCATGTCCCCCCACGATTGCCCAGCTTTTTTTTTTTTTTAAATGCGGCCACTGCATGCCGGTTATACCGGCTCATGCAGTGACCGCATTTTAGTGGGTACATTGTACGAGCTTGGCACAGCGGGTACAGCTGTCCAAACTCGTACAATGTACCCACTTGGCACTCAAAGGGTTAAAACCTCCAGGGCCGATCTGGAGAATTCCCAGGTATGCTAACAACACCCCATTTGTGCAGCCACTCTAGAATCTGAGCAGTTAATTATAACATAGTTTGCCAATCAAACTATTATTTCAACAAAAATCCTTGTTTTGTATTAGTAAGCAGGACATGTGCTTTAAGCAAACACATCAGTTATTATTAAAAAACTGCTACCCTGAGAATTGCTTACACTGTAGATGTCAGGTGCAAAGATATGGAAACTGCTGATGTAAACAAATTTACAGACAAAGAGGAACCAAACTGTACACGGATTCTTTATATTGTGAGGACAAATACAATGCAGCAGATGGTGACACATGGTGCAATTCTAGGGCAGTAGCAGGTTAAGAGCAACAGGTTCAGAAGAAAAATGGAAGCGTTCTGGGGCAAACCATTCGCACTATAGGGGAGAACTAAAAATTCCCAAAATTCCCATTGATTCAAATGGTGATGTTAACCTATTGAATGCTAGAGAGGTCTCCAATGCATTGTGAAGCTCTTAAAGGGATAGTAATACTTCGTTTTATCTTCATTTTATTTTGTAGGCATTAAAAAAACATGAAGAACGATATAAGTCTTATCTCTCAAACCTTTATGGTTTGAGAGATATTCACAAGAAAAGTTTCCCCTCCCGCCCCTTTTATGTAGTGTAAGTAATCTCTTCTCAGATGTGGAATGCAGTCCATAGACCAGACAGATAACAGCAGGGGACAGTCTTCCTATGAGAACAATGAAAGCCCTGTCCCCCTTGACAAGCTTTTCAGGTTTTTCCCTTATCTTAATTGAAGATTGTCCCTCTCTGCAGTCTACCTTGGTACCTCCCTTCTGATCTGGCTGAGCAGTGTTACATCAGTAAAAGGGGCGGGAGGAGGATACTTTGTCATTGAATTACTCTTGAACTACAACTCTGACAGAACTGAAATAACACTCTCCAAAGTCCAAATAATATGATGATTAATTAGAGCTGCTTTTCTTATGAAACATTACTATCCCTTTAACCTGCTACTGTATTTCTTTCAGTTTTGTTGTAGGAGGCACTTATTAACATTCAAGGGGTTAAATTCCCAGCTTGGATAAATGAGAATTTTTGTCTACTACAGGGCGGTCGGTGTGCCCTAGAACTGCACCATGTGTCACCATCTGCCGCATTGTATTTGTCCTCACAATATAAAGAATCCGTGTACAGTTTGGTTCCTCTTTGTCTGTAAATTTGTTTACATCAGCAGTTTCCATATCTTTGCACCTGACATCTACAGTGTAAGCAATTCTCAGGGTAAGCAGTTTTTAATAATAACTGATGTGTTTGCTTCCCAGTTTGAACATGCGGCACTAAGAGTAGAAAGTAAATAAAATCTGTGCTTTTAGTTTTGTCCTTACATCTCGTACTCATATATAAATAAAGTTGGGGATTTTTATGTTCCTATGGCAACAGAGAAAAGTTTTTGCTGTCAATTTTTTTCAGGTAAATCCTGTCCAGCCCTCTCAGTTCATATTCTGCTCAATAGGATGGCCTTTGATCATCAGTGGGCGGTTTAAAGACACAGAATGAAGAAAAGTATATTTTTTCATCTAGGATGCACTGCCCTTTTAAATCACTTGCAACTGGATGATTTATTTTTGTTGCAGATGTTGCTTTGGTATACTTAAAAATGGCACCGACCTTTGTACGTTGGCCTCAATGCGTATTATATTATAGAAGCGTAGTTGATAGGGTTGCTACCTTTTCTTCAAAAAAATACCAGCCATGGCATTCCCTCCATAGACTTAACACTGGACAGAAGCCAATTTTTTACCGGCAAACCGGTAAAATACCGGCTGGGTGGCAACGCTAGTAGTTGATGAATATAGTAATATGATTTCTCACAAAAATTGTAGCGGGAACCTTTTTATTTTGCTCTGCGCCTGCTTAACTCCTGTGTACTAAGCTCTTTGGGCTGAGCACTCTCCTGCTTTTTTCCACCTGAGCCAAGAAAAGAGCTGTGTTTTAGTGTACGGGTGTAATAACAAGGCTCAGAGGAAATTGGTGTACCATTACTCCATACCATCCATCATTTCATATGGCCAAAGAGGGACACTTTAGTTTTAAAGGCATAGTAATACTTCGTTTTAACTTTATTTTATTTTGTAGGCATTAAAAAAACATGAAGAATGATATAAGTCTTATTTCTCAAACCTTTATGGTTTAAGAGATATTCACAAGCAAAGTGTCCCCCTCCCTCCCCTTTTACTGATGTAACACTTCTCTGCCAGGGAAGAAGGGAGGTGCCCAGGTAGACTGCAGAGAGGGACAATCTTCAATTAAGATAAGGGAAAAACCTGAAAAGCTTGTCAAGGGGGGCAGGGCTTTCATTGTTCTCAAAGGAAGAAGATTGTCCCCTTCTGTTATCTGTCTGGTCTATGGACTGCATTCCACATCTGAGAAGAGATGGCTTACACTAGGTAAAAGGGGCGGGAGGGGGAAACTTTGCTTGTGAATATCTCATAAACCATAATGGTTTGAGAGATAAGACTTATATCATTCTTCATGTTTTTTTAATGCCTACAAAATAAAATAAAGTTAAAACGAAGTATTACTATCCCTTTAAGTGGTGTTGCTGGTGAGAGGGGCTTTACTGGGAAAAGTTAGGTGACTTCATGACCTGCTGACACGTCTTTATGTAAAAGAATAAATTATTTAGAACAAGTGCTTTATTTTACACGGACTAATTTATAAACACACTAGTAGAAGAGCCCGAGTACACAGGCCACAGTGGCGGGCGGTCGCGGTGCAGTCATGCCCAGTAGAGACTGCCCGCGCCGCGGCTGATACAGACCTCCAGTCTGACTTCGGAGTGCCCAGCTCTGTATCAGCCTCATCACGGGCAGTCTCTACTGCGCCTGACTGCATCATTACAAACTTTGTAATGAATTATTATATAGGATATACTGATGTTTAACCAAACATTAATGTGAGCTTTATTACTGTGGATCAGTGTAATACACTTATATACACACACACACACACCACACAGTCTGATCTCCTAAAAAGAGGGACTCAGGGTGGGAAAGAGGGACTGAGGGATCTGAGTGGTTGAAGTTTACACTCATTGAGGTGTAAGAGTGTGTGTGCCAGTATGCACTAAACTAATCATATGATCTTGTCCACTCCCAGTAGTACATGGTCAGAAAATGAGAAGGATTTGTACATCCATCTAAGGGCGAGATGATCAAAAAGTTGTTAAAATGATAAAATTGTCTGATCATGAGTTGGTGGTAAAAAGAACGACAATATTTTCAGACGTAAATCCATCACTTTTGAAAATATGTCATAAAGACTTAAAAATGACGTTAAGGAGATCTTGATGAACATTGCCCTTAAAAATTCTGATGTCAAAAATGTCTTTGAAACAAACATTTTCAAGAAATATAGACTTTTTTGTCTTTAAAACAACAAATTTTCATACAAAGTCTTTTTTTTACCAGCTACCTCTATAGTACGGCTTCTCACTCAACAGTACTTTCATTTGTCTACTCCAAGTTTATTTTGTTGAGAAAAAATTATGTTAATCAGACAAAAAAAAAAGTGTCAGTTAAAAGAATATTTTTTTCTGAAAATACCTTACAAGATGATTAAACCACGCCCACTTTTAAGACGGCTTTTCCCCTTTTGACAGGGATGCACAATTGGATGCAGAAAATGATGGTAACGTGTCTGAGAAGTGATGGACAGTGGCACTTTTTTGTTCTGATTACAGATAATTCCAGTTGCCACCACTTTTTTGAACATCTCGCCCTAAGTGTTTAATCATTTGAGTACCCCCTCTGGCACTCAAAGGGTTAAAGGGAAATTTTTTACTAAGTCTGCTTCTATGGGAGCAAACTTAGTAAAACGCCTGGGATTGAGCAGTGGAGGCCCAAAACAGCTCTATCAGTCACCCTTCTTAGCTGGTATTTGTCTGTAATGCACAAACAATGAGGGATGCGGCTGTGAGCACATCTTTCATAGACCGTTAAAGTTTGGCTTGAAAGCCCTTCACTAGGTCTATGCAGGCTGAGTACTCAGTCCAGCGAAACTGAATTACAAAACTTCAAATCTCATATTTCAGTCTATCTCACAGAAGCAAGGTGAGAGAATGAGGGTATATTTACAGACACCCATTTTACTGCCCTATTGGTCTACTGGGCTCACAATTAAGTCACTGATTCACTGGCAAAGGGGAACACCTGTCAGAAAACTGCCCTCCTTGGCTGGTATCTGGCTGTAATGCACAAACAATGGTCAGCAAAAATGTATGTAGGTCTTTTGTTGCTGGCCAAAACCAGGTGAACACATTGAGTGCCCGAGGGATGCCCAATACACTGTAAATACATTCCGTACACCACTGGCATTCAAATGGTTAAACTTGAAGTTTAAGATATTTTGTAGCTATGTGGTTCTGTTGTTATTGTTTTTTTATAAAGAACTTTATTTGTGCCACAAATTTTCCATAGACAGCAACAGCCACAACACCACCTGTCCACAAAAATCTTGACCTCAAATAGACTGATCTACAACAAAGAAATGGACCATACCCATATTAAACCGGTATCCTATCAAAATGTCACCCTCAATTTGGCGACAACCCTGGGGCTCATTAAATATGTTGCCAGACTGAATATGGCAACATAAGAATCTTGCGTGTCTTTATTTCGCCAGCATGACAGGGACAACATGCCTAACAAAGCAGGGAAAAGCCAATGAGCTTAAAGGGATAGTAATACTTAAAATGTAAAAAAAAATATGTTGTAGAGTTTATCCCCCTGAGTAAAACAAGGGTACTCCCACTGCTGAAAGGTGTTTCATTCAAAAGTTATTAATTTTCAAAGTTGAATTTTTTAGGTGCAATATCACAGTGGCCTGAAATTGTACAGTGGCGCTGTTGCTACACCTCCTATGGAGATTTATGGTCAACTGACCAGAGCTGTCCATAGGATCGTGTAGCAACAGCGCCACTGCACAATTTCAGGCCACTGTGATATTGCACCTAAAAAATTAAACTTTGAAAATTAATAACTTTTGAATGAAACACCTTTCAGCAGTGTGAGTACTCTTGTTTTACTCAGGGGGATAAACCCTACAACATATTTTTTTTTACATTTTAAGTATTACTGTCCCTTTAATATGCAGTAAGCAGAGCAACAATCGTGAGTTTGATGTCCCACTGGCGTGATTGCAGGGGCTGTGATGTGGGACTCAAAGGGTTAATGAAAGGAATGGCACTGCTATGTATAATGCCATTCCATCCAATAACCCTTTGATCACCCCAGGATTGGTCGGCAAAATGAAGGTGACATTTTGATAGTGAGCCATTAAACCAATTGCATCAAAATGCCCAGGGATTTAAACGGAATTCGTAATCTCTTGAATGCTAACAGACTATCCAGAACATATCAAAACAATTCACTGGAGACCTTTCTAGCAATCCTTTGTGTGCTCTAGAGAAGTAACCCACGTGTTGCAATGCCTTTCTGGCACTCAAAGGGTTAAAGCAATTGTCTGTGGTTTGCTTCAGAATTTTCATAGTTTTCTTCTTAGTATATCAGCATGAAACTCACTAAAAAAACATAGCTAAACCTCTGCTATAATAACATTTGGATAAAGCATCTCCCAGCAATTGAGTATCCTTGCTCAGCGACAATCTACATACTATACATTTTTTGAAACAATGGTTTACTATTCCTAGTCAAGCATTTCTTTTCTCTAAGTCATATTAAAGGAAAAGGAATCCCCAAAACAATGTTTTATATGCACACTAGTGTAAAAGCCTGTGTACATGGGCCAAGGTCTGTTTAATGTTAACCCTTTGAGTGCCAGAAGGGTAGGCAACGCATTGCTTTGCAATGGCCCTCTGGCACTCAAAGGGTTAGGAGGCCGCTACCTCACTGCTCCACGCGATGCAGTCTTGCGTCGCCTCGCTTACGTGATGCAATCATGCACAGTAGAGACTGCCCAAACTCAGGCAGTCTCTACTGTGCATGGCTGCATCATGACAAACATCCTAGGAATTATTATATAGGATAGGCAGAAATACCTGTTTTGTGAATGAGACAAGCCACACACATCCACACACACCCATCTGCTGCTTTATAATATAGTCAGCAATAAAGGAATGTGGGAGAGCTCGCTCCACTAATTGTCATCCAAATACAACCTTACTTTGTGCTTTCACTCACCCATAAGCTGATGCTTACTAAGAAAGTGGTACCATTCTGAGACAACCAAACTGCACAATAGGGAACAAATAAAAATGCCTGTTGAATAAAATGGGGATTTTAACCCATAAAATGCTAGACTGGTCTACAAGGCATTGCATTCAAGGGGTTAAAAGCCCCATTTAAAGGGATAGTTATACTTTCTTTATGGAGGCTAGAATATTGTAGGTATTAAATAAATAAACCAAAGCATATATGTCTTTTTGCAGTCAATTTCCTAGTTTAAGCATAATCTTGATGTAAAGTTTACCCCCCCCGACCCTTTTAGGTACGTCAGCACTCTATCTGCCAGACTTGGATTCTGGACTGCGGACCAGACAGCTTGTCTGTAGAGCCGAAATAGCAGTGCATACAAGGGAAAGCTTCATGACAACGGTCTACTGCCTCAAATCATGCCCACTTTGTAGACCGTTATCATAAAGATCTCCTTTGTCTGCACTGCTATTTCGACTCTCCAGATGGTTCGTCCGGTCTGCAGACCAGAATCCAAGTCTGACAGATAGAGTGATTACGTACCTAAAAGGAGAAGGAGAGGTAAACTTTACATTGAGATTACTGTTAAACCAAGAAAGTTATTGTAAAAAGACATATTTGCTTTGGTTTATTTATTAAATACCTACAATATTCTAGCTATAAAGGAAGTATTACTATCACTTTAAAGATTTTTTCAGATTTTTATTTTTTCCTTATGGTGCACCAGAATTGCATCAGAATGCACCTTTTTTATTACATCATCCCCCATCTTCACTTATAGAAATGGTACTCAAACAGGTCTTTATGTATAAAAGGAGAAACATAGATGACTTTTGAATATTAGAGAGGTCACTAATGCATTGAGAAGTAATGGATTGGATACCTCTCTAACAAGCAGTGGGTTAAAAGCCCCATTTTACCCTTTCAGTGCCTGAGGGGTACGCAACGCATTGCAGAATAAATATGATACAGAGGTGAGGGGATAATTGTGTAGTGCACGGTGTACTTTTTTAAACCTTTGAGTGATACAAGGGTGAGCAATGCACATCCCTATGGCACTCAAAGGGATAAGGGTGTGATGCTGTCCATGGTGCTGAAAGTCTCCTCTCCATTCCCCTACTGGCCAAGTGGGGAAGCAGAGAGAATGCTCTCACACTTTAGTATTGTCGTAGAGTTGGTGATGTGTGAGGAAGGGCATCCATTCCACATCGACAGAACTTCGACAGTCCTGTATGCTTCTCCTCCCCTACCCTTGCATCCTTAAATTTTATGGCGATGTGTCTACGTCAAAATGTCAAAGTGTTTTGAACACATCAACAAAATCATATCGCCACAGCATCGACCATTAGAAAATCTCCCCCCAGTGTTGGCAGAGTATTCAAAAACCAGTATACTTCCTTCCTACACAATAGTAATAATAATAATAATAATTCTTTATTTTTATATAGCGCACACAGATTACGCAGCGCTTTACACTCATATTGGTATTGGTCCCTGTCCCCATTGGGGCTCACAATCTAAATTCACCTATCAGTATGTTTTTTTGGAGTGCATACCCTTATGCGCAGAAGGTGGAATTAGACACGCTAGTGTGGCTGTATTGGGAAATTCGTACAAGTGCACCAGTGTTTTTTATTAATTTATTTTTTATTAATTCATCCCAACCAATCTATCTAAAGCTTTTTTTAACAAAACTCTGATAACCGAAATTAATTTTCCACTGCCTCTCGCACGCTAAGGGTTAAATATGGAAAACAGTTTTGGGAAACTCAGACTGGGAAAAACAGGACAGAGAAATGCTGTTGCTATATACATGGTTACACTGCAGATAAGAATATTTGTTTTTCACTTTTGAACATAGCTAAAGGTTTAAACAATTATCTACTATGATAACAGTTTATCATAGTGCAGCCGGCACTAATCACAATCAATTAATGATCAATGTAACTCTTATCGTTTAATGCAAACAGCACAAGCAGCATTACATAAATGCCCTATGAACACAACAATTTACACATGTATTCAAAAGCATGTTTAGGACTATATTTTAGTGATATCACATGAATAATTAATATCTATATATACTAGGTGTAGCACAAACTGAAAAGGTTATGGTGGAGATACCAAGCCTCAATAGCAAGCCAGTAAAACCAACCTCATGCTGACGAGTTGCATAGACAACGAAACAGGTTTCCATGAGTGGTTCACTGGCTTTCTTTCACTGCATCTCTTTCTGAGTTGTGTCTTAAAGCTGTTACTCAGCATACACATACTCTGAGGAATCCATGTATAAAGTGGAATTTGAAGCAAAAAGGTGATTCCTTGCTAAACTTATTTACATATGCCTACCCAGAATCCCTTGCAGTAGTAACAACACTGCAAAAGTGTGATTTCTGTGGGAAAAGCAAGTCTCATGGCTTGACTGGTATGTCAGACTTTTGTTTAGCATTGTATACTAGGTGTAAGTAGATGATCTTTAAAGTTATATAAACCTATTTCATTTTTTGGTGGTATTGTGACTTTATTGTAAATATAAATGACAAGGGGTGCCCAGCCAGCACGATATAGATATAATGTGTAAACAACATTTTCTCTTTCCTCAAATATTAGGCTTACTGTTTTAGAGGAGCAGTAAACGTAATAATAAAAAAAAAAAAATAACTACATATATTATAAGGTTTTCCATGCGGAGTAAAATAAGGGTACTCCCATAGTTGGGAGATGCTGTGTTGAAACATTAGTACAGTTTTCATTATGACAAATATGAAGTGCTCTGCAGCCTGCGGACCTTGCAGCAACCACCCCCATTAAATGTATCAATGTTTTGCACACAAAAGCAAAACATAAAAAACAAGGTTAGTTTATGTACTATTTTTCTTTGGCCTGACCTTAAAATCTTACCTCACACCTCATTCTTCCATCTCAGAAGGGACACGCACTCACCCCCCTCCCAACTGCCGAGGAGGGCACCTTCCCCCCACTGCTCGGGGACCCCAAATTCAATGAAACAAAAAAAATGCCCATTATCATTATCTGCCTGACGCTCGCCTCAGTTCTGGCCATTAAGGGGTTAAGGAAAGTGTTTTGAGGGCCTTGGTCCTTACCTGGCATCAGGTGGATTCCCACCTTCAGCCACCATTTAGGATATTGGATAGAGCAAAAGAAATAAAACATACTAGGCCAGAAGAAGAACAATTCTGAGGAACATGTCTGCATTAAAGGGATAGTAATACTTCGTTTTATCCTTATTTTATTTTGTAGGCATTAAAAAAACATGAAGAACGATATAAGTCTTATCTTTCAAACCTTTATGGTTTGAGAGATATTCACAAGCAAAGTTTCCCCTCTCACCCTTTTACCTAGTGTAAGCCATCTCTTCTCAGATGCGGAATGCAGTCCATAGACCAGACAGATAACAGAAGGGGACAATCTTCTTCCTATGAAAACAATGAAAGCCCTGCCCCCCTTGACAAGTTTTTCAGGTTTTTCCCTTATCTTAATTGAAGATTGTCCCTCTCTGCAGTCTACCTGGGCACCTCCCTTCTTCTCTGGCTGAACAGTGTTACATCAGTAAAAGGGGCGGGAGGGGGATTCTTTGTCATTGAATTACTCTTGAACTACAAGTCTGACAGTATTGATATAACACTCTCCAAAGTCCAAATACTATGATGATTAATTAGAGCCGCTTTTCTTATGAAACATTACTATCCCTTTAAATGAATAGTAATAATTTAAGTAAACTTGAGGTCTGAGTCTTTTGTATATGTTTTTAAACACATAGTGCTACATTTCATTGACTTACACGTTGTAGTTCAAGCGCAATTCAATCGGAAAGGATCCCCCTCCCTTCTCTTTCTCCTGCGTCACTCTGGCTCATTCTGGTTCGGATGGACTGCGGCAAGGGACAATCTTCAGGAAGCAAAAGGAAAACCCTGCCCTCATTCGTAAAGGTGGGCAGTGTTTACCTTATACTTACTTTGTGAAGATTGTCCCTCACTGCATCCGTCAGGTCCCACAACTGGATTACAGATCTAATGGGAGGTGTCCAGAAGGGGCCAGAGGGGGATCCTTTCTGAATGAATTGCGCTTGAACTACAAACATTTAAATAGTGAAATATAGAGCTATGAGTTTAAAACCCATATAAAGAAGACTCAGACCTCAAGTTTACTTCAATTATTACTATCCCTTTAAAGAGAAAAACCAATTGTTTACATTGTGGTTGTTAACTCCTTGAATGCAAGAGTGGTCTCAAAGGCACTGAAATCAATGGGGAAATTTGGGGACTTTTTTAATTATTTTGTTTACTTTGGTGTACTTGGTTTGAATGAATGTGTTTATTTATATAGCAACACAAGTATACGCAGCACTTTACAATTTAAGGGTTTTTATAATACAGGGTTACAAGTGCTTTGCAGAGTGAAACACTAGAAGTGGGGTTCCGGCCCAAAAGCTTCTGTTTTCTTGTAAAGCCCCCCTTTTCTTTGTACATACGGCCCACTAAATCTGACTTCAAATTCATAATTTAACGTGTGCACTTGAACTTTGGTGTCGCATACAGACACTGCAGTCCTTATAGAGACCCAGTAATGCAAAACTACATTTCACTTATATTGTTATTCAGGGTGAAGAGAAAAAAAACCCCAGCACATTCAGGTCTGGATTCAAAAGCAGGTGCTAATTTTACCACATGACAGGAGGCTTCATCTTTTGCTTTACTTTCTTTACTGAAAACTCCAATAGCAGCACAGTAACTTACATAGTAACAACCGATCAGAAAAGAGAGAATCAGGCAATATAAGGCACTAAACCACTCCTCTTTCTTTGCTGCTTCAACAAGCCGCACAGGTCAGAGTACCTGTTCTTTGTTCATCTTATGTTGTTTGCTCATTTACTGCAATATTTATTAACTAGTTGAAGAGCCCGTTACACAGGCCACAGTGCCACTGCCGCCCGGTCGCGGGGCAGTCACGCGCAGTAGAGACTGCCCGCGCCGCAGCTGACACAGAGCTGGACGCTCCCGCGTCCAGCTCTGTATCAGCCGTGGCGCGGGCAGTCTCTACTGCACATGACTGCAGCACGCGCAGCAGTGTCTACTGAGCATGACGCGGCGTTACACACGTTTTAGCAAATTATTATATAGGATGTTTGGGTGTTTCCTATTGACTAGAATTTTATCTAATGTTTACTGTGACCGTTCCTTGGCATTTATATTTTCTTTGAATCTGACTGCCTGGTTCCTTGCTCTCCTGACGTCTACTTTCTGGACGCTGGGAGTGAGGCTGTTTTTTCCTTTTAGGTGCCTCACGCTGCATTCTACCAGCTGGTAGCCGCGGGGTATTTTAGGACCATTTGTGGTGTTTGCCTGGCGGGGTTCACGGTAGTCTGATTCCCTGTGTCTGCTCTCTCTCTCGGTTCATGGCTCCCTTCGGTCTGCAGACCGCCGAGATTGACGGTGGCCATCTTGGATCTTGCTGGCCGCGAGATTCTCAGAGGCCATTTTGTTTTGTAGTTCAGGCCGTTGCCAGATAGCTCCGGTTTCGATGACTGTCTGCTTTTCTGTTTGTCCTATTTCAATTGTTTGTTTTCACGAATATGACCTGTTGATATAGTGCCCATTCGCTACTAGTTTTACATCCTGTGCTGATATTATGGCCTACTGGTCTTACTAAACAAACGTTTATTTAAAGGGGAACTCCCCCTTTTTTGATTGCAATGTTAATTTTGTCAGGTTTGTTTATCCTGGTTCTGGACATTTAGTTGAGGGTTGTTTTTTCCCCTTTGTTATCTGGGGTGAGCTGCCAGCGCAATCTCACTTTCATTTTATTATTTCGTTACCAGGGTGAGCCCCTGCTGTACAACTGGGGTGAGCCCCCAAGTTAGGATTTTGCATTTTGCTATTTATATTGGGTAAGCCCCATTGTGTCTTTGGGGTGAGCCCCCATTTTTTCCTGTTTTTGGCAGGTGTTCTTGCATGCTTGGCATGGGTTTTCACTGAGGGTTTCTGCTTCCCTCTGGCATTGTACCCGGGGTGAGCCCCCTCATTATTATTACTATAGTTATTACCATAAATGTTACTTTTATTATTATTGCATTGTAGTCTGGAAGTGGGGCACTATCCCTGAATTCTTCATCTGTCTTTTTTCCTTATAACCCTCCTTGCGGGGTGGGTTTAGGCATCTTTCCTGGGTGAGCCCCAGTTGTACCAGGCAGCAGTTTACCCCTCTCTGTGAGGGTGTTTTATGGTTCTTACCCTGCCCTTTGTTTTTGTTTTGCAGTTTGACTATCTGCTTCTACAATCATCTGTCATCATGAGTGAGTCTCCTTCTCAGGACTTTCAGGCACTGATTGATGCGGTGGTGTCCGCCTCGGTGGGAAAGGTTTTGGCCAGAGTTTTGTCTCAGAGTCATTCAGAGCCTTCTGAACTTCAGCCTCCTGCTTCTGGTCGAGACTGCGGGGACCTCCCTGTTGTCCACAAATCATTGCAAAGCAATGCTTTGTGCACCCTTCTGGCACTCAAAGGCTTAAAGGGCTGATAAAGCAAAATGATTAATATCAAAATCATATTTCTGTCTGAATCGACATTTTGTCCATTCTTTTATGTATATTCTGCTTAGAAACTGTGTATGCAATGAGGATCATGTACTAAGAGGAAGTGGACCAGTTCTGGAGCTAACCAACCTCATCATGGAGACAAATAAAACTTCCCAAAAGTCCCCCTGATTTCCCTTATATAGAGACCAAAGACCCTTACTAGCAATTCATGACTATTAAAGTCTATAGATTATCAGGAAGAGATGCTGTCTAGAAGCAGACTTATTTGCAAAAAAACATACCTAAAACATTGTACTGTATCTGCTATCATAACACCTTTACTACTCTTACAATAAAGAACCCTTTCTTTTGCAGAATATGAAAACTCTTTTCATGTGGTGTCCAAGTGGTTACTTTACAAAGAAGGCAGGTAAAAAAATGTATGAAATTGTCCTGCAGAAAATAAGAACAATGAGAGCAAGCAGCACAGTCCATGCCACTGAAAACAGATCTATGTATAATGAAGTTCCAAGTGAGTAGGTTTTATTTCTTATGGGTCTGTGTAATCGATTAGTGCTATTCCAGAGCTGCCTTTGCAGGGATATGTTCCCCGTGGCTCTCTTACCTTCAGACCCTAGTAATAGCTGTGTTCTGTTCCTGCAGCCAAACATCACATAGATAGATCCAGTCCTGAGGAGTTAGAATATATAAAATAAAGATTATCTTACCTTGTTGAGATGGGGGTTTCTGGTGATATCATAGCCCCTCTTTTTGATGGCCAGAGGCTTGGATGGATGCACACCGGCAGGACCCGCGTGGCAAACTCTCACCAGCTCCCAGGCTGCTCGCTGGGGATTCCTGAGAAGCGGAGCCCATGAGCCAACCCTCACAGCACAGCTGGCAGCTCTACCACCAAGGGACATGACTTGTTTACTGAGCAAACTATTCATTTTCTGTCTAAACAAAATAAAAACAAAATTCCATTTTATATAATCCAAATATCCATACAAATCATTCTGCAGTACAGAATTATGGCCTTAGCTATTCAGGTGCAAAACAATTGTACCATAGCATTGAAATGAGAATTCCACAAATCTCTAGCAATTTAACTGGGCCGTTTAACCCCTTGAACACTATGGATATCACCAACACATTGACTCTCACAATGAAGGGGTTAAGTCCATACTGATGACTTAGTTTGCCCTTGAATTGCACCCATTTAACTCCTTGAGGACAAGAGGGATATGCAAGGAATTAAAATGCATTAACTAGATGAGTAAGGAGCTGTTGAAGCATTTGAAGCAAACCAACTGCACTACAGGGAAAAAGATTCCCATTGATTTTTAATTGAGATACGAACCCTCGGAATGCTTCAGTGGGTGCGCGATGGAGGCATTCCTTGCATTCAAGTGGTTAAACAAAAAATTAAGTCAGTAGAGACTGTAGGAATTTTTCTCTCTCCCTCTGGCGCAGTTGGTTGGTTGGCAGGCCCTGTGTGCGTCACATTAACTTTCATTTGTTTCTGTTCTAGCAAGTTGTTAAAAGCTTCTCATTCTAATGAAGGGGCCCTGATTTACCTAAACACGATAGTCAGATGTGCTTGTTATAATGGCTTCGTTCATTGTAATTAAAGGAAATAAATCAGACAAAATTCAAATGTAAAATGATGTGCTGTGCAGCATGTCAAAGTATAACTTTGGTCCTCTAGACCAGTGGTTCTCAACGCCTGCTCTCAGGACCCATTAACAGGCCAGGACTTTCCCTGCTAGAGCACAGGTGTGGTGATCAGAGGCTCAGTCACATTGATTAACTCACATGTGCTCTAACAAGGAAATCATGTGATCAGAGGCACATTCACACTGATTAACTCACATGTGCTCTAACAAGGAAATCATGTGATCAGAGGCTCATTCACATTGATTAACTCACATGTGCTCTAACAAGGAAATCATGTGATCAGAGGCACATTCACACTGATTAACTCACATGTGCTCTAACAAGGAAATCATGTGATCAGAGGCTCATTCACATTGATTAACTCACATGTGCTCTAACAAGGAAATCATGTGATCAGAGGCACATTCACACTGATTAACTCACCTGTGCTCTAACAAGGAAATCATGTGATCAGAGGCTCATTCACACTGATTAACTCACCTGTGCTCTAACAAGGAAATCATGTGATCAGAGGCTCATTCACACTGATTAACTCACCTGTGCTCTAACAAGGAAATCATGTGATCAGAGGCTCATTCACACTGATTAACTCACCTGTGCTCTAACAAGGAAATCATGTGATCAGAGGCTCATTCACACTGATTAACTCACCTGTACTCTAACAAAGAAATCATGTGATCAGAGGCTCATTCACACTGATTAACTCACCTGTGCTCTAACAAGGAAATCATCAAATCCTGGCCTGTTAGTGGGCCCTGAGGACAGGAGCTGAGAACCACTGGTCTAGACTGTAAGCTCTCATGAGCAGGGCCCTCTGATCCTTCTGTTCTCCACATTTGATTGTACTACTTAATACCCCTGTATGTCTATTCCCTATTGTACAGCGCTGCGGAATTAGTTGGCGCTATATAAATAAATAATAATAATAATAATAATACTGAGTTAGCCATAGAAAAAAAGCTGGAGTATGGTAAAGTAACAGTGATAGCTTTATTGGCTAACTGATTAGCTTTACAGTCCTAGCGTTCAAGACAACTTAAACGGATAGTAATACTTCTAATAAAGTGCAGGTCCGAGTCTTCTTTATTCTTTTTTTTACCATGTAGCGCTATATTTCAATACTTACAGTTTTGCAGTTTAAGTGCTATTGAATCTAAAAGGATTCCCCTCCCGACCCTCCCATCAAATGTGGAATCTGTTCCTGGGATCAGACAGATTGCAGCGAGGGACAATCTTCACTCAGTCAGTATAAGGAAAACCCTGACCCCCCCCTTGATGAAGGAGGGCAGAAGGATTTTCCTTTTGTTTACTGAAGATTGTCCCTCACCGCTCTCCATCCAGACCAGCCTGAGGTATGAGTGACGCTGGGGAAAGGGGCGGGAGGGGGATCATTTCAGATTCAATAGCACTTGAAGTACAAAAATGTAAGTATTGAAATATATAGAGATACGTGAAGAAGACTCGAACCTGTACTTTATTAGAAGTATTACTATCCCTTTTAGACTCTTCTTCAGGCATATTTTGAATGAAGGGAGGGGGAAGTTTAGAGCCCCCCCTTTGCGGATGCCCATGTTTGTGCTGCGGGAATAGTGTAACCAGGGCTTAAAATTTGAAGTCCTTTGCTACTAGTCAGACCTGAAAAGTTACTCGCCACTGCAAGCCATAACATACCCACCAGGGCTGAATTTCTACTCGCCAGGGCAAAATTTTCACTCGCCATTGGCTAGTGGCGAGTGGAAATTTTGAGCCCTGGTGTAACACTGTATTACTATCGCTGGTTTTGTAGTTTGACAGAAAGCTCTCTGAAATAGAAATTCATGGAGCGCCTCGTCAGTGACACAGAAGTGTACACAAATAAATAGGTGTAGATGAAAAACAAAAAAAAAGTATAGGCAATTTGACTTGACTACGTACTGTGCTCTATAAGAGCATTTGAAGTATAAAAACGCGTGTAACGACGCAGTAGAGACTGCTGTGCATGCTGCAGTCATGTGCAGTAGAGACTGCCCACGCCCCGGCTGATACAGAGCTGGACACTCCTTCTGTATCAGCCGTGGTGCGGGCAGTCTCTACTGCGCATGACTGCACCGCGACCATCTGGCACTGTATCAGCCGTGGCGTGGGCAGTCTACTGTGCATGACTGCCCCGCGACCGGTTGGCAGTGGCACTGTGGCCCGTCTAACATGCTCTTCAACTAGTTACTTTAATAAAGCATTAAAAACTCTATTATATGTCCACCTTCATGCAAATTCTATCAAATAATAATAGTATGATGCACTAGAAAACATGAATTTCAACAAGCAGGAAGCCATTTAACCCTTTGAGTGCCAGAAGGGCTCCGCAATGTGCTGTACACCCCATCTGATACTCAAAGGTTTAATACTTATTTTAGAAATGAATGTGGCAAAATGTAAGGTAGGTTATTATGCAAGCTATGTACTTAATATAATATACCGTGCATGTTTGTCTTTAATACCATTACATTTTTAGCCCTTGATTAACTGATCTTTTCACGGTACAGCCCTTGATGAAAATAGCTTGGATACACCTGACCTAGATACAACTGTGGTGATTTTGAAAGAAGTTTCATAATCACCTGTGTGGTATTATCCATTTTTATATTGATAGATTATGCCAGAACTGTCCAAGTTCGGTCCTCAAGGGCCATCAACAGGCCAGGATGTAAGGATTTTCCTGATTAAGCACAGGTGAGTTAATCAGTGGATCATTCATTTTGATTGGCCAAGCTGTTCTTAATCAGGGAAATCTTTACATCCTGACCTGTTGGTGGCCCTTGAAGACGGAACTTGGACAGCCCTGAATTATGGTTTTAAAGCCATATAGTTCTACTTAGTCCTACATTACTTCCCCCACTCACTGACACTTAAAGGGATAGTAATACTTAATATGTAAAAAGATATATATTGCAGTGTTTATCCCCCCGAGTAAAATAAAGGTACTGCTGAAAGGTGTTTTATTCAAGAATTGAATTTTTTAGGTGCAATATCACAGTGGATTTAAACTGTACAGTGGTGCTGTTCCTACACCATCCTATAGACAGCTCTGGTCTGTAGAACATAAATATCCATAGGATGGTGTAGCAACAGCACCACTGTACAATTTCAGGTCACTGTGATACTGCACCTAAATATTTAAACTTTGAGCAGTAATAACTTTTGAATAAAACAACTTTCAGCAGTGGGAGTACACTTCTTTTACTCAAGGGGATAAACCCTACAACATCTCTTTTTTTACATTTTAATTATTACTGTCCCTTTAATTCACTGCCCACCTTCACTGTCACTAAAAGGGAATCAACAGAGGACTCATATAGGAAGTGCCTGCATGGTTAATTATCCTAATCTAAAAATCTAATTATCTGGAAAATTAGTTTTCTAAATAAAAAATGGTTGATACAACACACTTTCAAAATCACCAGAATTATTTTAGGGGATAGCGTCCCTTAAAGGGGAACTAACACCTTATCACAGCTTATGTTCATTTGAAAGCTTTCAAAATCACCTGCATGTTAAGAAGACCCCCGGAGTGAATAAAGGGGAAGGGGAGATACATGAATAAGGGGAGGGTTGAGGGAAGGTAGCGGACAAGAAGTTGGAAATGGGAGGTTATATAGAATGGGCGAAATTGGAAAGAGTGAGGCAGTTGCAGGAAGAAGTAGAGAAGTTAGCATCCTGTCTTCCCTCCCAGTTTTTGGGAGGTGGACTATTGGTGGTGAGGTGGTGTCCTTGCCTGGTACATTGAGCAAATAAGTCACTATGGTTTCTTAGGGAGAAAACCCTATGCAGTTTCCCCTGGGCTTAGGTCACAGGTAGTAATGTTAACCATTGGAGCTGTCTGGGTCTGGCACAATTGGGGTAATTGGTGGTAAACTGCAGTTGAGGAATGTGTGTAATGGTTTGGTTGGTGTCTTCCGATCACATGCATCCCAAGAAGTCTCAGACAGGTCGCAGCCCCTCAAATACACTGGTGTAGTGTAAAACCGGCACTAAAACAGAACACAAAGAGAGGTGCAGACCGCATCAGAAAGTATATCTGTATGTCATGATAGATATTCCACACCCCCACTGTAATATGCTCACCAAATAGTTATTTCCATAAGACACATCAAAATCCTTACTGGTTCTCTTCTATAAATATCTCAGAAGACCAACCAGGACTCAGGAGTATGCAACATACGATGATTTATTCACACAGAAGTATTTAAAGGGGAACTACCACCCCACACAATGTTTACCTTCACTAGCTGTTTAGTAGGGCTAGTTGCCAGAATAATTCCCTTATTTAATAGATTTCTCCTCTCTTCCATGGATGACAGGCAGGACGGAGTGCGGACGTCTTGCCATAGTGAAATCCGCACGCCTGCGCAGTCCCAGCTGGAGCCAAATGGCTCCTAGCAACGCCTAATAGATACAGCTGGGACTGACAGCGCAGGCGCACGGACGTCACAATGGCAAGATGTCCGCTCTCCATCCTGTCTGTCGCCTATGGAAGAGAGGAGAAATCTATTGAATAAGGTAATTATTCTGTTGACTAGCGCTACTAAGCATCTAGTTGCCAGATGGGGACTTAGGGAAGGTAAACATTGCGTGGGGTGGTAGTTCCCCTTTAAAACAAACGTTCAGGGGATAATAGTTATCACTTGTGGACTGAAATATACATACAATTGCCCAACGCATTTCACACTTCCGCAAGGGTTTATCTATTGTGCAATTAGAGCCCCTGAGGAAGTGTGAATTATATAGTATGAAACGCGTTGGGCAATTGTATGTATATTTCAGTCCACAAGTGATAACTATTATTCCCTGAACGTTTGTTTTAAATACTTCTGTGTGAATAAATCATCGTATATTGCATACTCCTGAGTCCTGGTTGGTCTTCTGAGATATTTGGAGAATAGAACCAGTAAGGATTTTGAAGTGTCTTTTGGAAATCGCTATCTGGTGAGCATATTACAGCGGGGGTCTGGAATTTCTATCACGACATACAGATATACTTTCAGATGAGGTCTGCTCCTCTCTTTCTTTGTGTTCTGTATTAAAAAAAGTTGGCCTGTTCTTACCCAATATAAAGTTGTGTGGTGTTTTTCTTCCATCATACCCTAAGCCATTTGCATGCTAGCTATTTTTAAATTCAAAATAATATTTTGGAGGTATTAAGTATTTTAATTTGTCTGTTTTTGCAAGTTACACAGTACTGAGTGGCACAGCTGTGTGCCAAATACTAACATTCCATACTGCTCTCCCTCCCAACTGTCACTTCCCACCTCCCTCTTAACATAGACACTTCTCTTCAGTTAGAAAAAAACAAAACATGGCTAAATTTATGTTAACTTTGTGTGTGCCAGAGAGATGTCCATGGATGCCATAGCAGTGCAGCATGCTAGTACTTGGCACACTACTATGCCAGCTGTACTAACTAGCCTAAACAAGCAAAATCTGTTTAAATAACAAAATTGTCATTAGGTGTTAATTCTACTTTAAGTACAATTGTACTTCATGTGATGATTTCCATGTGTCTTTCAATACATATTTTCCTGAACAAAATAACAATGCATCGGAGACCTGTTTAACACTGAAGGGGTTAAAATAAAGGAATGACCTACCATTGCATTCCAGAGAGGGCTCTATTTGGTGTTATGCAATAACTTCTGTTATCAAAGAACATTCTAATAAATGTAATCATCTGTAAGTCCTATGACTTAAAACACAAAACGTATTATATATTTTTTTCCATTACACTGTTTCCACAATAAACCTTTGCTGTGTCAGGTGTACCACTGCAATGACCTTGAATTCTCTTTTTGAACCAATGTTGTGTTACAGGAACACTAATCCTAAAATAGAATGGACCCTGACATAATAGTACATTGTAACAATCCAAGATAAGGGGTCTGTTTCTTATAGCACACAATGTAAATACGTTAGATTAAAGTAATTTTTTGACAGACTGAAAAACTCTATATTTTTAGTAGAAAGTGTGTGCTTACGCAATCATCAATGGGTGTATAGAAGGAAACACTACTGATATAGGATTGGATGAACTGCTAGATATAATTTTAGTCAATGAGAGGGAACACAGACATAAGGTATGAAACTGTTCACTGCAGAAAAAATGGAAGACAACTGCTTGTTTAACTCTCATGGCATTTACTTCCCAGGATAAAGGGAATGAATGTGTATCTGTGTATTGTTGCTCGTAAATATGTGCTTGTGCATGAATGATGACCTGTGTGTAATTGATAATGTGCAAGAAAGTTAAGCCCAATGAAATCAATGCATTATCACTCATAAAACTCATATCTTCTGGGGTAAGGAAGAAACCCGTATACTGTTCTGTGGGTAGAAAAATGACTTTTCGCCACACACACACACACACACACACACAGAAACACACATATATATACACACACACACACACATAATACATACACACACATACACAGAAACACACACACACACATATATACACACATACACACACACACACACACAGAAACACGTACACATACACACACATAATACATACACACACATAATACACACACATACACATATAAACACACACAGAAACACACACACACACAGAAACACACACACATACAAACACACATCCATACACACGCACACACACATATATATACACACACACACATACACACACATATACACACACACACACACACAAATATATATACACACACACCTACATACACACGCACACGCACACACATATACACATACTTACATACACACACACGCTGTAAATTATTTTACATAGCTCCCAAGTGTCCCTCTTTAGGAGGGACAGTCCCTCTTTTATACCCAAATCCCTCTGTCCCTCTTTCCCACCCTGATGTCCCTCTTTTTAGGAGATCAGACTGGTGAGGTGTATATATAGGTGTATCGTACTGCTCTACAGCAATAAAACTCACATTATTGTTTGTTTAAACATCAGTATATGTGTTTGTAAATTATTATGTATAAATAAAATACTTTGGTCTTGTTATAAGTAATTTATTAGGTCACACAAGGAGGTGTGAATAGGTCATGAAATAGCCTAAAAATTCTCGGTAGTGCCCCACCTACCAGCCACGCCCCTGGCAACACCCCCTAAAACACAAGTGTCCCTCTTTGGCAATTTGAAATGTTGGGAGGTATGATTTTATAATGTTTATTAGTAGGACTTTCTGTGCAGAAATCTTATGTACACTTATTTTCTTGATTAGTATATGCAACTGTTAACTACATAAAGAAAATCTCTCATTAACCCTTTGAGTGCCAGAGAGGTACCAATGCATTGGGTACCTCTTTAGCACTTGAAGTGTTAATGAATATCTAAACGTTGCTATCCATGAGTGAGTAAAAGAACAGACTGGTAGCTATTTTGTCCTCTCCTTAGCAAATAAATGCCATAATATGTAAAAGTCTCCAAACCTTAATGGAACTTAAAATATCAAATTGCATATGCTATTTTTCAGCAGTCTGGGGGTAGCAACCATTTATTACTCTCCTCACTTCCTGGTCATGAGGCAACACTCTAATGCATGAGTGGGAACTATGAGGCCCTCCAACTGCTGTCCGACCACAACTCCCATCATCCCTCACCAGAGGCTGAATGACTGGAGTTGTACTCTGACAGCAATTGGAGGGCCTCATGTTTCCCAACCCTGCTCTGATGTGAAAGACTCAAAAGAAGTAAGGTGTTCAAAAGAAAAATGGCTTCCTCCAGTCTACTACAAAACAACATATAAGGTATCATATTTACATTTCTAACAAAGCGTGGGCATTTTTACATAGGTTACTGTGAATGTTACAATGTGCTTTTATATATAATAAAAACGTACATTTTGGAATTAGTGTTCCTTTAAGAGTATCAGCCAAGATGATATAAGAGTACATGACACACATGGCGAAATGAGTAAATAAGCCATCTCCATGGCAACAGATGCTACATTAAAATGATCGGCCCTGTATCTTGTTGTCTGACCGAGGGTTCATGTCTCTGAGTTGGAGACCTCTCCAGCAACCATGGGGTTAAAAAGACAACACAATTATCATATGATGTTTTGAGAAAATTGTGTTATGTACCGAAAATGTTATCTCTTCTTTATAAATAGTAATAAAAATATATTCATTAAAAAATATATATATTTTAAATTAATTTAATAACTTTTCCTTGATATTACAACAGATTAAACAGACCAATATCTATTGGATGTTATTTTAATTCACTGTATACATGCTTCTAAATACAATTTGAGGCAGCATGGAGTCTTACGGCTCCAGCATTAAATTATCTTATAGATGACATGAAATAAACAACCGCCCTGCTTCAAAAGCTGCCTTTTGAAAACAATTAACCCATTCATCTGTAATTATGATGCACTCAAAATAAAAATGCACCCATTTTTTTCCTCAACTTTTTTAAACAGGCCTGTAATACTGTAATGTGTAAATTCAAGTCTGGATTTGGCCTGTTTTAAGGGAAAGATTGCTATGATGCTAACCATTTCAAGTATACAAGGGTTAAAACTCATCAAGGACTTGATATTGTTACTCACTTCCTCAATCTCCTATCATCTGAGGAAAGCAAGACCCCCCCCCCCACACACACACACAAAAAGCATCAGCCAAGGCGAAATGTTTTTCTCTACACATCTGTAGATATATAGCATGAAACAGTACTATGCGTTTCATGTGCACAATGCACAGACATAGAGCACTGCTAGAATTTGCATTGGTTAATACATATGAATGATTAATGCAAAGAAATAAGAGTTACAGTTAAAATGCAAGCCCACAAAGCACAGGCTGCTGAGCCACTATTGTTCTGCCTTTTTTCCCCTTTACCTCTGGGCTTTCAGCACGTACCAGCAGATGCACACAGCACGGCAGGAGTTAAGTGTACTAAGATACGGTTCTCTATTAGGGCATAACAAGACACTGCTGCTGTTCCTTTTTTTTTTCAACAACTTTATTCAGTGAGGCAAAATGCTTGCATGGACATTCTTAAGATTATCTAGTAATATGTAGAGCTGTTACTCAATAAGCTGAAGAAGTCTAATTCTGAGTGAACAAACTGCACTATAGGAGAGAAATGAAAATGACCAATGCTGTAAAGTAAACATAAAAAAATAAAAAATACATCTGCATCGTGTGGAGCAGTGAGGTAGTGGCCTCTTAACCCTTTGAGTGCCATGGCATAGACTTGTGCACGCCAAACATTTTTGGAAAAATTCAATTTTGGACAAATTTTTTCTTTTCATTCGTCGACTTCGCGTTTCGGATACGACCTATTCGAAGAGGATGAAATTCGACGATAGTCCAAATTATTCATCAAATTTAAAATACTTTTGAAAATACAATACAAAATGAACATTAAATACATGGAACCATTTCCAGGATCTAAATGAAGATGATGGAACAGGGTAAGGTGGAGGTTTAGCCTTATGGTACTATGGATGAAGTAGATGAAGTATGGATGTAGCTATTCGAAGGAAGAAGGAAGACTGTGGATGACTAGTGCAAGGCGGATTCAAGATAACTGGAACACAGTGTACATGTAGCCAGCAGCAAACTACAGAACACTGGAGCAGGCACGACTCAGTAAAGATACCGCAGACTTTTTTTACTACAAAACTGAGGATGACTGGTGCGAGGCGGACTCAGGATGAGAGCAACACTGGAGATGTAGCCAGAACTGCAGAACACCAGAACATATACACACACATACATATATATATCATATTATGTATCATGGAATACCAGCTAATGGGCCAGTTTTTTTAAAAAATGCCCTGGGCCAGCATCTGACCACAATCCATCCCTGGAACTGTGAGACTGGCTGATGTGTCACTCTGAAAATTATTCAAACTAATTCCTACTATTACTTTTAATATTTTACACAGGAACAAAGGTGACTTTCCCTTGCGGACGCAATAAGGTACTAGGCCTGCCTATAGAATTGTGAGACTGGCTGATGTGTCACTCTGAAAATTATTCAAACAAATTCCTATTATTAGTTTTAATATTTTACACAGGAACAAAGGTGACTTTCCCTTGCGGACGCAATAAGGTACTAGGCCTGCCTACAGAACTGTGAGACTGACTGATGTGTCACTCTGAAAATTATTCAAACAAATTAGTACTATTAATTTTAATATTTTACACAGAAACAAGGGTGACGTTCCCTTGCGGACGCAATAAGGTACTAGGCCTGCCTATAGAATTGTGAGACTGGCTGATGTGTCAGTCTGAAAATTATTCAAACAAATCCCCAATATTTTTAATATTTTGCACAGGAACAAAGATGACTGTCCCTTGCAGTGGCAATAAGGCACTAATGCTGGCTGCCTACCTATGCCTAATGCTACCTGCCTGTCTACACAACAACTGGACACTCTAATATCTCCTTCTTCTTCTCTCTCTCAGCTCCAACAAAGCACTAAGTGGAACTGCAGGCTTTCTGGGTGTCTGTGTCATTAGTTCAACCCCCATGAAATGAAGAAGATAATTAGAATAGAGACAAAGCGGGAAAGTAGCACATGAAACAGAGAAGCTAATTGGACTAGAGACATGGAGGGAAGGTATGGACGAAAAGTAATCACATGCAGGTAGTAGTCAGCAAATTTTCCAAAATTTCCTTTCCCTCCTTGGTTGCAGCTAGCCAATCAGCTCCAGAAAGATTTCAGACATTAAGATGACTAGATAGTAGAAGGGAAGAAGACTCCTGTGAGCATGACCCCGAAGGACCCCCATGGTCTGCCACAGGAGAGCCAAGCATGGTCTCTTGAAAGGGTGGGAGACCAGTAACCTGTATGGACTAAGCGAAAAGGATTTAACAGGTAAGGCTAAAATCCTCTTTTCTCTGTCATCCAATACAGGTTACTGGTAACTCTGTCCAACCATTAAGTTTCCCAGAGGTGGGAAGAAGGCAAGGACCAGACGCAAGGCCCTCAAAGTCACCAGAACATATATGAACCATCAGATCAGAGATAGCCCAACAACTACTGAAGTGTCAACGGACACCAAACAGGGGTAACGGCACCCCAGGAACGTTACACAGCACACTGAACAAGAACCAACAGGGTTCAACAGAGAAGGAAGCACTAAGAACCAAGGAAAACCCTAGACAGGCAATGCTGTGTGACGGAACTGTGGCGACCATGGGAGATATTGGTGTGTTAGAGATATGGGATCTCATGTCTTCAGACTATTTCTACCCAAAAGACAAACACCCATAGACTGAGCTTAGCCATAGTTGATTCCAGTACATTGCTGGAGTGCAGAGATAGTGGGGGTTGGGCTTTGCTTCCACTCTACTCCAGGCCTGTGCTAAGGAATGTTAATTGATTCCTGCTGTGCTTCCTTGACCAATCAGATGAGGTTATTGATGAGCCAGTTAAGAATGTATGATTTCAAGTCTTAATCTGCATTTTTATCCTGATAAGGATGCTGGTGACTGATTGGTCAAGCATAGAAACACTGTCCCAAGTATTCGTTTGCATGCTGATCTAGATAAGAGTCTCTGTAGTGTATATAAGCTGTGTGTTTGAGTCAATAAAAGAGAGTTCTTCCCTTCATCAAGTCTCGGCTGATGTTTGGGAACAGGAGGGTCAGTTTACTATTGGAGTGTTATTCTGAGGGAGAAAGGAACTATAAAAGAGGTATCCAGCTTATGATACAAGGCGTCACGTTACATGCTGCCTCCAGGATTTTCCTCCCAAAGCTGGCATCAGCTGATGCCAACACATCCACACGGTAGTGCTTCGAATCAGCGGAAGCCTGATTCTTGTAAGCCCGAGAGGCCCCAATAGAACGAGTAGAGTGAGCCGTGACCCTGAAAGGGACAGGCTTCTTCCTCAACTCATAAGCCTTGGGAATAGTGGACTTGATCCAAGAGGAGATAGTCACCTTGGATGCAGGTCTTCCTGCCCTAGGACCCTCAGGAATGACGAACTTAGCGACAGATTTCCTGATAGATTCAGTGCAATGCACATAAAACATGAGAAAACGCACCACGTCCAACAAGTGGAGATCCCTCTCCTTGTCAGAGATGGGATTAGGGCAGAAAGAGGGCACCACAATCTCCTGAGTTCTTTGAGTCCTGTGACCCGGTGGGGTGGAGAATGAGGAATCTACTACACCCCACCTAGGACCCAATCCGTCGGAAGAGACGGTTGCCCAACTTAAACTGTCGGTCGAGCAACAGTACTTTCAAGACATCCAGAGCCCCTGGGTTGCCCCATGCTGGGGGAGTGAGACAGTGATACGCACCAGCCCTTTTGTTACCCCGGACCTGATGAGTGGGAATTCGTTGCTCCTCAGCCCCAAGAATGCCCCTGTACCAGGGGGTGGGACAACCGTCCCCCCTGGTGGACATTTGGCCCCTTCCCCAGTTTTTCCTACTGTTGTGAGTGAGAGAAAGCTCACCAGCAGCCCCAAGAAGATGCTCCCTTTGTTAATGGACACTGCCCTGGAGAAGGAGCAATGTGTACTCTCCAGGGGCATGGTTGATACGACCCTGAGGAATGGGACTGCGGTCTTCCTCAAGGCAGAGAATGGCCCTGCGGTGTGTTGCCTGGAAGAAGAGGACCCCAGCAGACTGAAGGAGAACAGTGCTGTTGACCCTATGGACTGTGAACTGGTGGGTGGGAATGCGTTCCCCACCAGCCCCCCTGTGAACCCTGGCCTGGTGAGTAGGAGAGAGCTCCCCACGGTCTGGGAAACCCCTGTTGCTGTGGATGAGACGCAGGTCCCCACCAGCAGCCCCTGTCCTTCCCCTTTATTATTGGATACTGCCCTGGAGAAAGAGAAATTGTGCTCTCCAGGGACGCGGATGTTATGGCCCTGAGGAATGGGACTGCAGTCTTCCTCAAGGCAGAGAATGGCCTTGGAGATTGTTGCCTGGAAGAAGAGGACCCCAGCAGACTGAAGGAGAACAGTGCTGCTGACCCTCTTGCTGTACATGTGGACTGTGAATTGGTGGGTGGGAGCAAGCCCACCAGCCCCTATGTAACCCCTGCTGCGGTGGATGAGACGCAGGTCCCCACCAGCAGCCCTAGTCCATCCCTTATTGCTATTGCCCTGGAGAAGAAGGAAAATGTGTTCTCCAGGTGCTGGGAAAAGATTGCCAGGAAGATTGGTCAGGTGTTCCCTCGCAAAAAGAAAAGAAACCAGGAAATTGATGACCTGGAAGAAGAGGAACCCAGCAGACTGCCACAATGCAGTGCTGCTGCCCCTTGTGCTGTCCCTGTGGACTGTGAACCGGTGGGTGGGAGCGAGCTCACCAGCCCCTATGTGACCCCTGGCCTGGTGGTTGGGAGCGAGCCCCTACCCTGAGCAAAAGAGTCCCCAGTGTTTCCAGTAGCCCTTTGGATGTTGCCTCAGCCCAGGAGAGTGGGAGCAGCATCCTCTCCTGTTCCCGTGGGGTACTTGCCCAACCAAAAGAGATGTCCCCAGCGTCCACCAAGGTGACCCCCAGGCCATTGGGAGCCCAGAGACACTGTTGCCAAAAGGAGGTCCACCTTATAGACTGGCTATGGACCCTGAGCCACTGGACCCACACCCAGGAGGGTCTGACCCCAGCTCTGCCTGGAGCCTGGCCCAGGAGAGGCCCCCCAACTTGGTGATAGCCAGGACCAAGAGGTACACGTTTCACTGGCCCAGGACCAAGGACCCCAGTTTTACTCCTGGCCCCGGACACGGGGCTCGTTTATTCTTTCCAGACCCCAGGACTGTAGGGGCTGGCTGGGGACAAGACTTTTGGGACAAGTACTGTTGTGGACATGACACTACCACATTATGTGTCCACTCTGGACAGCAGCGAGTTGACCCGTGTGGATCATGCTGTGGCTGTCGGAGGTGGACAAGGGGGAGATATGTGATGGAACTGTGGCGACCATGGGAGATATTGGTGTGTTAGAGATATGGGATCTCATGTCTTCAGACTATTTCTACCCAAAAGACAAACACCCATAGACTGAGCTTAGACATAGTTGATTCCAGTACATTGCTGGAGTGCAGAGATAGTGGGGGTTGGGCTTTGCTTCCACTCTACTCCAGGCCTGTGCTAAGGAATGTTAATTGATTCCTGCTGTGCTTCCTTGACCAATCAGAGGAGGTTATTGATGAGCCAGTTAAGAATGTATGATTTCAAGTCTTAATCTGCATTCTTATCCTGATAAGGGTGCTGGTGACTGATTGGTCAAGCATAGAAACACTGTCCCAAGTATTCGTTTGCATGCTGATCTAGATAAGAGTCTCTGTAATGTATATAAGCTGTGTGTTTGAGTCAATAAAAGAGAGTTCTTCCCTTCATCAAGTCTCGGCTGATGTTTGGGAACAGGAGGGTCAGTTTACTATTGGAGTGTTATTCTGAGGGAGAAAGGAACTATAAAAGAGGTATCCAGCTTATGATACAAGGCGTCACGTTACATGCTGCCTCCAGGATTTTCCTCCCAAAGCTGGCATCAGCTGATGCCAACACATCCACACGGTAGTGCTTCGAATCAGCGGAAGCCTGATTCTTATAAGCCCGAGAGGCCCCAATAGAACGAGTAGAGTGAGCCGTGACCCTGAAAGGGACAGGCTTCTTCCTCAACTCATAAGCCTTGGGAATAGTGGACTTGATCCAAGTGGAGATAGTCACCTTGGATGCAGGTCTTCCTGCCCTAGGACCCTCAGGAATGACGAACTTAGCGACAGATTTCCTGATAGATTCAGTGCAATGCACATAAAACATGAGAAAACGCACCACGTCCAACAAGTGGAGATCCCTCTCCTTGTCAGAGATGGGATTAGGGCAGAAAGAGGGCACCACAATCTCCTGATTGATGTGGAATTCAGAGACCACCTTCGGTAGAAACTCCTTAGAAGTGGGAAGCACCTACTTGTTCTTGCGAAACACCA
Source organism: Rhinophrynus dorsalis (assembly GCA_037306005.1). Lineage (NCBI taxonomy): Eukaryota > Metazoa > Chordata > Amphibia > Anura > Rhinophrynidae > Rhinophrynus > Rhinophrynus dorsalis. The sequence continues at coordinate 587,252,046 of CM074719.1, read as the reverse complement.
AATAAGGTGGTTTACAGGATAGAGCATGTAACTCCGCAACGCGATGAACAGATATAATCGTCAGGAGAAAAGCCATTTTCCACGTCAACAGAGGCAGAGGAATAGTAGCCAAAGACTCAAAGGGAGGGGGCTGAAGGATGCCCAAAACCAAGTTAAGATCCCACTGAGACGTGGGAGACTTGAAAACAGGATGAGTATGCGAAACTCCCTGAAAGAATACTTTGTGCAACATGGGAAGGGGAAGAAAGATGTAAGTCAAAGGAAAGGTCCAAGGAATGGACATTGCATCCACAACTAGTGCCAGAGTGTCTCGCCACTGACAGCAGAACAATGGAACCTTCCTGTTGTGTCTTGTCTCCATCAGGTCGATGAAAGGGGGACCCCATCGCTGAACAATGAGTTGAAACACTTGTAGATGCAACTCCCACTCTCCGCTGTCCACTGTGTGTCGACTGAGGAAGTCTGCCATGACGTTGTCTATGCCTGGAATGTGCACTGCGGATATAGCTGGCACGTGATCTTCTGCCCAGGACAAAATAGCCTTGACCTCTAACCAAGCAGCAAGACTTCTTGTTCCGCCTTGTTTGTTGATGTACGCCACGGCCGTGGTTTTGTCAGACTCCACTCTTACTGGAAAGTCTTCTAGCTGAGAAGTCCAATGTCTCAAGGCATGAAATATTGCCAGGAGCTCCAGAATGTTGATTGGAAGAAGAGATTCCTCTGGAGACCACCGACCCTGAGTGCTCAGGCGCCCCAGGACCGCACCCCAGTCGAAGAGGCTGGCATCCGTCATCACTTTGGTCCAAAAGGTCACCAGAAAGGACTTGCCCTTCAGCAGGTTGGAAAGGTCGAGCCATAATGACAAGCTCAGCTCCACATAAAGAGAAAGGAAGACAAATGACTTCCGAAGATCCTGCGGGCCCTTGGACATCTGGATCACGAATCTCTGGAGTTCTCTGGTGTGCGTCATGGCAAATGGAACCGCTTCTATGGTGGAAACGAATTTCCCCACTAGAGATGACAGTTTCTGGAGTGGAACGGGATCCTGGGACAGAATCGCCGAAAACCTTGTGAGCGATCTATTGAGCCAACTCATCCGTAAGGAACACCATGTTCTCCTGAGTGTCGAAGAGAAGACCCATGAAGACCAGACATTGAGATGGTACAAGATCTGACTTGTCCAAGTAGATGATCTACCCATGACAGGGGAGAGCCTGACTGCTGTCCTGAACCTGCTGAAGAAGGAGATCCACAGAGGCGGCCTTCAGAAGCAAGTCGTCTATGTATGGAGTTAACCTGATGCCGTTCCAGTGGAGGACAGATATCAAGGCACCCAAGACACGATTGAAAACTTGAGGAACCGTAGTCAGCCCAAATGGAAGGACTGAGAACTGAAAATGTCCCCTGTCGCAGGCAAACCGGAGGTACTGTCTGCTCTCTGGATGAATGGCAATGTGTAAATATGCGTCCTCCAGAGAAACAAGGAATTCTCCCGGCACATGGCAGCAATCACGGTGTGCAAAGACTCCTGGCGATAATGAGTCTGGGTCACAAAGGAATTGAGGTCCTTCAAGTCTAAAATAGGGCGACAGCCGCCGTCTATAAAGAGGTTTGAGTAGAACCCCAAACCCCTGTCCTGAAAGGGCACTGGCTCCAGAACATCCTTGTCCAGAAGAGCCTGAACAGCGGTGTCAAATAGACAGCATTTTTCTGTACCCTGAGGATTATGAGAAAGACGAAAGCGAAAAGGAGGAAGAGAAACAAAAGGGATCTTGTACCCTTCCTTCACCACCTGTAAAACCCATGGATCCACCACAGACTCCTCTGAAACACTGTGACAGTGTTGCAGACAACCACCCACACCTAAATGCGGACCTGGGTTCGGCGAGTCATGCCGAAGAAGTCTTGGGCCTGGAGGAGACCTTGGGCTTCCACTGCTGTTTGGGCTTGGAGGAGGTACGTGGAGCTGAGAGAACCATGTGGTTCACCGGACGTGTCTCATTCTGAAAGGAACGAAAAAGCCGGTTACGCTTAAGCAGCAACTTCTTCTTAGGGACCAAGGGTAAAAGAGTACTCTTACCCCCAGTGGTTTCACTGATCAGATCCTTCTGGCCCAAACAAGGAGGTACCCTGAAAAGGCAGGGAAAGCAAGACTTTCTTAGAAGCCGTGTCAGCAGACCAAATCTTGAGCCAAAGAGCTCGTCTGGCCACCACAGACATGGTGGAAACCCTAGCCATCATGCGGATGGCATCAAATAAGGCAGCAGAAATGTAGTGTTGTGCCTCAGATTTGTTGGCAAGGAGATGCAACTTATCCGAAACAGGAGCATCCAGACGGACAGCCTTGGTGAGCTGCTCAGTCCAGACCGCAATGGCCTGGTTCACTCACGCGGCAGCAAATGCTGGACGCATTCCAGAACCAGCAGTGGCAAAAATAGACTTGAGGGAAACCTCAAGCTTCTTATTAGTCCAGTCCTTCAGAGCAGAGGCATCAGAGACTGGTAACGCAGTAGATTGGGATAGCCTGGAAATAGGGGCATCCACCTTAGGTGGCTGAACCCACTGAGCAAGCGCGGCCTCTGAAAAGGGATAAAGCTTATCAAATTTCCTGGAGACAGACGCTTTCTCGTCAGGAGATTTCCACTCTTCAGACACAAGGCAGTCAAGAGTAGGGTTAGGAGGAAAGTATGTAAGGGGCTTAGCGGGCTCCTGGAATACATCAGAGGGATCAGAAGGGACCTCTTGAACTAGGAGAATGTTAAGAGTAGTTAAGACAGCCCTGATTAAGCCCTCAGCGGAGGGTTCAGGGTCATTTTCAAAGGGATCCCCAAGAAACTGAGATGATTCTAATACAGAACATTCCTCAACATCTGAATCCAACAGTAGTTCCTCCTCAGAGGAATCTGAAACATCAGGTACTCCCTGAGGTTTAGGCAGGGGAGACCTGATTGAGGAGGGGGCCTGTCAAGCCTGAAAGGCCCCCTGTAATTGGGATGGAAAGAGTTGTAATGTGGACCGAAGGTCCCTAGTCGCAGCCTTACACTCTTGCACCCAAGCTGGCTCTATAGCATGGCTGGAGGGCCCTGGAATGAATGGTGTCAGGGACATCAGAACATGCTGGGCATAAGTGACCTGAATATTCTCTAGGTAGCCCTGAGTAACAGGAAGAGCAATGCGCAATGGGGGATACAGAGACCCCAGCCTCCTTAGTCTTAGGTCTAGCCCCAAGCTCCAGCATTATAGACATTCTCACAGTGTCAAAATACACAACTGTACAAAAAAATCACCCAATTATAGTGTGTAGGATTAAAGTTTCACCCCAGAAATCACTAATTCAAACTTATCTTTCAGGCTAAGGGTTAATCTGCAGAGGAGAGAAGGAGAGTCCAAGCCCTGCGTAGGATACTCGCCCAGAAACGCTCACAAAATGGCTGCCACAACGGGAGCCAATCAGAAACAAGGGCGCAAAGCAAGTGCTCATGGGAAATGTAGTTTAATCAAAAAGTACCCTAAAACAGTGCCCGAATCCCCCTGAGCCCCCCCCAAACACTTAAAACATAAACCGAATGATAGAGCAAGGGTAGACAAGTAAAATGAGCCATCTCTGAAGTCGCTATGTTAAGCGGTTGCAGAGATACATCCCAAACAGTCTGGTTCCATAGAAGTGAATGGAGCAATGGCATCTATGCGGTAAAGCACGGCTTAAACGCTCAGTACTCAATTTTTACAAATATTAAAGTAAAATATAAAAAAGTGCAAAACATCCACAGAACATGTGAGGATACCCAGAAAACACTAATCCAGTAGGAAAATTGCTATAAAACCCCCCAAAAAGTGCCAAACCAGCAGTTAAAGGGTTAAATTACCACATAAACCTGCTCCAAACACCCAAACAGACAAACAGATATACCCAATGAGTGCAGGAGTGTGCAGTAGGAACTCCAGAAATACACCCCTGTGCGGAGGGGCACTGTGGGACAAGTGGACCTGCAGCACTCAAAGGGTAGCTCATCTTTTCTGCAGATCTTCTGTCTTCAGATTCCCATGGGGTAAGAATTACCTCAGTGAGTAACTCCTGGGGAAGCACTTGTACCCAAGATTTTCCCCCTCAGGGCTTAAGGTCCACAAAAAGCACCTGGACACTGAGCTAGCCACATCTAAGGGCATTTGTCAGTCATGGTAATCCATCTAATGGTGGTATTCCATATCTAACAGAAAAATAAAAAAGATTCTAAAACTATAGCAGAGCAGTTCCCAGTGTTGTCTTCACCGAAGAACAAATCTTTCTGTATCTGATTGTCTAGCTGCAGCCAAGGAGGGAAGGGAGGCTCCACCCCTGCATACACTTTGAGAATTTGTTCCTGCCTACTAAGGGGCGGATCGCCTCCCAGAGTTACCAGTAACCTGTATTGGACGACAGAGAAAGAGGAGTTATAAATCTGTAGTAGTATGGGGATTAGTGTGGGGGAAAGGGACTGGTTGAGGTGAGAGGGAACCTGCTCAAGTATGCTTGTAATGGAGGGAGAAGAGGATAGCAGATTTGTCAGTCCCTCCTCCTTGAGTAAGAAAGAGTCCAGCATGGCAAGAGGGGAATGGGTGAGGTAGTAAGATATTTACAAGGAGGTGGGGATTGCAGAAACAGTATCAGCAGTACTGAATTTTACAATATAGTGATCAGATAATGAAAAAGGGTAGATATTAAAATCAGAAAGTATACAGCCTCTAGTGAACACAAGGTCTGAGAAATGACCCTCCTTGTGAGTACTAGTGTAGTGACCTGGACTAATCCAGTCAGCATCTGGAAGTCTGTCACTATATGTTTGGTCACTTACATACCTTAAACCCATGATCTTTCATATATGTATTCTCTTACCTAGTCTTTTGTGTATTCCCTGAGCACATGTGAAGGTATAGGCCCTAAGCCTAATGTGGTAGTATCACATTCTCCATTTTATTTCCATGTGTATGTGTATTGTCTAGCATAGCACCATCTTTTGGTCAGAAAGCTAATTACTTGTTTCATTCACACTAATGTTAACATTTTCCCTGTGTATTACTGTACATCTCATCATCATCATCCACATGGTTAAGCTGTGGGAGTGAGTCTAATGAATCATGTGACCTCCTAGAGCCACTCAAGCCCCCTTGATTGCTCTGGAGGAGGAATTCCAGGAGCAGCCCTCTGGATAGAGGGTCTGTAACCCTGTAGTTTTGGGAAGTCACACTTCGGTGTGTGAAGAGAGCAGACACACTTCAGTGTCAGTCCAGTCAGTCAGTCACAGGCCTTATCCTTTACTAAGAAAGCCTAAAGCAAGTATTCAGCATATCTTCCAGCCTGTTTATCACCTGTTCACCCAAGTTAGCAGGGATTATATACGTGCCTTCTCTCTACAGTCTGTGGGACAATACGATTATATAAAATAGCCCATAGCAAGCTGTCTTGGAAATTGAGGGTCATCCCGCCAGCAGCGCCAAAGTTTTCTACGCATTCTCTACAAGCACGTACCCTGTCTAATAGGGACTCCAGTCATGGGATGCAGGTATTCAAGTCAAGCAAGTGCATTTATTACTACTCAGTTATTCAAGGCCTCTGTAAAACTCCATTCACCTGCTTCAGAAGACCACTCACCACCAGCTTCATCATTTACCACTACTGTGATCTGGATTTCCTGTGTCCTGCCAATAAAGAGCAACGGTTACCCCCGAGACTGGGCGTCTGGAGTACTCATTGCTACAGGTACCTACGTGGGGGCGGGTAATCGGGACACACACATATGTGGATGCCACCTGGGATTGGGCCCATTACATCCCTCGGCCATAGTGAACTGCCAACCACGTGACACCTTAAAGGGCCAGCAACACCTAACAACCCCAGGCCACCACACTAGTATCCGTCCACTGGTGTAATCCAAAAGCAGATGTTAGAGAAGGGAGCTGCCAAGGAGACAGCAGAATCATCCACATGGCAGTCCCCCAAAAGAAGGGAGGGCCATGATTCAAGGTCAGAACAGAAAGTTGGTGGTGTACATGTGTAGGTAAGTGGGCAATAGAAAACCATAACCTTTAGAGAGATAGCCGTGAAAATACAATTCAAAAGAGATGGCATGCAATTCAAAAGAGAAGAAGAAGAGTGAGGTGGCATTGAAAGTGATTTGTAACAGCAGTGTTTAGAATGTATCAGTCCCACACCTCCCACACATCCAGCTTGAAGTGGAGTGTGAGAGAAGGAGAGACCACCATAGGAGATTACTGCCTCTAAAGTGGAGACAGATTGAGACTGACAAGTTTCAGTTAGGGCCAGTAACTGTAGAGAGCAGGAGAAAAGAGATCATTCACAAAGTTATATTTGTTAATTAGGGAGTGAGCATTCCATAGAGCACAGGAAAAAGCAATACACCATAGTTGAAGACAGGGAATGGTGATCAGGTTTAAATTGTTCCTATACTGACTGGAGGTGGAGGGTTTGTGAAAGGAAAGGGGGTCAAGGTTTGGTGAGATCTCCAGCTGCAATTAGCATTGTGCATGGACTTTTCCATTTGTGTGTGGAGGATGATACAGGAGCGGAGAAAAATGAGGAGTTGGTATGTAGAGGTGAGAAGTGAAGTGAAGGAGAAAGGGGAACATAAAAGAGAGGAGAGGATGGAAGGCAGAAGGAGCCAGACATTTTAGTGATGAGTGTAGATGTAGAGATAAAGAATAGGAGGTATTTCAGCATTGTTAGTGGAGAGGGAAGGGTTAAAACCAAAAGGAATGGGCCAGTGGCACATTCTTAGTATGGTAAAATTTGTTTTTGGATTATAGTCTGCTTTAGTTATGGTCCCCCTCCTGAAGCTGTTGTTGAATTGTGAAGCTGGCACTTTAAGAAAACTTCAACATCATCATTCAAATCAGTGCTATAGATCTGTCTTTGCAGAACTTATTTGTGAGGTGTTGTTTCTCTAGTAGGTCCTGCTTCCACGCTCCTGCCCAAGCCCTGCCCAAGTCCTACTTATGTTCAACTTCACTTGGAATCCTTCACTTACAAGAATGTGCTCCTTGAATGCATGTCACCCTTAAGGAATGCCACCCTTACACTGTGGCCTTTATACATTATTGGCACCCTTGAATATTATGTATATCACGTATAATATCTCTTGAAAAAAATGGTCTATACACACTTAAATGTTTCATACAGAACAGATCTGGATAAAAGAATAACAATTAAAAAAAAGAAATGGATGAAAAAAAATAAAAATGGAAGCATTGCCATAATTCGATAATTGGCACCCTCTTAAGGAATTCAAATCAGTTTGGAAAAAAGAACTAGAACGTCATTGCTGTGAAACTAGACTCACCTGTGATAAATTGTCAGTGCTCACATGGCTTGAATTAACCAATCAATGATAGCTTTAATGCTTAAAAAGGCCACTTGCATTCCCTATTCCTTTTTCATAATGGTGAGGATAAGACAGCTGTCTGAGAGCATCAGAAACGTTATCACCAAACATAAGAGTTGTAAAGTGTGAAAGGCCATCTCCAAACACATTGGCATCCCTTTTTCAACTGTCAAGAGTTTCCAGGGACGTGGTGGCAAGAGCAAAATTGATAACAGAAGTCTTCAAAGGTTGGTGCAAACTCTGGAAAAAACACCATGTAAGACATCCACACAACTTAAGGCTGACCTGTAGCAATCTGGAATGATGGTTTCAACCTGTACCATACTCCGCACACTAAACCAAGAAGGACTTTATGGGCGAAAGCCAAGGAGGACCTCATGCTGAAAGCAAAACATAAAAAGGCACAACTGATCATTGCAAAAACCACTGTTTTTGCACTGTGATGTCACTAGTGTATCCCAGCTTTTGACTGCAAGCTCTCTGGTATCACTAATGTAGCCCTCTTTCAACTCTAAGCTCTGTTATACATTTTTAATATATTTAACCCCTTGGATGTCAGGGAGGTGTCAACTGAATTGCTTTGCAATGCTTAAGGGACCTTTCTGCATCCAAGGGGATAACACATTAATTTTGTCTTTCAGTTAAGTTAGTACTAGGACCTCTACCCACAAGAACAATGGGCCAGTTGAGAAAGGACTGCAGCAAGGGTGGGTTAGTGGGTCCGATCTGGTAGGGGGCCCCAATGTGGGATCCTGCCTAGGGCCCCATTGAGTCTTAATCCGGCTCTGCTCTGGGCAAGGCATTCTAGGCACTCTTAGCTCTGTCCATGGCCACACCCCTTTTCTCACATGACCCCACTCACAGTCCCATCAACTGTTTCCTGGAGCAGAAAATACCCATGGCCTATAACAAACAAGTGTTTTTACTGTGTGTTTTTTATTTATTCAACCTTTTTACAATACAATTATATTTGCCCAATAGACTAATTTGTTATTGTAGATTTCGTTTTAATTTTTGTGCCGATGATACTCTAGGAACGCTCCCTCTTCTGAGAATAAGGCACTACTATTTTAGGTGTTTTGTGGAGATTGAGATACTGTGTATCTTTTATTTTTTAGTACAGGGCTGTAATGAGTCCAATAGCGCCAGGTTTTGGATTTAAAAAGAACTAAAAATTACTTAACTCCTTTGTTGCTAGAGGATGCCAAAGGCCGTGTAGGGTGACCACGTGTCCCTGATTACCCAGGACAGTCCCTGATTTTAAATGTGTGTCCCTTGTCCCTGACAGCCCCCTTCTGGGACAATGCAAAGTTCTGGATTGAGGACTCCAGAGCACAGCAGGAGAACTGCCCATTGCTTACTATGACAGGAAGTGATGCCTCTGTGGGGCTACAACAAAATGGCTTCCAGACAGAGCTCTAAACACTAGACAAAGAACTGAGCCTTGATATTGGACAGGAGCTGCAGTGCAATTTTGGTGTAGCGTAATGCTAGTCTAAGGCTTCGGGTGTGATGTATATTATCTTGTAGCCCACAACAGGCATTGCTTTCTGTCACAGCAGTCAACTGGAAGTTCCCCTCTAATATTTAGAACTCTGTGGTGTAGGTTGTGCACTGATGTCCAGTAATGTATAGTGACCATGTAGCTACACTAGAGCCGAGGACATGTACTCTGCTTTTTTCATCTCCGCAGTGTCCCTGAATGGCAGAATGGAAATGTGGTCACCCTAAGGCCCTGTATGCTCTAGTTATGACCTTGTTACAGTATGAGATCAATTCTGTGCATCATCAGTACATGCAAAACCAAAGTGAAAGGAGCAAAAACCAAAAATTGGTTGCTTCCATTTTTGACTGTGAAAATATTCTTACGTCCACCATTACATGTACATATAAGTAACAGCTGGGAATGTGAGAGAGTGACTTGGATGACCTTACATTTTGCCGTCAGACTTAGTTCACCCAGGCTTTGATATCTGAGCTAGTATGAAACCCAGCTGAAGTCACACGTTACCTGCAACCTCCTATATTACTCCAGAAAGCCTATTATTGAGGGAAGCACACGGCAAGGGACTGCTTGATGACAGACCAGCCTATGTCAGTGTAAGCTATAAATGATTGGCTGATATTCCTATGGGGTCCGGCAGTTATTGGTTATTGAAGGAGCATTGCAACCTTGTGTGTGTGTGTACTTGATTGTTCGTGTCCATGTATTTACATAGTGGCTCTTTATATCTCCATGCAAGTGAGCGCTGATGCAACAACCTGCATTGAACTTTTTCACACACGGCAATAGATACACACTTGAACAGCCCAAAACATGGCTGTAAGTGCTGTTTTTGCATGATTAACACAGTAATATAACCACTACACTAACATATCTGTTAATTGGGCTTAACAAATAATATTGACTGCACTACATCCACTCTGTACTAGTGATTCTCAATTGTTTGGGGCCCAGGGCACCCCTAACATGCAATCTGGAGTTCTCAGGGTACATCTAATTTTCGTAGGTCAATGGCATAATGAAGCCTAAAAATGCACAATTATATAGTTCATTTTAAGTCTTGCAATCAGAATGCTAAAAGAATAGTGTTTGTAACAAATTCCATAAATAAAGATTTGAAAATCAAGATTCCCATTCTGTCAAGGTCTTTAGGAAAACAGTTTCACCCTACGTTAGAGCCTAAGGCTAAGCACAGCGCTACTAGCCTGGTTGAGAACCACACTCACCTTCAGAGTTAACACAAACACAAGCTGGTTTTTATAACACTGATTCCACAGTAACATTTAGCATTTAACCCTTTGAGTGCCAGAGGGTTATGCAACATATTGCAAAGCAATGCGTTGCATTGCCCTCTGGCACTCAAAGGGTTAAATCTTTAACAGAAATCAACATTTATAAAACAAAATCTAATTACTAGTGATTTCCTTAATGGTTGCTCGTTAAGGTGTTAAAGCATGTTTTCTCAATGCAGCAACATCTCATTTAACAAACAAAAACAATGCGTTAAAATATGGATCGCGAAAGCTTAAAGCGTAATATTTCTCTTAAAGATATCATAACATTTCTGAAGCTTTTATTAATGGATTCTTCAGCGTTTTTATATCTCCTTCCCATCCCTTTCTTTTATGGCAGCCTCTTCTGCAGTGAAGGGGCTGACCCGTTGACTCACCGTGCTGGGCTCACATACAGGGAGGCATTTACCTCTGTGAGCACTGATTACAGCTCTAGATACATTAAAACAGCTCATATGACATGGCAACCAAGCACCTGCTAGTCAGTCAAAGGGTCAGCCCCTTAAACCTTTGAAGGCAGAGGGCTATTCAATGCATTCCACACCCCTCTGGCACTCAAAGTGTTAAACCGTAGAAGAGGCTGACATCAATGAAACATGTGGGACAGAGAATGTTAAAACGTTTATATCTTTAAACTACTGAGGATTAATGTAATGACAGTAACGCTTGTTAATTTTGTAGAGCCCTTAATAAAAAGTTCCAGATACGTTGCTATCGCTTTAAAATTAGCAGAGCTAACTATGTAGTTTCCTTATCCCACAGTTCTCACCATATTTTCATGATGAGTAATGGTTAAACTTGTCAGCATCTTTTGTCATTTGACCTTTAAGAATTGTAAATGCTGATACATAAAATAACAAGTAGCAAAGCAATTTACAAAGAACAGATCCTGAATTGCTGAATTGTAATTCCATTGCAGCTGCCTAAGAACTTGTCAGGGAATGCCTGTATCCCACAATGCATTGCTAATAAATCCAGGGCAGGTTCCTCAGGTGCAAAAAAAGTTGACATATTTGATAAAAGGTAAAATATGTTAAGATTTTGAGGTCAAAGGAGGTTAACTTGCATGTGTTTGCTATTCTATTGTTTTGTTTTGTTGTGCCAGATTGGTATATACATTAAAAAAAATTCCAAACCAAATAACCCTTTGAGTGCATGAGGGGTAAGCAATGCATTGCGAGCAATGCATTGCATACCCCTCTGGCACTCAAAAGGTTAAAAAGTACTATAGAGAATGTTTTTGGGTGTAGACTGTACACATACTTCTCCCATATAAAAGCCAGGACTAATTTACTGCATTGGCCTGCACTCTGTGTGGTATATGCTTTCTGAGTCTCCTGTGTACATAAGTATTACCTCAGTTGTGTAGACCAAAATATTCATTCAACACAAGATGCAGTCTCTCCCGTGATGAGTCTCAGTGCGACAAGACTCTGACAGATAATACTTGGTCTCTTGCTTCCTGATGCCAACAGTGGCTTTGACGTTGCTAGTTGGAATGTAGGTTTCCATTGCTGTAGCTATCACTCCCACCTGCCCCTCCAATCCCAGCAAAGAGACAGATGACTGCTAACAGCTCACAAATGTTCTTCATTTACGTTATGGTTACAGCTATGCAAACCATATGTTATCGGGAGGCCTGAAATATAGCAGCAGTGGGAAGCTTAATCCCTGGAGGATTCACAATGCACTCGAGGTGTTAAGTGCCAAGGGGGTGTGCAACTATTCAGAAGTGTTTCTACGGCAGTTCAAGTAGAGCCACTAAAATAATGCAGAGTCTTCATGAGAAAGGGTACTAGGATAGATTCAAATAACTCTGAGTTTCAGAGGAGTATGCAAATGCATTGCATACACAAACCTGCAAGCTCTCTGGATCTACCCTGGATCCTCTCGATTTTAAAGTGCATTACCGGGTCTCCGGGGACAGACACTGATGATTTTCAGACAGTAGGGAGTTTCTCATGAAACTCTGTCCATTTCTGTTTCTTCCCACCCTGTTCCATTTCCCACCCACTTCTCTTCCTTCCCCACCCAGTTCCTCCCACTTCCCACCCGCTTCTCCTCCATCCCCACCCAATTCTTCCCACCCACATCTCCTACTTCCCCACCCATCTCCTCCCACTTCTCCTCCTTCCCCACCCAGTTCTTCCCACTTCCCACCCACATCTCCTCCTTCCCCACCTATTTCCTCCCACTTCCCACCCACTTGTCCTCATTTCCCACCCACTTCCTACCACTTCCCACCTACTTCTCCTCCTTCCCCACCCAGTTACCACTTCCCATGCAGTTCTTCTCCTTCCCCACCTAGTTCCTCCCCTTCCCACCCACTTTTGTGACAAGTAATTATGCCCCACCCCCACTCACAACTAAGCCCCACCCCTTACCTTTAAAGATAGTAAAGCATTTAATATATTCCAGAAAAAAAAATTCTGTAAAAGAGGAACACTTGAACAACAAGACATGATCTAAAATTAGACGATGGAATGCTCAGTATTAATGTGTGTAAGTTCTACTTTACAGAAAGGGTGACAGAGCCGTGGAACAGCCTCCCAGTGAGATGGTAAGGACTATTACTCTGAGGGAAGTAAAAAATGTCTTTGATAGACATAAACCTATTCTGAGTACTATGAAATAATTTAGATTTTTTTTAGGTAAATGGGAAGACTGGATCTTATCTGCTATCATGTTGTATGTTTGATTCTTACCTATAATTTAACCCATTGAATGTCGGAGAGGTATCCAAAGCATTGCAAAGCAATGTTGTATATACCTCTGGCACTCAACAGGTTAACATCAAATAAGAGTCACTTAGCCCATCTGGACTGCCCATTTAATTAAAGGGATAGTATTATTTAAAATGTAAAAAAAAAAAAGATGTTGTAGGGTTTATCCCCCTGAGTAAAACAAGGGTACTCCCACTGCTGAAAGGTGTCTTATACAAAAGTTATTACAGCTTAAAGTTAACATTTTAGGTGCAATATCACAGTGGCCTGAAATTGTAAAGTGGCGCTGTTGCTACACCAGCCTATGGAGATTTATGGTCCCGGGACCAGAGCTGTCCATAGTATGGTGTAACAACAGCCCCACTGTACAATTTCAGGCCACTGTGATATTGCACCTAAAAATTCAACTTTGAGCTGTAATAACTTTTGAATAAAACACCTTTCAGCAGTGAGAGTACCCTTGTTTTACTCAGGGGCATAAACACTGCAATATATATTTTTTTACATATATCCCTTTAAAAAGCTCATGCTTATTCAATCATAGAATAGTCATCTATCTATCCCACTAGTTCTTAAAGTGAATTATTTTAACCCCTGTTGCTTATGCTGGGAGGTTGCTTCATGTATTTATCATTTCCATACAACAGATTTTTTCTACATTTCCTCTTATTTTTGAATGTACCAATTTAAGGCTCTGCAATGCTATTCATACCCCTCTGGTACTCAAAGGATTAAATAAAAAAGGGAGACTTGAGGTTTGGTAAAGATTGAAAAGGCTGGGTGTCACATTAAAATGTTGGGAACTACTGCTCTAATACAATACAATAGACAATAGATCTAGGAATAATTGACTACATTTGTTTAAACCCTTAACATCTTAAAGACCAGCAACATGCCAGGACCATCACTGCTGGATTTGTGTTAAGGATCTGTGAAGGTTCTGGAACGTCATGGAATTCTGAGATGGCAGTTGTTAAGGACAAGAAAGGGGTGCAACATATTACAAAGCAATGCACTGGTCCTGAAGGAGTTAACAGAAAGATGTATCTAGGTATGCTTCCTTCATCCAGCAGTGCTGTACATCTTGACCATGGGAAGACTAAATCACCCATGGGGTTCCCAACTAGATACAATGAGAAGAAAACAAACCACACCTGACATGGAAGTAAAACAGCCATGGTAAATTATAGGCCATTACCCCATTTTCAGCCTATTAACATGCAACTCATGTTCATGTAATTTCTAAGACAGAGCAGCAGCTCCCATCCCGGAGTCCTGGTAGGATTTATCCTCATGCCCACATTTGCAGAGCAGATGGAGTTTCCCAAAGAAAAAAACAATGTTAACCCCTATAGGTTGCCTTCCAGACCCCAAAGGAGTTAATTAAACATGGCTGACAAGTATCATCCACTAGTTGCCTGTCTAGAAGTGAATTTTAGACATAATGGACTCTCTGACACCCACTCAGAAAGAAAGTTTCTCATTCAATTCCTTCTTGTAGCCCTCATCCAACCGCAAATGATCCATTTAACCAAGTAATGCTTCGTAAAATATATGATCCCTAATAAATGAAACCAGAAAGCCAAACCAGATTGCTTGGCTTGAACATAACCCTATCTCCTCTTTCCCCCTATCCAGCCAAGTATTACAAGGTGGTGTACATAACACCATCAACACTGTTCATAGACTCCAAACTCATGGCACATTCCCCTCCACTCCATTCATGCCTTACTGTAAGCTCTCCATTAACCTCTGGACACTTAATCCTTCGCCAAGCCTACCACTTCCCTGAAGCGAGGTTCATTAAGAAATCTTGGCAGATCTTGTCTGGTGTAACTCACTGCATTGGCCTGTAGTTCCAATCTCTGAAAATTGACCACTGAGATCGACAGTGTGTTAACAATCTAAGAACCTCATCTCCAATTGCCACAGACTCAGTTGACAAGATTATCTTGTTGTTTGCCAAATCACCACCCCACAACTCAGTTACCACAGTGACGGGATATAGCTCCAAGAAGTTCATATTCCTAAATAACGCAGACTCCTTGACAGTAACTGGTCAGGCCTCAGCACACTATTGTCTGCCAAAATATGCCCCAAAACCCACAGAGCCAAAGTATCAGCGTAGAGCTCCAATGTCTGGTTGGCACCTCCTCTTCTGCCAGCAAGAGTATGTGTTATAAACTGCAGACAAGATCTCCATCACACTCAAATAGTCCCCAGGCCATTGACATGTAGCAAAAGAAACCACTTCCCATTTCTATCCCCCATATAGCACACTAAAGATTTTAACGGTGTACCATCAACTTCATATCCCCTTTAGCTTTGTCAACCAACAACTGCATCTGTCTCAACTTTTATTGAAGTATTTTCCATAACCAAAAAGTAAAGTATTATGGCGGGCCTCTCAGTCTTACTGCAAACCAAAGGTATTCTGAACTGCTACACAATCCCGGGATAACAATTTACTACAAACATCACTATTCCTAGGAACAACTAAAAGAAATTCATCCAGATAACGAATAACTACCCGACTCCTCCCTGACCATGCTAAGAAAGTGTTGGATGCCTCAAAAAGTGGCAGGAAATTGCACACCCCACTGGCAAACATATGTAATAGTAAAATGCCATCTATGAATGTTTGAATTAGCCAGCAGTGTCCCTTGACTCTCAAACTGCACAAGCTCTAACACCCTAAAAAAGAGGTTTATACAACCCTGCTCTCATCCTTACTAATGTCATCATTGACAGAACTACTATTAAGATAAGAAAGATGCTGAATTACAAGAAACTTCCCAGCCTCCTTCTTGAGCACTGTCTCAAGTGGGAAGGCCCCATCGCCAAGCTAGTATCCCTTTCAGCACTGATGCTCCTATGAGTGACCCAGCTGAGCCCACACTCTTCTTAGAAGCCATGGCAGTGTACATGGCAGGATGAGGCTCCACCATTGAACTGTGTGGGACCAACACTGGTAGGACTTGGTGATGCAAACCACTCCAGTCTGATTCTGGCCAGTGCAGGTCCCGATCTTAGCTTCCACAAATGGGACTCTTGTGAAGTTCCATTCCTCCTATATACACAGAGAGAGACACCATTTCAGTGCCAGAAGTACACTTAGATACCCTTTGAGTACCAGACACTTAAAAATTCCCATGGAGCCAAAGCTGACAGCGTACATTCACAATTCTTCCACTAGCTACCTACTGATCTGGTCTTCCTGGGCAGACACGATTGCCTAACCTGAGTTCCATCAAAACTTTTTTCTCCACTGACGACTGCAAGTGGGGTCTCCCTGCAGAATGTGTAGTGTTATGATTTAGAGCGAGAGCTCTCTTCCCCCTTTCCCCCCTTTTATTTTTCTTTTCCCCCTCCCTCTACCCACCTTCTATCCTGTTCTTCATTATGCTCTCTTTCTGTGACCGGTTGACGCTCACTGTGGTAGCGAGTTCTGTTGTGCGATGTTATTGCTTTCGTTACACTTACTGTAATCTGTGTTGGCGGTCCTTGACCTCCTTGTTCCCTCTTTTTCCCTTTTTGTTCTCTTCTGTATCCCTTAATTTGTTGAAAACCAATAAACTTTGAATTATAAAAAATTCCCATGGAGCCGCGGTGACCACAGACAATTGTTTTAAGCCAGAGGCAAACCCCGGAAAATACACTCTTTCAATGCCATAGACACATGCAGGCACAAACCAGTGAGGTCAGAAATACATACAGACACCCTTTCAGTGCTAGAGACATATATAGATCCTTTCAATGACAGTGACAAAACACAATGTCAGAAACAGACACCCATTCAGTAACTCAGACGCACAAAAGGTTACAGATTTCATCTTGAACAAGTAGGCATCCTACATGCTAACCGATCAGTGAACAGAGGATTTTATGTGGAGACACTTTAGCTATCACATTGCACTTAGCATCTTTGTGTAGAAAACACTGGCTTTTTACTCTTGTCATTACTGCAGAATCCTGAGAAAGAATCCATTGTTTTTCTGTAGATAAGTGAAAGCAAAACCTGAGCTGATGCACATCCTGGGATGAGAAGCAATTGTCAGATGCACTGGAGAACCTTAAAAGCATTGTACTAAGTAACAGAAAACAGACACAAATGTGAAAGGAACAAGAAAAAGATCCAGACGTTTTATAGTGGTAAGAATCAAGTTTGTGAACACATAATCACCTAACTCATGAATCTTGATTTCAGTAGTTTAGTTTCCGCAGTGTCATTATCTGGCTTAGTAATGTAATTCATCCCATCTTATATTATTTTTTATTCAGATCATATTTTGCAGAGTAATTATTACACCATCCTAAGACAAAGGCAGTCTCGTATGTAACCCACCACCCCACTTGGATACTACAGACATCTCTAATGCATTACAAAGAAATATATTGGAGACATCACTAGAATCAAGAGGTTTAACAAACAAACAAAATAAAACAAAAAAAAGCTGTTTCTCTTGAAGTGGAACTTTCACCTGTAATAAACCCTGTCTCTTATTATTAGTGTAGTGTAAGTGTTTCTGGATCGCAGGTTTTTTTTTTTGTAAGTCCATAGTTAAAGGGATTGTAATATCCCCAAAAAAGTATCTTCTAAATGGTAGCTGCAATAAAAAAATTTAATGCACTTAATCCTTTCTCTCAAACCTTTATGGTTTGAGAGATATAAGAAAATAAAGACCTCTACTCCCTCCCCCTTCTCATGCGTCTGCTGTACAGCAGACATCATGAGATCCTGCTTCCGGGACCAGACGGTGGCTCTTCAGGAGCGCTTTCATCTAGATATCTAACTATATTTACTTCATCGGATGGTCTACAAAGTGTGTTTCAAGCCAGGCATACATTGTAGACCATTCTAATGAAGTAATTATAGTTAGATATCCCGATGTCAGCACTCCTGAAGAGCCGCCTACAGTCGGTCGACCGAATTCTGCCTCTGACAGCTTTACAGCTCATCAGGCAGAAAGGGGAGGGAACAGAGGTCTTTATTTTCTTATTTCTCTCAAACCATAACGGTTTCAGAGAAAGGATTAAGCGCATTAAGTGTTATTTTATTGCAGCTACCATTTACAGGATACTTTTTTTTTGGGGACTTTACTATCCCTTTAATGAGAAATTCGCTGTTGAATTTATATTCCTTTACCCACTTCCACATTTTGCGGCACAGGGTAACGGCGGCACAGCAGTACAGGACTTCCCAGACCTCCCACCTCTACTAGGGAGCGCGTTCACGCTTCCCATTCGTACTGGCGTGCATCATGTCTATCATTATAGCAAGCTCCATTTATCATTACATTGAGCTCAACTATGGACAAGAAAAAATAATCCTGCAATCTAGAAACAATGACACTACACTAATAATGAGAGACAGGGTTTATTACAGGTGAAAGTTCTGCTTTAATCCTTCGAGTGCCAGAAGGGTACATAAATTATTGCTGTTAAAGTACTTATACATTTAGCGATTCTAAAAACATGAAATACCGAAGTGCACGTTTATTGCATAGTAAATGGGCTAGCTGGAGCAGACTAGGCCGACCAAGGATTGGATTCCATTGCAGGGGATATGACTTATTATTACTTCTATGCCTGGGAATTTTCAAAATAAGCTTATCCTGAGATCTTGTAAATATTAGCACTTAAAGGGATAGCAATGTTTCACAATAAAAGCAGCTCCAGTTAATCTTCATAGTATTTGGGTCGTGGAGAGTGTTATTTCAATACTGTCAGAGTTGTAATACAAGAGTAATTGAATGATAAAGTATCCCCTTCCTGTAACACTGCTCACCTCAGAGCAGCAAGACTGTCGGATGGATCGCAGAGAGGGACAGTCTTCAATTAGCATAAGGGGAAAAACCTGTCAAGGAGGGCATGGTTTTCCTTATGATTACAGTAAGAAGATTGTCCCTTGCTGCGATCTGTCTGGTCCCAGGACCAGATTCCACATCTGAAGGGAGGCAGGTTACACCAGGTAAAAGGGGCGGGAGGGGGATACTTTACCATCCAATCACTCTTGAACTACAACTCTGACAGTATTGAAATAACACTCTTCATGGCCCAAATACTATCATGATTAATTGGAGCTGCTGTTTTTGTGAAACATTATCATTTTAATGTTCCCCATAATATAGATTGTCAGCAATATGGCACTGCTGTCTCTAATTGAAAGAGATGCTCCAAACAGTCCTTAAGTAATCAATAACACGCAAAAACTTACAGATATCACTTCTTGAACACATCCAAGACACAATGGCCTTCTCCCCCTGACTTCCTGGTATAAATACAACCAATTTAGAAAATAAAGAAGCAAATAACTGGGGTAGATCATATAGTAAGTTACACTGGGCACCTGAGAATTTGATTCTTCTCCCTGAGACAAAAACCCTGAGGATTTCCCGGTTTGGTTATTACTGTCCTGAACTCTCAGATATCTTTTGTACTCTATGGGGGAATTTGAATTCCTAAAATGGTTGAATTGATTGGATTGGAAATTTGATTTGGACACAAGGGAGGAGATTCACTAAAAGGTGATAAAGTGGTGATAAATTGGAGGTGACTTTCCAGTGATATCACTTCTCCAGTTCCTATGTTATTTTATGGAGTCTATGCACTAAGATCTCCAAAGTTGATGAAATCTTAGTGCATTGGCTCCATAGAATAACATAGGAATTGGAGAAGTGATATCACTGGAGAAGTCATCACTAGTGATGAGCGAGCACCCCAATGCTCGGATGTTCGGGTGCTCTGACCGAGCACCCCCTGAGGCTCGAGTGCTCGGCCGAACACCCGAGCCCCATTGAAGTCAATGGGAGGACTCGAGCATTACACCAGGCACCCCCTGCTCTGATGAGGGGAGGGTGCCTGGTCCATAGGAAAAGGGCAGAAAAAGATGGAAACACTACAGAAATGGTTCAGGGACAGCATAGGGAGGATGTCTGGATGCACCTTGGACTCCAACATCGCTGCTGGGAACGATCTTTCGCCCGTAGTACGCCATTTTTACAGACTGACCGTAAAACACACAAAAAGGAAAATAAAAACGACTTTAGGCGAAAAATTGTTACCAAACAGTATTTGCTGTATATTTACTTGTATATCATCTGCAAATTCTCCCAAAAATTTCATCGATTTTCTGAAGTGAGGCCATGATTAAGAGGGAAACGTGTGCAGAGGCAAATTATCCCAAAAATTTCCTTGATTTTCAGAACTGAGGCCATGATTAAGAGGGAAACGTGCGCAGAGGCAAATTCTCCCAAAAATTTCCTTGATTTTCAGAACTGAGGCCATGATTAAGAGGGAAACGTGCGCTGAGCTGACCATCTAAAACATTATGGGTGAGGGTCTGCTGCAGAGCTGACCATCCTAAACATTATATGCGAAGGCCCGCTAGTGAGCTGACGCTATAAAACATTATATGAGAGGGCCCGCTAGAGAGCTGACCCAATAAAACATTATATGAGAAGGCCCGCTGGTGAGCTGACCTATATAAAAATTGGCAAACAGGGCCCGCTGGTGAGCTGGCCCTATATAAAAATTATATCACAGGGCCCGCTGGTGAGCTGGCCCTATATAAAAATTATATCCCAGGGCACGCTGGTGAGCTGGCCCTATATAAAAATTATATCCCAGGGCATATGGAAGAGGAGGAGGAGGATGAGAACATTAAGAGTCAACCATATACCCGTTTTTGGGGTGGAAGGGGTGAATGGGAATACAGAGTATTCCCATCATTGTAAATAACATATATAAAGTGAGTTTATGTTCCCCCGGGGCTTTCCTCCAGTGGAGTGGAGAAGTCAGGGGAAATCCAGGCCTTGTTCATTTTTATAAGTGTCAACCTATCAGCATTGTCGGTGGAAAGGCGGATACGCTTATCTGTTATGATGCCACCAGCAGCACTAAATACCCGCTCAGACAGAACGCTGGCGGCAGGGCAGGCCAGCACCTCCAAGGCGTAGAGTGCCAGTTCATACCACGTGTCCAGCTTGGACACCCAGTAGTTGTAAGGCACAGAGGGATCATTGAGGACGCTGACACGGTCTGCTACGTACTCCTTCACCATCTTCCAAAACTTTTCCCTCCTTGTGACACTAGGCTGCGCATCAGGGTGAGGGTGCTGGCGGGGTGTCATGAAGGTGTCCCACGCCTTGGAGAGTGTTGCCCTGCCTTTCTCGGAACTGCTGTGTGCTCCCCTTTTCTCCCCTTCTCGGTTGGCCAAGGTAGCACGTACTCTGCCGCCAGCGTTGTCAGATGGAAAATTTTGGAGCAATTTTTCAACAAGAACCTTCTGGTATTGCACCATTTTGCTTGTCCTCTCCACCGGAGGAATGAGAGATGAGAAATTCTCTTTGTAGCGGGGGTCCAGAAGGGTGAACACCCAGTAATCCGTGTTGTCTAAAATGCGTACAACGCGTGGGTCACGGGAAAGGCAGCCTAACATAAAGTCAGCCATGTGTGCCAGAGTACCAACAGTCAAGATTTCGCTGTCCTCACCAGGAGGCTGACTCTCAATATCCTCATCCTCTTCCTCCTCTTCTGCCCACCCACGCTGAAGAGATGGAACTAAAGTTCCATGGCTACCCTCTGTAGCGGAGGCAACCGTGTCTTCCTCCTCCTCCTCCTCCTCCTCCTCCTCCTCCGCCTCCTCCAATTGTCGCTGAGAAGACGAAGTGAGGGTGCTCTGGCTATCACCTTGTGTAAGCTCTTCCTCCCCCATTTCCACCTCTTCCACATGCAAAGCGTCGGTTTTAATTGTGAGCAGCGAGCGTTTCAGTAGACACAGAAGTGGGATGGTTACACTGATAATAGCGTTATCGCCGCTCACCATCTGTGTCGATTCCTCAAAATTGCGTAAAACCTCGCAGAGGTCTGACATCCATTCCCACTCCTCACTTCTGATTACAGGAAGTTGAACGGAGAGGCGACGACCGTGTAACAGCTGGTACTCCACTACTGCCCTCTGCTGCTCACAAAGCCGGGCCAACATGTGGAAGGTGGAGTTCCAGCGCGTGCTCACGTCACACAGCAGCCGGTGAGCTGGCAATTGTAAGCGCTGCTGCAGCTTCAACAGGCCGGCCGAAGCTGTAGATGACTTACGGAAATGTGCACACACGCGGCGCACCTTGGTCAAGAGATCATGCACATTGGGGTAGGTTTTTAGAAATCGCTGCACCACTAAATTAAATACATGCGCTAGGCATGGTACGTGTGTGAGCTTGCCGAGCTCCAAAGCCGCCACCAAGTTACGCCCATTATCACACACAACCATGCCTGCTTGCAGGTTGAGTGGCGAGAGCCACTGCTCGGTCTGGTGACTAATCCCCTGCAACAGCTCTGAGGCCGTGTGCTGTTTGTCCCCAAGGCAGATCAGCTTCAGCACGGCCTGTTGACGCTTCCCCACTGCAGTGCTACACTGCTTCCAGCTACTGGCTGATGGGGGAGTGGCGGTGTGTGTAGAGAATTCGGAGGTGGAAACGGAGGAGGAGGAGCCAATAACGTAGGTGCTGGTGGAAACCCTGATGGAGGTAGGGCCCGCAATCCTCGGCGTGGGTAGCACCCGTGCCATCCCAGGGTCCGAGTCGCTCCCAGCCTCCACGACATTCACCCAGTGTGCCGTCAGGGAAATGTAGCGTCCCTGGCCACAAGCACTTGTCCATGTGTCAGTCGTTAAGTGGACCTTCCCAGTAACTGCGTTGGTCAGGGCACGGGTGATGTTACGGGACACATGGTGGTGTAATGCGGGGATGGCACACCGGGAAAAGTAGTGGCGGCTGGGGACCGCGTACCGAGGGACAGCTGCTGCCATCAGGCTGCGGAAGGACTCAGTGTCCACAAGCCTAAATGGCAGCATTTCGATGGCCAGTAATTTTGAAAGGTGTGAGGTTAGTGCTATGGCCTGTGGGTGGGTGGCTGGGTATTTTCTCTTGCGCTCAAATGCCTGGGGTAACGACATTTGGACGCTGTGCTGGGACAGGGAAGTGGATGTGGTCGCTGATGGTGCTTCAGATGCTACAGGTGCAGGGCGGGAGGTATGCGGGCCTGCGCCTTCGACAGGCGATTGGCCGGCACCGAAAACAGGGGAAGAGGAGGCAGTGGTGTGGCCTGCAGACACAGATGGGCGATCCAGGCGTTCCTCCCACTTACTACGGTGCTTGGATGCCATGTGTCGGATCATGCTGGTGGTGGTGAGGTTTCTAGTGTTCATGCCTCGGCTCATTCTGGTGTGGCACAGGTTGCAAACTACAAATCTTTTGTCGTCCGCACTTTCCTTAAAAAAACGCCATACCGCGGAACACCTACCCCTTGGCAAGGTAGATTTACGCAAGGGGGTGCTCCGTGGAACATTTGCGGGCCGGTTTGGTGCGGTCCGCCTTCTTTCTGTAGCCACACCACTGCCTCTTCCAGCCTGTTGCGGTGCTGCAGATGGCTCACCCTCAGGACTGCTGTCATCGCTCGGCTCTACACCTTCCCAGGTGGGGTCAGTCACCTCATCGTCCACCAAGTCCTCCTCCACTTCCTCACTCTGATCATCCTCCTCAAGTCTTGATCCCACCACATACTCGGTCATTGACAACTGTATAACATTCTCCTCAACAAGGTCTTGAGAAGGAAATAGTGGTTGATTTAATGGCAACTGTGTCTCATCATCATCATCATCATCCACTACTTCCTTTGACCTTAAATGCCGTTCACATCTGTCATCTTCTTGTGATTGGGTAGCCTCTAGAGGTTGTGAATCAGGGCACAAGATGTCATGTTCCTCTGCAAGCGTGCTTGGAGAGAGGGTCAAATGAAGGATTGGTGATGAGACGAGCTCATCACTATATCCCAGTGTGGGATCACTTCTTTGACCAGACCGTGTATGGTGGGAGGAAGGATGATCAGAGTGAGGATTATGTTGACCAGACTCTTGGCTACTGAGAGTGGACTTGGTGGAAGACAGGGTGGTGCTTAACCGACTGGAAGCAGTATCAGCTGTCATCCAACCGACCACCTGTTCGCACTGGTCGGACCTCGAGAGTGATGTCCTGCGACGCCCTGTGAAATCAGACATGAAGCTAGGTATGGTGGATGTCTTTCTTTCTTGTGCTCTGGCACCAGGCACAGTTTCTCCGCGTCCTGACCCGCGCCCTGAACTTTCAGGATCACGTCCACTTCCCCGTCCCTTTTTACCCGCCTTCTTCATCTTACACGATATATATGACTTTAATATATATGAGTTTGAAAACTTAACAGTATTTCTTACTATTCTGCAACTCTGCAGAGTACACAGAATAGGCTGCTAAACGGCGGTGAAACACACTGAATGGAATATGTGACTTTAATATTTGAGTTTGAAAACTTAACAGTATTTCTTACTATTCTGCAACTGTTCAGAGTACACAGAATAGGCTGCTAAACGGCGGTGATACACACTGAATGGAATATGTGACTTTAATATTTGAGTTTGAAAAATTAACAGTATTTCTTACTATTCTGCAACTCTGCAGAGTACACAGAATAGGCTGTTAAACGGCGGTGAAAGACACTGAATGGAATATGTGACTTTAATATTTGAGTTTGAAAACTTAACAGTATTTCTTATAATTCTGGAACTGTACAGAGTACACAGAATAGGCTGTTAAACGGCGGTGAAAGACACTGAATGGAATATGTGACTTTAATATTTGAGTTTGAAAACTTAACAGTATTTCTTATAATTCTGGAACTGTACAGAGTACACAGAATAGGCTGTTAAACGGCGGTGAAAGACACTGAATGGAATATGTGACTTTAATATTTGAGTTTGAAAAATTAACAGTATTTCTTACTATTCTGCAACTCTGCAGAGTACACAGAATAGGCTGTTAAACGGCGGTGAAAGACACTGAATGGAATATGTGACTTTAATATTTGAGTTTGAAAACTTAACAGTATTTCTTATAATTCTGGAACTGTACAGAGTACACAGAATAGGCTGTTAAACGGCGGTGAAAGACACTGAATGGAATATGTGACTTTAATATTTGAGTTTGAAAAATTAACAGTATTTCTTATAATTCTGGAACTGTACAGAGTACACAGAATAGGCTGTTAAACGGCGGTGAAAGACACTGAATGGAATATGTGACTTTAATATTTGAGTTTGAAAAATTAACAGTATTTCTTATAATTCTGGAACTGTACAGAGTACACAGAATAGGCTGTTAAACGGCGGTGAAAGACACTGAATGGAATATGTGACTTTAATATTTGAGTTTGAAAAATTAACAGTATTTCTTACTATTCTGCAACTCTGCAGAGTACACAGAATAGGCTGTTAAACGGCGTTGAAACACACTGAATGGAATATGTGACTTTAATATTTGAGTTTGAAAACTTAACAGTATTTCTTATAATTCTGGAACTGTACAGAGTACACAGAATAGGCTGTTAAACGGCGGTGAAAGACACTGAATGGAATATGTGACTTTAATATTTGAGTTTGAAAAATTAACAGTATTTCTTATAATTCTGGAACTGTACAGAGTACACAGAATAGGCTGTTAAACGGCGGTGAAAGACACTGAATGGAATATGTGACTTTAATATTTGAGTTTGAAAAATTAACAGTATTTCTTACTATTCTGCAACTCTGCAGAGTACACAGAATAGGCTGTTAAACGGCGTTGAAACACACTGAATGGAATATGTGACTTTAATATTTGAGTTTGAAAACTTAACAGTATTTCTTATAATTCTGGAACTGTACAGAGTACACAGAATAGGCTGTTAAACGGCGGTGAAAGACACTGAATGGAATATGTGACTTTAATATTTGAGTTTGAAAAATTAACAGTATTTCTTACTATTCTGCAACTCTGCAGAGTACACAGAATAGGCTGTTAAACGGCGTTGAAACACACTGAATGGAATATGTGACTTTAATATTTGAGTTTGAAAACTTAACAGTATTTCTTCCTATTCTGCAACTCTGCACAGTACACAGAATGTGCTGCTAAACTGCGGCGAAGCACACTGAATGGAATATGTGACTTTGATATTTGAGTTTGAAGACTTAACAGTATTTCTTCCTATTCTGCAACTCTGCACAGTACACAGAATGTGCTGCTACACTGCGGCGAAGCACACTGAATGGAATATGTGACTTTGATATTTTAGTTTGAAGACTTAACAGTATTTCTTCCTATTCTGCAACTCTGCACAGTACACAGAATGTGCTGCTAAACTGCGGCGAAGCACACTGAATGGAATATGTGACTTTGATATTTGAGTTTGAAGACTTAACAGTATTTCTTCCTATTCTGCAACTCTGCACAGTACACAGAATGTGCTGCTACACTGCGGCGAAGCACACTGAATGGAATATGTGACTTTGATATTTGAGTTTGAAGACTTAACAGTATTTCTTCCTATTCTGCAACTCTGCACAGTACACAGAATGTGCTGCTACACTGCGGCGAAGCACACTGAATGGAATATGTGACTTTGATATTTTAGTTTGAAGACTTAACAGTATTTCTTCCTATTCTGCAACTCTGCACAGTACACAGAATGTGCTGCTAAACTGCGGCGAAGCACACTGAATGGAATATGTGACTTTGATATTTGAGTTTGAAGACTTAACAGTATTTCTTCCTATTCTGCAACTGTGCAGAGTACACAGAATAGGCTGCTAAACTGCGGCGAAGCACACTGAATGGAATATGTGACTTTGATATTTTAGTTTGAAGACTTAACAGTATTTCTTCCTATTCTGCAACTCTGCACAGTACACAGAATGTGCTGCTAAACTGCGGCGAAGCACACTGAATGGAATATGTGACTTTGATATTTGAGTTTGAAGACTTAACAGTATTTCTTCCTATTCTGCAACTCTGC
This sequence comes from Rhinophrynus dorsalis, assembly GCA_037306005.1. Classification (NCBI taxonomy): domain Eukaryota; kingdom Metazoa; phylum Chordata; class Amphibia; order Anura; family Rhinophrynidae; genus Rhinophrynus; species Rhinophrynus dorsalis. The sequence continues at coordinate 587,225,291 of CM074719.1, read as the reverse complement.
ACAGTACACAGAATGTGCTGCTACACTGCGGCGAAGCACACTGAATGGAATATGTGACTTTGATATTTGAGTTTGAAGACTTAACAGTATTTCTTCCTATTCTGCAACTCTGCACAGTACACAGAATGTGCTGCTACACTGCGGCGAAGCACACTGAATGGAATATGTGACTTTGATATTTTAGTTTGAAGACTTAACAGTATTTCTTCCTATTCTGCAACTCTGCACAGTACACAGAATGTGCTGCTAAACTGCGGCGAAGCACACTGAATGGAATATGTGACTTTGATATTTGAGTTTGAAGACTTAACAGTATTTCTTCCTATTCTGCAACTCTGCACAGTACACAGAATGTGCTGCTACACTGCGGCGAAGCACACTGAATGGAATATGTGACTTTGATATTTGAGTTTGAAGACTTAACAGTATTTCTTCCTATTCTGCAACTCTGCACAGTACACAGAATGTGCTGCTAAACTGCGGCGAAGCACACTGAATGGAATATGTGACTTTGATATTTTAGTTTGAAGACTTAACAGTATTTCTTCCTATTCTGCAACTCTGCACAGTACTCAGAATGTGCTGCTAAACTGCGGCGACGCACACTGAATGGAATACGTGACTTTGATATTTTAGTTTGAAGACTTAACAGAATGTGCTCTAATCTGCAACTTTGCACACTAAACAGAATGTGCTCTAATCTGCAACTTTGCACACTAAACAGAATGTGCTCTAATCTGCAACTTTGCACACTAAACAGAATGTGCTCTAATCTGCAACTGTGCACACTAAACAGAATGTGCTCTAATCTGCAACTTTGCACACTAAACAGAATATATATATTTTTTTTTTTTTTTTTTTGTTTTTTTCCCCCCACACCAAATAACCTGCTGCCCCCACACACAGTAGTCCTAAAAAGGACTTTTGGTTCTTTTTTTTTCACAATTTTTGTTTTTTTCCTCCCTACACTGCCTTTCCCTTCCTATCCTCAGCTCTCCCTGGCTCAGACTGAGCCGAACTCGCTGGTCAGGTGCTATACAGCACCTGACCACGGGTTCTGGCCAGCCAATCAGTGTAATGCCAGCAGCCAACATGGCTGCTGGCATTACACCGATGTCAGAGCCTCCCTGCACGTTTATTGGCTGCGCAGCAGCCGCAAAACGTGCGGGGAGGAGACCCGAACATGGCGGGCGAGCACATGCGGTACTCGTACGAGTACCGCCATGTGCCGAGCAGAGCGATGCTCGAGCCGATCCGAGCATCGGCCGAGCATGCTCGCTCAACACTAGTCATCACCTCTTTATCACATCTTTATCACTGCTTATTAAATCTCCCCCATGGTGTTTCATCTGAACAGGCTAAACTTCAACAACTGGTCTATGTGGATTTGCAGATGGATAGTATCAGATTATTCCAACCCAATGTAAAAAGACCCACACCTATCAATAAACAGGCAGTATAAACACTGTGTGATTACATTTCATTGATTTTATTTTGATCTGTGTGTAAGATATCTGGATCTGGACTGCATTCTGTTATCTGATTTCTATGCTAAACAATGTGATGTGTACTTGTATTTAAGAGAGGTGTTTTCATATTTATCTGTATAACATGCCTGAGGAAGAGACCTAAGGTCTTGAAAGCTTGCATTCTAAATCTGCTTAGTTAGCCAATAAAAGGTATCAAAAACTATATTTGCCTCCTGTATTTCTACGGCTAACACGGTACCAACTCTCATCTGTTAAGTAAGAAATGGCATTAATCTGATTACTCAGTGATCCAGTGATTGGCCTGCTGTTCACCTCTGCCCCAGATTGTTGTGTATGCATACCTTTAGATTAATGAGATTCATTTCAGGAATACAGGAAAGGCAACAGTCAATATGGCAGCATCAGTTGTAGCTGTCAATGACATAGTGTGGCCTTTATCTCACCTGATGCCTAAACATTATTGTTGGTGCCAAAATCAACTCTCTATTATAAGAGAAGTTTTCTGTTTCCTTTGGTCTTATTTTCTGGGAAGGTTTTATATATCCCCAGAAAGATCCTAACTGGAAATCAAGGGTGCAGCTCTATAGCAGATGAAATACTTCCAACTTCTCACAAAGCATTGCTGACTCAGTTTAAAGCAGAAGTGAAACTGCTGTCACAGCGAGTCAAAAACGTCTTGATTACATTATGAACTATAGTCTTATCTGTGTTTCCTCTGGTCCATTTACAGTGGTTTGTGCTCTCTTCTGTCTTTTCTGTCCTTCTGTAGTGTTTTTTGTCTGTACATCTTCAACAACTGCATTCAATCACTGCAACAAATATTTACCTAAAGATATATTTTATCACATACTCTATATATCTCCTTGCCATATATATGAATAAATGTCTTGTACTGTCACCTCCAGTTCACAGTCTGAAAGGAGGGTGATGTGTGAGATCAAAGGCAATGAATGAACAGGTTTCATTGTTAGAGTTTTTCATCTGAAGTCACATGGTTCCATAATGAAAAGTTTGAGAATTACTGCTCTGTCTGGTAATATTCCCATACAGTATCAGACCTACAGGATGAAAACTACTGGCAATGTTTCACCTTTAAAGTAATAGTAACACCTCTTAAAGGGATAGCAATACTTTGTTTTATATTTATTTTATTTTGTAGGCATTAAAAAAACATGAAGAACGATATAACGCTTATCTCTCAAACCTTTATGGTTTGAGAGATATTCACAATCAAAGTGTCCCCTCCCGCCACTTTTACCTAGTGTAAGCCATCTCTTCTCAGATGTGGAATCCAGTCCATAGACCAGACAGATAACAGCAGGGGACAATCTTCTTCCTATGAGAACAATAAAAGCCCTGCCCCCTTGACAAGTTTTTCAGGTTTTTGCCTTATCTTAACTGAAGATTGTCCCCCTCTGCAGTCTACCTGGGCACCTCCCTTCTGATCTGGCTGAACAGTGTTACATCAGTAAAAGGGGTGGGAGGGGGATACTTTGTCATTGAATTACTCTTGCACTACAACTCTGACAGAATTGAAATAACACTCTCCAAGGTCCAAATACTATGATGATTAATTAGAGCTGCTTTTATTATGAAACATTACTATCCCTTTAATAGTAACTCTTCCACTTACCATAAAATCCTAAAGGCCTCTAGGAATTTTGCTCTTAGCCTTTGTTCAAGAGTTAACATTGCACATGGTAATCTTAATCCTTTGAGTGACAGAGAGGTATCCATCGAATTGCAAAGCAATGCGTTCCATACGTCTCTGAAACTCAAAGGGTTAAGGGCCAGTATGTGCCCCTCTTGTCCATAATGGGTTAAGCAGGCTCATGCATTCTGCCTGCCTCAGTTTAAAAAGAAAAACAAAAAAACCTGACTTCAACTGTCATGTCCGCCTCCATGACATCCAGGAGGAAATGAAGATGTTATCTCTTGAACAAATGCACAAAGACAAAAGTTCATAGGGGCCATTAGGATTTTATGGCCCTATTAAGGTAAGCAGGGGCCTATTGCTAGCAAGTGTTACGTCTCAGTTAAAGTTGTGTTTGTCAGACAAGCACCACGGATAGCAAAAATGCTGAAAATGTCTCCAGCCTCTACGGTGTAAGTCATGTCCCAAATCCCTGGTACTGAAAGGATTAAGAGTGAGATGAGAAGGATAAAGAACAGTAATCAATGTTTTTAATTTAAGCATGGCAATTTCTTTGACCTTCTGTTACTTTTCTCTATTCAACTATCCATTATTAAGGTCTGGAGGAGCAGCAGGAATCTTGTGTATAACTTTATTGACAAGCACAGTCTCAAATACATTTATTGTGCACAGTGGAGCAGCTTCTTCATTAAAAACATTTTAAGAAAGGAGCAAATTATTAAATAGAGTTTATTATACTGAGGGGATAAAAGTTCTCGGGAAGGGAACAGGATATTTGAAGTGCAATTTGATATGCAATTTTGGAGCAAACCAGCTGCACCTTAGGGGACAAAAAACACATACTCATTTGATTTCAATGGGCCTTTTTAACCCCCTTTTAACCCTTTGCATGCCAGAGAGGTCTCCATTGCATTGCTTAGCATTCAAGGTGTTAAAGAGATAGTAATCTTATTTTTAATATACTGCAGAATATGTAAAGTCAAATTGTCTCTACGTTTTATTTTCCACCTTCACCTGTATTTTACATTTATGTCCCTAACAATGTGCTTTCTGGATCTGCTTCCAGACAGCTTTCTGTCAGGGACAGTAACAGCTATAGTGATAGAATGTAAAAATGATACACCGTAATAAGGATGCAGTATGCAGAGCAAATAGTGCTACAGGGAGGTCGTGTTACATTGTATCACTGTCTTGATTTGATGACTGACTGACCAGGAAGCTCCCTTGAAACAAAGCTGGGGAGCTCCCTCATACATAAAAGTATAAAATAGATAAAATAACTAAACAAATAGATAAAATGTACAGGCAATTTGACTTTACGTATTATGCGTTTGCAAAATAAAAAGTTACGATACCTTTAAAACCCATTTTAAATCATCATGAATTTTTTTTCCTGCCCCTACGCTCCAGATGGTTTGCTCCAGAATTTCACCTTTGCATGTTGTACTGGAGATACTTCTTCAGGGAAAAGTATATATTTATCTTTCCTGAAGAAGTATCTCCAGTAGATACGAAACGTGTAGGAATATTAGGATCCCTACAGTACTCATTTTTGTCACATTAATCACCCAGATAGTGAGACAGCTGAGCTTCATCTTATATTCGGACAAGAGGTCAAGTCCAATAGAAGTACTCAGGCACCTTTAAAGACTCTGTCTGCTACATTTACATTGTTCCAAGGCTGTTAGTGCTGTTGATTGCCGTAATTAAACAGACGGGAGAGAAGCTCACTCGGGATACCCACTGTATCTCTGCCCGCTATTAAAAGGTCTACATTGTTGCCGAATGTTTATGTGGCTAAGATTGAAGAGACGAAAAGTTGGGAATAATATCTAAGCTCTGCACACGAATATACAGACGGGAGAGACGTCAATTGGAGAATTATATCCCACGTCTGTCAGCGGAGACACGTTATACCTGATACGGTGATAAAAAGACGGGAGATAAGTTTTTTTGAATTATATGCTTAACCCCTGCCTGTGGTGGAACTCCGTTTTACCTCACTACCGGTAACATTAGTCACATAGCCATTGAGTCGATTTGAAGCTCTTACAGGAGAGACATTGACACAGTTGTTACAGCCCACTCCTAGGAGTATTGTGGTCTCTTATTTTTGCTCACCTGCCTTACTGCAAATTGTTACCCACGTGTCATTTATAGTGAATTCAGTTTTATATTGTATATTTTATTACATTTATATATATATATATATATATATATATATATATATATATATATATAGTGCTATACATTTTCTGTTTCAAGGGTCCTATTTTGCAATATATATAGTACATTTCATTGCCTTTATTATTTATATATGTATTAATAAATACTATTGTATCTAGCAGATCTGGTGCTCTCCCTTTATATATTTTCTAGGAATCTATGAATGTTTAGTTTCCCCCTATGATGCAGCTGGTTTACTCCAGAATGACTCCAGTTTTCGTTTAAAAATATGGGCCTTTGGGGGGAAATGTATAAAACTGTCATAATAAAGAAAGTGTCTATAAAATTTTCGCACAGCAACATAAGGATATGTATAAACGTTTAGAGACATTAGGGACGATTTAAAAAAAAAAAACAACAACAACAACATTCATAGTGTACAGTTAAGAACTGTCTGTAAAGTTCATAATGTTGGGTTACATTTATAAAGAGGTAAAGTCAATATGTCTATCGGAGAATCTTCTGATAAATTTTGGAACTGAGTATAACTTTTCTCATACATACTTATCACTATATACTTCCATTAAGAACAGGTTATACCTGACGTTAAAGCGGAACTTTCAGATAATAGCCAGTCGCCATGCATTCATTAAATGCATGACGACTAGCTTGAAAACATGTCTTACCGTAAAAAAATACATGTGTCTAAAGGAATCCATCCCGTTTCAGGACGGGCAGGTTGGTGCGGTCTGTGAGCCTGCGCCATCAGCCCTTCCGGTGACCATATGGTGCAAAGCAGTCTACTCTATGGTGACCGGGACTGACGGCGCATGCGCACAAACAAGATGTCTGTGCTCTAGCCTCAGTTCTGGTTTCCAAACGGGACGGATTCCTTTAGACACACATATTTTTTTATGGTAAGACATCTATTTTCAAGCTAGTCGCCATGTATTTAATGAATGCATGGCGACTTGCTATTATCTGAAAGTTCCGCTTTAATATTTAATCATTAAAACTGTCTTTATTTTTGGTGTAATTAGCAAATTTCTTTATAAATACACTGCGCCACAATTCTTATTTGGACAAGAACATTTCTACTCCACTTTTCAACAAAGTTGACAGACTGGAGTTAGTACTATAGAAAATATAACGCCAGTTGATAAATCTCCACTACTTTCTCTAAATTCTAACTACAATCAGTGGACTTTAAGTAGTGTTGAAATGGTCTAGTCCAAATAAGAATTGTGATATTCAAAAATAATAATTCAGGCACTAAGATACAAAAAATATATATATATTAGTGCAGTAGTATATGAACATCACCCAAACAGTGTTATGAATATACAAAAATTACCAAAAATATATGTACATCAAATTAAAGTGTTTATATATGAACAAAGACTTATCTTAGAAATCTTTTCTCAAAAAGGAGGAAATAGAAAAATATATGTGAAGTACGTAATAAAATATTTAAAAAAAATATTATAAAAATAAATCCCCTCCTTTTATATATTTGATGTGCTTATATTTTTAGTAACTTTCAAACTGTGTACCAGTGCATTTAATAAGAAATCTGATAATTGCTCCAAAAATAAAGGCAGTTTTAGTGAATAAAGTGATAGTAATGTTTCAGAAAACAGCAGCTCCAATTAATCTTCATAGTATTTGGGCCATAGAGAGTGTTATTTCATTACTGTGAGCGTTGTAGTTCAAGAGTAATTGATTGATAAAGTTTCCCCCTCCTGCCCCTTTTACCTTGTGTAAGCCCCCACTCCTCAGATGTGGAATCCAGTCCATAGACCAGACAGCTCACATCAAGGGTCAATAGTCTTAATGTGAGAACAATGAAAACCCTGCCCCCATTGACATGTTTTTCAGCTTTTTCCCTTATCTTGATTGAAGATTGTCCCTCCCTGCAATCTAACTGGACACTCCCTGCTGCTCTGAGGTGAGCTGTGTTACATCAGTAAAAGGGGCGGGAGGGGGATACTTTATCATTCAATTACTCTTGAACTACACCTCACAAATTGTAGTGTGCTCTGAAATAAGTGAACAGTTGGGACATCACAGCATTGGAAAAGTGTTGTAATATACTGATTTTTGTGTTTACATCCCAACCTGCAGTAAGAAGGTTAAAGGGTTAAAAGTTTAAAAGGTTGTATTTTTCTGGGAGTGTGTGTAATTCATTAAGGGTGGGGTTTGTGAACAATCCCATGTGTAGGCCTGTATAAATCTAGGTACAGGACTGACAGGGTTTGCTCACAAATAGAGCGTGCTCTTTACTAAGTGCTCTGGAATAAGTGCACAGTTTGTGAAACACAGCAGTTAGTGAAACACAAAGGTAAATTAATTGTTTACATTTTAAGAACTCACATTTGCACCATACATGATGAGCAAGTTTGGAGATCTCACTCAGTGCACATCATGCCATATGTATGCATGCTTGGAACAGCAGTTCCAGGGTCCATACCGTTGTGGCAAGTGTGAGCAAGTGGCCCTTCTAGAAGCTCAGATTGGAGCTCTAGAGAGTCATATTGCAACACTGAGAGATATTGACAACCTTGAGAGGAGTCTCTTGCTAACGGAGCAGAGTCTAGCTGGGTCACCTAGCAAAGAGGGAGGAGATCAGCTAGAAGGGAACCAGGCACATAGCTGGTTGACAGTTAGAAGTGGTTGCAGTGGGGGAGGGAAGAGGAAGAGGGCAGCCAGTCCTGAGTTTTTCATCCAAACAAATTTGCTCATTTAAGTGAAGATGTTGGGGAGGCAAACCCAGAAGTGGAGTTGCTGGAGAAGACTGTTTTCCCTAACAGCCGGGAGCACAGTTCCTCTAGCACAGAGGGGATCCAGAGGAAAGTGAAGCCTAGGCAGGTTGTGGTGGTAGGGGACTCTATTATTAGGAGAACAGATAGGGTAATCTGTGGCTCTGATCGCAGCAACCAAATGGTTTGCTGTCTCCCGGGTGCCCGGGTTCGGCAAGTTGCAGACAGGGTGGACAGATTATTGGGAGGGGCTGGAGAGGATCCAGCTGTCTTGGTGCATATTGGTACCAATGGCAAAGTAAGAGGAAGGTGGAGAGTCCTAAAAGGTAATTTTAGGGATTTAGGGAGTAAGATTAGGAACTGGACCTCCAAGGTTGTATTCTCAGAGATACTACCCGTGCCATGCGCTACGCCAGAGAGACAGCGGGAGATTAGGGAGCTTAATGCATTGCTGGTATAAGAAGGAGGGCTTTGGGTTTTTAGAGCACTGGGCTGATTTTGCTTTGGGGTACAATCTCTATAGTAGAGATGGATTGCACCTGAATGCAACAGGGTCTCAAGTGCTTGGGGAGAGGATTACTAGATGTTTGGAGGAGATTTTCAACTAGGAAGGGGGGGAGGGGCCAATAAATACTGGGGATGGTGGGTGGGTGGATCTGGGGGTGGGGTTAGTACAGATGATAGGGAGAAGCCTACAAACCACATCAAAATTAAATCACAAATTACACATAGCCGTGGCATAAACTGTATGCTTGCAAATGCCAGAAGTTTAACTGGTAAAACAGGGGAACTGGAGCTGGTAGCTGAAACTGAAAACTATGACTTGATAGGCATAACAGAAACATGGTGGGATGACACACATGATTGGTCAATCAATTTGGAGGGCTACATGTTATTTAGAAAAGATAGGTCAAACAAAACAGGTGGTGGGGTCTGTCTGTATGTCAAACCAGTATTATTGCCTCATTTGCGGGACGATATATTTGATGACAGTAGTGAACATGTGTAATCCCTGTGGGTTTAAATAGTCACTGGGGGTAAAACTGCCCAGAAAATATTAGTGGGTATTTGTTATAAACCACCAAACATTGGTGACCTTGAAGAATCACAACTATTAATGCAAATAGAAAAGGCTTCTCAAATAGGGAGAACTATAATTATGGGGGATTTTAATTATCCAGAAATAGACTGGAAAAATGCTAAAAGTAGTAAGTTTCTGGACTTGTTGAATGACAATTTTTTGTCTCAACTAGTACAGACCTCAACCAGAGGGGATGCGTGTCTGGATTTGGTAATAACTGACAATGAAGAACTTATCTCTAACATCCAAGTTACGGAGCACTTGGGGAATAGTGACAATAACATGGTATCGTTTGAGATTAATTCAAAAAAGCAATTTGGTATGGGTTCCACCAAAACACTGAATTTTAAAAAGGCCAACTTTAGCAGGTTTAATTCATCCCTTGGACTTGTTGACTGGGATAAAATATTTTCAGGAAAAAACACAGAAGGTAAGTGGAATGCCTTCAAAACATTGCAAAAATACACATATAAATTTATCCCTGTTGGAAACAAATACAAAAGAAGTAAATTAAATAAATAAATACATTGATTCCAGTTTGATCGCTCAAACCGTTATGGTTTTAAAGTCCCCCCCACCCCCTTTCTCTGATGTCAGTTGTAAAGCTGACAGAAGGAGATTTGTGTAGGCCGACTCAAGACAGCTCTTCCACAGATCTGAGATAACACTATATAGAAAGAAATACTTTATTGAAACGGTCTACAAAGTGTGTCTGGATTGCAAGCACACTTTGTAGACTTTTCCAGACTTTTTATACATAGCGCTATCTCGGCTCTGCTGAAGAGCCGCCTGCTGGTCCCGGGACCAGGATTTTCTTCTGTCAGCTAGACGCTGACGTCGATGAAAGGGGAGGTAGGGGGGAACTTTAAAACATTATGTCTCTCAAACCATAAAGGTTTGAGAGATCAGATTGGCATCAATGGATTTATTTTTTCAATATCTACAATAATACTTTTTATTTATATATGCAATTACTAACCCTTTAAGCCCGTAAGGATCAGGGGTGTGTGCGAAGCAATGCGTTGCACACCCCTGGAATCTTTAAGGGGTTAAACACCTGCAAATGCTGTTTCCTTGTCATTTTAGAAACCAGACAATTTCTATTCAGTCTGTTTTTCATTTTCTCTCTTGCTGTGTTTAAAACAGGATACATTCAACGATGACTGTTTCCTTCCATCTTAGAACATTGATTTTTCAGTGCAGATGAAGAAGTTGCCTGGCATTATACAACTTTTGATCGAAGAAACAGTAGGATTTGGAAGTAACAACCAAAGTTTATAATGTTTTCCAGAGTAAGACTGGTATAAAGTTTTAAAGGGATAGTAATGTTTCATAATAAAAGCAGCTCTAAGTAGTCATCATAGTATTTGGACGTTGGAGAGTGTTATTTCATTACTGTCAGAGTTGTAGTTCAAGAGTAATTCAATGACAAAGTATCCCCCTCCCACCCATTTTACTGATGTAACACTGCTCAGCCAGATCAGAAGGGAGGTGCCCAGGTAGACTGCAGAGAGGGACAATCTTCAATTAAGATAAGGGAAAAACCTGAAAAACTTGTCAAGGGGGGCAGGGCTTTCATTGTTCTCATAGGAAGAAGATTGTCCCCTTCTGTTATCTGTCTGGTCTATGGACTGGATTCCACATCTGAGAAGAGATGGCTTACACTAGGTAAAAGGGGCGGGAGGGGAAACTTTGCTTGTGAATATCTCTCAAACCATAAAGGTTTGAGAGTTAAGACTTATATCGTTCTTCATGGTTTTTTTAATGCCTACAAAATAAAATAAAGATAAAACGAAGTATTACTACCCCTTTAAGCTGTTATGTAACCCAACTAGTTCACCTTTGAGGTACACAGAGGGATGCAATGCAATATAATATAGTGGGGGGGAGATACACTAAGGTGTGATAAAGAGATGATAAGGTGGAGATGACTTCTCCAGTTCCTTTGTTATTCTGTGGAGCCAATTCACTAAGTTCTCTCCAGATTTGGAGATCTTAGTGCATAGGTTCTGTAGAATAACATAGGAACTGGAGATATGATATCACTGGAAAAATCATCTCCACTTTATCACCTCTTTATCACGACTTAGTGCACCTCCCCCAATGTCTTGCACACATTCCTGAGTAAAGTAATGCATGCAAGATATATCAAGCATTTAATGGATTATAGAAAAACTAATATACATACCAAGGATCTCTCCAGATTTGCCCAGGAATCTACTATTTTGAGAGTGCATTACCGGGTCTCCGGAGCAGAGGCTGATTCTCTAGATGTGGGGAGTTTTCTTTAAAACTCTACCCACTTCTATTCCTTCCAGCCCAGTTCCTTCCACTTCTGCTCCTTCCCACTCAGTTCCTCCCACTTTTCCTCCTGTCCCACCCAGATCCTCCCACTTATGTGATTCCCTGGAAAGCTCCACCCCCACTCATTGGTAAATCCCGCCCCTTTTTTGCAGAGATTTGTGGCAATTATAATCCCCAGTGGCAACACAAATGAAAGTTCCCAGACATGCTAATATAGCCTAACAATGACCTCCCACACTTATTTTAACACTTTGAGTGCCATGGGGCAAGCACTGCATGCCATTTGGGGAGTACTGAATTGGACTGCATAAAAAAAAAAAAAAAACATGCTCCGTGGTCCTTAAGTGCCATCCGGGGTTAAAAATATTAAGATGTACTGCTGATATTAGTGATTTCAGAGCTCACATTTCTTTCCTCAGGAGCAAAAAAAGAAAGAGAATCACAGATTTAAAGGTATAGTAATACTTTGTTTTAACTTTATTTTATTTTGTAGGCATTAAAAAAACATGAAGAACGATATAAGTCTTATCCCTCAAACCTTTATGGTTTATGAGATATTCACAAGCAAAGTTTCCCCTCCCGCCCCTTTTACATAGTGTAAGCCATCTCTTCTCAGATGTGGAATCCAGTCCATAGACCAGACAGATAACAGAAAGGGACAATCTTCTTCCTATGAGAACAATGAAAGCCCTACACCCCATGACAAGTTTTTCAGGTTTTTCCCTTATCTTAATTGAAGATTGTCCCTCTCTGCAGTCTACCTGGGCATCTCCCTTCTGATCTGGCTGAGAAGTGTTACATCAGTAAAAGGGGCAGGAGGGGGACACTTTGTCATTGAATTACTCTTGAACTACAACTCAGACAGAATTGAAATAACACTCTCCAAAGTCCAAATACTATGATGATTAATTAGAGCTGCTTTTATTATGAAACATTACTATCCCTTTAAAGGATTAAATGCCCTTAAGCACGTTCCTTTGCTCCCTGTGGTGCAACTTTATTTTCCTGAATGTGGCCATATAAATAAAAACTACATAATAATAAATACAAATAATAAAAACAGATGCAATATTTTCTTAAACCTGGGAGTGCCAGACGGGTATCCAACACGACACCTATCTGGGATTCAGAGGGTTAATGCTGTAGAAGACTTGAAGGAAGATGTTTATATGGTCCCACACAGCACAGTCACTGGAGTGCGTCCTTAGCTCGCGTATTGATCTTCTTTTATAGTTCTAATTTCTTGTGCCAAGCAGCAAAGCAATCACACACTGGCTATTCATTGCTATTCTTTCTTATATTAAAAAAATCCAGTACAATCAGACAAAATGTACTTGTCCTGCAGCATCCCACAGACATAAAAGAAAGTTACCTCAGGCACTCTGTGGTACAGTGAAATAAACAAGGAAAATAAAAAGAAAAAAAATTCAGCTTATTTAAAGGAGAACACATCCTAATAATTCACCTACCAGGAGAGCCAGCCCCTATGTTTATAGGGGGAGGAGTGCCCCTCCTCTGGACACCATGTCAACCACCTACCTTAGCATGGCAAGAAAATCCTAATTGGCTTCCCTAGGAAATGTACCCTTTTTTGTTCAAGAGATAACATCTTTAATGAGTCCTAGGTGTCATGCCCATGGAGGCAGACATGACAGTTGCTAACAGGACCACAGGACCTTAAGTTCTGCATACAACACATGATGTGTGTTGTGTACCTTTGTGGTTCTTAAATAGTTAAGTAGGCTCATTCACTGTGCCTGCTTCCATCTGGAGAAAAAAAAACCTGTCAGCAACTGTCATATCCACCCCCATTAGCATGCCAGTTCGGACTGATTACAGAATTATGAAGGAATACATAAAAGAGAGAAGGGAACAAGAGGCACCCCTTGTGTTGAATCTTCTATAATGGAACCACCACCAAAAACACCCGTTGTGGCTGTACTCACAAACAAATTGGCTGTCTGTACACATATATGTAGGACAACTTAGGAACACTTGAGGGAAATTAGAAGCTGCCCTCAATCTCAGCTAACTGGTAATTCCACTTAGGTCGCACTTCCTATACCGCTCTCTCCAAACGTCTTAGCAAAACAATCACTAGGAAGAAGAAGGCGCCCAATAGTGCAATATAGCCAGTACAATATGATGAATATAAATTAAATGTCAAATGGCTACTTACAAGTGAAATGGTCAGCTGAAGATAATGCTGACCAATTCACTTGTAAGTAGCCATTTGGCATTTAATTTATATTCATAATATTGTACTGGCTATATTGCACTATTGGGCGCCTTCTTCTTCCTAGTGATTGTTTTGATTACAGAATTGTTCTCTTGAACAAAGGCACACAGTCAAAATTCATAGGAGCCATTAAGATTTTGTAGCTATAGAAAATGGAAGGAAACATTTGAGTGCCAGAAAGGTATCCAGAACATTGCACTGCAATGAGCTGGACACCTCTCTGGCACTCAAAGGGTTAAGAGCCTTTTATATATTTAAAAAAAATCTCATCTTGTGGATGTAGACTTTTAATTTATAAAGCATCAAAAAGTGTTTGCTGCCATGTTTAACATCTATAGGATTACGCTAATATATTAAACTAGTGTAAAAGCCCGTGTACATGGGCCAAGGCCCGGGTAATGTTAACCCTTTGAATGCCAAAGGGGTAAGCAATGCATTTCTTTGCAATGCGTTGCGTAAACCTCTGGCACTCAAAGGGTTAAGAGGCCGCTACCTCACTGCTCCACGCGATGCAGTCTTGAATCTCCTCACTCACGCGATGCAATCATGTGCAGTAGAGACTGGCTGAACGTCTGCATCGTGACAAACATCCTAGCGAATTATTATATAGGATGATTACTGGCTGGCACTGGTAACGTAAAACTAAATTATTAGGCTAAAATTTATCAGGTAACAACAACCAGGTAATTGCCATACCTGGGAACTCTCCGGTTTTGCCCCAGAGACTCCGGATTTCAGACTGAATTACCGGGTCTCCGGGGCAATGTTTGGATCACTTGCACTCCGTCCCGCCCGGTTCCTCCCACTCCCCGCCCTCTTAGATACATTTTGTAGTTTTTTTTTGGTTTTTTTTGTCCTGCCCCCCCACGCGACTAAGCCCTGCCCCTTTTATGACGCAAATCGCGTAATTTTCCTCCCCCTGGGCACTGACAGGGTTACCCTCCAGATAGCCCTGTTTCAAAAGTTCCCAGGTATGGTAATTGCACGTCTGCTTTTTTGGGGGGAGGCTAGATAATAGTACTGTTTTAAAATGTTTTACAAAAGTTATCATTACATCAGATATCACCTCAATGCAGATGACACCCAGCTTTATTTATCTGTATGTTGACTGACTCTTGATTTTATTTTTTTTTTTATTTTTTTTTCTTCTGACTCCTGATTTTCAGTCTAAAGTCACAGATTGCCCCTCTGCTATTTCAGGCGGAATGGCTCATAGGCACCACAAACTCACCATGTCTAAAACTGAGCTAATCCTCATCCCACCTTGATGTGGCCCAGTAGTGCCCTTCAGGGTGACAGTAAATGGCACTACACAGGGGTGATAGATAGATCAGCGTCAATTAACTCTCTCCTCATATTAATGCTATTGCCAAATCCTCACACTTTCTCTTGTTAACATGGCAAAAATCCACCCCTTCTTCTGTTCTTCCACATCTAAGATTCTTGCACAAGCACTCACCTTACCATCACAATATCATCTGTCTCTCTGCACCCCTGCTAACATCTAAACTCCTGTTTACTGGGTATGATATTAACCCTTAGCATCCCATATCTGTTTGTCTGCAACTATTGTTATTAATCTCATTTCTGTTTCATCAACCCCCTTCATCCTGTGTACTTACTGAGGTCTGATTTGGTCATTTCTTTCACATGGGTGGGAAATAACTTGCTTATCAGCTCTGATAGTCATTTGGTCAGCCTTTGTTTGTTAATTAAGCTAAATAAGCCTCATGTGTATAAGACTGCTATATAATACCATAAGTACAGGGTGACAGCCCTACAGGGTGACACACTAAGGGGCTCCTCATGTAAAGTGACCCATCTTAAGTGAAAGAAGAATTAAGCAGGACTTGAGCAGGAGTGGTGCAAGAGAAAGAACAGATTCCACTGGAGAAAGAACACCTCCCTAAGCAAGGCTACAAAGGACTTGAAGCAAACATCTAAATGGAAGTTCTGCAATTCTATTAAACTTCAAGATTCTCTGTACAACAGCAGCTTGTGGACTCTGTTTACAAAACAAACTGTACCATCATGAGAAGGTGCACTCTGCCCATTCGGACTGTTTCAACATTATGCCCTCTGCAAACAGTATCTAAATACCTAATATTCCTTCTCTCTATGGCTGCAGTTTTCACTAAAATATCTGGTTCCTTCTACCCTCCACCATCTCCTCCATGTTTATATCTCTCCTTCACTTCTATCATCCACACTCACCTCTACACACCAACTCCTCACTCTTCTCCGCTCCAGCACTCCTCCACCCCACACAAACCAAAAACCAAATACACACAAATCACTCTCTCATCTCCTGTCTCTCTCTTTTCTTCTGTTAATGGCAGCTGGAGATATCTCTCCAAACCCTGGCCCCATCTCCATTCACAAACACTCTACCTCCAGTCAGCATAGGAACAATTCAAATCTAATCACCATTCACTGCCTTCAACCTCGATTTCTTCCCTTTTCCCGTGCTCTGTGGAATGCTCGCTCCATTACTAACAAATATAACACTGTGCATGATCTCTTTTTCTCCTGCTCCCTCAATTTACTTGCTATTACTGAAACTTGGCTCTCGCAATCTGACACTGCTTTAAAGGCAGCAATCTCCTACGGTGGTCTCTCCTTCTCTCACACTCCACGCTCAGCTGGATGTAGGGGAGGTGTGGGTTTGCTGCTCTCTGAACATTGTCATTACAAACCAATTTCTCCCCCCTCCTCACTCCGCTTCTCCTCTTTTGAACTGCATGCTGTTCGTATCTTTGCTCCAGTCTCTCTACAAGTTGCAGTCATCTATCGCCCACCTACCACTACACCTTCAGACTTCCTTTCTGACTTTGAATCATGGCTCTCCTTCTTTCTCTCATCAGACACACCTTCACTTCTTCTGGGGGACTTCAACTGTCATGTGGATGATCCCTCCATCTCCTGAGCACCCTGTTTTCTCTCTTTAACACCTGCATTTGGACTAACCCAGTGGATGAATGCTATAACTCACAAGGATGGTCACTTCCTAGACCTTGTGTTTACTAGAGGCTATGAACTCTTGGATTTTAATATCTCTCCTCTTCCACTATCAGATCACCATCTTCTAACTTTCAGCACTACTTATACACCTTCCGCAATCCCTGCTTCCTCTCCCCGCTTCACGCGTAACCTCAAATCCCTTAATCTCACTGCTCTCCAGTCTTCCCTGGCTACTGGACTTTCATTTATTTCCATTAATCCTGACACTAACAGCCTTGTCAAAACATACAACTCAGTCCTATCCTCCTCTTTGAACTTGCATGCGCCTCTCCGATCGGCTCGCAGAACTAACCCTTGGCCATGGCTTAATAAAGACACGGGCTACCTCCGCTCCTGTACCTGTTCAGCTGAATGACTGTGGAGAAAGTCTGGCTCTCTGGCAGACTTTCTCCACTACAGGTTCCTCCTTTCCTGCTTTAACTCTGCTCTGTCCCTCGCAAAAAAAAATTACTTCTCACAACTAATCAACAATCATAAATCTAACCCCCGATGACTTTTCTTTTCCTTTGACTCCCTCCTTGGCCCTCCATCTGCTTCCCCCGCTAACTCCATACAGCCACAAGACTTTGCTGACTACTTCAAAGCCAATGTGGACTCCATCCGGGATAATATACCACTCTGTATATCTCCTCCTAGCCTCCCTAGTTCCCCTCCTGGCACTCTGGACTCTTACTCACTAGTCACGGAGGAGGTTCTGACTAACCTACTATCCTCCGCTCCATCCACTACATTCGCACTTGATCCGCTTCCCTCTCACCTCATCCAGTCCCTCTCCCCTACACTAATACCTATCCTATTACAAATCTTTAACTCCTCCTTTGCCACTGCTACCTTTCCTGATAACTTCAAACATGCCTTAGTAAAACCTTAAGAACAACTCTTTTGACAGTAACACACCCTCTAGTTATCGACCAGTTTCTCTTCTGCCTTTTGCCTCTAAACTCTTGGAATGCTTAGCCTATTCACGCCTGCTTGACTTCCTCAATGCATACAACCTGCTCGACCCTTTACAATCTGGATTTCGTACTGCTCACTCCACTGAAACTGCTCTTACAAGAGTCATCAATGATCTTCACATTGCCAAATCTCAAGGTCACTATTCAATTCTTATCTCTCTCATTTTCCTCTCATATTAACGCCATTACTAAATCCTGTTGCTTTCTTTTGTGTAACATTGCTAAAATCCATCCCTTCCTCTGTTCCTTCACAGCTAAAATTCTTATACATGCAATCATCCTCTCGCGCATGGACTATTGCAACATTCTTCTGTCTGGCATTCCGGCTTCCCATCTCCAACTACTTCAATCTATACAGAATGCTGCAGCACAAATTACTCTTCTGTCACCTAGGTTTGTCCCTGCCCCACTCCTCCTCATAACTCTCCAATGGCTGCCTATCAAACTCTGGATATCTTACAAAATCTTACTTCTCTCTTTCAAGACACTTCTCTTCTGTACTCTTTCTTACATTTCAACTCTGATCTCCTGTTATACCCCATCCCGCTACTTACGTTCAGCCAACGATTGTCTTCTCTCAGCTCCTTTTGTGTCTACAGCCCTCTCACGTATCAAACTTTTTTCTCTCATTGCTCCGTGTCTCTAGAATGCTCTACCATCCAACCTGCGCCACTGCACCTCTCTGATAACCTTCAAATCTGACTTGAAAATGCACCTCTTGGATAAAATCTAAACATGTTAGAAGGCACTGATGTTGTACAATGAACGCTCTTATAAATTATTTACTTTACTGATGTCCTCTATCATCATCAGAACTAGCACTGTATTCAGCACTTAACCCTAATGTACTCCGTATGTCTCCCATTACAACTTTAGATTGTAAGCTTTCGGGCAGGGACCTCGCACCCAATGTTTCACTCTACAAAGCACCTTTAAGCCTGTATTGTTTAAACCCTGAAATTATAAAGTGATGCATACACTTGTGGCGCTATATAAATAAACATAGTCATTCATTCATTCATCATATCCTGTTTGGACTACTGTAAACTTCTCTCTCGTTTTCCTGCCTCCCAATTCCATATGCGGCACTCCATACAGAATGCTACAGTTTACCATACTGTTACCTAGGTGTTTTGCATTTTATATTTTTGTCTGTCTGGTTCCTGGTCCCTAACAACACCACAGTTTGTACCTCATGTGCCCTGCTAGTCAAAGAACCATAAATACACTATCTGCCATCCCAGACTTTTTCCACCCTTCACCCCAGCCTTCTGACACAGTCACAGAACAACACATACTCTGTCAGTGACCTCACCATTGTCTTACTGTCCACTGGTAGTCAGAAAACCCCACATACACTGTCTGACATTCCAGCCTTGTTCCACATGAGCCTTGGTAGTCACAAAACCACATATACACTGTCACATCACCTTTGTTTCCCTGTCCTTAGTTACTGATTTGTAGACATGTGCGAATTCATTCTGAGACATTCGGATTTTGTCGAAAATGGGGTAATTCGGAGACATTCGGCCAATCCGAAACTCAAGGGTCATTCGGAAAAAATGATCTGACTCCGAACACCCCAGGTCCGAAATTCGTCGAAACTTTCGGAAGTTTCGGCAATCGACACATTTCCAAAAGTTTTGACTACTTTTGACCAGGACTTTTTTGTACTTCCTGTGCGCGCTCAATTACATTCCCTCCATAATTTTCCCTCCATGTCTCTAGTCTAATTCCATTCTCCGTTTCATGCACTACTTCCCTCTTTTGTCTGTATTCGAATAGCCTTCTTCGTTTCATGATGGGGGTTGGACTAATGACACAGTCACACAGACAGACAGCCTACATTTCCTTATTGCATTGTTGGAGCTCAGAGAGAGAAGAGATTAGAGAGTGTACAGTTGTTGTGTAGGCAGGCAGGTAGCATTAGGCTAGGCATAGGTAGGCAGCCAGCATTAGTTCCAGTTATTGCCACTGCAAGAGCAAGTAATATTTGTTCCTGTGCAAAATATAAAAAAATATTAGGTATTTGTTCGAATACAGGGCCGGCCCTTACATGGGTCCCAGTGGGTCCATGGACCCAGGCGGCACTTTGACAGGGGCGGCAATTTGCCATCCCATAGCATGTTTATTTTGTGCTCTTCCGCCAGCTCTGTGTTGCAGGGTGTCCCATCAGTGTGACTGTCAGCAGCTAGGCAGCCCTATGATCACTCAGTGGCGATGCCTGCAGGCTGCTTCAGTGTCGTGAATTATGTGATAGTGAAACATTATGCCTATTTTGTATTGTTTATCGCCCACCTAAAGTCAAGACTTGAGTAAATAGGTCTACCTCCCAGATTTGCTAGCGAGGTTTTACAAATACAGGAGGGTGCTCCCTGTACGAAATGAGTCTAAACATTTGGGATCCCTAGTATGAGTGCACAACAGTGCATGATGTGTCCTGAACAGGATTGCTGTGAGGTGTCTCCACCCAGAAGGTGCTGGCTGGGCTGAGCTTCAACATTGTGACGAGTGACCAACTAAGAGCACCGTGCCAGACTTAATCTGCAGCCATAGCATCACCCCCTCCTACTCTCCGGGTCCCGCTGACTGGCAATAACAGGTGAGTCACTAAGAGATCTGAAACCTTTCTGGAAGTCCTTTCACTTGGAAAGGGGCTAGGTATTACTTGGGGGAGTTGCCTCGTGTGTAAATAATTTCTAGGTGGGCGATGAATGTGCATCACTTATGTGTTTCTTAACAGTAGTTAGAATACAACTCCCATCATCCCCTGATTATGACATTGGGAAATGCCCAGCAATTACCGTAGAGCCCTATATTGCACACTCACGGAAAACGGTGATATTGCTATACTATGACAATGCTGTGGACCCCTCTTCAGTATAGATGTCAAGCATTTTTTTTTATTTCTCTCCTGTGTTGCAGTTTGTTCACAACAGAATGTCTCACTTTTTCTTTTTAACACATTACATCTATCACATTACAATCATTGATGTTTATTCTTGATGTAGTATGAAACACTACAATGTATATACACATAGAGTTATCTGATATGAGGGGAAATCAGGATAGGAAAACGAGAGAGAGGAATTTGGGTACTAAAGAGGGACAGTAGGGTAGGAGGCTGGTACCAGAAAATGAAACCTTAATCTTTACCCATGTACTAACATAGAATGTGACATGTAGTTTGTCCATGTTTGAGTCGACCACTTATGTTGAGTAGGATGTGACAGGCATGGGTTTTCGATGTTCGAGCATATGCTATATTGAAGGACAGGCATGGGATTTCGATGTTCGAACATATGCTAAATTGCATGACAGGCATGGGTTCTCGATGTTCGACGTTTGCATTGTGACTGGCATCCCATGCTGGAGTAGAGGTGACATGCACAGACTGGCAATGTACGACAATGTCCGTTTTTGGGATGGATCTTTTTCTAAATGCACACCCTGTCTGCAAAGAATGATAGCAGCGTGCATGGAGGTGCACT
The DNA here is from genome assembly GCA_037306005.1 of Rhinophrynus dorsalis. Taxonomy (NCBI): domain Eukaryota; kingdom Metazoa; phylum Chordata; class Amphibia; order Anura; family Rhinophrynidae; genus Rhinophrynus; species Rhinophrynus dorsalis. Next base: position 587,204,130 of record CM074719.1, on the reverse strand, counting down.
GCTATAATTTAACCCATGTTAAATTCGGCCGAATAATTCGGAATGGATCACAATTTCGTTCGAATCGAATAGGCCCGGTCCGAAATTAGGATCATCCGAATTAGAAAAAAAAAATTTGTCCGAATTCGAATTTTAACCGAAAATTTTGCCCGTGCACAAGTCTACTGATTTGCCCCATGGAATCCCTTGAGCTTCTTTGGAGAACCCAGAAATTCCATGGAACTCAGTTTGAGAACTACTTCCCTGGATTATGACAGGAATTTGTGAGATAACATCCAGTAATCTTGACAGTAATCAAAGCATATCAGAGATAAAAAATGGGAACCACTCATAATTATCTAATACTAAAAACAATATGACATTATTTTCAGTAGGAGACTGGAAGAGTACAAGTGATACATTTATTGACTAACTGAGTGGCTTTAGAACGTAAACTTTCAAGACAAATTTTGTCTTTTCATCAGGCATGCTAGAATGAATGCTGAAGAATTGTCAGTACCTTCCTGGTATGCTCTGCTCCCATCCTTGCGATATTCTCCCCTGTCCTCCCACATCACAGTACTACAGGCCCCAGGCGTTCAGTCTTCTAAAGCACCCTTCTGTGCAGGTGCCGATGTAACCATGCCGAATCCAACTGATGAGAGGTGTGCATCAGTGTCAGCTCCAGAAGATGATGTTAGAGAACCTATATAAGTAGCGCTCACCTCAGTTGTACCTGCCTATTCTGGATTTTGACCCTTGACTTGCCTCCTGACCATTCTTGATCTCAGCCTGCCCTGACCATTAGACCTGCTTTCAGACTACTCTTGATCTCAGCCTGCCCTGATCACTGGACTTGCCTCTAACTACTCTGCTGACAGCCAATCCTGGACCCCTCAGCCTGCTCTATGAGCTACAGCTTCCCATCACACCTTGACCTTCAGCCTGTCCTGGTTCCTGTTAAAGCATTCTCATCCTGCCTAGCCTGTCCAGAAGTCTACAAAATAACCCCCCCTACATGAAAATGCTCACCAGAGCTACAAGGGTTAAATGCACATCTGGAGTCAATGATCTTCGCTTTGGGGTCTCCTCCACACAGAAACAGCACCTCCACAAGGTTTGAAGACTCTTTTAAATGTTTATTAAATCAAGATTTTCCAAATAAAAGATAACATATATATTCTCCAAATATATGCTCTTTAAAATAACACCCCAATGCGTTTCTTCTTTAAAAACAACACTTTCTCAAGAGTTAAGTGTATAAATATTCATATAAAATGCATATAAGTTGGTATTTTTAAAAACAATGTTATTACCTTTATAGTTTGCCCTGTTCATCCTCGGTCTGCATTGTGGAGAGTCCTGAGCCGATAACTTCCATCTTGATGCGTCATTTTCTGTCAAAAGCAAAAACTTCCTGAGCGAAATGAACTTGTGTTTCAAAACTGGAACGCACCAAGGAATTCTGTGTTGATCTAAATCTATCCAGTCGTGAACTGGAGCTACAAATACAAATTCCTGGTTTATTTAAATTCCACTGGAGGTGAATCACTTATCAACAGTCTGCATTAATTAGTCCAGAAGAGGCATCTCTTTGTAGCTGGCCAAGTGGTACAATATTTTTTTCACTTTGATGCATGAATAGAGCCAGTAAATTTAATTTGTAGAGAGTTTGTGATCTGCAGCACAAGAAGGCTAAGTATATGGAATGTATGGGTTAACCCTCCATGTGTCAGAAGGGTGCACATTGCACAGCTTAACAATATACTGAGTATCCCTCTGGCACCCAAAGGACCAAAATCTGGTTATTGTGTAGAATAATCCTATATAATAATTTGCTAATATATGTTTGTCAGAAGCAGTCATATGCAGTACAGACTGTCTGCACCGCCGTTGATAAGGGAGCTGGGCGATCTGAATTCAGACCGTCGGTGCACAGAGAGGACTATGGTCTGAATTCGGAGCACCCCGCTCCGTTATTGCTGCGGCGAGGGCAGTCTCTACTGTGCATGACTGCAGCGCGGCCATTGCTGCCTGCCACTGTGGCCCATGTATGCAGGCTGTTCAACTAGTATGACATAAATTCCTTGTCTCAATTCAGACCACAGTTCTGAGTGTTAAACGTAGTCATTAATTTATAGTCCCATCTCTTTCTGTCTCTCTGTGTATGTAAGTTTCTCATCAGTACCGTCACCCTGAGACCCGCTGAATGCCATGAGTGGTCTTTGATGCCATGTATTGGAGACCTCTCCAGCATTTAAGTTTAAAAGTCCCATCTAAAATCCCCCTTTTGAGTGCCAGAGGGGTGGGCAATGTTATTGGGATTATTTATTTGTTCCCTTTTTGATACAGTCATTTGTTCCAGAACTACCTCAGTTTTTAACCCTTTTAGTGACAAAGCGGTACGCAGTGCATTGCTCTGTCACTCAAAGGGTTAATACATCAGCCTCACTGACACTAAGTTGGATGGCAATCACTTCTAGTTATATAACTTGCAGACAATGCAAATCCGTACTGTAAAAAGGAAACTCTCTCCGCATCTCCCTATCATTAGAAGGAAAATACTTTGACCTCTTGAGCATGTTCTGATAATTTTTGTTCTGCAAATAAAGGAATAAGGAAATATGTTTAAATAAGGAGTGGACATAGATAACAAATCTTAATTAAAGTTCACTTGTTATCACTCCTACTTCATGAATTCCTTGATCAGGTCAAACCATAGATTACTAGTTGTCCGGAACGAATAAAGTAGCTGATTAGAACTGAACCCAGAATAGCAGCAAACTTTGAGCTCAAAGTAAAAAAGAGAGTTGCAGACAAGCCAAGATTCTGAAATATCCTTTTATTCCCTTGAGAAAGGTGCACAATGCATTTCTTCGCAATGCACTGAAGACCCCCTATATTTTCTTGGGGATACCAGGACACTTTCATTGGAATGCTGCAGCATGGAATACTGGGAATGGAATACGAACATTGTAAGTCTGGATTCATGGCTGAACAACACATATATCAAGTAAGGTAGCTCAAAATATAGGTGAAGGCTTCAATAACCAACAACTCACCCGGTCAGTGGGCTCATGTAGATCTGGGGCAGCCCCCTAAAACCTTGGCCGAGGTTTCAACAAACTGGAAAACAAATGGAAGGGAACGCTAAACGGATCCATGGAACACAAGGAGCCAGTCAGGATAAACAATTAAAAATGTAAAGTTTATTTAGAAAAATAAATCATCCATGTAGCTGTACATAGACGAGTATTGAATAGGTACTGTGTCATCTATAACAGTGGTTCTCAACCCTCAGTGGCTACTAACAGGCCAAGATTTGAGAATTACCTTTTAACAGCACAGGTGACTGAGCCTCTGATCAACACACTTGTGTTCTAGCAGGGAAATTCCTAAGTCCTGGCCTGTTAGTGGCCACTGAGGGCACGGGTTGAGAACCTCTGATCTATCACATCCGAAAAACTTTATTACAATATCTTTGGAACAACTCTATATTTATACTGTCCAGTTAAAGGGTTAGTAATGTCCAAAAAAAGTTTTTTGCATTTAGAAGAGCTTAAAAAGCTGAGCTAAATGCAAAAAAACGTATCTCTCAAACCGAAATATACAAGTGACAGAACTGGCTCTGAAGGCAGGTGAGAGGAATAGCTGTGTCATACACTGGAGATCCAAGTACTGGAATCACACGGCAGGAGAATACTCTAGGAGTCAGCAGGGTCATACACAGTTTGGATCAAGACTGGAATCACTAGGCTGAGGAATGGTCTAGGGCTAGGCTAGGTCATACACGGTTAGAAGCGGGACTGGAATCACTAGGCTGAAGAATGGTCTAGGGCTAGGCAAGGTCATACACGGTTAGGAGCAGGACTGGAATCACTAGGCTGAAGAATGGTCTAGGGCTAGGCAAGGTCATACACGGTTAGGAGCAGGACTGGAATCACTAGGCTGAAGAATGGTCTAGGGCTAGGCAAGGTCATACACGGTTAGGAGCAGGACTGGAATCACTAGGCTGAAGAATGGTCTAGGGCTAAGCAAGGTCATACACTGAGGGACAAGAATGAAACAGGACTCAGGACTGGGCAAGAAACTGAACTCAGCAGGAGCTCTGAGAGCAGCAACTACCTGGCTACAGAATACTGTAATAGTGTGCTGAAGCCAGGAACTGGGGGAAGGATATAGGAGTCGCGCGCTATGTCATCTGCACGTGACATCTAATTCCGGGCAAAGAAAAGACCGAGCCAGCTGCGCCTCGCGCCAGTGCACATCGGCGTCGGCCATGAGAAAGCCCAGAGAGAGACACCGAGAACTACAAGCGCAATGAAAGAGAAGGAAAAGAGCTCCGAGCACTGAGACGGCAGGTGAGGGGAAGTTCCGGAGGAGGGGTCAGAGAAGTGGATGACAGTTACGCACACAGTGAGCGACGCATTCTAGGACTTTATGTTATAGGAGATATATATGTTTATATATATATATACTAGCAATGTGGGACGACGTTGCCCGTCATATTATTTACACAGAGAGACATTGTGTGAAACAGAAATATGCAGTGTTACAGACACGCACTTAAAGAGACAGAGAGTGTCACACACTGTGAAAAACATACATACAGAGAGACACACACATACATGATGTATGTCAGATATGTAGAAAGTGTGTGACAGACGCAGTAGTGATGTAGATATGCTGATAAGAGTTGTAAAAAATTTTTAATTGCAGCTCTTCAGCTTGATGAATAAGACCCTGTATACTTACAGTTGACGTGAGTGTGCTGTGTTACTTGATGAATAAGGCCCTGTATCCTTACAGTTGAAGTCAGTGTGCTGTGTTACATGATGAATAAGACCCTGTATCCTTATAGTTGAATAGAGTGCACTGTGTTACTTGATGAATAAGGCCCTGTATCCTTATAGTTGAAGTGAGTGTGCTGTGTTACTTGATGAATAATGCCCTGTATCCTTACAGTTGAAGTGAGTGTGCTGTGTTACTTGATGAATAAGACCCTGTATCCTTACAGTTGAAGTTAGGGTTGCCACCTTTTCCTAAAAAATATACCGGCCATAGCTGTGTGAGGGCGGAGTCACAAAAGGGAGGAGCCAAAAAAGGGGCAGAACCACTCAATGTTGCATGACCACTCTCAGACTAAGCACTCTCACTCAGACTAAGCACTCACTCAGACTAAGCACTCTCTCTCTCTCAGACTAAGCACTCACTCTCTCTCAGACTAAGCACTCTCTGTCTTTCTCAGACTAAGCACTCACTCTCTCTCTGACTAAGCACTCACTCTCTCTAAGACTAAGCACTCACTCTAAGACTAAGCACTCACGCTCTCTCTCAGACTAAGCACTCTCTGTCTCTCTCAGACTAAGCACTCTCTCTAAGACTAAGCACTCACGCTCTCTCTCAGACTAAGCACTCTCTGTCTCTCTCAGACTAAGCACTCTCTCTCAGACTAAGCACTCTCTCTCTCTGACTAAGCACTCACTCTCTCTAAGACTAAGCACTCACTCTCTCTCTCAGACTAAGCACTCACTCTCTCTCTCTCAGACTAAGCGCTCTCTGTCTCTCTCAGACTAAGCACTCTCTCTCACTCAGACTAAGCACTCTGTCTCTCTCTCAGACTAAGCACTCTCTGTCTCTCTCTATCAGACTAAACACTCTGTCTCTCTCAGACTAAGCACTCTCTGTCTCTCTCAGACTAAGCACTCACTCTCTCTCTCTCTCTTTCTCAAACTAAGCTCTCTCAGGCCAGAGTGGTGAAGGATCCCCTACACACAAAGGTGATCAGACCTCCCAATTAAGCCTTTGAGGCCTAGTCAAGTTGCTTGAATACTGGAATACATTGCACTGCATTGAAGGCCCTATTTGTCCTCTATAGTGCAGATGGTTTGCCCAGAACGGATCTACTTTGCCTGTATATATAAGGCCCAGTGTTTGTACACAGACAGGACACAACATTTACTTACTTTTCTCGTTCAGTACATGTGTACTACAGGTGTGACATAGATGCACATTGTGTTACCTGTACAAATCACTAAGATCTTAAATACACAAATATCTACATCCCATTAAGACAATTGTAGCGGTGACATTATCTGTTATTGCTAAGATTCATTACAGAAATGCCCTGAACTGTCTCAGTAACCATATGTATCTCTGTAAAATAAAGCAGAGCGACCATCATAAAGGTCATCAGTTACATACTGTAATATATTTTTTTTCTACGTTTTTCGCAGATGGGCAGTAGCACTTTTTTAAGTTGTAAATACATGTTTGGGGATGGTTTAACTTTGATAAAAAAATGGCTCCCATCTTCTCCACCAGTCAGCTATAGCTGAAGCGCTGTAGGTTGCCTACACTTGGCCAAGGACAACTGAGTGCCTACCAATAAGGGATTATTAACACTAGGCCCGCTTCTTCTGGCCTTCTACCGACCTGTCACTTCATACTTGGAAGTGTGTGCGTGCTGAGGGCGGTGCTGTTTACTTCCAAGTTCTGCCAGGGCTGGAGCCGGGGAGCAGGAGAGACCGAGGATGAGCTGAACCGTGTAGGCCGCAGACATCGAGTCGTCCAGTGGATTCCGACCAGACTGCCTCCTGTGCACAGTGCACCACAGTCTCTGAGCACTGACACTCTCACAGCGCATGCATACTGCCGCAATCCCTGACTCCCCGTTGTCAGTCACAAGACTCAGACACATACACCAGGCAAGCGTGACACACCAGCCAGCCAATGAGGACCATTGATGTCCAAATACTCTTCACTCATTGGCTGGTGATGGTGCGTGGACACTGACGACTTTAAGCAAGCCACATGAGAAGCTGGCATATAGGGCTGAATGGAGGAAAGTGACTCTGGACACGTCGCACAAACAAATACCGGTAGATAAACCGGCACCGGCTCTAAGGTCCTAATTACTGGCTGTGCCGGTAAAATACTGGCTGGGTGGCAAGCCTAGTTGAAGTGAGTGTGCTGCGTTACTTGATAATAAGGTTCTGTATCCTTACAGTTGAAGTGAGTGTGCTGCGTTACTTGATTATAAGGTCCTGTATCCTTACAGTTGAAGTGAGTGTGCTGTGTTACTTGGTGAATAAGGCCCTGTATCCTTACAGTTGAAGTGAGTGTGCTGTGTTACTTGATGAATAAGGTCTTGTATCCTTACAGTTGAAGTGAGTGTGCTATGTACTTGGTGAAGGTCACAGTGAGAAGATGTTTGTGAGTAAAGGAATAATTTAGATTACAGCAGTGCATACTGCAGTACATTTGAAGAAATAGGTTGGCAGACAGAGGGTTAAGTTACAGATGCAGTGATAGATAATGTAATAGTGATGTGGGAGTAAAATGGCGAGATTGGGACTATGGATGAATGGCTAGGGGATAGGTGAGTGGGTGTGACAAGGGAGGAGGATATGAGAGATTGAGGAGAGGAGGGACAGTGAAGTGTTACAGTAAAGTAATGGGTGAGAGGTAGAAATGACTATACATAGACAATGAAGCAGACATGAAATACAGGGCTGTAGGGTTACTGCATTATACACAACTAGTGTAGCAGTTTGTTGGAGTGAAGCACTTTAACTCTGAGAGTGAGAGAGGTACGCAACACATTGCTGTGTAATGAGTTGTATAGTCCTCTGGCAGTGAAAGGGTTAAGTGACACATGTTGGGCGCTTATATACTATGTGGGACGGCGTTGGCCGTCATGTTATGACTGTTGGGTGCACGTGTGTGAAATGTAGACACACTGATAAACACAGATATATGCAACACACAGGCAGACACATACACACAGTGAGCGGCAGAAACATACAAAAGACATGCACACACACACATCGGAGATGCACACATGCACACAAATATGTAGCAGAGATGCACACACACACTCAACATATATGCACAGAAACACATGCACGCATGAGTTGTTCACCCCTCTGGCACTCAAATGGTTAAGTTATAGAGAGGCATGTCAGAGTTAAATAGCAGTGGGAAGTGTATTCATACCTGGGAACTTTGATTTGTGTTGTTTCTGGAGGGGAGTTATGTGGTGCTGATGTGGAGAAACAAATGGGGCAATTTGGGTTAAAAGTGGGCGGGGCTTAATCCCGAGTAGGGGGCGGGGCTTAAGAAAATGTGGAAAAGTGTTAGTAATAGGCTGGGGAAGGAGAAGTGGGAGGGAAATGCAAGTTTACAGTGTGAGGGGTTTGAACACACTCCCTGAGGGGTAAAACTTGATACACAACCCTGTGGCAGTCAGTGGGTTAAGTGTGTACCTGATGGTCCTGCTGAGGCCACTGGGAGTCAGGGTGAGTGACTGTGTGTCAGCCATATTTCTTTCTGGCTTTGTGTGTGTATATGGGTGTTTGGTGCTGTGTGAGTGGGGCATGTGTGTGTAATACCTGGGAACTTTTACTTGTGGAGTCCCTCATGTGCTGCTGATGTGGAGAGAGCAATGGGGCAATTTGGGTTAAAGGGGGCGGGGCTTAATCACGAGTAGGGGGCGGGGCTTAAAAGAAATGTGGAAAAGTGTTAGTAATAGGTTGGGGAAGGAGGAGAAGTGGGAGGGAAATGCAAGTTTACAGTGTGAGAGGTTTGAACACACTCCCTGAGGGGTAAAGCTTGATACACAACCCTGTGGCAGTCAGTGGGTTAAGTGTGAATCTGATGGCTGTCTGTCCTGTGTGTTGCATGGCAAATGATGACAGTGAAGAAATAACTGAGCGATGAGGACCTACCTTAACCCTTTGAGTGCCATTTTGTTCCTCAGTGGCTGTAGTACAGGTCCTGCTGAGGCCACTGAGAGTCAGGGTGAGTGACTGTGTGTGTGTGTGTGTGTGTGTGTGTTTGTGTGTGTGTGTGTGTGTGTGTGTGTCAGCCATATTTCTCTCTGGCTTTTGTGTGTGTGAGTGGGGCATTTGTGTGTGTGAGTGGGGCATGTGTGTGTGTGTGTGTGGTGCTGTGTGAGTGGGGCATGTGTGTGAGTTTGGTGCTGTGTGAGTGGGGCATGTGTGTGTTTGTCTGTGGTGTAGGAGCAAGTGGCGGCCATATTGTTTTTTCTGACTTTGATAGTGGTGGGCGGGCTGCATAGTGGGGGTGGGCCAACTCCCTTCGGCCACTGCAATTGGTGTGAAAATCACGCCCCCATTGAATCACCCAATGGGAACAGTAACCCCTCCTTATTGCCACCCCTGGGTGTGTGTGTCTCCTGAGGAGACATAAATTATGCAATGAGCCTTTCTCTTTTATATATATATATATATATATATATATATATATATATATATATATATATTTTTTTTTTTTTTTTTTTTTATTTATTTATTTTTTTTTGGGGTTAGATGTCTGCAGCATACCTGGGAGCTTTCAGATATAGCCTACCCGTACATTACAAAAAAACAAACAAACAAAAATAAAAAAAAAGTTGCTACCGTGTTATATAAAGCATATGATTTGCTCCGTTTTGTCTCCTCCAGTACTGGTTTATGTGCTAGTAGTTCCTTTTGGTGTTAATACAAGCATAATTAAACTTAACCATCTGACAGCCAGAGGGGTATCCAACGGCTGCAATGAGTTGGATACCTATCTGGCACTCAAAGAAATAGAAGTATGCACACTCCACCTTATGTTCAGTCTGCCTCCTCTGCTGTTCGCACTCCTCAGACCCTGTTAATGTGACAGAGCTATGCAGCAGTCATGAAGCTTTCTTCTCTGCCCACACTATGCGTCACCCAGTCACATTACTGACTTCAGACTTGTCCAATGAAACACCACAAGTAACAGAGGCTGGTGTTTCATTGGACAGTCTCCCGCTGTGACACAACCCCCAGCTTTCAGTATTTTTTTTCTCAATTTAAAAGAAACTGTGCAGGAGCTTAAAATGTTCTCTGGAACCCAGAGAACTTAAGGCTTCATCTGGAGACCCGGATGAGTTCCCAGCTATGCTGCATAGGCTCTTCGTCCTTAGGGGTCAGGGCATTGCTTCCTAAGATAAAACAGAGATGAACTATTGACCCCATATATATCATTTATACTCCTGGACACCATATTTTATATATGGGGTCTAGGCACCTCATTGTATGTGTGCCTATCTCTTGGGTACTGCTTGTGGGGTCTACTGACCCTATACTTATGTTTTAGTTCCCTTTTAGGCCCTAGTTTTATGTATGGAGTCTATGCACCACAGAGATATTTAGTCCTGACTTTGCCAGTAAATATAATTTATGATGTGTTGTCATCACATTCATATTTAGTCCTCCTTGGGCATAAAGTTGTATGTATTGGGTTTATTGACCCCACATGTCTTCTTTAGTGACCAAACCAGGGGTGGGCAACCTGAGACCCTTCAGCTGCTGCTGGACAACAAATCTCATCATAATGGAATTTGTAGTCCAGTAGCAGCTGAAGGTTCTCCCATTGCCCATCACTGGACTAAATATGTATTCTTCAACTCATTTTTGTGTATTGCATATATCAACCTCATGCATTTAATGTAAACCTCTCCACAGTGATTTTTTATTTTTAATAATGTTTTACTTTAAAGTGTAACTATAATTTAGGAATATGTAGCTCTTAATTTGTTTACAAGATTAACTAGTCAAGGAATCTTAGAGGGAGTATCCAATGCATAGCTTCAAATGTATTAAAGGGATAGCAATGTTTCATAATAAAAGCAGCTCTAATTAATCATCATAGTATTTGGACTTTGGAGAGTGTTATTTCAATTCTGTCAGAATTATAGTTCGAGTAATTCAATGACAAAGTGTCCCCCTCCCGCCCCTTTTACTGATGTAACACTGCTCAGCCAGAGCAGAAGGGAGGTGCCCAGGTAGACTGCAGAGAGGGACAATCTTCATTTAAGATAAGGGAAAAACCTGAAAAACCTGTCAAGGGGGGCAGGGCTTTAATTGTTCTCATAGGAAGAAGATTGTCCCCTTCTGTTCTATGTTCCCTTCTGGTTTATGGACTGCATTCCACATCTGAGAAGAGATGGCTTACACTAGGTAAAAGAGGCAGGAGGGGGAAACTTTTCTTGTGAATATCTCTCAAACCATAAAGGTTTGAGAGATAAGACTTATATCATTCTTCATGTTTTTTTAATGCCTACAAAATAAAATAAAGATAAAATGAAGTATTACTATCCCTTTAACATACCTGAGAAGCCACCGGATCTGCCCTGGAGACTCTGTTTTTTAGTTTTATTTAGTGGGTCTCTGGGGACAGATTCTAAATCTCCGACTGTGGGGAGAAACTCTTCTCCCACCCTGTTCCCCCTCAATTCCTACCCCGATCCCGGTTAGGCCCCAAGCAGTAAGCCCCACCCACTTTATGCAGCAAACCGCATCATTAACATAAGCCTGGTTGCAGTCCACGATCCCTCTCAGGGTTCCACAGAAGGAAGTTCCCAGGATGTGCATTAATACGTACATGATTATACAGAAGGACCTCAGTGCTATAAAGAATGGGTGGGATCTCTATGGGATTTCTCATCCAGGCTGTTGAGTCCTATTTTATATTGTGACAAGGGATAAACTAAAGACACATCTGGAATAGAATTCAGTAAATACAGGCAGCCAACCTGGGAATATTACTACGACTCACTTATTCCTATAGTTGTAACCGTTTGAGTGCCAGAGGGTACAGAATGCCTTGCTTTGCAGTGCATTCCGTACCACTCCGGCACTCAAACATTAAATTGCTAAACCCTGATTATTTTTAAAAACTTAAAGAACTAATACCTTCTAAATACCCCCCTCAACTATCTTTACTATGACCAGAAAATCCTAATGGCCCCTGTGAATTTTGTCCTTGAACATTTGTTCATGAGATAACATCTTTAACCCTTTGAGTGCCAGAGGGACACGCAACACATTGCAGAGCAATGTGTTGCATGCCCCTCTGGCACTAAAAGGGTTCATTAGTCCTGGAAGTCATGTCCATAGATGCGGACGTGACAGTTTCCAGCAGTTGTTTTCATACTGAAGCAGGAAGAGTATGAAATCCTACTTAACTCTTTATTAACCAGAGGGGTTCACAAAGCAATGCATTGTGCACCTCTCTGGTGTTTAAAGGTTTAAGGTGAGTCTGAGGTCCTATGTTCATGATATGGAGGACTGATTGAAGGACAAGCAGCAAGGTCATTATTCATAGGGGCTATTAGGATTTTCAGGCCATAGCAAGTTAGTATAAGTATTGTTTGGAGGTTTTAGTTCTTCTTTAAATATAGGTATCTTAACACATTGAATACTAGAAAAGGAGTTAAATGGGTAAATACTGGGTGGAAACCTAACGCACTCTAATACTCACAATAAACCAGAGATCTTCACTAACTATTCGTTATATGAAGAAACCCTGGTGCTATGGGGGGTATACAACTGAAAAAACGAGGAAAGAAAAGAAAGACAGATAGGCCTGCTGAGCTAGCACTCTGAGAAAATATCTTCTTTAACGTGAATAATATCTGGTTGGACCTATTAGTACATTAAAATATAACTTTTATTAAATAACCATAAAAAATAGGCTATACTAATATCTTTAAACTAGAGAAATAGAGATAAAATAAGTTATATCAGTAATATCATTTATATGATCCCGTATTATTACCATAGATATCTAAATAAATGACACCTATAGCTTCTCATCTATCTAAATAGTATTATACTGTATCAAAAAGTGTATTACCGGGGCACTGAAACCAGCTTGCCCTTTTTGAAATACACAATACACTGTGACATTAAGATAGACTGACCATACCTCACCTTTAAAAAGGGACACACATGAAAAATGCATACTACAGGGTTGCTTTGATTTTGGTGCAGTCCTGAAGTATGCCTATTTCCTATGTGTCCCTTTTTAAAGGTGAGGTATGGTCAGCCTACATTAAGATTGTGTGTTGCCGGGGCACTGAAACTGGCTTGCCCATTTTGAAATACACAATACACTATGACTTAAAGATTGTGTGTTGCCGGGGCACTGAAACCGGTTTGTCCTTTTTTAAATCCACAATACACTGTGACATAAAGATTGTGTGTTGCCGGGGCACCAGAGGCGTAGCTAGAAGTCTCTGGGTCCTGGCGCAAGAAGTGCCATGGGCCTCCCTCATCACACTGGCCCCTCTCGACCACATTGACCCCCTCCACAGTGCTCCTCAATCTTCACAATGCCCCCATCTCCTACCTCCCTGGAGCTCCCGCGCGGTCCTCTTAGTAATGCAGAGCGCTTGGAGATGATGTCATCTCCCAGCGCTCTGCATTACTAGAGTGCCGGAGGGAGACTGAGAGCACCGGGCGGAGGGGTCGCAGGGGGAGGCCTATAGGGGTCCTATAGTTACGCCACTGCGAGGCACTGAAACTGGCTTGCCTTTTTTACAAGTGTAATGAAAGGGTGTATTTCCAGAACATTTATCCTGGCTTGCCTTAAGTGGTAAAGAATATACAATACACTATTCATAGATAAGTCCACACGTGGTGTGATTTAGAACTAACTGATTAAAAGGTTAATATCTTCTATGGAGTATAACACTTAATGGAAAATAGAAGTTAGAATAATGGACATAGGTGCGCATTGGTAATGGAATAACACTTCTTAAAGCAATAGCACTGTTTGGTTGTATTATGCTTTTATGGGTTAACCCTTTGAGTGCCAGAGTGGTACGCAACACATTGCAAAGCAATGCATTGCATACCACTCTGGCACTCAAATGGTTAAGAGATCAGTTAAATGGGAAGGAAACATTCTTATTAAGCCTTTGAGTGCCAGAAAGGTAACCAATGCATTGTAAAATTATTTACTGGACCTTTACATGAATCTTAACCTCTCCTTACAAATATATACAAAAAGCACAAGCGCATTAAAGAAAATGCTACCCTACACACCATAAAGAGACACAACACAAACAATATAAAATAATTACAAGTCCCAGTATACAGAAACATAATGTGTAGTGACATTGAAGGGAAACTCCCCATGCTGTGTAGCACCATCTAGTGGTTGGAATCTTTATTAAGTGACAAGACTGCAGCCCTTTTCTCTAATATTAGCTAATCAGTATAGGAAACCCCAGCAGCTACAAGGTCAAACAGAGTTAACTGTTTCATCTTTCTAAACCATTAATGGCATCTGTTCAGGACAATGTTACAGGTTCAAGCTATACAGGCCTTTTTCCAGGGATGGAAGACTTCTGTCCATTTGTTGCTTACTTGCAACATTTAATTAAAAACATTTCCACAGACACTTTCCATTAGGCATTCACATTACAGAGTGCCCCTAGTGGCCTATAATACAGCAACAAGCCAATATAAACCTCATACAGCAGACTTAAAGGGATAGTAATACTTAATTTTAACTTTATTTTATTTTGTAGGCATTAAAAAAACATGAAGAATGATATAAGTCTTATCTCTGAAACCTTTATGGTTTAAGAGATATTCACAAACAAAGTATCCCCCCCCTGTTCAACCAGATCAGAAGGGAGATGCCCAGGTAGACTGCAGAGAGGGACAATCTTCAATTAAGATAATGGAAAAAGCTAAAAAACTTGTCAAGGGGGGAAGGGCTTTCATTGTTTTCATACAAAGAAAATTGTCCCCTTCTGTTATCTGTACTGTCATACAACCAGACTCACATCTGAGAAGAGATGGCTTACACTAGGTAAAAGGGGCGGGGAGGGGAACTTTGCTTGTGAATATCTCATAAACCATAAAGGTTTGAGAGATAAGACTTATATCATTCTTCATGTTTTTTTAATGCCTACAGAATAAAATAAAGTTAAAACGAAGTGTTACTATCCCTTTAAATCTTCAAACGTGCAGGTGAATTGCAGGTGAATATACATTACCTAAACCTAAATACCACATCAAATTATATAAATAATCCAAATTAACATGTGTAAGCTTGTAATCTATTAACTTTTATGACAAGCTCATAGAATATGTGGTTGAAAATACATTTTGAGGGGATAGTAAGGAAAGTCTCAGGACTTTACTAAAAAAATAAAGACTATTTTATTAAATGAAAAAAATGTCAGCGTTTCGACCCAAACAAGGGCCTTTCTCAAGACAATGTAAGGGAAATGAACTGACCCTATTCTTAAAATACCCTAATAACCACATGGTAATGAACAAATGCTAATGCTATGGCTAGTCTTAATGACGTCACAGTTGATATATACAGTGACAAAGTACAGTGATGAGAAATATTTTAATAAGCTAACAAAAATGTGTTTTAATCAAAATGTATATTAAAGCATGATATATACTGTAATAATAAAAAAACGTTCTTTTAAGTAAGTGGGTTATTTGTTCAAAACCGACAATCTGAAAGATAATGCACGCTCCAATGTCTAAACAGTGGAGCCTCTGATAGTCTTAGTCCCAGCCTTAAATGTCATAAAAGTCTTGTGGCAGGCAAAATAAAGTACCTTGTAGTTGTACCCAAAGAGCAGTGGTAGTGATTGAGATCATTTTGGTGATGATACAACCTTTTATATATATATATATATATATACACACACTCTATCTCTCTCTACCGTTCTAAAGTTTGGGGTCACATAGAAATGTCCTTGTTTCTGTTATGGGAGCAGCTTGACCGTATAGTATATAAGGAGTGCCCATCAAGCCAATCCAAATTGTGGGAGGTGCTTCAGGAAGCATGGGGTGAACTCTCTTCACATTACCTCAATATACTGGCAGCGAGAATGCCAAAGGTCTTCAAGGCTGTAATGGCTGCAAAGTATGAAGGACACAATTATTATTTAAATTAAAAATAATTATTTCTAACCTTGTCAGCGTCTTGACTGTATTTCCTATTCAGTTTGAAACTCATTTGATGGAAAACCAGGACATTTTTAAGTGACCCCAAACTGAGACCTTCCAAGCACATGCGCGATGTCCTGATAGATCCCGGCCGACTCCGCAAAGGGAGGCCTTTGAGAGGGGGGTGGGGGTACTGTCTTAGCTTACCTTGGTTCCAGCATCGCTGCTTCAGGAGAAGCTCGAAATGACACTTTGGCGTCAGTGGCCATTCATGCCACACAGATTGAAGCAGGATTTTGGTAGCGGTTGGACGCATCACAGCAAGATGTGTCATCTGCAGGCGCGAGGTTTCTGAATGAAGCAGGCCTCTTTTTTATGTGTTTGCTTCCTGTAGTCTCCTCCTTCCTACTTCCTCCCTCTGAGCTGCTCCTCCTACCTACTTCCTGAGGAGGGGTTTAAAGGGCAGACTGAGTCCTGACTCAGTTACCCTTGCATTGTTGTACAATACAGTTCTATTTCCTTGGGCTCTATGTATGACCCGGCTTGTCTGACCATCCAATCTGGTGCTGACCTGTGGCTCTGTCTGACTATTCTCCTGCCTTATCCTTAGATAGTGGACACCCAATCTGGTGCAGACCTGTGGCTCTGGCTGACTACCTGAACTGTGTATGACCTGGCTTGTCTGACCTTCCAATCTGGTGCTGACCTGTGACTTTGTCTGACTATTCTGCTGCCTTATCCTTAGATAGCGGACACCCAATCTGGTGCAGACCTGTGGCACTGGCTGACTACCTGAACTGTGTATGACCTGGCTTGTCTGACTACCCTCTCTGTTGCTGACCTGTGGCTCTGTCTGACTATTCTCTTGTTTGTCCCCTGTACCTAGCAGACACCTACTCTGGTGTGGACCTGTGACTCTGTCTGACTATTCTCCTGCCTTATCCTTAGATAGTGGACACTCAATCTTGTGTAGACCTGTAGCTCTGGCTGAGTACCTGAACTGTGTATGACCTGGCTTGTCTAACTACCCTCTCTGGCGCTGACCTGCGGCTCTGTCTGACTGTTCTCTTGTTTGTCCCCTGTATCTAGCAGACACCCAATCTGGTACGGACCTGGGGCTCTGGTAGACTAGCTTATACTGACTGCAGGTGTGGGTCAGATATCCGCTTCCTATTACTGACTGCAGGCATGAGTCAAGTATCCGCTTTAGCTATACTGACTGCAGGCGTGAGTCAGGAGTATTCCTCGCTCATCAGATCAAGACTTCGTGTTCCGGTTCCTGCTCCTGTTCCATTCCTGTTCCAGCTCCTGGTTCCAGCTGAGACTACCAGTGGCTTCGGCCTAGTCTCCAGCAGCGTGGTCAGTCTTGGCAGTCTACTATTCCTGATAGTAACGCTTGCTGGTTGTGACCATCTGCTTGTTTCTGCCTTATTACCATTGTATGCTATCTTTATAGTCATTTAATAAATTGCATTTTAATATACCGTACTGACTCCTGAACATCTCTAGGGAACCGTGACAGTTCTTGACATTGAGCTCCCTGGATTTGTTTGCAGAGAGTTTTCTGACAGGGAATGTAAAAGCAGATCTACTGATACAAAGTGAAGAATAAACAATGTAAAATAGAATGCACACAGAGCTTTCAGTGCTGCAGCTATAGCGCTACATTGTATTATATTCTGCTTTGATGCTCCATCAACCAAAATACTTTTTGGAAACTGTAGCTCACTGTCGGGGACATAAAAATTAGGAAAAAAATGCTGAAAAAAATAAAATAAAAAGTATAAGTAATTTGACTGTACATATTTTTTACTTGCATAAAATAGTCATTTAACCAAGGTCAGTAGCATCTGCCTTAAGTCTGCTTTAAATCTTAGGACGAAACGCGTTAGATAGTGTATAATCATTGATCATATCTTAGCATATATACTCTCACTGTAACAGACCGCATCATTTCCTAAAAAGAGGTCCAAATGATAGATAAACTTTAAAGTATTCAAAGTTGTAACTGGAGCTGGGACTGGTCCAAAATTAGTACTCAAAATCCATCTTGGATGTATGGAGATGACTGAAGATCCACACTGATTGATACCTGAATGGAGGACACTGGCTGGAAATACTTGGTGGACAGATCTGTCTTGATTACTGGACCTCTGGTGGACATTGTACTGTCCGAAATATGCTTTTAGCAAACCTATAGCTTTGGTTTGCATGGCTCTTTGTGAGTAGATACACGTTTCTGTTTAAAATTGTTAATTAAAAAAAACGTACTTCACGATATATCTTTCCCTATTTTCCTCTTTTTTGGGGTGCTTCAAAAGAAAGAAAAACATTTTGAAGATACGTTCATTTTATTTCCTTATTAAATATTCACTTATATTTATCCTGTTGCATGTTTTTTTTATATTTTGGTGAGCATATATTTTCGTTTATGTATCCTTTTTAACACTAGAGCGTTGTTTTATATGTTGCTACACTAAAAAGATAAAACTCCATACTTTTTATTTTAGCGCCTTGTTTTGTGTTGTATAATCCCCCTGAAATCTGCTTTTCACAATCTGCAGTCTCCTCTCTAGGCCCAGGAGGTTCACCATCATCCATTTGCTAGTCCTTCCGCCCCCTTCAATGCCACAAGTGTCCCTCTTTAGGAGGGATAGTCCCGCTTTGAGACCCAAATCCCTCTGTCCCTTTTTTCCACCCTGGTGTCCCTGTGTTTAGGAGATCAGACTCTGTGGTGTGTATATAAGTGTATCACACTACTCCACAGCAATAAAACTCATATTAATGTTTCCTTAAACTTCAGTATAGTGTATATGTTTTTATAAAATAAGTCTGTGTAAATACTTACTCTAAATCCATACCTCCCAAGTGTCTCTCTTTAGGATGGACAGCCTCTCTTCGAGACCCAAATCACTATGTCCCTCTTTCCCACCCTGGTTTCCCTGTGTTTAGGAGATCAGACTGTGTGGTATGTATATAAGTGTATCACCCTGGTGTCCCTGTGTTTAAGAGATCAGATTGTGTGGTGTGTGTATATAAGTGTATGACCCTGGTGCCCCTGTGTTTAGGAGATCAGACTGTGTGGTGTGTATAGAAGTGTATCACCCTGGTGTCCCTGTGTTTAGAAGATCAGACTGTGTGGTGTGTATATAAGTGTATCACCCTGGTGTCCCTGTGTTTAGGAGATCAGACTATGTGGTGTGTATATAAGTGTATCACCCTGGTGTCCCTGTGTTTAGGAGATCAGACTGTGTGGTACGTACATAAGTGCATCACCATAGTGTCCCTGTATTTAGGAGATCAGACTGCGTGGTGTGTATTTAAGTGTATCACCCTGGTGTCCCTGTGTTTAGGAGATCAGACTGTGTGGTGTATATATAAGTGTATCACCCTGGTGTCCCTGTGTTTAGGAGATCAGACTGCGTGGTGTGTATATCAGTGTATCACCCTGGTGTCCCTGTGTTTTGGAGATCAGACTATGTGGTGTGTATATAAGTGTATCACCCTGGTGTCCCTGTGTTTAGGAGATCAGACTGTGTGGTACGTACATAAGTGCATCACCATAGTGTCCCTGTATTTAGGAGATCAGACTGCGTGGTGTGTATTTAAGTGTATCACCCTGGTGTCCCTGTGTTTAGGAGATCAGACTGTGTGGTGTATATATAAGTGTATCACCCTGGTGTCCCTGTGTTTAGGAGATCAGACTGCGTGGTGTGTATATCAGTGTATCACCCTGGTGTCCCTGTGTTTTGGAGATCAGACTGTGTGGTGTGTATATAAGTGTATAATCCTGGTGTCCCGGTGTTTAGAAGATCAGACTGTGTGGTGTGTATATAAGTGTATAACCCTGGTGTCCCTGTGTTTAGGAGATCAGACTGTGTGTTGTGTATATAAGTGTATAACCCTGGTGTCCCTGTGTTTAGAAGATCAGATTGTGTGGTGTGTATATAAGTGTATCACCCTGGTGTCCCTGTGTTTAGGAGATCAGACTGCGTGGTGTGTATATCAGTGTATCACCCTGGTGTCCCTGTGTTTTGGAGATCAGACTGCGTGGTGTGTATATAAGTGTATCACCCTGGTGTCCCTGTGTTTAGGAGATCAGACTGTGTGGTGTGTATATAAGTGTATAACCCTGGTGTCCCTGTGTTTAGGAGATCAGACTGTGTGGTGTGTATATAAGTGTATAACCCTGGTGTCCCTGTGTTTAGGAGATCAGACTGTGTGGTGTGTATATAAGTGTATCACCCTGGTGTCCCTGTGTTTAGGAGATCAGACTGTATGGTGTGTATATAAGTGTATCACCCTGGTGTCCCTGTGTTTAGGAGATCAGACAGTGTGATGTGTATATAAGTGTATCACCCTGGTGTCCCTGTGTTTAGGAGATCAGACTGTGTGGTGTGTATATAAGTGTATCACCCTGGTGTCCCTGTGTTTAGGAGATCAGACTGTGTGGTGTGTATATAAGTGTATCACCCTGGTGTCCCTGTGTTTAGGAGATCAGACTGTGTGGTGTGTATATAAGTGTATCACCCTGGTGTCCCTGTGTTTAGGAGATCAGACTGTGTGGTGTGTATATATGTGTATCACCCTTGTGTCCCTGTGTTTAGGAGATCAGACTGTGTGGTGTGTATATAAGTGTATCACCCTGGTGTCCCTGTGTTTAGGAGATCAGACTGTGTGGTGTGTATATAAGTGTATCACCCTGGTGTCCCTGTGTTTAGGAGATCAGACTGTGTGGTGTGTATATCAGTGTATCACCCTGGTGTCCCTGTGTTTTGGAGATCAGACTGTGTGGTGTGTATATAAATGTATCACATTTCTCAACTGTAATAAAACTCACATTAATGTTTACTAAATTTCAGTATACGTGTTTATAAATTAGTCTGTGAAAATAAAAAACGTTGGTCTTGCTCTAAATCATTTATTCAGTTACACAAAGAGGTGTCATTAGGCCATTAAATAACCTAAAAATTCTCGGTAATGCCCCACCCACCAGCCACGCCCCCAGCAACACCACCTACAACAAAAGCGTCCCTGTTTGGACATTTGAAATGTTGGGAGGCATGGGAGACTTCTACGGTCACTCAGCTCCTGTGAGCCATACTAGAACTGCAGCCATCAGGCCGGTCATGTGCACATGGAAATCTGTCCCTGCTGTTTCTCGGTGCATTGTTTCCTACCCCTGTGGTCTGAAAAGGGTTAAATAGACTAATGTACTGTGCCTGCTTCGGTTAAAAAAACTGTCAGCAACTATCATGTCCTCCTCTATATTTCATTCAGGACTGACTGAAAAGAATCCAAGACACAACGGCAAAATTCATAAGGGCCATTAGGATTTTCTGACCATAGTAATGAAAGTGCATGTGCTGGTTAGTATTAGGAGGTGTTCTCCTTTAAATAATTGAATGTTTTCCCTTTTTTGTGCCTGTTTGTTTAGCTGAAGAATAGAACACTTCTGTGGGAAGAAGCTACATGCCAGGACATTTTGCCTCTCTTTGATCCATATTGGATTTTACAATTTACAAAAGAGAGAGCCATGTGTTTGAATTTATTTGCTTGGCACAAAGTGAGAATTTTTAAAGGGGATCTATATGTGAACAAAGCACAGAGAGATTACAATGGGACGGAATATATTTAACCCCTTTGATGCTAGATTCTCCAATCGTTGAAATCTTTCAGTGCCAGAGAGGTATCCAACATTTTGCAATGCAAAATATACAGATTAACCCTTCAATTGCCAGAAAGGTATGGAATGCATCGCTTTGCAATGCAATCTGTATCCCTCTGGCACTCAAAAGGTTAAGATAATATCATACTTCATCTGCTACAAATCCAAAGTTTGGAAAATAATGGGCAATTATTGTCAGATAATAGATTTTATTTTATAGATTTTTTTTTTTTTATTTAGTACCATTCATTTACTTGCTGTATTCAACCAGATACATACATACATATGGATATACATTTGTTTTTCTGTTAATACTTTAGATTGTTGTTATTAAGTATACAACTTAATGGGAGGCGTGTATAGAATGCAAATAGTTGAGGCATGCAGGGATTTAAATTATTTGCCAAATGAGAGAAATGTATCCCTAAGGACAGAACAGCTTTGAAACACGTTGGAAATTATTTATTACACCATCACTGAGATTAACCCTTTGAGTGCCAGAGGGGTACGGAACGCATTGCAAAGCAATGCGTTCCGTACCCCTCTGGTACTCAAAGGGTTAATTAATGAAGATATACATCTTTGTTACAGCTACCGTATAATACCGACTGAATATACACTATGGGCCATATGTTCAAAGAAGTAGCAAAATAGCTTTTGTCGTTTGTAATGACTTTTCAAAGTACAGTGTCGTTGGGCTCATTAATATTTTCAGAGAGTCGGTTCTGATTGGAAATATGTCATTTGTCCTGACTGTAATTGTCGTATGTAGTAACAAAAAAAGTCTTAACTAACAGCAAAAATTTCATTGGACCGTATGTTCAAAGGGATAACGACAAAAAATTGTTGTATGAAAGACAAAAATAAGTAATTGAATACATGAACGACATATATTCTATAGAGTATACAACAAAAAACTAGTAATGTCCGTTGTGTATGACACAACTCCGAAACTGACGGGCAAAGGGCGGGGCAAGGGCGTGGCTAAACTATTCTGCAGTGTCGTATAGAGGAAAAAAAAATTGTCAAAATGTCAGAGACATTGCCATGATGGGGAGGAAATGGTAAAATTTTCTTGTAAAGCCAAATTCTCTGAAAGTCTGTTTTAGAGGTATGTAATGATCTCAGAATAAGACAATGACCTTTTGCTTCAAAGTAGGGGGCTAAAATAACTGAATGTCATTTTTATGGGGATATACGACTCTGTACTAGACAATAAGGTTTAAAAGAAGGTTTATTATCTTATGAGAAAATCTCAAAGTCTGGGAAGAAGATATACTCCCATGTGAGAAAGTCTGGTAGGATGACATGTTTATGTGACATATGATAATGCCCCAAATTCCTGTTTTTTGAGAAAACACAGACCAGGTATCATTTTAGGTGTGGATTTTAATGTAGAGTAAGAGTGCCATCTTTAGGTTACATAGCGTTATTACTAGTGCTTGGAATTTTTATCATAATGCATTCGTGATGTCACAGGGAAATTAGGAATTAAGAGTATCCAATCAGATAATACTGATGATGTCACTGCATAATAAAATGGATCTTTATCCAATCAGAGGAGATTCTGATATGAGTTATTTTACATTATAAATATGTAAGTTTTGAGAGAGAAGGGGCTTTTTCCTCTTGGTTTCCTGGCTCTAAAATTCCTGTTCTGTTTTCCTGAAGTGTAACTGGCTGGCTGTTAAAGAGATACTAAGAAACACTTATTGAACTGGTAACTATATCCTTCCTTATTTTAATTCAGCAAAATTCAGAATCAAATATATATTTCTTCTATATTTGAAAAAACATAATTGTTCTTATAATTTGTCTTAATTGGACTGGCCACCCAATTGTGACCAATTATAATAAGCTATGTTGACTGTAGTAATTCTGAATTAATTCATTAATTGGTAAATTGTTATATTTTGCCAGATAGATAATAAAATAGTTGATAGCAGTGAGATCTATTTATCCTTGTTTATAGTAACATAGTAATTTAGGTTGAAAAAAGACTTTCATCCATCTAGTTCAACCCTTTTCCTATTCCTGTTTACCATCGTTGATCCAAAAGAAGGCAAAAAACCCTCAATACAACAATTTCAAATTCTACCCTGAATGGGGGAAAAAAAATTCCTTTTTGATTCCAAATGGCAATCAGATTTCTCCCTGGATCAACAAGTCCTAACTAAATATAAATCCCAATACTAACGTACATAGCCCTCTATGTTATGCTCTTTTAAATAAGTATCCAGGCCCCTTTTAAAGGCATCTAATGTATTCGATAGCACCACCTCCTCAGGCAGTGAATTCCATACCTCTATAGTCATTACTGTAAAGAAACCCTTCTGCTGTTGTAGATTAAATCTCCTTTCCTCAAGTCTAAGCGGGTGGCCCCTTGTTCTGAGTACTGTTCTGTTAATGAACAGGTCTTTGGAGAGCCCTTGTATGGGCCCTGAACATATTTATATAGTGTTAGCATATCCCCTCTAAGACACCGTTTCTCTAGTGTGTATAAATTAGTTAATATAATCGTTGATATTTCTAGAATATATTGTGTTTCTAGAAAGGTTATTATTAGTGTTGAGCGAGCACCCCGATGCTCGGGTGCTCGGGTGCTCTGACCGAGCACCCCCTGAGGCTCGAGTGCTCGGCTGAGCACCCGAGCCCCATTGAATTGAATGGGGCGACACGAGCATTACACCAGGCACCCCCTGCTCTGATGAGGGGAGGGTGCCTGGTCAATGCCCCCCTTCATCTCCGCAATGTCCCCCTTCATCTCCGCTATGCCCGTCTTCCACAATGTCCCCCTTCATCTCCGCTATGCCCCTCTTCCACAATGTCCCCCTTCATCTCCGCTATGCCCGTCTTCCACAATGTCCCCCTTCATCTCCGCTATGCCCCTCTTCCACAATGTCCCCCTTCATCTCCTCTATGCCCCTCTTCCACAATGTCCCCCTTCATCTCCCCTATGCCCGTCTTCCACAATGTCCCCCTTCATCTCCGCTATGCCCGTCTTCCACAATGTCCCCCTTCATCTCCGCTATGCCCCTCTTCCACAATGTCCCCCTTCATCTCCTCTATGCCCCTCTTCCACAATGTCCCCCTTCATCTCCGCTATGCCCGTCTTCCACAATGTCCCCCTTCATCTCCGCTATGCCCCTCTTCCACAATGTCCCCCTTCATCTCCGCTATGCCCCTCTTCCACAATGTCCCCCTTCATCTCCGCTATGCCCCTCTTCCACAATGTCCCCCTTCATCTCCGCTATGCCCCTCTTCCACAATGTCCCCCTTCATCTCCTCTATGCCCCTCTTCCACAATGTCCCCCTTCATCTCCGCTATGCCCGTCTTCCACAATGTCCCCCTTCATCTCCGCTATGCCCGTCTTCCACAATGTCCCCCTTCATCTCCGCTATGCCCCTCTTCCACAATGTCCCCCTTCATCTCCGCTATGCCCGTCTTCCACAATGTCCCCCTTCATCTCCGCTATGCCCGTCTTCCACAATGTCCCCCTTCATCTCCGCTATGCCCCTCTTCCACAATGTCCCCCTTCATCTCCGCTATGCCCCTATTCCACAATGTCCCCCTTCATCTCCGCTATGCCCCCTTCATCTCCGCAATGCCCCCTTCATCTCCGCAATGCCCCCTACCTCCAGTCCCTGGTGGTCCAGCGGAGCGTCTTCAGATCTGTGCCTCCTTCGGCACAGATCCCCGCCACCCGAACATGCCGGGCGAGCACATGGCGGTACTCGTACGAGTACCGCCATGTGCCGAGCAGAGCGATGCTCGAGCCGATCTGAGCATCGGCCGAGCATGCTCGCTCAACACTAGTTATTATAGCTAATATTTGATCTGGGGAAATTCTCTGAATTTGTTTATTAACCCTTCAACTGTTATTTGTATATTTAATTAGAAATGATTAGAAATCTTTGGATTTCTTTGTGTATGTTTTTGGGTCTAAACTTTTGTACAGTGAGAAGTTTACTTAAACCTCACACTAGACAAAAGAAGTTGCCATCTTGGGTGTGGCATCCTATATTACTAAGTGGATTAACCCTTGGAGTACCCTACAGGTTTTACATAGGATTACTATGGTCATGTTTATGATATATGTTGCATGAAGTTTGGTATACTGTCTAGACATATATTATTGGATCGAGTCTAAGTATATTCTTGGTATTATCTATTAGTGACCATATTAATTGCAATTTATATGTTTTATTCAGAAGGTATGCAATATTTGAAATCAGTACATAATTAAATTATAGTGATTTCATTCTGGGGTTTTATTCCAGTTAGTTTCTCTAAATTTGGTTATTATATATGGTACAAGGAAATTGTCAGAGGACCTGGCTTAATATTAACTCACCTGACAACCTACCTCAAACCTCAATTAGCATAGTTTATACAGTCTCTGGGGCAGAGGTATTCATATATGCTGCACCCAACTGTATTTTAATTAATTGTAAGGATCAATTATCTTTTTCTATACTGAAGGGTTCAATTATTGTAAGTTAATGCCTCTGAATATACCTATGTGTGGTTAACCCTTCTATTGCTGGTAATCCTAATGGTGATAATTGTGGTTTGAGTTACTGTGTAGCTACTGAAATTGGTATTCACTCATTTATGTCATTGTTGCTTACACTTTTTATATATATATAGTATTTACTTAAATAAATTATATATATTTTTGCACAAATATGCGTAATTGATTATTTAATCAATTCTTTACTGTGAAGTAGCGTGTCAATACCTAGCATTGTGTAAAGTTCTCAGAATCATATTATTATTTATCTATTTATGTGACGATATCCAACCTAATTGGTTCTCTTGTTTAACCCTTTCTTGTATACCTTCGACATCATCTAACGACAAAAAAATGTCTTTCAAAAGACAAAATTTGTACGTTAAGAAAAAAGTGGAGGGAATTTATTCTGAATGTGAGAATTTTTGTCTTTAGTTAAGACATTTTTTCAGTCAGGAAAAACAATATATTTCCTATCACAACCGACACTCTCTGAAAATATTAATGATCCCAACAACACTGCACTTTGAAAAGTCGTTACAAATGACAAAAGCTATTTCGCTACGTCTTTGAACATATAGCCCATTCAGAACTTCACATTCTCTCCACTTTTTTCTTAAAGTACAAATTTTGCAAGACTTTTTTGTCGTTAGTTACCACAAATTTTCTTTTCCTCTATACGACACTGGAGAAGAGTTTAGCCACGCCCTTTCCCCGGCCCTTTTCACGTAAATTATGGAGTTGTGTCGTACACAATGGACATTACTAGTTTTTTGTCGTATACGCTATAGAAAATATGTCATTCATGCATTCAATTACTTATTTTTGTCTTTCATGGCCCTTAGAGTCCTCTTGTTAGCACATACTATAGCCGAGCTAAGTGCAGAGATTGAAGAAACCGACAAATTAACAGCCAGAGTAGACCTCCATTAGCAGGTACTGCATGATACTGAGATTTATAGTAAGCTCTAAAAAGGACAGACTATGAGAACCATAGACTAAATCAGTGATAAATGATTTGTGAGCCAGGTACATTGGTGGGGTAAAGTAATCTCCATTTGTTATTATTTGTTCAGTGTCTGTAATACCAAATACCTGTTATTCTGTGGATTTTACTTCTATACAGCAAGATGTTTATTGTAACGATGTGTGCACAAAGAAGTTGTAGTTATTTGTACAGGATCCTGATATTTATAGACATAATTTTTCTGACATTGTCAGCTTTTAGATTCTGAACAACATTGGACAATCCTTTTTGTGATTTAACCCTTTTGTCCCAGTGCCGAGTTATGTTTTTAGGCATTTTGTCCTTTTTGTCTTTTACATACAGACTAGTTGAACAGCCCGTTACACGGGCCACAGTGTCACAGCCACCCGGTCGCGGGGCAGTCACGCGCAATAGAGACTGGCCGCGCCACGGCTGATACAGAGCTGGATGCTCCTTCGGAGCGCCCAGCTCTGTATCAGCCGCGGCGCGGGCAGTCTCTACTGCGCATGACTGCAGCACGCGCAGCAGTGTGTACTGCGCATGTCGCGGTGTTACACACAATTTAGCGAATTATTATATATGATGATTATGGGGTTAGTCTAGTATAATTCAGATAGTGTAGAGACATTTTATCATATAGTTTTATTTTATCTGTAATATAATATATTGGCCAGGAATGCTTTCACTGTTTAGACTAGAGATATATCACCTGGGCACTCATCCGAAGACATAAGCATATTCACAGAGAGTTGTGGAAAGCACTCACAGGAAGCTTGTTTGCAGGGAACAGGTGGATTTATTCAAATCAACGATCTTGAAGAAGGCCACAGTGCTGGCCGAAACGTTGATTTGAATAAATCCACTGGTTTACTGCAACAAGTTTCCTGTGAGTGCTTTCCAAAACTCTCTGTGTTTACTGTGGGTATATATATATATATATATATAGTTGGGATTGTTGTTCCGTTTCTTAATTAGCCTATAATATTGTTCTGCAGGACAATTGTTGATACGCGGCTGGGATCAATGTTTCTATAATTCAAATAGGTATTTGTCCTGTCATATTGTTTCATATTAGTGCCACAGTCTGTCTGCCTATTTGTTTCCTTAGCTGTGCCCCTTTTTCTTCTGCTGCCTAGCAGCAGTAGTTGCATTCCTAAAAATGCATGGAGTCCAGGGACATAAAAGTGCAGCGTCACAGATGTCTCAGAGAGTGGGACAACATTTTCTTAATTCACAGTAATACCCATTTCTCCTTCCTCTGTTATGTGCAGGCAAAATATGTAGGTGTATGACTGAGTTAGGTGGAAAAGAAGCTAAGAGTCATATAATGAACACACCTTCTGACGCTACTACCATCACAATTAGGTTAAAGAAATTAATTTAAACAGATCATCTTCCATATGATCCCTATGGATGCTGGTGGAATGGAAAACTTGCCAAAATGGCAGTTGACATGCTGCCCTACTCTTTTGTTGAAAGCAGAGGTTTGAAAGAACTGATGTCATGTGTTGCACCCTGTTGGCATATCCCAGGGTTATATCTCAAGGATGGCTGTGCTACAGTTGCACGAGCAGGTGACTAATATGGTGAGCAAAGGGCTGGAAACATCAAAGAGCAAGAAAGTTTACTTCACTAAAGATATGTGGGTATGTGGCCAGAGTAGCTTCAGTGGGCAGCAGCAGATCAGTAGAAAAAGTACAGCAGCAGGGAAGCCTGTATCAATGGCACGTCCTTTTCTGTACACGGAGGTTTGAAAGGCAATCTCACAAATCTACAAATGCATTAAATAAACTACAGCAGGTGACTGATGAATAGCTTGTATCCTGTACCTTCAAAGCTGGCTATATGTTTGCTGATAATGATTCCAACATAATAGCTGCCTTGTGAATAGCACCGGATATTATACATGTATCCTACTTCACACATGTCCTGTATTGTTCACAATGGATTATATTTCATACAAGTATTATTTAGTAGAAGTGGAGAAAAACACACAGGACAGAGAAGCATATGTCACATGTAATAGTTATAGCAGCACTGAGGATGGAAAAAGATGAGGCATTTGTACAGTTGCCACCATATTTGATAGTTGGAACTGGTGCTGTGAACAATGATGAGTAATTAACACATTATAACGCAAAGTTATATTGGAATCATACATGATACACCATTTAATTTGTCTAGCATTTCTCCCTATTCATCATCATCAACGTTATATATTTGCCACTACCACCCACATCAAATATGACCTTTTAATTGGTTTCACTATTTTTTTCGTTTTATAGGTTTATAGAAAGACAACCTTGAAAATATTACAGCAAGGCAAGACTTGAAAACAATTATTTGCAGAGCAGACACACCTCAGGAAGGTTATAATGCATCTGCTATGGCTATTCCTTCCCCTTTCAAACTCTTATCAACCAGCTTGCATATTGCAGTTGATGACAATTGCACAGTCCCTACCCCCAATGAAAAATAATCCCACACCCATGATTTCAGGGCAGGGTGAGCTGGTGATGGATGTTGTTGACCAGATGCACCTGCAGTGGCATGTGGCACTGCTGCTGCTATTAGTGCCTCAGTACTAGTTTAAATACTAAGATCCAGGTCCTATACTACCTGTCCCATATCACAAACACTGGTACTTGTACCACCACCACTAATATCCATGGGCAGGGTGGACACACCAGCCTGATAATCCTGATGTGACACGATGTACTTCAGACTCAGATGACTCAGCAGCAGAAAGTAAACACCACAGCTGTTTGTTGTGGTTCCGATCTGCACCTCTCTCTTCCACTCATTGGTGTAAGCTGAGAAGGTTCTCATAATATCCTCACCCTCAGAGTCATCACCACCACTAGTTTCTCTTCTTTCTTGGTGAAGATGTATGCTGAGGAGTTTTTTATACTCTTCTTTCTTTTTGTCTTTAAACCACAGTATATACAAAGCTGTGATTGAAGGCACCACTGAAGAGCTGCAACCCTGTGCAATAGCTGTTTTTGGACATTTTATTACTTAATATTATTATACATTGTCCTTACACAAGTGTTTTGGTGTTACCAGTAGGAGTGCATTGTTTTTCTGTTTCATATACTCTTATGAGCTAGCCATCATGCATTCCCAGGATTGCCGGGAGAGTGCAAGATAGGGCAAGTGAACAAACAGGAGTTACAGGCATGTAGAAGGGTATTACTACATTTCTGCTACCCCGGTGTTAGAACCCTTAAAGTGAGATAAAAATTAACCTTTTGAATGCCAGAGAGGTATCCAACACATCCCAACTGGAATTCAAAGGTTAAAAGACTGGGACTATAATTATCTAATGGCAGTAAAACGTCTGACACCTCTTTAAAAGTAAAACAGACAACAATAAGTACATTGTATCCATTGTTTTCTCTTTTCATAAAATGTTTGTTCAAAAACTATGTACAATTTCTCAGTCGACGCTGCTTGAGTCAGCATGTATTTATCTAAGGCGTCAAACCCACTAACTTGTTCTGCTTTCATAGTAATTGCTTTGTGTGATAATCATCTGGTAAAATAACAAACTTAGCCTATTCAGAAAACAAAGCACTCAGATAATTCTGCATGGTAAACAGATCAATACAGATTACCCTAAAGGCTAGGGATGGTCAGGGATGGACTACAATAGATGGGCAGGGATGATGGGAACTGCAGTCCTCAACAGCTTTGCGTTGTTCATCCTTACTTTAGGCTATTTATTCTGTCTAATGGACATGACATCAATAAATTGTATTCTAGAAAGACGTACTTGAATTAAACAAACATGGAACTGCTCTTGTCAATAGTGCCCAATTGAATAGTTCTATCAAAGGTTTTGCCAGAACACTTCTAAAATCTTTTAACAACTTTGAGCGTATTCCACGTAGACTCAGTGATTTATCTGTTTTTACCTCAGAGAGTTGAAGTAGAACTTCTTACTCTGTAAACATGCATACTTCCCATGTCTACTATTTCTTTTTTCTAGCAGACATTTTTCCCTTCGCCGTCCTCTGTGAAAACTGAACAGAAGCATTCATTGAGACAGTCAGCTAGTCTTAGACTCATTTACATATATCACAACTTTTTTCTTCACTCTTATCCTTGTATCACTTTTATCTTTTCAATTATATATGTAAAAATTGTTTTTACCCCATTTTTATTGGCTGGCCAGTGTTCTCCACTACATGTGCTTTGGCACATCTAGTAATTTATTTAGCCTACTTCAGCCTAGCCTTATACCAATCTTCCTCCTTCTGCATCTGCTTATATTTCCTAAAAGCTGTTTTGTGTCACATGCGTGTGCTTGTGTCTGAAAATTAGCTGAAAGGAAAAGGTTCAGTCTTCTACCACTGGAAAGGATCAATATGCCCGATTATAAACTGAGAGATCTGAAAAGTTTGACTCTGGACAAGTAAACATGCGTACAAATACACAATCATTTTGGTCATCATCAAGTCAAACCCTCACCTAGTCATACCCACTAATTATGACTACCAAGCTGCAACACAGGTCAAGAGTCACAACCTTGGCAATGATGAGTGCTTCTGTAACAAGCCCCTACTGCTTGAACAATTGCAACATCTAGCACCTGTAGTAGTAGCCTCTCAGGAACCCCTAAGTCCACATTCAGATGAAATGAATATTGTTGACACCCCTCCCCCTGATTTGTTTAGTCAGTATTTCAGTGAATATTATCATACAGCTATTGCAGTTACGAAGATGTATGTTAAGGCTGGTTACCAACATTTATTTATGAAATAGACACAGGGGATGGTGGCGGCTGGCTGGTAGTATTTTTTTTATTATTGAATTAAATAAATTTTGGTGACAGATGCTGGAGGACCAGGGAGGTGAGGACAGTACTGGACTTACAACATCAAGGTAAGTGTAATACTTGTTGTGAGTGTGTGTAAGAGTATGCAAGTGAATGAATGAATGTAACAAATTAATATGCCTGAAAGTGTTGAAAGTGTTTGCATTTCTTATTGTACGTGTTCCATGTAATTCATTTCTTAATTAAATCTGAATGGCACAAAACATGCAGTATCAGTTCAATTTTGCATTAGTTTTGAAATGAATGCACAAGTCTAGAAAGCAGGATTCCATCTAGGAACAACCTCATTGAGATACTACTTGAAGTGCAACCATTGGTTTGATTGGGAGACCCACCAGCAGCATGTCAGATATAAGGATTAATAGCAGCAAGAGAAGGACTCCTAAAAGTTCACTGGGTTGAGGGGTACATGTTGTAGATGTCTAGTAAAATGTTGTCCTACTACCAGTCAGGGCTAGATTCAATTGCCTCCATTGTGAAAACGAAACTACCCTTGTTTTAAGTCACAGTTAGGTATTCTATTACCTGCTCTGTTACAACCTACCGAATGGTAAAAATGCACAACGGGAGCTAAATTTATGCCCATTGAGATCAATGAAGAAGCCAATTCATTTGCTATTCAATTACATGCAATGGTTAGTAACACACGTCACGGACTCTCTTTTTTTGTGTCAAATTTGTGCCTAGAAAAACTATGTATTGAGTCCCTAATACCACCAATGTGTAATTGACCAGTATAAACTCCCCCTCCCAAAAAAATGCATGAGCCACTAGGGATCCCTAAACTAATGACCCATGGATGTATTGATATGGGGCCCTAAGCCCCTTATCAGTACATCCAAGATAGCAAAAAATATGAGTGAAAACAAAAAAATGAACCTTTTGAGTGCCAGAGGGGAACTCCATCCCATTAACTAACACCATCCCATTAACATTAAACTCTTACCTGGAAGTCCAGCGGGGTCTTCTGCACCCTTGCCTTCCTTTTTAATCCCTCTTCTGTGAGCTTCTTTCTTCATCTTCTTCTTTCCTCTTCTTTCTTCTTCTTTAAAGTGCCCCTACAAAAGTAGAATACTCATTCAATCCAATGGCCCATTAAAGTTTCAACACTGCCACCGCCAGACCAAAAAGCCCTCATTGTGGTACCTTTTGGGCCGTTGCTGGATCCAAACTGAGAGAAAATTGAACATTCCACGCTCCCATTGGTGGGATGTGGGTTTACACAGGGCATGAACCGTACCCTCCAGTAGCCACACCTCCCAGCCAATCAGCTTCTAGCTGGAGGGCTCACATATGTGCTTTTCATCATTGACAATTGGTGGCAGAGGTGGGGAACCTTTAATGGCCATTGTATAGAATGATTATTTTATTTTTATTGTGGAACTTTAAAGAAGAAGATGAGATTCCACAAGTCATTTCCAGTAACATTAACTTATCAACCAATATAAAGGGGATGTGTGCAGAAAGAGAAAAGATGCCGGCAGTCAAATCAACACTCATGATACCAATAATAAACATATAAATATATGAAAATTAATATGAAGAGATCCTGCTGATTTCTAGGTTACCATTAACTTGTTGCTTGTTAATTCAACGGATGAGTTTTCTTTGTGAGCATACCTATTTCAAGATACAGGGTGTTAAGCACTGTTGATATGTACATTTGAGAGCACCTGTGTAATAATGTGCTGCAAGTATCCTGTTTCACCCATGTCCAAAATCTAAATGTTACTCCATATATATCAGAATATGACACCCTCAAAGAAATGCTAAATATCTCCTACAAAATCTGTACACATTTTAGCCTGTCTTAGAATGCTTGCAATGCATTATATTACATGCAACCACCTACCCATCATTAGCCTCATATGGAGGTCCTTACCAGGTGAAATTCGACAATGTATGCGCTTGAGCATTTATATACTTGTAAAAGGGGTATGCCTAAGAATCACCAGTGGAAGCTGATATGTGACTATTCATTTGAAAGTTCAGGAATCAGTGAGATACTTTCACCAATCATTTTTACAATAACAAAAACACAAACATGAACCAGCTGTATACTTGTATAGTCTGCATTAAAACAATGAGCAAAAGTCTAACATTTGTTGTGGGGGTGGCACGAGCACATCTCTATGGGACTTGCCCCTAGAATATGGATTGATAACTAATGCACATGAACACCATTTATTTGCAAGGAGTACATAAGAGGTGGTTACATCATGCCTGCAGGATACCTACATTCTAGGTCAAAATGAAGACACACTTGAGTAATGGCAAAAAAAATGAAAAAGAAAACAGTGTGTGTGGCCAGCACTGTTGATATATACTGCAGTGGAAACTCTTAGTTGTCTACCAGTACGCATGTAGTCAGAACGAGCTTTCAGTACAGCTGGGTATATTATCATTGACTATAGGATATATCTATCCAGCATCAGTGTTGGTAGACTTACTTTTTCAAAAATGAACCAGCATCCAATGCCGTCTGAGTACCATGTAGCACGAGTGGAAACCCCACCCAGCTCAAAATTTCCACTCGTCACTAGCCAATGGCGAGTGAAAATTTAGCAGTGGCGAGTAACTTTTCAGGTCTGGTTAGTAGCAAAGCACTTCAAATTTTAAGCCCTGATGGACCCTATGAATTCCTCCTTGCTTCTGGATTCAAGACATAACATCTTCAATCAGTTCTGGATGTCCGGTCCATGGAGGTGGACATTGCAGTTATAAGCACTACAGTACTCAAACGCTGCCCACTGCACATGATAATAATAACCCATTAAGGCCAGAGGGGAGTAACGTACAGGTCTTGTGCTTAAAGGGATAGTAATACTTAAAATGTAAAAAAAATATGTTGTAGCGTTTATGGGTTAAACAAGAGTACTCCCACTGTTTAAAGGTGTTTTATTCAAAAGTTATTACAGCTCAAAGTTGAATTTCTTAGGTGCAATTGTACAGTAGCGCTGTTGCTACACCATCCTATGGAGATTTATGGGCTATGGACCAGAGCTGTCCATAGGATGGTGTAACAACAGCGCCACTGTACAATTTCAGGCCATTGTGATATTGCACCTAAAAAATTTCAAATTTGAGTTGTAATAACTTTTGTATAAAACACCTTTCAGCAGTGGGAGTACTCTTGTTTTAATCAGGGGGATAAACCCTACAACATATTTTTTTTACATTTTAAATATTACTATCCCTTTAAAGAGTTAAGTATGCTTGTGTACACTGCCTGCTGTCATGTTGAAGATGTTATTTCTTCAACAAAAACACAAGGGCCATTCGGCCAAATTAATTAACATTTTCTGGCCATAGTCAGGAAGGTGGGGTTATTATTATAAGAGGTGTTACTTCCCCTTTAACACTTCAGTGCAAGCAAGGTCAGGAAAACTAACTAGTTTACACATATTTCCTGCCTGGTTAGTACATTGCAACAAACAGTGAGTAGGGGAATGGAATGTCCTGAAACACTCATGGTCCCGTATGTTCAAAAGAGGAGTGGATTAGTTATGGGGCAAACCATTTGCACTGTAGGGGAGAACTAATAATTTTAATTGATTTAAATGTGGATTTCTAACCCCTTGAATGCGTTGAAGACCTCTAGCATTCAGGGGGTTAAAATCTACATTTAAATCAAAGGGAATTTTAATCTCCCCTGTAGTGCGAATGGATTGCCCCAGAACTCCTCCACTTTTCATTTGAACATGTGGTCCATGGACTCCATACTGCCCTCCCTTGGGCACAAGAGGAACAAAAGAGGATTTGTTGGTGTAAGTGGCTTAATGTATAGTCATTAAACATATGCAGCACAAAATGCCAGCTCTTGTGCATTGTTTAGTGCAATATCACACTTGTACATTCCCCCGGTTCTCTCTAACTTGTACATGAACTATTTGTTATGCATAAGATTTATTTTCATTATAAATTGGTGCACCTGACTTGGAGGTTACATTTAACGCTATACTGGTCAATGCAGGGTAGCGTTGAAGGTTTCCAGCGGTGGGTGTTCCTGTGATTCGGCACTTTGGACAGTGGATGGATGTGGATGATGTTGCCCTAGCCTATCAGGAGTTACATTAGAGGTTTTTTTGTATACTTGTTTAACTGGAATAAATATAAATTTTATTTTCAGTATATTTGGATTCCTGTCTGATATTTACCGTAGGAGCGCTCAACAGATTTTTTTATAATACATATTTTATTTGTCCTTCTATGGGAGTAGGAGGTTTGTTGTAGCTGCACAGGGTACATTTAGTTGGGCATTTTGAAGTATTTGAAGCGCCACCTGTTTTTTTGGATATTTAACATTTATTTTCATTAACACCAAACTCTCACACTGGGGTTATTAATAAGCTGTTGGACTATGGCCACTGACAGGCTTAGGATGATGGGAGCTGTAATTCATCAACAGCTAAAAGCATTATCTTGCCCTCCTTAGCTCTAAAACTGAGACCTGAGTCCTAGAAATGACTGTAAGTTCTTCCATATACTATATGATCCCATTTTTATTGGCTGGCCAATGTTTTCCACTTCATGTGCTTTGGCACATCTAGTAATTTATTTAGCCTACTTCAGCCTAGCCTTATACCAATCTTCCTCCTTCTGCATCTGCTTATATTTACTAAAAGCTGTTCTGTGTCACATGCGTGTGCCTGTGTCTGAAAATGAGCTGAAAGGAAAAGGTTCAGTCTTCTACCACTGGAAAGGATCAAAATGCCTGATTATAAGCTGAGAGGTCTGAAAAGTTTGACTCTGGACAAGTAAACATGCCTACAAATACACAATCATTTTGGTCATCATCAAGTCAAACCCTCACCTAGTCATACCCACTAATTATGACTACCAAGCTGCAACACAGGTCAAGAGTCACAACCTTGGCAATGATGAGTGCTTCTGTAACGAACCCCTACTGCTTGAACAATTGCAACATCTAGCACCTGTAGTAGTAGCCTCTCAGGAACCCCTAAGTCCTAAGTCCACATTCAGATGAAATGAATATTGTTGACACCCCCCATTCCGGTTTGGTTAGTCAGTATTTCAGTGAATATTATCATACAGCTATTGCAGTTACGAAGATGTATGTTAAGGCTGGTTACCAATAGACACAGGGGATGGTGGCGGCTGGCAGATAGTATTTTTTATTATTGAATTAAATACATTTCCCTAACAGCCGGGAGAACAGCTCCTCTAGCACAGAGGGGATCCAGAGGAAAGAGAAGCCTAGGCAGGTTGTGGTGGTAGGGGACTCTATTATTAGGAGAACAGATAGGGTAATCTGTGGCTCTGATCGCAGCAACCGAATGGTTTGCTGTCTCCCGGGTGCCCGGGTTCGGCATGTTGCAGACAGGGTGGACAGATTATTGGGAGGGGCTGGAGAGGATCCAGCTATCTTGGTGCATATTGGTACCAATGACAAAGTTAGAGGAAGGTGGAGAGTCCTAAAAGGTAATTTTAGGGATTTAGGCAGTAAGATTAGGAACAGGACCTCCAAGGTAGTATTCTCAGAGATACTACCTGTGCCATGCGCTACGCCAGAGAGACAGCGGGAGATTAGGGAGCTCAATGCATGGCTGAAGTCTTGGTGTAAGAAGGAGGGCTTTGGGTTTTTAGAGCACTGGGCTGTTTTTGCTTTGGGGTACAATCTCTATAGCAGGGATGGATTGCACCTGAATGCAAGAGGGTCTCAAGTGCTTGGGGAGAGGAATACTAGACGGTTGGAGGAGATTTTAAACTAGGAAGGGGGGGGGAGGGGCCAATAAATACTGGGATAGATAGTATAGAAAGGGAAGGCGATGTAGTTAATAACCAGGTGGGAGGATCTGGGGGCGGGGTTAGTACAGATGATAGGGAGAAGCCTATAAGCCACATCAAAATTAAATCACAAATGGAACACAGCAGTGGCATAAATTGTATGCTTGCAAATGCCCGAAGTTTAACTGGTAAAATAGGGGAACTGGAGCTGGTAGCTGAAATTGAAAACTATGACTTGATAGGCATAACAGAAACATGGTGGGATGACACACATGATTGGTCAAACAATTTAGAGGGCTACATGTTATTTAGAAAAGATAGGTCAAGCAAAAGAGGTGGTGGGGTCTGTCTGTATATCAATCCAGCATTATTGCCTCAATTGCGGGAAGATATATGTGATGACAGTAGTGAACATGTGGAATCCCTGTGGGTTGAAATAGTCACTGGGGATAAAACTGCCCAGAAAATATTAGTGGGTATCCTATATAATAATTTGCTAAAACGTGTGTAACAACACAGTCATGCACAGTAGAGACTGCCGTGCGTGCTGCAGTCATGCGCAGTAGAGACTGCCCGCGCCACGGCTGATACAGAGCTGGACGCTCCAAAGGAGCGTCCAGCTCTGTATCACCTGCAGCGCGGACAGTCTCTACTGAGCATGACCGCCACGCGACCGGCTGGCAGTGGCACTGTGGCCCGTGTAACGGGCTCTTCAACTAGTTTGTTATAAACCACCAAACATTGGTGACCTTCAAGAAACACAGCTATTAATGCAAATAGAAAAGGCTTCCCAAATAGGGAGAACTATAATTATGGGGGATTTTAATTATCCAGAAATAGACTGGAAAAATGGAACAGCTAACTCTGCTAAAAGCAGCAAGTTTCTGAACTTGTTGAATGACAATTTTTTGGCACAACTAGTGCAGACCTCAACCAGAGGGAATGCATGTCTGGATTTGGTAATAACTGACCATGAAGAACTTATCTCTAACATCCAAGTAAGGGAGCACTTGGGGAATAGTGACCATAACATGGTATCGTTTGAGATTAATTAAAAAAAACAAGTTGATATGAGTTCCACCAAAACACTGAATTTTAAAAAGGCCTACTTTAGCAGGTTTAATTCATCCCTTGGTCTCGTTGACTGGGATAAAATATTTTCAGGAAAAAACACAGAAGGTAAGTGGAATGACTTCAAAATAACAATGCAAACATACACATATAAATGTATCCCTGTTGGAAACAAATACAAAAGAAGCAAATTAAAACCAATGTGGCTAACCAGTAAAGTAATTCATGAAATAAATAACAAGAAAGCGGCATTTAAACATTACAAAGCTGAGGGAGCAGCAGAGGCATTTGCAGAATACAAAAATGTCAACAAAACCTGTAAAAAGGCTATTAAATTAGCTAGACTGGAGAATGAAAAAAATATTGCTAAGGAGAGCAAAAGCAACCCAAAAAAATTCTTTAAATACATTAATGGCAAAAAATTAAAGTCTGATAATGTTGGGTCCTTGTTATCTGAAACGGGTGAGATGGTCAAAGGGGACAGAGAGAAGGCAGATATTTTAAATAATTTCTTTTCTTCTGTTTTTACCAAGGAACACCCATTGGACAAGAATCTGCAAACTACTTTTACAGAACAGTCACAGCAAGCATGGGACTGGCTAACACAAGAAAAAGTGTTAAAACAATTGAATGGTGTCAAGGTAGACAAAGCTCCGGGGCCAGATGGTATACACCCACGGGTACTTAAAGAGCTAAGCCAGACCCTGGCCAGACCGATATATCTGATTTTCAGGGATTCTTTTATTTCTGGTATGGTGCCCATGGATTGGCGTAAAGCAGATGTGGTGCCCATATTTAAAAAGGGATCAAAGTCCCAGCCAGGAAATTACAGACCCGTAAGCTTGACGTCTGTGGTAGGGAAGCTGTTTGAAAGGTTGCTAAGGGAATATATTCAAGAATTCTGCTGGAACAGGAATATCATTAGCAATAGCCAACATGGCTTTGTGAAAGATAGGTCTTGTCAAACGAACTTGATCGCATTTTATGAAAAAGTAAGTAATAATATAGATGAGGGAGGAAGAAGGACATTATGGAACTAGAGAGAGTGCAGAGGAGGGCTACAAAACTAGTAAGGGGAATGGAAAGTGTTAGTTATGAAGAGAGGCTAGAAAAGTTAAACTTGTACACACTAGAGAAACGGCGTCTTAGAGGGGATATGATAACACTATATAAATATGTTCAAGGCCCATACAAAGGGCTTTCAAAAGACCTGTTCATTAACAGAACAGTACACAGGACAAGGGGCCACCCGCTTAGACTTGAGGAAAGGAGATTTAATCTACAACAGCGGAAGGGTTTCTTTGAAGTAAGGACAATAAAGGTATGGAATGCACTTACGGAGGAGGTGGTGCTATCAAATACATTAGATGCCTTTAAAAGGGGCCTGGATACTTATTTAAAAGAGCATAATATAGAGGGCTATGCACGTTAGTATTGGGATTAATATTTAGTTAGGGCTTGTTGATCCAGGGAGAAATCTGATTGCCATTTGGAGTCAGATGCCTTCTTTTGGGTCAGCGATGGTAAACAGGAATAGGAAAAGGGTTGAACTGGATGGACGCAAGTCTTTTTTCAACCTAAATTACTATGTAACTATGTATGTAACATTTTGGTGACAGGTGCTGGAGGACCAGGGAGGTGAGGACAGTACTGGACTTACAACATCAAGGTAAGTGTATTACTTGTTATGAGTGTGTGTAAGAGTATGCAAGTGAATGAATGAATGTAACAAATTAATATGCCTGAAAGTGTTGAAAGTGTTTGCATTTCTTATTGTACGTGTTCCATGTAATTCATTTCTTAATTAAATCTGAATGGCACAAAACATGCAGTATCAGTTCAATTTTGCATTCATTTTGAAATGAATGCACAAGTCTAGAAAGCAGGATTCCATATAGGAACAACCTCATTGAGATACTACTTGAAGTGAAACCATTGGTTTGATTGGGAGACCCACCAGCAGCATGTCAGATATAAGGATTAATAGCAGCAAGAGAAGGACTCCTAAAAGTTCACTGGGTTGAGGGGTACATGTTGTAGATGTCTAGTAAAATGTTGTCCTACTACCAGTCAGGGCTAGATTCAATTGCCTCCATTGTGAAAACGAAACTACCCTTGTTATAAGTCACAGTTAGGTATTCTATTACCTGCTCTGTTACAACCTACCGAATGGTAAAAATGCACAACGGGAGCTAAATTTATGCCCATTGAGATCAATGAAGAAGCCAATTCATTCGCTATTCAATTACATGCAATGGTTAGTAACATAAATCATGGACTCTCTTTTTTGTGTCAAATTTGTGCCTAGAAAAACTATGCACTGAGTCCCTAATACCACCAATGTGTAATTGACCAGTATAAACACCCCCTCCCAAAAAAAATGCATGAGCCACTAGGGATCCCTAAACTAATGACCCATGGATGTATTGATATGGGGCCCTAAGCCCCTTATCAGTACATCCAAGATAGCATAAAACATGAATGAAAACAAAAAAATGAACCTTTTGAGTGCCAGAGGGGAACTC
This sequence comes from Rhinophrynus dorsalis, assembly GCA_037306005.1. Lineage (NCBI taxonomy): Eukaryota > Metazoa > Chordata > Amphibia > Anura > Rhinophrynidae > Rhinophrynus > Rhinophrynus dorsalis. The sequence continues at coordinate 587,163,054 of CM074719.1, read as the reverse complement.
CATCCCATTAACTAACACCATCCCATTAACATTAAACTCTTACCTGGAAGTCCAGCGGGGTCTTCTGCACCCTTGCCTTCCTTTTTAATCCATCTTCTGTGAGCTTCTTTCTTCATCTTCTTTAAAGTGCCCCTATAAAAGAAGAATACTCATTAAATCCAATGGCCCATTAAAGTTTCAACACTGCCACCGCCAGACCAAAAAGCCCTCATTGTGGTACCTTTTGGGCCGTTGCTGGATCCAAACTGAGAGAAAATTGAACATTCCACGCTCCCATTGGTGGGATGTGGGTTTACACAGGGCATGAACCGTACCCTCCAGTAGCCACACCTCCCAGCCAATCAGCTTCTAGCTGGAGGGCTCACATATGTGCTTTTCATCATTGACAATTGGTGGCAGAGGCGGGGAACCTTTAATGGCCATTGTATAGAATGATTATTTTATTTTTATTGGGGCACTTTAAAGAAGAAGATGAGATTCCACAAGTCATTTCCAGTAACATTAACTTATCAACCAATATAAAGGGGATGTGTGCAGAAAGAGAAAAGATGCCGGCAGTCAAATCAACACTCATGATACCAATAATAAACATATAAATATATGAAAATTAATATGAAGAGATCCTGCTGATTTCTAGGTTACCATTAACTTGTTGCTTGTTAATTCAATGGATGAGTTTTCTTTGTGAGCATACCTATTTCATGATACAGGGTGTTAAGCACTGTTGATATGTACATTTGAGAGCACCTGTTTAATAATGTGCTGCAAGTATCCTGTTTCACCCATGTCCAAAATCTAAATGTTACTCCATATATATCAGAATATGACACCCTCAAAGAAATGCTAAATATCTCCTACAAAATCTGTACACATTTTAGCCTGTCTTAGAATGCTTGCAATGCATTATATTACATGCAACCACCTACCCATCATTAGCCTCATTTGGAGGTCCTTACCGGGTGAAATTCTACAATGTATGCACTTGAGCATTTGTATACTTGTAAAAGGGGTATGCCTAAGAATCACCAGTGGAAGCTGATATGTGACTATTTATTTGAAAGTTCAGGAATCAGTGAGATACTTTCACCAATCATTTTTACAATAACAAAAACACAAACATGAACCAGCTGTATACTTGTATAGTCTGCATTAAAACAATGAGCAAAAGTCTAACATTTGTTGTGGGGGTGGCACAAGCACATCTCTATGGGACTTGCCCCTAGAATATGGATTGATAACTAATGCACATGAACACCATTTATTTGCAAGGAGTACATAAGAGGTGGTTACATCATGCCTGCCGGATACCTACGTTCTAGGTCAAAATGAAGACACACTTGAGTAATGGCAAAAAAAGAAAAAGAAAACAGTGTGTGTGGCCAGCACTGCTGATATATACTGCAGTGGAAACTCTTAGTTGTCTACCAGTATGCATGTAGTCAGAACGAGTTTTCAGTACAACTGGGTATATTATCATTGACTATAGGATACATCTATCCAGCGTCAGTGTTGGTAGACGTACTTTTTCAAAAATGAACCAGCATCCAATGCCGTCTGAGTACCATGTAGCACAAGTGGAACCCCCCCCAGCTCAAAATTTCCACTCGCCACTAGCCAATGGCGAGTGAAAATTTAGCCCTGGCGAGTACAAATTCAGCCCTGGTGGGTATGCTTTGGCTTGCAGTGGTGAGTAACTTTTCAGGTCTGGCTAGTAGCAAAGGACTTCAAATTTTAAGCCCTGATGGACCCTATGAATTCCTCCTTGCTTCTGGATTCAAGACATAACATCTTCAATCAGTTCTAGATGTCCGGTCCATGGAGGTGGACATTGCAGTTAGAAGCACTACAGTACTCAAACGCTGCCCATTGCACATGGCAATAATAACCCATTAAGGCCAGAGGGGAGTAACGTACAGGTCTTGTTCTTAAAGGGATAGTAATACTTAAAATGTAAAAAAAATATGTTGTAGGGTTTATGGGTAAAACAAGAGTACTCCCACTGTTTAAAGGTGTTCTATTCAAAAGTTATTACAGCTCAAAGTTGAATTTCTTAGGTGCAATTGTACAGTAGCGCTGTTGCTACACCATCCTATGGAGATTTACGGGCTATGGACCAGAGCTGTCCATAGGATGGTGTAACAACAGCGCTACTGTACAATTTCAGGCCATTGTGATATTGTACCTAAAAAATTTCAACTTTGAGTTGTAAGAACTTTTGTATAAAACACCTTTCAGCAGTGGGAGTACTCTTGTTTTAATCAGGGGGATAAACCCTACAACATATTTTTTTACATTTTAAATATTACTATCCCTTTAAAGAGTTAAGTATGCTTGTGTACACTGCCCGCTGTCATGTTGAAGATGTTATTTCTTCAACAAAAACACAAGGGCCATTCGGCCAAATTAACCCCTTGGATGCTAGAGTGTTCTCAGAGGTTTCTCTAATAGCCAAGGGGTTAAGCTCTGTTTAACCCCTTAAGGGCTTGCGGACATCACTACAGGACCACGGAGCATTTTTTTTTTAATTATTGCATCAGATTCAGGGCTTTGCGAACAGCATGCAGCCGCGCCGGGAGCCCTGATGTACATGTGCATATCCTTTAGGCACGTCCGCCTCATGACGTACATGTTACGTCCTTGGTCCTCAAGGGGTTAATTAACATTTTCTGGCCATAGTCAGGAAGGTGGGGTTATTATTATAAGAGGTGTTACTTCCCCTTTAACACTTCAGTGCAAGCAAGGTCAGGAAAACTAACTAGTTTACACACATTTCCTGCCTGGTTAGTACATTGCAACAAACAGTGAGTAGGGGAATGGAATGTCCTGAAACACTCATGGTCCTGTATGTTCAAAAGAGGAGTGGATTAGTTCTGGGGCAAACCATTTGCGCTGTAGGGGAAAACTAATAATTCCAATTGATTTAAATGTGGATTTCTAACCCCTTGAATGCGTTGGAGACCTCTATCATTCAGGGGGTTAAAATCTACATTTAAATCAAAGGGAATTTTAATTCTCCTCTATAGTGCGAATGGATTGCCCCAGAACTCCTCCACTTTTCTTTTGAACATGTGGTCAATGGACTCCATACTGCCCTCTCTTGGGCACAAAAGGAACAAAAGAGGATTTGTTGGTGTAAGTGGCTTAATGTACAGGCATTAAACATATGCAGCACAAAATATCAGCTCTTGTGCCTTGTTTAGTGCAATATCACACATTCCCCCTGTTCTCTCTAACTTGTACATGAACTATTTGTTATGCATAAGATTTATTTTCAATAACACCAAACTCTCACACTGGGGTTATTAATAAGCTGTTGGACTATGGCCACTGACAGGCTGAGGATGATGGGAGCTGTAATTCATCAACAGCTATATAGCATTAACTTCCCTCCTTAGCTCTAAAACCGAGACCTGAGTCCTAGAAATGACTGTAAGTTCTTCCATATACTATGGGACTATTCCGAACCTAGAAGAGCAATTCAGAAACAAGCCAACTTCAACACAGGGAACAAGTACGCATTCCCCAAATTCCTATTGGGTTTTTAACCATTGAATGGTAGAGAGGACTTTGATGTATTGGGAAGCAATGCTTTGGTGAATTCTCAGGCATTCAAGTGGTTAAAAGCTCCATTATATTATTGGGAGTATTCATTTGTCCCTATAGTGCTGTTGGTTTGCTCCACAATTGCTCCTGTTTAGCTTCTAGAATACAGGCCTACAGTTTTAGTTATAAGTTAAGGTTCCCTGTAAATGTGTAATCATCGACTTGCAGTTGACTCAAGCCCATAGTTTCTATTATTCCTGTGGTAGAATCTCAAGGGCTCTTCAAGCTGGCACAGTTCTTGGGTAGATCTGATCTAAATCATTTTCCAGATACCACAGTGTGTGTATGAATTTGCATGAATGTGTATAACCTGTCATGTATTTTGTCTTTAGCCTTCATTCTAAATATGCCTGAAGAAGAAACCAAAGTTATCTTGAAAGCTTCCATTCTAAAGCTACCCGGTTAGTCAATAAAGGCATCACTTTTACTCTATCAGACTCATGCTTTTTCTACAGCTAACATGGTACCATATTTTAACTATATTACAAGCTCCTTGACATCCATCCCAAAACATTTGCTCATTGAATTGGGTAATGAGGTGGACAGGCTAATGTGACATTCACCGAGAGGCTTATCTATTAAGAAGAACGTGGGGGAGATGCAATATGGTGTGATAAAGAGGTGGTAACTTATCCGTTTTGATATATTGGCCAATTCCCATGTCATTCAATAGAGTCTATGCACTACAATATCGCAAGCTGGAGACAGTTTCTTGCCTAGGTTCCATAAAATAACATTGGAAGTGGAACATGTATCACACTGTACAAGTTATCTCTTTATCACCACTTTATCACAACTAATTACATCATTCCCAACTAGCCAACACAATACATTGGACACCTCTCGAGCATGGACGCTAACATGGCTAAATTATTAGGCTACAGTTTCAGGTCACCATTACCACCAGTTTTATTCCTCTGTCCACCATTACAAAAATGTGTTCCGTGGAACCCCTTATACTTTATTAGAGAACTCCAAAGTTCTATTGAACACAGAATGACAACCACTGCTTTAAGTGACTACTGCTGCCTTTGTTTAATTAGTTATAATATGATATTGTAACAAAGCTATACCACAACTCATTTTGGTGTCAGACTGATCCTCTGCTGGACTGTGCTTAGTAAACTTTTTCATGAACACATATATTTTATAGAGCTTTTGTTTCTGATTAAAGTGGAACTGTCGCTAGAACAAATAGGTTATTTTGAAAGAGCTTTCAAAAAGCATCTACATTTTTATTAGACTTTTTTATTTAAACAATTATTTAGGATTTATTTTGCTTTGTTTATTTTACAGTAAGTGCAAATTTGGCAGAATCTTTCCATGCTGCTCCCCATTTCAACTGCCACTTCCTATCAGGAAGTATTAGCTCATTTGCATAAACTTACAAATAAATGAAGCTACATTTCTAACCAATAATTGCCTTATAAAATGGTTGAACTATTTGTTACAAACTGACAAGAGTACTGCTTCTGCTGGGAGGTTTTGAATTCAAAATATATTTCTGTTTAACTTTTTTTTTAATTATATTGTCAACAATAGCACCAACTAGTGTAGAAAAACATTTTTATTATGTATTTTATGGGAAAACATATGTCATAGACTATAGTGCTCAATAGTAAGCCATAGGAATAGCACCACCTGACCACAGAAGAAAACACGTTTAATGCAACCCCAGCACAAAAGAAAACAGAAATTTGAGTTATAATAATTTTTGAACAGATCTCCCAGTAGTTGAAGTACCCTTTTTTACTCAGCAGAAAAATTCATAAAACGTTTATTTTCAAGCTCCTTTAAATGAAAAAGCAGGAAAAGTCATTAAACGTTTATTTTTAAGCTCCTTTAAAGGGATAGTAATGCTTCGTTTTATCTTTATTTTATTTTGTAGGCATTAAAAAAACATGAAGAACGATATAAGTCTTATCTCTCAAACCTTTATGGTTTAAGAGATATTCACAAGCAAAGTATCCCCCCTGTTCAGCCAGATCAGAAGGGAGGTGCCCAGGTAGACTGCAGAGAGGGACAATCTTCAATTAAGATAAGGGAAAAAGCTGAAAAACTTGTCAAGGGGGGGGAAGGGCTTTCATTGTTCTCATAGGAAGAAGATTGTCCCCTGCTGTTATGTGTCTGGTCTATGGACTGGATTCCACATCTGAGAATAGATGGCTTACACTAGGAAAAAGGGGCGGGAGGGGAAACTTTGCTTGTGAATATCTCTTAAACCATAAAGGTTTGAGAGATAAGACTTATATCATTCTTCATGTTTTTTAATGCCTACAAAATAAAATAAAGATAAAATGAAGTATTACTATCCCTTTAAATGAAATTCATGAGCACTAGGAGCAAGAATGTGCTCAGTGCATGTGTATAGATTAATGCAGTGTGCACAGCAGATTTGCTGGCTATTCGAGAAATGAACACACTGTTTAATATGATACAAGTGTTTCAAGGCATTCTACGACAGGCAAAATGTTAAAAAGGTGCAGTACATTTTTTATGAAAAAAAAAAGAAAAATGTTATAGGGCTTTTCCTATGGGTACTCCCACTTCTGTGTTATTAAAGATCAATTTTTTTTAACTAAATTGCACAGTTTATTAATATAATCTCGCTGTCCTGCGTTGGGGTCCACATCAAAGTTTCTGACTGCAAACTATTTTTTTTAGCAAAGGAATGCAGTGATAAACTTTCCTGTGAGTGAACTTTTTTCAAGTATCCATTGAATGCTATGTCAATACCAACCTGCAACATTCACAGTAGTGTATTCGTCTGGGAATGGATGTTTTTGGTAGTTTCAGAGCTAGTTCAGTATTAACCCTTTCAAAGGCTACAGTGCAGGGTGTAGAAAAGTTTAAATTTTAAGACAACTTAATTTTCCAGTAGTGTATTATACAAACACCTACAAGTGTGTAAAGAATGGTATTTCTCATTCTGATCAAGAGGTGACTGTTGTTAAAAGCTGGAGTTTACATTTTATACCTGTAATAGCTTCTAAATTAAAGTTATATTCTAACGTTTCTGGTTCTGTGTCTGTCATACTTTTGGGCTGGCAATAGGCATAGTAATGCCAGTAGGGGCGAATACATTCTGGAATGTATAGTCCTGATTTTGTAACTTTTTCTCTAATTTATGGCAAATCCCAAAAACTACAATCCAGCAAAAAAGAAGCAGATATTCTGTCATTTGTAATAATATTTGTTTCTATTATATATATGTATCTGATCATTCAGCTTGGCAGAGTTCCCAGACTGTCAGTATAACACCTGCTGCTGTAAAAAGCATGAGCAAATGATGGGCTGAGTACCTGTGGATCTCCAGCTGTCAGAATCCACCTTCCATCATCCTTAGACTTATAGAGAAAAAGAGAGAGAGAGAGAGAGAAAGACTGAGATAGACTGAAAGAGGGACAGAATAAAATAGAGAGAGAGAAATAGAGAGATTTGTGTGTTTTTCAACCTAATTTACTATGTTACTATGTTACATATACTGAAGTTTAAACATAGATGGATTTGAGTGTTATTGCAGTGGAGTAATGTGAGACACTCACATACAAACCACAAAGTCTGATCTCCTAAAAGCTGGACACCAGGGTGGGAAAGAGGGACAGAGGAATTTGGGTCTCAAGGAAGAGCTGTCCCTCCTACAAAGGGACACTTGGGAGGTTTGATATTGCAAACAAATGGCTACTACAGCATATAGTATGAGAAGTTTTTTTTAAGAGCGGAACTTTCACCCGCTATAAAGTCACCCTGCAATAATTAAGCAGGTAGCATCTAGCTTTATAATATATACGTATGTTACCTATGAAATGTAGCCCATTCTAAAGAAATCATTTATTGTAGGAGACTGACAGGCAGGTTAGTGCAGTCTGCGTGCCTGCGCCGCCAGTTCCTTCCGGTTACCATGTGGCACTCTGCAATGCTTCTCAATGGAGACTGGGACTGACAGCACAAGTGCGCAGACAAGATGTCTGCTATGATACCTGACTTCCGGTCTCCTACAATAAAGGATTTCTTTATAATCAGCTACGTTTCAGCGGTAATATATATATATTAGAAAGCTAGTTGCTACCTGCTTAAATATTGCAGGGTGATTTTATAGAGGGTGAAAGTTCCAGTTTAAATTTAATTGATGGTCAAATCTTATTTTAGGATGACAGGTCCACTTTAACCCTTTCAGTGCCAGAGCGGTATCCAATGCATTGCAACCTTTCTGGCACTCAATGGGTTAAATCTTATTCTTATACAATATGTTAATACAAATATTCTGCACACTGGGCCTGCCACATAACTCTACAATATCTTCCTGAGCAGATTGGCTTCTTTTCATGAACACATTTTTGGATGTATGCTCTAAAAAATGCAGAGGAATTCTGGGGCAAACCAACTGCACTATATGGGAGAACTAAACATTCTCCAAATTCCCATTGTTTTAAATGGGGGCTAAAATACCCATTTAAATCAATGAGAATTTTTCTTATTCTCCCCTATAGTGTTGTCAGTTTGCCTCAGCATACCTCCCAAGTTTCCCTCTTTAAGAGGGACAGTCCCTCTTTTAGACCCAAATCCCTCTTTCCCTTTTGCCCACCCTGCTGTTCCTGTGTTTAGGAGATCAGACTGTGCTGTATGTTTATAAGTGTATCACCCTGGTGTCCCTGTGTTTAGGAGATCAGACTGTGCTATATGTATATAAGTGTATCACCCTGGTGTCCCTGTGTTTAGGAGATCAGACTGTGTGGTGTGTATATAAGTGTATCACCCTGGTGTCCCTGTGTTTAGGAGATCAGACTGTGTGGTGTGTGTATAAGTGTATCACCCAGGTGTCCCTGTGTTTAGGAGATCAGACTGTGTGGTGTGTATATAAGTGTATCACCCTGGTGTCCCTGTGTTTAGGAAATCAGACTGTGTGGTGTGTGTATATAAGTGTATCACTCTGGTGTCCCTGTGTTTAGGAGATCAGACTGTGTGGTGTGTATATAAGTGTATCACCCTGGTGTCCCTGTGTTTAGGAGATCAGACTGTGCTATATGTATATAAGTGTATCACCCTGGTGTCCCTGTGTTTAGGAGATCAGACTGTGCGGTGTGTATATAAGTGTATCACCCTGATGTCCCTGTGTTTAGGAGATCAGACTGTGTGGTGTGTGTATAAGTGTATCACCCTTGTGTCCCTGTGTTTAGGAGATCAGACTGTGCGGTGTGTATATAAGTGCATCAACCTGGTGTCCCTGTGTTTAGGAGATCAGACTGTGTGGTGTGTATATAAGTGTATCACCCTGGTGTCCCTGTGTTTAGGAGATCAGACTGTGTGGTGTGTGTATAAGTGTATCACCCAGGTGTCCCTGTGTTTAGGAGATCAGACTGTGTGGTGTGTATATAAGTGTATCACCCTGGTGTCCCTGTGTTTAGGAAATCAGACTGTGTGGTGTGTGTATATAAGTGTATCACTCTGGTGTCCCTGTGTTTAGGAGATCAGACTGTGTGGTGTGTATATAAGTGTATCACCCTGGTGTCCCTGTGTTTAGGAGATCAGACTGTGCTATATGTATATAAGTGTATCACCCTGGTGTCCCTGTGTTTAGGAGATCAGACTGTGCGGTGTGTATATAAGTGTATCACCCTGATGTCCCTGTGTTTAGGAGATCAGACTGTGTGGTGTGTGTATAAGTGTATCACCCTGGTGTCCCTGTGTTTAGGAGATCAGACTGTGTGGTGTGTGTATAAGTGTATCACCCTGGTGTCCCTGTGTTTAGGAGATCATACTGTGTGGTGTGTATATAAGTGTATCACCCTGGTGTCCCTGTGTTTAGGAGCTCACACTGTGTGGTGTGTGTATAAGTGTATCACCCTGGTGTCCCTGTGTTTAGGAGATCAGACTGTGTGGTGTGTATATAAGTGTATCACCCTGGTGTCCCTGTGTTTAGGAGATCAGACTATGTGGAGTGTGTATAAGTGTATCACCCTGGTGTCCCTGTGTTTAGGAGATCACACTGTGTGGTGTGTATATAAGTGTATCATCCTGGTGTCCCTGTGTTTAGGAGATCAGACTGTGTGGTGTGTGTATATAAGTGTATCACCCTGGTGTCCCTGTGTTTAGGAGATCACACTGTGTGGTATGTATATAAGTGTATCATCCTGGTGTCCCTGTGTTTAGGAGATCAGACTGTGTGGTGTGTATATAAGTGTATCACCCTGGTGTCCCTGTGTTTAGGAGATCAGACTGTGCGGTGTGTATATAAGTGCATCAACCTGGTGTCCCTGTGTTTAGGAGATCAGACTGTGTGCTGTGTATATAAGTGTATCACCCTGGTGTCCCTGTGTTTAGGAGATCAGACTGTGCGGTGTGTATATAAGTGTATCACCCTGGTGTCCCTGTGTTTAGGAAATCAGACTGTGTGCTGTGTACATAAGTGTATCACCCTGGTGTCCCTGTGTTTAGGAGATCAGACTGTGTGCTGTGTACATAAGTGTATCACCCTGGTGTCCCTGTGTTTAGGAGATCAGACTGTGTGGTGTATATATAAGTATATCACCCTGGTGTCCCTGTGTTTAGGAGCTCACACTGTGTGGTGTATATATAAGTATATCACCCTGTTGTCCCTGTGTTTAGGAGATCAGACTGTGTGGTGTGTATATAAGTGTATCACCCTGGTGTTCCTGTGTTTAGGAGATCAGACTGTGTGCTGTGTATATAAGTGTATCACCCTGGTGTCCCTGTGTTTAGGAGATCAGACTGTGTGGTGTGTATATAAGTGTATCACCCTGGTGTCCCTGTGTTTAGGAGATCAGACTGTGTGCTGTGTACATAAGTGTATCACCCTGGTGTTCCTGTGTTTAGGAGATCAGACTGTGTGCTGTGTACATAAGTGTATCACCCTGGTGTCCCTGTGTTTAGGAGATCAGACTGTGTGGTGTATATATAAGTATATCACCCTGGTGTCCCTGTGTTTAGGAGCTCACACTGTGTGGTGTATATATAAGTATATCACCCTGTTGTCCCTGTGTTTAGGAGATCAGACTGTGTGGTGTATATATAAGTATATCACCCTGTTGTCCCTGTGTTTAGGAGATCACACTGTGTGGTGTGTATATAAGTGTATCACCCTGGTGTCCCTGTGTTTAGGAGATCACACTGTGTGGTGTGTATATAAGTGTATCACCCTGGTGTCCCTGTGTTTAGGAGATCAGACTGTGTGGTGTGTATATAAGTGTATCACCCTGGTGTCCCTGTGTTTAGGAGATCAGACTGTGTGGTATGTATATAAGTGTATCAACCTGGTGTCCCTGTGTTTAGGAGATCAGACTGTGTGCTGTGTATATAAGTGTATCACCCTGGTGTCCCTGTGTTTAGGAGATCAGACTGTGTGGTATGTATATAAGTGTATCACCCTGGTGTCCCTGTGTTTAGGAGATCAGACTGTGTGGTGTGTATATAAGTGTATCACCCTGGTGTTCCTGTGTTTAGGAGATCAGACTGTGTGCTGTGTACATAAGTGTATCACCCTGGTGTTCCTGTGTTTAGGAGATCAGACTGTGTGCTGTGTATATAAGTGTATCACCCTGGTGTCCCTGTGTTTAGGAGCTCACACTGTGTGGTGTATATATAAGTGTATCACCCTGTTGTCCCTGTGTTTAGGAGATCAGACTGTGGGGTGTGTATATAAGTGTATCACCCTGGTGTCCCTGTGTTTAGGAGATCAGACTGTGTGGTGTGTATATAAGTGTATCACCCTGGTGTCCCTGTGTTTAGGAGATCAGACTGTGTAGTGTGTATATAAGTGTATCACATAGCAATAACTCTCACATTAATGTTTGTATAAACTTCAGTATATGCATTTATAAATTAGTCTGTGTAAATAAAATAATCTGGTCTTGTTATACGTCATTTATTCAGTTACACAAGGAGGTATCAATAGGTCATGAAATAACCTAAATATTCTCGGTAATGCCCTGCCCACAAGCCACACCCAGAGCAACACCACCTAAAACACAAGTGTCCCTCTTTGGTAATTTGAAATGTTGGGAGGTATGCCTCAGAATTCTATTACTTTTCTTTTGAACATACGGCTCTTTGTGTTCTCTCATTTTCATGCATAATAGAAAACACATGACAGTACTACAGTGATCAATAGTGTTTATTCGTACGCTTAGAATTGCAAACATTTATTTTGTACCATATCTAAAGCATACATCAAAAGAGAACAAAAGCAGCTTGTGAAAGAAGTAAAATAAATCTTAAAACGTTACAAGCCTTCAGATACAGCCGTAATTTCCAAAGAGGGGTTAGATGAAATAAAAAAAAACATGCGATCGCAATACCTAGAATATGAAGGCAAAAAGTAATAATACCAAAGTATCCCCTTAACTACTCTTGACAGTCATAGTACATCATGGGTCGATCTGAGTTAACGACCCATGACGTACTATGACCGTCATGGAATTCCGGGCTCCCTCCGCGGTTGCACGGCATTCAGGGAGTCCGGAACCGGAATTTGAAAAAAAAAAAAAAAGCTTAGTGGTCCTTAAGTGACCGTGCTGCGCCGATCGGACGGTTGTTAAGGGGTTAACAGGAAGGACACATTGAGATTGTAATAATACCAAAGTATTTTACCAGGAAGGACACATTGAGATTGTCTTTTGTTTTCAAGTATGTCCTGGGGGTATAGATATTATTACCCTATTTAATGGTATTCACTTTATCTACCTCAGAAGGATGAAAGGCTGAGTCAACTCTGCTGGGACTGGAACCTGTGACCTTGTAGTTTTAAGACAGATTTTATAGCTGGTGCCTTAACCAACTGAGCCATCTCACCAGCCGAATAATACAGCCCTACTCCACACAAAAGACTGAAATGGGAACCCTGTGCTGAGCATATCCTATACCAATGTTTATGTATTTATTCTAAAAAATTAGGGTTTTGCTGCCTAGATTGGACAAAGTATGTTTAACTCCTTAAGGACCGGTGATGTGCCAGGACCTTCACCATTTTATTCCATTTTATTCCTTTAAGGACCGGTGACAGTCCTGGCACGTCACGTACTTTTTACTTACAGCAGGACACAGGGTCTGAAATTGACTCCTCCAAGACTGGAGCGGTCTCTCTCAGTGCCCGGTTCAGAGCACCTTACACGTAACAGGTCATGTGTGCCGACTCTTCGACATAGATCAAAGTGGTCCTTAAGGGGAGGTAAGTTCCATAGACCGCTGGTCGTCAAGGGGTTAAGCTCACTTACCCTTCCAAGGTACCCCATTATAAGGGAGTCCTATAAAATATGAGTGTTACTATGTAATATTTGACCCTCTCTCCCCTGGAGGAAACACATTATAATTAAAAAAAACTAACATTTAAACACACCCCTGAATAAACGTTTGGGATTAAAAACAACTAAATATTACACTTAAAATAAAATATTTACTATCCTCCTGATTAGACCGATCAGCTTTCCAAAAGGCATAATTTGCAGTGAGTGAGTGGGGACCCAAATGGACTGGAACATTTCCCCCAATTCATTTGCTTTTGGACTATAATTCCCACCATTCTCAGATGGTCAATGGCCATCTGAGGATGATGGGAGCTGTAGACCAATAACAGCTGCAGGAGGGCCTATTGGCACAACAGTCGCACATATTTCTTATTACTGGGGTGCTAAAAATTGGTTTCCCTAATCTGATGGGGAAAAAGTGTGATGGGGCAGAAGGGGTTTCTGGACATCTTCTTGGTTTACACTTGGGACTGTGGAGGAAGTTCTTCACCAGAATCAGGCTACTCCATGAATTCTTGTCCTGGATACTCAGGAAGGATCAGGGTAAAGTCAGGAACAAGGGGCCACCTCTCACCAGTATACTGGCAGAGCAAGTGAATTAAATGTGAATAAGCCCTAGGGTAATGTTGCCTGGAGCCACATGCCAGTAGACCACAGAGACAAGTGATTTCACTCTTGCAGTGGCTGGGATTAGCATATCCAGTTAAAATCCCCTCTACAAAATACATCCAAGACTTGTATTAAGGAGGGTAGAACAAAGCGGCCTTTATTTGCAGTGAACAGTGCCTTGTATAGACTCCCAGCTGACATCCCAGCTATTTTTTTAGTCACTCTACAGAGTGATACCTGCTCCAAGTCCTAGCCGTCACGGATAAGTTAGGCATCAGAATCCCATGAACACAGAGATGCACAGCAAATTAAAGAATTAAGGTACAGAACACAGGGAAACACAGAAAAATGCATACAATTGTCATGCAAGATACAATGTAAGAGGCAAAACAAGGCAGCAGAGGACAAAGTGCTGGACTTAGCCTTTATTTACTGACTACTTTGGTTCCCTGCTTCCAACACACGTACATACATGCATTTACATTACACTACTACCATATATCTGAATTTCAAACAAGGAGACAGGCAGTGTTGAAGGTGTAGTACTGGGTACACAGTATGTTTAACATTTTAAAGTGCTTGGTGGGATGTCACCACAGGGCCAATAGTAGGGCAGTTGTGAGACAACCAACTGAGTCATAGGAGACAAACTCAAATTCTAAAAGCTTTGAATTGGGGGTTTAATCTCTTCAATGCTAGAGAGGTCACCAGCTCATTGCGATGTTATATGTTGGAGACTTCTGTAGCACTAAAGGGGTTAAACCCCCCCCCCATTTCAGCTTGTGGGACTTTTTATTTCATCCACATGTTGCAGCTGGATTGCTCTAGAATTGCTCCTCGATACTTTGTACGCGTGGGCAACTGTTATGGTAAAGACATGAGAGCAAATAGCAAAATGTACCAAATTACAATGTTTTTAAGCATTTATGTTATAATAAAGCTAAACTAGGATTTTAATGCTGTTTTTAAGACTCTATAAATACAAAACAGCTTTTTTTATTTCATAACTAGAAAAAATGTGTCATGGTTTTTATATTCCACAATTTGCATTTTAAGAGTTATTTTTTTAAAAAGACACATAGAACAATTTTCATTAACTGTTTGAGTGCCAGAGATGTATCCAATGCATGGTGCTCAAGGGGTTAATAAGACAGAATGTGACATTTGTATAGTGGTGCATTTCTGGACCAAACTAACTGCATTTTCTGGGGAAAAATATAATTTCCATAATTCCCTCTAATTTAAATGGGGCTTTAAATTCCTTTACTGCCAGAGAGGTGTCCAACACACATTTCTGCAGTGCACTGGAGACCTCTATCAAAATGCAATGGAGACCTTTCTCACTCCTCTCACAATGTACTGGAGACCTCTCTCACAATGCACTAGAGCCCTCTCTCACTTCTCTCACAATGCACTTGAGACATCTCTCACTTCTCTCACACTGCACTGGAGACCTCTCTCACAATGCACTGGAGACCTCTCTCACTTCTCTCACACTGCACTGGAGACCTCTCTCACAATGCACTGGAGACCTCTCTCACTACTCTCACAATGCACTTGAGACATCTCTCACTTCTCTCACACTGCACTGGAGACCTCTCTCACAATGCACTGGAGACCTCTCTCACTTCTCTCACACTGCACTGGAGACCTCTCTCACAATGCACTGGAGACCTCTCTCACTACTCTCACAATGCACTGGAAACCTCTCTCACAATGCACTGGAGACCTCTCTTGCAATGTAGTGGAATCGTCTCTAACAATCCACTGGAGATATCTTTTACAATGAACTGGAGACCTCTCTCACACTGCACTGGAGACCTCTCTCACACTGCACTGGACACCTCTCTCACAATTTAATGGAGACCTCTCTCACAGTGCACTGGAGACCTCTCTCACAATTTAATGGTGACTTCTCTCACATGTAAATCAATAGGATTTTATTTGTCCCCTGTGGTGCTTTTGGTTTGCAATATAATTCTACAACCCTGTATTTACACACAAGGCCCTATTTCCACTCATAAATCTGACCAAAGGCATGGCAATTTATTTGAGGTGTAAGAAACCGTAATGAAACATTGGTAAATTCGACCAGCGCTAGTGTGTGTGCCTTTCCCAGATAAGCAGGGAACCAGCTAAGTATCCTGTACTAGGCGGCTGAGTATATGTTGCCCCACCCATTTCCATCACTGATGCATTTATGGACATGTATTCAGCTCAACACTGCTTCTACTGCTGTGTTTTTAGTCCACTTCCAGCTTTGGTACCAGACGAAGCCCATAGTGGACAGGTTTTTAAAATTATTTTTGAAAAAGAGGAGCAGAATGGTGTTTCTATGATGCAAAGGGGAAGAGCAACATTGACCGTTCCTCCAATTGCAGTATGCACAGTTTGTGCCTCAGACATCAGGAAGTGACACATTTTGTGCATTCTGCATTAATGTTTCAGAGCAGAGTAGGACATATATGTTTTAAAAAATATATAATGCTTTTTTCAATGCACTGTAAAGTATTAATGAGTGTGTCTGATGTCTGCAACACTCTAATTAAGAGGTTTTCAGCATTTAATATCCCTCTCCCATCCCTTTCCCTGATATCAGCCTTTTCTCTAGGGAACAGACTGAATAATTGTAAACTCATTGCCATGACAATCACATGCCATTAACACACAGAGTCATTTGTCTCTGTGTGAGTACTCTTTATGCATCCAGAGCACTGAACAAACCTCAGTGTACAGGATGCATTAAAACTGATCACACAGAGACAATTGCCTCTGTGGGAGTGAAATTTGGGTGTGATGTAATGCTCAACTGCCTGGACAGTTCCTCTACTTTAAAAATATGATGATATCAGTGAAAGGAGTGGGAGTGAAGATCTCTTAAATGCTTAAAGTAATGACTGCTAAAATGTGTGACTGGCATCTCTCATGGTCTTAAAGTGATAGCAATGGCTGATTTTAACACAATGTAATATTGTAGAAATTAAAAAAATAAATTAACTGATGAAAGTCCCATCTCTCAAACGTGTGTACTTGAGAGATATACACTGATAAAGTTCCCCCTCCCCTTTCAAGACATCAGCGCTCTTGCTGACAGAAGGAGATTTGGGTCATGAAACCCGACGGTGGCTCTTCAGCAGAGCTGAAATAGCTCTATCTAAAAAGAAATACTTAACTGGAACAGTCTACAAGGTGTGCCTGGTTTGCAAGCACATTTTGTAGACCATTCCAGTTAAGTATTTCTTTTTAGATAGCGCTATTTCGACTCTGCTGAAGAGCCACTGACTGGTCCTGGGACCAGGATCTCCTTCTGTCAGCTAGAGGCTGATGTCTGTGAAAGGGGAGGGGGGAGCTTTATCAGCGCATATCTCTCAACTATACATGTTTAAGAGACGGGACTTTCATCAGTTTAATTTTTTAATATCTACAATATTACATTGTGTTAAAATCAGACATTACTATCACTTTAAATACTTCACAGTGCAATAAACACGTGAACCATTTCTGTCAGAGTAATCCTTTAAAAGAGCAGCACACTTTTGTCATGAAAAATATGTATTGTAGGGCTTTTCCTTCTGAGAAAAACAAGGACACTTTCACTGCTGGCAGATGCACATTTTTCAGAGTTATTGTGGTTTAAACTCTTGTTCTTTGACATTAACAGTGCCCTCTAGTGGTCAGATTCCAATTAGTTATTCTGTTGCATTCTCTAGGAGAGGTGAGTCACCAACAAACAGTTCTCTATAGAATGTGATAGAAATTGCTGAGTCATGCAGTCAATTAGAACTTTCAGGAAGTAAGCAGGCTGTAATTCACTTCCTGACAATCTGTTATAACCTTTGAATAAAACAACTGTCAGCAGTGGAAGTATGCTGTTTTACTCATCAGGAAATTATCTGTAACAAAAAGGGGCAGCAATACTTCATTTATAGAGGATATAATATTGTAGGTATTAAATATATAAACCCAAGAATCTATGTCTTTTTTCAATAACGTTCAGTTTAAGAGTAATCTCGATCTAAAGTTTACCCCTACCTCCCCTTTTAGCTATATCACTGCTCTGTCTGTCAGACTTAGATTCTGGTCTGTGGGCCAGACGGAGAGTCTAGAGAGCCGAAATAGCAGAGGATACAGAGGAAATCTTCATGACAACAGTCTACTGCCTCAAACTAGGCACAATTTGTAGACCGTTGTCATGAAGATTTCCTTTGTATACGCTGCTATTTCGGCTCTCCTGATGCAGGCCAGAATCCAAGTGTGACAGATAGAGCGCTGAAATAGCTAAAAGGGGCAGGAGGGGTAAACTTTAGATTGAGATTAATCTTAAACTATGAAAGTTATTGCAAAAAGACATAGATGCTTGGGTCCTTCGTGGGTTAAGGTAATGCTTTCCCTTTAATTAAAATTTTAACTCCTTGACTGCTAGATACATCAGCACTGTGGAAAAAACTGGTGCTTCATAAATACAAATAATAATTGCTTCTAACATCTAAGGGGTCTCAGTGGGAGAACAAAAATATTTGGGTGATTGATAGATAAAAGGCTCTGCTCTCAAACATGAATAATTAATATTGCTCAAACATATCATATTTGTTCTCAGATAACCAGTAATTGTTTGCAAGTGTAAAACTGCATCTTATGAAACCACAGACATAAAAAGAGGCTTTGTAGTATTGAGAACATTAGGCGAATGCCACCCACTTTGTGGTTTCAGTGACCAGGATCATCAAAGTCTCACCCCAGACAGTTGAAGTTATGATAAATGGAGATTTTGTCCTGAAGGCTTAAATGAACCGATATGGCAGGAAAAGCAGCTGAAAATTTGTATATGAATACACTCAACAGACAAGTTAATTGTGTGTGCCTGGTCGACCGGAAGGAAAGACTTACTTTATTTGCTGAATTTTTTTTTTTTCTGAAGTTGATAAGTGATATTATCCTTGATTTGTTAAACTGTCAATAGCATACTTACGGCCATATAGACAAAAAGCAAGTGAAACAATTGTAAGACCAAGCTAACAGCAGGAGATATGTAATAATAATAAGTGCTTTAACCCTTTGTCAGAGACATTGCCATGATGGAGAAGAAATGGTTAATTTTTCTTTTACATCAAATTCTCTAAAGATCTGTGTTTTAAAATGTGTTTAACCCTTTGAGTGCCATAGGGATACACAACACATTGCTTTGCAATGTGTTACATACCCCTCTGGCACTCAAATGGTTAAATTACCTCATGTAACAGAGACAATGAACCTCTCTTCCTCAATGGAGGGGGGAAATATTTGGGAGACTTTAATGGTGATTGATATAGAATTGCAGACAACCACAGTCTCAAGAAGTATTAGTATCTTATGAGAAAATCTCTAAAACAGAGACATACTCCCCTATGAGAATCCTGGTAGGGTGACATATTTATGTGAGGTAGGGTCAAGGTTCACATGCCAAATTTTTGTCAGAACCCAGACCAGGTATTATTTTAGGTGTGAATTTTAATGTAGAATAATGGCACCATCTATAGATTACATGTTATTATTACTAATGCTTTGGAATTTTTCCATAATTTATTCTGTTGTCACTGCATAATGAGATGGCTCTTTAACCAGTCAGAGCAGATTTTGATAAGAGGAATTTCATATTATAAATATGCAAGTTTAGAGAGCAAAGGGTCTTTCCTCTTGAATCTTGGCTGTTTTTTTTCCTCTTGGTTCCTGGCTCTTCAATTCCTGCTATATACCTGGCTGCCTGCTAAAGAAATCTAAGAAATCCACACTTATTGGACTGGTAACTATATCTTTTCCTTATTTAAATTATTCAAAATTCAGAATCAAATATATATTTCTTCTATATTTGAAGAAACTTAATTTCTTATTGTAACGGATACCGCTGCCACCCAGCCTTGGGTGACTCCGTTAGTCGCCGCTTCCCTCGCTCTGGAACAGGAAAACTCCACCAGCTTCTCCCAAGGTATCCTAATCGCCAGGCAGGACTAGTGTCAGGATAACAAGAACTCTCCCAGCATACCAGCAGCTTAACCTCACCAGACAACACTTGTGTAGGTTAAAACAAGAACTCCTTTATTGGAACCAAGACACACATATTTATACAGGTTAACACAAAAGGCCAAGAGGGGTGGAGGGGCTATACAATGGTGGGCTGAACAAAACACACAATGGTATAAACATTTGGTGTGCACATCATACAATGGACCAGACATGATTGCATTATTTGGACAAAAGGGGACTGTTGTGGGATAAACACTGGGACAAAGGGCTGAGGGGCTGGAATACACATTGTACAACAAAGGCCAGGAGGTTGAAGCATGTTTGAATATTCTGCTTCAACTCCTGGCCAATCCAGTGCCTAGAATAGGCTGACCAATCCTGGTTGTGCTAGTCACGGCTAGTTCGGCCAATCAGACTCTGTAGGCGGGCAGCTAACCGACCAATCCCTGGGCTGCCCACTTTCCCCCATGTTAACTCTATGGGGGACCTTTAAACTCGTCACCCAGGGCATTGGCCAATCAGGAAGCCGCCTACTTCCCCATGTAAAGTCAATGGGGCTTTTGATTAGTTCTGCTGGCTGTCCTCCGCCCCGTGAATTCCACTCCTTAGTGGAAGCAAGTATAGTTCCAGGGCATGGGACGCTTCCCTGCCTTGAGGCCCAGTGGTTCCTGTGACATTCCTCCCCCTTGTCCACCTCCGACAGCCACAGCATGATCCACACGGGTCATCTCGCTGCTGTCTGGAGTGGACACATAGTCTGCTAGTGCAATGTCCGCACAGTATTTGTCCCCAGCCAGCCCCTATAGTCCTGGGGTCTGTCCAGCTTTGCACCCTGCACCTCCAGGTACAGGGTGACTTAGACATAAGATGCCTTGAGCCGGAGAGGCCATCCAGCCCAGGATCCGGTACACAGGAGTCTCTGACCCAGTAAAAACCCCCGCCCAAACAACAGTGCCCTCCCAGTCAGCACATTACCGGAATCTCCGCTGCTGGCTGAGGATGATGAGAGTGTGTGGTAGAGTTGCTCTGGATACTGGGGTGAGGGTACACAACACTCCATCTCCTCCTGGGTCTCACTCTGCTGTAGGGTAGTGGTGCAGCCAGCACCCGCTCCCTGGGGCAATTGCTCAGATGGACAGAGGCCAGCGGCGCTCTGCCCTGTTGCCAGCTCTTCCGCTGGGTATCTTTCTCCTGGTGGCACCTTGGGTGCTTTAACCTGCCGCTGGGAAGAGAGGTTATCTATCTCCCCTCTGAAAACACAAATCTCCCGCTGGGGAGGGAGGACTGCAACCTCCACTCCCAAGACCAGGCACAGCTGCTGCTGTGAGGGACTGACTGCACCATCCCTTGGAACACTGCACCTTGATGCTGGGACATCCTTAAAGGAAGGGGTAGCAGCAGCCATAGCTTCACCTGCTACCTGCTGACCTGACTGCAACAGCTCACTGGAGTCAGTCTCAATGAAAGGGCTAGCGGTGGCCGTAGCTTCACCTGCTACTGGATGACCAGACTGTAACAGGTTGCTGGGGTCAGCCGTAGGAAGAGTCCACTCTTCTGCTTGCAGGGTGCCCATGGCAGCCGCAGTCTCATCCATGGCACCCTCAGTGCCCATACAAATCTGCCGCTGGGGAGAGAGATCAACTACCTCCGCTCCCTGTACCTCCGTCAGCCACTGAGGAGTGACGTCAACTGCATCCCCTCCTAGAACCCAGCTCCTTACCGCTGAAACAGTCTTAAGTGAAGGGGTAGCGGCGGCCGTAGTCTCACCTGCTACCCGCTGACCAGACCATAACAGGTCGCTGGGGTCAGCCTCAGGAAGGGTCCACTCTTCCACTGGTAGGGTGCTTGTGGCGACCGCAATCTCATCCATGCCCCCCCCAGTTACACAAGCCATCTGCCGCTGGGGAGAGAGGTCAGCTACCTCCTCTCCCTGTAACACAAACAGCCGCTGGGGAGTGATGCCCACCGCATCCACTCCCAAAATACAGCCCCTCAATGCAGTGGGGACATCCATAACAAACGGGTTAGCGGTGGCCGTAGCTTCACCTGCTACCCGCTGACTAGACCATAACAAGTCTCTGGAGTCAGCCTTAGGGAGGGCCGGGGGTGCCCCCTCTTCCACTTGTAGAGTGCTTGCGGCGACCATAGTCTCCTCCACGGCACCTTCCACGTCCATACAAAGTTGCTGTGGGGGATAGGTGTGAGTCACCTCTTCCTGGAGATCCCGACACTCAATCTCCAGTCCCCACTCCTGGGTTACGAGATCCTCCAGCTCTCTCCATACTTCAGGTATTTCTGACACACCCAGCTGCACGGCTCGCCTGTCACGGATCTCCCAGAACCGGCTTTCACTGCGACTGCCAAAGTCCGACTCCTCAGCCCTGGCATGCCACAACGAGCTGGGACCCCTGTAGGCGAAGCCGCGGCATGGGAGAGGAGTTTTAGGGAACCCGAACCATTCAAATCCTGTCCTGTCGCAGAAAGCGCCATACTGGAGATCCAGGAAAATAACATCTTCAATCCAGGATGCCAGTACCTCGCTTGCCCTGCGGTCCGGATTTGGCCCGAGGATGCAGGAGCTCCACTGCTGTCTCTCCCTCTCATGCCTCTCTGCATAAGGGATGAAGCCCTTGGAGGAGAAGGAGTATCCCTCTGTCTCTAGTGTGGCTTGCCGTTGTTCATAGCCGGATAGGGCTTGGCAAAGCATAGCCTCCATCTCCGTGTCTGACCGCTTGGCGCCTGCTGGTGGAGAGCTGCTTCATCGGTCTCCCATGAACTGTTGCTGAAACCTGGGGTCAAGCCCTGCGGCTATATCTCCCCCTGGATGCTGGTTTCAGTGTTGCTAAGACCGGGGTCAAGCCAGGTGGCTATATCTCCCCCTGGATGCTGGTCTCAGTTAGGTTCCTTGGCTTTATCTGTTTCAGGTGAAACGATCCTGGTGGTGGTTTGTATGTTCCAAACACCAACTGGGAAGCATCCCACCGCTGCCAACCAATGTAACGGATCCCGCTGCCACCCAGCCTTGGGTGACTCCGTTAGTCGCCGCTTCCCTCGCTCTGGAACAGGAAAACTCCACCAGCTTCTCCCAAGGTATCCTAATCGCCAGGCAGGACTAGTGTCAGGATAACAAGAACTCTCCCAGCATACCAGCAGCTTAACCTCACCAGACAACACTTGTGTAGGTTAAAACAAGAACTCCTTTATTGGAACCAAGACACACATATTTATACAGGTTAACACAAAAGGCCAAGAGGGGTGGAGGGGCTATACAATGGTGGGCTGAACAAAACACACAATGGTATAAACATTTGGTGTGCACATCATACAATGGACCAGACATGATTGCATTATTTGGACAAAAGGGGACTGTTGTGGGATAAACACTGGGACAAAGGGCTGAGGGGCTGGAATACACATTGTACAACAAAGGCCAGGAGGTTGAAGCATGTTTGAATATTCTGCTTCAACTCCTGGCCAATCCAGTGCCTAGAATAGGCTGACCAATCCTGGTTGTGCTTGTCACGGCTAGTTCGGCCAATCAGACTCTGTAGGCGGGCAGCTAACCGACCAATCCCTGGGCTGCCTACTTTCCCCCATGTTAACTCTATGGGGGACCTTTAAACTCGTCACCCAGGGCATTGGCCAATCAGGAAGCCGCCTACTTCCCCATGTAAAGTCAATGGGGCTTTTGATTAGTTCTGCTGGCTGTCCTCCGCCCCGTGAATTCCACTCCTTAGTGGAAGCAAGTATAGTTCCAGGGCATGGGACGCTTCCCTGCCTTGAGGCCCAGTGGTTCCTGTGACATTATATCTTTTCCTTATTTAAATTATTCAAAATTCAGAATCAAATATATATTTCTTCTATATTTGAAGAAACTTAATTTCTTATAATTTGCCTTAATTGGACTGGGCAACCATTTGGGATCAATTATAATAAGCTATATTAGCTGTAGTAATTCTGAATTAAGTGGAATTCATTAATTTATTGGTAAATTGTTATATTTTACCAGATAAGTGTAATATAGTTAAAAAGCTTGGTTTATATAATAGTTAATATAATTCTTGGTATTTTTCTGGAAAGGTTATAATAACTAATATTTGATCTGGGGAATTCTTTGAATTAATTTATTAACTGCTATTTATCTATTTACTTTGAGGTGTTTCTTGGATTTCTTTCTGTATGTTTTGGGTCTAAACTTTTGTACAGTGAAAAGTTTTTAAACTCTCACTAGACAAAAGAAGCTGCCATCTTGGGTGTGGCATCCTATCTTAATGGATTAACCCTTAAAGTACCATACAGGTTTTACATAGGATTGCTATGGTCATGTGTATGATATATATTGCATGAAGTTTATTGTGCTGTCTGTACATACAATTTTAGATTGATTCTGAGTATATTCTTTGTATAATCTATTATTTACTATATTAAATGCAATTTATTAAATTATAGTGATCTCTTTCTGGGATTTTTATTCCAGTTAGTTTCTCTAAAATGTGACTACTGCATCTGACAATATACCTTAAACCTCAATTAGCATAGTTTATACAGTTTCTGGGGCAGAAGGTATTCATATACACTGTTGCCAACTGTATTTTATTAATTGTTAGGATCAATTATCCTTTTCTATGCTGCTGAGTGCAATTATTGTTATCTAATACCTCTGAATATACCTATGTGTGGTAAACCCTTTAATTGCTGGTAATCCTAATGGTGATAATTGTGATTTGAGTTACTATATATCTATTGTAATTGCTGATCACTCATTTATATCATTGTTGTTTACACTTTATATATAGTATATTGTATTTAATAAATTATATATGTTTTTGTACAAATATGTGGGATTGATTATTTTTATCAATTCTTTACTGTGAAGTAGCGTGTCAATACCTAATATATAATGTAAAGTTCTCAAAATTATTTAATGTTGTCATATAAATATTTATGTGAAGATATCCAACCTGATTGGTTCTCTTGTTTTAACGCTTTGGATACCTTCAACATAATTGGTTCGACACCTTTGAGTGCCAGAGAGGTATCCAACGCATTACATTGCAATACATTGGCTACCTCTCTGGCACTCAGAGTATTAAAGGGATAGTAATGTTTCACAAAAAAAGCAGCTCCGATTAATCTTCATAGTATTTGTGCCATGGAGAGTGTTATTTCAACACTGTCAGAGTTGTAGTTCAAGAGTAATTGAATGATAAAGTATCTCCCTCCTTCCCCTTTTACCTAGTGTAAGCCGCTTCCCCTCAGATGTGGAATCTGGTTGCTTAATCGGACAGATCACAGCAAGGGACAATCTTCTTACTGTGAGAACAATGAAAACCCTGGCCCCCATGACAGGTTTTTCCTTACGCTCACTGAAGATTGTCTCTCTCTGCGATCCATGTTGCTGCTCTGAGGTGAGCAGTGTTACATCAGTAAAAGGGGTGGGAGGGGGATACTTTATCATTCAACTGCTCTTTAACTACAGCTCTGACAGTATTCAAATAACACTCTCCACAGCCAAATGCTATTGAGATTAATCATAGCTGCTTTTTTTGTGAAACATTACTATACCTTTAAAGGACATCTTCTAATAACGTAAATATGCAAAGGTGAGCGCTACTAAATGTGACTAATACACGTAAATAATTCTCAAATAAACATTATATAAACATATAACATAATATACAGCATAATAATGTGGCAGTTTGTTTACTATAAATAATTTACTTGTGTATTGTCTCTCATCCAATATACTTAGAAAAATCATGCATCATACTCATATGTAGCTCTGAACGCCACATAGAAGCTGGCACATCGGTTTCTTCTTTCATATAGCTACATTATGATTGATAGAGGATGAATTATACTGATCATCACCACTAGGCATTCCATCTAGCTTTGATCCTGCAGCACCCAGTTCACTCTCTGTTACCTGAAGTGACCTATGCACACATAGAGCAACCATAGAGTTTCTACAGTATATACTCCACATATGAACACAGACCTAGTCCTAATATGTAAAAGCCTTGCATTTCATCAGCACATTATTCTTATTCTAGACAACCCTTAAGACACTTGGGATCCAGACATCTATCTGTCTGTTCACTGTAGAAACACACAACACCGGGTTGACTGTCAGTGGCATGCGGGCCTTCACCACATTGCACACATATAGTCCACTATGTTTTCTTTCCACATTTATACTTTTTTGACATTTTCTAGACATTTAGTTAGGTAGAAGACATGGACACCTTTGTAAATACCTGGCTGAACATATTAGCAGCAATACAAGTTTAATGATTCCATTGATAGGGAGATCTGCTGAATCTCCAATGGTTGCCGAGGGGAGGCAGAGGGTGGAACAGCTATGTACTATGCATTGCTCCTGATATCATGACCAATGCATTTCTGACCTCTGGTTTACCTACTGGGCTCCCTAGCTGACTTACATTAACCCAGTGGATGCAGACTCTGAATCACTGTAAACCTAAAATTTAATTATCTCCTGAACCTGTGATATAATTTCTCATCTCATTTAGTCCTGTCTAGTGATGAGCGAGCACCCCAATGCTCGGGTGTTCGGGTGCTCTAACCGAGCACCCCCTGAGGCTCGAGTGCTCGGTCGAGCACCCGAGCCCCATTGAAGTCAATGGGAGGACTCGAGCATTACACCAGGCACCCCCTGCTCTGATGAGGGGAGGGTGCCTGGTCCATAGGAAAAGGGCAGAAAAGGATGGAAACACCACAGAAATGGTTCAGGGACAGCATAGGGAGGATGTCTGGATGCATCTTGGACTCCAACATCGCTGCTGGGAACGATCTTTCGCCCGTAGTACGCCATTTTTACAGACTGACCATAAAACACACAAAAAGGAAAATAAAAACGACTTTAGGCGAAAAATTGTTACCAAACAATATTTGCTGTATATTTACTTGTATATCATCTGCAAATTCTCCCAAAAATTTCCTTGGTTTTCGGAAGTGAGGCCATGATTAAGAGGGAAACGTGCGCAGAGGCAAATTCTCCCAAAAATTTCCTTGATTTTCAGAACTGAGGCCATGATTAAGAGGGAAACGTGCACAGAGGCAAATTCTCCCAAAAATTTCCTTGATTTTATTGAACTGAGGCCATGATTAAGAGGGAAACGTGCGCTGAGCCGACCATCTAAAACATTATGGGTGAGGGTCTGCTGCAGAGCTGACCATCCTAAACATTATATGCGAAGGCCCGCTAGTGAGCTGACGCTATAAAACATTATATGAGAGGGCCCGCTAGAGAGCTGACCCAATAAAACATTATATGAGAAGGCCCGCTGGTGAGCTGACCTATATAAAAATTGTCAAACAGGGCCCGCTGGTGAGCTGGCCCTATATAAAAATTATATCCCAGGGCATATGGAAGAGGAGGAGGAGGATGAGAAGATTAAGAGTCAACCATATACCCGTTTTTTGGGTGGAAGGGGTGAATGGGAATACAGAGTATTCCCATCATTGTAAATAACATATATAAAGTGAGTTTATGTTCCCCCGGGGCTTTCCTCCAGTGGAGTGGAGAAGTCAGGGGAAATCCAGGCCTTGTTCATTTTTATAAGTGTCAACCTATCAGCATTGTCGGTGGAAAGGCGGATACGCTTATCTGTTATGATGCCACCAGCAGCACTAAATACCCGCTCAGACAGAACGCTGGCGGCAGGGCAGGCCAGCACCTCCAAGGCATAGAGTGCCAGTTCATACCACGTGTCCAGCTTGGACACCCAGTAGTTGTAAGGCACAGAGGGATCATTGAGGACGCTGACACGGTCTGCTACGTACTCCTTCACCATCTTCCAAAACTTTTCCCTCCTTGTGACACTAGGCTGCGCATCAGGGTGAGGGTGCTGGCGGGGTGTCATGAAGGTGTCCCACGCCTTGGAGAGTGTTGCCCTGCCTTTCTCGGAACTGCTGTGTGCTCCCCTTTTCTCCCCTTCTCGGTTGGCCAAGGTAGCACGTACTCTGCCGCCAGCGTTGTCAGATGGAAAATTTTGGAGCAATTTTTCAACAAGAACCTTCTGGTATTGCACCATTTTGCTTGTCCTCTCCACCGGAGGAATGAGAGATGAGAAATTCTCTTTGTAGCGGGGGTCCAGAAGGGTGAACACCCAGTAATCCGTGTTGTCTAAAATGCGTGTAACGCGTGGGTCACGGGAAAGGCAGCCTAACATAAAGTCAGCCATGTGTGCCAGAGTACCAACAGGCAAGATTTCGCTGTCCTCACCAGGAGGATGACTCTCAATCTCCTCATCCTCTTCCTCCTCTTCTGCCCACCCACGCTGAAGAGATGGAACTAAAGTTCCATGGCTACCCTCTGTAGCGGAGACAACCGTGTCTTCCTCCTCCTCCTCCTCCTCCTCCTCCTCCTCCGCCTCCTCCAATTGTCGCTGAGAAGACGAAGTGAGGGTGCTCTGGCTATCACCTTGTGTAAGCTCTTCCTCCCCCATTTCCACCTCTTCCACATGCAAAGCGTCGGTTTTAATTGTGAGCAGCGAGCGTTTCAGTAGACACAGAAGTGGGATGGTTACACTGATAATAGCGTTATCGCCGCTCACCATCTGTGTCGATTCCTCAAAATTGCGTAAAACCTCACAGAGGTCTGACATCCATTCCCACTCCTCACTTCTGATTACAGGAAGTTGAACGGAGAGGCGACGACCGTGTAACAGCTGGTACTCCACTACTGCCCTCTGCTGCTCACAAAGCCGGGCCAACATGTGGAAGGTGGAGTTCCAGCGCGTGCTCACGTCACACAGCAGCCGGTGAGCTGGCAATTGTAAGCGCTGCTGCAGCTTCAACAGGCCGGCTGAAGCTATTGATGACTTACGGAAATGTGCACACACGCGGCGCACCTTGGTCAAGAGATCATGCACATTGGGGTAGGTTTTTAGAAATCGCTGCACCACTAAATTAAATACATGCGCTAGGCATGGTACGTGTGTGAGCTTGCCGAGCTCCAAAGCCGCCACCAAGTTACGCCCATTATCACACACAACCATGCCTGGTTGCAGGTTGAGTGGCGAGAGCCACTGCTCGGTCTGGTGACTAATCCCCTGCAACAGCTCTGAGGCCGTGTGCTGTTTGTCCCCAAGGCAGATCAGCTTCAGCACGGCCTGTTGACGCTTCCCCACTGCAGTGCTACACTGCTTCCAGCTACTGGCTGATGGGGGAGTGGCGGTGTGTGTAGAGAATTCGGAGGTGGAAACGGAGGAGGAGGAGCCAATAACGTAGGTGCTGGTGGAAACCCTGATGGAGGTAGGGCCCGCAATCCTCGGCGTGGGTAGCACCCGTGCCATCCCAGGGTCCGAGTCGCTCCCAGCCTCCACGACATTCACCCAGTGTGCCGTCAGGGAAATGTAGCGTCCCTGGCCACAAGCACTTGTCCATGTGTCAGTCGTTAAGTGGACCTTCCCAGTAACTGCGTTGGTCAGGGCACGGGTGATGTTACGGGACACATGGTGGTGTAATGCGGGGATGGCACACCGGGAAAAGTAGTGGCGGCTGGGGACCGCGTACCGAGGGACAGCTGCTGCCATCAGGCTGCGGAAGGACTCAGTGTCCACAAGCCTAAATGGCAGCATTTCGATGGCCAGTAATTTGGAAAGGTGTGAGGTTAGTGCTATGGCCTGTGGGTGGGTGGCTGGGTACTTTCTCTTGCGCTCAAATGCCTGGGGTAACGACATTTGGACGCTGTGCTGGGACAGGGAAGTGGATGTGGTCGCTGATGGTGCTTCAGATGCTACAGGTGCAGGGCGGGAGGTATGCGGGCCTGCGCCTTCGACAGGCGATTGGCCGGCACCGAAAACAGGGGAAGAGGAGGCAGTGGTGTGGCCTGCAGACACAGATGGGCGATCCAGGCGTTCCTCCCACTTACTACGGTGCTTGGATGCCATGTGTCGGATCATGCTGGTGGTGGTGAGGTTTCTAGTGTTCATGCCTCGGCTCATTCTGGTGTGGCACAGGTTGCAAACTACAATTCTTTTGTCGTCCGCACTTTCCTTAAAAAAACGCCATACCGCGGAACACCTACCCCTTGGCAAGGTAGATTTACGCAAGGGGGTGCTCCGTGGAACATTTGCGGGCCGGTTTGGTGCGGTCCGCCTTCTTTCTGTAGCCACACCACTGCCTCTTCCAGCCTGTTGCGGTGCTGCAGATGGCTCACCCTCAGGACTGCTGTCATCGCTCGGCTCTACACCTTCCCAGGTGGGGTCAGTCACCTCATCGTCCACCAAGTCCTCCTCCACTTCCTCACTCTGATCATCCTCCTCAAGTCTTGATCCCACCACATACTCAGTCATTGACAACTGTATAACATTCTCCTCAACAAGGTCTTGAGACGGAAATAGTGGTTGATTTAATGGCAACTGTGTCTCATCATCATCATCATCATCCACTACTTCCTTTGACCTTAAATGCCGTTCACATCTGTCATCTTCTTGAGATTGGGTAGCCTCTAGAGGTTGTGAATCAGGGCACAAGATGTCATGTTCCTCTGCAAGCGTGCTTGGAGAGAGGGTCAAATGAAGGATTGGTGATGAGACGAGCTCCTCACTATATCCCAGTGTGGGATCACTTCTTTGACCAGACCGTGTATGGTGGGAGGAAGGATGATCAGAGTGAGGATTATGTTGACCAGACTCTTGGCTACTGAGAGTGGACTTGGTGGAAGACAGGGTGGTGCTTAACCGACTGGAAGCAGTATCAGCTGTCATCCAACCGACCACCTGTTCGCAGTGGTCGGACCTCGAGAGTGATGTCCTGCGACGCCCTGTAAAATTACACATGAAGCTAGGTATGGTGGATGTCTTTCTTTCTTGTGCTCTGGCACCAGGCACAGTTTCTCCGCGTCCTGACCCGCGCCCTGAACTTTCAGGATCACGTCCACTTCCCCGTCCCTTTTTACCCGCCTTCTTCATCTTACACAGAATATGTGACTTTAATATTTGAGTTTGAAAACTTAACAGTATTTCTTATTATTCTGCAACTCTGCAGAGTACACAGAATAGGCTGCTAAACTGCGGTGAAACACACTGAATGGAATATGTGAGTTTAATATTTGAGTTTGAAAACTTAACAGTATTTCTTATTATTCTGCAACTGTACAGAGTACACAGAATAGGCTGTTAAACGGCGGTGAAACACACTGAATGGAATATGTGACTTTAATATTTGAGTTTGAAAACTTAACAGTATTTCTTATTATTCTGCAACTGTACAGAGTACACAGAATAGGCTGTTAAACGGCGGTGAAACACACTGAATGGAATATGTGAGTTTAATATTTGAGTTTGAAAACTTAACAGTATTTCTTATTATTCTGCAACTGTACAGAGTACACAGAATAGGCTGCTAAACTGCGGTGAAACACACTGAATGGAATATGTGAGTTTAATATTTGAGTTTGAAAACTTAACAGTATTTCTTATTATTCTGCAACTGTACAGAGTACACAGAATAGGCTGTTAAACGGCGGTGAAACACACTGAATGGAATATGTGACTTTAATATTTGAGTTTGAAAACTTAACAGTATTTCTTATTATTCTGCAACTGTACAGAGTACACAGAATAGGCTGTTAAACGGCGGTGAAACACACTGAATGGAATATGTGAGTTTAATATTTGAGTTTGAAAACTTAACAGTATTTCTTATTATTCTGCAACTGTACAGAGTACACAGAATAGGCTGCTAAACTGCGGTGAAACACACTGAATGGAATATGTGACTTTAATATTTGAGTTTGAAAACTTAACAGTATTTCTTATTATTCTGCAACTGTACAGAGTACACAGAATAGGCTGTTAAACGGCGGTGAAACACACTGAATGGAATATGTGACTTTAATATTTGAGTTTGAAAACTTAACAGTATTTCTTATTATTCTGCAACTGTACAGAGTACACAGAATAGGCTGTTAAACGGCGGTGAAACACACTGAATGGAATATGTGACTTTAATATTTGAGTTTGAAAACTTAACAGTATTTCTTATTATTCTGCAACTGTACAGAGTACACAGAATAGGCTGCTAAACTGCGGTGAAACACACTGAATGGAATATGTGACTTTAATATTTGAGTTTGAAAACTTAACAGTATTTCTTATTATTCTGCAACTGTACAGAGTACACAGAATAGGCTGTTAAACGGCGGTGAAACACACTGAATGGAATATGTGACTTTAATATTTGAGTTTGAAAACTTAACAGTATTTCTTATTATTCTGCAACTGTACAGAGTACACAGAATAGGCTGTTAAACGGCGGTGAAACACACTGAATGGAATATGTGACTTTAATATTTGAGTTTGAAAACTTAACAGTATTTCTTATTATTCTGCAACTGTACAGAGTACACAGAATAGGCTGCTAAACTGCGGTGAAACACACTGAATGGAATATGTGACTTTAATATTTGAGTTTGAAAACTTAACAGTATTTCTTATTATTCTGCAACTGTACAGAGTACACAGAATAGGCTGTTAAACGGCGGTGAAACACACTGAATGGAATATGTGAGTTTAATATTTGAGTTTGAAAACTTAACAGTATTTCTTATTATTCTGCAACTGTACAGAGTACACAGAATAGGCTGCTAAACTGCGGTGAAACACACTGAATGGAATATGTGACTTTAATATTTGAGTTTGAAAACTTAACAGTATTTCTTATTATTCTGCAACTCTGCAGAGTACACAGAAAAGGCTGCTAAACTGCGGTGAAACACACTGAATGGAATATGTGACTTTAATATTTGAGTTTGAAAACTTAACAGTATTTCTTATTATTCTGCAACTCTGCACAGTACACAGAATAGGCTGCTAAACGGCGGTGAAACACACTGAATGGAATATGTGACTTTGATATTTTAGTTTGAAGACTTAACAGTATTTCTTCCTATTCTGCAACTCTGCACAGTACACAGAATAGGCTGCTAAACTGCGGCGAAGCACACTGAATGGAATATGTGACTTTGATATTTTAGTTTGAAGACTTAACAGTATTTCTTCCTATTCTGCAACTCTGCACAGTACACAGAATAGGCTGCTAAACTGCGGCGAAGCACACTGAATGGAATATGTGACTTTGATATTTTAGTTTGAAGACTTAACAGTATTTCTTCCTATTCTGCAACTCTGCACAGTACACAGAATGTGCTGCTAAACTGCGGCGAAGCACACTGAATGGAATATGTGACTTTGATATTTTAGTTTGAAGACTTAACAGTATTTCTTCCTATTCTGCAACTCTGCACAGTACTCAGAATGTGCTGCTAAACTGCGGCGACGCACACTGAATGGAATACGTGACTTTGATATTTTAGTTTGAAGACTTAACAGAATGTGCTCTAATCTGCAACTTTGCACACTAAACAGAATGTGCTCTAATCTGCAACTTTGCACACTAAACAGAATGTGCTCTAATCTGCAACTTTGCACACTAAACAGAATGTGCTCTAATCTGCAACTGTGCACACTAAACAGAATGTGCTCTAATCTGCAACTTTTCACACTAAACAGAATATTTTTTTTTTTTTTTTTTTGTTTTTTAAACCCCACACACAATATAACCTGCTGCCCCCACACACAGTAGTCCTAAAAAGGACTTTTGGTTCTTTTTTGTCACAATTTTTGTTTTTTCCTCCCTACACTGCCTTTCCCTTCCTATCCTCAGCTCTCCCTGGCTCAGACTGAGCCGAACTCGATGGTCAGGTGCTATACAGCACCTGACCACGGGTTCTGGCCAGCCAATCAGTGTAATGCCAGCAGCCAACATGGCTGCTGGCATTACACCGATGTCAGAGCCTCCCTGCACGTTTATTGGCTGCGCAGCAGCCGCAAAACGTGCGGGGAGGAGACCCGAACATGGCGGGCGAGCACATGCGGTACTCGTACGAGTACCGCCATGTGCCGAGCAGAGCGATGCTCGAGCCGATCCGAGCATCGGCCGAGCATGCTCGCTCAACACTAGTCCTGTCTAAATACCCTCACACTCTTGTTGCATCTCTCTTACTCTTATCTAGTTGGTTAGTTCCTTATTTACGCTAAAGTCAGTCCTCACCTTCGTTGGTTTGATACTTATGAGAGTCGCATACCTTTACAGTATTGAAAAACTCACATCCTATTTACCTACTGCTATGTAATATATAACGGGATTGCCTTCTGTATCCTGTGAGCATTGTATCTCTGTAATGTAGCACTGCTTGATCAACTGGCGATTGTTTTCTTTTTTCTGTATTGTTATATAAATATCTTTATTAAAATTAAAAAAAAATGATTTCAGGGATTTATGTCACAAGCATAAGCAAAGGAGCTCTAATGTGATCTTTTCTGAAATACTACCAGTGCCACAATCTACACCAGAAAGGAAACATGAGATTATGGACTTAAATGTGTGGCTAAAGACTTGGTGTAAGCAGGAGAGAGGTGAGTTTCTAGAACACTAGATTCTTCTTTCACTTGAGATTTGTAGCTATCATTATTAGTCATACTGTGTTGGCTACGATATAATTTCACAATACAATTACTCATATGTGTCTGTAATACCGCAGACTTGTTAACCTCCTCAAGGGCTGGCTAGGCATAATATTGCAGCTCCTGAGATGCTTATGACTATTGTTGAAATAGTCTACATTTATCTATTATACAGCAGGTTAACTAATTCACATAATGGGCAGACCTAACACTGACTGCTTCTGTGACACACTGCTAATATTTTATGTATTGTGCCCCCCAGTTGCACACCTCCACATTCTTACTCCAGTAACAGATTCCTTGATTCATCTGAGAAGCCATATTGTTTATTAGCTTATTTAGCATCACATATTTTTTGACCCGAGCAGGCAATCAGCACATTGCCTTCCCAGATGGAATGACCAGACAGTGTGCTGAGGGTGTGATTTGTAATTGCTGTTCTCGTAAATATTTTTATAAGAGAGGTGGATTGCACCTTAGTAGAGGGGGGAGCAGCTGTGCTATAGTATAAGAGGGTTAGAGGGTTGGAAAAACCCTTGATCTAGGCAATTGGGGTAAGGTAAAACACCAAAGGAAGCTGTAGACAGCGTAGAAGAGGAAATTGGATTAGAGATGGGGTATGGGAGTGACTGGGTGGCAAGGCTTGTTCCGCTAATAGGTATGCACCTATGGTACACCCTGATAAAATGTAAATAATTAATATTTCAAAGAATGCACATACAGAATGGTAGTAACATAAAATGTATACTTGTACAAGGTTGAAGTAGTCTGGCTAGTATGATGGAGAAATTGCAACTGATTGCAATGAATGAGCAGTATAATTTTCTAGTTATTACTTATTGGTTGGATGATACAAATGACTGGGAAATAAATCTAGAGGGACATTTGCTTTTCAGGAGGAACATGGCAATTTAAAGAGGTGAAGGGGTATGCCTGAATGAGAAGAAAGATTTAACACGTAGCTTATATGAATATACTAATGATGGGTCCGGTGAGAATGAAGATGTCCTGTAAGTTGTAACTCACACTGCGTGATATACATAATAGAAAGATATTGGTGACCATTTGTTACAAGCAACCTAATATTTGGGATCTGGAAGAAACCCAGCTGCTACTGAAAATGGATAAGGAATCTCAGTTAGGAAATTTAACCTTAATGGGAGTTTTTGACTACTCTTAAATTACTGGAGAACGAAGTCTTCTAGCAAACACAGGGAAATTATTTTATAAGCATGTTAATGATAACTTCATGTCCCAACTAGTAGAAGAGCCATTTATAAATTAAACATGTTGGACATAGTGATATCAAATAATTCTAAAATGGCTGAAGTGTATGTCTGAGTTGACTGTTCAAAGGGGAATTGCTTGTCATTTCATGGCTGGACTATCAGTATGATATGCTTTAGAATATTTCTTCTCTGTGTACTGCACTTGTGATCTAAATCAGATTGCACCCTGGGTAGGTTACCAGTTCTACATGGATGATTGTCTCTGACTGTCTCCTTGCATATGTTGATTACCTTTGAGCTTTGTATCCCTAATGGTAGTGGGGGAATCCAGACATGGACCCCTTACTCAGGTGTGCCTAGAAAGATCAACTGAACCTCACTGATGAAGCACAAGAAGGCCAGAACGCACATCTGGTGTTGGCTGCTTCCCTTGTTTAGAGACAAATTGCCTTCCATTTTGTGGCTGGACTGCTATCTGAGCAGAACCAGTAAGATATACTTCATGATATTTCCTCTCTAAGTAAGGTACTTACGAGCTAAAAGAGATTGCACCTTGGGGAGTATACCAGTACTACAGAGTTAAGCATCTCTGACCTCCACTTTGAATATGTAAATTACTTTTGGTTTTGGTCTACCAAGTTTACTGGGGAATCCAGACATGGACCCCTTGCTCACAAGTGCTTAGAGAGATTAAGGGCACCTCACTGGTGAGGCCATAGAAGACCTGGGTAGGATACCAGTCACACCAAGCTGAGAATCTCTGACCACCTCCTTGCATACAATATACAGGCAGGGGAGCAAATGAGCGGTAGTGACTATAATATGGTATTCTTTGACATGTATTATGAGAAACCTGTTAACAAGGAATCAGCTAAAACAGTCAATCTTAGAAAGGTTACAGTGCTAAAAGCTTTATTAGACAACATTCAATGATAATCTTCAAAAATATACATTCAGAAGATAGATGGAATTTCTTCAAATGCTTTTGAATAAATATATGTGGCAACTGGCAATATATATGACTGGGGAAGAAATACAAGAGAAAAGAAATAAGATCCGTGTAACTTAACAAAGAGGTTTACAGGCAAGTGATGAATTAGACGAAAGTTTTTAAATTGTTTACTCCAGAAGGGTCAGATTCATCATTTAAAAAATATAAACAATGCAACACTATCTGAAAACAAGCAATTAGGCTAGCTAAAATTATAAATGAGAAAAGAATTGCAAAAGAGGCCAAATAAAATACTAAAAGTGTCTACAAGTGTATTCATGAAAAAATATGAAGGTAGATGTTGGGCTCTTAAACCTAAAACAGGTGAATTAATTAGTGAGCAAAACGCAATGGTCAATACATCTCTTGTATATACAAATTAAGCAGCAATGTCTGGCTTAGGGTAAACAGTGAGAATCACAGCATTTCCTCTGTTATTTACATGGCTTACTGAGAACAAAGTCCACAAGAGACTGGAAAAGGTTATGGTGTCTAAAGCATCTGGATCTGATGACATACACCCATGGGGACTTAAGGAGCGTAATTCAGTAATAGCTTAGCAAGGCCATAATTCTTAATGTTTATTGATTCACTCTTATCAGGCATAGTGCCCTGTCATCAGAGGAAAGCAGATATAGTAGCATTATTCAAAAATGTGCAAAATCTAAACCAGGAAAATACAGACCTGTGATTCTAATAGAATGTGCCCTCCTTAACAATGCAGTACTATGTCCCCAATTAGTTATTGATTACAGCAGAGTTCAAATGCAAACAAAAAGGAAATAAATATATCTGACTGCTCTATGAAAGATGCATCCTTAAATAAATACTTCTAGGAAATAAGTGGCACATATTTAAAAATGTAGTTCCCCATTGCTAGTATGGTGCTCTATTGACATATGAGCCCATAGTACAACCCTACTTGTCCCACAGGAAAGGTCTGAACTATAAGACTGACGTCTAGCAGTTTTAGTTTCCCCATAGACCAGGGGTAGCCAACACTGGTCTTCAAGGGCTATCAACAGTGCATGTATTCAGGATATCCCAGATGGGGAATAGATAGACTAATTAGTGGCTCATTCACTTTAATTTTTGTTCATGCAGTTATTCTGGGATATCCTGAAAACTTGCACTTTTTGTATCTCTTGGGGACCAGAGTTTGCTACTCCTATCATAAACCATTACCACTTGGCTTGAAAACCCAACACAGAGGGTCAGTGGAAGCTGCACACACAAACCAAGTCTTCTGGGTTGTGTTCCATGTAAGAGATTCAGTTGTCTAACGCCATGAATACCTGACAGGGATTTGTTTCTACGTCTGCTCCCATAGGAGCTACCATAGTATACTACTTAATGAAGCATGATAATTGACTTTAAATTTTGTTTTTACTATACATTTACTTGTGTTTACTTGTAAATGCCAGGTTGAATCTACCTTGCCTATCCTAGTCTTCCAGACACTGTCCTGTCTCCAGTATTAATCTCAAGTCACATCTGAGTACAGTATCAGTTATCAGCCCAGTTGTCCCTGCATGGAGTTTGCCATTGTAAGTCCTGTATCCTCTTTAACCCATCACCACATTGCCAGCCATGATCTGTACCAGATATTGCTTACATAATTGCTCCTCTTCCCAACATTATAGTGGCCTATTCAGCTATTACAATGCTGTATGAAAGATTAATTCCCCAGGAAATCCCTTCTGTTAAACACATTATGAACTACGTAATATAAGGGTATATTTCCCCTTGGAACATGTCCCCAGTAAATGTGTGTTCTGAGAAGTAGACTGTCACAGTTCAACTACTTGATTAGTATCTTGTTGACACAGTTATAGAGTATCCCAGGCAGATCAGGGCTAATGTAAAGAAACAAGTACTGTCCATTGAGAGGAAATTATTTGTATGGCCTTGACACTGTTTTCTTCATAAGGGAATTCAAGAATCATGTTGCCTTATAGACTTCAAATGCCAGGAAAGAGCTGAGAGAACCACCCAACACAGATGAAAGGAAAAATACAAATGGAGCAACTGAAAGTTATTATGAAACATGAATAATAAATCAATAGTTTCAGAGCAAATAGCGGAGAAGCGTGGGTCAGCCTTACCCAGAGTGGCCCCTGCTCCACTCCTTCTCAAATGATTTATTTCTTTGCATAAAGAGATCTAAAGCAGTTTTTATTGTATACATTACTGTAATGTATTTTTCCTTGGTATTGAGGTTTTTTTAATGTATTTTATGACTAGAATTTGCAAAATTTTAAATGTCCAAGCAGTTAAACTCCTAGCTTTATTAATTTTATTGACATATCAATGTGCAAGTTAACTCTTTAACCCCTTCGTGTCCACTGACATGCCAGGACCATCACGGTGCTCCAGCACTTAAGGACTAGTGACGATCCTGGCATGTCATGGAGTTCAGGGCTCCCGGCGCGGCTACACGTCGCTCCAGGAGCCCTGACCTGGAAACAAAAAAAAAAGCCCCGTGGTCATCAAGTGGCGGCCGTGCGTGTGCGAGCCGGGCCTTAAGGGGTAAAATACCAGAGGGTGTACAAGACATTGCTTTGCAATTCTGGTCCCTAAAGGGTTAATGCATTAAAGGGATAGTTCAATTGAATGATAAAGTTTCCACCTCTCACCCCTTTTACCTAGTGTAAGCCACCTCCCCTCACATGTGGAATCTGGTCTCTTAACAGGACAGATCACAGCAAAGGACAATCTTCTTACTGTGAACATAAGGAAAACCCTGCCATCCTTGACACGTTTTTCAGGTTGTTCCTTATGCTCACGGAAGATTGTCTCTCTCTACAATCCACCTGGACACCACCATGCTGCTCTGAGGTGAGCAGTGTTACATCAGTAAAAGTGGCGGGAGGGGGATACTTTATCATTCAATTACTCTTGAACTACAATGCTGACAGTATTGAAATAACA
Source organism: Rhinophrynus dorsalis (assembly GCA_037306005.1). Classification (NCBI taxonomy): domain Eukaryota; kingdom Metazoa; phylum Chordata; class Amphibia; order Anura; family Rhinophrynidae; genus Rhinophrynus; species Rhinophrynus dorsalis. The sequence goes on along the minus strand of CM074719.1, from coordinate 587,123,936 downwards.
TTCTGCATGGACCTAATACTATGAAGATTAATTGGAGCTGTTTTTATTGTGAGAAATTACTATCCCTTTAACAACATTAAACACAATTAGTAATACTTCAGAATAAGGACCCTATGCAAATCTGGTGAACACTAAATCCGTTATAGCGAACAAATGAACATTCCCACTGATTTAATTAGGTCTATTTAACCCACTGAATGCTAGAGAGATTTCTAACTAATTGCTTAGCCATGCTGCCTTTCAATCAGGTCACAAGACCCATTTAAATTAATGGAGATTTGAGGGATGTTTTATGTGAGCAATAAAGTGCAGTTGATTTGCCCAAGAACTGCTCTACTTTCGTTTCTCTGCCTATGGCCTTAAAGGTAGAATAGAATTAGAACATCTTCTTATTGTGTTGTTATTATCTTCTATGATTCAGGTTTCATTAACTTTAATTATTTTAAAATGCTACTTTGAATAATTTCTCTGCTGTTGGTGCTTAGGAGGCTGCATGTCAGACTTCACAGTACCATACACATCTGGGAACTCGCTGACCTGGAGATGTTGGTTTTTATACTTAAAAGGGGAACATTCACCTCTTAAAATGTTTTTAGCATAGGTTTAGTTATTAAAGAAGTTTTAATAAATGTGTGGTTTTTTTCACTTATTTTTACATATATTTAATCTTCTGTGCTGTGCACTTCTGCTTAATTGGCAAGCTGAATTTTCAGGGCAGCTCTTCTTCTCCTCCCAACTCCCTCCTAGCTGCCCCAGGGAACGCATTCACACTTCCCTTTGGTGTGGTGTGAATGGCTTCTATTGTTATATCAAGCTCCGGTTAGCATTATACTGCGGTTTCAACTATAGAAGCCATTCATACCACACCGAAGGGAAGCATGAACGTGCTCCCTGGGGCAGCTGGGAGGGAGGTGGGAGGAGAATTAGGAAGTGAAGAAGAGCTGTGCCTGAGATTCAGCGTGCTGTATTATGCTGACCAGCACAGCTTGAAGATTAAATATCTTTAAAAGTACTAAAGTGAAAAAAACCCCAGACATTTCCTAAAACTATGTTAAGAACTAAACCTATGCTGAAACCTTTTTAAGAGGTGATAGTTCCCCTTTAACTAACGAATGGTGCACAGCATTGCCCATGCAGTTAGGCACACCATGTACATCAGGGTCCTCACTGCAGCAGAGATTTTCACAGGAGTGGGTGGGGGCTTCACTTCTGCCCACTCCTGTGAAAATTTGTGCTCCTGATTCACTGCATGCTGCCTATGTCCTCCACCTTTCTCTCTGGGGCGGGGTGGCCAGTGAACCAGAAACCACTTAGATTTTTATATATATAGATTACAGGGTCTCCAGGGACAGTGGCTGGTACAAAGGGCTCAATGAGTTCCCTGTAACTCTGCCCACTTCACTTCAAGTTCCGTTCACTCCTTGTTCTTTCCGTCTCCACTCATTTTATGGGGAAACCCACCTCCCCTCCTCCCAATCCCATTCACCCCAGTCAAGCTCTGCTCACTTCATTATGTGAATAGAATCATTTGAACCTCAGACTTTAGTGGACAGTGGTCCTCTTACCCCCTCTGTCCATCTCTTACTCGTGCCATCTGTTGTTCCTCTATTCCCTCCATGTGCCTCTCTGAGAACCCTCTTGTCCCTCTGTGCCCCTCTAGTGCCCTTCTTTTACCTATTTGTGTCCTTCTGTTAACCCATTTTTGTAATTCGGTTGCTTTCACTAGTGTTTCCTATTGGTTATTTGCAATTTTAAATTGCCATGCAGGTCTCATGTTATAATCATAGTAACATAGTAAATTAGGTTGAAAAAAGACACAAGTCCATCAAGTTCAACCTTCGCCTCATACCTCAGTAACTGAGAATTTTATAGCTGCTACCAATTAAATGTCTTTATCAGACCTTCCTGATCAGCCTACTGATAAACAGTATAACTCTGTATGTTCCCTTTTGAAAGAAATGTATCTAATCTTCTCTTAAATGTATCCATTGTATCTGCCATAACTACCTCCCTGGGCAATGAATTCCACAATTTGACAGACCTTACCATAAAAAAACCCTTCATCTGCTGAAGTGTAAACCTCCTTTCCTCTAATCTCAAGGGGTGTCCCCTGGTCACCTGATCAGGCCTTGGAATAAATACCTCACCGCAGACCCTTGTATTGACCTCTCATATACTTGTACAATGTGATAAGGTCTCCTCTTAGTCGTCTTTTCTCTAGAGTAAATAAACCAAGTTTGTTTAGTCGTTCCTCATATGTCAAGTCCTCCATTCCCTTAATTAATTTTGTTGCTCTCCGCTGTACCCTCTCTAGTTCTAGTATATCCTTTTTCAGAACCTATCTATTGGTCTCATGTAATGGTATTTTGCCCTATCACTTTAGTGTGATAATTTGTGCTGGTTTCTTGTGTAGCTCACAAAAACACACATAGATTTCTGATCATATGACCACTGCTGAAAATACTCAGACACACCTGGTATAGTTGTTTTTCTCCAGATTTATTCCTCCTTTCTTTCGTGCACAAGGTTCACTGTCTGAAAAATTCAGACATCAGAGTCTGGAACATTATGTAAACATGCCAGGACGTCTCAGCAGATATTTTGTTCTCACTTCTCAGATGAGTCATGATGTGTAGATTGTAGGTGGGGTTGGTTAGTGCTGCTTATTCTATACCTAGTAGGAGGCCTTTGTACTTAAAATAACATCTGTCACTTAGAAGGTGTTTAAAAGTCATACACAGAGTAATGAATCTGGGAGTTTGTTCAGCTCTGACACTTAACTGTACTGCAGCTGTTGATATTATGATGTGTAACTAGGAACTAACCTTATCTACTTATTTCACAGAAAAACGTCAAAAAGGAACAACATTTCCATGAAACACATTATAGAAAATGCTAGTGACTGATTGGCAGTTTCCTGGAAAAAGTAAAAATGTTAATAGAATGTGATAACAATGTCACCTGGACACACACACACACACACACACACACACACACACATACCTCACACATCTATGCATACCTATAGACACACATACATACCTCACACATCTATGCATACCTATAGACACACACACACACGCACACAGACACAGGTGAGTGTCAAAGGTAAATAAACAAAGATATCAGGAGCACTCGCTGTTGAGTTAATTTCGGAACCACTCACAGCATAATAGATAGAAACGGAAACAAATTGTCCAGGCAGATGAAAGACTTGTAACTTTTATAACTTGTTAAAATCGTCAGGCATGACAATATCCAAGGGAGCAGGACACAAAAACACTTACAAGATGGCGATCCAAGGTACATCTGACATGTTTTGCTTAATGATTATCACTGTGCCCGTGAACTTGCCTCAGCGACATTCTTACTTCCGGGTTTGCTCTGGCTGCTTCTTATTGGCACTGGGTTTTCAACCCCTCCCAGGGCTTGCCTTTATATACGCCCTCCTGTCACTATACCGGTGCCCTTTCGTGGTGTTCCTGACCAGACGTTTGTTGCTGTGTTCCTGTTCTGTGTATGATTCGGTTTAGTCTGACCTTGCTCCTGTCTTCACTGCCCGTATTGTTTATGACCCAGCTTGCCTGACTACTATCCCGTGACTGATTCTGCTACTACCTCCCTCTGTGTACCCAACCCGGCTTGGCTGACTACCGCTTTCTGTGTACCGATCCTGGCTTGGCTGACTACCGCTCTCTGTTTACCGATCCAGGCTTTGGCTGACTACCGTTCTCTGTGTACTGATCCAGGCTTTGGCTGACTACCGCTCTCTGTGTACCAATCCAGGCTATGGCTGACTACCGCTCTCTGTGTACCGATTCTGGCTTTGGCTGACTACCACTCTCTGTGTACCGTTCCAGGCATTGGCTTCTTGCCTAGAGTCAACTTTCCGCTAGTGCATCTGTTGACCCGGTCTCATGTCTGATAGCCATTGCCTTACGGTTGCCTGTCAGTCTGAACATATCCGTTGCCTCTGGTTGCTCTACTATACAGCCTGTGCCTCTCTGCAGCCTCCATTTGCACTACTATATAACCTGTGCCTTAGCGGTCACTAGTGGTTGCACTACCTGTCAGTCTGCACATATCCGTTGCCTCCGATTGCGCTACTATAAGGTCAGTGCCTCACTGTTACCTCCAGTTGCACTACCATACAGCCTTGCCTCAGTGGTTACATGACCTGTCCATCTGCACCTATCAGTTGTCTCCGTTTGTGTGCTGTACTGCTGCACTCTCTATTGCCTCCGGGTGCGTTATACTCAGTCTGCCTACTATCACCTCTGGTTGCGCTTCGTGCAGACTGTACCTATTCCGGTTGCCTCCGGGCAGCTCCTCCATGTGTTGATTTGAGCCGTCATGTGGGCTGCCTTTACCTGGTTACAGGCAAGGCCGGTAGAGCCTATCCTCTCCCTAATCTATTGGGATGTTTCCCCTGCAGTACTTGCCTCTCCTAGGGCTTCTCCTGACCAGTACTGCTGAGGTTTTGTTCCAGTTCCTGTTCCATTAATTATTCTGCATTTCTGTATTTTGTACATATCTATTGTTATATACCCTGACCTGTGTCAGATTCAAAGTGCTATCCTTTGTTTGGGTCTGGAACTGTGAAGGGCATTTCTGTTCTTTATTAGAAGGCTCTATAGGATATTATCCTACCCAGGGTGCAATCTTGTAACTCACAGTTGCCATCAACAGAGAAGAAATATTCTAAAGCAATCATACTGATCATGCTTAGAAATGACTGTCCAGCCACAAAGGGTCAGACATTTCCTCTCTAAAAAAAGAAGGTAATCCCAGATGCATTATTTAGGCCTTCTTGGGTTTTATCACTGGAATGCACCTGATCTCTCTAGGCACCTGAAATCAAGGATTCCGTGCCTTAAATACTCTATAACCCTTAGGCTTAGGGAAATTGAGTCCAAGGGTTATTTGCATATCCAAACAGAGAGTCTTCTACATAATTCATAGGGGAAGTCAGATGTGTACCCATTTCTTTCAGATGCCTAGAGAGCAGTAGCACCTCTCCGACAAGACCCAAGAAGGCAGAAACATATCAAAAGTACAAAAGTAAAAATGAGAGCTCTCCTATGTCTTTCTATTGTAGATTTGTTCAGTTATATTGCACTATAGGACCTTTTGGATAGTAGCAGCCCCTGTTTCTCTTTTTTATGTGCTATGCAGCCTAGTACATTCAGTGCCATCACTACTTCCTTTTTTGTCCATGTGTGTGTATATATATATATATATATATATATGGGTCAATGCCTCATCATGGTAGGAGTGCTTGCATGTGTCAGTGAAGTTGAGAATAATACCGTCAGGAGCATACACTCCTGGCAGAGTCACCCAAGGTGGACAGAACAAAGCTAAGCCATCAGACTAAACTGATCCAAAATCTGCCAACCCGCAATGGATCAGAGTGGAAGATTATAGTGTTTATTGTCCATTCCCTTAACATGGCTTCACAACATGGCTAAGAACTACTGAGTTCAATCAGGCTGCCTTCGGTCGATTTAGTCAAATTAGTAGATGGGCACTGGCTATATTATAAAGTATAACCCACCTACTTCTAGGATAAAGAGTACTGAGACTCAGAGGAAGAGGTGTTGGCAATAAGAAGAATAGGAGACTCCTCCAACAAGAACTAGATATGCGAGAAGCTAGAGTACACCACTAGAGACCGGTGCTAAAATATGATGGTCACCTGTAGCAGGTTGAGCTGCAGGCAGGTCTGTATAAAGTTGTTAGCCACAAAGCTAGGTGACATCTTTCAGAGGAGCTGAAGAAGGCCCAGGATAACACACTACAGGTGAATTATACACCACTAGCCCCAGGGTGAATACAGTAAACAAAATATATTCCCACAAGAATGAAAGAGAATGACTCACCCGCAGTAGAGCCGACAGCAGGACTGAAAGTGCAGGACCTACAGTAGGCAGATAGAGATACCAGACTAAATTATTCAAAAATAGGCTAGGTTTGATATACACGATATTAGATAAATCAGCAGGAAAAGGAGTATTCAAGAGCAAACTGTGTTCGGTGCATGGGATATCAGTATACTCAGCAGGTAAAGGAGTAGTCAAGAACAAGGTGGGTTTAGTTAACAAGATAGCTGGATAGAAAAATTGGCAGTCAGAAAAGTGGAGCACAACAGGCAGAGCAACACACAATCTCAGGACAACGACTGGAACACTAAAGCACGCACCAGGCGCTCCGGAGGAGCATCATAAATAGAGGGAGGAATGATGATGAGGGATCGGGAACTGAGCTACAAGATGGAACCAGCAGAGAGGCACAGGTGTAATTCAATAAGTGGCATAAAGGAACCATTGATAGACTATGTGAAGGAATCGGATTCTTGATTAACAAAAGACTGACAGACTCAATGGTAAAAGTAGAAATTATTTCAGAAAAACATTGCTTACTGTGCTATCAAACTAAACTGTCTGTATGTTCTTTAAATCATTCAAGTTAATGCCCCTACAAGTAGCTACAGTGATGAAGCTGAAGAATTTTATTATGATATATTATGCCTCTACAAACAGGACAATTACCACTACAAATTTATTATGGGAGATTTCAATGCAAGAATTGGTAAGATCCCAGATGGTGAAAAATCGATCTGACCACATGGAACTGGAAAAAGAGATGACACAGACAACCAACTGATCGGATTTGCACAAGAAAAACATTTCTACATCATGAATTCATTCTACAGGGAAAAAGCCTAGAGGAAATTGAACATGGAAAAGTCCTATGGTAATACAAGTGAAATCGGCTTCATACATGTAAATAATAAAATGATATTCACTGACTGCTCAGTCTTAAATCATTTTAACATTGGAAGAAACCATTGTCTAATCATAACTGACTGCAAGAAATAAAGAAAGAAAATGATGTCAACAAACATGAAGGTCGACACTAACCAGCTACTGAAAAATCATAAGAATTTTGAGTTAGCAATCTCTTCATTGTGCCACAAGACCTTCCAGACACAGACATTTCCAACCACAATTAAAAAGCTGTTGAGCCTATTGTAGACACTGTCCATGCCTTGTACCTACTGTGAAACAAGAAAAAACAACCCAAAAATTTAAAGAAACAGTTGCTATGATGAAAAAGCTCTGAGAAATGAAGCAAAATGGTAATATTAGAAACATGGTAGAATAAGTAGAAATGTGCAAGACCATAAGGAAGCTCATAAAACAAGAAATGCACAAGCTCAGTGTTGAGATCATCAAAAGGACACTGTCACGGTAGGCAATAATGACAACAATGTAAGATAAAGGAACACCGCTTTATTGAATAGATATGCAGGCAAGATAGCAAACTCCAAGTGAACGAGAGCCAGTACCAAACCCGAGCAAGGATATCCCACCATGAATGGGAGACTGCTGCGGGGCGGCACCTAAGCGAAAGACCCACTGCTGGGTAATGAGCAGAGCCCTGAATAGGATAGACAGACTAGGCCTAAGTCAGTTTTAAAGGGCTGGGTGGTCAAAGACACATGTCAGGTAACAGCAGGGAGGAAGAGGCCAGACCAGGGGTAGTACCAGAGTGGGCAGTCTACCAATACCGGGGTCAGACAATGGAGTGGGAAGTCAGCCAATGCCAAAGGTCACACCAGAGCAGGCAGTCAGCCATAGCCAGAGGTCAGAACCAGAGTGGACAGTCAGCTAATGCCAAAGGTCAATACCAAAGCGGCAGTCAGCCAAAATCATAGCATCAGACACAGGAGGAGTCACAGTCAGGCCAAGGGTCATACACTGGAGCAAGGAGAGCAAGAAGTAAATGTACTGCACTGGAACACCACATAAGGGTAATGACTGTGGTGTTCCAGGCATTAATATAGGGCAGCTAGGAGGTGGTGTACACAACTAGCTAAATCGGCAAAATAATAAGCGGTGCGCAACATCACTGGCACATGTCTAGATGACGCACGTCCGTCAAGCTATCTGGATGCGGAAGCAACCCGCATCTGGAGAAGCGGCCGGGCATCTGCGAGGGGGACCAGAAAGCAGCCACCTCTCCCTTGCCGGCCGCATAAGGTAAGTCACGTGCGGTGACAGACAATAAGGGCTAAATAAAGCAAGATGAAAGATTGTTATACATAGGAGCCAAATATTTGCATTGAAGCTGGAATATGGTACAACCGCTAAAACGCAACAACAAATACTAAAATGAGTGGAAGAATTGTATTCAAATCTTTGCAAGGATGAAGAACAACAACTGAATGTAGTATCAGAGGCTGAAGCTGTGCCAGAAGTTTTTGTACAAGAAGTATAAGTTGCAATAAAATCAAAGCAGCTGGACCTGATAAAGTTATTACTGAACATTTGAAAGGCGAAGGTCAACCCTTATTCAAAGCCCTAGCTAAATTATTTTCAAAATGCCTACTACTTGGCCTAAAACATGGAAAAATGCAGACGTGATCCTACTGCACTAAAAAGGTGATAAGATGCATCTAAAAAACTACTGGCCAATAAGCCTATTGCCAATCGTCTACAAGGTTTGCACAAATGTACTATCAAGAAACTGCCTCCAGACATGTAATAAATAAAATAGCCTCAATTTATTGTAATGGTTAAAAGATTATAATAAAGTACGTCTTTAAAAAACACAAAGAAAATGATATTGAATAAAAGGAAACAATTGAATCCTATTTCTTGGGCAAATAAAGTAAAACAAAAAGAAATATATATATATATATATATATATATATATAAAAATATATATGAAAATAGCGGATAGTAAGCTTGTCTGTGCATTTTGGGATTTACGAACCCTTCATCAGGACAATTGAATAAACAATGTTATATGATCTGCACCAGTTAGCTACTTCTATAGGCTCTAAATTGCTGTCATTTCTACTAGAAAGGCAGATGGAGTCCTGCTTGTATTTTATATGTTTGAGCAGTGATATATCTAAGTGGTAGCAGGTTAAAGGGTCCTTATATACTCACTGTATCACCTCTGAGCCAGCAAGGACGTATAGTCTAGAATCTGTTATTGGTTACTTTAATAGTTAGTATTTCAAAGATCTCTGGGTCAGCACAGTTTGAAAGTTCCCAGGTTTGGTCAGGACAGTGAACTTCCCCACTAGAACACAGGTGTGTTGATCAGAAAGTCAGTCAAATTGATTAACAAATCAGTGCTCAGACAATCCTCCAATCCTGGTCTGTTAGTGGCCCCAAGGACATGGGTGAGAACCACTACTCTAGTGCACACCTCAAACTGAGGATACATGAATTCTAGATCCAAGAGCTGTGCTGGTGGAGTTGTTCATTTTCACTATTGCATGCTACAAGGTATTGAGCAAGTTGGATGGATGTACTATTCCGATCTGGAGCAATTCTGGAGCAAGCCAAATGCAGCATGGGAGACACGTAAAAATTCCCTTTTAATTAAAATGAGCTTTTAGCCTAATTAATGCATTGGAGACCTCCCAATTATTCAAGGGGTTGAACATTTAAATCAATGGTGAATGCAGTGGTTTGCCCCAGATTATTCCTTTAAAGAAGATGAAAAATACCGGATGCTGGGCTACATGGGAACTACTGCAGCTTGCATTTTCATAAGTGAAACATTTTGTTAAAGAGATCCTAGGAGCCAGTGCTGTCCAAATCCAACCCTCAAGGGCCACCAACAGACCAGGATGTAAGGATTTCCCTGATGAAGCACAGGTGAGTCAGTCACAATAAATGAGCCACTGATTAACTCACCTGTGTGTAATCAGGGAAATCCTTACATTCTGGCCTGTTGGTGGCCCTTGAGGACTGAACTTGGACTGCCCTGCTTGGAGCCATAGAGCAAGTTAGATCTATAGAGGCTATAATAGGGATTAGGAGGGAGATAGGTAAGGAGTGGGATTGCAGGTGTGGGTTTGGAAGAAGGAATGGTTGTGAGAAGGGTCCAGTCCAATAAAAGGGCCACCTTCCTCTTCTTGCGTCCTTGTATCTATTACAGAGAGCAGTGAGTGAGTTTTCCTTCCCATGTGTATTGGTAATTAAGGTAGATACCTGTTTGAGGGGAGTGAATTTTGTCATAGTTGGATGGGGCAGGGGTTCTTAAGGAGGATTAAGGTATCACTGCTGCTTACAATGGCAGTTCTTATCCCCTTTAAACCTTTGAGTGCCAGAGAGGTAACCCGCTGGCACTCTAAGGATTAAAGTAATTGGCTGGTCACAGCTGGTCTCTCTAACAGCATGGTGTCTTTGGGAGAATGGTGAGTGGGGTGGGGGTTTACCCACTGTGCTGGTTTTGGTGAGAATGCTAATGGGGGAAGTTGGTGCAGTGATTCACCACCAATTCAATCCCAAACATGTGTTGGAGAATGGAGACTGTGCCAAGAATCCTTATAGTTTGTTATGTTAGGGTTATCTTAAGTTTTAGGTTGTATATGGTAGATTATTGATGTAATGCTCAGTAATATGTAATCCTTCAAGTGCCAGAGGGTACACAACGCATTGTGAATCAATGCATTGCGTATCCTTTTGCAAAGCATTGCGCACCCCTCTGGCACTCAAAGTTAAGTTATGTTCTAATTGAATTGCATTTACCGTATACATTTTAATTGTGTATTTTCCCTTTCTCGTTCTTACCATGTTAAATTAATAAATGCTGTGGCTTTTTTTTTCTCCTCACAAGTTTTTGTTATTTTCTTTGGTTGAATAATAAGGGTATAGGTAAGAGTGCGCTAATTTCATTGTTTTACTCTAGTGACCCGATGTTGCACGGTCAAGGGATGATCTGAAAATACTATGTATATTAACCCCTTAAGGACCCATGATGGTCCTAGACTGTCATGGAATTCCAGGCTCCCTGCGAGGCTGCACGCCGTTTGGGGAGTCCGGAATAGAATTGCACACAAAAAAAAATGCTCTGTGGTCCTTAAGGAACCGCAAAGTATGTGAGTGGCCGGTACTTAAGGGGTTAAGTTTGCAGAAAATAGTTATATCCGCTCCACTGGAAATAACCTTCTCTGTCTGTAGTCTTGTTTGCACCGCATTAACCAGAGGGGAATGCAACGCATTGACTGTTTTGACAGCTCTGACATTATTGATCTATTCGTAACCCTTCGATTACTTGAATAGCCTCCTACTAAAAAAACAAAAAAGCTATGCATATTAATAAGAAATTAACTCAGGTTCAGTCAGTCCCATGATAACTGAGTTATTACAAACATTTGCAAGCTCTGTCCATAATGGGTAATTTCTGGCATTTCCTCATTTTGCTCAGCAAAGCTGCCTGGTATGCAAATAACTATAATATGCAATCAACTTCCAGTCTGCTTGCGTCTAAACTAATCAAAATTGATGTGTTTTTATTTTACACGCTTCTAAAACACTTAGCAGTCCAACTCCATTATACAAGAATACTTTAGAAATAATTTAATCCACGAATGGCATTTTATTTTTTATTCACGATAATCAAGCTCTGTAAAGTGGAATTAGCTTAAGAAGATTTGACCGAGACCCTAAATATGAAAAGAATTCTGTTAACACATTCCATAGAAACTTTGGACCATATCTGATACTGAAGCTATAGCCAAGCGTTAAGTAACCTTTTAATTGCCAGATGCTTGAGGATTTTTTTTTTTTTGTATGCTACAATTTTATAAACTGTGCTATCAAAAAAAAATGTCCAACGGATGCAAAATTTGGATATCACATAAAAATAGTTGACTTTGCTATCCTATTCCATGTGGTGGCTTCACCACGTTTTATGTCATTACTTAAAAATAATTAATTCGAAATGTCTACAACTTGTGCTTACAAACCAGGCACGCTTTGCAGACCTTTCCAATGAATGAATGCTTTAGCAATAATGCGATTCTGGCTCTGCTGAAGAGCCTCCTCGAGTTGTATGACGCGAATCTCCTGCTGTCAGCTTTACAGATGACATCAGGAGAAGGGCAGGGAGGGATTTGAGAGATAGGGTTTGTGGCAATTAGTTTCTTTTTTTAATCACTACCTAACTCTAAATATTTTTATGGGACATTACTGTCCCTTTAACACAAATTAATAGAAAGGTACTCTGTAGAAGCATTAAATCCAGATATACATGTAAAAGCTTGTGCCTGTGCCAGACTAACAGGACATGTGTAGGCACAAGTGGAGCACAAGCCCTGGATCCCAGTCACGTTCGCCCACATTGTCTAAACAAGGTGCCACTGCCATTAACCCTCTGAGTACCAGAGGGGTACACAAGCAATGTGTCCTGGTAGCCCCTGGTCTCTTGTAAGTGCAGAGAGCTGCTGATCATCTCTCTGCACTTTATTAACTCTTTCATTGCAAAGCAATGCGTTCCACAGCCCTCTGGCACTCAAAGGGTTAAAAAAGTTAAGTCATTGCAATCTGGTGGAGAGCAATGAGTTACCACACTGAATTGCACGTCTTTTTCCTCTATACTTATGTCTCTGGAAGTCAGGTGAAGGTCAGGAATTTTGGATCTGGAGTAAGACAGTCTCATCTGACAATGCATTCTGGGAGAAGCAGATTCAAAATGGGAGCTAAGTCATGTGACTGGACAGAGATCATTGGTAAGAGCCAGAGCACTGTGTGTGTATGCATGTGTGTATGCATGTATGTGTGTGTGGTTCTTGAGTGTGTGGTGCGTGTATATCTGTATATATGTGTCTGTCTATGTGTTTCTGGGCCAGAGAAGAAAAGAAAAGCAATTCTGGAGCAAACCAATTGCGCCATAAGGGAAAAATAAAAATGCCCATGTTTAAATAGAGACTGTCATCACTTAACTTGCTTTGCAATGTGTTGGAGATATATGTAGTATTCAAGGGGTTAAAGGCCCTATTTAGATCAATGAGAATGTGGGGGAAGTTTATGTTTCCCCTGGAGTGCAGTTGGTTACTCCAGAATAGCACTTTTATTTTATCCATAAGGATCTTTGCATCTTATGAGAATTTTCACGTGGTTGATTTACTCAGAGCATTTAGCATGTCATCACAGATTTGGTCTGACACCACATTGATACATCTACAAATTTAATGCAGGTAGCTGCATTTTCTATGTATTTTGATCAACAGTGAGATCAAAGGAGTATTGTTGTAAATGTCATATCTATTCAGTTCCGTCATCAAGTGGGGACAGGGTGGACTGGTGTCCAGGGTCAGACAAGAGGCCCAGGAAGGCACTCAGCCACATAGACTGTATTGAGCAGAGGCAAGATTACAGCTGTGATGGAACTCATCATTAATCGTTTGAGTACCAGAAACGTATCCAACGTGTCACCCCCTGGCACTCAGGTTAATGGTGATCTTCTGATTCATCCCAGATTAACATGGACATGTAGCTCCAAACATCTCCGATAAAAAGGCCTATCTTCATCAGTAATGAAGATGAGTATATTTGTCCTAGTGTAAATGGACAAGTGTTGACTGTTTCAGTGCCCTGCAATTTGCCCAGCAGATAAGCTGTCCTGCTTGCTTCTACCAGATCCCAAGTTCTCTAAAAGATGAGAGTCGGTATCTTGTTAGCTGTAGAAATACAGGATGCAAAATTTTTTGTAAAGTTGATACCTTTATTGGCTTACTAAACAGATTTAAAATGCAAGCTTTCAAGACTTCTTAGGCCTCTTCCTCAGGCATGTTAGTGTGCCATGCCAGCCAGTTTATAAAACAAAACAAAAAGAGACTTAAATTATCCTCTGAGGCCGAGAGGTGAAATCATGGGAATTTTTTTTTTTTTTTTACATCTCTCTCCAGTACCTACACTGTGGTGAGTGCTGGAAGCTTCCTATCTCTCATCACAAAGTCTAACTATTCCTACTGTTGGAGCAGGTGTGTGGAAGAATGAAGCAGGCCAGCACACTCACACAGTGTTCTGGGACCAGAGAGTTCCATTCAGCCTTTTCATAGTGTGTATGCAGTAGCAAAGGTAGAGTGACTCCATGCGCTCCAACAAAATTGACTTTATTTCTACCACCCTTTAAGGATTAGAAGTGTGCACATCAAGTTAACCTGTGTGTCAGAGAGGGATGCACTGCAATGCCCATCAGTGAACTGAACACCCTCCTGGCATTCAAGACGTTAGGTAAACATTATGGGCAACTGAGATATAACTTAGCCAGGACTCCTCAGTGATTTTCTGGTGTGTGAGTCCAATGCTTAATTGAATTACACCACAGGGGGAGATGCACTAAGTGGTGATAAAGTGTTGATAAAGTGGAGAAGACTTCTCCAGTGATACCATTTCTCCATGTTATTCTATGGAACCAATGCACTAAGATCTTACCAGCTTTGGAGATCTTAGTGCATAGGCTCTACTGAATAAAATAGGAACTGGAGAAGTGATAAACTGGAGAAGTCTTCTATGTTTTATCACCTCATTATCCACCGTTAGTACATAACCCCCAATGGGTTGGAAAGCTGAATCTGCTATTGTTTTGTAATCTGACTCCACATTGACATCCAAAAGAAGAGTGACCTTCAGACCCAAATTTAGTTCAAAACAGGAAAGGAGTAGTGACTTATAATAAGTGCAAATACCATTGTGCACTTGTATCACTTGCATAGTACCGTTCTCCCACTCCTTGTCTTCTGATCTAGGTGCAATGTCATCTTATTTCACTCTGTTCCTTGTAACTACAAAGCTCAAAACATGTCGGCACTATGAATTTGCACTTTCTTCTAAAGAAAATATAGTAAAGCAGGGGCGCTCAAGCCTTTCCCCATACCTCCATAACAGCAGGGCCGGCCCTTGCATGGGTCCCGGTGCGGCCATGGACCCAGGCGGCACTCTGACAAGGGTGGCAATTTGTCACCCAAAGGCATGTTTTTTCGTGCGCAGTGTCTCCCACTGCCGGCACTGATGACAGCTGGGACAATGTCACATGCGGAGATGCTGTGTGGAGCATGCCGGGGTTTTCTTCCTCTGTTCGGAGGCCAGTGCAAGTTTAAAACTGGCGCCCAGACTGACGAAGAAAATCCCAGCATGCACCACGTTGCGTCTCTGCATGTGACACGGTCCCGGCTGTCATCAGTGCGGGCAATGGGGAGACTGAGTAAAAAGCAGGAGCCAGACAAGCAGAGAAGAGAGGGAGCGAACCAGAAGGAGAAGAGAAACAGGCAAGGGGGAGAAAGAGGCACAAGAGGTGAAAGAGAGACAAAAGGGGTGAAAAAGAGGGGAAAAGAGAGGCACAAGAGGTGAAAAAGAGGCACAAGAGGTGAAAAGAGGCACAAGAGTTGAAGAGGGGAAAAGAGGCACAAGGGTTGAAAAGAAAGGCACAAGAGATGAAAAGAGGCACAAGGGGTGAAAAAGAGGCACATGGGATGAAAAGAGGGGAAGAGAGAGGCACAAGGGGTGAAAAGAGGGGACAAGAGAGGCACAAAGGGTGAAAAGAGAGGCACAAGGGGTGAAAAGAGGGGAAAAGAGAGGCACAAGGGGTGAAGAGAGGGGAAAAAAGAGGCACAAGGGGTGTAAAAAGGCAAGGGGGGAGAAAGACGTACAAGGGGTGTAAAAAGGCAAGGGGGGAGAAAGAGGTACAAGGGGTATAAAAAGGCAAGCGGGGAGAAATATAATATAATAAAGGATGTGGCGTGTTTTGGTGGGCTTGGTTTTGGTGTGCGGGGGGGGCAGCATTTCATCCTTGGACCCAGGCAGCACAATGTCTTGGGCCGGCCCTGCATAACAGTGCAGGGTTTCAGGATCTCGTCACATGAACACAGGTGACAGCAGAAGGACCTGCCTGAGTTACCGACAATCAATTGTGTTTAATTGATAATAACAGTGTTACAAGATAATATGAAGGTATTGGCACTAAACAGTCAATAATTTGATTCTGCTGAGCTGAATGAAGAGACTGAGAACCCTAATACAGAGCTTAAACTGGTATAAATGGACATATAATAATAAATGTAATGAATAGTCCCCAATCAGTTCTAAATAGTTTTTGATTGGTCTTTAAACAGTAATATAAAGCCCAATAAACTATAGTTCACCCAGCCAGGACCAGTCTAGCTAAGAGTAATCCCCAGTACAATATCGTCTCAGATCGAAAACAATAGGTACATGTAAAAGAAATAGGGGATATGGGGAAGAAACTCTGTGTAGTAAAGTGTAAACATTTCAACAAGACTTCAAGATTTGTTTTATGTTTTATAAGTAGGTTCCCAAGTGAAACTTCCTCTTCACCTTCACACAATATATGACTACTTTGTAACAGTTAATTAATGTATGAATGTATGAAAGTGTATGGTGGAGTGGAGGTACCATTCAACAAGTCTCTTGATTGGTAGTTTTCCATATACTTATTCATTCAACTATGGCTTAATATCCCCGTAGCGGGGATTATTTAAGTAAGACACTACACCAGTCATTGAAGTTTCATGGTCAATATCCTTGATACATTGCAAGCTCCCCTGCCCCCAAAGCTTGATACCTAAGGGATCTTCTGATCAGTCCCTCTGGCTTAATATAATGTGTGCAATACTACTTTTATATTAACAATGCTGGTAATATATTGTAAACATTTCATAGTTTAGACTATTTCCTGTATGTATCCTTTTTAATTTTTATCCTTATACAATTAAATAAAATCCCTTTTGTCTTAGATATTTTTTGAATGGAGCGACCGTATATATGATAGTGTGTAGTAAATGAATATCATGCCCACAAGTCCTCTGGTGTTTTTATAGTAAAATCCTCACTAGGCCAGGTACTATATTGTCTTTAGAAGAAGATGCAAATTCATAGTGCCGATACACTTTGAGCTTTGCAGTCATGAGACAGACACCAAGGGGAGAGAGAGGGAGAAATAGTGTCATGCTCCTTCTGCTTTTCCGTTTTTTTCTGGAATATTTTGCCAGTTGTTTGGTTTTACTCTCGGTTCACTTTCCCCGTTGTCTCTCCAATCCTTTATCTAACTTGGGTGTGATCTAAGCGTTCTTACCTTGACCTGTATCTAGTCTTATACATGTATTTCCAATATTCCTGACTCAGCTATTCCTAACCACCCCTTTGTTACCTGATTCAGCTTCTTGTTTCTTTTCTGGTATCGAACCTTGGCTCTGTTCTTTGAGTATTCTCCTGCCTGCTCCTTGTGTGCTGCGTTGTCTGACTGGTTCTTTGATCCCGGCTAATTAGACCTCACTACGACTCATCCTCGGTACCGTGCTTGATGCCAGTTACTGACCCAGCCTGTCGACCATTCTCTGCCCGCTCCATTGTCCCCCCCCTCAAATAACCTGCTCCCTGTTGAGCTCAACAACCTAGACCAGGTCGAGTCCAACCTTCCGACTACCGGTCGAACTCAACACCTTCTTGAGTTGGAAGTGGAACTATTTGAGGGAAGTTTTATGGGGGTTGACAGCTGGTTTCTATCTGGAAGATGCTCACTATCTGGTGTGAAAAATGTGAGTACAACTTCCTGGGATGCCTTGATTATCACTTAAAGTTTGATTATTTAGGGAGGGATTTCTTACACCTGGCATGCCAACATGTAAATACAAATTTGTAAATATGGTATTGTGCGCCATCTTCTGGAACAAAGAAGTATTGCTACAAGGGTTATAAAATCGAAAATCTGTTATTTTGGGTTTGACCAGTCAGAGTGGCTTAATATATCAGTGTTTCCTGGTCTGACTGTTACAAATAGGGATCTGGCATTATCTGGAGGGAGGTCATCAGCCTGGACTTCCCCAGCACAGTATCTCCAGCTGGACTACGAGACACTCTATATACATTCAAGGGTATATCCATTATCGGAAGGTGGGACCTGTCTCTTTCTAACTTGATTTATTGATGTTATACTCAAGAAAGGCTCAAGTACAGGTCCATTACCTTCAGAGTTTTATACATGCGCCTACTTATATATATTCATTTATGTACAGTGTTGATTTATTGGAAATAATGTCCTGATGATCATGATTACTGTCCGCATGACATATAAATATAATTTTTATTTTTTAATTGTCCATATTCGTGAAACGTCGAAATCCATTTACCCGTTTGTCATCACCCACTCTGGAAGCTGATCTGCTGGGAGTTGTGTAAGCACTTCCCAGCCTATAAGAGACTGCCAATTTTTTTTAAATCAAGAATGACATATAAAAGCCAGTCTATATTCAAAATTCCAGCAGTTTGACTCTGGAAATGTCCCCAGAGGTCACAAGGATGGCTCACTGCTGGTCCAAATGTCTTCCGCCACCAGCGGAGATGGTTGCGGAGGCAAAGGGGGGGTAAATAGATTTCAAAGTTTCACGAACATGGACAAGTAAAAAAACTAAAATTATATGTATATGTGATGCGGACCTTAAGATGCCACCAACAGGAACACTTTGAGTGAGATCAGAAGAAAGAATAGAAGACTGAAGAAATGAAGACAGAAGAGAAGAAAGAAGGAAAGATAAATGAAGAAGCCGGACAGTGGATGACAGGTAAGTGTTACATTTCGGACTAGCTTTAGCTCAGTGTCAAACAATGACAGTTTGCTTTTTTTTCCTTTGATGTTTCAACAATTCAAGCTATTTAGAATGAGTTGTGGGAACAAAAAACAATAACAAGCATTTTGCCGAAACATGAGTTTTGAACAACAAAACTCTTTTTGCCATATACCTCTCCAGTAACAGAATAGCTGGGATACATGGTTGATTTTTTTTTGCGTTAGCGTTTTTGCTATTACCGCCAGTTTAACCGGCCGTAATAGTATTGAGCCCCTATAGTTTCTTAGTTTAAGTTCACCTGGTGCTATTTCTACTGTATTTTTCAAACCGATAATGGATTATAACACAGAGAGTGTGATGTTGGTACATACTTTTTCCTCAATTGAGTAATTGAGTTGCTTGTGTCAAACTGGAAATGTATAAATTAAAAAAAAAATCATAAATATTTATAGCACAAAAAGCACAGAAAAAAAGCTAAAACTTACAGTCTTCACTTGTTGGCATGGTAAAGCTCACTTCCTACTTTCTGATTTCCCTTGTAACTAGAAATCCTGGAATGAGTGCAGGGCTACATGGCTGTGGATGGCAACACGCCTGTTGATCGTAGCTGAAATATCCAAAGAGAAAATCCAAAGGACAAGTCAAAGGAGCATGGAGGATAATGCAGAAGGCAAAGGTACTTGAGAAGGTCTGACCAGGAATTGTAGGTTACAATTGAGCAGACAAGCATAAGGTCAGGAGTCTGGAGGAGAGAAAGCAGAGGAGAAGGAGCAGGGCACTAGCAATAGCAACAAGCAAGGATATAGAACATGTGGTTACATGCCCAGGGGTACCAGAATAACTGGTCACTGGTGGAGGTTTCTCTTGGTTTTTTATAGCACTGCCAGGATCTACTGCACGTGATGTATGCAACATCACTGGAGTGACCCATGCATCACAAGACAGCAGCAAGAGTCTGTCACACATATGATGTATCTACTTATTGAGAGAGCATGCAGGTCTAAAGTGGCAAGCGGCAGGTGAAGCAACATGGCCTCAAGATTGCAAGTGTCTCCCAGATAACACATTAGTATTAAACTAAAATGTATCTTGTGCTGCATCATGTCTCAGTGTGTGTGTGTTGAAAGTCCACTGCTTAGCAAACAGGAGAGAAAAAGGAGGTATTGTTTATAGCACACTCCCAGGAGTCATAGCACCCCCTTTTTCATGTGCTAATGTATATACTGTAGTTAGGATGTTAGTATGTTTTTAATAACTAACCCATTATTGAACACATAATAAATGTGTCCTTGTACTTAGTTCCGCGTTTATGTCATAAGTACCCTGTGAATTGCTTAGCCAGTATACCTATTTCGTTGCATGAAGGTTATCTGCAGTCATGCTTTTAATCTGGTTTTTATTTTTCTCTCTTAATTTTTTGATTGTATAATTTTTAACACAATAAATAATTATTACTTTTCATTATTTATTATCTCATCTCCCAATACGAGGAAAAAAATTGTTTTGTTCCTGGGAGTAAAATGTGTGCTATAAACAGCACCTCCTTTTTCTCTCTTGTATATAAATTATTATAATTGGAAACTGTAGTTAAACATTAGTTAAATGCTAAAATACTGTCACGTACAGAAGATGACCTTATGGTAGCTTGGGGTGTGAAGAATGGGTTTCGTAGCTAGAGGGAAAAGCCAGCCCCTGGTGTGACCTTGTTGCAGTGAAGCCAGGTATTTAAGTTTCTAACCACAAGGTCAGACATCTAACCCACGTTGAGCCAGGGCCAGATCTGGATGAACACACCTGGGAACTGAAGAGAATTAGGGTTGCATTCTAGTTTTGAAGTGTTGACAGACCAGACATTATCTGAAGGAAAAGTAGGTTCCAACTACAGCTTTTCTAAGATGATATTTAGGTGAGAGAAGGACTCTAGACTCACTTACATGGACCCTAAGCAAAATAGGGACTTGGACCACTTAAGAAACAAGGGGACAAGGTCCATTTAAGAAATATGGAGATGAGGTCCCTTTAAAAAAAAAAAACATAAAGGCCTCCGACCAAGACAGCAGGCATAAGTAAGCCTCATGTGGATAGTAGGCTGGATACTTGATGCAAGCCTGCTACATACAGCAGCAGGATACAGGAGACAGAATAGCCTGCAGAGAAGTAGACAACTGATTCCATGGCAAGCGGTAAGCCACAGAGGTGAGATAATCCAATGATGGATTAGAGCTCCATAGGGCCCTAGGCAAGGTACCAGTTTGGCGCTCCACATCCTCTGATCTGTTGCGTCTGACACAGAGTGCTGCTGGCAGGTAATGGCATTGTGGCTCTCATGGATGTGGGAGTAACTGAATGATGCTGGTCTCTTGCAACAAAAAAGGCATCTGGCACAAGATGTTAGCAGCAGCAACAGCAGGGTCTCTGTTTATGATCCATCACTTGCAGCCAGGCCCTTCATATTTCCATGGGCCCTAGGCAGTAGTCTAGGTTGCCATAAAGGATGCTCTGGCTCTGAGGCCATCAACTGTGCATAAGAAACAGCTGATAGCAGGCTCAAGCTAGGATGCTGCAGCACAGTGCAGACCAGAGATGCTGAAGGAAAATGAGACCAATGACTACCAAATTGATAGACAAAGAAAGCAGCTGAGCCATAGGGTCAGAAACAGAGTCAGCAGCTGCACAGAGTGCTAAGGGAGCAACTGGAGAGAAGTCAAGGAAACTGAAGGTCAGTCCAAGAAGACAGTAATAAAGGGGCAGGTACTGGAGTCTCAGCAGGTAACTGGACTCATGGAAAGGACAGCAAGTTAGGCAGAAGGAAATTTAAATACACCTAAGAACCAATAGAAGCTGAGGCATTCAGGGAGGCAAAGCATGACAAATACATCTTCACTTGTTGTGACAGTGCATTGTCATTCTCTCATTGTTTGACTGGGATTCCACCATGTTTTTTTTCAGGGTCCAGAAAATAATTTAGATTGGGCTATAATCACGATCAAAATCTTTATTTCCAACAGCAAGCACAGAATGTGGAGATGAAGCAAACCAAGGTATGTGCCCATCCAGCAAAACAAGAATATAGTGACAGTCTCCTGGAGCTTCCCTTTGCCCATGGCCCTGGCTTTTCCCACTCGTCATCCTCCAATGGAGCAAACAACAAATCTGTAGGCAAACCTCACCCCAGGAGATCAAAACAGCCAATCAAGCATTCAGGAGTAGGGATGGGCAAAATGGAAAAACAGAACTTCCTGCAAAAATTGGTGTTTTCACACTTTTTTTCTACTTTTGTCATTGCGTTGAAATCAATAAGAATGAATCCCCCCTATGTATTCCTGCCGTGATAGTATAAATAGGGTGTTAGGTTACTACATTGAGAAAGAGAGAGAAAGCATCCACATTTTTATGTTTCAGGAAATAGTCAGAGAGTGCAGCTGTCTGACTGACAGGCAGTCTATGCAGACAGATAAAAGAACACCCAAGAGAGAGATAAGTACAACTTGTTTGACACTCACTCCTACAACTGAAGAAAAAGAGGGACAAGCACATAATGAGGTGTCCTGCCATTGCATGCCTGCAGCAGTTGCTGAACTGTACTGTAGTGATGTTGTGAAAGAGTGAAAGCTGCTGCTGAAATGTTAATATTAGCTACTTTACAGGCAGATAGACAGGCAAAGAGAGGGAGAATGAGTCACTTGCGGTTGCAGGGAGATTTATCTGTAGACGATGACAAACAGGGGCAGTTTATAGAAAAATCAAACAAACAAACAAAAACCAAAATAAACTTTTGACTCTGAGGTGACATAGAAAAGCAGGGGCCTTGACCTAAACTTTTAAAGAGGCTGATATTGACAGATACTAGAGGCAAAGGTGTACAAGATACATTACTTTGAGTGGGGCAAGACATCAAGCTGTTCTGTTGTGTACTTACAGTAAAAATAAACACTACTTTCATTATGTCCAAAAAACCTACTAGGTGTAGGGGCAAAGTAAAAGGACTAGGGGGAGTGCATGGACATGGTAGTAAAGTGGTAGTCTAAAAACTGACTGTGGCCATGGTTGCTGCAGATTTTGCAATAAATGATGATGAGTCTACTCTTCCTGAGGAGTCATTTGTAAAAGTGATCTGAAAAAATCCACCATCACCACCAGCAGTAGTAGTAGTAGTAAATCTTTTTTAAGAACACTGAAGATGACATTGTGTCTCATTCTAGTGTTGCTGGCATAGAGGTGGACACAGAGACTCAGACAACTGCTGCATCTGACAATGAGACTAACACCCATCTGCAAAGTAGTGCAGAATGTTTTATACATCCCCCTAAGGGGAAAAGTAAAAAGCAATTTTTTGAAATTGCAAAAACCTATTAGAAAATGAATGTAGTGGGGAAGAAATGCTTGATGCTGATGATGACCTAATTATTATTGATGATGATGTTGATGTAGAATATATCCATCTCTTCTTCTGATACAGATGAAGTAAAGTGTGAGAGAGATTATGACATTGTCATACAATTAACCGAAAGAGCTCTTCCACCAATGAAAAGGAGCACTGTGTCTGTTTATAAACTCTTTGAGAGATTAGTTGGAAAGTCTAACTCTGAACAAGTAAAGATGTGTACAATTACACGATCATCCTGTTAG
The DNA here is from genome assembly GCA_037306005.1 of Rhinophrynus dorsalis. Lineage (NCBI taxonomy): Eukaryota > Metazoa > Chordata > Amphibia > Anura > Rhinophrynidae > Rhinophrynus > Rhinophrynus dorsalis. Next base: position 587,100,913 of record CM074719.1, on the reverse strand, counting down.
TCATTATCGTCAGCTCACTGCTTTCAAGTCCAACACTCACCCAGTCGCACTATTCCTAAGTAAGCAGAAACATAGGTATTCATCAACATCCACAACCCTAGTTATGATTAGTGCTTCTGCAGCAATTGGAAGTGCAGCACCATTGATACCTATTTCTAGTACAATTGCAACATCTAGCCAATGTAGTAGTAGTAGGAGTAGAAGTAGTAGTAGGAGTAGTAGTTCCTCAGTTCACACATGATTCAAAATCTAAACATGTTGCTATCTTTAGTAAAAAAAAAGCATGTCAGAAGTGGGAAAGCAGGATCCCATCTAGGCACATCCCCAATGAGATACCATCTGAAGCACAACCACAGGTCTGATAGGGAGACACACCATACACAATTAGAGGAGCCACTACTAATAGAAGTAGAAGCACTTCTGAAAGTGGTGCACATGGTAGTATTGTAGATGTCTCAGGCAATGCAACAATATTTTCCACAATAACAATAATACCTATGTCTCCTACTAGTGTTATTGCACAATTACAAGCCATGGAGAAGGATGATTCTGAGTTAGTTAGAATCATACAGTCCAAAACGGTGCAAAATAATTCAAAAGTACTACTATGAAATGATAAACGTGTCAAAATGCTGGTGGTTGACAAGCTGTTGATTTCTCCACTCCCTGAGCTGTAGTAATATTCCTGCAGGAAGTGTTACAGCCGTAGTAAGCACAGCAAGAAAAGATTACGTTTTTGCGGGATATAATTCATTAACAATGAAAAACAAGAGGAAATCGCCTCTTGCTTTTCTATTCCCAGGTAATTTCTTTAGATTTCTGCAAAGTGGTTATTATCCTTGAAGTGACTGCATGCTCTCAGACAATGTTATCATTGAGTACATGCAGAGTACATGTAAGGTTAGTTCCCTTCCCCAGATAGCTCTGATTCCAGCACTGTCTGTGGTGTAGACCTTGGAACCTCAGCAGTCAGGGCTCCGGGGTGTACATGTGGGAGATGTATAAATTGAATGAGAGGGTCCATGATAAAAAGACGACAGAACAGCTGAGAACAAAGACCTTGGTTTAAACTGTATTTAAAGGGTACTCTGTCTCTCCTTTCTGTTGCAGTTAACGTTTAGGACATCACTGTGTCTTTATATCTAATGTATATGAGTGGTGTCATCGATCCAACAATAGCTTCTGGTATATTGTGTCTACAACAATAAGAGGGAAAGCACTAAAGTTCAATGAGGGTTCAGAGCCAATGTTGTGTCTTCTCCATCACATCCCTTTCAATCTGCCATCAATCCTCCATGCTTTTGACAGGTTTATGATTTTGTGCTGAACACATCGACAGTGGCTCAGTTCGGAATGCAGGTTAGTGAGCGATTTCAATATTAAATACGGGTTAATGAGCCATTCTTGTCTCCTGATTTTCTTGATATTGGCTAGATGAATTGTCTAAAAAAGAGCTGAATATAGGAGACAGGAAGAAATGGAAGTAAGCCTGTCTTGTACCCTTCTACAGGAGTACCTTTACTATATCATCTTAAAAAAATAAGTAAATACATATTCCCAGTGATTTCAGGCTAACATTTCTCTGAACTTCATAAAAAGCTGAAAAAAGTTAGACCATCAAACTCCAAGTTCTAAACAGTCATCTTGGGTAATTAGATGTATTATAATTAATGTTACAAGAGAATCTAATAATGTGCCGAGAGGTTAAATAATGGCTGTAATTAGCTAAATAAATCCCTCTTGACAATAATAGAAGCACTCTACGATAAGAAAACGTCTATTCATCCACTTCTTGGAGTGGTTATTTGTAATGGACTTATAATACAAAATTACATTACTTGATTACTGTGAAATCAGATTTCCAAACTTCTCCATGTTTCACGGTCAATTCTGTAGGACTATTTGATTTGTTTTACATTTGAAAGAAAAGTATATACAGTAATGTGCAAAAGTTTTAGGCAGGTATAAAAAAATGCTGTTAAGTAATAATGCTTTCAAAAATAGACATGTTAATAGATAATTTTTTTAAATTAACAAAATGCATAGTGAGTGAACAAAAGAAATATCTAAATAAAATCATTATTTGTGCAACCACCCTTTGCCTTCAAAACAGCATCAATTCTTCTAGGTACACTTACACACATTATTTTAAGGAACTCGGCAGGTAGGTGTCACGGTTACCCAGAGAAGTTCAGGAGTCAGTATGGTTAGTTAATGCAATTTATTAACAAATGACATAAAGAAGATATATACAATATATACAATAGGAATAAGCACAGGGTAATAGCCAGCAAGCCTGCTATCAGAAATAATAGGTTGCAATGCTAAACCACTGTGCTGGAGACTAGGCCTTAGCCACTGGAAGTCTCAGCTGGAACCAGGAACAGGAACTGGAACCCAGGATCTTGATCCGACATGGAATGAGGTCTGACTCAGCCTGCAGTCAGAAGGAAATATCACTGACTCACACCTGGAGCCAGTAAGGGTGAATACTGACTCACGCCTGCAGTCAGTAGAAGTGAGGTGAAAACTGACTCACGCCTGCAGTCAGCTATGCAAGTCTACCAGAGCCCCAGACCCGCACTAGATTGGGTGTCTGATCACCAGGGAAAAAGACGAAAGAATAGTCATACTTGTAATCCCAGACAGACTCGATGATGTTGAGATCAGGGCTCTGTGGGGGCCATACATCACTTACAGGACTCCTTCTTGTTCTTCTTTGTGCTGAAGATAGCTCTTGATGACTTTGGAAATATATTTAGAGTCATTTTCATGCTGCAGAATAAATTTGGGGCCAATCAGATGCCTACCTGATGGTATTGCATGATGGATACGTTTCTGCCTGTACTTCGTAGCATTGAGGATACCATTAATTCTGACCAAAATCTCAACTACATTTGAAAAAAATGCAGCCCCAACTTGCAAGGAACCTCCACCATGCTTCACTGTTGTCTGCAGACACTCATTCTTGTACAGCTCTCCAGCCCTTCAGCAAACACACTGCCTTCTACTAAGACAAATATTTCACATTTTGACTCATCAGTCCAGAGCACCTTCTGCCATTTTTCTGCCCCAGGTCCCACTGTTTTCTGCCAATTCTGAGCTGATGGTACTGTGGGACATCTTCCAATTGTGAAGGGAAGTAAGCATGATGTGTCTTTCATCTGCTGCACTAAGTTTCCTTGGCCGACCACTGCTTGTACATCCTCAACGTTGCCTGTTTCTTTGTGCTTCTTCAAAAGAGCTTGGACAGCACATCTGGAAACCCCTGGCTGCCTTGACATTTCTGCCTGGGAGAGACCTTGCTGATGCAGTATAACTACCTTGTGTTTTGTTGCTGTGCTCAATCTTGCCATGGTTTATGACTTTTGATATTAAATTGTCTTCAGCAACCTTACCTAGTTTATTCCTCCTACACAGCTGTTTCCGTTTCAGTTAATGATTGAGTTTCAACCCACATATTAAACTGATTATCATTAGCACCTGTTTGGTATAACTGTTTAATCATACTCCTGACAATATGCTTACAAAATCCCTGACTTTGTGCACCCGTACCTAAAAGAATTGATGTGTTTTGAAAGGCAAAGGGTGGTCACACCAAATCTTGATTTGATTTAGATTTTCTTCTGTTCAGTCACTATACATTTTGTTAATTGATAAATATATACCATTAACATTTATATTTTTGAAAGCATTATTACTTTACAGCATTCACACTTACCTAAAACCTTTACACAATAATGTGTATATATATATATATATATATATATATATATATATATATATACATATATATATATATACACACACACACACACACACACACACACACACTCATACTTTAGCGAAGCTGTAGTTTAATACAAATAATAGGATCATTAACTTCTATGGATTACAGAAAGGCAATGAATTAGAGATCTTTCTAGCATCCAAAGGACTAAATAAAGTTTTAGAGATATTTTTCCAGTAATTTTAAAAATAGGAATGCTGAAAACAAGAATACAAAAATATGTATTTACAGAAAAGTGCATTTAAAATATATTTAATCACTGTCAGGCTCCAAATGATGGGAATTGTTTTCCTGAGCAACAGGAAGACATCAGTAGGCCACTATTTATTTAGATTGTGTAGTCAGCAGCATACAAAATTATGTTTTCTACATTTTCTTATAAATATAGATTAAATATATTTATGTCAAGGGAGTCTGACCTAAGGCCCTAAGGCTATTTGTGGCTCTCAGACATAGCCACTGGAAATCATTAAATGTAGTCACAACAAAATGCAATTGTCATGCCAAGACATGAATTGGCCCTCTGTGTTGTATAATTTGTTTGTTTGTTTGCTGACCTGTATGTTATTCAAAGTGCACCAGTACTAGGCCATAAAATTAGCTGAGTAAATAACATAACCAGAAACTGAATGAGTAGATCACTGGAGCAGGACAGAGTATCATAAACTATATTGGACCCTCTGCTCTGATGGGCATTCACAGAGAGGACAGTCAAATATTATGAACTAGGGGGAACATGTATATACAATGGTTCAATACAAATATAAATTCATAATGCCCAGGTTTTACCCTTTTGGTGGGTACCAGACATGCCAGGGGAGGTGTGTCTGCTATGAGTTACAAGAATAGCCACTTTGCAACCAGTTAGACCCAGCATGTTTGGTGTCCAGATATTCACACAGATATGAGGAATATTATTACTATAACATTATAGAGGTGTGCTGTGGGTTGCATGTTTTGGGAAGCCTTATGATCTTTCAGGTAGAACTGTGCAGTAACATCCCTACATAGTAACATAGTAGATGTGCATCCATCAAGTCCAGCCCATGCGTCTATCAAGTCCAGCCCATGCCAATAACACCCCTGTTTATCCAGAGGAAGGCAAAAAAAAAAAGCCCTCTGGAGCAATTTCCAATGTAGTCCCAAGTGTGTGTGTGTATGTGGGGAATTATTTCTTCCTGGCTCCAACTGGTAGTCAAATAGTTCCCTGGATCAATATCCTATTTGCTTTGAAGCCATCTGTCATAACTGTCAATATTGTTCTGTGCTAGATAGGCATCCATTGCTTTTTTGAAAGCAGTTGCATTATCTGCAAGCACAACATCCCGAGGCACAGAATTCCATAGCCTTACCGCCCTTACTGTAAAGAATCCCTGCCTATGTTTTAGTCTAAACTACCTTTCCTCAAGTCTTAATGGATGACCTCTTGTTCTTAGCTCAGCTCTTTACATAAATAATTAATTGGATAGTTCTTTGTATTGACCTTGAATGTATTTGTAAATGGTAATCATATCACCCCTTAGACGTCTCTTCTCTAATGTAAACAAACCCAGTTTAGCTAGTCTCTCTTTGTAACTCAGATCCTCCAATCCCTTTATCAGTTTTGTTGCAGGTCTCTGCACCTTTTCCAGTTCAGTAATGTCTTTTTTTAGAACAGGCGCCCAAAACTGTACTCCATATTCTAGATGAGGCCTAACCAAGGATTTATACAGAGGTAGGATATTATATTATTATATTAGCATCCCTTGCTTCTATACCTCTTTTTATGCAGGCTAGTACTCTATTTGCTCTTGCAGCAGCTGAGTGACTCTGCACACTGCTGTGAAGTCTATTGTCTATCAGCACTCCTAAATCTTTCTCTAATGAGGATTTCCCATGTTGTTTCCCATTTAGAGTATATGTAGCAAGTTTGTTTCTACAGCCCAAATGCATAACCTTACATTTATGTACATTAAATGACATCTGCCACTTTTCTGCCCATTCACTTAGTTTATCTAAATCCTACTGTAGGGAAAAACATCCAGCTCTTTATGTATTTCCTTACATAGCTTAGTGTCATCAGCAAAGATTGAGATGCTACTTTCAATTCCCACTTCTAGATCATTAATAAACAAATTAAAAAGCATTGGGCCCAGGACTGAACCCTGCGGCACCCCACTTATAACCGTAGACCAATTTGAAAAAGTTCCATTTACAAGAACTGTCTGCCATCTATCATTTAACCAGTTCTCAGTCCATGTACAGATAACACCGCCCAAACCGAAGCCTTTTAATTTATGCAGTAACCTGTTGTGAGGCACTGTGTGAAAGGCTTTTGCAAAATCCAAGTATACTACATCAACAGCAATTCCCCTGTCCAAATTACTACTCACTCTTTCATAAAATGCAAGTAAATTAGTCTGACATGATCTGTTCTTCATGAAACCATGCTGATTCCTACTAATGATATTGTTTGTCTTCATATAGTTCTGAATACTGTCAGTTAATAACCCTTCTAGTATCTTACCCACTATGGAAGTCATGCTCACAGATCTATAATTTCCTGGTTTGGATCTTGCTCCCTTTTTAAACAATTGAACTACATCAGCTTTCCTCCAATCACAGGGCACTATGCCTGATGAAAGTGAATCAATAAATATTAAGTATATTGGTTTTGCTATTACTGAACTAAGTTCCTTGGGTGTATACCGTCCGTTCCAGGCGCTTTATTCACTAAAACCCTTTCCAGTCTCTTTTGGACCTTGTCCTCAGGAAGCCATGTAGATGTTGGAGGAAATTCCATGGTTTTGTCTGTTTGCCCACAGCTTCTCATTGCTGCTTCCTTTGTATATACTGAAGCAAAGAACATATTTAGGGTGTCAGCCATAGCTTTATCCTCACTAATCAATTCACCTGTCTCAGTCCTAAGAGGACCAATATCAACCTTAACTTTTTTGTTATTAATATACTTGTAAAATTGTTTAGGGTTTTTCTTGCTCTCATTTGCAATGTTTCTCTCATTTTCTATTTTAGCTAGCTTAATTGCTTGTTTGCAGATTTTATTACATTCTTTATATTTTTTAAATGATGCATCTGATCCGTTTGACTTAAACACCTTAAAAGCTTGTTTTTTATTTCTCATTTCCATGCTAACCACATTATTAATCCACATTGGTTTCGCTTTACTTCTCTTGTGCTTTTTCCCCAGTGGTATATATTGACGTGTATATTTGCCCTGACAGGTCTGATTGAGTGGGCCGTAAACTGTCAGGCCAAACCTTCCCCCAGGCAATATGCAGGGGGTTTGGCCTCTTAGAAGGAACTGTGGAAAGTATTTAATGTTTTTTTTTTGGATAAAACAGTGAATTTCTTTCTGAAGTTCCCGCAAGGACTCTTAAAATATCGGTAACAGTATTTAAGGATTTCTTGTGTTTCTCCCATTTTATTTTATGGACTGTTTTGCCAATGTGTAATCTTTATTTGTGTATGCCCTTTATTTCTGTATTTTTTTAACCAGCACTGTGAAGCCTTTTTTCAGATTAAATGTTCAATTAATCAGCTCTTGTCTCTGTTCTCTAATATGAACTCACTACTCTGAAGGAAGCTCAGGTAGCACACGTTTCTAAAGGTTTAATTCTATGGCTGATTATTAAGGTGATTTTATACTGTAATTCTGTTGTGTTTGGGGTAACTAAGATGCCCAGATATAAAGTCTTGGCGGTGGCAGCAAATTGTAATACTGGGGTGATAGTGCAGGAAGGATTTCAGGGGTTAATTTGGTGGTTGCTAGGAATAGTAACAGGTAACAAGGGATTTGGTCCCACACTCTCCCCACTGTCTCAGCAGGGCCTATATCCTTCACTTGTGACAGTAATAATCAATTAATCTTTCAGCAATGAGACTATATATATATATATATATATATATATATATATATATATATATAAAAAAGAAGACTTCTGTGTGCCTGGAACACATACCCAGTGGCAGCAGTAAGGAGGAGCTGTTCATGTCTCCTCCCTACTGCCAGTCCTGGAGATACAGGTGGGTGTGGTTTTGACAGGATTGGGCAGAGGCCAAAGGCCCCTGGCCACACCTATAAACATTTCTGCAGTGAGTTAGCCCTCCCTCAAGTTTTGTCTGGGAAAAAAAACATGGCCGACACATACACACACACCCAGACCTCTCCTACACAACAAACATACTCCCTTCCACATCACACCCAACCTCTTGCAAAATCCTGCTACACAGACATGAAATGCCCTCACTCTGAACCATGATCTCCATGCACCTCTACCCCTGCAGGTAAAAGGCATACCTACATCCTGCACCCTATACATTTCCCCAGTCTTTGTGCCTTATCCAACTCCCTCTCAAACTGTACAGAAAGCCTCAATACTAATGCAGCAACACAAACCAAAGTAATCTTTGCACCCTCACTCACCTACATGCAAGTAACATATGGCTATTATATAGCCTTTACTCTGTTTGCCTATTCAAACCCTCATACTCTCCTTCTTCCGCAGCTTAGTGTCTAAACTGTTTGCAAGTCTCCATAAATAATCCTCCATCGGAGGATTTAAACTGCCCTGTAGGCTCACCATGATCTGTCTGTTGCTTCTTCATTGTCCATACATTTCCATTTTTACTGGAGTCTGCATGTGTCCTGTAGCCGCGCACTGAGCTGTTTCCTATGCAGACACATTGATCCGCTCAGTCTGTGATGGTGGCTGGACATATAAAGGACAGAAGACAATATAGAAATTCCAGAGATTCTATGAAGAGCTTACAGATCGAAGTTAAATGCTACAATATATGCATAGTGGACTGTGAACACTTTACATGCAATGGGGCATTGCTATATATGGAGTTTCCTTTATCTGTCCCTTTCTCCCCTTCTCCTCAGTGTCTCCCTCAGGGCTATAGTGTGTGGCATTTAATACACCAATAACCCAGACTTCATACAGGTAAGGAAGGGAAGACAACTAGTTCACATTGTGTGGACAATATATTATTAATTCTAAGAGTGCCATACGGGTGTGCAGTGCATTGCAGACCAATGTATTGCACACACGCTGTCACTCAAAAGGTTCATGTGTGGAGGGCATCTTATTTATGTCTTACTTAGGGACTTCTTTAACAAAATCTCAGAACTCGTTCTGTCCATGTGCTGCTCACGTTCCGTTCCTTGGATCTCCCTTGGAGTTTTTATCTGTGTCTGTCACTGATATCTGAATTATGACTTTTCAGACACACAGTCCTATACTATCTGGAAGATGCAGTGGAACTGAATCGTGCTGAGATGTACACACAGAATCCTAGAGGAATTTACTCCCCTCCCTCCTCCATGCCATGTCTGTTTTTCTGTCTCTGTGCATGTGTCTGTGCATGTGTCTCTGTGCATGTGTCTGTGCATGTGTCTCTGTGCATGTTTCTGTGCATGTGTGTCTGTGCATGTGTCTCTGTGCATGTGTCTCTGTGCATGTGTGGGACACACATTTTTACACATTGAAGACACCATACTTTATTACTACATATTTAACCCTTTAAGTTCCAGAGAGGTATCCAACACATTACAATGCAATGCATTGGATACTAGTGTTGAGCGAGCATGCTCGGCCGATGCTCGGATCGGCTCGAGCATCGCTCTGCTCGGCACATGGCGGTACTCGTACGAGTACCGCATGTGCTCGCCCGCCATGTTCGGGTCTCCTCCCCGCACGTTTTGCGGCTGCTGCGCAGCCAATAAACGTGCAGGGAGGCTCTGACATCGGTGTAATGCCAGCAGCCATGTTGGCTGCTGGCATTACACTGATTGGCTGGCCAGAACCCGTGGTCGGGTGCTGTATAGCACCTGACCAGCGAGTTCGGCTCAGTCTTAGCCAGGGAGAGCTGAGGATAGGAAGGGAAAGTCAGTGTAGGGAGGAAAAAAAGGAAAATTGTGAAAAAAAAGAACCAAAAGTCCTTTTTAGGACTACTGTGTGTGGGGGCAGCAGGTTATTTTGTGTGGGGGGAAAAAAAAAAAAAAAAAAAAAAATATATATATATATTCTGTTTAGTGTGCAAAGTTGCAGATTAGAGCACATTCTGTTTAGTGTGCACAGTTGCAGATTAGAGCACATTCTGTTTAGTGTGCAAAGTTGCAGATTAGAGCACATTCTGTTTAGTGTGCAAAGTTGCAGATTAGAGCACATTCTGTTAAGTCTTCAAACTAAAATATCAAAGTCACATATTCCATTCAGTGTGCGTCGCCGCAGTTTAGCAGCACATTCTGTGTACTGTGCAGAGTTGCAGAATAGGAAGAAATACTGTTAAGTCTTCAAACTAAAATATCAAAGTGACATATTCCATTCAGTGTGCTTCGCCGCAGATTAGCAGCACATTCTGTGTACTGTGCAGAGTTGCAGAATAGGAAGAAATACTGTTAAGTCTTCAAACTAAAATATCAAAGTCACATATTCCATTCAGTGTGCTTCGCCGCAGTGTAGCAGCACATTCTGTGTACTGTGCAGAGTTGCAGAATAGGAAGAAATACTGTTAAGTCTTCAAACTAAAATATCAAAGTCACATATTCCATTCAGTGTGCTTCGCCGCAGTGTAGCAGCACATTCTGTGTACTGTGCAGAGTTGCAGAATAGGAAGAAATACTGTTAAGTCTTCAAACTAAAATATCAAAGTCACATATTCCATTCAGTGTGCTTCGCCGCAGTTTAGCAGCACATTCTGTGTACTGTGCAGAGTTGCAGAATAGGAAGAAATACTGTTAAGTCTTCAAACTAAAATATCAAAGTCACATATTCCATTCAGTGTGCTTCGCCGCAGTGTAGCAGCACATTCTGTGTACTGTGCAGAGTTGCAGAATAGGAAGAAATACTGTTAAGTCTTCAAACTAAAATATCAAAGTCACATATTCCATTCAGTGTGCTTCGCCGCAGTGTAGCAGCACATTCTGTGTACTGTGCAGAGTTGCAGAATAGGAAGAAATACTGTTAAGTCTTCAAACTAAAATATCAAAGTCACATATCCATTCAGTGTGCTTCGCCGCAGTGTAGCAGCACATTCTGTGTACTGTGCAGAGTTGCAGAATAGGAAGAAATACTGTTAAGTCTTCAAACTAAAATATCAAAGTCACATATTCCATTCAGTGTGCTTCGCCGCAGTGTAGCAGCACATTCTGTGTACTGTGCAGAGTTGCAGAATAGGAAGAAATACTGTTAAGTCTTCAAACTCAAATATCAAAGTCACATATTCCATTCAGTGTGTGTCACCGCAGTTTAGCAGCCTATTCTGTGTACTCTGCACAGTTGCAGAATAGGAAGAAATACTGTTAAGTTTTCAAACTCAAATATTAAAGTCACATATTCCATTCAGTGTGTGTCACCGCAGTTTAGCAGCCTATTCTGTGTACTCTGCACAGTTGCAGAATAGGAAGAAATACTGTTAAGTTTTCAAACTCAAATATTAAAGTCACATATTCCATTCAGTGTGTGTCACCGCAGTTTAGCAGCCTATTCTGTGTACTCTGCACAGTTGCAGAATAGGAAGAAATACTGTTAAGTTTTCAAACTCAAATATTAAAGTCACATATTCCATTCAGTGTGTGTCACCGCAGTTTAGCAGCCTATTCTGTGTACTCTGCACAGTTGCAGAATAGGAAGAAATACTGTTAAGTTTTCAAACTCAAATATTAAAATCACATATTCCATTCAGTGTATGTCACCGCAGTTTAGCAGCCTATTCTGTGTACTCTGCACAGTTGCAGAATAGGAAGAAATACTGTTAAGTTTTCAAACTCAAATATTAGAGTCACATATTCTATTCTGTGTTCGTCACCGCAGTTTAGCAGCCTATTCTGTGTACTCTGCACAGTTGCAGAATAGGAAGAAATACTGTTAAGTTTTCAAACTCAAATATTAAAGTCACATATTCCATTCAGTGTGTGTCACCGCAGTTTAGCAGCCTATTCTGTGTACTCTGCACAGTTGCAGAATAGGAAGAAATACTGTTAAGTTTTCAAACTCAAATATTAAAGTCACATATTCCATTCAGTGTGTGTCACCGCAGTTTAGCAGCCTATTCTGTGTACTCTGCACAGTTGCAGAATAGGAAGAAATACTGTTAAGTTTTCAAACTCAAATATTAAAGTCACATATTCCATTCAGTGTGTGTCACCGCAGTTTAGCAGCCTATTCTGTGTACTCTGCACAGTTGCAGAATAGGAAGAAATACTGTTAAGTTTTCAAACTCAAATATTAAAGTCACATATTCTATTCTGTGTTCGTCACCGCAGTTTAGCAGCCTATTCTGTGTACTCTGCACAGTTGCAGAATAGGAAGAAATACTGTTAAGTTTTCAAACTCAAATATTAAAGTCACATATTCCATTCAGTGTGTGTGTCACCGCAGTTTAGCAGCCTATTCTGTGTACTCTGCACAGTTGCAGAATAGGAAGAAATACTGTTAAGTTTTCAAACTCAAATATTAAAGTCACATATTCCATTCAGTGTGTGTCACCGCAGTTTAGCAGCCTATTCTGTGTACTCTGCACAGTTGCAGAATAGGAAGAAATACTGTTAAGTTTTCAAACTCAAATATTAAAGTCACATATTCCATTCAGTGTGTGTCACCGCAGTTTAGCAGCCTATTCTGTGTACTCTGCACAGTTGCAGAATAGGAAGAAATACTGTTAAGTTTTCAAACTCAAATATTAAAGTCACATATTCCATTCTGTGTTCGTCACCGCAGTTTAGCAGCCTATTCTGTGTACTCTGCACAGTTGCAGAATAGGAAGAAATACTGTTAAGTTTTCAAACTCAAATATTAAAGTCACATATTCCATTCAGTGTGTGTCACCGCAGTTTAGCAGCCTATTCTGTGTACTCTGCACAGTTGCAGAATAGGAAGAAATACTGTTAAGTTTTCAAACTCAAATATTAAAGTCACATATTCCATTCAGTGTGTGTCACCGCAGTTTAGCAGCCTATTCTGTGTACTCTGCACAGTTGCAGAATAGGAAGAAATACTGTTAAGTTTTCAAACTCAAATATTAAAGTCACATATTCCATTCAGTGTGTGTCACCGCAGTTTAGCAGCCTATTCTGTGTACTCTGCACAGTTGCAGAATAGGAAGAAATACTGTTAAGTTTTCAAACTCAAATATTAAAGTCACATATTCTATTCTGTGTTCGTCACCGCAGTTTAGCAGCCTATTCTGTGTACTCTGCACAGTTGCAGAATAGGAAGAAATACTGTTAAGTTTTCAAACTCAAATATTAAAGTCACATATTCCATTCAGTGTGTGTCACCGCAGTTTAGCAGCCTATTCTGTGTACTCTGCACAGTTGCAGAATAGGAAGAAATACTGTTAAGTTTTCAAACTCAAATATTAAAGTCACATATTCCGTGTAAGATGAAGAAGGCGGGTAAAAAGGGACGGGGAAGTGGACGTGATCCTGATAGTTCAGGGCGCGGGTCAGGACGCGGAGAAACTGTGCCTGGTGCCAGAGCACAAGAAAGAAAGACATCCACCATACCTAGCTTCATGTCTAATTTTACAGGGCGTCGCAGGACATCACTCTCGAGGTCCGACCACTGCGAACAGGTGGTCGGTTGGATGACAGCTGATACTGCTTCCAGTCGGTTAAGCACCACCCTGTCTTCCACCAAGTCCACTCTCAGTAGCCAAGAGTCTGGTCAACATAATCCTCACTCTGATCATCCTTCCTCCCACCATACACGGTCTGGTCAAAGAAGTGATCCCACACTGGGATATAGTGAGGAGCTCGTCTCATCACCAATCCTTCATTTGACCCTCTCTCCAAGCACGCTTGCAGAGGAACATGACATCTTGTGCCCTGATTCACAACCTCTAGAGGGTACCCAATCACAAGAAGATGACAGATGTGAACGGCATTTAAGGTCAAAGGAAGTAGTGGATGATGATGATGATGATGAGACACAGTTGCCATTAAATCAACCACTATTTCCGTCTCAAGACCTTGTTGAGGAGAATGTTATACAGTTGTCAATGACTGAGTATGTGGTGGGATCAAGACATGAGGAGGATGATCAGAGTGAGGAAGTGGAGGAGGACTTGGTGGACGATGAGGTGACTGACCCCACCTGGGAAGGTGTAGAGCCGAGCGATGACAGCAGTCCTGAGGGTGAGCCATCTGCAGCACCGCAACAGGCTGGAAGAGGCAGTGGTGTGGCTACAGAAAGAAGGCGGACCGCACCAAACCGGCCCGCAAATGTTCCACGGAGCACCCCCTTGCGTAAATCTACCTTGCCAAAGGGTAGGTGTTCCGCGGTATGGCGTTTTTTAAGGAAAGTGCGGACGACAAAAGAATTGTAGTTTGCAACCTGTGCCACACCAGAATGAGCCGAGGCATGAACACTAGAAACCTCACCACCACCAGCATGATCCGACACATGGCATCCAAGCACCGTAGTAAGTGGGAGGAACGCCTGGATCGCCCATCTGTGTCTGCAGGCCACACCACTGCCTCCTCTTCCCCTGTTTTCGGTGCCGGCCAATCGCCTGTCGAAGGCGCAGGCCCGCATACCTCCTGCCCTGCACCTGTACCATCTGAAGCACCATCAGCGACCACATCCACTTCCCTGTCCCAGCGCAGCGTCCAAATGTCGTTACCCCAGGCATTTGAGCGCAAGCGAAAATACCCAGCCACCCACCCACAGGCCATAGCACTAACCTCACACCTTTCCAAATTACTGGCCATCGAAATGCTGCCATTTAGGCTTGTGGACACTGAGTCCTTCCGCAGCCTGATGGCAGCAGCTGTCCCTCGGCACGCGGTCCCCAGCCGCCACTACTTTTCCCGGTGTGCCATCCCCGCATTACACCACCATGTGTCCCGTAACATCACCCGTGCCCTGACCAACGCAGTTACTGGGAAGGTCCACTTAACGACTGACACATGGACAAGTGCTTGTGGCCAGGGACGCTACATTTCCCTGACGGCACACTGGGTGAATGTCGTGGAGGCTGGGAGCGACTCGGACCCTGGGATGGCACGGGTGCTACCCACGCCGAGGATTGCGGGCCCTACCTCCATCAGGGTTTCCGCCAGCACCTACGTTATTGGCTCCTCCTCCTCCGTTTCCACCTCCGAATTCTCTACACGCAGCGCCACTCCCCCATCAGCCAGTAGCTGGAAGCAGTGTAGCACTGCAGTGGGGAAGCGTCAACAGGCCGTGCTGAAGCTGATCTGCCTTGGGGACAAACAGCACACGGCCTCAGAGCTGTTGCAGGGGATTAGTCACCAGACCGAGCAGTGGCTCTCGCCACTCAACCTGCAACCAGGCATGGTTGTGTGTGATAATGGGCGTAACTTGGTGGCGGCTTTGGAGCTCGGCAAGCTCACACACGTACCATGCCTAACGCATGTATTTAATTTAGTGGTTCAGCGATTTCTAAAGACCTACCCCAATGTGCATGATCTCTTGACCAAGGTGCGCCGCGTGTGTGCACATTTCCGTAAGTCATCTACAGCTTCGGCCGGCCTGTTGAAGCTGCAGCAGCGCTTACAATTGCCAGCTCACCGGCTGCTGTGTGACGTGAGCACGCGCTGGAACTCCACCTTCCACATGTTGGCCCGGCTTTGTGAGCAGCAGAGGGCAGTAGTGGAGTACCAGCTGTTACACGGTCGTCGCCTCTCCGTTCAACTTCCTGTAATCAGAAGTGAGGAGTGGGAATGGATGTCAGACCTCTGCGAGGTTTTACGCAATTTTGAGGAATCGACACAGATGGTGAGCGGCGATAACGCTATTATCAGTGTAACCATCCCACTTCTGTGTCTACTGAAACGCTCGCTGCTCACAATTAAAACCGACGCTTTGCATGTGGAAGAGGTGGAAATGGGGGAGGAAGAGCTTACACAAGGTGATAGCCAGAGCACCCTCACTTCGTCTTCTCAGCGACAATTGGAGGAGGCGGAGGAGGAGGAGGAGGAGGAGGAGGAAGACACGGTTGCCTCCGCTACAGAGGGTAGCCATGGAACTTTAGTTCCATCTCTTCAGCGTGGGTGGGCAGAAGAGGAGGAAGAGGATGAGGAGATTGAGAGTCATCCTCCTGGTGAGGACAGCGAAATCTTGCCTGTTGGTACTCTGGCACACATGGCTGACTTTATGTTAGGCTGCCTTTCCCGTGACCCACGCGTTATACGCATTTTAGACAACACGGATTACTGGGTGTTCACCCTTCTTGACCCCCGCTACAAAGAGAATTTCTCATCTCTCATTCCTCCGGTGGAGAGGACAAGCAAAATGGTGCAATACCAGAAGGTTCTTGTCGAAAAATTGCTCCAAAATTTTCCATCTGACAACGCTGGCGGCAGAGTACGTGCTACCTTGGCCAACCGAGAAGGGGAGAAAAGGGGAGCACACAGCAGTTCCGACAAAGGCAGGGCAACACTCTCCAAGGCGTGGGACACCTTCATGACACCCCGCCAGCACCCTCACCCTGATGCGCAGCCTAGTGTCACAAGGAGGGAAAAGTTTTGGAAGATGGTGAAGGAGTACGTAGCAGACCGTGTCAGCGTCCTCAATGATCCCTCTGTGCCTTACAACTACTGGGTGTCCAAGCTGGACACGTGGTATGAACTGGCACTCTACGCCTTGGAGGTGCTGGCCTGCCCTGCCGCCAGCGTTCTGTTTGAGCGGGTATTTAGTGCTGCTGGTGGCATCATAACAGATAAGCGTATCCGC
Source organism: Rhinophrynus dorsalis (assembly GCA_037306005.1). Taxonomy (NCBI): domain Eukaryota; kingdom Metazoa; phylum Chordata; class Amphibia; order Anura; family Rhinophrynidae; genus Rhinophrynus; species Rhinophrynus dorsalis. The sequence continues at coordinate 587,084,419 of CM074719.1, read as the reverse complement.
CTTTCCACCGACAATGCTGATAGGTTGACACTTATAAAAATGAACAAGGCCTGGATTTCCCCTGACTTCTCCACTCCACTGGAGGAAAGCCCCGGGGGAACATAAACTCACTTTACATATATTATTTACAATGATGGGAATACTCTGTATTCCCATTCACCCCTTCCACCCAAAAAACGGGTATATGGTTGACTCTTAATCTTCTCATCCTCCTCCTCCTCTTCCATATGCCCTGTGCTATAATTTTTATATAGGGCCAGCTCACCAGCGGGCCCTGTGATATAATTTTTATATAGGGCCAGCTCACCAGCGGGCCCTGTTTGACAATTTTTATATAGGTCAGCTCACCAGCGGGCCTTCTCATATAATGTTTTATTGGGTCAGCTCTCTAGCGGGCCCTCTCATATAATGTTTTATAGCGTCAGCTCACTAGCGGGCCTTCGCATATAATGTTTTATAGCGTCAGCTCACTAGCGGGCCTTCGCATATAATGTTTTATAGCGTCAGCTCACTAGCGGGCCTTCGCATATAATGTTTAGGATGGTCAGCTCTGCAGCAGACCCTCACCCATAATGTTTTAGATGGTCAGCTCAGCGCACGTTTCCCTCTTAATCATGGCCTCAGTTCAATAAAATCAAGGAAATTTTTGGGAGAATTTGCCTCTGCGCACGTTTCCCTCTTAATCATGGCCTCAGTTCAGAAAATCAAGGAAATTTTTGGGAGAATTTGCCTCTGCGCACGTTTCCCTCTTAATCATGGCCTCACTTCAGAAAATCAAGGAAATTTTTGGGATAATTTGCAGATGATATACAAGTAAATATACAGCAAATATTGTTTGGTAACAATTTTTCGCCTAAAGTCGTTTTTATTTTCCTTTTTGTGTGTTTTATGGTCAGTCTGTAAAAATGGCGTACTACGGGCGAAAGATCGTTCCCAGCAGCGCTGTTGGAGTCCAAGATGCATCCAGACATCCTCCCTATGCTGTCCCTGAACCATTTCTGTGGTGTTTCCATCCTTTTCTGCCCTTTTCCTATGGACCAGGCACCCTCCCCTCATCAGAGCAGGGGGTGCCTGGTGTAATGCTCGAGTCCTCCCATTGACTTCAATGGGGTTCGGGTGCTCGGCCGAGCACTCGAGCCTCAGGGGGTGCTCGGTCAGAGCACCCGAACACCCGAGCATTGGGGTGCTCGCTCATCACTATTGGATACCTCTCTGGCACTCAAAGGGGTAACATTCATAAAAGTTCCCAAACTAAAGTACTTTGGCCCATAACAATATAGAAATGAGGTTCACAAAATGTCCACATGAAAAACAACCTCTTAAAGGGATAGTAATACTTTGTTTTATCTTTATATTATTTTGTAGTCATTAAAAATACATGAAGAACGATATAAGTCTTATCTCTCAAACCTTTATGATTTGAGAGATATTCACAAGCAAAGTTTCCCCCTCACTGACGTCACCGCTTTAGCTTTCAGATTTGGAATCTGGTCCGCAGACTGGCTGCGGCTCTACAGCAGAGACGAGATTGCGAGATTCAAGAAGAGCTACTTCACTGAAATGGTATACAAAGTGTGCCTGGTTTGCAAGCACACTTTGTAGAACATTCCAATGAACTAGTTATTTTTATATCTTACAATCTCGGCTGTGCTGAAGAGCCACCGGCTGGTCTGCAGACCGGATTCCAAATCTGACAGCTAGAAGGGGAAACTTTGCTTGTGAATATCTCTCAAACCATAAAGGTTTGAGAGATAAGACATATCGTTCTTCATGTGTTTTTAATGCCTACAAATTAAAATAAAGATAAAATGAAGTATTACTATTACTTTAGCTGTTCACAGTGAAAATCCTATGTAATCGGGGTGACTGAGGAAAAATGGTGTGATAAGCACATTACTATGAATGAGCATTGCCAAGGAGTTACCATATTAAAACTGTGGAGGGAAAACCTTCACTGCTCAATGCCTGATGCGTCGGGGTCTGTGGCCTCTACTTCACCACCCTGACCAAACTTATCGAGCACATCCACAATAACCACATCGGTGACTACCTCAACCCCACTGCCCAGCGGTTCCAGCCTCCCACCCACAGCACTGAGGGTGCCCAGTACGAGCCTAGACATTAGGTATTAAATGATGCACAAGAGCTAACGAACACAGCATTAACTGTCCTTCTTAACCCTTTAAGGATTGCAGGGGCATGCAGTGCATTGCATTGCACACTCCCCTTGCCCTTAAAGAGTTAACAAGTTACTACCTCTCACCTCTTAAACAGTTCAAACCAATGTGGTTGACACCTGCTACTCAAAGGGTTAAAAATACCAATGCAATATCCTGTTTCATAATGTATTTTCTTATAATGGCACATTGTATGTTTGCTTGTTAGGAATTTAAAATATAGTTTGCATACTACCCATTAAACCTAATTTATGACATGTGTTATCTATCCTACACACCCATCTTCCTAGACACACACACACCTAGACACCCCCACCACAGAAACACACACACACACATATCTCTCCATATGCTATATAATAACAATGACAATGCAGTCATGCTCAGTAGAGATGGCTGAGTGTGCTGCAGTCATGCGCAGTAGAGACTGCCCACGCAGCGACTGATACGGAGCGGGGAGCTCCAAATTCATACCGGAGTCCTCTCTGCGCACCTTCCTGGAACTGATTGGTCCCAGTAAAGTGCGCAGAGAGGACCACAGTCTGAATTCATTGCTCCCCGCTCTGTATCAGTCGCAGCGCATTTTGGGCAGTCTCTACAGCGCATGACTGCAGCGCCGCCAGTGCTGGCCTGTGTACATGCATAAACACCCATGCATACAGAGATATTGCCAACACCAGGCTTTTTCTGTTTCATTTAAAATTATACTTTTCATTACTAAATACAAGGATAAAAAATCTAAAATGACTGGCAAAGCCGTTCCAAACTGCTAGTTATGAATAAACCATGTATTTTGGGGCTTGACTGATTGAAACACTAATTCTATTAAAAAGTAAAACTGTCCCAGACACAGCATATATCAGATATATCAGCTTCAGTCTCTCTCCCAAGCAGCACATTAGGATCTCTTCAGTTAAATACTTACTTATACCCACACTGTTGGTTAAGAATAACAAACCTCCAGAATGACTTATCCAATAACCAACTATTGTTTCACAAACATACAGTATCATAAAATGAAGACTGAAAAAAATCGATCCCCTATTGCACGAAACGTAGGTCGTTGGGTTTTCTTTTATTTTAATGAAGACGGAATTACTTACATACATCGAGTAGACCTTGGATGATATACCTGGTGGAGTGATCTAAATTGAGAGGCTCTTTTACTTTGGTTATCCGGTAAGCATTCTTAACATATCACACTACTCCAATAGAAACTCTTAGAAGGCTTTGCGCCTCTGTTCTTTTGTTCGTCCCCTTACAGAATACACTCTTGAGTTACATATGATTGCTTACAGTTTTTGATAAACAGAGGATCAAATTGGATTTTTCTCTTATCTACCATATGCCCGTTAGGTTTCAGTGAAGTCTTAGAGGCACCCACTTGAATCATGAAACCTTTGGCTTGATTCAAGAAACGTTCTCATGGGATAAAGGAATATTTGTGCACAGATAGATTTTGTGCATGTTCTAATCCAGGAAGCTAAATACCAAACGCTTCTTGAATTGTGCATAAAAAATTCCATTTTACGACAATAGTACACAGACTATAAATTAATTCGCAATAGCAGTTCTTGCATTAGGCGCATTCACTATTCCACTCACACAGATTCGTTAATCTTAGCCACTCCCACAAAAAAATAAATATATGAAGCTGTTCACTAATCTTGAATTTTCATGCGCAATTAAACAAAATCACGAGCAAACCTATTCCCTAGTGGTTTTCACACGGGAAATAGCAATTGAGCACGTTTCCTGAATCGAGCCACTTATGTGTAGATATGTTTTGTTACCAAATAAATTCTGAATAATAATGATAAGTACTTTCTAATGATTTTCATTTCACACAGTTTTTATACATTTATTTTAAATAATAGTAAGACTATAAATAATCACATTATGGTTTGAATAGTTCGAACACAGAGTTTCCACATCATTCATGTATTATGAAACACGTATAACATTTATTTGTATTTATACAAATGTACAAATGAATTTCCTTACAAATGAATGTACAAATGAATTTCCTTAATATTATTGATATCCTTGATGTATTTTATATTTAGGTTATATGTATGTTATATATATTTTTGGATGAATTAACCTCACTCACAGGACTTCTTGTGTATGAAGAAATGTGCGATTTATTGTATCATTGTTTTGGCCCTATGAAAGAGCCCTTATATATACACCTATGGAAATGTGAAAAATGGCACCAGAATGAGATCCTTCACAAAAAAGGGGAGGAAGAAAGGAATATGTGAAAGTACCATACATTTTTTTACAAAATTTAAAAAATAGGATTTTAGTCTTACCTGTTAAATCCTTTTCACTTAGTCCATACAGGTTACTGGTACATCAGGAGGTGTCAGTCCCCTTTAAGTAGGCAGGAACATTCTCTAAATGTATGCAGGGGGGTGGAGCCTCCCTTCCCTCTTAAGCTGACTCATCCAGTCCAGCCCTCAGAATTGTTTGAGAACGAAGTAGACTAGATAGAAGAAGGAAAGAAAACTCCTGTGAGCATGCCCCAAAGGACTCCCACAGAATGCCATAGGAGAGCCGAGCATTGTCTCTTGACAGGGTGGGAGACCAGTAACCTGTATGGACTAAGTGAAAAGGATTTAACAGGTAAGACTAAAATCCTATTTTCACTGTCGTCCAATACAGGTTACTGGTACATTGGGATGTACAAACATTGAGCTTTCCCAGAGGCGGGAAGAAGGCAAGGACCAGGCGCAAGGCCCCCAGAGTCACCAGGACCACCATGAACCTAACGGTCAGAGGTCCCAACAACACGGAAGTGTCAACGGACACCAACTAGGGGTAAAACAGACCCCAGAAACTGTTACACAGCACACTGAACTAGAGCCCACAGAGCTCAACAGTAAGGAAGCACTGAGAACTACAGAAGAAGAAGACCCTAGACAGGCGAAACTGCCTCCAGGACCTTTCTCCCAAAGCTGGCATCAGCAGAGGCAATTAAGGAGTCTCTCAACAGAGAGCAAAACGGCGTAACCTTCCTGTTGCGTCCCATTGCCAACAGATCCACTGGGGAATTCCCCATCTCAAACTAGGAGACGACACACATCCTAATGCAGGTCCACGTTCCAATGTCGACTGCGTGACGACTGAGGAAGTCTGTCAAGACGGTGTCCACTTCTGGAATGAGCACTGCAGAATGACAGGAACAGGAACCTCTGCCTAGGACAGAATGGCCTAGACCTCTAACCAAGTGGCGAGACTTCGTGTCCCTCCCTGACTGATGAAATAAGCCACTGCTGTGGCATTGTTGGACTCGTCCACCAGGTGAAGCACACAAAGATGGGAAGAAGGGACTCCTTCATGAACCACTTCCCCTGGGTGCTAAAACGACCCAGAACAGTTCCCCAGTCCAGGAGGCTGGCATCCTATAAGACCTCGGTCCAGAGGGAAGTAGAAAGGATCTTCCCAGTAGGAGATGGAAAAGGCCGAACCACCTACTCCAAGCTCAACTCGACATGAAGAGGGAGAGAGAGCGTTAGCTTCAGAAGATCTGGTCGGACCTCCATATCACAAACCTCGAGGTTCCCTGGCGTGTACCATGGCAAATGGAACCGCTGCAATCGTGGAGATGAACCACCCCACCAGAGAAATAACCTCAAGGCCAGTATCCGATCGCAGAATAGGATCATAGGGATCCTTCGAGTAAGTTGATGGTTACCTAGTCCGGTAGAAAAACCATGGACCTCCAAGATCGAACAGAAGACCCAGGAGCTGAAACGGAACAGGGTCTGACTGACCCTATTTCACAATCCAACCATGAAAAGAAGGAACAGAATACAGGCCTGGACCTGCTGAAGAAGAAGAAGAAGACCCACATCTGATGCTTGCTTAAGGCAAGTGGTCCGTGATGAAGAAGTGTGATGGCGTCCTGACAGAGGACGGATATCAAGTCCCCCAGCCCCGTTGAAAACCTGGGGCTGATGACAGACCAATGGAAGGCCGAAACTGAAAATGACCTCTGGCGCAGGCAAACCCAAATACTGCCTGCTCTCTAGAAGGACTGGGAAGTGCAAAACGTATCCTAATGTCCAGAGGAGCTAGAAACTCCCCCGCGGTGAATACTGTGAGCAGGTACTCCTGACGATAAGGAGACTGCACTACAAAGGAATTAAGATCTTTCAGATCCAAAATGAGGCGACATCCGACAACCCTTCTGTTTATTTATTTATTAATTGTTGTTGGTCACCACAAAGAGGCTAGAATAGAATCCTGAACCCCTGACCGCAGGGGGGACCTATTCCAGGACATCCTTGAACAGAGAACCGGAAAAGCGTCTTCAAAGAGATGGCTTCTCTCGTTTACCTGAGGAGAACGAGACGATAAAGGCGAAAAGGTAGGAGGGAAAAGGGATCTAGTATCCCTCAGACACCACCAGAAAAGCTCACAAGTTCTACACTGAATCATCCCACGGTGTCGAGAGACATTCCGAAGCAGTCATGGAATCCTGGGCTTGTAAACAGCCTAGGGCTGCAATTGCCTCATGTTCTGAGAGGAACGCGGAACAGATAGAACCACCTGGTTCGTTGAACGTGACTGAGAGGAAAGGAACGAAAAGACCGGTTACGCGTAAACGGCAACCCTTATATTTATTTATTTGTTTTGAAACCAAGGGTAGAAGAGGCACTAACCCCTAAAGCCCTTTAATCAGTTCCTTAGTTCGGAACCAAACAAGGAAGTACCCTCAAAAGGCAAAGAAAGGAAAACTTTCCTGGAAGCAATGAGAGCAGATCAATCTCAAGTCAAAGCGCACGCCAAACCACCACAGAAGTAGTGGGGGCCCTTGCCCGGCATCAAGGGCAGCAGCAGAAAAATAGCGTTGATCTAAAGAGACAATAGCAAGGAGACACAAGGACTCCGAAGTAAGCGCATTCTGACAGACCTCCAGTGGGTTGCACAGTCCAGACTGCAACAGCCCGGTCAACCCATGCTACAGCAAAGGCTGGAAGCATAGCAGACCAAAAGAAGCAAAATGAGCCTGAGGGGAACCTCAGTTACCTGTCAGTCCAATCTTGCAGCGTCAGAAACATGTAGACAGTAAGTTGAGGCAGTCTAGATATGGGTGCGTCCACGTTAAGGGAATGAACCCATGTAGCCATTTCTGTTTGAGAAAAGGGAAAAGGTTTAGCAAATATTCTAGACACTGAAGAGGACTTGTCTGGTCCATGTTCAAGAGTTGGGTTAGGAGGAAAATGAGTAAGGGGCTTTACAGCACCTGAAAAACATCAAAGGGAACAGAGTGAACCTCCCGAACCGATGGAATGTTGAGATTGGGTAATACAGCCCTGATCAGGCCCTCAGTAGAGGTTTCAGAATCAGCTACAAATGGGTCCCTTAAGAGACCTGAAAGATTCCAAAAGAGCACCAATCCTCAACATTCCAAACTAGCAACAATTCTTCCTCAGAAGAATCTAATCAGGTGCTCCCTGAGGTTGAGGCAGGGAGGATCTGATAATCGAGGGGGTCTGTCTCAACTGAAATGCCCTCTGAATCTGGGATGCAAAGAGCTGTAAAGAGGACCCAGTTGCAGCCTTAAACTCTTGCACCCAAGCTGGCTCAATAGCATGGCTGGAAGGCCTTGGGTTGCTGCCAGGATCTCCAGCCTGCTGGGCAGAAATGACCAGAGAACACTCTAGGTAGCCCTGTGTGACAGGAAGAGCAGTGCGCAATGAGGGATACTGAACCCCAGCTTCCTTAGTCATAGGTCTAGTCCCTAGCTCCAGCGGTATAGACATTCATACATTGTCAAAATAACCAACTGTACAATGACTCACCCAATTGTAGTGTGTAAGATTGATATTTCACCCCAGAAACGCTAAATATAGACTGTTCTGGCAGGTGAAGGGTCAATCTGCAGAGGAGCAAAGGATTGTCCAAGCGCTGTATAGGATACTGATTCAGAAAAGTGCCCAAAATGGCTGCCGCGACGGGCCACCTGTGTGTCTTACACAGGAACAAACAATTCTGAGTGCTGGACTGGATGAGTCAGCTTAATAGGGAAGGGAAGCTCCAACCCCTGCATACATTTAGAGAATGTTCCTGCCTACTTAAAGGGGACTGACGCCTCCCGATGTACCAGTAACCTGTATTGGACGACAGTGAAATAAAATATTTTTATATTCATAATGTTCCTAATACTTTAAGTGACAAAAAGAAAATAGACATGTAAAAATAAAATAAAGATTACCCCTAATACCTTTCTGTAACATATCTTGACAAAGGCTAAAAGTGGGCTGAAACGGTAATACAATAAATTGCGCAATTCTTCATCAACAAGAAGTCCTGTGAGAGTGGTAAAAAAAAAAATATGTATACTGCTTTGGTATTTTGCACCCAGGCTATTCTTCTATTATAAGAATGGTGCACAGACTTTGGCTTATACATGTGTGTGTGTGTGTGTGTGTGTGTGTGTGTATATATATATATATATATATATATATATATATATACAGTACCATGCAAAAGTCTTTAGCATTTGTGAAAAAAATACTGTAAAGTAAGAAAGCTTCTTTCAAAAATAGACATGTTAATTGATTGAACTAAACAAATAACTTTATAAAAAGTTATGGAAATGAAAGGTAAAAACACATGTATCACAGTCTCCCTTTGAGGCCTAGGTGATCCTGTGCTTACCTCTGTATGGCCGCCGACCGGCATGGCCTCCGGCCACTTCCTTGTTGCTATAGTCATGTTTCCGGCACTGGCACAGATGCCTGTTTATGGACCTATTTTGTTGGGCCTAATTGGGTCCCGCTGCTTTATAAACCTCACTGAGGCTAGGACTTGTTGCCCTTTGGTGGTGTTCCTATGCGCATCTAGTTTGTTCCGCTGACCCTTACTTGGCTTACATTGTCTCCTGGTGTTCGATCCTTGGCTTGTCTGACTACTCGCTCCGGTTGTGACCTTGGCTGTGGCTGACTTCCTGATCCGTGTATGACTCTGGCTTTTCCGACTACCCACTCTGTGCTGACCTTTGCTGTGGCTGACTACCTGATCCATTTCCTGACTTTTGCCTGTCTGATTGATGCTCTGTTTGTGCCACACTCCTGTCTGACTACCACTAGGCCAATCCAGGGTGCGCTCCTTCACCTAGTAGCTCAACCACCAGCTGGTTGCTTGCGGGTTGCCTCTGCTTGGTGCCTTTCTTTTGCCTCTGGGCAGCTAGTGCAACTTAGTCTCGCTCCTGGGCACTCACCTCTTATGCTTAACTGTTGCCTGGCTTAGCACCTGCGGTGCTACCTATGCTCTGTGCCTCCTAGTGTCCTTTGGTAAGAGAGAGTGCAGCTTGTCTCGCTCCTTGCCACAGTAGTGCGCTCCTATCGGGCTGCATCTATCTAAGCACCTACTCTGCTGCCTCGAGTGGTGCTATCAGTTACGCTATTGGTATCGTTGGTCTATTCACGCTGTGCCTCCGCTAGGTACACTCCTGTACTAGTCTTATCATTCCTTCCTGTTGTAGTAGAGCCAAGTCTGTTTCTAAGACTCAGTACCATAGACATACGGTGGTTCAGTGTCAGCTCCTGGGTATTGGACTAGACACTGTCCTCACGTCTATCTCCCCTCAGACTGAGGAAGTGTTCATTATTACTACTAGTATTCTTATTATCTATTGCTCAATAAACTGGTTTAAATTCACTTGTACTGTTTAGTGTGTTTCTTTACTGAGAGTCCGTGACAATATGTTAAAGCATATATTTTAACTCTCACTCAAAATTAAAATATCATGAAAATTTAGGGATTGAGTTAATTGAAATGTAACCTGGTGGCCCCATCTGTGATTTTCTTAAATTATATTAATTCTTATGATACATCTCATGTTATCAACAAAACACTTAGTGGGGAATAGTTAAAGTTTTTGGCTGAAATGTTGCCAGTCGATACAAACCCAGAAATTTAGTACAAATTCAGTAAATAGGTTTTGACATGTAAAAATTAGCAGTTTCCCCATATTGGTGGTATGCCTTCACAGATTTTATTTATGAAGCAAAATCTACTGAACAGACTGAAACCACGTTTCGCAAATTCATCTTATGAGGTGCTATTTAATTTTGATTAAAATAGCAAAAGAATGTACCTTTACTTTTAAGAGATTTAGGTGTAACTGCCAATTTACAGGTAGACATAAAAAAGCAATACAGTGGAGATGTTGTTAACAGCCAACGTGTTAAAATCGATTCTTTAATATTATGTGAATATATCCTTGTATAAGTGAAAAAAGTGTAAACTTCCAATCATGACATTTACAGAGCAAATCAAAAGAGTTATCTTTAGAAAAAACATGTCTGATTAGTTATATTTGATGGAATAGTCTGTGGCTTGTGTGTGTGTCATATATTTAACCAGAGTGCAATACATTACATACTCCTCTGATCATTAGGGGGTGAAAGGCCACTCATTTTATTGCATATGTCGATGGTCTAGAATGATAGATGCACAAGTCATTCTCAGATTATTTAAGCACACACAAGCTTTTTTCTAATCCTCTTTGTGAATGAATCCCTATAGTGCAGATAATTAAAACTTTTTGCTGTGTTTCTTATCTGAGAATACCCTAAGGCTCCGCTTGTTCTTTTTAAAATAACTAATAGATAAACTTCTTCATGATCACTTAGCAAAGACTCTTCTTTCCCAAGATAAAGAAGTGGAAGTTACAATTAAGACTAAAATAGAAAGTGCATTAAGATAGATTGGCTCCAACTTGAAGTATCCTTGGAAAAAACTAAGACAGAAGATAATAAAGGGTGACAAGGTAGACCAAGAACATTGGAAATCTAGAATGACAGTGAGAGAAGATACATTCCCCTCCCTTATACATGGAAAAATATGAGGAAGGATGTATTAAGTCATATAAGTAGGGGCTGCCCTTTATGGTTAGAGAAAAGGGAGGATTCAACTTCAAAACAGAGTTGTTGTTTTTTTACAGTAAGGTCTGTTAAATTATGGAATTTTTTTTACCCAAGAATATGGTAATGGCAGATACAATGGACACATATAAGATAAGATTAGATGCATTTCTAGCACAAGGGAATATACAAAGCTTGACTGAAAATTATCCTCTTAATACTAAATGTGCTAAGAAAAGGGTAGTGGGGAAGTGAATGGCAGTTTGGGGTTTTAGAGGTTCAGAGGTATTTGGTGTAACATTATTCATGTTTTCAATGCTTGATATAAGATAGGCACTCAGGGCACACTGGCACTGATGTTTTACCTATGATGAATTCTGTACTCCATTACATAATAGACCCTATGCTCTAGTACAGGCATGTCATACACAAATACAGTAGAGGGTCACATACTCAACATTTCTCTTTAAAATGATACTAAAGTATCAATAAAGCTTTGTTCATTCCTTACACTTTGTAATACCGCTCTCCACCGTTGCCAATGTGTAGATCGGTCTAGTTGATGAGTAATATGATTATAAAGTTCTCCCCTTCAGTCCCTTTTACCGACATCACTCTTCCTCATTTCCAATCAGCAAGCCAGTCCTGATGGATTGCATCGAGGGACATTCTTCTGTCAGCATAATGAAAAACCTGGAGTCCTTCGTCAAGGGGGGCAGGGTTTTCCTTACACTGAAAGATAGAAGATTGTCCCTTGTTGCGATCTGTCCAGTCATACAACCAGATTCTAGATTTGAGGGAAAAAGATTGACATCTGTAAAACTGTGGGAGGAGGACTGGACCGATCTGCACATTGGCAACTGAGAGCATTATTACTAAGTGTAAGGAATGATTAAAGCTTCATTTATGCTGAGACATTACTATCTCTTTAAGGAGGGCTGCAACATTGGCTGCTATGAATTGCAGAAGTGTATGTGTATATATACACATATGTATTTATATACATACTGTAATGTGCAAAAGTGTTAGGCAGGTGCGAAAAAATGCTGTAAAGTAAAAATGCTTTCAAAAATTAGACATGTTAAAAGTTCATTTTTATCAGTTAACAAAATGCATAGTTAGTAAACAGAAGAAAAATCTAAATCAAATCAATATTTGGTGTGACCACCCTTTGCCTTCAAAACAGCATCAATTCTTCTAGGTACACTTGCAAACATCTTGGAGAACTAACCACAGTTGTTCTGTGGATTTAGGAAGCCTCAGTTGCTTCTCTCTCTTCATGTAATCCCAGGCAGACTTGTTGATGTTGAGATCAGGGCTCTGTGGGGGCCATACCATCACTTCCAGGACTCCTTGTTCTTCTTTACACTGTAGAATAAATTTGGGGCCACTCAGATGCCTTCCTGTTGGTACTGGATAATGTATCTGCCTGTACTTCTCAGCACTGAGGAGGCCATTAATTCTGACCAAATCCCCAACTCCATTTGCAGAAACGCAAACCCAAACTTACAAGGAACAACCATGCTTCATTGTTGCCTGTAGACACTCATTCTTGTACCGATCTAAACCCCTTCTCCAAAAAAACTTTTTTCTGCAGCAAAAAAATATTTCAAATTTTGACTCATCAGTCCAGGGCACCGCAGTTATTGTGTTTTTGTGCATAGTTGAGTTGCTTGACCTTGTTTCCACTTTGAAGGTATGGCTTTTTGGCCTTAAGTCTTCCATGAAGACCACTTCTTACCAGACTTCTCCATACAGCAGATGGGTGTACCAGGATCCCACTGTTTTCTGCCAATTCTGAGTTGAAGGCTCTGCTGGACATCTTCCACTTATTAATGGAAGTAAGCATGATGTGTCTTTCATCTGCCGCACTAAGTTTCCTTGGCTGACCACTGCATCTACGGTCCTCATTGTTGCCTGTTTCTTTGTGCTTCTTCAAAAGATCTTGGACAGCACATCTGGAAACCCCTGCCTGTCTCGAAATTTCTGCCTGGGAGAGACCTTGCTGATGCAGTATAACTACCTTGTGTCTTGTTGCTGTGCTCATTCTTGCCATGGTGTATGACTTTTGACATTAAACTGTCTTCAGAAACCTAACCTTGATAGTGGAGTTTGTCTGTTCCTCACCCAGTTTTATTCCTCCTACACAATTGTTTCTGTTTCAGTTAATGATTGTGTTTCAACATACATATTAAACTGATGATCATTAGCACCTGTTTGTTATTAGAAGAATTGATGCTGTTTTGAAGGCAACGGGTGGTCACACCAAATATTTATTTTATTTAAATTTTTCTTCTGTTCACTCACTATGCATTGTGATAATTGATAAAAAAACTATTAACATGTCTATTTTTGTAAGCACCCTTACTTTACAGAATTTTTCACACCTGCCTAAGACTTTGGTATAGTACTGTATATATATATATATATATATATATATCTATATATATAAAAGAAGACTTTGTGCCTGCCAAAACACACCCAGGGGAGGCATAAAGCAGGAGTTACTACTCCTATTGGGTGATTCAATCATGCAGGGAGTTGGGCCGCCCCCACTATGCAGCCCGCCCACCACTATCAAAGTCAGAAAAAAACAATATGGCCGCCACTTGCTCCTACACCACAGACAAACACACATGCCCCACTCACACAGCACCACACAAACACACACACATGCCCCACTCACACACACATGCCCCACTCACACAGCACCACACAGACATGCCCCCACTCACACACACAGCACCACATACACTACATACACACACAAAGCCAGAAATACATATGGCTGACACACACACACAGTCACTCACCCTGACTCCCAGAGGCCTCAGCAGGACCTGTACTGCAGCACCAGAGGAACAAAATTGCACTCAAAGGGTTAAGGTAGGTCCTCATTGCTCAATTATTTCTTCACTGTCATCATTTGCCATGCAAGACACAGGACAGACAGCCATCAGATTCACACTTAACCCACTGACTGCCACAGGGTTGTGTATCAAGTTTTACACCTCAGGGAGTGTGTTCAAACCCCTCACACTGTAAACTTGCATTTCTCTCCCACTTCTCCTCCTTCCCCAGCCTATTACTAACACTTTTCCATATTTATGTTAAGCCCCGCCCCCTACTCGAGATTAAGCCCCTCCCCCTTTTAACCCAGATTGCCCCATTGCTCTCTCCACATCAGCACCACATGAGGGACTCCACAAGTAAAAGTTCACAGCTATTACACACTCATGCCCCACTCACACAGCACCAAACACCCATACACACACACAAAGCCAGAAAGAAAGATGGCTGACACACAGTCACTCACCTTGACTCCCAGTGGCCTCAGCAGGACCTGAAGTAAAGCCACTGAACGGTGCTGCATCACCAGGGGAACAAAATGGCACTCAAAGGGTTAAGGTAGGCCCTCATTGCTGAATTACTTCTTCACTGTCACCATTTGCCATGCAAGACACAGGACAGACAGCCATCAGATTCACACTTAACCCACTGACTGCCACAGGGTTCTGTATCAAGTTTTACCCCTCATGGAGTGTGTTCAAACCCCTCTCACTGTAAACTTGCATTCCCCTCCCACTTCTCCTCCTTCCCCAGCCTATTACTAACACTTTTTCACATTTATGTTAAGCCCCACCCCCTCCTCGTGATTAAGCCCCACCCACTTTTAACCCAGATTGCCCCATTTGTCTCTCCACATCAGCACCACATCAGTCCCCTCTAGGGACTTCACAAGTCAGTGTTCCCAGGTATGAACACACTTCCCACTGCTATTTAACTCTGACATGCCTCTCTATACCTTAACCCTTTGAGTGCCAGAGGGGTACACAACTCATGAGCACATGTGTTTCTGCTCATATATGTTGCGTGTCTGTGTGTGTACATCTCTGTTACATATGTGTGTCCATGTGTACATCTCCAGTGTGTCTGTGTGTACATGTGTTTTGCATGTCTCTGCCGCTCACTGTGTGTATGTGCATACCTCCCAACATTTCACAGGGCCAAAGAGGGACACGTTAGTTTTAGGTGATATTATTGGGGGTGTGGCTGTTGGGGGGCGGGGCATTAGTAAGAATTTTTAGGTTATTTCATGACCTATTACTGGCTATTTATGTAACTGAATAAATGATTTAGTTCAAGACCAAAGTATTTTATTTGCACAGACTAATGTATAAACACATATACTGAAGTTTATTGCTTTATTGCTGTACAGCAAAGTAATACACACCACACAGTCAGGGCTGGTGCAAGGATTTTTGCCACCCTAGGCAAAACCTAATTTTGCCGCCCATTTCGCTCCGCCCCTTGTGTCCCACCCCTTTATACCCTGCCTACTTATACCCAACCTCTTTTCATGATTGTCCTCTCTCTGCCCCCTGAGCCACTCTGCCCCTGTTCTGGAGATGCCTGTAAGAGATGCCCCCCACCAGCTCCAACTTGCCCCTTATCAGCTTCACTTTGGCCCACCAGCTCCACTTTGCCCCTATCAACTCCAACTTGCCCCCATCAGCTCCAACGTGCCCCCACCAGCTCCATTTTGCCCCCTCAGCTTCACTTTGCCCCTCAGCTCCAACTTACCCCCATCAGCTCCACTTTGCCCCCATCCTCTCCAACTTACCCCCATCAGCTCCACTTTGCCCCCCATCCGCTCCAACTTGCCCCCATCCGCTCCAACTTGCCCCCATCCGCTCCAACTTGCCCCCACCAGCTCCACTATGCCCTCTCAGCTCCAACTTTCCACTATCAGCTCCACTATGCCCCCAGCAGCTCCAACTTGCACCCATCCGCTCCAACTTGCCCCCCCATCCGCTCCAACTTGCACCACCAGCTCCACTTTGCCCCCCCTCAGCTCCAACTTGCCCCCCCTCAGCTCCAACTTGCCCCCCCTCAGCTCCACTTTGACCCTCATCAGCTCCACTTTGACCCTCATCAGCTCCAACTTGCCCCCACCAGCTCCACTATGCCCCCTCAGCTCCAGCTTTCCCCTAACAGCTCCAACTTGCCCCCATCATCTCCACTTTGCCCCACATCTGCTCCAACTTGCCCCCTCAGCTCCACTATGCCCCCTCAGCTCCAACTTGCCCCCCATCACATACCTGTATCTCCCGCGCAGTCTTCTCTTCAGTAATGCAGAGCGCGGCGGGAGATCATGACTCCCAGCGCGCTCTGCATTACTAAAGATCCGACCAGATGAGGGAGCGCTGTAGCAACACAGACCTGACTGTGTTGTGGTTCCTGGCATGGTGTGTGTGGGCGCACCTCTTCTCCGCTGCATGCCCGCGCCCCCAGTACGTGTGCGCCCTAGGCCGGCGCCTACCTCGCCTATAGGTGGAGCCGGCCCTGCACACAGTCTGACCTCCTAAAAAGAGGGACAACAGGGTGGGAAAGAGGGAAAGAGGGATTTGGCCCTCAGAGGGACTGTCCCTCCTAAAGAGGGACACTTGGGATGTATGGTATGTGTCTGCCTGTATGCTGCATATGTCTGTGTTTATCAGTGTGTCTGCATTTCAAACACGTGCGCCCAATGGTCATAACATGACGGGCAACGCCGTCCCATGTTGCTAGTATATATATATATATATGTGTGTGTGTGTGTTGCCAGAAGGGAAGCACTTGCGCCTTAGGTGGATTCCTGTCTGGGTGCTGATGTGGAGGCATAAGCAATATGGATGTAGAAAAACTAAGCACATGCTGGTCTTAAAGATGAAATTTAACCCCTTAACAACCCATTATGTGCGTGTACATCATGAGGTGTATGTCTCTAAAGGACCAAGGACGTACATGTACGTCATGGAATTCAGGACTCCCCGCGCACCTGCACGCCGTTTTGGGAGTCCTGAATCCGATCATGAAAAAAAATAAAAAATGGTCTGTGGTCCTTAAGTGCACACATGCGGCCAGTCCTTAAGGGGTTAAAATCAAACTTTATTCATCAATGTTTTGGTTGCAGAATGTATATGCAGGCAGACATACATGTAATGTGTTAGGGCAGCGGTTCTCAACCTTTCTAGTGCCACGACCTGTTGATAAAATTTCCCAAGCTGTGGAGACCCCTAACAGTAAAATTATTTTTGTTGCTCCTTCATCGCTGTAATTTCGCTACTGTTATGAACTGAAATATAAATATCTGATGGTTTTAGGTGACCCCTGGCAAATCATCATTCGACCCCCAAAGGGGTCCCGACCCACAGGTTGAGAACCACTGTGTTAGGGCATATGGAGGACTCTAGTAACACTATTGCTAAACATTCTTGTAGATGGGCAACAGTATTGGTGCATTTAGGGAGTATTAGTTCAATAGGATCATTAACTATAGTGTAGCAAGACATAGAATGATGTGGGATGTGCGGAAGACCCGCTGTCTAGTGCTCTTAGTAGTATATGTATGGGATTCATGATGATGGGATAATAGTCCTATATTGATAGGATGAGGATGGTTTTTTAGTGTGCCAGGATGAAGAAGGGGAGAAGTTATCTAAAAACGAAGTTTTGAACAAAAATGCAACAAGAGTACATCTAGGCATATTAGTTGCTGTAGGATGTATGGGAGACCCGCTTTTTGTTAAGTTTGTGTGGTCTAGACAGGGAATCCATAGTGGTGATAATGTGGTAATTACATGTTGCAACTACCTATAGAATGTATCTGAGGATTCTAATTGATACTTATTGCAGCACTGAGTGGAAGTCCCACTGTATAAACTAACTAAAGTTTATATGTCGACAGCAAACAAACACTGATGTAGTGTGAATGTATCACAGTGTTCTGTAAAGACAAGTACATGTTGACTTGATACTGAGAAATAGAAACAGCCACATTATGGTTACAGTACTGACCTACTCGTCATATCTGAGTTCAAGTATACAAATAGCAGATTACCAAGGTGACAACAAGGATGCTATAAGACTTACGGTTAACATGTAGTTTGTCTGTAATAAGATATCTCATGAAAAATTAAGTACATAATGGGGGTTATGCATTAAGATGTGATAACAGCTAATAAAGCAGAGATGACTTTTTCAGTGATATCACTTCTCCAGTTATTCTGTGGAGCCTATGCACTAAAATCCCCAACATTTAAGAAATGAATTGGCTCCATAGAATAACATAGGATTTGGAGAAGTGATATAAATTGTGAAGTCATCCCTACTTTATCACCTCTTTTTCATACCTTAGTGAATAACCCCCATTTTGCCTATTGGTCCAGTGGACATTGTCCCCATGGAAGAAATAGTTCATTAGTTCATCTTGAGGGGACCATTAGTCACATGAAGTTAAAAAAGAAGCAAATATATTGTTGTTGATCAATGGTCATATATTGCCATGAAGGGTGAGTGTTACAGTGGACCTTATGGTAACTAGAGAACTTGAGCAGCCTTATCCTGTTACATAAAGTGGTAGAATGCGTTGCTCACTGTGAGCCATAACCGCACATGCACAGTAGAGAGTCTCCACTGTGCATGTGTGGTTTTGCACAGAGGGAGCTTCGCTGGTAGCTCCCCGTTAAGGATCAGCGCGTTTGGCGAGTCTCTACTGCGCATGACTACAGTCATGTGCAGTAGAGACTCAACAAACACGCTGACCCGCTCTGGAAGGCTCACGTCCTGTCTCTGCTCAAGGCTCCGGGGCAGCTGGGTGTGCTTTAGCCCATGTATACGGGCTTTCATACTAGTATATTATAATGCTGTCCGATGGTGTGAACAGGATAACATGGCTTGAACAAGTAAGTCACTTGTGTGTACTGGCACTGGCCTGTAATCTATTGTGCACCAGACTTATACCGTAGGCACAGGACAGTTGACACTAAAAATGATGTTGGGAACCCTGGGTCTGGTGAATCTTAGATGCTGGACCATAGTCCTATTGTATATCAGGATGCACATCTTGTTGGATAATGTTCCAATAGTGTCAGTAATCAAAAGTAAATGGTGGGAAAACTTCAATCTCTCTCTCTCTATATATAATCTAGTAGGGGGTTGGATTGATGTTTGACTCACACCACTGAGTCAATGGAAGGAGTAGATGGTGATAAAACCCCTTGATTTAGATCTCACTTAGAGTAAACTTTTCTTATGAGACTGAGATACATGTAAAAATGTGGTTATTGCTCTGCTTTTGTGCTTATGCGTATGGCCCACAGTATGCACAGCCCCTGTGTTTTGTATATTGTCCTCAATGGTGTTGATAAATTTGAAGAACTGTAAGCTATGGCAAACAAATTAACGTTTGTGTTTTGTTAAAAAATCAGTTTAGGCCTGTTTTTTGTTTGATTAAAAATTTCATCCAGAGCAGCGAGTAAACATTGTTGATGGGGAACTCATGCATGGAATGTCTTTGAAATGTATTTATTGTATAGAATATGATTTCAGAGATGTTAGTAAGATTTGTGGATTCATTTTTCATCTATATTGATCCTATGAACTATACGTCATTCTATTTTTACAGTTGACATTTTGTAAACTTTTCAATAGGTTTGTTTTTGGACAGTTTAATAAAAAGCTTTGTTTAGAAACATAACAGTAAATACAGTAGAGAACACATGAGCACTCACAGGACTTCAAGAAAGTTGAAAGATTTATTGTCAACTTTTCCGCAAGAACCCCTAGCCTTCCTCAAGGAAGGCCAAAAACTCTGCTGAAAAGTAGGAAATAAATCTTTGAACTTCTTTGTAGTCCTGTGAGTGCTGTTGTGTTCCCTACTATATACATTACTAACTGAAGCCTTTACAACAGCACCCAGGCAACTTGAATTGTTAAGTGAGAGTGCTTCCTACTTCTATATTATACATATATCTCTATAAATATTAAAAATTGTTCATCTTTTTCACTCTGCATTAGTCAGGCTTTCATCCAAATTACTTACAGTCATGGCCCTCCTAATAGTATGCAATGATATCCAGACCGACATAGAACATCTTGAAATTACTGGAGCTATTTTCCTTGATTTTGCAAAGGCTTTTGATAGTGATAGTGATAATATTCTGGTAAGTAAGCTCAGAAGTTCAGGATTGGGTAATCATTCTCTAAAATGGTTCCAAACCGACTTATCAGACAGAACACAATGATTCACTTCAGCACAAAGTAACAAATGGAGTTCTCCAAGGCTCCATTCCTGGCCCTTGAAAAGGACCATATGCTATTACTATGGGCACTTGTAAGTAGGGGTGGGCGAAAGTTGTTCCCGTGAGAAATTTCACGAAAACCTCGTGGTTATCCGCTTTTTTGCAGAAAAATCCACTTTAAAAGAAGCAGTTAACATTTTTGCATCTTTCGCCCATTGGCCAAAATCTTTCGCATTTTTTCTATGGCTAAAAAGTTTTCACCCATTGATTTACATTGTTTTCGCACTTCTGCTATAAAAATGTGATGTTTTCGCTGAAGGCAGACACAATAGAAGCAGCTACAGAGCGAGATAGGTGTGTTGTGCTGTTCTGTTGCGACATTTAGCAAAAATTGAGGCAGGAGAGGCTCATAGTGACTCCTATCACTATGAGCAGCAAAAAGAGGAACTGGAAGGACCCTTATTATGTGTCCACTGAGTCTGAAGAACAGGAGGAGGAGGAAGTAACTAGCAGTACTCAACCAATGCTGCCCAGTCCCCCTAAATCACCCCAAGGGATCTTTGGGAATTTAATAAGAAGGGAGGGAGAAAAGGGAGTGGGAAGGAAGGTAGAAAAGGGAAGGAAGGGAGGAAAGGGAAGGGAAGGAAGGGAGAAATGGGAATGGGAAGGAAGGGAGAAAAGGATAGTGAGAGCAGGACAGGTCAGCTGCCTGTGCCTGCTGCAAGACATGCTGCCCCTACTGCCAGTGCTACCATTTCTGATCCTGCAGCCACTAGTGCTGTACCTGTTGCCAGACGTGCTGCTCCTGCTTCCAGTGCCACTGCTTCTGTAACTGCAGCCACTAGTATTGTCCTGTTGCCAGATGTGCTGCCCCTGCTGTCAGTGCCACCATTTCTGATCCTGCAGCCACTAGTGTTGTACCTGTTGCCAGACGTGCTGCCCCTGCTGTCAGTGCCACCATTTCTGATCCTGCTGTACCTGTTGCTAGTACTGAACCTGCTGCCAGTGCTGAACCTGCTGCTACTACTGAACCTGCTGCCAGTGCTGAACCTGCTGCCACCAATACTTTGCCTTCTGCTAATGTTTCTTGTAGTACTCAGGGGGGAAGGAGAAAATGATGCCAAGTGTGACAGCAAGGGATCCTAAATCACACTTGCCATTCCCAAGCAGTCCTGCCACTGCTAGTACTACTGCTACTAAGGTCCAGCAGCTTGATCCTGATTTTACTAGTGACTGTGAGACTGAGGAGGAAGACTCTGCGGCTTAACTTGATGTGGCTTGTGTTAGTAGTAGAAGTAATGGTGAAGCAGCCGGGGTGGTAGGGGAAACATTTTGCAGCATCCAGACTAGCAGTCAAGGGAGCCCACACCATTCTTCTGGGACTGGGAGTCCTCCCCTTCTCTTCAATACAGTGTCCAGGTGGAACATGAACCTGAAGAGGCCAGAACTGGTGTTGGGGGAGGAGAGCAGACTGATAATTAATACCACCACCACCAGCAGGAGCAAAGATCAGCTGCCTGTGCCTGCTGCTATTTCTGCTAGTGCTAGTCTGCCTTCTTCTTCAGGTCAAAACGCAATGGCAAGTGTGACATTAGGGGACCCTCTGTCACATTGCTCGTCACCTCTTCCAAGCAGCAATGAGATGTCTGGAATAGAGCAGCAGCAGCAACAACAGCATGTAGGGACTAGTGGTGGTGGTGTTGATGATGCTGGAGAAGCTGGGGTGGAAGAGACATTGATGGCCTTTTTAGCAGAAACTGAGAAGGAATAGGAGACAGGAATGAGGATGGGCATCACCACCAGCACTAGCAAGGACATCTTGGAATTAGAGGAATTTGCAACTGCTCTGATTCCTTCTGATGCTGAGATGCAAGGGCAGCAGCATTCTGAGGAGCAGGTTGGTGTACCACAGACCACCGTGGACACAGTGGGAATGGGGTCAACAAGTGATGCAGGACTAGGACAGGTCCCACTTGCCAGCCGTAGCAATACTCCTGATCCTAGTTGCAGTGCTGACTCTGAGGCAGTAGCAGCAACAGCAACAACATTATCCGCTGCCACAGACAATGAAGGGGAATGTGGAGGACAAGAAGAAAGAGACCATTCTTCTCCACCTTTCCCCTTCCCTCTGAAGTCATCATGGGTGTGGGACTATTTTTCTGTTGGGGCAGGCACAGTACAGTCATCAGCAGTGGCACTGTGCACAATTTGTGACAAGTCAGTGAAAAGAGGAAAGGAGGGAACACACCTAGGCACAAGTGCCCTCATATCACAATTGAAACACAGACACCATGACATTTACTCCAAACATGTTGAAGCCAAACACCCACCACAGAAATCAAGCACCGCTTTTGCTGTCCCTGACTTACCAGAAAGGCAACAAGAGGCATGGAGGAGATCAAAGAGGAGAAATAGAACAACCCAGGCAGAGACTGGAAGTTCCAGGACGAGTGAACCAACTAGCTGGCCATCACCTTCTAGGGTAACTACATCTTCTGCCAATCCTCCTTGTTCATTACCTCCCCTGCCAAATGATAGCCACTCTGTTGATGTTAGGATGTGGCAGTTCGTCTCTACCCATTGCACACTGTGTGGTGCACTGAGCACACATGCCAGTGTGGTGGAGGAGAATCGCAATCAGTGCATCAAGCGGAATCTGAGGAGATTCCATCCTGCAGAATATTTTTTTTATTATTATTATTCTTTATTTATATAGCGCCAACTAATTCCGCAGCGCTGTACAATTGGGGAATAGACATACAGAGGTATTAAATAGTACAATCAGATGTGTAGAACAGGAGGATCAGAGGGCCCTGCTCGTGAGAGCTTACAGTCTAGAGGAAGGTAGGTTTGATACAGAAGAATATGCTAAGATAGTGCCAGGGAGGGTTCATCATTACTATTAAACTGTCAGCAAGTTGTCATGTGTCCTTAGCGGGTGTGGAAAATGGGTACAGTGACAGCGGCAGTACTTGGGTTCGGGTGTCATGGTGTTTGGATACAGTTGTGCCCCCAGATGTTATTTACCACACACATACTGTGCACATTGCAGTTGCTGAGGAGACCCACTGATTGTGCTCTCAAGGGAAAAGATATATTCTAATAACAACATACCCATGATGTTTCTGGAGGAGGGGCAGGTAGAGAAGATTTAATGGCCAACTTGTTCTTTTCTCCACATATAATGAGGGCTACTTATTCTTCTGCTACTGCCTCAGGCGCATCACTGGAGCTAGTCGTGGCAAGTGGAACCTTCATTATTCATCTTCCATGTTACTACTATTGTTCATCCCATTCCCTTTCAGCTGCCTAATCATCCTGCTGCTTAAACAACTCAGTAGCAGCAGTACGAACAGCAGTTGCAACTCAGGACTCAGGAGGAAATTTGACAGTGGCCACTGGCCAACATGACCTGCTGGCATTAGGCCAGTAGGGCATTTTTATTTTTTCTCAGGGCTTGTGTTTTGAAAAAAAAAAAATGAATAAATAAAATAAATAAATAAAAGCTAGTCCTACAAAAAAAAAATAAACAATTTATTTGGGGGGTTGTTTCTAACAAGCCTAAGTCCTACAAATCAATGTTTCCTTAGGGCTTGTGCCAAACAAACTTAAGTCCTACAAATCAATGTTTCTTCAGGGCTTGGGTCTCTAATAAGTCTAAGTCCTACAAAGGCCTCTAACAACAAATCAAACAAATCATCCTCTACAAAATACGCTATGAAGTCAAGTATCAGTTCACCCCTGTGGCAGTGTCTGTCAGGGGGTTCCTGTCTCTGTCACTTTAAATACAAATGTCTTATTTTATTTTATTTTATTGATTTATTTTTTTATTAACTGTCCCTCCAATAGCAGTCAAGAAACCCCCCAAAACAAATTCCCTGTTCAAATGATTCATTCACCAACACAGACATCCTCCTCAGACCCCTTTATACCTTGTTTTGTGGTTTTTATTTTATTTCTTTTTTATTAAGTGCCCCCTAATCCTAGTAAACAACCCCCCAAAAACCATCCCCTGTTCAACTGATTCTTTCCCCACACCCCACCAACACAGGCACCCTCATGCCCCTTTTATACTCTGCCTTTTGGAAATAAAATATTATTTGTAATGTGTTGTTTGTAACTTCTATGTTCCCATTGATTTCAATGGGCAAAAAAAGCGGAAAATCGGCACTTTTCGCAGGAAATTTTTCACCAGGCGGAAAGTGCCATTTTTCGCCAATTTCAGTTTGAGGCGGAAAGTTTCGCCCATCTCTACTTGTAAGTGCCAGCAGAAGGATCCCAAGAAATTGGAAGACATGGATGGAAAACCCAGCTTCTGGTGGCTGGGTAGTAACAAAAACGCAGCAAGGAAAATTACATGCCTTCCATGTTAGAAAGTAGACAGCCTCCTGATTTGCTGCCTACCGGGTGGTAGAATGTAGGCGGCCTTCTGATTGGCTGCCTACTGGATGGTAGTATATAGGCGGCCTTCTGATTGGTCGCCTGCCATTCCATAGTGAAACTATGTCATGTATGCCTCTGTAATGTAATTCTGTGTTCGACAAGTAGGTGTCTCCCTGCACAATACATAACATCGATGGTTTCTGTATGTTTTGTTGCTGGACAGGTAGGCGCTCTTCTGATTGGTCACCACCTGTCCATCTAGCCTGTCGCTCCCATTCCCATTGGCTGGGGAGCCTGAGTGACATGATTGAGTTATGTGTCAGACCCAGGTAATTCAATCTCCTGTGGAGAACAATGGCCTGGGTCCTGATTGGTCACCTGTCTCTTGTTGCACCAATTTCTATTGGCTGAGAATTGGAGCGGCAAGATCAAAACATGTAAAATCCCTTTGCTGTACAATGCCCCATTGCATGATGTTCCCAGTTCCACTGTTCTAAGCACATAAAACATTGTTCCACTTATTGTCCCATTGTGTCCACTGTCTATATTACCACTGTGTATTGTCTTTGGTTTTGGTATAAAATGTCCCCTGTCCTTTCAATAAAGTAGTAGTCATTTTGGACTAGATGTACATCCTGTTCTTTTATTTCATGATGATCAAAAGGGTCCCCTTTGACCCCCATTCATGGATCCAGCATTCCAGTCTTCCATGCAGCAATCCAAGATCACCGGCCTGGCTACTTGCTTGTAGCTGCCTTCTGGATTGAGAAACCTGGCACGATAGCCCAAGACAACTCAGTTTCTTGGATTTCCGTTATAGCCCTCTTCTATTTTCCCTGTTTATAAAAGATCTGCCCATGGCTTGCAAAGCATCTTCTGTGCACATGTATGCAGATGACACTATAATCCAAAAGAATCAAAATTTCAGGCAGTGTTACAGAATGACTTCTCTGAAGTTGAAGGATGGATAGATAAAAACAAACTGGTCTTAAATACTGACAAAACACTCACAATGGCATTTGGTACAAAAAGTTCAAAATACGTAAACTCAAAAATGCCCATTTAACCATGGTAACAAAGTCTAATTATAACTTGGCCCCTGTCAACTCCTACAAATATCTTGGTCTATGGCTTCCCATATACACATGAAAAAAGAGAAAACAGAACCGGAATAATTGGGCAAACTAAAGTGACCCCGTGGTATCTTATTTTTTTTACCACAGTTTCCTCTTAGCTCCTA
Organism: Rhinophrynus dorsalis; assembly: GCA_037306005.1. Taxonomy (NCBI): domain Eukaryota; kingdom Metazoa; phylum Chordata; class Amphibia; order Anura; family Rhinophrynidae; genus Rhinophrynus; species Rhinophrynus dorsalis. Next base: position 587,058,672 of record CM074719.1, on the reverse strand, counting down.
TAACTTGAAGAAACTTTTTTGGTTCTTTTAAACTTAAATGATGTGGCTTGACCCCAACCCTACTTTTGTTCTTCATATTGATATATTAACATTTAACCCCTTAACGACCCTTGACGGTCATAGTACGTCAAGGGTCGATTTGACTTAATGACTGATGACATACTATGACCGTCATCGAATTCCGGGCTCCCCCCGCAGCTGCACACCGTTCGGGGAGTCCAGAACGCAACGGAGCAATAAAAAAAAAATTGCTCCATGGTCGTTTAGTTGCGTCCGGATTCCCCGGTCGTTAAGGGGTTAAACTGAAACCATAAACTAACCACTCTGTTTAAAAACAAATCCTGTTTAAGTCCCCTGGTAAGAAAGCATATTGTTCAACGGATGCTAATGCCAGTCATAGACTATAGGGAGTGGGACGTAGTGTGTGCTACTGCACCACACATCCATCTTGATAAACTCAATGCTCTGTGTAATTCATTATGTCGCTTCATCCGCCAATATAATTACACTACACATCATTGTGATATGTTTAAAGAACTAAATTGGCTAACACGCCAATCTAGATGTACTTTTCACCTTCTTGCCTACTTTATAACCAGTTCTCTAGAAAGCTATAAGACTATCTGAGCAGTATGCTCACTCCAGGTCTCCATACTAACTATGACCTCTGCTCCACCACTAACAACTCATGCAGTTTTGTTTACATTAAAACCCACTCAGGTGTTCTGATGCAGCATTTCAGCACCTGATGATAACTTACTCTGAAGTCCAACTTCAGATGTGTCTGGTTATGCAATAATTCAGTGTTTCATTCAGGAAAAGGTCCGGAATCCAAACAAGCTACATCAAAAGCCAAGGTTGGCTCTAATATAATACAGGCCCTAACTGCTTTTCATCTATACTTAGAGCTCACTACATGCAAATGAGAGGGCAAGGTCAGGAACCAGCAGAGGTCTAACCATGTGACAGGCCAAGACAAACTCAGATCCAGGCTACTGCCAAGGCAGGCAACAGGGAAAGCCAGCATTAATTCCAGGCAGAATGCAGCACAGGTTATAAAGCAACACTTTGGAACAATGGCTGGCATGCAAATTGGTTTGGCAAACAGAAGCACAGTCTCCTATGTTTGTTATTTAAATAGGGCTGGATGCACACATAATTGAAAATATGTGTCATTTTTTGACAATCCGCCCAGACTTATTGCAACACAAGATTTCAGAAGGAATACTTGGACTAGATTCAGCAATGGCTTATAAATGAATGCAGTTATCTCAAGGAGACAAGTAAGTCCTTTGAAGCATGAATAGTCACTCTCTACTCCAAGAACTGTCCTCCATGTCTATATTCTTGCCGTTTAACTCCATGAATTGCAGAGAGTGCTTCAATGCATTGTGTTCGAGACCAAGGGTTTAAAGGAGAATTATAATCAAGAAACAAATGGATCTTAATTTGGTAACGATAAAGATATACCTAGGTGTCCTATTTATATTGCATTTCATCTACGGTTCCCTGTTGAAGTCTGACTTTCGTCCTCACTTGTTCACTACCAACAATCAGCCTTAATAATTTGAATTGCACACAAGGGTCAGTCATCATTATCAGATTGCAGTAGGCTAAAGCAGAAATATAATGGAAAAATAAAAAAACGTATGTATTTATATAACTGCAATGTCTTGGATACCTCTCTGGCACTCAAAGGGTTAATTAGTGTCTATGGTGGGCCTATGTGACTGGCAGACCCCAGGTAGTGGGGTATCTCACCAATCAACAACACCTATGAGTGTCTCCTATAATCCTAAGACCCGTAGAGGTAACATCTAAACTGGGTCAAGGAATGTTTATCGGCTCTGCCAAAGCATTAGACAAAAGGTACAGCTTTAATTTTATATCCAACTAGCAGTGTGGGACGGCGTTGTCTGTCTGTTTTTCTTTATGAAAATGCATGTGATCACTTTCTGTTTTAGCCCCCCCCCAGCTGACTTGAACTGCCATAGTGTCCCCATAGTGAGAGACACACATATCCCATACTGAGACACACATATACCTACTGTGAGACACACACACATACACATCCTATAGTGAGACACACATGTCATAGTGACACACATATACACATCCCGTAATGAGACAGACACATACACATCCCATAGAGACACACACACACACTTACACATACACATCCCATTGTGGGACAGACACATACACATCCCATACAGAGACACACACACATACACATCCCATAGTGAGACACACACACATACACATCCCATAGTGAGACACACACACATACACATCCCATAGTGAGACACACACACAAATACACATCCCATAGTGAGACAGACACATACACATCCCATACAGAGAGACACATACACGTGCCATAGTGAGACACACACATACACACATATCCCATACAGAGACACACACACATGCCATAGTGAGACACACACATATACACATCCCATACAGACACACACACACACACACCATAGTGAGACACACACATATAAACATCCCATACACAGACACACATCCCATAGTGAGAGACACACACACACACACCCTATAGTGAGACAGAGAGATACACATCCCATGCAGAGACACACATCCATACACATGGCATAGTGATACACACACACACACAGACCGCACATCCCAAAGCGAGATACACACATCTACACATCTCATAAGTGAGGCATACACACACATATAACCATCCATAAGTGTATATTTGTTATTAATTTGCAATGCATTGTGTACCCCTCTCGCAGTGAAACGGTTAATGCAATGTACTCTTTTTTCCGCACTGGGCTTCAAGGGTTAATATCAGATCTGTGAGTGATGGTATTTCAAAAGTTCCCAGCTATGGCCATAGTGAGAGTCACACACACACAGCCTCACACACATACATACATACATACACATGCCATAGTGATACAGACACACACACACACACACTACACATCCACATCCCATAGTGAGAGAGACACAGGTCGTAGTGAGACACACATAACCCATAGTGAGATACACACAGATCTCATAGTGAAACACACACAAACATAAAACACATACAGATCTCATAGTGAGACACACATACACATTCCATACTGAGACACACAGATGTCATAGTGAGACACACACACGCAAAAATACAGATCTCATAGTGAGACATACACACACATTGCATACTGAGACACACAGATGTCATAGTGAGACACACACACGCAAAAATACAGATCTCATAGTGAGACATACTCACACATTGCATACTGAGACACAAATACAGATTTCATAGTGAGATACACACACACACACATTCCATACTGACACACACATACACATCTCATAGTGAGATACACACACACACATTCCATACTGAGACACACATACACATCTCATAGTGAGATACACACACACACATTCCATACTGAGACACACATACACATCTCATAGTGAGATACACACACACACATTCCATACTGAGACACACATACACATCTCATAGTGAGATACACACACACACATTCCATACTGAGACACACATACACATCTCATAGTGAGAGACGCACACACACACACATTTTCCATACTGAGACACCACACATTCCATACTGAGATACACATACAGATCTCATAGTGAGAGACACACACACATATTCCATACTGAGACACACATACACATCTCATAGTGAGAGACGCACACACACACACATTTTCCATACTGAGACACCACACATTCCATACTGAAATACACATACAGATCTCATAGTGAGAGACACACACACATATTCCATACTGAGACAAATACACATTCCATACTGAGATACACATACAGATCTCATAGTGAGACACACGCACACACACATATTCCATATCGAGACACACATACAGATCTCATAGTGAGACACACACACACATTCCATACTGAGACACACATACAGATGTTATAGTGAGACACACACACACACACACACACACACACATACAGATCTCATAGTAAGACGCGCACACATACAGATCTCATAGTGAGACATACTGTAACGGTTTATTTGACACACAGACACAGTAGGTTTGGATAAAACACAGTTTTATTAAACACTTCAGATTACAATAACCCTCACAGGTCCTGTAATATACACTTAATACAGTACAGCCACTAGACAGGTTATATATAGGTAAGCCCACACAGGTCCAGTATAAGCAGTGGTGTAACAATAGGGGTCGCAGGGGTCGCACCTGTGACCGGGCCGCCCCCTGCGACACCCTCGCCATGCGCCTGAAGCACAGCTGATCTCCTGGCAGCCGGCGCTCTAGTAATGCAGAGCGCTGGGAGATGACATAATCTCCCAGCGCTCTGCATTACTAAGAAATGCGCGGGAGCTTGAGTTTCAGACAGAGATCTGTGCCGAATGAGGCACAGATCTGTCATCTCACACTGCTAGACCACCAGGGACTCGAGGTAGGAGGAGGGCGGCGGCCAGTAGGGGCATTTTGGAAGGGGCAATGTGGAGAATGAGGTGCACTGTGGAAGAGGCATTGTGGAGAATGAGGGGCATTGTGATGGGGGCATTGTAGAGAATGAGGGGCATTGTTAAAGGGGCATTATGGAGATTGAGGGGCAATGTGGAGATGGGGGCATTGTGGAAGGGGCAATGTGGAGAAACAGGGGCATTGTGATGGGGGCATTGTGGAAGGGGCATTGTGGAGAATGAGGGGCATTGTGATGGGGGCAATGTGGAAGGGGAATTGTGGAGAATGAGGGCATTATGATGGAGGCATTGTTGAAGGGGCAATGTGGAAGGGGCAATATGGAGATGGGGGCATTGTGAAAGGGGCAATGTGGAAGGGGCAATATGGAGGTGGCCAATGTAGTTGAGGGGGTCCAATGTGGTCGGGGGGGCCCATGGCAATTCTTGCACCAGGGCCCGGTGGCTTCTAGTTATGTCTCTGAGTATAAGTATAGAGTCCATAACACATTATACTGACACAGGTCAGGTGGATCTTGAAATAGCCCCAGTATATCGATACTGCATGGGTTAATAGCAGCCAGCGAGTGTAAACAGTCCCATGTGTGGTAAGGCCTGTTGAAAACTTAAATACGAGTAACGCCCAAGAATAAGTATAACAGGTAATGGTGAACTGCCTTAGCAGTAACGGAGGCTGAGCAACTTGAGCACTGCCGGACCAGTAACGGAGACTAGGCCATGTGAACACTGCGGCAGCAGTAACAGAGACTGAGTGACTTGGACACTGCCGTAGCAGTAATGGAGACCAGGCAACTAGAGCGCTGCCGTAGCAGTAATGGAGACCAGGCCACGAGAGCGCTGCCGTAGCAGTAGTGGATACTAGGCAACAGGAGACTGCTGTAGCATAAACGGAGACTAAGCCCTTGGATACTGCTGTGGCATAAACGGTAACTGAGCAACTGAGGTTCTGTCATGGCAATAACGGAATCTGAGCCACAGGGGCACTGCTGTAGCAGTAACAGAGACTAGGCCACTTAAGCTCTGCCGTAGCAGTAACGGAGACCAAGCGACTGGAGACTGCCGTGGCAGTAATGGAGACTGAGCAACTGAGCACTTCTGTGACAGTAACGGAACTGAGCAACTTGCCCTGGGAGGCACCCAACCGGGAGCGTATAATAAGACAAGCCAATAGGAATGTTGCCGAGGTGACACAGAGGCAACCGAGACCAAATCCGCACAGCTGTAACAGACAGAGAGAGAGGTTCACCACCCTCAACCAGAGACCGGTAGGGGTGTGCAGGGAGGCAGCAGCCCAACCGGGCGGGTTCACACGAGCAGGAACGTCAGCCAATCCAAGTCGGTACACGGAGCAGGAACGTCAGCCAATTCAAGTTGGTACACGGAGCAGGAACATCAACCAATCCAAGTCGGTACATGGAACAGGAACGTCAGCCAAGCCAGGTTGGTACACAGAGCAGGAACGTCAGCCAAGCCGGGAGACGAGAAGCAGAATGGTCAGGCAGTCCGGGTCGGTGCGCAAGCAGGAGACGAGATGCAGAGTAGTCAGGCAGGCTGGGTCGATACACTGAGAGCAAACAGTAATCAGGAACAAGCGCTGGTACTGGAACACCACGAAAGGGCACCGGAGAAGTGCCAGAACCCAGTATTTAAAGGCAATACTGAGTGGGACAATCATAGTACAGCCAATAGGAGTAGTGCAGGAGTGTAGACTGACAGAATGTCGCTGAAAGAGCACGGGCTCCGTGATACATACACACACATTCCATACTGGGACACAAATACAGATCTCATAGTGAGACACACACACATTCCATACTGAGACACACATACAGATCTCATAGTGAGACACACACACACATATTCCATACTGAGACACACACACACACACATTCCACACTGAGACACATATACAGATCTCATAGTGACACACACACACACACACACACACACACACACACACACACATATTCCATACTGAGACACACACACACACACACACATATTCCATACTGAGATAAACATACAGATCTCATAGTGAGAGACACACAAACACACATATTCCATACTGAGACACATATACAGATCTCATAGTGAGACACACATACATATTCCATACTGAGACACACATACAGATCTCATAGTGAGGCACACATACACATGTCATACTTAGACACACATACACAACCCATAGTGACACACACATACACATTCTATACTGAGACTTACACAGTGTTCCCATAGTGTGAGACATACATACAGCAACAGTGGTCTTGAGTTCTATGTGATGACACACAGAGCAGGTCAGGGTATTTCTCCCAGTAGCTAAAACGGGTTTTGGTTCCTCACAACTTCCTGTATAGTGGAAGAGGTTTGGTGGTTGCTAGACAACCAACAGACATGGCTCTGTGCAGGTAAGAAAGTTTGTAGGGAGGGGAATCAAGTGAAGTAAGAGTTATATGGCTGTTATTTTGTTGGAGGAGATCACACTGTGTGGTGTAAACCTGTAATCATTAGTAGGAACACAACCGTATGTCAGTAGGGAAGCAGAAACACAGTTACAGCCTTAACCCTTTAATTACCAGAAAGGAATCCCATGCATTGGGTTGCTATGTGTGGGATACCTTTATTGCACTGTGTGTTTGATGCTGTGTGTGTTTGTGTGTGTGTGTGTTTGATGCTTTGTGTGTGTGTGTTTGATGCTATGTTTGGTGCTGTGTGTATGTGTGTGTGTTTGATGCTGTGTGTGTGTGTGTGTGTGGCGTGTGTATGTTTGATGCTGTGTTTGGTGCTGTGTGTGTTTGATGCTGTGTGTGTTTGGTGCTGTGTGAGTGGAGCATGTGTGTATTAGGGTGGTGTAGGAGCAAGTGGCAGCCATTTTGTTTTTTCCTCAGTTGGATAGTGTTGGCGGGCTGGAGAGTGGGGGCGGGCCAACTCCCTGCATGATTTTCACAGGAGTAGCAGTACTGCAACTCCTGTGAAAATCACGCCCCCATTGAATTACCCAATGGAAGCAGTAACTCCTCCTTACTGTCACCCCTGGGTGTGTGTGTCTCCTGAGGAGACATAAATTATGCAATGAGCCTTTCTCTTTTATACATATAGATTTAAATACATTAATATAAAATATATACACCATGGCAAAACCCCAAAGGTGTTCTAAATTAAAGGATACACATTACACTTACAAATAAGAAAATATGCACAGTTAGCCACAGTGAGCAAAAGCATTGCGTTGTATACTTCTCTGGCACTCAAAGGGTTAAACATTGTCTCACCCCTTGTCAAATGCAGACAAAGAGAACCAAAAATTCCCAACCTTCCTTTCTAAACACATCTGCTCTCCTTATCTCTCCAAGCCACCCCTGGTATGACATCACTGTGGGGGGGGTAGCCAAAATGGTAGACAAATGCTAACTGACTAGAAAACAAACCATCAAAGGGGCACCCATCTGAACACTTCTAGTTACAAATTAAACGTTCCGCTACCCCCTCCCACCTGCCCATTTTTTAACTGGCCTATCATTACAGCGTACATTGCCACACCTTGCTATGCATTAATCTAAAGGGAGCCCAAGTACTGATTTTTTTAAATCGGTAAGTAGCCTCGTGTACTCTACCTGCGTAAGACTGAAAAAAACTGCCAACATCTGCCAAGTTTGCCTCCACAAATGTGATATAAGGATTAAACAATGTCACAAGGGCCTTTAGAATTTTCTGGACATAGTAAGGTAAGTGAGATTTTATTAGTAGGAGGTATTAGTTCTGTTTTAATATTACACTTTAACCCTTGGATTGCCAGAGGGGTACGCAACGCATCTGGCACTCAAAGGGTTCATTTCAAATTGGTCATAAATTATGTAAGTGAAACGCTAGCAGAAAAGAAAACATAAAAAAAAAAATAATTGAACTCTTTAAAGGCTGTGTGTGATAAAAACCCATAATAAATGACTTCATGAGAACTAGAACTTTCCCCTCAATTAGATGTGTGTAATGTCAGCTTAGAAATGTGTTCAATTAAATGACAATAATGTGTCACTCTTGCAAACTCGCCTCAACAGATATTTATTGAATGTGTCTCTAGGGAGGATGTACGAATCTGGCAGAACAGCTAATTTTCTCTGCTTACACTTTAGCAGATAGTTCACAAGCCTGAACTTTACATTATGTACTACTAGAGCAATGGTTCTCTGTATGTGTTCCTTTGAACCACAGGGTTCCCAAAAGAAATGCAAGGTTTACAACAGAATACATATAAATAATGGCTGATGGGGAAACAAGGCTGGGGTGACAGACAGTGATGGCCATGTACTAAAAAAAATGTGTGTTAAAGCAGAAGTATCACCCCAAATAAAGTCCCCTCCCAATAATTATTCACATAGCAATAAGCATAGAAATAGCATTATCCAGCAAAAGCACAGCGTTATTAAAAAGTCCTACTTGATTGCAACGAACAGGCAGGCATCAGTACAGACATCTTTGCTTAGAGACATCTGTGTGGCTGTGCTGTCCATCCTGGTCTCCTCTAGGAGGCGCTGCATTGTACCTTAAGGTAACAGGAAGGGACTGACAGCGCAGTCACGCAGGTGCCTCTAAAGCAAAAAGCCTGCCCGTCAGTCTCAGATCAAGTAGGATTCCTTAATAACGCTGTACTTATGCTGAATAATACTACTATTTCTAAGCTTATCTCTACTTTAATAATTATTGGGGAGGAACTAAATTTGGAGTGATAGTTTTGCTTTAAAGGGTTAGTAATGTCTACTTAAAAGTATTTGGTCGAGTCTTCTTTATATTAAAATTAAGAGATTGCACTATATTTAAGTGCTTACTTTTGTGTTGTTTAAAAGTTATGCACAGATAAAGGTCTACTCTACCCTTTCTTGTACGTCACTGCTGCCTCTCTCTCTGGTCCGGATGGCTGCAATGAGGGACAAACTTCTGTAAGCAAAGGAAAATCCTGCCCTCCTTTGTCAAGGAGGTCAGGATTTTCCTTATACTTACTGACTCAAGTTTGTCCCTCGCTGCAGCCGTCTAGTCGCAATACATGAACAGAGCAAAAATAGCGCAATCTCTTAGTTTTAATATAAAGAAGACTTCACCAAATACATTTAAGAAGACATTACTATCACTCTAAAGGGATAGTAATACTTAATATGTCAATATATATATTGTAGAGTTTATCCCCCTGAGTAAAACAAGAGTACTCTGGTCTGTGGACCATAAATTTCCATAGGATGGTGTAGCAACAGCGCCACTGTACAATTTCAGGCCACTGTGATATTGCACCTAAAAAGTTAAACTTTGAACTGTAATAACTTTTGAATACAGCATCTTTCAGTAGTGGGAGTACTCTTGTTTTACTCAGGGGGATAAACTCTACAATATACATATTTTTACATATTAACCCTTTGAGTGTCAGAGGCCTACGGAATGCAGTGCAAAGCAGTGCATTCTGTACCCCTCTGACACTCAAAGGATTAAGTATTACTACTTTACTCAAGAGTGATAGACTCGTAGAAAATCCTCCTAGCAGATGCGGTAAGGACAAACACTGTTAGGGAATTCAAAAATGCCTGGGATATACATAAGTCTATTACGATAAGTATATAACACTGTGTACTTTATTAGATAGGGAAATGGTTGGACTGAACGGGTCAGATGCTTCTTTGTTTCTCTGTTTTCATAGCGCAATTCTGGTACAAACCAATCACGTCACAGATATTAAATAAATATTCCCATGATTCCAATAGGCATTTTAACCCCTTGAATGCAAAGAAATCTACAATGCATTGCTTCACAATAAATTGGAGGCCTCTCTAGCATTCAAGGGGTTAAAAGTCTAATTTAAATTAGTGAGGATTATGGGAATATTTATTTAATATCTGTGAAGTGATTGGTTTGTACCGCCTCCCATGGATTCTCTATTTGTGTCGTGCGACTTGACTGTTGCAGTGAGGGACAAACTTCAGTCAGTAAGTATAAGGGAAATCAATATGAATTTCTATTTGTTCCAAATCATGTAGTAGATTTGCAAATTAATTTCCCTCTCATTTCTAAGTACATGAGTTTCACTGTGTATATGTCTCTGGCAGATATATGGAATACACAGCAGTTTTGTAATTGTATTACATCTTTTTGGAGCCTAATCGTTTAATTTAGCACATTGTATGGGATTATTAATTACCTCATATCTGTTACCCAAAACCTTTTATCCAAGTGACTTTTATCAAGTTGCTGCTACATGTGATACTGATACAATGTTAAACCTCTGGGTGCTAGAGAGATAGCTAGATTGTTGACCTCTGTATCATCCAAGAGGTTAATTGGTTCCATTGTTAGGATTCCACAGGGGTTTCAGTTGGCAATAAAGGGTTCTAGCACCACAAAGAATTTGAGAACTGGACTAGAGTATAAAATCAGTTTAGTGCATACCGGTTCATACATTCAGGGGAGGGCTGGCAACTTGTGGCTTAGGAGGCAAATAGAGAAAAATGGCCCATTTCTTTCTAAAGCAAATGATACCACATAGTTTACAGTTGAGATGGAGATACATTAGTGATACTCCAGAGCTTGTGATTGAAAGGGAGCTACATTAGTGATACCACAGAGCTTACACTGATACTATAGTACTTCGAAGGTAAATGGGTTATGTTGCTAGTGTATCTCCATTTAGATTGTAGCTCTTTGGTATCACTAGTGTAGCTCCCTTTAGACTGTAGCTCTGTTGTATCACTTGTGTAGCTCCATTTCGGTTGTAAGCTCTGTGGTATAACTAGTGTAGCTCCCTTTACAGCAGCTAGTGGGAGATTGGGTGAGGCAGTGGCCCACTGCCCAGACAAATGACTGCTATTGCCCTCCTGCCCCCCAGGTTAGCCATCCCTTGCTATAAACTATAATTAGTGTGTTCACAGTTAAGGGGGCCAAGTTCCCACAGCTTGCAACTCACCCATTCCTCTCCCCATTTGCCCTGCAGATCACAGAGATTTGAAGGCTGGGTCACATCAGCTCCTTACTTGGAGCTTATGGGAGATGAGAGAACATTGCTGCCCTCTCCATAGGAGTGAATACACTGCATCTATGAAGGATAGATAAATCTCTTATAAGTGCTGACTGAGTTGCTGAAGTCACCTGGCTGTGCAGATCTGCAGTGGTAATATAAAGAGAAAAGGTATGTTTTAAGCCATGGGATCTTGATTCCCATAGCTGACATGACACTCCTAGTTTAAACAGGAGACTGGTGGAGTAAAAGTGATACCTTTGTTAGCTAATAGAGTAACCATAAAATGCAAGCTTTCAAGACAATTTGTGCCTCTTCTTGTTCAGAATGAAGGCTGAATACAAATATAACCACATGTGCTTTGATACTTTTGAAGGCAATAAACATTTTAAAAATCTCAGGAGAGATTAATATCAGTCATGGGTATAATGCAAGGTCACAGACATCCATATTCAGAGAGCCACCAGTGTACCCAGAAGAAACCACCTGGGATAAAATCAACCACAGGAAGGGAACAGACTGCCATTAGTAGTCACCTACAATAGTACAAAATCACAAAAGGGCTCCAAACTGATGGCAGATTAAAAAGAATATTCACAAAACCTCTGCCCTTCTCCTATAAACAGCCCCCCAACCTGAAACAAGTGTTGGTAAGAATAGTAAAAAAATTGTTCTCCCTGTCTACAAAAGACATGTGGAACCTATACACGTATATGTACCATAGATAATGTGGCCATAGCACATTCCCACAAAACCACACCATCAAGGGCAAATTCTCCTGCAGATCGTCTAATGTTGTCTACCTCATCATATGTGTGAAATGCCCCAACACATGATTATATGTAGGTGACAAACTCTAAGAAACCTCATAAACTCTCATAGGTCCCATGTGAACAACAAAAGAAACACCACAGAGTGTCAACATTTTTACAAACCTGGTCACATGATTAAAGATCTCAGGGGGTTTGTACTGATGGGAAATTTTCAGACACAAAAAGACAGAAAGATATGGAAGAATAAATTGAACCACGTTTAACCCTTTGAGTGCCAGAGGGGTACGCAACGCATTGCAAAGCAATGAGTTGCGTACCCCTCTGGCACTGAAATGGTTAACACGCTGAACTGTGTCCTGAGCCGTTCCCCTGATGAAGTGAGAGGAGTCTCACTAAATGTGTAGGGAGATTTGGTGTATGTATAAAACATTAGTGATATATCGCTTTTCTGTGTAGGTCATCTATTCAAGCTCCAGTGATTTCATGTGTACATCAAGTATCCTTCTTAAAAGGATAGCAATGTTTCATAATAAAAGCAGCTCTAATTAATCATCATAGTATTTGGACCTTGGACAGTGTTATTTCAATTCTGTCAGAGTTGTAGTTCAAGAGTAATTCAGTGACAAAGTATCCCCCTCCTGTCCCTTTTACTGATGTAACACTGCTCAGCCAGATCAGAAGGGAGGTGCCCAGGTAGACTGCAGAGAGGGACAATCTTCATTTAAGATAAGGGAAAAACCTGAAAAACTTATCAAGGGAGGCAGGGCTTTCATTGTTTTCATAAGAAGAAGATTGTCCCCTTCTGTTATCTGTCTGGTCTATGGACTGCATTTCACATCTGAGAAGAGATGGCTTACACTAGGTAAAAGGGGAGGGAGGGGAAACTTTGCTTGTGAATATCTCTCAAACCATAAAGGTTTGAGAGATAAGACTTATATCATTCTTCATGGTTTTTTAATGCCTACAAAATAAAATAAAGATAAAACAAAGTATTGCTATCCCTTTAAGGCAAATTGAACCTTTACCATCTGGTGAGTGGGGTCATTTGGGAAATCGTGAGATTCTGAAATCTGACAGTACTACCCTTAGAGGGCTGGTATTTCCTTAGCTTGTCCTTTTATTTTGTAAAGATCTATGGACATGACAGGGAGGAAAGGCCCACTGAAACAGAGGGTAGATCTACTTACACCAGTGCAAAGAGAAGCTTGCACAGTATCAGTGACCATCATCAATACCTCTGTTTTTTGTGCCTGACATAACAATTGTTTCTGTAAGTATATATCCAATAGGTAGATGTGCTTGCCAAACAGATGCTACTCTCAGGCATTTTGCACTCTTTTCTTTCTTGTCTTTTAATTTCATTAGAATACGGAGATGCAACTGGGGACCCCATTGAAGAGCTGGAGCCTTATGAAACATCTACTTTGAAGTTAGATATATTTTGTGAAATTATCCTTTGATATGAAATTTTCTGGTTTTACCAGTAGGTGAGCATTGTTTTTTTTCTATATGTATATTGTGGACTGAACCATGACAAGGAATTTGTGTGACATTATTCCACAAAATAAATATATTCTGGGCCCTTTGGGTGCCAGATGGGTGCAGAATGCATTGCAAAGTGGAGTGTTGTGCACCCCTCAGGAACTCAGAGGGTTACCCCATCCATTCCATATATGATAACGTTTTCCCATATTGTAATTGATAAAGCACTGTTACGTGTGAAACGCTTTGGAGTGGGAGATACTTGGAGGTTTCCTGGCCAGGAAAAGTATATGTTGTGTAATATTTGAGCAAACCAAATGTGAGTGCTCTATTTTTTAGATTTCTATTTAAGAAATATTTTTTTATATTTTTTTGTATGTATTATTCTTCCCTTATTATTAGTCTGTTTTAGTTATGTAACTTGTGATTACATATTATATATTTTTTTACTAATAAAAGTTTTTTCTTTGTATTTGCACTTTTCCTTTCTTTTTTTCTTTTTTTTATCTATTTATTATTTTGTTGGGGTTCATTCCTTTGGATTTGAACTTTTTTTCTGCCTGATTATATGCTATGCCTCTGGTTTAAGGTCAACCCCGCTTAAAGGAGAGGTCAGCGCTCAAGCTTTCTTGTGTCTTTGTATGGTGGGGTGGAGTTGGAGGAGAAGCGGGAGAGGCTGGACTTGCGTTGCTTGTAGTGGCAGAACCGAGCTGATATAGAATAAAGGGGGACTTTGGACTAATAGAGGCCAGAGAAATCTAATTACATCTTCATTTCCTTGAGTCAACTTGGTGTGTCTGGTGACGGATTGGGATCGCTCTCACGTACTTGTCTTATCCATTCCATATACTTGACCATTTTTGGCTGCTGTCACAAACCCTCTACTCACTGAATTTACTCGACCTAGTCACATATCAAAAGGGAAATAAATGTTGTACCACATAGTCAGCTACAAAGAGATGCCTCTACTGGAGTATTAAGAATAATTTACAGACACTGGTGATAAGTGATTCACCTCCAGTGGAATTTACATTTAAAAATAATTTACATGAATGTATAACCAGTCATGAATTTTGTATTCAGCCTTCACACAAGAAGAAACCAAAGTTGTCTTGAATGCTTGCGTTGTAAAGCCACTCAGTTAGCCAAAAAAGGTATCACTTTTACTCTACAAGTCTCCTGCTTTTTCTATGGCTAATATGGTACACCCTACTGCCATTAGTTTTAAAGGGTCTTATATTGACCCTTTACTGCACAGGAAAAACTAGTAATTTTATGGTGATTTCCTCTGCACCTTGACAAGATGCAGAGTTACTAAACAACCTGAAAGGACCATTCAATCCCACACAGATCTTCCCTTGGTTCAAGTGATGTAAACATTAGAATGTTCGACATAGATACTTAGTACATCCTTCTGTGTGTTTCCTTCAAACAGATTGTTCACTATATAACAAAGGCAGGAATAGGAAGCCTGTAGTTCTCCAGTTGTTGTTGGACTACAACTTCCATCATCTTGGAGGCTGAGGGGTGTTGTAGTCCAACAGCAACTGGATTTGCACAACTGAAAAACCCCTTGATAAAGGCATTCTTTGTGTTAGGATGTGGGTGTATAAGAAATGCGGCACAATTGCCAATAAGCAATTACATGCAGTGCCAAAGGTTTACATCATACATTTTATGGACTTTGTGTAGACAGAGCCTGACTTAGAATATTTTGTATTTAACCCTCAAATATCAGGAGCTCAAATGTTGCTGTACCATATGCCTTGTGATATAGATTTAGCCTACAATCCATTCCATTAGAAAATATTTGCCAAATAGCTATTTTCAGCATCTGCTAGTTGCAGCATCTGCAACTGCATTCTGTCCAAGGGTCAGAATCTGTTTGCTGAATTGAATAAATGTTTATGACAAACACTGGCAAACACTTCAAAATGATCCATAATTGAGGATCCAGAAGACCAAGGAAAGTGGACAGATCAGGAAAGGGAAATCTCAAGACACATAATTACCCCCTCCATTGCTTTTTATGGCTGGAAGAAGTCAAACGGGAAATGGAGGAAGTAATCAATGCAAAAAAAAAGGTTGTCAAAAAGACCCTTTAAAGAAAAATGGGAGTATAATGTTATATACCCAGCTCTCTATCCCAATGAGATCAAGATGGAGACTGTTTGAAAAATAATATGCAGTTCACTCACCTCATGTTATTTTAAGTCCATAACAGTCCTTATGTAAGATTATGTTTTTGTTTTTTTTTAACTTACCTTGATGTTGAGGTCCAGTGGTATCCTCAATTCCCTGGTCCTCACATAGAAAATAAATAAACCGTCCCCATAAAATTCTACCATCACCTACGATGTCCCTGATAAACTAATGATAGAACCCCCCCCCCATCTTCAGTGTACTTCCTGGGCCATTATCCAGGACACTGTATAAAAAATAAACACTGAATGGGTTCTTTCCTACTCTCTGGTTGGCTGGGAAGTGGAAGTGAGGCACTGCTTGTGCCCTGAAGTAACTTCCCCTTCCATCATGTTAAAACAATAATAAACAATGTGTTGCAGACACCTTTGGTCCTCAAGGGATTAAATCAAGGCAAACACACACAAGCCCCCAAACCATTACAGGAGACAGATGAGGGTAATACAACAGTGCAGGAGACAGATCATGGTAATATACCATTGCAGAAGAGACCTATACATTATTATAGGAATCCATCATACCAATGCACCATTACATGACACCCCTCAATCCAAAGTCTTTTTCCTTCCCCATTCTTTATCTCCTCTTTCTCTCCCCAGTCTTTTATCCCCTATTTCCCTCCCTGTTCTTTTAGCCTTTCTTTTGATTCCCATTAATTTTCCTCTCTCTTTCTTTCTCTCACTCTCTCGCTCTATCCTCCAGCCTTTTCCCTCCTTTTCACCCAGTTTTTACCTCCTCTCCCCACCTGTTCCTCTGTGTCTTCTCCCTTCTCTCCCCCAAGCCCCCTTCTCCTCTAGTCTTTTATCCCTACCTCACTTCCCCTACTTCTCCTTCTACCAGTATCACCTCATGAATGCTATATGACACACCAGCCTTGTTCCACTGGTAATCACAGACCCAAACATACACTGACATCCCAGCCTTGTTCTAATGCCCACTGGAGTCTCTGACCCACACATACACTGTATGATACCCCCAACCTTGTTCCACTGTCCAGGGGTATTCACAGACTCTCACATATACTGTCTAACACTTTTGCTTTGTTCCATTGATAATCCTCAGTCTTCCCCATGTCTTTTTCTCTTTTATTCCCTACATTTTTGCCCCCTCTCTCTTTTAACTCCCTTCCCCAGTTTTTCAACCCCCTCTCTCTCCCTCATCTAGTTGTTTCCTCCTTTTTCTTTCCCCCAGTGTCTCCCCATTCAGGCCCCCCACTGCTTGCCTACCGTTTCTGGCACAGGAGGGGGCCTCATGATGATCTCTTGTGGTACTGAGTAGGGATGGGTGAAAATTTTCGCCTCAAACTGAAATCGGCGAATAATGGCACTTTTCACTTAGGAAAAATTGCAGTTTTTTCTAATTTTTCCACCTTTTGAAATCAATGGGAAGAAATATTTCTACACCACACAAAAGTTTTCTACAGCCATATAAAAGGCTGTCGGTTGTCAGGCTCTCACAGCAGCCATTCTGTGTTTGTGAGAGGAGAGAACAGCATGTTTTTTAGTTAGAGAAGATAGGCAAATAAAGGGGAATTGAAGCTTAGTTTAGGAAGTCATTTAGGTAGGACATTTGTTCTCTGTATTAGGGGAGTCTGGGGGCACTCTAGGGGATAAGAAGGGAGTAAGGAGGTTGTCCCCCAAATACTCCAAAATTCCATGTGACTGACAGGCAACACACAGGAAACCTATTTGCTTGCTGATCTTACTGTTATTGTCCCTGTGCTGGGTGGGGAAGTCTGGGGAAAGACATTGTTGATTTTTTGGCCATACTGTGATAAGACAACAGGGTGGACAACTTAAAAAATAAAATAAATAAAATAAAAAAAAATAAAAAAGAATAAAAAATGAAATATCTTAGGTGACAGTGACAGACAGCTGACTGGGCTTAGGCAAGGCATCATACAGCTCCATCAGTTGTGTTGTGCACTGTACAGAAAAAAAACACAGTGTAGTTGTGTAATGTCCAGCAAACACACAAGGGGAAGGGGGTGGGGTGGAGCAGTGTAGGGATGTGAGAGTAAAGTAGTAGTCCAAAAACCTACTGCAGCAATGGTTGTTGCAGCGTGTGCAATCAATGATGATGATCCCTTTACTCCAAGGGAGGATGCAGTTTGTCATGGTCCCAGCAAAACTAGGTCCAGCACCACCAGTGCCAGTAGAAATACAGAACCATATAAGAAGAACACTAAAGACGACAACAAGTCACATTCAAGTGTTGATGATGCTGGCAACAGCATAATAGAGGAAGGTGTAGCAGCTGAACCGCCTGCTGAATCAGACAGTGAGACACCAAAACACCTGTCCTCAAAGTAGTAGTGAATTTTGTTATAGTGAAAGTAAAAAGAAATTGTTTGAGACCTCCAAAAGCTTAGAGAAATATAAGGGTAGTAGTGGGCAAGAACTGTCAGGTGATGCTGATGCTGCTGAGGATGAGTTAATGATGACTGATGATGATGCAGATCTAGAATATATCCCTCAAGCATCCTTCTCTTGTTCAGATACAGATGAAGTTGAGAGTGAGGATGATGACAGGGCTATAAGGTTAGCAGAAAGTCAAAGGCTGTATCTTCCACCACTTTTAACCCCTTAAGGACCCGGAAAATCTGAGGTCGTTTTCCCTTAAGGACCGGAGCAATTCTGACCTTTTTGACTATGTCTTTGTTCAACAGTGTTTTCCCTCTTAGGTTTTTATTCCACCCCCATAAATTATATACTGTTTTTTTAAGCACAAATAGGTCTTTCATTCGATACCCTACTAATATGGATAAACACCATTTACTTTATTAAAATAAAAAAAAAAGGTAAAAAAAAGTAATAAAACCCGCATTTTTGTTGTATCTCTTGGGATCAATTGGGCACAAAGGGTTAAATTTTTATGGCGACTGCATGAAAGGTGTGACCAGTCAGTCATATCTACAAAATGTGCAGTTTAAAGTGGCCACTGTCCCCCCCTTGGGTGAAAATCCCCATGTTCCTTTTCCCCACCCTATTTTGTCACTTTTTTATCCCTGACATTTGGCGGTGTGCATAAGTGTATTACATGGCTCCACAACAATCAATCTTCTAAAATTGTTTAATAAGATTATTAAAAAAAAAAATAATAAAATATCTTTTTGTAAAAAAAAAAGTGTGTTGTGTTTAAAAAAAAAAAAAAAAAAAACTATCATTGCTGGTCAGAAATTGACCTGCATTTAGCAAACCTCTGGCACCAGCAGTGAAGGGGTTAATACCCCCAGCTGCTGTATTCTCATTTGCCATTAGGTGTCTCCTCTCTACTTCTGTCTCCCTTACTTTGATAGCAAGGGAGACAGAGGTAGAAGAGACAAGCAGAGACAGCATGCTTTGCATGCTGCCTCTGTCTCTCACTATGCCGGTACATGTGATCGCTGTTACGGCGATCGCATGATCCAGCACAAGCAAGAAGGGCTGAGATTGAACGCCCCGGCCTCGGAGCGCTCAGTCTCAGCCTGAAATTAGTGATAGCAGCATGCACGGAGGCACGCTGCTATCATTTATGGGTCCTTAAGGGGATAACAACCCATAACGGTCCAGGACCGTTAAGGGGTTAAGGAGCACTGTGCCTGTCTATAAACTGTTTGAGATAGCCATTCGAAAGTCTGAACCTGGACAAGTACAGATGTCAAAAAGCACACAGTCACCCTATCAGTCATCTTCAGCATCATTGCCTCTTCAAAGTCTAAGTCCCACTCAGCCACACACACCTGTTTTGAGTACCCAGCAACACAGGTTGTGTTAGATATGATGAGTACCTCTGGTGCTGCTGCTATAAGTGCTGCACCTTTGACACCTAGTAGTAGTGGCAGTAGAATTACATCAACATCCAGCTCCAGTAGTTGTAGTAGTAGCAGAAACCACACAAGACAGACAAAGCCAGGACAAATATATTAACAGCAGCACAGATGAGGGGGTGGAGGAGGGATGTGAAGAAGGGTTGCCACCATCGACCCCACTTGGGACCACTGCTATGACCGATAAGTAATATGTGTCAATAATCTGAGAAGGAGGATAGAGTATGACAATGGTAAAAATACTTACACAAATCACACCATTCCAGTCCCCCACCACCACCACTACAATACAAATCTGCCACATTGTAGATTGTACTTTATTTTTTTTTTATTACTTGATATCATCCTGAATATGTGCCAGTGTCACTTAAGCAAGAAAGTAGGCAAAGGACAAATGCATTCTGCATGCTAACACATATTTTTCAAGCCATATTTTGCTGTAGGACTCACAGCTACTTATTTGTAAACTTCAGCCCTCAGAAGAAGTAATATTACAGTGGCAAATGTAGTACCTATAGGAAATATAGGTGAAAAATGTGTTAAAATGTGTTAAAATAGGCGGAAAATGTGTTAACATAGGCAGAATAGGCAGAAAATTTGTTAAAATAAGCGAAAAATCGGCAGGTTTTTGCGAAATTTTTCACTGGAAAATTTTCACAGTTTTCGCCCATCCCCTAGTTTTGAGGTGTTCATAGCAAAAGATCTGTGCTTCCTTCAGTGCATACTTCTATATCCAGCTCCTACACAGTGCTTTATCTGCACAAAATACAGAGTATGGGGATATGATGTCTTATCCTGGTGCTCTACATTATTTGGTATGCGGAAGCTGGATGCATAATGGTCTATGCCAGAGGAGACACAGGCCTCTGTGGCACTGTTGGAGAGATATATATTATCTCCCCTACAGGAACTCTTAGGGCCAGTGAATATGTGTGGCTAGGTACACTGCACTCTTGGCACCTGCCTAAAACTGGCCCTGGGTTAAAAGCCTTTATCTGACTGTCTGCTGTCATTAAAGCTGAGCACCTTGTGTTATTCTCAGTTTGAAAATCCTATGCCATCAGTAATAAATGTAACTTTCAAGCAACTTTGTAGCCTTGTGGAGTGTAAATGGACTACGTCAATGGGAACAGGCAAGTTTACATTTTGGGCAGAACTTAGGGGTGATTAGCAGAGTAATTGGACATGACAGCGTACAGTACTGTGCCAAAGTCTTAGGCAGGTGGGAAAAAATGCTGTAACGTAAGAATGCCTTAAAAAATAGACATGTTAATAGTTTATTTTTATCAATTAACAAAATGCATAGTGAATGAACAGAAGAAAAATCTAAATCAAATCATTATTTGGCGTGACCACCCTTTGCCTTCAAAACAGCATCAATTCTTCTAGGTATACTTGCACACATTTTTTAAGGAACTCGGCAGGTAGGTTGTTCTAAACATCTTGGAAAACTGACCACAGTTCATCTGTGAATTTAGGCAGCCCCAGTCGCTTCTCTCTGTCTTCATGCAATCCCTGACAGACTTGATGATGTTGAGATCAGGGCTCTGTGGAGGCCATACCATAACTTCCAGGACTCCTTGTTCTCTTTACACTGAAGATAGTTTTTAATTACTTCGGCTGTATGTTTGGGGTCGTTGTCATGCTGCAGAATAAATTTGGGGTTAGTCAGATGCCTCCCTGATTGCACTGCACTATGGCTAGGTATCTGCTTGTACTTCTCAGCATTGAGGAGATCCAAACTTGCAAGGAACCTCCATCATGCTTTGCCTACAGACACTCATGTACCACTCTCCAGCCCTTTGGAGAACAAACTGCCTTCTTTTACAGCCAAATATTTTCACATTTTGCCACATCAGTCCACAGCACTTGCTACCATATTTCTGCACCCCAGTTCCTGTGTTTTTGTGCATAGTTGGGTCTCTTGGCCTTGTTTCCACGTTGGAGGTATTGCTTTTTGGCTGTAAGTCTTCCATGAAGATCTCTTCTGACCAGTTTTCTTTCGACAGTAGATGGTCAGGGCCGGATTCACATCTCAGGAGCCTGTAGGCACAGAAATCTGAAGCGCCCCCCCCCAAAAAAAAAAAAGGGCAATGTTAGACTGGCAAATGAGATGACATTGCCATATAAAATCCCTTGGTAACAGTGTCCCAATTTTTTTTGAATGCTAGTAAAGTCTCCATTGTAGGAGCTGTCTGTAGCATCCAAGGCCAAAGGGTATGACATCTATATCGTGCGACTGCTTCTCTGTGGTAGCTGAAGAGTTATATTCACAGAACTCTGTTGCCCATTTCACTCTCTGCGTACCAGAGGAGTTGTGCACGCATCCGTCATTCACCCTGCTGAATGGTTCACCAGACATGAGACATGATGCACATAAGGCTGGCTAATTAAAAAAAAAAAAAACAATCCCAATGACAGGCGCCCCTCTGTGGGGTGTGCCTGTAGGCAGATGCCTACTGTGCCTTATTATAAATCCAGCCCTGTAGATGGTTGTACCAGGTTTCCACTGTTTTCTGCCAATTCTGAGCTGATGGCCCTGCTGAACATCTTACGATTGTGAAGGGAAGTAAGCATGATGTGTCTGCTGCTCAGTTTCTTTCTCCTACCACTGCATCTACAGTCCTCGGCATTGCCTGTTTCTTTGTACTTCTTCAAAATAGCTTGAACAGCAGTCTGTCTTGAAATTTCTGCCTGGGACAGACTTTGCTGATGCAGTATAACTACCTTGTGTCTTGTTGCTGTGCTCAGTCTTGCCATGGTGTATGACGTTTGACATTAAACTGTATTCAGCAACCTCACCTTATTAGCTGAGTTTGGCTGTTCCTCAAGCAGTTTTATTCCTCCTGCACAGCTGTTTCTGTTTCAGTTTATGATTGTGTTTCAACCCACATATTAAATTGATGATCATTAGCACTTGTTTGATTTAATTGTTTAATCATACACCTGACTATATGCTTAAAAAATCCCTAACTTTAGACATGTTAATAGTTTATTTTTATCAGTTAACAAAATGACAGTGAGTGAACAGAAGAAAAATATAAATCAAATCAATATTTGGTGTGACCACCCTTAACCTTCCAGACACACTTACAGCGATTACAGTTCCCATCATTCCCAAACAACTGATGCAGTTTCTGACATATGGAACTACAAAGATTGATTTCCCTTTCTGTAGACATCTGCAATATCTTGAAGATGTATTTAGCCTCCAAGAGGTTAACCAAATTAAGGCAGTTAAGTAAGGACCATGAGGCATTGTTTTTTTCTCCAAATGTATTCTTGGCTCCCTGAATGGCGTGCAGCCGCGCCGAGAGCCCTGAATTCCATAATGTGCCAGGACAATCATGGGTCCTTAAAGAAAGTTTACCCAGGACAGTTCTGGCACATCATGGGTCTTTAAGGGGTTAAGAAACACTCAGTTCTATTGGTATAGCTCCTTTTTAAGTACCTTAAAGGTATGGAAAGTTTTACTTGTATCGCTGTGGTGTTTATAACTCTCTTTTATATGATAGCAAGTTGTATTTCAGGTTTAATATTCCTTTAATAAAAAGTAGGTCATGAAATCTGTATTAACTTGCAGTAATGCAATTTTCCCCAATGCCTCATTGGAAGCTAATATACTCCAACCACAGTGTGAAAGTCGGAGGTTGCAGTGAACACCCAAACTGACTCACTCACTGTAATTCTTTTCAGCTATCCAAATCCTGTGGAATAGAATTTTATTGAATACTTCATAGATAATTATAGTTCCCAAGGCATGGGTGGAGGACTTTAATGTAACACTCCAGGTTACTCTTTGCATAGAAAGAAATTTGTTTTAATAATAGGATAAATGTAAGGCAGGCAGAATAAGAAAGGTTTCAACATTTGGACTCTGGACAAGTCTCCAAATGTTCTCTCTTTTAAATAAACATACAACAAGAAAATGTATTTAAACCTTGAATGCAAGACTTGTCTCCATCTTTCTGATGCCAGTGCATAAACCCATGAGTGCAGTTCTACAGATGGTGGCCTCTAACTCCAGTGACTGCACCAGTGATGTAACTAGTTGTTGGAGATCCCCAGTGAAAAAAAAAACTGGCGCCCTAAGAATGAATAAGAAATACATAGAACCTATGGGATTCTAGGGCAGATGGGGACCCTTAGTTTCTGGACCCTGGCACTACTTCACCCTCTGTAATTACTCCCCTAGGCTGCACTTTGGGGTATGCACTACAGTATATGATCACTGTATCCCTTTGAAAGGTTGCATGTGAAAGAGCGTGCAACCATTTAAGTCTTTAACCATGTCTCCTGGATTAAAATAGCGACATGACAGTCTTGCAGTGCATGAAAGCACAAGATTGTCATGTTGCATAGTCAATGGACACGCACATTAGTTATACAGCCAGCCGGTGATTCTCTTCCCCTTCCATTTCAAGCTCCAAAATTGCTCCAGGTTTCATCTGGACATCTCAATATAATTTCTATAACAATCAAAACCTTTATTTATAAAATAAGATTATGGGCAAAAAGTCAGCATGACCTAATTCTGACACCGTACATGTCAGCCTAGGTTGCCTAGTGTGTGCAACCTGCAGCCCTCCAGATCTTCATGTACAACAACTCCCATCATTCCTACTTCAGCTTTGCCTGTCTGTGGATTACAGTAAATGAAATACAGTAACAAATGAATGCTTGCATGTTGCCCAGTCCTGAATCAGAAGCTTTGAATTTAAAGAAATCCAACATGTAAGGAAGAAGAAACAGGTGGTATAGTGCTAGTGGTATAGCATGTAAAAACCACTTGAATCTCAAGTCAAGGTGGAATACACTAGGCATGAATACATAGCTGCTGTACACAAACCTTGGTTCTCAATAGTGGAGTTTTTCTGGATATCCATGCTTAGGCATGATATCCTTCCTTTTGAGCCTTAACGGATGGAGGCTGGGCCGGCAGAAAGGTAAGAAAAAAAAAATTTTAAGACTTAAACGGAAGCAAATCACCAGCTGGCTGCATAAGTAATGTGAACGAAGATTAAGTATGCAACATGACACTCTCGCGCTTTCATGCACTGTGAGATTGTCATGTCGCTATTTTAATCCAGGCGACATGGTTAAAGACTTACATGGTCGCGCATTCTTTCGCGTGTGACCTTTCAAAAGTGAACCTATTATCACTATAGTGCATATCAGCGGACATCTCCTCCACCGATAGAACCTTAATGCCAGCAAGCCCCTTTCGCCTGTCCCTTAGCATGCACTAAAAATGGCATAAATTTACACCACTTCCTCTCTGCTTTGTTTGGAATATGGTATTAAACAAGCATTAGAGGTAAGGTGCATACCAAAATGCACATGGACTGCCCCACTACCCTTCCCTTGCACCATGAAAGGGAGGATTTACTGCATATGTAGGGTGATACCAGTGCATACGCTATTCTATTGTTAAGACTTTAATACCAGGCAACCCATATCACATGACCTATAGCATGTGCAGGAAAATGGCATGAAGTTACACCATTCCTTCTGCTCTTTGTTGAACACTTTAATGCTCTGAGTTCTAGAGGGATACCCAACATATTGCTTTGCACTGAAAGGGTTAAGGACCAGAAAAAGGGTGGTGCAAGGCATAGCTTCAGAATTTGTTGCACACCCCAGTGGTACTTAAAAAGGGTTACTACATGGTGTCAAACCAAGCATAGATGACATGACCGCCCAAACTGATGATCCATTAACCCCATTGCCTTCCTCATAGTGCAATCAGCATTACAGGGAGACTTTACAATGTACAAATGACATGGACATGACATCCAGGATTAAACATGTTATTGAATGAATCAAGGCTCAGAATGCAACAAGAATCGTCTGATTTCAATAAATAAAAAAATAGCGAATAATTCAAAAATCAACAGTATTACATTTTCAGCTGTTTGGATTATAGTTATTATGGAAAATCAAAACATAATGAACATTTGTACATTGCAGATGTCTGGTATAGATGTGAGTTAACATCTAGTGACATTTTGTTATTTTTAAGAACCTGAAATTAGAATTCGTGACAAAATCCAGCAACTTTCAACAGAATTAATTCACCGAGAATGTCAATAAGCAAGCTGGATAACAACCAGGAATGTCTGATGGGATTGCAAAAGACCCAGGGTCAGGGCAAGACTAACATATTATTAGTGGAGTAGCCCAGTTACACCATTACTAGTAGGGAGATTAGCACCATTCCATGCCCCAAATTGGCAACAAGACCTGGGGCTTTAAACATGAGACCTGAGGCATTATCTCACCATGGTCTGCATCTAACAGTTCCCTGAGGCTGAAATACTAAGTACTATGAAGAACTGTAGTAGTCCTTGGCTAATGCATCTGCATCGTATGGGTCAAATACACATTTCCATTTCTTTAACCCTTTTGAGCAACAGAGGGGCACAGAATGCATTGCAAAACAATGCATTCCGTACCCCTCTGGCACTCAAAGGGTTAAACAGGGTCATGAACCCACTAAATACTTACTAATTATTCCCATGTATTTCAATGGGGATTTTAACCCCTTGAATGCTAGGGTGAAACGTGCTGGAGAACCCACTAGCATTCAAGGCATTAAATGCCCCATTTAAATAGACTTATTTTAATGTGTTCTCTGTGATGCAATTGATTTGCTCCAGAATTACTCCATGCAGATATGCCCTGAGGTCCAGTTTGGTGATATGATGGTGAACTGGATACGTCTCCATCTCGCGGTATGCACTTAGGTGTCTTCTCTATTTCAGCCCTGCAATTACACCTCCTGTACACCTACATCCACATGCGTTCACTATGTCTTTCCCAGGTTTATGATCTTGAAGGGTTTCCTTTAACAATGGCTCATTTGCATACTGAAATACAGTTTAATGAGCCACTGTTGTATTCCTGTGGGTGTGGTTATATGTTAATGTGGCACTTCACCACATGCACTAAATCCTACTAGCTGCCTATGCCATTGGAGTTCACAAGCCCAAATTCACCAGCCTTACGAAGCATTCTGTGCAGGCACAGAGGACAGCTTGCTGTGTTTACTGGAGAGCAGAGACAACAGCTGCCTTCCATTAAAGGGATAGTAATACTTAAAATGTAAAAAAAATATGTTGTAGGATTTATCCCCCTGAGTAATACAAGTGAACTCCCACTGCTGAGAGGTGTTCTATTCAAAAGGTATTACAGCTCAAAGTTGAATTTTTTAGGAGCAATATCACAGTGGCCTGAAATTGTAGAGTGGCGCTGTTGCTACACCATCCTATGGAGATTTATGGTCCCGGGACCAGAGCTGTCTATAGGATGGTGTAACAACAGCACCACTGTACAATTTCAGGCCACTGTGATATTGCTCCTAAAAAATTCAACTTTGAGCTGTAATACCTTTTGAATAGAACACCTCTCAGCAGTGGGAGTTCACTTGTATTACTGGTCCCGGGACCAGAGCTGTCTATAGGATGGTGTAACAACAGCACCACTGTACAATTTCCGGCCACTGTGATATCGCACCTAAAAAATTCAACTTTGAGCTGTAATAACTTTTGAATAAAACATCTTTCAGCATTGAGAGTGCCCTTTTATTACTCAGGGGGATAAACACTACAATATATATTTTTTACATATTAAGTATTACTATCCCTTTAACTCTTTGAGTTCTATACATGTAACGGCTCATTAGTCAGTTCTGTGTTTACCTGAAGTGGCATATCATTATTATTTATAATATCATTATTATTATTATTATCATATTTTATTTATATAGCACCAACTTATTCCACAGAGCTGTACAATAGGGAATAGACATAGAGACATTAAACAGTACAAATTGAACATAGAAAACAAAAGGATTAGAGGACCTTGCTTGAGTGAGCTTCCAGTCTAGAGGAAGGTAGGTGAGACACAGAAGGGGTAAGTGATATGGGGTGTAAGTGCCTCCTGCCATATGAACTGCTTGTCATTGGATGACAGAAAGAAGTGCTTTCCAGTTCAGAAGTCCATTTAAGTAGTGGGTCTGTTTAGGAGAAAAGTACTCTTTTGTGAACAATGAGGTCATGGTGGGGTTATAGGTGGGAGAATGACTGTAGAAGAAAAGAAGAGTAAGTAGAGGTTGGACAGGCTGTTGATCTGGTCTTGATCATATGTTTTTTGGGGTAGTTGATAGGTTTCCTGAAGAGGTGAATTTTCAGGGATCGTCTGAAGGCTGGGGGAGAGTCTGATGGGATGGGGAGGGAATTCCAGAGCTCAGGTGTAGGGCAAAGATGGGAGTGTATTTGGAAAAAAGCAATTAAATATAGGGGGTGCAGTGTTAGTAAGGGATCTGCAAGTTAACAACAGAATTTTGAATTTCACTGTAAATGCTAATGGGTGTCAGTGTAGGGATTGGCAGAGAGGAGCGGTAGTTAATGGAGTGATGTGTGAGATTAGTCTGGTATCATACTCCACTATGGACTATCGGGAGGCCATTTAGACGTGGGTTGCAATAATCAAGACTATACATGATGAGTGTTTGGATTAGAGTCTTTGTTCTTTAGTTTGTCTGGATGGGCTGGGATTGGATAATTCCTTTTTAGTTCTTTTTACAATTGATTATATTTTGATTGGTCTAATGTGAACCTCTGACTTAAGGGAGGAAAGTTAATAATAGAGTTTGATAATTTGATCATAACTTTGCTAAAGCTCAGACCTACATGGGTGACAGAAGTAGGCTCTGGAGAACCTACACATACCTGCACCTTCTCCAATGAATACATTTTATTATTGAGGAGATGTTTTGAATGCCAGTATTGTTTAACAGCAGTGTAAACAGAGCCACTGAAGATGTTCTCCAGAGACTACAGTCAGTGGAGACCTTGATGAGCTGGATACCTATCTACAATCGAGAGGGTGAAAACCTCATTTAAATCAATGGAAACTTGGGGGGACATTTGTCTCCTGTGGTATAGTTGGTGTGCTCCAGAATTTCTCCATTTTATAATACTTAATCAGTCTTCAAGGAATCCTTAAAGGGACAGTAATACTTTGTTTTATCTTTATTTTTATTTTGTAGGCATTAAAAAACATGAAGAACAATTTAAGTCTTATCTCTCAAACCTTTATGGTTTTAGAGATATTCACAAGCAAAGTTCCCCTCCCTCCCCTTTTACCTAGTGTAAGCCATCTCTTCTCAGATGTGGAATCCAGTCCATAGACCAGACAGATAACAGCAGGGGACAATCTTCTTCCTATGAGAACAATGAAGGACCTGCCCCCTTTGACAAGTTATTCAGGTTTTTCCCTTACCTTAGTTGAAGATTGTCCCTCTCTGCAATCTACCTGGATATCTCCCTTCTGCTCTGGCTGAACAGTGTTACATCAGTAAAAGGGGCGGGAGGGGGATACTTTGTCATTCAATTACTCTTGAACTACAACTACAGAATTGAAATAACACTCTTCAATGCCCAAATACTATGATGATTACTTAGAGCTGCTTTTATTATGAAACATTACTATCCCTTTAACTTGATATAACATAGAGTTATCACTTCCTAAGGATGAAAGACAATCATGACTTCTCCCTCTGCCTTTCTAGTAAAAATAGCACCAGTTTAGAGACTACAAATGTAGGTAGTTGGTGCAGATCATGTTGTAAGCAAAATTGGTCTGTCTCATACTTTTTTACATCTTTTTTATTTTTAAAATAATACAAATGTAACTACAGGAATAATTGCCATATAATTCAGAGTTGTATTAACCTTAATAAACAAAGTCAATAGTAGAATCATAGATATGAATTTTTGAAGTGCTAACATTGTGTGGTTATATACTTTGGTATATATAGAACCATGAATATCAATAAAAAATAGATTATCATAATGGTAAAGCCATATACATATCATAAGACCAGTCTCTGAAATATACTTGCAGTATTTGAATATTCATTCACTAGTGTAAAAGCCCGTGTACACTGGCCAAGGTTCGGGTGATGTTAACCCTTTGAGTGCCAGAGGGGTACGCAACGCATTGCAAAGCAAAGTATTGAGTACCCCTCTGGAAATCAAAGGGTTAAAGGGACAGTAATGTCCCCCCCAAAAAAACTGTCCAGTTTTGTAGAGGTTAAAATATTAATCAATATGCCCCAAACCCTATCTCTCAAACCGCTATAGTTTAAGAGATATAGGGATCCCCCACCTCCCTCCCCTTCTCCTGATGTCAGCGTCTAGCTGACAACAGGAGATCCCAGTCCGGTAACCAGCAGGCGGCTCTGCAGCAGAGCCAAAATCACGTTATTGCTAAAGAATTCATTAATTGGAAAGGTCTTAAAGGTGTGCCTGATTTGCAAGCACACTTTTTAGACCATTCCAATGAATTAATTCTTTAGCAATAACACAATTTTGGCTCTGCTGCAGAGCCTGCTCGAGTCGTATGACTCGATTCTCCTGCTGTCAGCTTTATAGCTGACATCAGGAGAAAGGGAGGGAGGGGGGGCTTTGAATCCCTATATCTCTCAAACCATAGCGGTTTGAGAGATAGGACTTGGAGCATATTGATTAATATTTTAACCTCTACAAAACTGGACATTTTTATTGGGACATTACTGTCCCTTTAAGAGGCCGCTACCTCACTGCCCCACGCAATGCAGTCTCGTGTCGCCTCACTCACACGATGCAATCATGCGCAGTAGAGACTGCCAGAATGCAGGCAATCTCTACTGCGCATGACTGCATCGTGACAAACATCCTAGCAAATTATTATATAGGATAGTTTGTAACAATCTCCAAGAGGTATCTTTGAAACAGTGTGTAAATTTATGTTTTTATACTTCTGGCTGAAAAAATTAATGAATGACTCCCAAATGAAAGCTGTCTGTTTTTTTTGTATGATAGTTATACGCTCTGCAATTTCAATCGTTTAGTCAGTCAATAATGTTTTGAAGGTGGTTTGTCCAATAACCAGAAATAAACAATGGTTTTAATCTCTGTAATCATTATGATGTGAAATAATTGTTTTGGAGAGAACATTTTTGGTCTTGTAATATGCCTAAGAGATACTCCAAGAGTGACCTTATCACAGCTGTTCCAATAGCTCAGATGAACGCCTGGCGATTATGTTCCAAAATATTGCGTGTGGCAGGTCCAAAACTTGTGAAATACTTTTGCCCCCATATTATTTCACTTAGGGCATTTACTGTGTGTTGTGAACCCTATTTGTTTGGTTTGCATGGGTGAAATATATGAAAACTGGTATATCTTGTAGACAGTATAATGGAAAAAGGCAGAAGTGTTGACTTCATGTCTATGGATACATTTTTGAAGAAAAGACCCCAACGTGGTGCTTGGAAATTTACCATTTTTTGAGTTGTGATGGGTTTTTGTTTTCAGTAGCAGTCTGAAGTTCAGATGTGATTAAGTGGTAAAGATATGAGGTTTTGCATTTAATATCGGTCAAGGCATTGCTATATTTATCTAAAGCAGTTGGAATTTTGTCCATTTGAAGTCATATTAATGAGTGAGTATTAGTATAGTGCCGGTCAGGATTGCAGGTGTAAGAATAGGTTAGTTAGACTATGTTTGGAGATCTGTCAAAGAGAATGCAGATTTTGTTGTGCGGTCAATCATATCTACAACTATTTCAATGTTTCTGTGTCCACAACTTGAATCTAGAGTCTGGATCTTTATTTTTGAAATCTAAATTACCCGAAAAAGCGAAAAAAGTAACCAGTTCATTCTGAAGAAAATGCTATGCCTTGCATAAACTGATTATAGAGATCTTATAAGCTTAACGTGTAATGAGTAGCGTAGATGAAGGGGGTGTCATGTCTTGGTCTATGATGATTGTTGGTCTATGATGAGTGTTGGAATTATGCATCTATTCTAGGGTGATTAAATTAAATTAAATATTTAAATTAAATATTTGGAAAAATTTAGTCTGGCTAAGGCTACTGGCTGTTGCAAATGTTTGAGACTTTTCTATAAAAAATTACAGAATACAGCATCTAATCTGATTAGGGGCAATATTTGAATTTTATAAAGACTTTTGCTTCCTGAGGATTTGGTTCTTCACCTTGAGATTTAGGTAAAAAATGTGGAGTATCAAGGTCAAAACCTGAGAGTTCTCAGGTACATAGGGAGGTCTCTATAGCATTGTGATGAACTCTCTAGCACAACTTAACCCCTTAAGGACCGGCTGCATACGCACGGTGCGGTCACTTAAGGACAATGGAGCATTTTTTTCCCCGTTCGATTCCAGACTCCTCGAATGGCGTGCAGCCGCACGGGAAGCCCGGAATTCCATGACGTTCATGTATGTCCTTTGTCCTTTAGGGACCGCAAACCTCATGACGTACATGTACGTCATGCGTCGTTAAGGGGTTAAATATTTGGAAATGTAGGGGATTTTTGTTGTTACCCATTCATTAATTGCCAGTGCTTGAACATATTTATACACTTCAGCACACAACACCAGCAACTTTTATACAAGTGAGAAACAGTTTCCCACCAAGGGCTGCATATCTGGCCCTTGAGTCTTCCACATTATGTACCCAATTTCTAAATAGGTATTGGAAAAGGTAGATTAAAGGGATAGTAACACTTCGTTTTAACTTTATTTTATTTTGTAGGCATTAAAAAAACATGAAGAATGATATAAGTCTTATCTCTCAAACCTTTATGGTTTATGAGATATTCACAAGCAAAGTTCCCCTCCCCGCCCCTTTTTCCTAGTGTAAGCCATCTCTTCTCAGATGTGGATCAGGTTGTATGACAGTACAGATAACAGAAGGGGACAATTTTCTTTGTATGAAAACAATGAAAGCCCTTCCCCCCTTGAAAAGTTTTTCAGCTTTTTCCATTATCTTAATTGAAGATTGTCCCTCTCTGCAGTCTACCTGGGCATCTCCCTTCTTATCTGGTTGAACAGGGGGGGGATACTTTGTTTGTGAATATCTCTTAAACCATAAAGGTTTCAGAGATAAGACTTATATCATTCTTCATGTTTTTTTAATGCCTACAAAATAAAATAAAGTTAAAATGAAGTATTACTATCCCTTTAAGGCCTTGTATGCTAGAGGAGTCTCCAAGTCGTTGCTTTGTTTTTGGAGGCCTCTTAATCATCCAAACGTTTGATTAGAACAGTGTATGTGTAAATGGAGACATGCTCTGAGGCAACAGGAAAATGATGAAAATAGATTGTGTATGATATGGTAGAGGGAATTATCTCCCCTTTCCACAGCAAAAGAGAACAGACCAAGGGCCACAGGAGAAGCCTCTAAGGGCTGCATTTGGCCTCATGTCTGCAAGTTGCTTACCACTGTTTTATACAAGAAACCTTTTAAACCCTCCCCTATATCTGACATAATGAAAAAGAAGACTATTGCTCTAATTTCCTCTTCATTCAGTTTGTACAAGACATGTGCCAGAGTGCAGAGAACAACAAGCACCAAAACACACACACATTCCAGTGCTGTTCACCCATTGGCTCTCACAATGCAAAGCAGCCATTTTGTCAGGCAAGAGGCTTTGTCCATAGTAATTAGGTAAGAACTGAGAATAAAAAGTATATGTGCAGTTTTTCCATGGCTTTCTATTCATGGATTCCCTTTAGCATTCTTAAAGGGATAGTAATGTCAGAAAAAATTATCAAAAAGTTCCTGGATCAGACAGCGACTCTTCAGCATGTCACGGTTTATTATGACTCTCAGACACAAGTTTTAGGTAAAAATCAATTTTATTGAAATAATTAATTGATAATGTAGGATGGCATTCACATACATACAGATATATACAGAATATAACAAAGACAGAAGGCAGACTCTACCGGTCCTGTCAATATACCGGACAGGACAGTCTGAAGTAATAGAATGTTAGGCTCTACCGGCCTTGCCAATACCGGGTAAGGCAACCTGTAGATGGAATAGCATAACGGTTCTACCGGCCTTACCAAAACCAGGCAAGGCAGCCTCAATAGATTTACAATGTAGGCTCTACCGGCCCTGCCAATATCGGGTAAGGCAACCTCAGATGGAATGTGGCAAACGGTTCTACCGGCCTTACCAATACCGGGCAGGGCAGCCCAGAGATAGTAGCAGCAGTCAGATGGTAATGGCAAATTGACAGGATCCTAAGCAACCCAGTGTACACACACTGAGACCAACTGGGGAATCGTAAAGTCGCAAGACTTTGGAGCAAACCAGCGTCCGCACGCTGGGACAAACACAGAATTGTATAGCTGATAGGCTTTGGAGCAAACCAGTGACCGCACACTGGTGTAACAAGCGAGTTTGTATAGCCGCAAGGCTTTGGAGCAAACCAGTAACCGCACACTGGTGTAACAAGCAAGTTTGTATAGCCGCAAGGCTTAGGAGCAAACCAGCGTCCGCACGCTGGGACCAACACAGGATTGTATAGCCGATAGGCTTTGGAGCAAACCAGTGACCGCACACTGGTGTAACAAGCAAGTTTGTATAGCCGCAAGGCTTAGGAGCAAACCAGCGTCCGCACGCTGGGATCAACACAGGATTGTATAGCCGATAGGCTTTGGAGCAAACCAGTGACCGCACACTGGTGTAACAAGCAAGTTTGTATAGCCGCAAGGCTTAGGAGCAAACCAGCGTCCGCACGCTGGGACCAACACAGGATTGTATAGCCGATAGGCTTTGGAGCAAACCAGTGACCGCACACGGGTGTAACAAGCAAGTTTGTATAGCCGCAAGGCTTAGGAGCAAACCAGCGTCCGCACGCTGGGACCAACACAGGATTGTATAGCCGATAGGCTTTGGAGCAAACCAGTGACCGCACACTGGTGTAACAAGCAAGTTTGTATAGCCGCAAGGCTTAGGAGCAAACCAGCGTCCGCATGCTGGTGTGACAAGCAATGTCGCCGACGCGACCAGGCAGGAGGTCGCCAGGATACAGGAGACAGGCGATGAGAACACAGAAACCAGCAACGATCAGTCAGGTCAGGAAACAGCACAGAAGAAGTTCAGCAGGAACTGCAACACCAGAGACTAGGCCTGAACCAGGACTGGAAATAGTCAGCATGCAGGAAACACTGGAACAGCAGAGATCAGGAACTCAGGAACACATGAGATCAGGAACTCAGGAACACTGGAACAGAGGCCCAGCTATCACTGGCATAGTGATAGCAAGAAGGTCAGAAACAACACGAAAGGGCAACCAAAGGGTGCCCAATCCAGGTTTAAATAGGCAATGAAAGGCGGGCTATCTGCAGACAGCCAATAGCAGCCCCTTACTGGTGACAGACAAGGAACTGCAGCAATCACGGGCACCGTGATAGTACCCCCCCCTTCAAAGACCCCCTCTCCTAGAATAGGGTCTAGGTTTCTGTGGGTAATTGGCATGAAAGGCCCTAGTTAGCCTAGGTGCATGAAGGTCCGTACTATCCACCCATGATCGATCCTCAGGGCCATACCCTTTCCAATGTACCAGGTACTGTACCCTTCCTCTAAGCCTACGGGAATCAATAATGCTCTGAACCTCGTACTCCTCCTGGCCCTCGACCTCAACAGGTCCTGGCACCACAGGTGTGGTAGTATAGCGATTGCAAACCAGAGGCTTAAGAAGGGACACATGGAACACATTATGGATACGCATGGATGCAGGTAGGTCTAGTGCATAGGAGACAGGGTTAATTTTGCGAATAACTCTGTATGGACCAATAAACCGAGGAGCCAACTTATTAGACGGAACCTGCAGCTTGAGATTTCTGGAGGAAAGCCATACTCTATCCCCAACCTGAAAGGAAACCGCTGGAAGCCTTCTGTGATTAGCATGGCGCTGATGACGCTGAAATGACTGACCAAGTGCCCTATGAACTTGTGCCCATGTGGAACGGAGTTGCTCGATATGCTCATCCAGAGCTGGAATCTGTTGCGTCTGAAATGAGTCTGGAAGCAAACAGGGCTGGAACCCATAATTAATCAGAAATGGAGAGCTCCCAGATGAAGAATTGACCGCACAGTTCCTGGCGAACTCTGCCCAAGGCAACAAGTCGGACCAATTATCATGATGGTCAGTAACGAAACAACGGAGAAATTGTTCCAAGCCCTGATTAGCTCGTTCAGCGGCTCCATTGGTCTGGGGATGGTAGGCAGAGGAGAAGGACAGCTGTATGCCCATCTGTTGGCAAAATGCCCTCCAAAATCTAGACACAAACTGGCTCCCCCTGTCAGACACCAGTACCCTAGGCACTCCATGCAACCGGAATACTTCTCTGGCGAACACCATTGCCAATTCCTTCGCTGAAGGAAGACCACGGAGGGGCACGAAATGAGCCATTTTAGAAAACCTGTCCACCACCATGAATATAAAGGAGTACCCCTTGGACATAGGCAACTCTCCCATAAAATCAATGGAAACATGAGACCAGGGGCGTTCACCATTAGGCACCGGTTGAAGCAAGCCCACAGGGAGATGTCTCGGGGTCTTAGCGCGGGCACAGGTGGCACAGGCATTCGTAAATTCGGCACAATCGTTTCTCATGGAGGGCCACCAAAATAACTGAGAAAGGGACCATAACAATTGGTCTCTACCAATATGTCCCGCAGGCTTAGAGGAATGGTAGGTTTCAAGCAGCCTAGCACGAAATGGTTCATCGACAAAACATTTGCCCACTGGAGTTTCATGTGGAGCGGACCCCTGAGAGGCCAGGATCTCCTCCCCTAAAGGAGAAGTGATACTCGTGCGTATAGTAGCCAGTATTCTATCAGGTTGGATGATAGGTGCTGGTGCTTCCACTCTGTCACTGTCGGCCTCAAATTGTCTTGACAGTGCATCAGCCCTGATATTCTTTGACCCTGGTAAGTATGATACAATGAAATTAAATCGAGACAGGAACAGTGCCCACCTGGCCTGACGGGAGGACAATCTCTTGGCCTCCGAGA
This sequence comes from Rhinophrynus dorsalis, assembly GCA_037306005.1. Taxonomy (NCBI): domain Eukaryota; kingdom Metazoa; phylum Chordata; class Amphibia; order Anura; family Rhinophrynidae; genus Rhinophrynus; species Rhinophrynus dorsalis. Next base: position 587,022,044 of record CM074719.1, on the reverse strand, counting down.
GATAAGTCAGATTTTTATGATCTGTTAGGATTAATACGGGAGTCTTGGTACCTTCAAGCAAATGACGCCACTCCTTAAGAGCGAGGATAATGGCCAATAATTCTTTGTCACCTATCTCATAGTGGCCTTGAGTGACAGTCAACTTTTTAGAGAAAAACCCACAAGGTCTGAGAGTACCACCTTTCTCGTGTCGTTGCGAAAGTACTGCCCCAACCCCAATATCTGAGGCATCCACCTCTAACGTAAATGGAAGTAGAGGATTGGGGTGGGATAACACAGGAGCCGCAGCAAATGCCAGCTTCAAATTCTCAAAGGCATTCTCAGCAGATACCGGCCAACAAGAAGGATTAGCGCCCTTGTGCGTAAGATCGGACAAAGGTTTGACAATGGAAGAAAAGTTCTTAATAAACCGCCTATAATAATTAGCGAAACCCAGGAAACGCTGTATGGCTTTAAGCCCCTTGGGTTTTGGCCATTGTAAGACAGCTGACAACTTATCCTTGTCCATGGCAATGCCATCATTGCCAATTATGAACCCCAAGAATGGCACACTGGTTCTATGAAAGCCACATTTTTCCAGTTTACAAAATAATTTGTTCTCACGGAGTCGTAGCAATACTGCGGATACATCTTTGATGTGCTGTGCCATGTCTTGAGAGTAAATCAATATATCATCCAGATAAACCACAACACATGTCTGTAACATATCTCTCAGAACATCGTTTATCAGTTCCTGGAAAACTGCGGGGGCATTACATAGCCCAAATGGCATTACAAGATACTCGTAGTGCCCAGCTCGAGTATTAAAGGCAGTTTTCCACTCATCACCTGCTCGAATGCGCACCAGATTGTAAGCGGCCCGTAGGTCCAATTTGGTAAAAATCGAAGCGCCCTTAAGCCTGTCAAAAAGCTCGGTGATGAGTGGTATTGGGTATGCGTTTTTTGCCATTAGTTTATTCAAGCCCCGGTAGTCGATGCATGGTCTTAATTCGCCATTTTTCTTTTTTACAAAAAAGAACCCAGCCCCAGCTGGAGAGGTAGATTTTCGTATGATCCCTCTAGCAAGGGCATCAGAAATGTAATCCTCCATAGCCTTATTTTCCTCACAAGATAATGGATAAGTGCATCCTTTGGGAGGTACTGCCCCAGGCTGCAATTCGATGCAACAATCATAAGGTCTATGCTGAGGTAGCAAACTGGCCTCTCCTTTGCTAAAAACATCGCCAAACTGTTGGTACACATCCGGTATAGCCGAGGAGGTGCACAGGACCTTAACAGGCTGAATGACGCACTTGTCCATACAAAACTGGGACCAAGCAGCAATTTCACACTTTTTCCAATCAAATTGTGGGTTATGTAACTGTAACCACGGAAAGCCCAATATTACTGCATGGTGCGGAGAATTAATCAGTTGAAACTGCTGCTCTTCTCTGTGAAGTGCCCCAATAGTCATAGACAGTGGCATAGTCTCAAACATAACCTGAGGCGGTTCTAAGGGTCTGCCATCAATCGCTTCAATAGTCAAGGGATTTTCTCTTTCAATGCGTGGAACTCCGTGCAATTCAGCAAAGGTATTATCCATAAAATACCCTGCTGCACCAGAGTCAACCAAGGCCAAAACCTCCACAGAGCGTTGTGCCCAAGATAATACCACCTGTATGGTGGGTTTCATTGTGCCCGACACTGGGGACGATTGTACACCACCTAGGGCCTGTCCCCCAAGGTACCCTAGGTGTGTGCGTTTCCCGGACGTACCGGACAGGAATTTAGCAAGTGCCCTTTTTTACCGCAGTATAAACACAACCCTTGCTTCTTGCGATAAAGTCTCTCTGCCTTGGTTAGTCTAGTGAAGCCTATTTGCATAGGTTCACTTGTTTCCCGTACAGGTTCACTAGACGTCAATGCCAGGGGAGGGATGGGTGGGCAAAATATGCTACTAGGCTCATTATTTTTTGACCGTATTTTACGATCTCTGGCAATTGATCTCTCACGTATTCTGGAGTCAATTATCATAACATACTCAATGTAATCATCTAGATCAATAGGTAGATCTTTAGCAGCGATTTCGTCTTTAATGTGGTCATTCAGGCCTTGAGAAAAAGCTGCCAATAATGCCTCGTTATTCCAACCTACCTCTGCTGCCAATGTGCGGAATTCGATGGCATAGTCGCCCACTGTACGCCTGCCCTGTTGTATCTCCATAAGGCGTTTGGCAGCAGAGTTGGTTCTACCAAGAGGCTCAAACACTCTTCGAAAGGATTGCACAAATTCTCTGAAGTTCTTAGTACAAGGTTTAGCATTCTCCCACAAGGGGTTAGCCCAGGCCAATGCTCTGCCAGTGAGCAGTGATATCGTGAACCCCACTTTACTACGATCATTGGGAAATGCGTGTGCCGTCAATTCCATAAAGATTTCAAGTTGGTTGATGAACCCTCTGCAAAGACTAGGGTCACCATCATATCTTAGCGGCAAGGGTGCAGAAGCCGTTAACCCTTTAACAGTACCCTCTAGGGGCCTGGTATCACTTTCCGGTGTCTGACTTGGCGAGACCACCGGGCTAGAGCTCGATTTGTCAGCGAGTACCGTGCTATCAAGGATCGTTTGAATTGCAACTGCCAACTGGTCCAAACGTTGCTCGAGCACATCCATCCTCCAATGGATATTCTGTGCGTTACCTTCACCCTTGCTGTCTGAGGTCATGGCCCTTTCGTACTGTCACGGTTTATTATGACTCTCAGACACAAGTTTTAGGTAAAAATCAATTTTATTGAAATAATTAATTGATAATGTAGGATGGCATTCACATACATACAGATATATACAGAATATAACAAAGACAGAAGGCAGACTCTACCGGTCCTGTCAATATACCGGACAGGACAGTCTGAAGTAATAGAATGTTAGGCTCTACCGGCCTTGCCAATACCGGGTAAGGCAACCTGCAGATGGAATAGCATAACGGTTCTACCGGTCTTACCAAAACCAGGCAAGGCAGCCTCAATAGATTTACAATGTAGGCTCTACCGGCCCTGCCAATACCGGGTAAGGCAACCTCAGATGGAATGTGGCAAACGGTTCTACCGGCCTTACCAATACCGGGCAGGGCAGCCCAGAGATAGTAGCAGCAGTCAGATGGTAATGGCAAATTGACAGGATCCTAAGCAACCCAGTGTACACCCACTGAGACCAACTGGGGAATCGTAAAGTCACAAGACTTTGGAGCAAACCAGCGTCCGCACGCTGGGACAAACACAGAATTGTATAGCTGATAGGCTTTGGAGCAAACCAGTGACCGCACGCTGGTGTAACAAGCGAGTTTGTATAGCCGCAAGGCTTTGGAGCAAACCAGTGACCGCACACTGGTGTAACAAGCAAGTTTGTATAGCCGCAAGGCTTAGGAGCAAACCAGCGTCCGCACGCTGGGACCAACACAGGATTGTATAGCCGATAGGCTTTGGAGCAAACCAGTGACCGCACACTGGTGTAACAAGCAAGTTTGTATAGCCGCAAGGCTTAGGAGCAAACCAGCGTCCGCACGCTGGGACCAACACAGGATTGTATAGCCGATAGGCTTTGGAGCAAACCAGTGACCGCACACTGGTGTAACAAGCAAGTTTGTATAGCCGCAAGGCTTAGGAGCAAACCAGCGTCCGCACGCTGGGACCAACACAGGATTGTATAGCCGATAGGCTTTGGAGCAAACCAGTGACCGCACACTGGTGTAACAAGCAAGTTTGTATAGCCGCAAGGCTTAGGAGCAAACCAGCGTCCGCACGCTGGGATCAACACAGGATTGTATAGCCGATAGGCTTTGGAGCAAACCAGTGACCGCACACTGGTGTAACAAGCAAGTTTGTATAGCCGCAAGGCTTAGGAGCAAACCAGCGTCCGCACGCTGGGACCAACACAGGATTGTATAGCCGATAGGCTTTGGAGCAAACCAGTGACCGCACACTGGTGTAACAAGCAAGTTTGTATAGCCGCAAGGCTTAGGAGCAAACCAGAGTCCGCACGCTGGTACCAACACAGGATTGTATAGCCGATAGGCTTTGGAGCAAACCAGTGACCGGACACTGGTGTAACAAGCAAGTTTGTATAGCCGCAAGGCTTAGGAGCAAACCAGCGTCCGCACGCTGGGACCAACACAGGATTGTATAGCCGATAGGCTTTGGAGCAAACCAGTGACCGCACACTGGTGTAACAAGCAAGTTTGTATAGCCGCAAGGCTTAGGAGCAAACCAGCGTCCGCACGCTGGGACCAACACAGGATTGTATAGCCGATAGGCTTTGGAGCAAACCAGTGACCGCACACTGGTGTAACAAGCAAGTTTGTATAGCCGCAAGGCTTAGGAGCAAACCAGCGTCCGCATGCTGGTGTGACAAGCAATGTCGCCGACGCGACCAGGCAGGAGGTCGCCAGGATACAGGATACAGGAGATGAGAACACAGAAACCAGCAACGATCAGTCAGGTCAGGAAACAGCACAGAAGAAGTTCAGCAGGAACTGCAACACCAGAGACTAGGCCGGAACCAGGACTGGAAGTAGTCAGCATGCAGGAAACACTGGAACAGCAGAGATCAGGAACTCAGGAACACATGAGATCAGGAACTCAGGAACACTGGAACAGAGGCCCAGCTATCACTGGCATAGTGATAGCAAGAAGGTCAGAAACAACACGAAAGGGCAACCAAAGGGTGCCCAATCCAGGTTTAAATAGGCAATGAAAGGCGGGCTATCTGCAGACAGCCAATAGCAGCCCCCTACTGGTGACAGACAAGGAACTGCAGCAATCACGGGCACCGTGATACAGCAGCGCCGACATAGAGATACCTAAAAATATATACTTTAGCGGAACGGTCTACCACGTGTGCTTGGTTTGCAAGCACACGTTGTAGACCATTCCGATGAAGTATTTACCTTTAGATATCGTTATATCGGCGCTGCGGGAGAGCCGTGTCTGGTCAAGTGACCAGAATCTGCTTCTGATAGTTTTACAGCTCGTCACGCAGAAAGGGGAGGGACCAGAGAACTTTATTTTCCTAAATATCTCAAACCATAACGGTCTGAGAGATATGAATAAGTGCAAGTACTCTCTTTTAATTGTATCTACCATATAGTTAGTACTTTTTTTCTGACATTACTATCCCTTTAACCCTTTCAGGATTAACGAGGTGTACAATGTATCGCAATGCAATGAGCTGCACAACTCTCTGTTCTTTAACAGTTTAACTAATATCCCTGTATAGTCAATTAACCTTTCGAGCCCCAGAGAGGTAAGCAATGCATTTCACACTCTTCAGGCAGTCCAAAGATTAAATGTACATCTCACAAATGAAACCGCAGCTCTTCTAAATATTCATTTTTCTAGTGGACTAAGCACTTTCCACTTTCTTGACATTGGTTTGGCAGTGAATGGGCACTGCGGAAATATGTTAGATAATTAAAAAAGACTGGCGTTGCACTGGGCACATTCTTGGAACAAGACGTGCATTTATGTATTTTGTTTAATTAATATTTTTCAGCATGTTATGAGTATTGGAATCTAAAACCACACAAAAACGAAAATACAGGATTCCAGAATTTGCAGATAAGAACTAACTGGCACATCTTGGCTGTCCATTTTCCTATGTACTTAAACAGATTATAATGACTTAATCCTCAGCACAGGAACCAAAGGATATGTTCTGGATGGGTGGTCTAGACAAACCATACAATCCCTGCTCACGGCTCCAGTTTATTAGTTTTGCCTCTATTTTCTTGCTTCTTGCATAAATTTAACCTTTTGATTGCCAGAGTAGTACGGAATGTATTGCTTTGCAATGCATTCCGTACCACTCTGGCACTCAAAGGGTTAAGGTCAAGTAAAAATATTGTAAACAAACAATAGCTTAGAGGAAATCTTGGAGAATACGATAAAGTCAAATGTAGTGCAGAAATCCTAGGGACAAACTGCACCACAGTGCACAAATAAAAACAGTTCCATTGATTTACATGGTGTTTTTAACCCCTGCAAAAGATTACTAGACATCACAATAGTTTTACTCACCTCTGGACTCTAACAAATATTTAGATACCTTTATAAAGGCAATTGGCATGCTTTACAAAGTATGTGCCTACCGGTTTACTTTTAAATGGTCGCATGTGAAAGAGAGTGCCACCAAATGACAGCCTTACCATGTCGCGTGGATGAAAATATTGACATGAGAATCTCGCACTGCATGACAGTGTGAGATTCTCATGTTGGTTATTAAAAGGTCGCATGAAATAGCCAGAAATTAAGGGAGAGCCGACAGTACTGTTTAACTCTTTTCTCCCAATAACCATCATGCTGCCCCTGCTGGTTGCAGGTATCATGAAGAAAATTTAAATTTTGTCCTCAGCAAAGCTGTCACTGCCACTGCAACACCGGAATATGAAAAACCTCATGCTGCCCCGGCACTTTAACTACCGTGATTAGCGCCGGGGCAGCATGATGGGACAGAGAACATCAGAGGTTTAGAGAGATGTGCTCTATCCCATCATGCTGCCCCAGCGCTAATCACGGTAGTTAAAGTGCCCGGGGCAGCATGATGCTTTTCATACTCCGGTGTTGCAGTGGCTGTGACAGCTTTGCTGAGAACAAAATTAATATTTTCTACATGACACGTGTGACCAGCCAGGGCAGCATGATAGGTATTGGGCGAAAAGGGTTAAACAGTACTGCTGGCTCTCCTTCTGTAATTTCTTGCTATTTCATTCGACCTTTTAATAACTGACATGAGAATCTTGAACTGTCATCCAGTGCGAGATTCTCATGTCAATATTTTCATCCACACTACATGCTAAGTCTGTAATTTGGTTGCACGCCTTTTCGTGTGCAACCATTTAAAAGGATACATGCCAGACATTACTACTTAATATGCACTGGCTGGCAAATAAATAAACTATTGTTATAAATAGGAAAAAAATGCTACCATAACATAAAGGTGATTTGGAAAGCTGTTTCAAAATTGCATGAGTTGGTATAATGTGTTAGTTCCATTTTAAGTTGATGTTTTAATTAACCTCAGATATCCACTTCTCAGTCTGGCAATATGCTATGCAATTCATTTGTTGACATTAGACCAGAGGCTCGCTGACTCACCTTCGTTTGCTCTCTCTCTACTTCACACTTATTAACTTGACAGTGTTGACAGGTCTGTGTGACTCCCTGTTATGGAATCTGAAACACACTCAGATGGAGAAACATAACACATTTGATAAGATCTGCAGGCAATGGACCGAGACATTCCAAAATGATTTCTACAGCTCTGGTATAGAGACCATTGAAAGGTATCATATGACCTCAGATCATGGAGCAAGATGGGTCAAGCTGAAGCCAATACAGCAAACATTCTGCTTCAAGTAAGATTTTTATACGTAAAGGAGACCTAACACCTCCTAATAATAACTACCCTATTGCCTTATTAAGACCAGAAAATCCTAACATCCCTTTTAATTGTGTCCTTGCTCCTTATTTTAAAAAATAAAATCTTCAGTCATTACTGGATGTCATGTCCACAGACATGTGGGCCTGTTAGCAACCATGATTTGACTGGGAGATCAACAGAGATTACTCATTGGAGCAAGAGGGCTCCCCTGCTTCCATCCCATGCAGAGTACCAGGAAGGAGTGGGCGGGATCGGAAAGTCCTTTCATGTCAATCAGGGAAATCCTCCTATACTGACATCCCACCTACTCCTTCCTGGTAGTTCAGATAGGATGGAAGCAGGGGAGCCCTCTTGCTCCCCTGCATTGTCTCTATTGATCTCTCAGCAGAAAATGGTTCAGAGATAAGTAGCTGGGGGCATCAGGAGGGGTGATAATATCTGACATTTTTTTTTGGAACAACGTGTGGGAGGTGTTTTTTCTTTAATACATTAACACAGAAGTGGTGGTACGGTGTCACAGACTTGGTTGAGGAGGCAACTGGTGTGGCTAAGTGGTCCCACACCAGTGACTATATTTGGTTGAGGTAGGATTTTGTCTCCTGCCTCCTCCTCAGATAATCATTGTTTGACTTGCTACGCCCCCTGAGAGGGAACCATTAGATATAGATAAACCTATAGATCTCTCTCTCTCTCTCTCTCTCTCTCTATATATATATATATATATATATATATATATATATATATTTATATTTATATATCTATTATCTATCTATAGTTATTTAATTTAGGGTAGCCGTGTTAGTCTAGTGGTGTAGATGAGAATGTGTATCTCAGTATGCTCCCTTTTTCAAGTCTAAAATATATTGGTTTTAAAAAATGAAACACTTATATTAAATGCCATGCTAATGAAAGCATCAACTAAGTAATAAATCACCTAAAGTTCTTAACAGAGCAATGCGGAGGGAGGGGTATAAGAGATAAAGACAGAGAGTGAGAGACAGGTCCATAGTACATAGATATAAACAGAAAAAGAATATGAGAAAGATAGGTAAAAATGTACTAAAACAAAATAAATAGAAGGAAATGTTATATAAAGTTTTGTTAAAGGTATAGTAATACTTAAAATGTAAAAACAATTATGTTGTAGGGTTTAGCCCCCTGAGTAAAACAAGGGTACTCCCACTGCTGACAGATATTTTATTAAAAAATGATAACTTGAATTTTTTAGGTGCAATATTACAGTGGATTGAAAATTTACAGTGGCGCTGTTGCTACACCATCCTATGGAGATTTGTGGTCTACAGACCAGAGCAGTCCATAGGATGGTGTAGCATCAGCGCCATTGTAAATTTTCAGGCCACTGTGATATTGCACCTAAAAAATTCAAGTTTGAGCTGTTATAATTTTTTAATAAAATATCTCTCGGCAGTGGGAGTACCCTTGTTTTACTCAGGGGGATAAACCCTACAACATTTTTTTTTACATTTTAAGTATTACTGACCTAAAGTTTAACCTCAGAATGAATGAATACAGACAGTCAATAAAGAAATACAATGATAAAACTAACTTTACCCTCCCCCCCCCGGTTATCAAAATCTCAAAATTAATATACACTGAGGGAATTTCAAAGATACCCAAGAGAAAAAGACACTTGAACTAAAAAAGAACCGTTTTTTCAGGGCCAAAGACACTGGAATAAATAAGGAACTGTGATTCATCCCATCACATTAACAAAATTTAATACAACTTTCCTTCATTTTCTTTTAGTTCATATCGACCCATTTTCTGCAGGCGTTTATTTTTTAACATACATATTTATGTTTAATGTATTTATCTCTTTCTACCTCTCTTTGCCTGTCGTCCACCCCCCTTTTTCACATTCTTTTCACACTGACCAAGGGATTTTATGATCCTGTAACTTATCAGTTTGTGTTTTCTTAACCCATGTTTTGCCTCTGTTATCTGACTTGAATATTTCATTTTGATGATTAGTATTATTTTTTACTTGATAGAGGGAGATTTTTACTCTCAAACTCATCCTGAAGATTGACTGAGTCCAATTAAAAAGCAGGGTAAGGATGAAAAGGAGGCACACACACACACACGCGCGCACACACACACACACTATGCTGTTGATATGAGGAGTTCTGGAAGCAGGATCTCTTGTAAATAAGGAATTGAATATCAATCAAAGTTTCCATATTTTTCTGAAGGTTTTGTGAGAATTGGGAATATTGGCATGAACGTTCCCATCTCATATTCTTTATAAATGTCTTTGGATGAGGTTTCTATTCCATCTTTATTCCATACCTCTGCAAATACTCTCATCATTGAACTGAAACTATGGGTCTGTTGTGGCCTCTAGTACGGTTGGGGACAGTTCAGAAGATAAGGGATTAAGAAGAGCTCAGTGTTTGTTGAGGCAGTTTTGGATCAGGTATCCAATTACGTCGAAATAAAGGTGAATTTCAATGCAAGAGTGCTAACAGTAGAAGAACGAACCTGCTCTTTTACATCAGTTTCTCAAATTTTTTCATTTGATGCCCCCTTTTTGGGTTTCACAAAACCCTGATGTCCCCCCTCATTTTTTATCAGCAACTCTTTCCATGTGTATTTATATTATTCATTTGCATTTTATTTGTTATGTATTCTGAAGATAATAATTCTATATAGATCCTTTTCTTTGCCACAGGCATTTCTACCATCCAATATATATGTCAGCTCCCTGCCAGTCATACACCTATCAGTCAGAGCAGAAGGGAGGTGCCCAGGTAGAATGCAGAGAGGGACAATCTTCAATTAAGATAAGGGAAAAACCTGAAAAACTTGTCAAGGGGGGCAGGGCTTCCATTGTTTTCATAGGAAGAAGATTGTCCCCTTCTGTTATCTGTCTGGTCTATGGACTGGATTCCACATCTGAGAACAGATGGCTTACACTAGGTAAAAGGGGTGGGAGGGGAAACTTTGCTTGTGATATAAGACTTATATCGTTCTTCATGTTTTTTTAATGCCAACAAAATAAAATAAAGATAAAATGAAGTATTACTATCCCTTTAAAAATACCATGTTAGCCTAAAGGAGAATTACAATCGGCTAATAATAATAATAATTCCCCATGTTCCTTAATATGGCTGTAAATTCACAATCGCCCCTATGAAATTATCCTTTTCTCCTTGGTTCAAGAGATAACATTTTCAATCTGTCCCGAATATTATGTCCGTGGAGGCAGACCTGACAGTTGGTGGCAGGACAACATGATTCTTTTCCTTGTTTGTTGCAGAACTCAGTGACCCCAAACTCATCCCACTTAAGTGCTCTTAGGACAGCAATTATCATCTGCTAGCTTTATTGTCATTCATAGACGCACTTGATCTGTGTAGGCTGACGCACTCATTTATACAAGGCTCTTTTACTGTTTACATTCAACACCACCATTTATATCTTAGAAACATCATACTAAGCTTCTTCTTTATTCCAGTATGTGTGTGAAAATTTTTCATCTTTCATTTTCTAAAACAGCTTTCATGAACGTATCCCTCCCAACCATTTATGTCATTTTGGCCCATGGGGTCAATATTCAGAAAATGCCTGGAAACTGGGTACTATTGTTTATTATATTCCTTTGAATGAATGATGTCATCAATATGTTATAAAGCATGGTGCCCCTGATGTCCCGTTGTCATACCAACAAAACACATTACAAGTATAAGATAAAGACGAAATAAGAACAGTGAAGGGACAGTGAATACTTAACCCTTTGTGTGTCGGAGGAGTGTGTAATGGCAGTGTAAAACAATACTGTGCATACCCGCCTTGCAATCAGCTTTTTAAAGGGAAACTGGTATCTTTTAAACTCATATCCTCTTTGCTGCAAACATCTGATCACTAAAATATATTTTTATAATAGATGTCAGTGTTGGGCAACTGCTGTGGACTACAGCTCTGATCATCCCACTGGAATACACCAGACCAGACAAGAGTTTCCAACAGGGGGTATGAAGATACATTATTATGTCATTCTAGGTGCTATCCTGATACCCAAAGCAACTTTCTGCACTTCCCCAGGGGTTACAGGACAACTGCCACAGTTCCTTTAAATACGGCCCCCCCACACATACTTTACATATTTATTTATCATAACATGACAAATATAAAAATAAAATTACAAAATCAAAGGATCATATTATCCAATCAAACTTTTTAAACACATACCACTAAGATATAAATTATGTACTTTATTGTGTGAAGATTCTGTGTTCTATAAAAACATATACTGATCTTATAGTTTTTACTTCACTGACACACATACTGTAAAGTGAATACATCTCCTCTCATTCACTTGTTATCCCTACAAAGTGTTCTGTCATGAACTTCCTTTCTAATTTATTTTTTTCATCCTCATTTTTGTTCCTTTTTCTTAGTAGTCTTAGATGAATAGGAACGCTACTAGCCATGACGATCTATATAATTCAATATGAAATCTCACTCACCAAATAAAGTGCAGGTCGCAGGTCCGGAGCACTCCCCACAGCCCCAGTCAAAGGCTCCGAAAAACGAGACGACACTGGAGTGGAGCGCATCCACGGACCCGCCAGTCATCAAACAGCTATCATCGAATTCAAATTGTATTAGTGAAAAAACGCTCTTTATTCCGCAAAAGTTAAAAACAGATTCTATTACCTGCGCTAAAACCGGCATCAGAAGAAAAACAAGTAGCGCCAATTTAGCAAACATGTGTTACGTCAGTATTCTATTGCAGAACCACAATAAAACAAAACTGGGGCAGACAGCACTTTTCAGAGTAGTAACAAAACTGGCGCTGTCTGCTTTTTTCCGACTACCGCCTACAAAAAACGCTCAAAATGTCAAAGTCCCAGGAAACAGGCGTACATTTGATGACAGAAAGATCAAGTTCAGTGTTAGATGTGTTCCCTTCATTGTCAAAATCCGACAGAGTGCCCCCTTCGACTTACAGTGCTTTCTTCCACCACATTAATCCGACAAATATTGTTCATAGTCGACAATTAACCCTACTCCTTCCAAAGTTGACTTACAGTGCTCTCTTTCACCATATTAATTCGACAAATATTGTTCATAGTCAACAATTAACTCTTCCCCTTCCAAAGTCGACTTACAGTGCTTTCTTTCACCATATTAATTCGACGAATATTGTACATACGACATTTTATCCCCCTCCCCCTTGAAAAGTCGACTACAGTGCTCCCATGACTTTCTTTCACCATTTTTATCCAACATTTTTCTTCTCCTATTATATTCGACATGCCCTCGTATTTTGTATTGCAAGATTAACCCTATGAGTACCAGAGAGGTATTGTAATCTGTTTGCTACCCCTCTGGTACTCATAGGGTTAATAGGCAACCTGTATATGTGTTTGTTTTTATTATAGATGTAATTTGTGTGAAAATGTAATTAAATATTTTATTGATGTGTAACAATGATTTTCTTTTACTAAATTATTTATGTAATTTTTTATTACAAAAGTACTTCAGACCTCAAGAGGGGTATCATGACCCTTCATGACACCCCCCCAGCATGGGGGCGACAATTGCCCCCTTTATTAATTAAAGAGCATATAACCTATGTGAAACATAGGTTATATGCTCTTTAACCCGTTGAGTGCCAGAGGGTTACAGAACGCATTGCTTTGCAATGCGTTGTGCACCCCTCTGGCACTCAAAGGGTTAATTAAAGAGCATGTGAAAGGTGTGATGTGCGTGTTTGTATTTGGGCATCTATAGGTGGTGCTTGGTATCCTATTGTGGTGGATACATACACTATACCACTATAGTGGTACACGTTTGCGTAATAGGTCAAGTATACCGGAGCGTCAGCAAGGATCACAGTGGTCCTTAAGGGAAGGTTGCTTCTCTCTCTTCATGTAAACCCAGACAGACTCAATGATGTTGAGATTAGGGCTCTGGGGCGCCATACCATCAAGTTCAGGACTCCTTGTTCTTCTTTACACTGAAGATAGTTCTTAATGACTTAGGCTGTATGTTTGGGGGTTGTTGTCATGCTTCAGAATAAATTTGGGGCCAATCAGATGCCTCCCTGATGGTATAGCATGATGAATAAATATCTGCCTCGACTTCTCAGCATTGAGGAGACCATTAATTTTGACCAAATCCCCATCCATTTGCAGAAATGCAGCCCCAAACTTGCAAGGAACCTCCACCATGCTTTACTGTGGCCTGCAGAGACTCATTCTTGTACCTCTCTCAAGCCCTTCAACGAACAAACTGCCTTCTGCTACAGCCAAATATTAAAAATGTTGACTCATCAGTCCAGAGCAACTGCCGCCATTTTTCTGAGCCCCAGTTCCTGTGTTTTCATGCATAGTTGAGACACTTGGCCTTGTTTCTTTGTGTGAGGTATAGCTTTTTGGCCGCAAGTCTTCCATGAAGACCACTTCTGATCAGACTTTCCAGGACAGTAGATGGATGTACCAAGGTCCCACTGTTTTCTGCCAATACTGAGCTGATGGCATTGTGGGACATCTTCCAATTGTGAATAGAAGTAAGCATGTGTCTTTCATTTGCTGCACTAAGTTTCCTTGGCCGACCACTGCCCCTACGGTACTCAACATTGCCCATTTGTTTGTGCTTCTTCAAAAGAGCACATCTGGAAACCCCTGTCTGTCTTGAAGTGTCTGCCTGGGAGAGACCTTGCTTATGCAGTATAACTACCTTCTCATCAGCAATCCCACCTTGTTAGCTGCTTTTGGTTGTTCCTCACCCAGTTTTATTCTTCCTAGTTTTATTTATTTTTTAAATATATATATATATATATATATTATGGTAAAATGTTAGAGAATTAAATCTTGCAGGATAAAAAAGTTTTATAATAAAATTATATTCATTTTCTTGCAGTAAAAAAGAAACTTGAAATTAATGAGTTATGTATTAAAAAAAGGAATATAGTAAACAAAGGATCATTTAAAAAAATGGGTATGGTAAAATAAATTTAATAATATACCTTTTTACAGTAAAACATAGCACAATTTCATATCCCACCATTTTATTAATTTCAATCTCTTTTTTTAATAATTAATGATAATCTTTATATTAAAAGCCTTTATTATAGATGCCCTTATCCCCAAAGGAGAAGATAATGAGATGGCTCAGTTGGTAAATGCACCAGCTGCAGAATCTATTCAAGCCTCAGGGTTGCAGGTTCAAGTTCCGGCAAGGTCAACTCAGCCTTTCACCCTTCTGAGGCAGATAAACTGAGTCTAGGACATACTTGAAAATGAGAGAAAATCTTAGTGTATCCTTCCTGGTAAAATACTTTCATAACAAAATAAGAACTGGGGCAAAGCATGTAAGTTACTCCATTACAGAGGCTAATATGAGCATTCTTGACACCAGTGTTTCCTTGATCTCATTATCATATCTGTTCAATAGACATTAATTAACTATGAAAGTCTTTAATACTTCTAGCTTCAAAAAAGGATGTCACCTATCAGAGGTAATTGAAGAATAAACGAAGGAACAAACATGAAAACCTACCCATAGAAGAAGATGAAAGCCTTCCCTGGGGTGCAGGATACCCTGAAAGGATAAGGCCATCTCGACAAACACATCAGTAAGTGATGCATCTGATTATCTTATAGTAGATGTTAATAACTTTGTGAGAAAACTGACTTTGAGGAAGTATTAAATATTGAATACTAATATTATGTTGGCGAATATTTGGTTTGCCACAGATGGTAAGCCTCAGGTTAATACTTTGACCAGTGTAAGGCTACTTGAGGTTGAGTGAAATCCTCTGATTTCTTTGCAAGATTAACTTAATGTTCTTACTCTTGAATGATCAATTTTTATAGTCTCCTGCTGTGTGGTTGCTCAGTCATTTGAGACACACAAAATAGAATCTACAGATCATGGAGCATGCATTTTGGTGTGTTAACACTTTAGTTGAGTATCATGCAATGTTGTTTCTTGGTATTCTGCTGTACCTCATGAGCATACTTGGGAACTTTTGAAATGAGCTCACCACAAGAAAGCAGATTCTGTGTGTTATGACCATGTTTGCTCTAAACCAAAGATAATCCAATAAATGTTTAAGGAACCTTACACATGCTACAGTTCCAAGATATAACTTTTTACACACTCATAAGGCAAGCAGGACCGTCTCCTCCTGCCTTTCTCTTAGAAATGTCATGGATTTGGACACTAAATAAGCAGTAAATTGGTCTAAATCATATAGGAGGACACACTGGATTTGCTCACCCTGAGAATTTGGCCCTTCACCCTGAGACCCTGAGATTTGGTTCCAAACCCTGAGTTTCAGGGTCAAACCCTGAGAGTTCCAAGGTATGCTCACGAGCTTGATTTGATCTCTGTACTATACCACTGGGATAGCTATAGTAATTATACAGGCTGCCTGAAGGGGTTTATTCTAGATTGCACTTGTTATCCTTACTCTTCAATGGGTATGAAATTTAACCCATCATATGTTAACCTGTGCATAGGATGGTGGGAGGATTCCCATGTCTTTGTATATGAAAATCTCTTCTTCTCCAGTATCCTTATTTAACTACATTTATCAATGATCTGATATTTATTTACCTGGCCCAATTTCAATATGAGGAGTTTGTTGTGTACTTGAATAGCATTAGTAACCAGAATGATCCGACCTTCACTTCACAGAGACAATTGAATGCAATCTTTTTCCTTGATTTAATTATGACTGGCGATGCTTGCTTGGGGAAGTTCTTCTGTGAAATTTAAGGTAAATCATTAGTGAAGAATATGCTATTGACGGTGAATAGCTGTCTGACAAACCATTGTAAGTATTCCAGTGGGACAGATTACACGTTTGAAAAGGAACTGTTCAATGGATACTGCCTATTGTGTATAAACACAGGATCTTAGTGTTAGACTGCTTGAAAGAGGTTATGCTAATTGCATGGTAGAAATAGCCCAGACAATAATACACAATGAGGATAGACAATCTCTCTAACAGGATAAAAAAGCATGCAAAACTTTCATGCAACAACAGAATATTTTGTCCCCATTAACTTTTGTCACCACTAAAAGTACAACTAAATTAAGAGTATTGTACAGAAACCTTTGCCCATTATTTCCTATGACAACTAGAGGAGACTGATTAAGTTGCAGGATTGTAGCCCAAAAATCACCCACTATATATAGTAAATGATCTCAAACTATATAGGTGACAGAATCAGGAATCAGTGTCTTGGTTAAAGACAAAAGACATGTATGCATGTGGTAGTACGAAGTGTGGCTGTTGTCAGTGAATGTTCACAAGTACTCAGTCTGTAAATTCAAATACTAAGAAAAGTTTCAGCGTTATTTCCTACATTAAATGTAATACAAGGAATGTTGTTTATTTGATTACTTTTGAGGTTTGTAATTTTTAATATGTATAAAAAACCTCACACCCATCAAGATAAAGAAAAAAGGAACATGTTATTAATGTGAATTGTAAAGAACTCAGAACTAGTGTGGAATTGCCATGACCTTCTAACATTCTAACTTGGAACATATGAAAGCACACGGGACAAAACAAGTGAAGTTAAGTACAAGGGTGCCGGCTTATCCACAAAAGTGTCAGTACCTGAGGTTTTCTGGATTTACAGGACATCTTCAGGCATGATAAATAGTATGGAGTGGATTTGTTTGTGTAGAAATCCTACTATGTGTTCTAACACCTATGTTGTTGTATACCTCCCATTACTGTTTTGTATGCCTTTGTGATTTTGTCAGCCGTCATTACTATTTATTTTTTTTGTATGATACACAACAGCCAGAAGGGGCGCAATTCACAAATGAAATATACAAATAGAACTTTAGTTAATATTCACAGGATAGAACTCACTGGCTAATCTTGTTAAAGCCGGTGATATCTGCCCTGCTTGGAGTTCCACCTCCCGTTAATAAAAATATATATATAGTCCGCTCGTTGAAAAATATTAAAACATTTATTATCAATATATAAACTTTACTATGTAGTAGAAAATAACGTCAGAAACACTCAACGCGTTTCAAAGCTTCTGCTTCTTTCCCAAGAGCTATCTGGCTACATGTAAAAAATTCAACATGATGGCTGCAACTGTTAGACTGTAGAATGTTACTGGAGGCTGCCTGCATATTCATGTAGGCTGAAGGTAAAGGATGGGCTTTTCTTCATCCCCTGTCACTTACTGATGAGTTTAGACAATATGTTTCTATTGATGACAGCTATGGGGTCACGCATTTCCCAGACTACTTGGACATCAACCATTGGTGTAATAAAGGACTGTTTTAAATAGACTGTTTACACCCCTCTAGTAGGGGTGCAGAGGTATTAAGTAAATTTAAATACTACATTACAGTAATTTAAACTAGATAAGGGGGTAAGGATAAGCCATATATATGATATAGCTAGCTGCTCCTTACATGGCGACAAAGATTCTGGAGAGTGCTTGTCTGGTGATGTAGACAAGGGTATTGAAGCTTTAAAAACCATAATATAAATACAGAAATAGGGTCTATAAAACCAGAAATATCAGGAAAAAAAATAGAAAGAATCTTCAATGCTTGCAGTTTAGGAAACTATTAATAACTAGGGATAATTTGGATGTGGTGGCAATAACTGAGTTTTGGTACAATGAATCTCATGCATGGTTTAGACATAATTATACCTGAGTACACTTACAGAAAATTCAGACAAGGGAAGAAGCGACTTATTCTTATGCACATGTTAATATTTAATTATCAGAGTTTTTAGTATGTCTGATGTGTACTGACACAGGTTCCCATGGCTTTATCATCAAAAAAATAGGTATGTCCTGGATTCCTTGTCATGAACATTCTTTGTACGGTTGGTGAAGGAGCCAACTTACATGGAAATAATACTAGATTTGATTCTCAAAAATACTGATCTAGTGTCAGTTGTATCTGTGGGAGAGAGGCTGTAGACAGTGATAATCAGTTATTGTGGTTTAATATAGACTTATGCACGGCAAACATTTTCCATAAAATTCAATTTCGGACATTTTTTTTTTTTATTTGGAGGATCCAAATTTCGGACCGGACCTGTTCAACTCAGATGAAATTCATCAATAGTCCGAATTATTCGGCGAATATAAAATTTTTTTTAAAATAGTCACTAAAAAATTAAAATTAAACAAATAAAAATAAAAAGTACATTAAACTACATTAATAATAATATTAAATCTCTAATGAGACAGGAAGGGGTATTTTATAAACCTCTACATACTTATATATGTATATGTCACATCAAATTAAAGTCCTTTCTTCCCTTTAAAAAATGGTATATAATAATTGTTTGTGCACTAAATGAGAAAGATAGGAATTATGGTTGAACACACACATAGCAAAAATGGCAAAATTGCTTGTGTCCTTATGTGGTTAATATCTGCACTTTGCATAAACTGTAAAGCACCTGTTTTACCAGATCTATTTTTAGCAGTATGTAGCAACATTGTAATAGTTTCAGGCGAGAAAGCACCGTGCCCTCTATTTTTAGTAGCATGTAGAAACATTATAATGGTTTCAGGCGAAAATCCATTTCGGATTCTGATTTTTTTGTGTAGGTGGACCTTGGCTTTCAGAAGGTCAGAATGATGCCGAATACGTCCGAATTCCGAAATTAGCTAAACCGAATCGCACAAGTCTAGTTTAATATACTTTTAATGTCAGTGAGTAACCACACTAAAATAAAAGTCTTTTCGAAAGGCAGATTTTTCCTCTTATTGGTGATCGCATAAGTAATTCCTCAGCATAGAGGTGTCATGGTTTTTTTAAGAACCCTCAGACAGTTAGGTAAGGTTAAAAAGCTTTACTGAAAAAAAATTGAAGCAATCACCCTACTCAGGTCCAGCTGAGGTCCTTACCTTAGTACTTCCCAAATCTGATGCAGGTCAGGATGGAAGGAAAAACACAGTAAGTAATAAACAATAGGACTCTGGAGGCTTGATCCATGGACAGGTACAGGAACAAGAAGAACCCCAAAAGTCCCACACTGCAGCAAGGTGATATTTGGTGATGGGTAATGGCAGGGCAACTCCCTAGCAGGCTAGGGATAGCGGAGGCAACACAGACAGGACACTGGCAGTGCCCAATCTCTAGAACGCTAGGGTTAGTGGAGGCAACACAGACAGGACTCTGCCAGAGACCAATCCCTAGAAAGCTAGGTTTAGCGGAGGCAGCACAGACAGGACACTGGCAGTGACCAATCCCTAGAATGCTAGGGTTAGCAGAGGCAACACAGACTGGACTTTGGCAGTGACCAATCCCTAGAATGCTAGGGTTAGCAGAGGCAACACAGACAGGACTCTGGCAATGACCAACCCCTAGAACACTAGGGTTAGTGGAGGCAACAAAGACAGGACTTTGGCAGTGACCAATACCTAGAACTCTAGGGTTAGCGGAGGCAACAAAGACAGGACTCTGGCAGTGACCAACCCCTAGAACGCTAGGGTTAGTGGAGGCAGCACAGACAGGACACTGGCAAGACCAGACTCCCACAGACCCCTGGTGACTACGGGGATAGACAGGCCAGACAGGCACTGTATAGGTATTAGAAAGTGATAGTTGGTGGAATAGAACACAGGGTGCGCACCCTGACAGATCAGAAGCCAGCATAGCCCCAATCTGTAAACACAGAAGTAGTCAGCCAGTCCAGTCAGTAGCGGAATCAGATACTTAGCCAAGCCAGGTCGGTACACACAGGGATATTCAGCCAGTCCTTAGTCAGCAACAGAATCAGATACTCAGCCACTCCAGGTCTGTACACACGGAGGTAGTCAGCCAGTCCTAGTCAGCAACGGAATCGGATACTCAGCCACTCCAGGTCTGTACACACGGAGATAGTCAGCCAGTCCTTAGTCAGCAATGGAATTGGATCACAGCAGCGTCAGGAACACAAGAGCATAGTCAGGTGAGCCGGGTCATACACGGAACAGGAACAAGCAGTAATAAAAACGCTATGTACGGGTACACCACGAAAGAGCACTGAAAGGATGACAGGAGAGAGTTATAAAGGCAAGCCCTGGGAGGAACCAGAGCCCAATAGCCAATAAGACTAGTGCGATAGTAAACCCGGAAGTAGCAATGTCTCCAGATGCTAGAATCACGGGCACCGTGATAAGAGGAAATTATCTTATGCTGTGCAGGGACTATGGGGACAGCTAAAAAATGTATTTTACCTGCAATGGAATTCTACATCAGGCACATAAATAAAGGTAAGAGTAAAAAGAAACCAATCGGGTTCAATAGTGAGGTGGCAGGTATTGTAATAAATGTAGATGCAGAAAATACAGAAACACTCAGAAATACAGACAGAGAAGTTCTGTTAAACAGAAGGAAGCTATGAGCGTTATGAGATGTGCAAGGAGACAAAAACATTGCAAACGTTTGTAAAAAAGGGTAACACAAGTTTATTTAGGTATTTAAAAAAAAAAAGAAAAATAAAGGAGTCATAATAAGATTAAAGTCAGAAATCTCTCCAATTCCCTGTTATCCTCTGGATCATATACACTTTGTGTCATGTTTAGGAAGCTAAGGAGGTGCATCAAAACCCAATCTGAATTAATGTAAATTTGTATTTATGACGTGTCATGCAGCTAGTTTGCTCCAGAATTGCTCATCTTTAGCTACCTGAATAGGGCCCTAAGATCTAGCCAACATGAAAAAGAGGCTCCATGCAATAACATAGGATTTGGAAGGTTTATCTCACCTTAGTATAAAAGCCCTAGAGGCATATTAATGAAGTTGATTCTTATTCTGAATGAAACTGATTTTGTTTTAAAGGGATAGTAATACTTCATTTTATCTTTATTTTATTTTGTAGGCATTAAAAAAACATGAAGAACGATATAAGTCTTATCTCTCAAACCTTTATGGTTTGAGAGATATTCTCAAGCAAAGTTTCCCCTCCCGCCCCTTTTACCTAGTGTAAGCCATCTCTTCTCAGATGTGGAATCCAGTCCATAGACCAGACAGATGACAGCAAGGGACAATCTTCTTCCTATGAGAACAATGAAGGACCTGCCCCCCTTGACAAGTTTTTCAGGTTTTTCCCTTATCTTAAATGAAGATTGTCCCTCTCTGCAGTCTACCTGGGCACCTCCCTTCTGCTCTGGCTGAACAGTGTTACATCAGTAAAAGGGGCGGGAGGGGGATACTTTATCATTGAATTACTCTGGAACTACAACTCTGACAGAATTGAAATAACACTCTCCAAAGTCCAAATACTATGATGATTAATTAGAGTTGCTTTTATTATGAAACATTACTATCCCTTTAAATATTTAAAATACAATCATCAGTCACTGATTCTTCTGATACACAGGAAATCATATATTTCATTAATCTCTATTTTTGTTATGGTATTAAGGTATATAAGACATGGTTATAAGCCTTCTTATTAAAGTATGTGCTTTATCCACATTGAATTAATGTTTCCCTTAGTTGCTCAGAGCATAATTTGAAAGAACTGATATCACTACAATTAGTGCTGAGTCTCAGAAACGCTCAAGTAGGGGTTTTCTTCTTCATCTGTTTTTTATGATAACTTTCATAATGCAAGTGACTGCTGGCTAGTGGCTGTCATTTACCTAAAGAGATCTGTTTTGATGATATCCTTCGGACCCCTTATAGATTGTAATGTCCAAAAAAATCTCTTATTGATGTCAGTTTCACATGTTGTCTTCATGATCGTATTATTTTTATTGAGTCCATTAATAAATGAATGAGTTAGGTACAAACAGGTCATCTGTATAATGAAACCAAAGCAAATTATGTCTTCTACATCTGATATTGTCTTCAATAAAGACAACAGCCTTCTCCCACCATCAAAGGAACAAACATAAGTGGGGGCACCTGCACTTCCCATTTCTGTACATAGAGTTTGGAGGTAAAATCTGAATGATAAATCTAAGAACGGCCTTCACAGTATGCTAACAAATGCTTGTAGTTTAGGGAACAAGCACAATAAACTATTTCAGTCATGACTAGAAATGATATAGACTTGGTGGCTATAACAGTGTCTTGGCACAATGCAAAACAACACTGGGACATAATCATACCAGGTTTGTTCCGAAAAGATAGAATATGAAAGATATTGTGGTGGGAATGGTTAATTGCTGGATTGTAAGTGGTGGAGCTCTGCTATAAAAGGCAGATAGACAGTGAATACTAGAAAGAGTGAATTTTGCATCAGTGTGTAAGTGCAGATGTGAGCAAGTGGTCTAGTATTAGAGATCTGGAGAGGCAAGATGCAACATTGAAGGAGATGGCAAATCTTGAGAGGGGTCTACTGACTGAGCAGAAGGAAGTGGTAGTAGGTAGTTCTGGGGGTAGAGCTTGCACAAAGAAAGAGCAGTTAGCCAGATGGGTTACAGTTAGACAAAGTAAGGGGGGCAGATAAATAGGGAGGACACTCCTATATTTAATAACCCTAACAGATTTGCTACATTGAATAATTTTGTTGGGGATGTATACACAGGAATGCCTTTGCTCTCTAACTGGTGGGAGAACAGCCCCTCTAACAATGATGGGATCTGGGACTCAGGCAGACCTAGACAGATTGTAGTGGTAGGGGATTCTATTATTAGGAAGACAGACAGGGTAATCTGTCAACAGGATTGCTACAATAGTTTGCTGTCACCCGGGAGCTCGGGGTCAACAAGTGGCAGATCGGATTGATAGATTGTTTGGAGGGACTTGACATGACCCGGTTTTCATGGTACATGTTGGTACTAATGACAAAGTCAGTGAAAAATGGAGGATTTCAGAGATTTAAGATTAAGCAGAAGACCTCTAACATAGTATTTTCTGAAATATTATGTGTGCCACGCAGTACATTAGAAAGGCAACAGGAGATTAGGGACTTAAATGAGTGGCTAACGACTTGGAGTAAGCAGGAGGGGTTTGGGTTCCTAGAGCACTGGGCAGCCTTTTCCCTTGGGGGCAATCTTTATAGCCAAGATGGATTGCACCTTAGTGGAATGGGGAATACAGTGCTAGGCATTAGGATGGTTAGAGGGTAAGAGGAAACTTTAAAATAGAAAGGGAGGAGCTGCAACACAAGATAGGGAAGGTAGTATAATTGAGAACGTGGGATTAGAGAAGGGGCATGGGGTTTGAGAGGAGGGATGAGCTAGTCCATCTAATAGGGATCTAATCTAATAGGGATAAAAGGCAAACACATTTTACAAATAATGAAATCATTCAGAATGGCAAAAGAATAACAGGTATGCATGCAAATGCTCATAGTCTGGCTGGTAAGATGGGAGAACTAGAAATGATTGCAATGTATGAGCAGTATGTTCTAATTGGTGTGTCTGAAACCTGGATAGATGATAGAGGGTTCTTCACTTTTTTAGGAGGGATAGGGTTAATAAAAGGGGAGGGCTTATGCCTAAATGTAAATCCTTGGAGTTGGACCTGTAAGGCAGCTAGGTTTTCTTGCATGCCTTGTACCAGAGGTAGATAGGTAGAGCACCATGGTAGGAATGGCAGCACAGGAGTGCAAGGGTTAAATAGGAGCGAAGCCAGGAACAGTCCAAAATTTCAGGCCAGGTGGCAATCAGGCAAAATTAGTGGTACAGGCAAAGGTCAGGAAACAGACAGGCAGGGTAGTCCAGCAGGGAGGCCAAAGGTCAGGTAACAGATAATAAAGCAAAATGTCTGCAGCAAGGCAAGCAAAGAGTCACTGAGAACCAAAGCTCTGGAACACTGGAGCAAAGTGGACACAGCCTGAGGGTTTTTTTTTATAGTGCTGCAGGTCTTAATCCCTGCCCTCTGCTGGACAAACCTCTCACTGGGTTGGCCACCAGAGGGGAGTGTCACTACAGCACCTGTCTCACTGTTACTGTGGAGGCACTTTATTGGTGGGCAGCTGATGAGAGGGGCAGGATCTACATCCCCCCTACAGGTGTACAACCCCAACTGCTGGTCTCTGGATGTCTTCCCTGGGGGCTCCCTTAACTTTAGGCTGTGGTTTTGGCCTACCGTGCTACCATGATCGCAGGTAGACGCCACTACTTTAGGCCGCGGCTTCGGCCTACTCTGCGATCGTGGAGCATCCGAGAGGCCCACAGAAGCGGTGGATGGCTAGGATTCAGAGGTAAGGGCTAGAGGGGCATGACACGTTGAAAATTGTTCTTCTTAAATAAATAAATAAATAAAATTATCCAAGTCTTTTTTTTTTTATAACTTTTATACTTTTCGAGTAATATGCTGGTAAAGTTCCCCCCTCCTGTCCCTTTTATTCACGTCACTGCTTTAGCTGAAAAACTTGTATTCTAGTTCACAGACTGGATGGCTTTTCTGCAAAGCTTTAAACCAGGCACACTACTATAGACCGTTTGCATGAAGATTCTCGTTCTATACAATGTTATCTCAGCTCTGCAGAAGAGCCGTTCAATTTTCAATAATGTGTAATAAAAGTATTACTATCCCTTTGAACGTCAATACAAAGAACTATCCAATTAATTATTAACTAATTAAGACTAGAGGAAAGTCGCTTTCATCTAAAACAAAGGCATGGATTTTTTTACAGTAAGGGTTATAAAGCTATGGAATTCTTTGTCTCGGGATGTTGTACTTGCAGATACTGTAACTGCTTTCAAAAAAGCAATGGATGCCTATCTAGCACTGAACAATATTGATAATTATGACAGATGGCTTCAATGCAGATAGGATGTTGTTCCGGGGAAATATCTGACTGCCATTTGGAGTCTGGAAGGAATTTTTTAACCACTTGGGGCTAAATTGAAAATGGCTTCAGTGTTTTTGTTTTTTGCCTTCTTCTGGATTGGCAGGGGTGTTTTGGCATGGGCTGGACTTGATGGACATGTCTTTTTTCAACCTTGTCAACTATGTAATGCCAGAGAGGTTTCTAGAGACCTCTTTATAAAGTGTTAAAAGTCCCATTTAAATCAATGATACATTGATACATTTGGCTTGTTCCAAAATGACTCGTCTTATCCTTTGAAACAGAGTGAAATTGAAACAATTACAATTCATAGAAGACTGTAGGAATTGCTGGCCTTAGTAAGGTAAATGAAGGGGTAAATAGTAAAAGGTGTTAGTTTCCTTTTAACTGTTGGAGTACCATGCAATGCATTGTGTACCCCTCTGGCACTCAAAGGGTTACAGGACAAAGTAATGAGTGTTGGCACAGATACCAGACCTCTGACTCTATTAAGTGAGAACACATGTTTCTTTTTTCTGGTTGGGAAGAAACATTGTATGGAATCAAAGGGACACACATGGTTCAGTGCCCAATATACTTATGCAATTCATAGAGAAGATTTTGTTTCTATAGAATTAGTGTCAGTGTCCATGAAATGCTGATATCAGAATCTGTTTAGATGTACAGTAATTAACTGTGACTGGGAACCCCAAGGGTAGAAACCTCTTTGCAATCATCATAAGGATATGTCTTAAAAGATTTATGCTTTGAAGTAAAAAAATAGGAAATTTGTTGCTTTTGATCTGTACATCTTTATATAACTCATACAAATTTGCATCAATTGCCACATATGGTCTACATTTGTTATCTGGGTGGAGACATAAACATAAATGGGTTTCAACCCAAATGTCAGGGTTTCAGGATGAAAGGCCAACCTCACAGGGTGAGAGAGTCCAGTGTTTTCCATTATATGAACTTCACCAATTAAAGGGATAGTAATGTTTCATAATAAAAGCAGCTCTAATTAATCATCATAGTATTTGGACTTTGGAGAGTGTTATTTCAGTTCTGTCAGAGTTGTAGTTCGAGAGTAATTCAATGATAAAGTATCCCCCTCCCACCCCTTTTACTGATGTAACACTGTTCAGCCAGAGTAGAAGGGAGGTGCCCAGGTAGACTGCAGAGAGGGACAATCTTCAATTAAGATAAGGGAAAAACCTGAAAAGCTTGTCAAGGGGGGCAGGGATTTCATTGTTCTCATAGGAAGAAGATTGTCCTCTTCTGTTATCTGTCTGGTCTATGGACTGGATTCCACATCTGAGAAGAGATGGCTTACACTAGGTAAAAGGGGCGGGAGGGGAAACTTTGCTTGTGAATATCTCTTAAACCATAAAGGTTTGAGAGATAAGACTTATATCGTTCTTCATGTTTTTTTAATGCCTACAAAATAAAATAAAGTTAAAACGAAGTATTACTATCCCTTTAACTGCATTTCTACCAGAAAGGCAGTGGGAAAAATGAAATCATAGAAATCTCTAAGATCTGTCATGTTAATGGTTCGTTAAACCTTTTGAATGCCAGAGGGGTACATAACCCATTTCTTTGAAATTGGTTGCACACCCCCTCTGACAGTCTAAGGGTTGAGAATGATTGGACCACATCTTGGTTAAAGCAAGCCAGGACATGAAGTACTGTGCAAACGTTTTAGGCAGGTGTGGAAAAAATGCTGTAAAGAGTGCTTAAAAAACCAGACATGTTAATAGTTTATTTTTATCAATTAACACAATGCATAGTGAGTGAACAGAAGAAAAATCTAAATCAAATGAATATTTGGTGTGACCACCCTTTGCCTTCAAAACAGCATCAATTCTTCTAGGTACACTTGCTCCCAGTTTGTTAAGGAACTCAGCAGGTGGGTTGTTCCAAACATCTTGGAGAACTAACCACAGTTCTTCTGTGGATTTAGGCAGCATCAGTTGCTTCTCTCTCTTCATGTAATCCCAGACAGACACAATGATGTTGAGATCAGGGCTCTGTGGGGTCATGCCATCACTTCCAGGACTCCTTGTTCTTACTAATGCTGAAGATAGTTTTAGTGGCTTTTGCTGCATGTTTTGAGGGTCGTTGTCATGTTGCAGAATAAATTTGGGGCCATTCTCATGCATCCCTGATGGTATTGAAAGATGGATATGTATCTGCCTCTACTTCTCAGCATTAAGGAGACCATTAATTCTGACCAAATCCCCAACTCCATTTTCAGAAATGCAGCCCCAAACTTGGCAGGAACTTCCACCATGCTTCACTGTTGCCTGCAGACGCTAATCTTTGTACCCTTCTCTAGCCCTTCGGTGAAAAAAATGCTTAATGCTATAGCCAAATATTTCAAATTTTGACTCATCAGTCCAGGGCAACCGCTGACATTTTTCTGCACCCAAGTTCCTGTGTTTTCCTGCATAGTTGATTCACTTGGCCCTGTTTCCACATCAGAGGTATGGATTGTTGGCCGCAAGTCTTCCATAAAGACCATTTCTGACCAGACTTCTCCAGACAGTAGATGGGTGTACCAGGATCCTACTGTTTTCTGCCAATTCTGATCTGATGTACCTGTTAGACTTATTGTGAAGGGAAATAAGTATGATGTGTTTTTCATCTACTGCACTAAGTTTCCTTGGCCGACCACTGTGTCTACGGTCCTCAGTGTTGCCTGTTTTGTGGCTTCTTCAAAAGAGCTTGGCCAGCACATCTGGAAACCCCTGTCTGCCTGGGAGAGACCTTACTGATGCAGTATATCTAGCTTGTGTCTTGTTGCTCTGCCCAGTCTTGCCAAGGTGTATGACTTTTTACATTAAACTTTCTTCAGCAACCTGACCTTGTTAGCTGAGCTTGGCTGTTCCTCACCCAGTTTTATTCCCCCTACACAGCTGTTTCTGTTTGGGTTAAAGCAGAATTTTCATCACATATATATATAGAGCTCCAAATCATAATTACAATAGCGATATGTATAGACTTACTTGTATTTTCAAGTATAATTGTGGCATTTAGTGAGAAATATAACTTTTTAGACAGACAGGCACTGGCAGGGATCTTGCAGTAGGTGCTCCCTGCTCCTGTACTGTCAGTCCCTTCTGGTGCCTTAAGCCACAAAGGCATTCAACTCACCAAGAGGACGGGCTCAGAGATGCCGTCTCTGCAAGATGTCTGTGCTGTTCCCCACTGCCTGTCTGCCTAAAAAAAGTTCTATTTTCACTAATGCCACTATTATACTTGAAAATACAAGTAAGTCTCTACATATCACTATTGTAATTATGATTTGGGGCTCTATATATATGTGTTGAAAATTACGTTTTAATGATTGTGTCTCAACCCACACATTAAATTGATTATCTGCAATAGGGTAGACATTCCAGGGGGAATAAGCCAAATGACAAATGATTTAGGTTATTTGGAAGAATGGTCAAGAGTGTGGCAGATGCAGTTTAATGTTGATAAATGTAAAATTATGCACTTGGGACATAAAAATCCAAAGGAAAAATATACTATTAAGGGCACTGTACTGTCAGAGACAACAAAGGAAAGGGATTTGGGAGTAATTATCTCTAATGACTTAAAGGTAGACAGGCAATGTAATAAAGCGTTGGGGAATGCAAGCAGGGTACTGGGTTGTATAGCTAGGGGCATTAGTAGCAGAAAAAGGGAAGTGGTCATGCCACTCTACAGATCTCTAGTTAGACCTCACCTAGAGTATTGTGTACAGTACTGGAGACCCCATCTCCAGAAGGATATAGATACTGTAGAGAAAATTCAAAGAAGGGCTACTAAAATGGTGACTGGTTTACAGGAAAAGACATATCAGGATTGACTAAATGATCTGAATGTGTATAGCTTGGAGGAGAGAAGAGAGAGAGGGGATATGATAGAAACATTCAAATACATGAAGGGATTCAACAAAGTGCAGGATGTAAGTATATTTCAAAGGAGTAAAACTGTTAGGACAAGAGGCCATAGTCTAAAAATAGAGGGACACAGGTTTAGTTGTAATGTAAGAAAGTTTTACTTCACTGAGAGGGTAGTAGACAAGTAGAATAGCCTACCAGCAGAAGTGGTAGAAGTTAATACAGTGACAGAATTTAAGCACGCATGGGATAGGCATAAGGCTGTCCTTAACTTAAAAAAAGACCAAGGACCAAAAAAGGTTTGAGGTTTTTACAGTAGGAAAATGGACAGACTAGATGGGCCGAAATGGTTCTTATCTGCTGCCGTCAAATTCTATGTTTCTATGATCATTAGCACCTGTCTGGTATAATTGTTGAATCATACAACTGACAATATACCTACAAAATCCCTGACTTTGTGCAAGTATACCTAGAAAAATTGATGCTGTTTGGAAGGCAAAGGGTGGTCACACCAAATATTGATTTGATTTAGATTTTTCTTCTGTTCACTCACTATGCATTTTATTAAATGATAAAAATAACTATTAACATGTCTGTTTTTGAAACATTCTTTACACCTGCCTAAGACTTTTGCACAGTACTGTATTTCCTAGAAACTACATTCTAGAGATCCTTAATAGGGTTTCATTTGTGATCAGTTTGAAGAAGCAAAACCGTATAGACTATGTCAATGATTAAAATGAAAAAATAATGAAGAAAAATTTAAGTTTAGGTTGCAGAAATATATTCAACAATATATACACCTGGGAAACAAATGAAAAATAGTAGATCATAACTAATGTGTTTAAATGCAAATGTAAAGGAATAAATGGCAAGTAACAAAAGGAAGTTATACTACTGAAATCCGAAACAACAGATAATTATTTTTTAAATATAGGGAGAACAAAAAGAATTGCAAAAAGGGAATTTGTTGAGATGGGTAAGTAGATTTGGGATGATAAGTAGTGTTGAGCGAGCATGCTCGGCCGATGCTCGGATCGGCTCGAGCATCGCTCTGCTCGGCACATGGCGGTACTCGTACGAGTACCGCATGTGCTCGCCCGCCATGTTCGGGTCTCCTCCCCGCACGTTTTGCGGCTGCTGCGCAGCCAATAAACGTGCAGGGAGGCTCTGACATCGGTGTAATGCCAGCAGCCATGTTGGCTGCTGGCATTACACTGATTGGCTGGCCAGAACCCGTGGTCGGGTGCTGTATAGCACCTGACCATCGAGTTCGGCTCAGTCTGAGCCAGGGAGAGCTGAGGATAGGAAGGGAAAGGCAGTGTAGGGAGGAAAAAAACAAAAATTGTGAAAAAAAAGAACCAAAAGTCCTTTTTAGGACTACTGTGTGTGGGGGCAGCAGGTTATTTTGTGTGGGGGGAAAAAAACAAAACAAAAAAAAAAAAAATATTCTGTTTAGTGTGAAAAGTTGCAGATTAGAGCACATTCTGTTTAGTGTGCACAGTTGCAGATTAGAGCACATTCTGTTTAGTGTGCAAAGTTGCAGATTAGAGCACATTCTGTTTAGTGTGCAAAGTTGCAGATTAGAGCACATTCTGTTTAGTGTGCAAAGTTGCAGATTAGAGCACATTCTGTTAAGTCTTCAAACTAAAATATCAAAGTCACATATTCCATTCAGTGTGCGTCGCCGCAGTTTAGCAGCACATTCTGTGTACTGTGCAGAGTTGCAGAATAGGAAGAAATACTGTTAAGTCTTCAAACTAAAATATCAAAGTCACATATTCCATTCAGTGTGCTTCGCCGCAGTTTAGCAGCACATTCTGTGTACTGTGCAGAGTTGCAGAATAGGAAGAAATACTGTTAAGTATTCAAACTAAAATATCAAAGTCACATATTCCATTCAGTGTGCTTCGCCGCAGTTTAGCAGCACATTCTGTGTAGTGTGCAGAGTTGCAGAATAGTAAGAAATACTGTTAAGTTTTCAAACTCAAATATTAAAGTCACATATTCCATTCAGTGTGTATCACCGCCGTTTAGCAGCCTATTCTGTGTACTCTGCAGAGTTGCAGAATAGTAAGAAATACTGTTAAGTTTTCAAACTCAAATATTAAAGTCACATATTCCATTCAGTGTGTTTCACCGCCGTTTAGCAGCCTATTCTGTGTACTCTGCACAGTTGCAGAATAGTAAGAAATACTGTTAAGTTTTCAAACTCAAATATTAAAGTCACATATTCCATTCAGTGTGTATCACCGCCGTTTAGCAGCCTATTCTGTGTACTCTGCAGAGTTGCAGAATAGTAAGAAATAGTGTTAAGTTTTCAAACTCAAATATTAAAGTCACATATTCCATTCAGTGTGTTTCACCGCCGTTTAGCAGCCTATTCTGTGTACTCTGCACAGTTGCAGAATAGTAAGAAATACTGTTAAGTTTTCAAACTCAAATATTAAAGTCACATATTCCATTCAGTGTGTATCACCGCCGTTTAGCAGCCTATTCTGTGTACTCTGCAGAGTTGCAGAATAGTAAGAAATACTGTTAAGTTTTCAAACTCAAATATTAAAGTCACATATTCCATTCAGTGTGTTTCACCGCCGTTTAGCAGCCTATTCTGTGTACTCTGCACAGTTGCAGAATAGTAAGAAATAGTGTTAAGTTTTCAAACTCAAATATTAAAGTCACATATTCCATTCAGTGTGTTTCACCGCCGTTTAGCAGCCTATTCTGTGTACTCTGCACAGTTGCAGAATAGTAAGAAATACTGTTAAGTTTTCAAACTCAAATATTAAAGTCACATATTCCATTCAGTGTGTATCACCGCCGTTTAGCAGCCTATTCTGTGTACTCTGCAGAGTTGCAGAATAGTAAGAAATAGTGTTAAGTTTTCAAACTCAAATATCAAAGTCACATATTCCATTCAGTGTGTATCACCGCCGTTTAGCAGCCTATTCTGTGTACTCTGCACAGTTGCAGAATAGTAAGAAATACTGTTAAGTTTTCAAACTCAAATATTAAAGTCACATATTCCATTCAGTGTGTATCACCGCCGTTTAGCAGCCTATTCTGTGTACTCTGCAGAGTTGCAGAATAGTAAGAAATAGTGTTAAGTTTTCAAACTCAAATATCAAAGTCACATATTCCATTCAGTGTGTATCACCGCCGTTTAGCAGCCTATTCTGTGTACTCTGCACAGTTGCAGAATAGTAAGAAATACTGTTAAGTTTTCAAACTCAAATATTAAAGTCACATATTCCATTCAGTGTGTTTCACCGCCGTTTAGCAGCCTATTCTGTGTACTCTGCACAGTTGCAGAATAGTAAGAAATACTGTTAAGTTTTCAAACTCAAATATTAAAGTCACATATTCCATTCAGTGTGTATCACCGCCGTTTAGCAGCCTATTCTGTGTACTCTGCAGAGTTGCAGAATAGTAAGAAATACTGTTAAGTTTTCAAACTCAAATATTAAAGTCACATATTCCATTCAGTGTGTTTCACCGCCGTTTAGCAGCCTATTCTGTGTACTCTGCACCGTTGCATAATAGTAAGAAATAGTGTTAAGTTTTCAAACTCAAATATTAAAGTCACATATTCCATTCAGTGTGTTTCACCGCCGTTTAGCAGCCTATTCTGTGTACTCTGCACAGTTGCAGAATAGTAAGAAATACTGTTAAGTTTTCAAACTCAAATATTAAAGTCACATATTCCATTCAGTGTGTATCACCGCCGTTTAGCAGCCTATTCTGTGTACTCTGCAGAGTTGCAGAATAGTAAGAAATAGTGTTAAGTTTTCAAACTCAAATATCAAAGTCACATATTCCATTCAGTGTGTATCACCGCCGTTTAGCAGCCTATTCTGTGTACTCTGCACAGTTGCAGAATAGTAAGAAATACTGTTAAGTTTTCAAACTCAAATATTAAAGTCACATATTCCATTCAGTGTGTATCACCGCCGTTTAGCAGCCTATTCTGTGTACTCTGCAGAGTTGCAGAATAGTAAGAAATAGTGTTAAGTTTTCAAACTCAAATATCAAAGTCACATATTCCATTCAGTGTGTATCACCGCCGTTTAGCAGCCTATTCTGTGTACTCTGCACAGTTGCAGAATAGTAAGAAATACTGTTAAGTTTTCAAACTCAAATATTAAAGTCACATATTCCATTCAGTGTGTTTCACCGCCGTTTAGCAGCCTATTCTGTGTACTCTGCACAGTTGCAGAATAGTAAGAAATACTGTTAAGTTTTCAAACTCAAATATTAAAGTCACATATTCCATTCAGTGTGTATCACCGCCGTTTAGCAGCCTATTCTGTGTACTCTGCAGAGTTGCAGAATAGTAAGAAATAGTGTTAAGTTTTCAAACTCAAATATCAAAGTCACATATTCCATTCAGTGTGTATCACCGCCGTTTAGCAGCCTATTCTGTGTACTCTGCACAGTTGCAGAATAGTAAGAAATACTGTTAAGTTTTCAAACTCAAATATTAAAGTCACATATTCCATTCAGTGTGTATCACCGCCGTTTAGCAGCCTATTCTGTGTACTCTGCAGAGTTGCAGAATAGTAAGAAATAGTGTTAAGTTTTCAAACTCAAATATCAAAGTCACATATTCCATTCAGTGTGTATCACCGCCGTTTAGCAGCCTATTCTGTGTACTCTGCACAGTTGCAGAATAGTAAGAAATACTGTTAAGTTTTCAAACTCAAATATTAAAGTCACATATTCCATTCAGTGTGTATCACCGCCGTTTAGCAGCCTATTCTGTGTACTCTGCAGAGTTGCAGAATAGTAAGAAATAGTGTTAAGTTTTCAAACTCAAATATCAAAGTCACATATTCCATTCAGTGTGTGTCACCGCAGTTTAGCAGCCTATTCTGTGTACTCTGCACAGTTGCAGAATAGTAAGAAATACTGTTAAGTTTTCAAACTCAAATATTAAAGTCACATATTCTGTGTAAGATGAAGAAGGCGGGTAAAAAGGGACGGGGAAGTGGACGTGATCCTGAAAGTTCAGGGCGCGGGTCAGGACGCGGAGAAACTGTGCCTGGTGCCAGAGCACAAGAAAGAAAGACATCCACCATACCTAGCTTCATGTGTAATTTTACAGGGCGTCGCAGGACATCACTCTCGAGGTCCGACCACTGCAAACAGGTGGTCGGTTGGATGACAGCTGATACTGCTTCCAGTCGGTTAAGCACCACCCTGTCTTCCACCAAGTCCACTCTCAGTAGCCAAGAGTCTGGTCAAAATAATCCTCACTCTGATCATCCTTCCTCCCACCATACACGGTCTGGTCAAAGAAGTGATCCCACACTGGGATATAGTGAGGAGCTCGTCTCATCACCAATCCTTCATTTGACCCTCTCTCCAAGCACGCTTGCAGAGGAACATGACATCTTGTGCCCTGATTCACAACCTCTAGAGGCTACCCAATCACAAGAAGATGACAGATGTGAACGGCATTTAAGGTCAAAGGAAGTAGTGGATGATGATGATGATGATGAGACACAGTTGCCATTAAATCAACCACTATTTCCGTCTCAAGACCTTGTTGAGGAGAATGTTATACAGTTGTCAATGACTGAGTATGTGGTGGGATCAAGACTTGAGGAGGATGATCAGAGTGAGGAAGTGGAGGAGGACTTGGTGGACGATGAGGTGACTGACCCCACCTGGGAAGGTGTAGAGCCGAGCGATGACAGCAGTCCTGAGGGTGAGCCATCTGCAGCACCGAAACAGGCTGGAAGAGGCAGTGGTGTGGCTACAGAAAGAAGGCGGACCGCACCAAACCGGCCCGCAAATGTTCCACGGAGCACCCCCTTGCGTAAATCTACCTTGCCAAAGGGTAGGTGTTCCGCGGTATGGCGTTTTTTTAAGGAAAGTGCGGACGACAAAAGAATTGTAGTTTGCAACCTGTGCCACACCAGAATGAGCCGAGGCATGAACACTAGAAACCTCACCACCACCAGCATGATCCGACACATGGCATCCAAGCACCGTAGTAAGTGGGAGGAACGCCTGGATCGCCCATCTGTGTCTGCAGGCCACACCACTGCCTCCTCTTCCCCTGTTTTCGGTGCCGGCCAATCGCCTGTCGAAGGCGCAGGCCCGCATACCTCCCGCCCTGCACCTGTACCATCTGAAGCACCATCAGCGACCACATCCACTTCCCTGTCCCAGCACAGCGTCCAAATGTCGTTACCCCAGGCATTTGAGCGCAAGAGAAAGTACCCAGCCACCCACCCACAGGCCATAGCACTAACCTCACACCTTTCAAAATTACTGGCCATCGAAATGCTGCCATTTAGGCTTGTGGACACTGATCCTTCCGCAGCCTGATGGCAGCAGCTGTCCCTCGGTACGCGGTCCACAGCCGCCACTACTTTTCCCGGTGTGCCATCCCCGCATTACACCACCATGTGTCCCGTAACATCACCCGTGCCCTGACCAACGCAGTTACTGGGAAGGTCCACTTAACGACTGACACATGGACAAGTGCTTGTGGCTAGGGACGCTACATTTCCCTGACGGCACACTGGGTGAATGTCGTGGAGGCTGGGAGCGACTCGGACCCTGGGATGGCACGGGTGCTACCCACGCCGAGGATTGCGGGCCCTACCTCCATCAGGGTTTCCACCAGCACCTACGTTATTGGCTCCTCCTCCTCCGTTTCCACCTCCGAATTCTCTACACGCAGCGCCACTCCCCCATCAGCCAGTAGCTGGAAGCAGTGTAGCACTGCAGTGGGGAAGCGTCAACAGGCCGTGCTGAAGCTGATCTGCCTTGGGGACAAACAGCACACGGCCTCAGAGCTGTTGCAGGGGATTAGTCACCAGACCGAGCAGTGGCTCTCGCCACTCAACCTGCAACCAGGCATGGTTGTGTGTGATAATGGGCGTAACTTGGTGGCGGCTTTGGAGCTCGGCAAGCTCACACACGTACCATGCCTAGCGCATGTATTTAATTTAGTGGTGCAGCGATTTCTAAAAGCCTACCCCAATGTGCATGATCTCTTGACCAAGGTGTGCCGCGTGTGTGCACATTTCCGTAAGTCATCTACAGCTTCGGCCGGCCTGTTGAAGCTGCAGCAGCGCTTACAATTGCCAGCTCACCGGCTGCTGTGTGACGTGAGCACGCGCTGGAACTCCACCTTCCACATGTTGGCCCGGCTTTGTGAGCAGCAGAGGGCAGTAGTGGAGTACCAGCTGTTACACGGTCGTCGCCTCTCCGTTCAACTTCCTGTAATCAGAAGTGAGGAGTGGGAATGGATGTCAGACCTCTGCGAGGTTTTACGCAATTTTGAGGAATCGACACAGATGGTGAGCGGCGATAACGCTATTATCAGTGTAACCATCCCACTTCTGTGTCTACTGAAACGCTCGCTGCTCACAATTAAAACCGACGCTTTGCATGTGGAAGAGGTGGAAATGGGGGAGGAAGAGCTTACACAAGGTGATAGCCAGAGCACCCTCACTTCATCTTCTCAGCGACAATTGGAGGAGGCGGAGGAGGAGGAGGAGGAGGAAGAGGAAGACACGGTTGCCTCCGCTACAGAGGGTAGCCATGGAACTTTAGTTCCATCTCTTCAGCGTGGGTGGGCAGAAGAGGAGGAAGAGGATGAGGATATTGAGAGTCATCCTCCTGGTGAGGACAGCGAAATCTTGACTGTTGGTACTCTGGCACACATGGCTGACTTTATGTTAGGCTGCCTTTCCCGTGACCCACGCGTTATACGCATTTTAAACAACACGGATTACTGGGTGTTCACCCTTCTGGACCCCCGCTACAAAGAGAATTTCTCATCTCTCATTCCTCCGGTGGAGAGGACAAGCAAAATGGTGCAATACCAGAAGGTTCTTGTCGAAAAATTGCTCCAAAATTTTCCATCTGACAACGCTGGCGGCAGAGTACGTGCTACCTTGGCCAGCCGAGAAGGGGAGAAAAGGGGAGCACACAGCAGTTCCGAGAAAGGCAGGGCAACACTCTCCAAGGCGTGGGACACCTTCATGACACCCCGCCAGCACCCTCACCCTGATGCGCAGCCTAGTGTCACAAGGAGGGAAAAGTTTTGGAAGATGGTGAAGGAGTACGTAGCAGACCGTGTCAGCGTCCTCAATGATCCCTCTGTGCCTTACAACTACTGGGTGTCCAAGCTGGACACGTGGTATGAACTGGCACTCTACGCCTTGGAGGTGCTGGCCTGCCCTGCCGCCAGCGTTCTGTCTGAGCGGGTATTTAGTGCTGCTGGTGGCATCATAACAGATAAGCGTATCCGCCTTTC
Source organism: Rhinophrynus dorsalis (assembly GCA_037306005.1). Lineage (NCBI taxonomy): Eukaryota > Metazoa > Chordata > Amphibia > Anura > Rhinophrynidae > Rhinophrynus > Rhinophrynus dorsalis. Next base: position 586,984,771 of record CM074719.1, on the reverse strand, counting down.
CACCGACAATGCTGATAGGTTGACACTTATAAAAATGAACAAGGCCTGGATTTCCCCTGACTTCTCCACTCCACTGGAGGAAAGCCGCGGGGGAACATAAACTCACTTTATATATGTTATTTACAATGATGTGAATACTCTGTATTCCCATTCACCCCTTCCACCCAAAAAACGGGTATATGGTTGACTCTTAATCTTCTCATCCTCCTCCTCCTCTTCCATATGCCCTGTGCTATAATTTTTATATAGGGCCAGCTCACCAGCGGGCCCTGTGATATAATTTTTATATAGGGCCAGCTCACCAGCGGGCCCTGTGATATAATTTTTATATAGGGTCAGCTCACCAGCGGGCCCTGTTTGCCAATTTTTATATAGGTCAGCTCACCAGCGGGCCTTCTCATATAATGTTTTTTTGGGTCAGCTCTCTAGCGGGCCCTCTCATATAATGTTTTATAGCGTCAGCTCACTAGCGGGCCTTCGCATATAATGTTTAGGATGGTCAGCTCTGCAGCAGACCCTCACCCATAATGTTTTAGATGGTCAGCTCAGCGCACGTTTCCCTCTTAATCATGGCCTCAGTTCTGAAAATCAAGGAAATTTTTGGGAGAATTTGCCTCTGCGCACGTTTCCCTCTTAATCATGGCCTCAGTTCTGAAAATCAAGGAAATTTTTGGGAGAATTTGCCTCTGCGCACGTTTCCCTCTTAATCATGGCCTGAGTTCTGAAAATCAAGGAAATTTTTGGGAGAATTTGCCTCTGCGCACGTTTCCCTCTTAATCATGGCCTCAGTTCTGAAAATCAAGGAAATTTTTGGGAGAATTTGCCTCTGCGCACGTTTCCCTCTTAATCATGGCCTCACTTCAGAAAATCAAGGAAATTTTTGGGAGAATTTGCAGATGATATACAAGTAAATATACAGCAAATATTGTTTGGTAACAATTTTTCGCCTAAAGTCGTTTTTATTTTCCTTTTTGTGTGTTTTATGGTCAGTCTGTAAAAATGGCGTACTACGGGCGAAAGATCGTTCCCAGCAGCGATGTTGGAGTCCAAGATGCATCCAGACATCCTCCCTATGCTGTCCCTGAACCATTTCTGTGGTGTTTCCATCCTTTTCTGCCATTTTCCTATGGACCAGGCACCCTCCCCTCATCAGAGCAGGGGGTGCCTGGTGTAATGCTCGAGTCCTCCCATTGACTTCAATGGGGCTCGGGTGCTCGGCCGAGCACTCGAGCCTCAGGGGGTGCTCGGTCAGAGCACCCGAACACCCGAGCATTGGGGTGCTCGCTCATCACTAATGATAAGGAAACAGCTGATTCCCTGAACACATTATTTTATTGGTTTATGCCAGGGAACAAGAAATAGTTGAAAAGCCTCAACAAATAACAAGCACAACCATAACATTATCAGTTATTGGGTTAGCACAAGAAGAGCTCAAGGGAAGACTGGACAAAATGAAGACTGACAAAGCACCTGGTCCTCACGACATACATCCCAGGGTTCTCCAGGAATTGTAAAGACTCTGTTTACACTGGTTCAGTGGAGCCTTTATTTAATAAAGGGACTAAAAAAGAACCTGGAAATGATAGACCTGTGAGTTTAACCTATGTAGTGGGAAAACTGCTTGAAGGGACAATATGAGATTATATTTGGAATATAATATGAAAAATAAATGTATTAGTGGGAATTAACATGGTTTTAAGAGGAACAGATCTTGCGAAATACATCTTTTGAGCTTTTATGAGAAGTAAGTAGCAACCTAGATAATGTGAAGAAGCAGATGTAGTATATCTATATCAGCGGTTCTCAACCTATGGGTCGAGTCCCCGTAGGGGGGCGAATGACGATTTGCCAGGGGTCGCCTAAAACAATCAGAAAATAGTCTTTTTTGTCTATTCTACTCTGTAAAACCTGTAATTGTCTGGGAGACCGGGACTGACAGTGCAGGCGAACAGACAAGATGTCTGCGCTGGTGCCTGGCTTCCGGCCTCGGAACAGTAAGGATTTCTTTATGACATAGTAATTCAGTAATTACAGAGATGAAAGAGCAACGAAAATAATTTTACTGTTAGGGGTCGCCACAACTTGGGAAATTTTATCAAAGGGTCGCGGCACTAGAAAGGTTGAAAACCACTGATCTATATTTTGCAAAGGAAGTCGATACAGTGCCACACAGGAGGCTAGTGTGTAAAATAAGGAAATTGTGTATAGGGGATAAACTATATCAGGATAGAAAATTGGTCTAAGGATAGGGAACAGTGTGTTGTAGTAAATGGAAACTGCTACAATACAGTTAAGAGTGGATTACCTCAGGATTCAGTACTTGGTCCACCGCTTTTTAACATGTTTATTTATGACCTGAAAAAAGGTATAGAAAGCAAAATCTATTTGAAGATGATATTAAATTATCCGGGGAAATAAATTCAGAGCAGGATGTTCATGTTCCATATAAGGATTTACATAAAATGGCAGATTCGGCAAACAAATTGAATATAAAATGTATTGTAGGAAACTGTAATGTTATGCATTTGGGATATAGAAATTAGCATGATCTGGGAGTCAATGTAAATTGTAAACTTGGAAATAATGATCAATGTCAAACAACAGTAGCAAAAGCAAACAAAGACCTGGCTTGCAAAAAAGGGGTATTGAAGCAAGAGTGGATAACATCATTGTTCCACTGTACAAATCTTTGGCAAGACCTCACCATGCATATGAAGTGCAGTTTGGGGCACCAGTTCTGAAAAAGGATATTCTAGAACTGGAAAGAGTAAAGAGAAAAGCAACAAAATTAACTGAGGGAATGGAGTAATTGAAGTATGAAAAATGCCTAGCCAATCTTGGTTTATTTACTCTAGAGAAAAGACACCTAAGATGGGATCTTGCTACATTGTATAAGTATATGCAACTGTGACATCAGTACAACAGTCTGAGATTTTTATTCCCAGAGCTGATCAAATAACTAGGGGACCACCCCTTATGATTATAGGTATAAAAGGTTCTTTACAGTAATTCTGTTAAAGTGTGGAATTCTTTGCCCACAGATTTGGTAAGAGCAGATACATTGGATACATTTAAGAGAAGATTAGATACATTTCTAGCAGGAGAGGATATACAGTATTACACTGTGTATTAGTAGGTGAAACAGGGAATTGTGGAAAACAGAGTAATACCCATTTAGGAGTTGGGGGCAAATACAATCCTCATTTTCTTTGTTATACTGTGGCAAAGGTTGAACTTGATGGACTTGTGTCTTTTTTCAACTTCATTTACTATGGCAATACATAAAAAAACATATTCTGGAGCAAACCAACTGCACCATAGATGACAAATAACTACTTCCACTGGTTTAAATGGGACTTTAACACCTTTCATGTTGGATAGGTATCCAAAGCATTGCAAAGTAATGTGGTGGACATGTCTCTAGTATCCAAAGAGTTAAAAATCCACTTACCATAAAATCTTACGTATAATACCCGCAATTTTGCCCCTCTTCACTTTATGTGAAGTGAGGATTGTGTCTTATACATGAGGACAATCAAATAAAAAGATTCTGCTGCTACCGCAACTAGATCCCAGCTCACCATCGTGCTCTCACTCCCTCCGGAGTCCTCTCTGACAGCATCAGAGCGAGCAGTATGCTTGAATTTGCTGCTAGCTTCCAGTAATGCCCTGTAAGGACCTTTTCATTTAAACCAATAGTAATGGAATATGAGGATTGTAAAGTCCTCGCAGGGCAATACCATAGATCCAGTGCATAGATCTATGTGCATTGGTTCTACAGTATTGCCCTGCAAGGATCTTGTGGTCCTCACAGGGCATTCTCATTGACTTAAATGAAAAAGAGAGCATTGCTGGAAGCAAGTGGCAAACGCATGCATACTGCCTGCTGTGAAGTTGTCAGAGAGGACTCCGGAGAGGATGAGGAGCAGTAGGGTAAACTGGAAGAGGCTTGCGGTAAGTGGAGGGAAGGAATCAGAGCACTAAAAGTATATTTATTTTAGTGAGTATAAGGGGAAAACAAGGATGCTTATCATACATAGGCACTTTTGTTTTACCCTAAACTATTGGGTATAATTTATACCTGCGTATTATACACAGGTGTGTACTATACCAGAGATTAAATCAATGGAAATTTAGGGGATTTGGGGCTCGATACTATTACCACTGGTAAAACTGGTGGTAACAGTAAAAAAAATACCGCGCGATAAATCCACACATGTACCTCTGCTATTCTATAGCTGGCAAGGTACCTGTAACATCGAGAGTTGGTGGTCTAAACTCACATTTTGGCCAAATGTTCGTTGTTTTTTGTTCCCATTCTGGTTGTTTGAGAGTGCGTTCAAAATAGTCAGAAATGTAACACTTACCTGTCATCCACTGTCCGTCTTCTCTTCTTTCTTCCTTCATATTCACTTAAAATAAAAACATGAAGCCATGAAGCCCCGCAAACATGTGACTGTTAATCCTTTGAGTGCTGGTGGGAAAGCTTAAACGGTGAAAATAGGTGGCACCTTCATGTCCACTTTAAGTAAAAATGTAATTTTTAAAATTTGGAATGGCACAGTTGGGCCAGACTGCCGAGATGATGAACTCCGCTAGAAGCTATATGGCTGGGAGGTGTGTAAGCACTTCCCAGCCAATTGGAGGCTGCCAATTTATTTGAACTGAGACTGACATATAAAAGCCAGTCTCAGTTCAAAATCCTGGCAGTCTGACTCAGGCAACGGCCTGAGAAGTAGGCAGGTGGGTGCCTGCGCCAGTCCAAATGCCTTTCCCCGCCAGAAAAGGTGGGGAAATATTGGCCATGTGTAATTTTAATGGTAAAATTTGAAAAAACATTACAAGTGGAAATGAAGAGGGCACCTATTTTAACCCTGTGAGTGCCGAAATAAGATGAAAAAAGAAAGAAAAGAAGAAAGAAGAAGATGGCGATGGCCACGCTGGACATCAGGATTACTGGTAAGTAATGGACATATGTTAACTGTTTGTAGCAGTGGCGTAACTATAGGGGTCGCACCTGAAGTGATGGGCCTGGCCTCCTCCTGCGACCCCCTCTCCTGAGGCCTGCAATTAAGTAATGCAGAGCGCTGGGGCTCTGCATTACTAGAGTGTCGGTCTGCCAGAGGGAGATCAGTATTCCCTCCGGCAGACCTGTACTCTCGTAATGCAGAGCACTGGGAGATCACATCATCTCCCAGTGCTCTGCATTACTGGAGAGGGTTGCATGGGAGAAGAGGTCTGTGAAGAAAGAGGCACAGACCTGTCCTCTGCCACTGGACCACCAGGTAGGTAGGAGATGTAGGGGCAATGTGGAAGGGGCAATGTGGAGATGGGGCCAATGTGGCGAAGGGGTGATGTGGAGATTGAGGGGCAATGTGGAGATGGGGGGCAATGTGGAGATTGAGGGGCAATGTGGAGATGGGGGACAATGTGGAGGTGGCCAATGTGGTCGGGGGGCCCATGGCAATTCTTGCACCAGGGCCCTGTGGCTTCTAGTTATGCCTCTGGTTTGTAGATTAATCCTATGAGTGCCAGTAGGGTATGTAATGTTGTATCTTAATCTTTTTCTGTTTTTCAAACACAAATATGTGTTGGAAACCAGTTTTCCAACACATACCGGTGGTTTTCCCTGCGTGTTTTCCCTCCTTTTTATGGTGCAGGATTCTCACCATGAAAAGTGCAGTCCTTTTCATGTGGTGAAGCCACAACATACAATAGTGTCAAGCCCCTGTTCTCTTTGGTGCAGTTGGTTTGTTCCAGAAAGGCACCTTTTTTGTGTGAATAGGACTCAGTATTTAGCATCTTATTGTGGCCTTTCCATTACGTGGTGGTTCTGTTGTTAACCCTTTGAGTGCAAAAAATAAAGCAAAATAAAACAGGCCACATAAAACACTTAACTCATTAATTCAAACAAATGTAGCATTCTTCTTGTCTGTAATAACTTCTGATTAAAGTATTTACCAGCAGTGGGAATATCCAGCTGTAAAATATATACTCATGTCATAGTAATTATTATTATCCATTATGTTGCAATGTCTTGGATACCTCACTGGCACCTCTCTGGTTAAATCTCTTGGATGTTAGCTCACCATGCACTGAAAACATCTCTAGGATGCCAAGAATTAAAGGGATAGTAACACTTAATATGTAATAATAATTATATTGTAAGGTTTATTCTCCTGAGTAAAACAAGGGTACTCCCACTGCTGAAAGGTGTTTTATTCAAAAGTTAGTGCAGCTCAAACTTGATTTTTTAGGGGCAGTATCTCAGTGACCTGAAATGTTACAGTGGCGCTGTTGCTACACCATCCTATGGAGATTTATGGTTAACTGACCAGAGCTGTCCATATAGTGGTGTAGCAACAGCTCCACTGTACAAAGTTTCAGTTGCAATAATTTTGGAATAAAACATCATTCTGTAGAGGAAGTACCCTTGTTTTACTGAGGAGGATAAACCATACAATATGTACCTTACATAACAAGTTTTACTATCTCTTTACAGCTGACCAGTCACTTTGTATTCAAGTTTGAACAACTGAAAACTTAAAGGGATAGTAATACTTGCAAATTACTAATCCCCATATTGTAGCTTTGTTAAAAAGAAACTTATTGCCCCCAGTGTCATCTCTCAAACCCTTATGGTGTGAGAGATGATAGCGCTCAAAGTTCCCCCTCCCTCCCCCTTCCCTGACTGAACGCTGACTGCAGGGATATCCGGTATTACTTGTATCAGGTGGCTCTGCAGCATTGCCGAGATCGTGTTTATAAAAAAGAAATCTTTCACTAAAATGGTCTTCTACGTGTACTTGCAAACCAAGCACAAACCAAGCACATGTAGAAGACCTTTCGGTGAAAGATTTCTTTTTTATAAACGCAATCTCGGCTCAGCCGCAGAGCTGCCTGATGCACATAAGACTGTCGTACGACAGCTTCCCCTGCAGTCAGCGTTCAGTCAGGGAAGGGGGAGGGAGGGAGGGGGAACTTTGAGCGCTACTATCTCTTGAACCATAAGGGTTTGAGAGATGACACTGGGGGCAATAAGTTTCTTTTTAACAAAGCTACAATATGGGGCTTAGTAATTTGCAAGTATTACTATCCCTTTAATTCAAAACATCACTGTTTTAAAAGAAAGTGGCATAATTCTGGGTCAATCCAAATGCACTGTAGGAGAGAACTAAAAAATACAATTTATTATAATGGGGCTAGTTTTAAATGGATAGTATTGCTTGTTTTAAACAAATTTTAATATTGTAGACATTAAAAGTATTAATACAATGAGGTATGTCCCATTTCTCAAACCTGTAGGTTTGAATAGGAACCTGTGTGACTTAGTGTGTGTCTCTGACAGAAGGACTGATGTACTAAGAAAAAGTGGTGCTATTCTGGGGCAAACCAGCTGCACCTTAGGGAACAAATAATTAAAGGGATAGTAATGACTCATAATAAAAGCAGCTCTAATTAATCATCATAGTATTTGGACTTTGGAGAGTGTTATTTCAATTCTGTCAGAGTTGTAGTACAAGAGTAATTCAGTGACAAAGTATCCCCCTCCTGCCCCTTTTACTGATGTAACACTGTTCAGCCAGATCAGAAGGGAGGTGCCCAGGTAGACTGCAGAGAGGGACAATCTTCAATTAAGATGAGGGAAAAACCTGAAAAACTTGTCAAGGGGGGCAGGGCTTTCATTGTTCTCATAGGAAGAAGATTGTCCCCTGCTGTTATCTGTCTGGTCTATGGACTGCATTCCACATCTGAGAAGAGATGGCTTACACTAGGTAAAAGGGGCGGGAGGGGAAACTTTGCTTGTGACTATCTCTCAAACCATAAAGGTTTGAGAGATAAGACTTATATTGTTCTTCATGTTTTTTAATGCCTACAAAATAAAATAAAGTTAAAATGAAGTATTACAATCCCTTTAAGCATTAATAATTAAGCATGGAGTTTAACACTTTCCGTGCTAGGTACCTGACACATTACAATGAATTCAAGGGATTTTAAAGACACAATTAAATCAAGCATGTAATGGGTAATTTTTATATTTCTTCCCTTTGGGGCAATTGGTTTCATCCAAAACTGCACCAGTTCCCTTAGTCCATCAGCCTCACTGTGTGTGTTACTGGGATGCTAGAGAGCTCAGCTTTGTATTGCTTTTCAGTTAGCATGAGACTTCTAGCATGCAAGGGGTTAACTAAGGGATTTTTAAGGGATGTGTTTTCAATAATCTCTTCAATACAAGATATATATTTCAAGTACACTTTTATTTTGGGGTAGGAAAGCAATATTCCTTCTGTGGTTCCCAGTGGACCACAGACATTCCTACAAGATGTTGTAGATCAGCAGTGAATCATGTGCAGTTTATATAACAGCTCACAGGCAGGCAAGCTCTCTAATCCTCCCAGCATTATTCCACATAGCACACACTCCTTTACTGAAAGCACGGGTTGTCATTTTGTTTTCCTAATAATGATTGTGACCTTTTTGTGGGGTTAATGCTGCTGCAAAACATCAAGAAAAGTTAAGAAATCTCTACCTTGTGCAAAGGCTTGTCATAAAGCTGCATATATTGAAGGGATATCGAATGCATAATAAACAGGGTTATTCATAGATACACATTTTTATATAGTCATAACCATATCTGGGAACATCTTTGACCCCAGCCCGTGGAGTACAAAGAAAGGCTCGAGTGAAACTGCCTCAATGCCGCTATTCAAGTCATGATATGGGTGGATCTTATTCAGGATGTAGGATGATTAGGGAGGATAGTAGGTATAGTTTACCTTGAAAGTGGGTAGAATGGGGAAGAAAGTGGTTGTAGTTACCAGGTAACACATCCAATCAGACAAAGAGCCTCTGTCACCTGACTCCAGGACAATTCCAAGGAGTTCCCAGGTATGTTGATACATGATAACATATCCCACAGTATACACTGAGAAACCAGTTTATTAGGTACAATCCCCTTGACCAAGTAAATGACCACTCCATCAGGGACAGTGTCCCGTTTCTGTAAGAGGCTATATAAAGCAGAAGGCATAGTGTGTCTTTGCATTTCAGTGAGAGAATGTGCGCAGAGCGTGGTATGACAGTAAGCCAGACATAGTAGTGCAACTATCCAGGACACAGCATCCCTGCAGGGTTAGTCACACACAACAGTGTCTAAAATGGGCGTAGTCAGTATTGAAATCTTCAGTTGTTGGAGACTACAACTCTCATCATCCGCCACCAGCTGTTGAATGGTGGTGGGTGATTAAGGTTATAGTCCACAAAAGCTCAAAAGCTGGAGGTGCAAATACTGACACCCTGGTCTAGAACTTACTGAAAATGGACCATTAAACAGCAAACAGATTGTCAATGTCAGAGGCCACTGGAGTGAGTCAAGAATTGTACAGATGGGCCAGGGTAAGTGAAATGACAGAGCAGTACAACCAGAGATGGTTTAACAATAGAGCAAAGTTGACAGCTGGAAAAGGGGCCCTCCACAATCAAGGAGGAACTCTGACTGTTATATAAAACACAGTCTGGATTCCTCTGGATCCATGTCTTCCTGGTGATCTGGGACCCATAATACAGTCTGGTCAATATGTAGAGAATGGCAATGGATGTGAAAACTCAGTATTTTGTGACGCTACTGTGGATGTAAGCATATAGCATTGTGTATACCTGGGTATGAACACACCATCTATGAAGTTAAACTAATATAGTTTCCTCCTCAACTGAAGTAGAAAACAGTTGCAGTTAGACATTATCAGGGGCGGAATGAGCTGTCAGGCTTTTTATCATAGACCGAGGGCCTGCTGCAGGGGTGGGGGCCTGGCTGTGTGCTGGGCAATTAGGTGCCGATTAGATTTTTTAATTGGGATGTCCATCTGGCCAGTGGGAAGCCTGACTAAGACTATGCATCTAGTGGGTGGCAAGGTTTGAATCTGCTGCCTATTTGATCCATTGGTTTTCAGGAACTGCTAGGTCCTGTATTCCAGTCTTACAACCGGATGTGACATCTGGCTGTACAGTGGCTTCTGTATGGGCACCTATCAGGTTATGAAAGGGAAGCAAAGAAGCAGGTAGAAAATTAATGCATGCTCCTCACTGTGGAGGTAGGGGGAACAGAGAAGTGGAGGGGGAAAGGATAGTGTGCTGTGTGATGTCACCAAACTTAGAATAGAATTGGAAATAAATGATACCACAGCTTACAATTTGAATGGAGCTACATACGTGATGCGACAGCTCTTACAATTGAACTGGTGCTTACAATTGAAAAATATCTACACTAGTATTGAAGCTTCATTTCAGTTGTAAGCTCTGTGATATCACTTGTGTAGCTTCATTTCAGGAGTAAGATCTATTGTTTTACTTGTATAGCTTCATTTCAATTGTACACTATGTGGTATTACTAGTGTGGTTCCAATTCAGCTGTAAGCTCTGGGGTATCACTTGTGTTACGGTATTTCAATTGTAAGTTCTGCTGGTTTCACTAGTGTGGTTCCATTTCAACTGTAAGCTCTGGGGTATCACTTGCGTTACTCTGTTTCAAATGTAAGTTCTGTGGTATGTTATTTCATTTCAATTGTAAGCTCTCTGTGTTATCACTAGTGTAGTTCCATTTCAATTATAAGCTCTGTGGTATTACAATTGAAACTGAGCTACGCAAGTGATACCATGGAGCTTACAGTTGATTTGGAGTTACACTGGAATTGTAGCTCCATTTCAGTTAAAAGCTCTAGTTTAGTCCATTTCAATTGTAAGCTCTGTGGTATCACTTGCCTTACTTCACATTAATGTCAATTACAAGATTAGTAAAAGGGGGTGGGCTGGAGTGATAATTCATAAGGTGGGGCATAACTGGGGTGGGATAAAGGGAGCCCGTGACCTCTATTTCCCCGTGGGCCCAGGGTGCTCTCAGTCCACCCCGGTTGGTTATTATTTAACTCTAGAGTTATAAGACACTATGTTGTAGACCTTTCTAGCATTTAAGGGATTAAGAGGGCCTGCTACTATATATGGTTACCAGGGCAAATATTAGCCCCTTTGCCCATATTGATTGCTGTTTCAACAGAAAACTAACACCTATCTCATGTTTACTACACCAGCTGTACCACCTCTTTAAGCGTCAGGTCTTCAGTTCTAGTCTTGGCAGGTCCAGTTTAGCCTTTCAATCTTACAAGGTTGATAAAATGAGTACCATTGACTTGCGTAATAGTAATAACTATTTATGAGCTGCCGCCAGTCAGTTAATTCCAGGGCTGTGTACTTAAGTGCTTTGAATTCCTGTGGGAAGAAAATCTCTATATATAGGTTTAAAATTAAATTGGGCTTTAAATACACATTTACATTTAATTAAAGAGATAGTAGCCCTGTGTTCAGACTTTACATGTTCTGCATGTCAGTCAGTGCTGCAGGAATATTTTTACATTGTATCACTGTTCGCCTTTGAAAGTCAACTGATCAGAAAATCATATGGAAGGAAAGATCCAGGGAGCTCACTGTTAAGGATATAATTGAATATGAAAAAAAGATCATGTTTTATCACAAAAATGTTTACTGCTCCTTTAAACTTTAACGGGCTGGCCATTTGATTGGATTTTGCTCTGCACTTTCATGTCTTCTAGGCAAAGTTAAAAACAAATCCCACACTAAGTAGTTTGCCGATTCTTTTGTTCCCGGGTGATTTCCAGTGAACAAAAAAAATACATAGGGGTAATGTGTAATCAAGCGATGGGTGAGATTACAATGTAATAAAACATGAAAGATAAGCAAAATCACACATCAAAGGACAGAAGCTTCAGTGCAAGTATGTAACAGAACAACACCATTGAACAAGATGTCAACCATTCATGGATAGCATTTGTCTTTCCTTTCATTTTACTTTCTGAAATTGTGCCTTAAGCAAATACCGTAGAAGCTTAGATAAAAGACAAGCTATGTGTTCTTTGTTATCTGTAAAGTACATGAAGATAATTTAAAGGGGAACATTCACCTCTTAAAAACATTTTACCATATGTTTAGTTATTAAAGTAGTATTAGGAAACATGTTTTTTTTTTAATTTAAGTACTTTTGCAGATATTTAAAGTGATAGTAATGTCTGTTTTTATCAAAGTGTTCTATCGTAGATATTAAAAAAATAACTTCATTGATGTTAGTCTGGTCTTGTATAGTTTGTATATGTTTATAAAGAACTTAAGTTATTCTGGAGTAAAATATAGGCAAATATGGGCAAACAAATAAATAAACATTATAGTTGATTTAACCCTTGTCAGAGAGGTATCTAACGCAAATGCGATACTTCTCTGGCACTCAAAGGCTTAAAGGACAACTGTCCATTGAATAATGCACACTGGCAGCTCCCATGGGAACACACCTGTTGATGAAGCCAGTCCTACAATGTGGGTTGTGAGGGATCAGAAGACCCCCACTGCTCTCTTATTGGGTCTGAGTGATTATATATAGAATATATAATGAAATTATGAAGTGAAAGTTCAATTGATCTTCTTCGGAGAGATATACTAAGCAGTGATAAAGAGGTGATAAAGTGTTGATGACTTCTCCAGTTTGTCACTTCTCCAGTTCCTATGTCTTGAAAGTTGTACTGAACATTCTGAAAATCCCTCTAAGGGGAACGTAAAAAGAAATGCCAAGAGAATACAAAAGTAGTGGGGAAGAAGTGGTGGGAGATGCTGAGAATGACCTAATTATTGATCATCATGTTGATTTAGAAAATATCACTACAGTATCCTCCTCATATATCTCAGAGAGGCAATCCAACATTTGTGATGGTGGTGGTGGCACATCTCTATAGGACTTGTTCCCAGACTATGGGTTGGTAACTGATACTCACAAACACTGTATAGCTTCTTGGGGTGATCCCACTGCATGTGAGATGGTTACAGCATACCTGCAGGATACCTAAGTACTAGGCCAAAACTTCGATCCCTTTTACCACTGGACAGGGAACCCACAGCATGTGTACTATTTAAAAATAATAATTAGCATAGCTGCAGGCTTACAGAAAAAAAAATCCTGAAAATGTATTTTTTGCAGGCTTACTGAAATTGAAACCTTCCAAAAATTACAGCAAGACTAGGCTTGAAAAAATGAATGTTCCATTTGCCACTAGCTCTAGTACTGCTGCAAACCCCCACAAGTTCAGTTGCGTCTAGTGAGAAGAAGCTGGCCATTTATGTTGCTCCTCCTGCACCTCATCTAAAATCATGGGCATGTTGCAATATTATGTTTTCCTTGAGAGCAGGAAGGAATTGTGCCTTATAGTCAGCAACTGCAATGTGCACATTGTGTGCAAAAAAACATTGTGTAATAGGGGAATACTGTGGAGAGCACATCTGCTCTCATACAAAGCAACAGGCACAGCTGAACCCAACCACCTTAATGCTTAGGTCGGCAGTGTAAACCATCCCCCAATACATAAAATACTGTCATATCACTATGGCCTTTGTCCATCCTCTAAGTATGTGATGTCAAGGAGACTTAATGAAAAATAATGAATCCTCCCCACCTCCAACTTTGCATGTTCAGCAGGGTGGAATGTCTGCAGATGCCCTCTGATATCCTGCATTCAGTTGCTCTCTACCACCTTGAATTTAGTTTTGGATCTTAATGCATAGGTTCCATAGAATAACATAGGAACTGGAGAAGTGATATAATCTCCACAATAACACCTCTTTATCATGCCTTAGTGAATAGCCCCCCTGGGTTCTTATAGTATGTGGAAGGGAAGTTTCGCTATCATTGAAAACATAGGCAGAAAATGGAACCATTCTTGTAGGAAAACCTATGGTGTCATTGCAAACAGCTGAAAATTTATGGGTTTCTACATAGGAGCAGGAATTCCAGCAAAAATGGAAAATTATTATTATTTTTTTTTTTGCAAAACTTACAGCAAACTTTTTTCCCATCTCTAGTATTAGCAAATTTGTGTAAAATGAGAATAAACCATGCTAAATATTTTAAAATCTGTTGTTGTAAATGAAAATGGCTAACAAATATATGTTACTTTTGCACCTATAATTCAACGACATTATTATAAAGTGTTTTTCCACTTTAAGCCATGCATTTCATATACAAAAGGGCAAACATGTCCCAAGAACCTAGTGTTAGCATTGTAACTAGAAAACTACAAATAACCCAGGGAATACTATCCAAACACTTTCCTTCATTATAATCTAGTATTACAGTAAAATATCCTTAAACTTTGTATACCCCTTCCCACAATTCCCACTCTGTCAATATGAATTGAATTTCCTCTTGCTGTGAAAACTGGTTTCCAGCGTACATCATTACAATGAAATACAGTGTTCTCTCTTGGATCGGGCAGTGAACTTCTTATATACTTTTTAGAAAAAAGTCTACTGGAAAATCTACTGAAATATTAAATAATTTTTGGCTTATTTAACACGTATTCTTTGAACATTCTATTCCAGACTCCTGTCTTACAGAATACTCTACACCCTGCTGTAAGGAATTCTGGGTAATAACATGTCAATGGCTATTCATCTGTCAGTACTTATCAATCCTTGCTCTTTGGAAAGTTACAATGCAAGCAATAAAAACAAAGTTGCGAATTTTATTCCTAGCGTTAACTTTTACTTATTAAGAAGAAGAGTTTTCATGAAAAAAACAGCTATCCTATTTATTAAAGGGAGTATGTATTGTGGCAATTCTGGGGCAAACCATCTGCATCAGAGCGGACAAACACACATTACCAAAATTCCAATTTGATTCCGAGTGTCAGGGGGTATAAAGTGACTGAATGCTAGATAGGTCTCCAATGACCTACGCTTGCATTAAAAGTGTTAAAATGTGATTAAAATCAATGGGAATGCGTCCCCTATAGAGCAGTTAGTTTATCACAGACTTCCTCCATATTTTTCATGCATATGGCCCTGAGGAGAAAGAGCAGCAAAACAATCTCAGTGTCAGCCGTTTGTGATGTTAGTAAACCACCATCGTCCATAAGTAGCCAAAGTCTGGTTTGTAAAATCTGACACTTGCAGTCTATAGACTGAGCTCCCATTTCTTGTCACTTGGGGTCACTTTAATGATCTGATCCCCAACAACCTCTCTGACTGATCTATCAGCCTGCACAATTCTAAGATTTTCCTAACTTTGTGAAGGAAAGTCAGGATTTTATTAAAGACACGGAGACAAATATATTCTAAGATTTTCCTAACTTTGTGAAGGAAAGTCAGGATTTTATTAAAGACACGGAGACAAATATATTCTAAGATTTTCCTAACTTTGTGAAGGAAAGTCAGGATTTTATTAAAGACACGGAGACAAATATATTCTAAGATTTTCCTAACTTTGTGAAGGAAAGTCAGGATTTTATTAAAGACACGGAGGCAAATATTATGCTCTAACTTTCTTTACTTTACTCCAGATAGCAGCTAAATATTTTTTAATATAAACAGTAAAACCAATAGAAAAAACATTATATGGATTACAGTATGACTGGCTCCACCCCCACACATTCCCACCAATCATATCCCATTGCCCAGTATAATACTCCTCTTTGGTGAATAAATGGAAAAACTTAAGACATATCAAATTCATGAAGCTGTCAGTAGGAAACAGCAAACTTTAAACGCCTGTATCTCTTAAACTATAGCGGTTTGAGAGATACAGTTTTTTTGCATTTAGCTCAGCTTTTTAAGCTCTTCTAAATGCAAAAAAAACACTTTTTTTTGGACATAACTAACACTTTAAGTCTTTGAATAGTAAGTGATGTCCATAGCATTACTGTTTAATCCATGCAACATCTACCTGACACTCAAATGGTTATAAATAAGAGGTTAGAATTTTAACTGTCCCCCACATAAATAAAATCAATAATAATAAACATCGTCTTCCCACCAGGCCTCGCTGGGAAACACTACTAGCTGAAGACTGTAAATATGTGTGAATTCTTACAAATATAATGGTAAAAAAGAAAAGAAAACAAATTTATATTGAATTTAGATCTCTGTCACTTGTTATTTTTTTTTTAATAAATGTAACTTTATTTGAAAAATATCAAATATATAACAAAGTACAGATTGAGGTGAGAAGGATTAACAATATCATGTCGGCAATAATCAGTGTATACAGATAAGCATAGTCATGTAACATATGTGAGAAAGTAGAATTATCCGTGCAGGAGAAATATTAACCTGCTGAGCACCAGAGGGGTATCCAATGCATTGCAACCATAACCCTTTGAGTGCCAGAGGGGTACGCAATGCATTGCTCTGAAATGCGTTGCGTACCACTCTGGCACTCAAAGGGTTAAAACCTTAAAATCATAGTATCAAACATTTTACAAAAATATATGTTGTGGAGTTTTTTTTTCTGCCAAGTAAAATAGAGGTATTCCCAATGCTGTGAAGTGTTTTATTCAAAAATTATTGAAGCTCAGACTTGTTTTTGGGTGCGGTACCTTCATAGCCTGACATGTAGCAGTGGTGCTGTTGCTAAAGTATCCTATGGGTTACTGACATCAGCTATTCATAGGCTGTTCTGGTAACCATAAGATTTTAGGTCATGGAAGTACTGCAGTCAGTAATACAAGTTTAAACTACAATAATATTGAAATAAAACACCTCTCAGTGGTAGGAGTACTCTTTTTTCACTTTTTTTTTGTGCTTTTTTGGGAGATATATCCTCTTGGATAGACGTGCCCCTCTGGGAGCTAGTCACTGTATATTTTAATTGACCCATTCTGGTCCATTATTGGTTAACAACATATAAGTTTTGTTGAGACTATATATCTCATTATTCTTTCTTGAGATGTTATCTGATTGGAGGTTTGAGTACAGGTGATTCGGATCCTATTCCCTCGCCATCGAGTGTCGTCACCAAAAGTTTGTATAGTTGGAGACAGGCTAATGTTCCCGTAGCCCTCAGTTAATGATCGATCAGGTGACCCTCTGGTGGGGAGAGGGATAGGTTGATTCAAATATTTCGGTAATAACAGTTCTTTATCTTGGATTAGTATATAAGTATGTTCTTTTCAGGCGGCCATTTGTTTATGTGAATCACATTCTAATCGCTTTAGGCTTGTTGAGCTTTGAAAAAGAGGCCTTTCAGCCATGAAACCCGTTAGCGTTGTAAGCCTGTACATTTTATATATTTTTTAAAATACATTTTTACAAAGAGTGTCAGCCTTCTGTGTCCATTTGAGGATCCAAAGCACCCATGAACAGAGAGAGGGGAGACCCGAACGGAGACGTGAGAATTTCTCTGTGTGCTTGATAGTTAGTTGACTCTGATAACAGAGCCCTGACCTCATCTAAATGTGAGTGTATTGAATTATGATTTATTGAACAACTGTTTATCATAACTTACTTCACCATAGGCACCCCTATTGTGTTTTTATTTTGTTTTCTTTTTTCACTTGGCACTTTGACTCTATGAATGCTAGAGAAGTCTTCCAAGGTGCAAAGCAATGCATTGGAGATGTCTCTAACATTCAAGTTGGTTAATAAATGTAAAGGTTAAATTTGATACAGGTGGTGAGATGTCTCAGTTGGTTAAAGCACCACCTGTAGAATCTGTTCAGACTGCAAGGTCACAGGTTCTAGTCCCAGCAGGGTTGACTCAGCCTTTCATTCTTCTGTGGTAGATGGTAGATAACATGGGTACCATTAAATTGGTTGCTAATATATATACCCCAAGGACATACTTGAAAATGTGAGACAATCTCAATGTATTCTCCCCGTTAAATATGTTGATGTTATTATTATACACATATGATTGTATGTTTTATTCACGATAAAAATGTACATCTGAAAAATTGGTTGCAATCCATGTTTTCTACATGTCAGTGCACTGCACCCCTCCCCCACCACCACCACACACACAAGCCAATTGCCCAAAAGGCATGCACTGAAGAAGAGAGAGCTGGATAAAGTGGATATTGCCTATACATCATTAGCCAATGTCTGAATTCTTGTAATAAGCACTCTAACAATGTTATCACTCATCTGCATGTCTACACAATAGCTACAAAGCTTCCATGCAGATCTTTACTAGTGCAAGATCTCAGAGGCCATAATCCATGGGAAGTTGCAGCATGTTGTATCTATGGATGACAATTGACTAACAATCTTTCATGCTGATGTTATGTGGGATGCAATACACCCTAATTTTAGGTATCTGTGCATAGTATTCAAGACACTTTAGGTCTCTTCTTCAGGTATATTTAGAAAGAAGCTTCACTTTAAAAATGCCTGAACTAGAGAACTAAAATGTCTTGATTGGAGGCTTGTATCCTAGAGCCACTTAGTTAGTCAGTAAAGGTATCACTTTTACTCTAGCTGTCTCATGATTTTTCTACAGCTCACATGGTACCACCTTTTAACCATAGGAATGCGGTCACTGTAACATAGTTGCCTCTGTGAATGAAGTCTAGTTATTACAATACAGTCAGAAGGAATGAGGAGAAAAATTATGGTACTAATACATTTATAGACTGCTTATTTAGCACCACAAACATTCAAAGACTTCCACAGAACACCACTGGGCTATGTATTAAGGTGTGTTAAAACAGAGATTACTTCTCCAGTGTAATAAACTCTCTAGTTCCTATATTATTCTATGGAGATTATGCACTAAGATCTCTCATAGTGGATAAATCTTAGTGTCTAGACTCATGCGCAACATTATCACGGTTTTATCACAGCTTAGGACGTCTTTCCCCTCCTTACATTTTGGTTGCAAGTTATGTTTGTGAGAGTTGATCTAATGCATGCATGTCAGACTCAAATACACCTGAGGGCTTCAGCATTTCCCCTTCAGTAATGACTGCTGAATCTGCAGTCCTGAGGGTTGAACATTCTATAGTTGGTACATTAACCAAGTGATTTTTCATACCCCTGAGCCATCTCGTTATGGAAGTTACACCTTTTGACCATGCTACTAGTGGTGGACAGGTATCATGTGGTGATACATAAGCAAGAGTTAGGGGACAGATCAACCTAGTACAGAAATAAAGAACAAGTCAAACAAAAGTGATTCCCAAAAAAGGACACTAAGATTCCATAGCCAATAAACAATAAACCATAAATACAATCAATTATGCTTAATTTTAGGATGAACTACTAGCACTGGAAGCTGGAGGTAAAAGCCAGAATTATAAACACAAGGAAGGTTAAATTTTTATACTAATTTTAGCCCAGCTCCAAAATACATCCAGAGCTCTAGTTAAAGAAAATGGAATGTGGGGAAGAAAAACAGAGCTCTCCCTAAGATCTCTTCCATAAAATCAATGGTGGGCTTCAGAAGTACCAAGCTTAGGGATTTGTTGGTGAACACAGATCCTAAGTTGAGTTATGGTGGTCACCATAAGAATGGATGTTGCAGATGTGTTTGATACACAACCTGTGTGTCAATGTGAAAAGCTAAACTCTTCGCACATCCTCACAGCAATAAAAATGCAGAATCCAACATAGAATAACCCACTTAAAAGATCCTGTAATCTACTTGATCTCCTGCCCATGTGGCCTGTACGGACAATACCCTAAGCAGAGACATGTTAATACTTCTTCAAGTCTTTGTTGTTAGTGGTGGGTACATACCCTCTTACCACCCTCTATGAGTATAATTGATTTTCTGTATATTCAGTTGTCACTTAGATAATAGGCACTATTGAGCAAACTCTTGTTTATCTTGTTCATGAATCTATGAGGAGCGGCCCTGATGAAACAAGGAGACTCTCTCTGATTGAATCTGTTGTGGGGACAGTTATAAAATCCCCCCTGCACAGATTTCAGTTAACACATATGTGTTAAGT
Source organism: Rhinophrynus dorsalis (assembly GCA_037306005.1). Taxonomy (NCBI): domain Eukaryota; kingdom Metazoa; phylum Chordata; class Amphibia; order Anura; family Rhinophrynidae; genus Rhinophrynus; species Rhinophrynus dorsalis. The sequence continues at coordinate 586,964,993 of CM074719.1, read as the reverse complement.
TGAACACTTATTTTGTGAGTATATCACTGAGTGATGAAGGGTTGGTGAGAACACTTGTATCAAACATTATTGCACCAGAAGCACCTTATTTCTTTTGTTCTTTTACAGTTTATTACTGTATGTGTCTATGTGTTGTGTGCAAGTCAATTGACCAACTTGTGCTGTAATTAACTATGTTTTGGAAGCTTTTCTTGCCAGTAGGCACAAGGAGGACTTGTGTATGGATGACTTGCCACTCTATTGTTTTTTGTTTATTGGTTATTGATGATTTTCTGGGTATCACTTTCTGTGGGTTTGTTTGTAATTTCTTTATTGCTATACATGGTTGTTCTGTACATGGTTGATTAGTCCTCCACTGCTTGGTGATGCTGTCGGTTGTTTGGATGTTTCTTAAAGGGATAGTAATACTTCACATGTAAAAAAAAATATGCTGTAGGGTTTATCCCCCTGAGTAAAAGAAGAGTACTCCCACTGCTGAAAGGTGTTTCATTCAAAAGTTATTAATTTTCAAAGTTGAATTTTTTAGGTGCAATATCACAGTGGCCTGAAATTGTACAGTGGTGCTATTGCTACACGATCCTATGGACAGCTCTGGTCAGTTGACCATAAATCTCCATAGGATGGTGTAGCAACAGCGCCACTGTACAATTTCAGGCCACTGTGATATTGCACCTAAAAAATTCAACTTTGAAAATTAATAACTTTTGAATGAAACACCTTTCAGCAGTGGGAGTACCCTTGTTTTACTCGGGGGGATAAACTCTACAACATATTTTTTTTTACATTTTAAGTATTACTATCCCTTTAACTGGAAACGTTCAGTGACTGAGCATACTTTGTCTTTTAGGTGCACATGATATCCCTACTAAGCATAGCTGGATTAATCACAATCATTTAGCTACTGGTCACACACCTGTAATCAAGCAGGGACATACACTATTAGTGTGCCCTAAAGACTAATATTGACAATCACTGCCTTAAGTCTAATGGTTAAAGCCTGAGAGTTCCTATAACATATGATACTAGTTTGTTATTTTAGTATTTGGATGGGAGGACCAATTTACAGGACATGTATAAATTGTTAAATCAGCAGTTCAACAAGTGTGGCAGCTTTATTCTCCAAATCGGTCATATAGACGCACTACAGTCAGTGCAACTTTTGCTATGTACCCTGTTAGGCTATGCGCTAACACATAGTAAAAGTTAATTTTAGGTGTTAGTGGGGCGAATGTATGAATTTACCCATGCAGCTACACTGGTGCTCTTCTGTAAATCCAGTGCCAGCATTCAAGTGTATGCACTACTGTGTATGATCTCTGTGATACATACTGGTGGACACTCTCAACCAGCATACACCTATAAATCTTTGTGAGCCAGTGGGGTGTCCAATGCATTACAATGTGTTGGCTACCCCTCCGGAACTCAAAGGCCTAATGCTAGCAAACCCTGCACTTCCAGCCACATAGCATGTGCAAGGAAATGGTTAAATTTACCCCACTTTCTCTATGTCTTGTTTAGTGCATTGATCCAAGCAAGTCATAGAGGAAAGGACCCCCCAAAATGCCCACAGAAAAGCCCCCTTATCCTTGGCACAAGCTGAGCATAGGTAGCTTAGTAAAGTGGTATGATACCAGAGCAGAGGCAGGATGATTTCAGTGCCTGTCACTGTGCAGAATTGGTTCAGTACACTTTCCACAATAGACTGTGTAACTTCTGTTTCAGAATGGCCATCTCTGTAACTCAGGGGACTGCTAGCAATGTTGATGTTTCCATTAACTGTAACAGTGGGGAGACCTTCAAGTCCTCCCAGCTCCTTGTTTTCCAACATGTTTTTATGCAGTCTTAAAGTGAAAGTCAACCATCTTTTGCCTTTGAATATTCTGCAACTACCTAATTTATATAATAAAATTGCCAATATGTTTTACTATTTCTGTTTTTTATCTTTTCCTAGTTCTTTATATTTTACTAGTTGAAAAGCCCATTACACGGGCCACAGTGCCACTGGCAGTCTGTCTCGGGGCAGTCATGCTCAGTAGAGACTGTCCGCGCCGCGGATGATACAGAGCTGGAGAGCTCCACTCCGTATCAGCCTCATCACTGGCAGTCTCTACTGAGCATGACTGCAGCACGCGCAGCAGTCTCTAGTTCACATGATTGTGGCGTTACACACATTTTAGCGAATTATTATATAGGATGCTCCTTACAAGAAGATCTCTCAATCAATTTCCTCAGAGCTTTCTGTCAGGGACTGTGAAATCAGTGATAGTGCAAAAATATAAAAAAGATACAATGTAAAAAAGCAAGTGATACAATGCAGAAAAGTCTTCCTCTACAGAATACAGAGCACTCAGTATTGCAGGAATAGTTCTACATTGTATCATCCTCCCTGCTTTCACAGTTCCCAACAGAAATCTCTCTGGAAACAGAAATCCAGGAAGGTACTTGTCAGGGACATAAATGTTTACAAATGTAGGTGAAGATGGGAAAAAATCATAATAAAAAGAACAGATAACTGGAGGTTTACATTATTATGCCCTTGCTGAATATATGAAGTCAAATCAGAGGTTCTCAGTTGCTTCAACCCATGGATTGCTCTGCAATGTGTTGCACATACTTCTTATGTTCAAAGGGTTACTCGTCTGATCTAATGAACTGCAGCAATATCTGGTTTAAATGTGTATTTATTTATAAAATGTTTACCATGAAGAATTCATTGAAATCTTTTGTGGTTTCAAGTCTGTCCTAAGAAGTTACATATTTACACAAATAGAGAAAGAATAGGAAATTATATACAGTTACATTTTGTTTTTTAGACAGAAAGAAACAGTTAATTATAGGGATTTTAGATTAGGAGAAGATCTGATTTTTTTCAGGTAGGTGATTCCAGGTTTTCAGAGCTCTGAAGGCAGATTTACCGGCTTCTTTCCTGTAGTGTGTGATCCTTTGTGTGTTGTTAGCAGTGGAGCGGAGGTTATAGTTCATATAGGGAGCTGGAGAGAGCATAGTGCTCAGATAGTCTGGTAGCTTTCCAGAGAAATGGTTAAAAACTAGGAAAGAAAGGCATAGAGTACATCTAGATTCAAGTGTTAGCCTGTACATTTTTTAAACATATCACAATGATGGATAGAGTAATTACAATGGAGCACAAAGCAACAAAATAAATTATACAGAGCTTCGAGTTTACCAAGATGGATTTGTGGAGCAGAAGCTCTGCATCACTATAGTCTATAAGTGGTGTTAGAGTGATATCAGCAGTTATACTTTTTCTTTCTGGTGATTTGTTTCTTAACAGAGCGCTTATTTTAGGATAGTGTTTGGATGTTAATTTAACCCCTTAAGGACCGGCCGCACACGCACGGTGCGGTCACTTAAGGACCAAGGACCATTTTTTTTTTCAGAATCCGATTCCGGACTCCACGAACGGCGTGCAGCCCGGAGCCCGGAATTCCATGACACTCCAGGACCGTCATGGGTCCTTAAGGGTATCACAACCCATGATGGTCCAGGACCATCATGGGTCCTTAAGGGGTTAACAATATGAAGAACAAAAGTGAGGTTGTGTCAGTCCACATACCAAGATATTTGGAGGAGTCGATCAGGGTCACAGTTATGATTAGACTTTGAAATGATGGTGAAATGGGTATTGCAGAATTTAAGTATTTTGTGCTTTCTACCAGTTACCATTTTGACCATTTTCTCAGTATTTAAGAACAGTGTGTTTTTAGCTATCCATCTTTCAACTTCAGAGAAGTCCTGTTACACTGACTCAAGTTGTGATACATTTGGATTTTTAGTGTAGATTATAGTGTTATCTGCATGCATGAGGCAAATATATTAAAGTTGATACCTTTATTGGCTAACTAAACAGATTTAGGATGCAAGCTTTCAAGACCTCTTAGGTCTCTACATGTGCACTGAAGATGATTTGTAAACTGGTGCTGGTGAGATGGCTCAGTTGGTTAATCCCTTAACGATCCTTGACGGTCATGGTACGTCATGGGTCGATCCGAGTTAACAACCCATGACTTTCAATGACCGTCATGGAATTCCGGGCTCCCCCCACGGCTGCACGCCGTGTGGGGAGTCCGGAACCAGAATTTGAAAAAAAAAATGCTCCGTGGTCCTTAAGTGACCACGACGCTCCGATCGGCTGTCGTTAAGGGGTTAAGGCATCAGCTGTAGTATCTGCTCAAACCACAAGGTTTCAGGTTCTAGTCCCAGCAAGGTCAGCTCAGCCTTTTACTCCTCTGAGGTAGATAAAATAAGTCCAGGACATACTTGAAAATGAGTGATAATCACAATGAATTCTTCCCGGTAAAAAAACAAAAACAAAAAAAAAACACGGGCAGATCATTTATAAACGGGAAAACAGAAGAGGGCCAAGGATGGAGCCTTGGAGAACCCCACTTGAAATATTGTCAGCAATAGACATATATTGCGTTCTGTCTGATAAATAGGATCGGAAGCAGTTTAGAGAATGGTTACCCAATCCTGAGCTTTTGAGCTTACTTATAAGACTATTATGGTCTACTGTATCAAAGGCCTTTGCTAAATCAAGGAACATGGCTCCAGTAAGTTCACAATTTTCCATGCCAGTCTGGATATCAATGCATACTATTAGGGGCTCCGTGACTCTTTAGTGATTTCAATGAAAGCCTGATTGAAGCGAAGTGAGACATCTAGACAGTTGGTAATACTGATAGATGTTGCATGTTGACACATTTTCAAGGATTTTAGATAATGTGGGGCAAGTGGATATTAACATTTAATTTGATACCACATTTTTATCCCCACTTTTTTGATAGGGTCAGCTCTAGCCACTTTTCAGGCTTTAGGCATATACCCATATGACAAAAGGGCATTATTTGAGGACAATGGGATGGGCAGTGACCAGAGCACTGAACTTTAGTAACATTGGTGGCACTGGCAGTTGGTCAGGCCCAGATTGTGATTTCATTTTTGGGTTAAGGAGGTGGTCATATATTTCACTATCAGCTAATGGCAAGAAAATGAGTTCAGCAGTGCTGTTGGTAACAAAGGTTGGTGACAAAGATTGATCAAAGCAAGTTTATACTTCTGCATTATTTTTTTTTGTGTAATCAGGGAGGTGTCACTTCCAATTATGTTGTTGTTGAATGCATTAGCTATTCATATGGGGCACTGTATTTTTTAATATCCAATTTTTATTGTTGAAGGTGAGAATGGTTAGGTGGGTTGTATATATTTTTAATAAATCTCTAAAGGTTGGTCAGTTTTGATATGTTACTGTCCAGTTTGTCAATAAAATATTGAGTTTTGGCTAGTTTTGATGCTTTGTGCAGGCATTCTGTAATTGTAAGCAGTATGATTATTACTGGAGCCAGTTTTAGGCATCTCTAAAACTAAATAACTCAAGCAGGTCAGCAGAGACCCAGAGTAGATGGGCCTCTCTTATCCTGGCCTTCCTTAGTGTGGCATAGTTATTACAGACATGCAACAACTCAGAGTGAAAAAAGTCAATTGCTTAGTCTAGATCAGGTATTAAGTTTATTCTATACCAATGGCAATTTCTTAGATCATTTAAGGAAGACTGGAGATTAGATTCCTGAAAGATCTAGTAAATTTTATTTTGGACAAGATTTGACTGTCTTAATTTTGTGAACACAGTAGCCTATGGAGTGATCGTTAAACACAATTGCTAGTACACCTGAATCTTGTATTGGGCTTGGGCAGGATGAAAGGATCCAGTCCAGCAGAGTATGGTTGGATATTTTTAATATATATACAAGTAGGGAAGGAGATCATTTGTGGTAAGTTCAACGTCTTAAACAATGAACAGAATCTGTCATTACTTGGGTCTGGCCACTTAATATTTAAGTCTCCTAAAACAACTCTCTTTTTTTCTTGTTTTGAGTGGCAATCTCACTGAGGGGGTGGGCTATGTACAAAAGGGACTGTGCAGTGGTATCAGGTGGTCAGCAGATGCCAGCAATTAAGATTTGTTTTGAGAAGGGAAGAACAAGTTTTCCAGCAACGTATTCATATATGGTAGAGGTACAAGATTAATTTAAAAGAGCAGAGTTTATGTAGACTCTTGTATGTATTTGATTATGCCTCATCCTCGCTTTGCTTGGTCTTTCCTAAAGCATGGGTATCCTTGAATAACAATGGCAGTATCAGGTATATGTTATTGATTAGCTACTGTTTACTTTGGATATAAGGTTAAATCCCATTTTATTAAACATGCGTCATATACATTGAACAAACATTTCCAACAGATTGTAGAGTCGTCTGGCTTCTCTTTTAGGTACGCACCATCACATAATTGGCAGAGGTGTAAAGTTTTCAGATGTTAATAACCCTTTAAGGACCAGGTGGTGAAGCTACAGGAAGCTGCTGAAGATGAAAGAAAGAATATTAGAAGGGGGACAGATTAATGTAGTGGAAAACTGTCTGCATTATATGATTTAAAGGAGCAGTAAAGTTTTTACTGAAAACATATATAGATTAGGGCTTTTTCCTGCTGAGTAAATCAAGGGTATACCCACTATTTGGAGATGCATCTTTTCCAGAGTTATTATAATTGAAACAGTTGTTTTTTTTAATACTAATTTTGCCCTCTAGTGGCCGGATTTCAGATAGTTCATTCTATGGGAGAGATGAGTCAATGACCGCAATTCTTTATACAATGTTCTTTTATGTATTGATTTTTTAAAATTGTCTAGGCTAGTTTTAACTTTGTTAAAGCAGAGTTTGTGGCTGCAAAACGCATAAGCGTTATATGGCCTAACTTTTATATAATAAACATTTTATTTGAACATATACGCTGTCCCCGCATGTTTATCTGGAGGAAATCCTTTGATGATACCTGAACGGAGCTGGCACAATTCTCCATGTGCATTTGGAGTCAGATTTGTTGATGTCAACCATCTGACATTTTCAACATGTGAGTAGAAATAATTTGTTTATTTCAATATAGACACATTATAACAGTGTTATACTATTGTGGCGCTTTTCTTTTCTTTTTTGGTTTCACCATCATTACATGTCGATTACCACTGGGGGAGAGTGTGGGAGAGAAGCTGCCTATCCGGTTAACTATGTTTGGGAACAGTATTGCATTTCCCGCTGCCCTTGCAGTCAGTCCTGGCGTATGCCATAACTGACATAACCAAATTGTCAGTACACATATTAAGGGGTGTTGGTGACAGCCAATCTTTATATTGACTGATATACACAGGGGCCCCCTGTTTGTTTGTCCCTCTTTCTTTTCACTACAGCTGTTGAATATGGCATCTGAGTGGGGACAAACTTCTTCCCCACTCAAAAACCTGTAATATTGACAAATGTGCATATGCAGACAACATGTAAGATGTGTACTAAGTTGGTGGAGACATCTCTAGAATATAAGAAGGCTGGTGTACTAAGGTGAACTGGACCAAAACTGGGGCAAACCAATTGTGCCATGGGGCACAAATAAACATTCTAATACTGGAGATCTCTATAGCTTTCAAAGAGTTTAAATCCCTCATTTAAATCAATGGGGGATGATTTTTCCCCTATTGTTCAGTTGGTTTTCCCCAGAATTACACCAGGTCTTCTCAGTATATAACCCTCAAGAGGGCAGATGTAATAATAGAATTCTGTGCTAAACAAGACACTGGAAGTGATTTTTTGTAGGCCTATGCCTGACTTGCTAAAGTTTACTAAGTTACTTTTCAGGGGGTATCTATAGGGATGCAGATGGTGCAGTTGTACCAGGGCCCAGAATCGTAGGGGGCCCCATCTGCCCCAATAGGTTGTAGTTATGCCTCTATGAAAATATATTGTGATAGGGGCCCAAAAATATGTTTGCACCAGGTCCTCCAATGTCTAGTTATGCTACTGCTACTTACGTCAACAAATTCTCGCCTTAACACCACTTGTGGGAAGAGGAGTGCCATGGAGAAGTGTATGGGAATTTTGGGACCTTCTTTTCCTTTGCTCCTTGTTTTATGGGATCTAATAATAAGCTGCAGTGGAATTTGAATAACTTTACTCCATTTTTGTGCCCATAATACTGGGATAAAATTAATCTTGCTTGCATTACAGTCTTATCGATGGTGGAGTGTGCACCGGTGTGCACTACAGTGTTTGTGTGCTCTAGTGCAGAGTTTCCCAATACCAAACACAGAATCTCTCTGGATCTGCCATAGAGATTCAGTTTTTTAGATTTAATTATTGGGTCTACATGGACAGAAGCTGATTCTCCAGCTGTGATGGGTTTCCTAGATAATTCTGCTCACTTTCTCCTTGCTACCTAGTTACCACCCTGTTCCGTTCACTTCCCAGCCCAATCTTGATTAAGTCCAGCCCACTTTATGATGCCATTTGCATAATTTACAGAAGCCTAGATGAAGCCCGTGAGCCCTCTCCGGGGGGTCCTCCACAGAAGAAAGTTCCTAGCCCCCAGGTATTCCCAACAGAGGTCCTCAAGTACCCTTAAAAGTACAGGTTTTAAGGTTTTCCCAGCATGAGCATAAGTATGTAATTATTGTGTGTTTCATTTTGAATAGTTCACTTGTGCTCAAGCAGGGCAAATATTTAAGAGGAAGTAACTCCTAGTAATAACCCACCTTTACCTTTCTATGGCTGTAAAATCCTAATGGCCCCTCGAAATTTATTCCTTGCTCCAAGAGATAACATCTTCATCTGGTCCATGTAGGCAGACATGACAGTCAGGGGCGGCACCACCTGTAGGTGAGGTGGGAGCTGGCCTAGGGCACACATTCTCTGGGGGCGCATCGGGGCCCACCCCACCCCACCCCTCTTACCACTTACTTTCCAAGTCAGTGGCAAAGCAAGGGGGGGAGCCCAGAAAATGTTAGCCTGCCCGTCTCAAAAAAAAAAAAATGTTTCGGTGCCCTCCCTTGGCTGTCTATTTTTTTAATGTAGCACAGCGATGCCTGTTTCTCTCTCCCCCTCCGCTCCTTCAATCCTGGACCAGAAATGGGCATCGCTGTGCTACATTAAAAAATTAGCCAGTCAAGGGAGGGCACTGAAATGTACTCACTGGGAGAGAGAGACGTGCACCGGGAAGCACTGGTCAATATTTATTCTCTCTCTCTCTCTCGAGAGAGAGGAGACGTCCACTGGGAAGAGTAAGTGGAAGGGGGTCAAGAGGGGATAAAGAGTCAGACGGGGGAAGAAAGTGTCAAAGGGGGATCAACAGTCAAGAGGGGGATCAAGAGTCAGATGGGTAGAGAGAGTCAAAAGGGGGGATCAACAGTCAAGAAGGGGGGAGAGTCACATATAGAGAACATACACTCTGACACACTGATACACATGTAGAGAAGCACACACACATACTTACACACTGATATCCTTACAGAGGCTCACACACACTGACACACTTATATACATATAGGGAACTCACACTGACACACATACATATAGGGAACACACACAAACTGACACTTAAACACATATAGGGAACACACAAACACACTGACACTTCCAGGGCGGGGCATAAAGGGGTAGGACACAATGGGCGGAGCCAAGGGGTGGCAAAATTAGTTTTTGCCTAGGGTGGCAAAAATCCTTGCACCAGCCCTGATGACAGTTGCTAACACTTGGTAATCTTAACCTTTGCAATGAGTTGCACACCCATCTGTTCATTAAAGGGTTAAGTAGGCCCATGTACAATGTCTGATTTAGTTTGGAAAAACTGCCAGCAACTGTCATGGCTGCCTCCATTGACATGGCATCCAGAACTGAATGAAGATGTTATCTCTTGAAAAAAAGTTGTAAGGGCAAAGTTCTTATTGGCCATTAATATTTTCTGTCCATAGTAAGGTAAGTGGGGCTATTAGTAGGAGGTGTTTATTCTTCTTTAAAACCTACTTTAACGCTTTGAATGCCATTCTGGCACTCAAAGTTTTAAGGGTACTTGAGGACCATTATTTGGTGTGCAGCCTCTGCAAGTGAAAGTGAAGGCCACCAAAGCTTTTAGGATTATTTGTCCATAAATATTGTTACATGCATATTTTTAAATTCATACAGCTTGCATTGTTTTGGTGTGTATTACCTGAAGTCTGGCAAGTTAAACAAAGGGTTAACACTGCTAATTATGAAATGAGTCAGCAGCAGCGTGGTGTGTATGTAAGCTTGTCTAGTCTATGTATTAGTTCAGCTCTGCCCATGCACGTTCCTGGGTTATTTTGTTGACTTTGTGATTAAGGAACATCTGGAGATTTGGTCTTCATTTTATATTCTTTGCAGCATAGAACAAAAATGTGCCTGAATGCAAGTACAGGGCTTTTCTTTCATAAGGTGGCAAGAATACTGGCTCTCAGGTGTTTTTTACAAAGAAAAAGAGGAGCAGGTTTGAACTATACCAGTTGCGCCATGGGAGACAGAAAAAAATCCCTATATCGACCATGATTTTAAATGGGATTTTAAACCCCTTGTATGCTCTAGCATTCAAGACAGGTCTCCAATGCCTTGCTTCACAAGGTGTTGGAGACCTCTTTAGCATTCAGGGAGTTTAAAGCCCCTTTAGAACTTTCCAAATATATATACCTTGGTATTGATATAGAGAAACAAAAAGAAAGACAGCGCACCTAAGTGTAATAGTATTATTTAATAAAGTACATATAAAATAACAGTGTGCAAGAAGTGGGTAAGATATTATAGTAAAAAGGTAATAGCAAAAATACATAAAACAGATAAAAACAATTTCCAGAATGGGTGGGATCTTGTAGAAGTATGACGTGGAGTGCCGTCGGTCAATGAATAAAATAAGCTGGCTGTTGGTGCAGATAGAAGTGAAGATATACAATTAGCGGTGTCAACAAAATCTTACCCTGCGCCTACACCAGAGTGTATTGATGACACCTTTCTTAATTTGGGATGAGATTTTCAGACAAGGTCTCAGGAGATCCCCTCCCTTTGTCAGGTACTAAGTGGTGTTATTCATAAAGCTTGTATAATAGAAAGCTGAATTCCAAAGAAAGATAACCATGTATGGTTAAGATGGCAACACATCACTTTCCGACCTGTCACCAAAACCTAGAACAAATACAACTATAACACAAAACCTAATTATGCCAACATTTTAAATAAACACATGGGACCCAATAAATAATAATAATAAAAATGTCACAGCTTTATTGAAATTAAGTATGACCTGTTTTTCCTTGGAGGAACCTCCTCTCTCTTCTAAGTCAGGACCCCAGGCTAAAAGCCAGACCAAATCCCTTTTCTGGCTATAGACAGGATAGATCAAGCCCTTATCCGGCTGTGGCAGTATGGGCTAGACCCAGCACCCAGCTTCCCGCCACCCAGTGCATGTAAGGTCTTCTCAGTACAGCTGCCTACCCTGCATCTCCACAATGGCACCACTCTTTCTCCATCTGTGAGGGCAAGTGGATCCCGATGTGTATCAACTTCACAGCCCCACTAGCATTAGCCCCCCTAGGTGGGTGGATCCTACTGTGAGCCAAGTCCTTTCGTAAACTGTAACCTTCTCTGGCTCAGCCACATTGAAGAGGCCTTGGGAACTACATACCGCCCGGTATTTATATACAAAGCACAACGGTACTTCAATATTTCAATTACAGATGGACTATTATGGCCATTACAAGTTAAAAATGAATTTATGAAGGGAATTTTTTCCCCCGCTCCCACAATGGTGTAGTTAGATAATTAATAAAATGTTCTCACAGTTACTCTGGTTTTTATAAGTTAATTCCCTCCTCTACCTTCCCTTCCCTTCCCTTTAGCCCTCCCCACGTGGTGATTGGCTGCTCCCCCAGCCCACCAGAAAGGGGAGAGGATGACCACATCCCCAGACAAAGAGGAAGAAGGCAGGGCTGCCTGCCATATAAATGTAGTTAGGGCAATTTGCCTCTTCGGTTATGCATAGCTGTAATGAACTCGGAACCAGACAGGTAAATAAATCATAAGACAGTGTTGTACAGAAAAGATGAGTGTGTATGTGTGTGTGTGTGTGTGGGGGGGGATAAAAAAACACATGCAATGATAAGAGAAGTCCAATAATAAAAAGTACTTTCATAACTAGAGCTATGGTACTTTTATATTTTTATTATTACAAATAGACTGTTATGGCTATTACAAATTAAAAATTAATTTAGGAGAGGAATTTTTATCCCCACTACTGGGAAGTTAATTTGCTTCATAATTGCAACTCTTTTATGTGTATGCAGGGATGCATTTATTTCTCAGCCTCCTATAGACAAGGCACCCTAAGCTCCTGTTTAGCCCTACCCATGGCCACACTCCTGTTCCTCATCAATCCCCATCCACTGTGAAATGGTACATCAAATATTATTTGCCTGTAGCATAAAAGCTGTTAAAGAAAATTATTATCTAAAACCAATTTGGTAATTACAAAATTACTTTCCGAATCATCTTCTTGTTGTATTAGCCATGTTTTATTTAGAAAATGTGTTTTTGATTTATTTAGATGTTTAGATTACACTAGGCAAATATAGTTTTTGATACCTTTTATTGGCTAACTAAGCAGATTTAGAATGCAAGCTTTCAAGGTCTCTTCCTCAGGCATGTTATACAGATATATATGAAAACATCTCTCTTAAATACAAGTACACATTGCATTGTTTAGAATGGAAATAAGATAAGAGAACTCAGCCCAGATCCAGATACTTAGATCAGTCAGTGGTAAATTGCACTCTTCCTCTGAGGCTTTGGAGGTATTTACGATGCTCTTGGGTCTGTTGGAAAGGTCAGTCCACTAAGTGATAATGTGACAAAAACTCTTTGTCTCTATTCAACCCACTACAAATTGCATTAAATGTTAACATTAATTTTACCTCCCATACCTTTCTGTCCCTCTGAGTGCAGAACCGTCCCATCAATACAGTTAACTTAAAGTCCCTGACACTGTGCCCATTTTGACGAAAATGTGCTCCCACTGGTGTCTCTGTCTTTTTGTTATTAACACTGGATCTGTGGGAATTAAACCTCTTATGTAGTGCCTGTGCAGTTTCTTCCACATACAGAGCTGTTGGGCATTTTGCACACATGATAAGGTATATTACATTGGACGATTTAAGGTGAAGGTACCATTGATCTTATGGTGTAACTGGGTGTTTGGAATTGGTATCTTGTCCGTGGTGTAAATATGTGCACAAGTTTCACATCTCTTTTGTAGGCAGGGATATGTGCCATTTTTTGTATTTTTATTCACTCCTCACCATCAGTTGTTTCATTTTGGATCTGGATTGAGTTCTCTTATCTGATTTCCATGCTAAACAATGCAATGTGTACTTGTATTTAAGAGAGATGTTTTCATATTTATCTGTATAACATGCCTGAGGAAGAGACCTAAGGTCTTGAAAGCTTGCATTCTAAATCTGCTTAGTTAGCCAATAAAAGGTATCAAAAACTATATTTGCCTCCTGTATTTCTACGGCTAACACGGCACCAACTCTCATCTTAGATTACACTAGATATTATATTGTCAATGAGGCTGAGAATGACACGTGTCCATCAAATTCAGCCCATGCCATATCACCCCTGTTGATCCAGATGAAGGCAAAAAAAGGAAAAACTTTTTGAAGCTATTTCCAGTTAAGCACCCAAGTGAATACAAATTCCTTCCTGAATCCTAAAATATTTCTCTAGATCAACATCCTTTCTGCTTTGAAACTAACCGTCTTAATTCTCAGTATTGTTCTGAGCTAGAAAGGTGTCCAGTAATTCTTAAAAAACATCTACAGAATCTTTAAACACAACTTCAGAGGTAAAGAATTCCACAACCTTACTGTCCTTACTGTGGAAAAAAAATCTCTGCCTTTGTTCTAGTGAAAAACACTGAGGAAAATGTTGAGGCCTTTTAAATAAAAGATAACGAATAATATGTCACTGTTCAACTACTATATTTCGCCTACCTTATTTGGTCCTTGGTCTTGTCTTATGTTCAGGACAGCCTTATGCCTATCCCATGCATGATTACATTCCCTCACTGTATTAACCTCTAACACCTCTTCTGGTAGGATATTCCACTTATCTACCACCCTCTCAGTAAAGTATAATTTTCTTTCTTTATATCAAAGCCTTGGACCCTCTAGCTTTAGAACTAACCCTCTGTCCCTCTAGTTTTATGACCTTTTACCCTAGCATTTCTACTCCTTTGAATGGTACTTCCCTCCTGTACTTTATAGAATCCCTTCATGTATTTGAATGTTTCTATCATATCCCCTCTTCTCTTCTACATGTTCAGATCCTTTAGTCTATCCTGATAATTTTTATCCTATAAACCAGTCACCATTTTAGTAGCCATTCTCTGAATTTTCTCTAGAGTACCTACATCCTTCTGGAGATGGTGTCTCCAGTACTGTACACAATTCTCTATGTGAGGTCAAACTAGAGATCTGTAGAGTGGCATGACCACTTCCCTAATGTCCCTAGCTATTAGTGTTGAGCGAGCACCCCGATGCTCGGGTGCTCTGACCGAGCACCCCCTGAGGCTCGAGTGCTCGGCCGAGCACCCGAGCCCCATTCAATTGAATGGGGCGACACGAGCATTACACCAGGCACCCCCTGCTCTGATGAGGGGAGGGTGCCTGGTCAATGCCCCCCTTCATCTCCGCTATGCCCCCTTCATCTCCGAATGCCCCCTTCATCTCCGCTATGCCCCCTTCATCTCCGCTATGCCCCTCTTCCACAATGTCCCCCTTCATCTCCGCTATGCCCCTCTTCCACAATGTCCCCCTTCATCTCCGCTATGCCCCTCTTCCACAATGTCCCCCTTCATCTCCTCTATGGCATAGAGGAGATGAAGGGGGACATTGTGGAAGAGGGGCATAGCGGAGATGAAGGGGGACATTGTGGAAGAGGGGCATAGCGGAGATGAAGGGGGACATTGTGGAAGAGGGGCATAGCGGAGATGAAGGGGGACATTGTGGAAGAGGGGCATAGAGTCTATGCCCCTCTTCCACAATGTCCCCCTTAATCTCCGCTATGCCCCTCTTCCACAATGTCCCCCTTCATCTCCGCAATGCCCCCTTCATCTCCGCAATGCCCCCGTACCTCCAGTCCCTGGTGGTCCAGCGGAGCGTCTTCAGATCTGTGCCTCTTCCGGCACAGATCCCCGCCACCCGAACATGGCGGGCGAGCACATGGCGGTACTCGACGAGTACCGCCATGTGCCAAGCAGAGCGATGCTCGAGCCGATCCGAGCATCGGCCGAGCACGCTCGCTCAACACTACTAGCTATACAACCCGGCACCCTGCTTGCACTCCCCACTGCTTTGGTACATTGCCTGCCTGTCTACCTTTGAGTCATTAGAAATAATTACTCCCAAATCCCTTTCCACTGTTGTCTATGACAGCACAGTACTCTTAGTATTGTTGACTAAAATAATGGTTCTCTCTTCATTCAAACATTATTACAGCTCAAACCTGGTGAGCAGATCACAAACATGAGTTTCTACTATTGCTGTGAATGGAGAACTTCTGGTTGTCAACAGTATCTCTCCAAAGGCAGCAATAGCAACAGTGACCAGGCCACATACGCCATTCTGATTTAGGGAAAAAATATAAATAGTTTTTCACAATACAGTATTGTGCCAGAGGTATCAGACGCATTGAGGTGGATATCTCTCTGGCACTCAAAGAGTAAATACTTAGTGAGGATGCTGTAGTAAGAAAGATTAAAGCAATTCTGGTGCAAACAAACTACACCAAGGGGGGACACAAAGACATTCCCATAATTATCATTGGTTTCAATGGAGCTTTTAACCCCTTGAAGCAATGTGTTGGAGACGTCTCTAGCATTCATAGTGTTAAAAGCCAGATTTAATCAAAGGACATTTTTATTTGCTCCCCACAGTGCGGTTGGGTTGTCTCAGAATTGTTTCAGTACATAATACATGAGCCTGTGTATTTACAAAAAAATGAAAACTCTGTGTAAATGTCTCTTTTCAGGCAGAACAGAACTCACATTAATTGTCTCACTTTACATTTTTTTCATTACTCCGTCATCCACAATAAGTGGCTTCAATTAAATCTTTTTTTTCTTATGACTGTATGACTGTAGCTACTGTCTAACTGACTAAATTGGATCATTCTATCACAATCCACCATCTCTTGGCACCTCTTGCTCCTATCTCTGCTAAACTGCACAATTCTCAGTAACATTAATCCTCTGCCATTTGCTGTTGGCAGGAAATTTGATTCCAGCAGCTTCTGGAGGCGAATTCCCATTGGCTGCACTGTAACCTTATTTTTATACTTGTGGCTGCTCACAGATGGAGAGACTCAAGTGTATTAGATTTTATTATACCAATCCATGGTAGGCAAGCTGTGGCCCTCCAGCTGTTTGGCTACAACTCCCATCAGGCTCAGGGAGCCAACAGCTTGCTGAGGATCATGGGAACTGTAATCCACAATGCTTGTAAGATCACAGGTTGTTCTTCATTGACATAACTACATTATTAATGTCACAATATTGATGTAACTACATTGATATAAAAACAGGAGGTTCTGAGGGTGCAGCTGTGCGGTAGCCCAGCATCCAAGGAGACCCATTGGACCCCATGCTCCAGTAAGTTCTAGTTATATTCCTGTGAGAATATTTTTGTGTTAGAGACACCAAAAAATGCTTGCACTGTGGCCCTCCAATGACTAGTTTTGCCACTGATATAAAGCGACCCAAACACACACTTATTACTCAATAACAATCAAACAGATAGATTCGATTTGATTGTAAAAAAAACTATCTACCCATAAGCTATCTTCCTCATTGGCTGATATTTTTTTGACAGTTCTACAAATCTGTTTGCCGAATTGGCTGTTTTTGAAAAAAAAATGCCCTTTCATAATCCTTTTGGAGCTCTGGAAAATGTTCCAAAATTATCCAAAAAACGAGGCCACAGAAGACCAAGAAAGCGGCTGGACACCGGCCTCATCCCTTGGGCTTGATCAGGCAGGGGAATCCTGAGGCCGGTAGCCTGCCCTGTTCCCTGCCTGATTCCCTGTGCCCCAATACACCATCTCTACATCACTGCCACTCATTATTAACACTTGTTTTGCCATTATCACAGTGATGTTGCTGCACTGGCAACAAATGATTAACCCCACTGTTGCAAATACAGGTATTAATCAATTTTTTAAAAAGTGTAAAATTTACCCTTTTCAAAAATGGGGCAATTATAGCCACTGCTGAGCAAAAGGGCCCTTCTAGAGCTGTTGTTGGACTACATCTCCCATCATCCCCAGTTAGCCATTGGTCATCTGAGTATCATCTTAACCTTTTGAGTGCCAGAGAAGTATCCAACGCATTGTGTGCAATGCATTGGATAACTCTCTGACAGTCAAAGGGTTAATTGTCATCCAACAACAGCTGGGGAACTGCAGGTTGCTCACACTACACAGATCTATGCCCAGGGATCTTCAATAGCCTTTCCATAAAGAATTACACAAAATCTATTTTAATTGTTTGAAACATCTCTCTGGAAATCCTGGTTTACCCTGATGAAGGTTTACAGTGGAGAGGAGGGAATGTTAATTCAATTATCCAGTATATAATTGGAATCCTATATCTTGAACATGTTTACTTGACTTGCACTCTTTAAGACATAAATTTAATCAAAATATTATGAAACTAAGCCTGGCACAGTAAATGAGATTTATTGAAAGTCATCCACATAAATCTGTATCATAATACACTACCCCCCACCCACACACACTGGCCATGATGCTTACACTCTACACAGTAAGAAACTCAGGTACTGTAAAGCCACCAGACACAGGAGAGTGCAGAGTGTTTCTACCAGATTGGGACATTATGGTAACTTTTGTGAGGGAAAGCATTTGGCCCATGGGCTGAAAAATGTGCGGCCTGCAGGCCACCAGTGCGAGGTCCTCCATAGAGAGAAACTTTTTAAGTTCCCCGAAGGCAGCATCAAGGGGGTAAAAGCTCCAATTACGTCAATGTCATTTTTTTCTCTCAGTCACTTCAACCATCTGAATGCCAGAGAAGTGTCATGTAGCACCCCACCAATATACATACGCAAATATAACACACCTGCCTTTATGCAATGAACATCTGCCTATGTATACTGGTGAGATGTTACGTGGCTGCCTTATATATATTAGCATCATCATCTTTAGCCCTTGTCAATCCACTGCAGGATGAAGGCCTCCTCATCAAGCCTCCAACGACTTTGGTCCTGTGCCTTTTGCTGCCACTGTGTACCAACAATTTTGGTAATTTAATCGACTCATCTTGTCTTTGGACTTCCTCTTGGGCATTTAGTATTGAGTGTAATCCATTCCACAATTAGTTTGGTATGTATATAAGTATTTATGTGACCATATGTGAACACATGCATGGACCCTAGCAGCCAATTTGCGTGTTACATGCCTGTCTTAAGCAATTGACTGTAGTGTGCTAGATACTTCCCTGGCACTGAATGGGCTCTTTGATTTAAACTGAGCTATTATTTGTCTGATAGGGTTGGTTTTATTCCAAACTACTCCTGTATATTTCTTTGCACACACGTCTAAATTGGGGCTGGATTCCATTGCAGGTGACAACTTTATCACTGGTTTTATCTATAAATGTTTCCATAGATGTCAATACCAATCTGAAATCTAAAACAGTGATAGCACTTCTAGGGGGTTATGCGCTAAGGGGTGATAAAGTGAAGATGACTTATTCAGACTCCTCCTGTGTTATCCTATGGAGCCTATTCACTAAGACATCCAAAGTTGGAGAAATCATAGGATAAAATAGGAGTTAAAAAATGTATATCACTGGAGAAGTCATCTCCACTCTAGCACCTTTTTATCACACCTTTGTGCATCACCCACCCCTTTCTGCTAGGGAATCCAACCCTTTGTACTGGATTCCATTGCAGGTGATTCCAGCTCTGTGCAAATCACCTGCACCAAAGGGGACAAATGAAAATTCCCATAGATAAAAAAATTGAGCTTTTAACCCCATGGAATTCCAAAGATGTCTTGAACTGTTTGTAGAGCAGTGCAGTGGAGATCTCTGTAGTAGTGACCAAGGAGTTAAAGGGTTAGTAATGTCAAAAAAAAGTTTTTTTGCATTTAGAAGAGCTTAAAAAGTTGAACTAAATGCAAAAAACCATCTCTCTCAAACCGCTATGGTTTGAGAGATACGGGTGTTTAAAGTTCGATGTCTCCTGCTGACAGCTGTAAAGCTGTCAGCAGGAGATCTGTGTCGGTCGACACGGAGGCTCTGCAGCAGAGCCACAATCTCGTTATTGACAACGAATCCCTTCATTGGAATGGTCTAAAACCATTACTAACCCCTTGACATTACTAACCTTTTAGAAAATTGAATTTGTCCACTATGGTAAAGTCAGTGTGTTCCAGACTTGCTCCTCTTAAATTGGAACTATCACCTCAAATAAAGTTCCCCCCCAATAATTACTCATATAGTGGTAATCAAAGAAATAACAGTATTATCCAGCATAAATACAGCGTTATTATGAGATCCTACTTCTTCTGAGACTGATGGCCAGGTATCAGCAGAGACATCTTGGCTTAGAGACATCTGTGCGTCTGCTCTGTCCATCCCAGTCTCCTCTAGGAGGTGCTGCATTGTACCTTAAAGGGATAGTAATACTTAAGTATTACTAATCCCTATATTAAAGTCCTATTAAAAATAAATGTATTGCCCCCACTGTCATCTCTCAAACCTTTATGGTTTGAGAGATAATTGCTCCTAAAGTTGCCCTCTCCCTCCACCTTCCCCGTAGTCAGCTTTCTAGCTGACTGCAGGGAAGAGAGTCGTACGACTTTCAGGCGGCTCTCCAGTACAGCCGCGATCGTGTTAACAAAAGAGAAAACTTTCACCAAAATGGTCTTCTATGTGTGCTTGGTTTGCAAGCACACGTAGAAGACCATTTTAATGAAAGGTTTTTTTTATTAACATGATCGCGGCTCTGCTACAGAGCCACCTGATGATCTCTGACCGGATTTCCCTTCAGTCAGCTACAATGCTAACTACGGGGAAGGGGGAGGGAGAGGGCAACTTTAGGAGCCATTATCTCTCAAACCATAAAGGTTTGAGAGATGACACTGGGGGCAATACATTTATTTTTAATAGGACTTTACTATAGGAATTAGTAATACTTAAGTATTACTATCCCTTTAAGGTAAAAGAAGGGACTGATGACGTAGACACGAATACAATTCTGAAGGAAGGAGCCTACCGTCAGTCTCAGATGAAGCTGCATTTCTAAATAACGCTGTACTTGTGCTGGATAATACTACTATTTCTAAGCTTATCACTATATGAATGATTATTGGGGGGACTTTATTTGGGGTGATAATTCTGCTTTAACCCTTTGAATGCCAGAGGGGTACCTCTGGCAGTCAAAGGGTTAAGTTTATTAGCTTGGCTTGCTGCTATGTATTGAAGACCTTTCTATCAGCCAAGGGGTTATCCACACAAACAAAATATGCATTTTCTATAGTGAAGAAGGTTAGGAGGACATGGAAGAAGGAGAGCGTGCGCTTGAAACTGGAAATATCTATTATGAGAATATACAGGTATGCCCTTTTCAACCCATTAACGGGAAAACATAGCTATTGATTCACAAGCGTGCTCAGGACATACCTAGACATAAAAGCAACAGTTCTGTTTTTCTTCCTAACTGCAACTTATGACCCTAGTCTATGACTACACTTTTCAATACAGAAATCACAAGGTCAACAGTGGATGAAGGACATGCTGACAGCACCATTGTTGTAAATGTTATTCCTTGTCATTGCTGGAAGAGCTCTTGATGATTTTTTGTTGCTGTATTTGCCTTGGCTCTTGCTGTGCTTGGAAAATAGCAGCCTATGTGACATATATTGTCAGCATCTATGGATTCCATCAAGGGAGGGGGTCTACTGAGAGGAGGTGCTGGACAAAGTCGGGGACAAAACAACTGCAATATAGGGAAAAAAAATAAAATGCTCCACTGGTTTAATTGGGGCTTTTAACCTCTTGAATGCCAGAGGAGTCTCCAACGCATTGCTTTGGAGACCTTTCTAGTATTCAAGGGGTCAAAAGCCCCATTTAACCTTTTGAGTGCCAGAGGGGTAGGCAATGCATTACGTACCCCTCTGACACTCAAAGATTAAATTAGTGGGAATTTGCGGAGTGTTTATTTGTTCCCTGTGGTGTATGTTTTGCACCAGAATTGCTCTAGGTTTTCCTGGTACATCAGTCTCAGTGGGTGTACATCGGCCTCATTAAGGGGTACTTCAGCCTCAATAGGCGTACATTAGTCTCTGGGCCAGATTTATATCCCAGGTGTCCCAGGCAAGACACTTTAGGATCCCTTAGCTCCGCCCGTGGCAACACCCCTATTAATCACATGGCTCCACCCTGAGTCCCATCCACTTTTTCCTGGGACACAAAATACCCTTGGCCTATAACACACAAAAGCAAAGGAAAAAGCTTTAATCCATTGGTTACTAGAGAGATCTCTGACACAGGGTTAAATTATGAAATATAAAGGGGTAGGAAACTCTGAGCTGAGGTGTCCCTCAAAATTTGGAGCTCTTGGAAGTTGCCTACTCTGCCTGTTGGGAATTCTGGTCATGATTAGCCTCAGTAGGGGGTGCAGCAGCCTCAGTGGGGGTACATCAGTCTCAGTAGGGGTACATCAGTGTCAGTGGGTATAAATCAGCCTGATTAGAGGTACATCATTCTCTTTGGGGGTACATCAGCCTCATTACAGTGTACAGCAGCCTCAGTGGGGGTACATATGTCTCAGTAGGGGTACATCAGTGTCACTAGGTATATATCAGCTTGATTAGTGGTACATTGTTCTCATTGGGGGTACATCAGCCTCATTACAGTGTACATCAGCATCAGTGGGGGTACATCAGTCTCAGTAGGGGTACATCAGTGTCAGTAGGTGTGCATCAGCCTGATTAGTGGTACATCCTTCTCACTGGGGGTACATCAGCCTCAGCGGGGGTACATCTGTCTCAGTAGGGGTACATTAGTGTCAGTAGCTATAAATCAGCCTGATTAGTGGTACATCCTTCTCATTGGGGGTACATCAGCCTCATTACAGCTTACATCAGTCTCATTAGGGGTACATCTGTCTCAGTAAGGATATATCAGCCTCATTATGGGGTACATTTGTCTCAGTAGAGGGTATAGCAGTGTCAGCAGGGCACATCAGACTCAGTAGAGGGGTACATCAGTCTACGTAGGAAGGAGGTGCATTTATCTGGTTCCACCGTAAACAGGATTTGGAATTGTTTTTTTTTCCCCTGCTTCTGCCTAACACCTATGTACTAAGCTACTTATGCCAAAAGGAGGGTAGTGAGGAAGTGTATGGGTGTTCCTGAGCATTCCATTCCTCTGTGCCTTGTAGCTAGGTAATAACAAGGCACAGAAAAACTGGCATATTTTCCTGCTCTGGCTATAGTCAAAGCATGTGATGTTTTCTTGCATTAAAGTCATAACGATGGAGGAGTGTGTGTGTGTTGGCATGCACTAAAAGGATCATAGGCACTGACATATTTGTACATCCCCCAGTGTGTTATTGACTAGAGGAGAGCATAGTTAGTTAAGACTCCCTAATGCATATCTTTCATCATTTTATGTTATCTCATATAAAAGCATGCTTGACCCCTTAGTGATGAGGGTTTTGATACTAAATAACAAGAGCAATTCTGGCCTTTTTAGAATGTCTTTGTTCAACTGTATTTTTTCCTCTAATTCATTTAGTCCACAGCAGAAATTATACACCAGTTTTTTAAATATAAATAAGTGTTTTTTGATACCACATTTATATGGATAACCCACCATTTCATTTGGTTAAAATAAAAAATTAGAAAAAAAAACAAAACACACACAACTTTTTATAGGTTTTCTTGTCATAATTTGTGCTCAACTGGTTCATTTTTAACAGGGACTGGATAAAAGGTATGAACTGTAATTCATACCTCCCAAATATCCCTTATTAGGGGGGTACAGTCCCTCTGATGTACAAAATCCCTATGTCCCGCTTTCCCTCACTAGTGTCCCTCTATTTAGGAGATCAGACTGTGTGGTGTGTATATAAGTGTATCACCCTGGTGTCCCTGTGTTTAGGAGATCACACTGTGTGGTGTGTATATAAGTGTATCACCCTGGTGTCCCTGTGTTTAGGAGATCAGACTGTGTGGTGTGTATATAAGTGAATCACATCACTCCACAGCAAAAAAACTCACTTTAACGTTTGTTTAAACTTTATTATATGTGTTTATAAATTAGTCTGTGTCGAGAAAATATTTTGGGCTTGCTCTAAATCATTTATTCAGTGACACAAAGAGGTGGCAGTAGGTCATCAAGTGATCAAACCTGCTCTACCTCTAGTTCTTACCCCAGCACCTAAAATTTTATTAAAAGTGCCCCCCCATTGTGGCCATTTTCCCTGTGGGGATGTGTGTTATCTGCTTCTCTGTTCCTCGCGATCACTCAGAGGAAGACTGAGCAAGAGAACACTGACAAAGGCAATGTATACTATACACTGCATTTGTCATTGGCTCAAACAGCACATGTGATCTCTGTAGCAGTGATCACATGTACCGAGCCATGGGGAATGGCTGAAACTGACTGATCTGGACCTGGAGCAGTCGGTTACAACCTCCACTGGATGATCACATTGTACTCAGAGATGTGGGATCATGAAGTCTTTTATGTGCCAGGGCCATCTCCAGTCCTTAATCCTTTGAGTGCCAGAGGGGTACGGAACGCATTGCAAAGCAATGCGTTCTGTACCCCTCTGGCACTCAAAGGGTTAAAGGATGGAAATGTGTGATGGTCCTGGCATACCACTCATCGTGAAAGGGTGAACGGAGTAGTAAACTTTTTTTTAATGAAAACCTATGTTATATAATATCTGAAAGTTTAAATTTTCAGGACAAGAGTAAAAGCATCATTACTTCCTGAAAGTTCAAACTGCAGGAAGTGATTCAGCAGTTTCTATCACATTCTACGCAGAACTGGTTGTCAGTGACTCTGTTCTCCCATATAATTGAACAGAATAAATAACAGATATGACCACTAGGACTCTCTCTCTAGGATTCAAGGGTTTAAATAATGGCCAT
The DNA here is from genome assembly GCA_037306005.1 of Rhinophrynus dorsalis. Taxonomy (NCBI): domain Eukaryota; kingdom Metazoa; phylum Chordata; class Amphibia; order Anura; family Rhinophrynidae; genus Rhinophrynus; species Rhinophrynus dorsalis. Next base: position 586,940,912 of record CM074719.1, on the reverse strand, counting down.
GAAAATGGGATAAACTGGTATTAAGTGCCCATCATAAACCAAGAGCAGAAGTGTGGTTCAGAGGAACTGAAATTACTCTGGCCACACCCACCATTCAGAATGTGGGTATGGCCAGTACAGCTGATGATCCCCTCAAAATGTAGAGCTCTAGGAAGTTGCCTATTCCACCTACTTGGAATCCAGACCTGGGCAATGATGTTTACATAGATTGCAATGGTTGTGATTTGACGCTATTAAATTCTATTAAGCATTTTTGTTAGTCTTGGATTCCCTTTCTATATAAAATCCAGAGACAGACAATGTAGAGAGTTTTCTTATCCCCTAAAATGTTTTTTCAGCTGGAAAAAAGTTCTGTGATACGTAGCCCAGATGGATCAGCATTGTACCGTAAGAACAAAAGAAAAGTCCCCTTTAAAGAGGGTTACCCCTTTATTGAATGTCTTCACAGTGTTTGATTGATACTTTTATAGATATTCTAGTGTTTATCCTGCTGAGTAAGGGCACTTTACTGTTGAGAGATGTTTTATTGAAACGTTATTGTAGCTCAAACTTGCATTTTTGGGTGCAGAACATCAATAACCTAAAATTTAGCAGTAGTGCTAATGGTTTAGCAGGAACTGGAGGGTTATTGTCATTGACAACAGCTGTTCACAGACCACGGTAGTAACAGCACCACCATAACATTTCAGGCCTTGGAAATCTGTACCTAAAAATACAAGTTTGAGCTGCAGCGAAAATTTAATAAAAGATCTCTCAGAATTGGGAGTACCTTATTTTACTCAATTGAATAAACCCCTTTACTGGTTAGATTATTTAAAGGGATAGTAATACTTACAATGTAAAAAAAATATATATGTTTTAGGGTTTATCCCCTTGAGTAAAACAAGATTAATCCCACTGCTGAAAGGTGTTTCATTCAAAAGTTATTAATTTTCAAAGTTGAATTTGTTAGGTGCAATATCACAATGGCCTGAAATTGTACAGTGGCGCTGTTGCGACACCATCCTATGGAGATTTATGGTCCCGGGGCCAGAGCAGTCCATAGGATCGTGTAGCAACAGCGCCACTGTACAATTTCAGGCCACTGTGATATTGCACCTAAAAAATTCAACTTTGAAAATTAATAACTTTTGAATGAAACACCTTTCAGCAGTGGGAGTACTCTTGTTTTACTCAGGGGGATAAACCCTACAACATATTTTTTTTTACATTTTAAGTATTACTATCCCTTTAAGCGTTAAAGTGATAGTAATGGATAATTTTAAGTTACTTTAATATTGTAGCCATTAAAAAAATAAAGTAATTGAGGCCAGTCTTATCTCTCAAGCCTTTATGGTTTGAGAGATATAGGATTACAAAGTTCCCCAATCCTTCCCCTTGCACTGCTCATGCTATTTTGGCTCTGCTGTGGACCGGGTCCTTTTACTGTAAGATAGAGGCTAACGTCAGTGCAAGGGGAGGAAAGGGGAAACTTTGTAATCCTATATCTCTCAAACCAAAAAGGTATGAAAGATAAGACTGTCCTCAATTACTTTATTTTTTTAATAGCTACAATATTAAAGTAACTTCAAAATATCCATTACTATCACTTTAAGAGTGTATTGTGTTTGGTCATTCGGGCTTTGGGTATTAATGTGCCAAGCAACAATGGGAGGGGCTAGGGATGGGGTAATGTGAAGCTGGGGGTGTGATCATAGGCAGGGCTATTGTGTTTAGGCTGCTTTGCCTGCTAAGGATGTAGAAGATGTAAATCTGACTCAGCTTCTGCAGAACACATGTGACAAATTAAGGTACTATAATAGCAGCTATCAATAGCCAATAATTATATTCAAGTTGTGAATTTAATTGTCAGTAATATGTTGCCATCTTTATGTTCTAGTTCATTATCAGCAACAAGCAACTGATCTGATTTCATATTTAACCTTTTTTGTGATAATTAATTAATGCTAAATCTGAAGGGATGAGGGCATATAAATTAAGATAACATATCTTTGAGTCCTCGTTAGAAATAAATTAGTACTGATTTAATTTGTGTTTCTGACAGATAGTTTCAGAGATCTCTTAGGATTTCAGATTTTATTAACTGGATAGATTCATTTAAACAGTCTATGAAATATATATTTATATGTATATATATTTTGGATAGTGCATCTCCTTTAACCATTTCATGGATGTTCATGGTTGATTTATTTTGCCTTATTGCATTTTAAGTATTAAAGAGTGTGAATGATGTCCACACTCCATAATTCTCTCTAGTTTCAGAGTTATTTAATTTTTAAAATGAGAGGTCAATACAAGGATCTCTGCGGTGAGCTATTTATTCCATGGCCTGATCAGATGAGCAGGGGACAACCCTTGAAATTAGAGGAAAGGAGGTTTAGACTTCAGCAGAGGAAGGTTTTTTTACAGTGAAGTCTGTTAAAGGGATAGTAATACTTTGTTTTATCTTTATTTTATTTTGTAGACATTAAAAAAACATGAAGAACGATATAAGTCTTATCTCTGAAACCTTTATGGTTTGAGAGATATTCACAAGCAAAGTTTCCCCTCCCTCCCCTTTTACCTAGTGTAAGCCATCTCTTCTCAGATGTGGAATGCAGTCCATAGACCAGACAGATAACAGCAGGGGACAATCTTCTTCCTATGAGAACAATCAAAGTCCTGCCCCTTGACAAGTTTTTCAGGTTTTTCCCTTATCTTAATTGAAGATTGTCCCAATCTACCTGGGTACCTCCCTTCTGCTCTGGCTGAGCAGTGTTACATCAGTAAAACTACTCTGACAGAATTGAAATAACAATCTCCAAGGCTCAAATACTATGAAGCGGGGTGTTACTGCTTACAATCTGAAGATGAACTTGGCCTCACTGGTAAATCCTCCTCCTATAGAGAATCAACCCGAGAATACAATTCCTCCATGACTTTAGTGTTGTTAACAGGTTTAGTACTACAACTGGTGGTGGAACTTTTCATGCCATTTTTACAAACTGCCTCCTTAGGAGCAGGGGAGGGCGAAAAGTGTGGAAAATTTCCTGTGAAAAATGTCGCGAAAATATGCCAATTTCTCGCTTTTCCAGCTAAAAATTTCACCTTTCTGCCTATGCAAAAATGTTCACGTTTTCACCTATTTTAACAAATTTTCCTCCTATGTTAACACATGTTTCGCCTATATGTCCTATAGGTACTACATTTCCCACTGTAATATTACTTCTTCTGAGGGCTGAAGTTTAGAAATAAGTGGCTGAAAGTCAAAGCTGTGAGTCCTACAGCAACGTATGGCTTGAAAAATGTGTTAGCATACAGAATGCATTTGTCCTTTGCCCACAACACTTTCTTGCTTAAGTGACACTGGCACATATTAAGGATGATATCAAGTAATAAAAAATAAAGTACAATCTACAATGTGGCAGATATGTATTGTAGTGGTGGTGGTGAGGGACTGGCATGGTGTGATTTGTGTATGTATTTTTACCATTGTCATACTCTATCCTCCTTCTCAGATTATTGACACACATTACTTATAGGTCATAGCAGTGGTCCCATCTGTCCACCTCCTCATCTGTGCTGCTGTTAATATATTTGTCCTGGCTTTGTCTGTCATGTGTGGTTTCTACTACTACTACTACTGGAGCTAGATGTTGATGTAATTCTACTGCCACTACTACTAGGTGTCAAAGGTGCAGCACTTACAGCAGCAGCACCAGAGGTACTCGTCATATCTAACACTGTGGATGCTAACCTGCGTTGCTATTGCTGGGTACTCAAAGCAGGTGTGTGTGGCTGAGTGGGACTTCGACTTTGAAGAGGCAATGATGCTGAAGATGATGATAGGGTGACTGTGTGCTTTTTGACATCTGTACTTCTCCAGAGTCAGACTTTCCAATGGCTTTCTCAAATAGTTTATAGACAGGCACAGTGCTCCTTAAAAGTGGCGGAAGATACAGCCTTTGACTTTCTGCTAACCTTATAGCCATGTCATCATCCTCACTCTCAACTTCATCTGTATCTGAACAAGAGAAGGATGCTTGAGGGATATATTCTAGATCTGCATCTCCATCAGTCATCATTAGGTCATCCTCAGCAGCATCAACATCACCTGACAGTTCTTGCCCACTACTACCTTTATATTCCTCTAAGCTTTTGGAGGTCTCAAACAATTTCTTTTTAATTTTACTATAACAAAATTCACTACTACTTTGAGGACAGGTGTTTTGGTGTCTCACTGTCTGATGCAGCAGGCGGTTCATCTGCTACACCTTCCTCTATTATGCTATTGCCAGCATCATCAACACTTGAATGTGACTTGTTGTTGTCTTCAGTGTTCTTCTTATATGGTTCTATATTTCTACTGGCACTGGTGTTGCTGGACATAGTTTTGCTGGGACCTTGACAAACTGCATCCTCCCTTGGAGTAAAGGGATCATCTTCATTGATTGCACACGCTGAAACAACCATTGCTACAGTAGGTTTTTGGACTACTACTTTACTCTCACGTCCCTACACTGCTCCACCCCTCCCCCTTCCCCTTGTGTGTTTGCTGGACATTCTGCATCTACACTGTGTTGTTTTACTGTACAGTGCACAACACAACTGATGGAGCTGTATGATGCCATGCCTAAGCCCAGTCAGCTGTCTGTCACTGTCACCTAAGATATTTCGTTTTTTAATCTTTTTTATTTTTTTTTTAATTTTTAATTTTATTTCTTTTATTTTTTTAAGTTGTCCACCCTGTTGTCTTATCACAGTCTCTCCCAAAAAATTATAACTGAAAAAGAAAATCAACAATGTTTTTCCCCAGACTTCCCCACCCAGCACAAGGAAAATAACAGCAAGATCAGCAAGCAAATAGGTTGCCTGTGTCTTGCCTGTCAGTCACATGGAATTTTGGAGTATTTGGGGGACAACCTCCTTCCTCCCTTCTTATCCCCTAGAGTGCCCCCAGATACCCCTAATACAGAGAACAAATGTCCTACCTAAATGACTTCCTAAACTAAGCTTCAATTCCCCTTTATTTGCCTATCTCCTCTAGCTAAAAACATGCTGCTCTCTCCTCTCACAAACACAGAATGGCTGCTGTGAGAGCCTGACAGCCTTTTATATCTTTCTTCCCATTGATTTCAATGGGCAGAAAAGACAGAAAAAAGAGAAAAAAACACTTTTCACAGGAAATTTTTCGCAAAGCGGAAAGTGCCATTATTCGCTGATTTCAGTTTGAGGCAAAAATTTTGCCCATCCCTACTTAGGAGTAGGAAGATCATCATTATTTGTTGCAACAGCTGCAGAAACCATGGCTTCAGTCAGTTTTTGTAGTATGACTTTACTACCACCAACACATCCATGTACTCCTCCTACACCTTTCCTCTGTGTCATGGTTTTCAGACAAGGAAGGAAAAAACAATAATAATATATATAACCACCTTTATTTATTATGTCCAACAATAATAGTATTAGCCCACACAACCCCAGACCACAGGATGATAGGGCCCAGGCTCCTACCTGGAGCTGCACACTGTGCTGTGCACTTATCACAGTGCCTGTGATCTAGCTGTCACTCTCTGCTATGTACAAGGGTGATTTGTTCACTTAGTTTGGCCCGCCCCTTGGTTTCCTTTTTATACCTGGCAATTCCATCTGTCAGGCGCCCTTTCGTGGTGTTTCCGAGCCAGTTGTTCTGTTGCTACGTTTCTGATTCCTGTGTACCGATTTTGCTAGCCCTGACCATTCTCCAGTGTTCCTGCTTGTGTATGACCCGGCTCGTCTGACTATCTCCTCCGGATCTCGACTCTGCTTGGCTGACGTTCCTGCTTGTGTATGACCCGGCTCGTCTGACTATCTCCTCCGGATCTCGACTCTGCTTGGCTGACGTTCCTGCTTGTGTATGACCCGGCTCGTCTGACTATCTCCTCCGGATCTCGACTCTGCTTGGCTGACGTTCCTGCTTGTGTATGACCCGGCTGGTACGACTACCTCCTACGTGCTCCGATCCGGCCTTGCTGACTTCCTCCCGCAAGATCACCTCCAGCGTGTTCCAGAAGACCCACGTTCCGGTTTGTTGCCGTCGCGACATTATCATCCACTGTTCCAGTACTTGTGTGGCTGTCTTGCCTGGTGTTACTTCGTGCAGTGCAGTGTTACTATCGTGCAGAGCTGTGTGCGCCTCCCTCAGACCGCAGTGCTGTGCTACCGCAGAAAAGCCTTGTGTAAACGTGCCTTTTAACCCTACCAGTGCTGTCTCGGTCCCACTCTCCCTACTCCAGTGTGAGCCTCGTTCATAGTGAAACTCTTGCTGAGTTGGCCGCTCTCCGTCGGCAACTCGATACCATCCCAGTAGAGTGTTCACTTCCTATTAGGCCGGTTGGGCGCTTTGGCTCTCTATCTCTTTCGTTGTATACACTGGGCGATTCCGTTATACCGAGTGGTGACGGGCACAGGCTTCAGCACTAGCATTCCGGTACTACTTCTGTTGGGCTTTGGGCCCTGTCTCATTATACTCAGTCCGGTAGAGTCTGAAGAGGCTTGTGAGCTCTTGCACTGCAGGCCGGTTCGATACACGCCCGTGGGGCTAAGATCACTTGCACCAGCAGTAGCCAATCCTGTAGGTACGCCCGTGGGGGGCTATTGGGCTCTGCTATACTACACACCGTGGAGAGACAGTCCCTATCCACTTGTTGGTAAACATTTCTTCAGCACAGCTTATCTACACCTTGGGCGTGCCAAGCATCCACTTAAGAGACTGATCATATCAAGGACTTAACCCTTTGTGGTTACCTTAAGCGTAACCTACTCATACCCAGGGCGTGCCAAACAGTTCCTTTGAAACTAAGATTTATAAAGGACTTAACCCTCCGGGGTTATACCCCTTCCTTGGTGGTAAATGTGTACTTGCTTTCCGTTTGTGCATTAACTTTGTATTTTCCAGTCACTATCATTTATGTACACCCAACCGCCACTAGAGGGCGACCTTATGTGTTATTATTGCTAAATAAAACTGTGTTTTATTTTACATACTGGTCTGAGAGTCTTTAAAAAACCGTGACAGCACTGCACTACTGCGAGATACCGGAGACTAGGCCAGAGGTACGGGTGGAAAACTAGCGGGAACAGTAGATGATGCACAAGTCTCCACCCAGGGTCATGCAACCGTAGGCAACAAGGAGTGAGAGCAGGCCTGAGCCACGGAACACCAAGACTAATGGTCAGGCACACTAGGAGTGTAAGGAGCAAGTAGTCAGTCAGAGTCACAGGTCAGACAAGCCGGGGACTACATGGAGCGAGTTAGTCAGCCAGAGCCACAGGTCAGAACCGATGTGGGTAGTCAGACAAGCCGGGGTCATACACTGAGCGAGTAGTCAGCCAGAGCCACAGGTCAGAACCGATGTGGGTAGTCAGACAAACCGGGGTCATACACGGAGTGAGTTAGTCAGCCAGAGCCACAGGTCAGAACCAATGTGGGTAGTCAGACAAGCCGGGGTCATACACTGAGCGAGTTAGTCAGACAGAGCCACAAGCCAGAACTGATGTTGGTAGTCAGACAAGCCAGATCATACACAGAGCAGATTCTCAGATAAGGCATGGGTCAAAATGGAGACAAGAGACACTGGCAGAAACAACACATAAGGGCAATGACTCTTAGGCCCAGGAGGTTAATAAAGGATGTTAATAAAGGCTAACCTCCCAAAAGAGGAAGGAAGCACAGAATCACTAAGGCCTCCTTAGGGGGACTGTGATAATCTGACCCTTGCCACTATCATGTTTGATAATAGTAGTGGTAAAGTACACCATAGTGGAGTGTTGTTTTGTCTATTTGAAAATGATGTATGAGCTATGTCTCTAGCTATCACTGTCTGTCACTCTCCTTCCTTCCTCTGTGAATGTCACAATCATATATAAAAAGAGGTGTTTGAAGCTCCTATTCTTTAAATAAAAGAGAGTAAACCTGGCTATCTCCAAATATGTTTATTTGACGCAAAAACACATATATAAGCCTAGAACAATATATCAATATTTATAGACAAAAACACTTGCACTCCAATATGTATTGGTCTCCCAGTTGCCTACACTGTGCTTGCAAACCTTCCGACAGGTGCCAATAATAATATTAGTCAGAACATAAGCGATCACAGATATGACACATAAAAAATACAACCATAATATATTATGGCATAGTATATTAATATATACTATTGATCTGAAAAACTCTCCCAATAACACCAAAATGATACAATATTCACATTTGTATAACTATTGCTGTCAGTGATGACGTCACTCTATACCTATCCAGGCATATGAAAAAAACGGGTTAACCATCCTATGATTGCCATCCTCACATAGACAAGCTCAACTGATATAAAGTGAAGATATATCAATACAAAATGAATACACTCAAAACAAATGGATCCAGAAATGGAAAATGAGAATATTGATCTGTGTTTGGGCATACAAGTTCCCCTAAAATTGGGTATCTAAACCCAACACCTCTCGTAAACCCCTGCACCCAAAAAGTGGATCCAATCATTAAAATAAAAGCCTCATGATAGTAAGGACTATATACTGAAAAAGCCCAATAACACTTATTGGCCGTCGATAGGGAACCCACATAATATCTGGTCAAAGAATCAACTCCAACAAAATTGGAGCATATTGACCCTATGAGTGCTGTCTGCCCCATACCAGCCAGACTGAACAGGGTAATCACTAGGGATAATCTGTCAATGTTCCCTGCTACTTGGATAAATAAGTCTCACTAGTTCAGTCAGGTCAGAAACAACCAGGTGCACCTAATATACTCCCCCGTATATCGCCAAATCTGTCCAGCAGAAACTAAAACATGGGTTCTCTGTATATAAATTCATATAGTATGTAAACCCAAAAGACACCATATATAATAAAACCAGCTAAAAAATAATTGCAGAAAAATTAAATATAATAAATCAACTAATGTGCTATAAATTTAAAATAACATAGTTTTATGTATGTTTTGTTTGCATCAATTAAACATATTTGGAGATAGCCCGAAGTTTACTCTCTTTTAGTTAAAGCATAGGTGCTTCAAACACTTCATGTTAGATATGCTACTTGTTTGTTATAATATATAGTGGGAATATAGCTGCCGAGCGCAAAGTAAAGGAATACTAATATTCTATTTTAATGTCCCAATCAGTCAGAGAGTTTTTTAACTGTACCTGTCAATCCGTGTTACTGTCAGTATCACTGTCTAGCAGTGGCGTAAATATACGGGTCACAGGGGTCGCACCTGCAACCGGGCCTCCCCCTGTGACCCCCTTGCCTGACACCCACAATTAAGTAATGCAGCACGCTGGGGCTCTGCATTACGAGAGTGTCGGTCTGCCAGAGGGAGATCAGTATTCCCTCCGGCAGACCGGCACTCTCGTTATGCAGAGCACTGGGAGACAACATCATCTTTCAGCGCTCTGCATTACTGGAGAGGACTGACTGGGAGAAGAGGTCTGTGCAGAAAGAGGCACAGACCTGTCCTCTGCCACTGGACCACCAGGGAGGTAGGAGATTTAGGGGCAATGTGGAAGGGGCATTGTGGAGATTGAGGGGCAATGTGGAAGGGTCAATGTGGAGATAGGGGCAATGTGAAAGGGGCAATGTAGAGATGGGGGCATTGTGTAAGGGGCAATTTGGAGATTGAGGGGCAATGTGGAAGGGGCGATGTGGAGATTGAGGGGCATTGTGGAATGGGCAATGTGGAGATGGGGGGGCAAAGTGGAGGTGGCCAAGGTGGTCGGGGGGCCCATAGCAATTCTTGTACCAGGGCCCCATGGCTTGTAGTTACGCCTCTGCTGTCTAGAAATCAAACCCTCACCCTCTCCAACTTGCGGTCCTCGTAAGACATTACCACTGGCTTAAAAAAACAGATCCTGACAGGGCAAAGCTGGAAGTGGGAGGAAGATGCAAGCATGCCCCCTGCTGCGACCCTGTCAGACTGCTGAATTGGATTACAGAGGGGATAGAGGAGGATCAGGGTAAGTGAGGAGGGAAGGAATCAGCGCGACAAGATAAAAAAATGTTTAGCGTGACAGGGGAAAAGAAGTGTGTGTATTATACATAGGCACTCTTGTTTTCCCCTAAAATCTTGAGTATAATGTACACCTGCGTATTATACACAGGTGCGTATTGTACCTGAGATTTTAAGACATTTTTGAATTCCTTACTATGCCACCCACATCATATAGTACAACAATAATAATTATTATTTTTATAGTATTTTTATTGGTTGGAAATGTATAGATATTAGTGATGATCGAGCACCCCGATGCTCGGGTGTTCGGGTGCTCTGGCCGAGCGCCCCCGGAGGATCGAGTGCTCGGCCGAGCACCCGAGCCCCATTGAAGTCAATGGGAGGACTCGAGCATTACACCAGGCACCCACTGCTCTGATGAGGGGAGGGTGCCTGGTTCATAGGAAAAGGTCAGAAAATGATGGAAACACCACAGAAATGGTTCAGGGACAGCATAGGGAGGATGTCTGGATGCATCTTGGACTCCAACGTCGCTGCTGGGAACGATGTTTCGCCCGTAGTACGCCATTTTTACAGACTGACCGTAAAACACACAAAAAGGAAGATAAAAACGATTTTAGGCGAAAAATTGTTACCAAACAGTATTTGCTGTATATTTACTTGAACTATCAGGATCACGTCCACTTCCCCGTCCCTTTTTACCCGCCTTCTTCATATTAAACGGAATATATGCCGGTAATCTGCGGCTAGGCACACGAAACAGAATGTGACGCTAATCTGCGGCTAGGCACACTAAACAATATGTGACGCTAATCTGCGGCTAGGCACACTAAACAATATGTGACGTTAATCTGCGGCTAGGCACACTAAACAATATGTGACGCTAATCTGCGGCTAGGCACACTAAACAATATGTGACGTTAATCTGCGGCTAGGCACACTAAACAATATGTGACGCTAATCTGCGGCTAGGCACACGAAACAGAATGTGACGCTAATCTGCGGCTAGGCACACGAAACAGAATGTGACGCTAATCTGTGGCTAGGCACAGTGAACGGAATATGTGACGTTAATTTGTGAATTTGCACACTAAACAGAATGTGACAATAATCTATGGCTAGGCACACGTTTAAAATGGCCCTTTTTGTCGCTGCGTTGTAAAATCATTGGCCCTGTGCACCTAACAGAATATGTCAGCTTGTCACTGCACTGTGAAATATTTGTCCCTGTGCACCTAGTACAATGTCACCTTAGAACATGTCCCCCCCCACAAAAAAATGAAATTCTGCCACCCCCAAAAAAAATTAAATGCTGCCCCCACACACAACAGTCCTAAAAAGGACTTTTGGGTCTTGAAAGAGTTTCAACAATTTTATTCTCCCTACACTGACTTCCTGTGCATCTAGTATTATATGTCACCTTACTAATATCCCCCCCCCACAAAAAAAAAGGAAATTGTGCCCCCCCAAACAAAATATAAATGCTGCCCCCACACACAACAGTCCTAAAAAGGACTTTTGGGTCTTGAAAGAGTTCCAACAATTTTATTCTCCCTACACTGACTTTCCCTGCCTAAGCGCATCTCTCCCTGGCTAAGAATGAGCCGAACTCGCGCGTCGGGTGCTATACAGCACCCGATCACGGGTTCTGGCCAGCCAATCAGTGTAATGCCAGCAGCCAACATGGCTGCTGGCATTACACTGATGTCAGAGCCTCCCCGCACGTTTATTGGCTGCGCAGCAGCTGCGAAACGTGCGGGGAGGAGACCCGAACATGGCGGGCGAGCACATGCGGTACTCGTACGAGTACCGCCATGTGCCGAGCAGAGCGATGCTCGAGCCGAACCGAGCTTCGGCCGAGCATGCTCGCTCATCACTAATAGATATGTTATGAAGGTTTGGATGAATGGGATGATTTGATATTCTATAAAGTGATTTCTCTTATGGCTTAGGTGGAGCATAGGAGTGCAGGCACTTATAAAAAGAGCTTTCTGTAATGTAGACTCCCATCCTGCATCACATCACCCTGCCCAGTTTGAAAAGTATCCTTTCCAGGAGCAGCAGCAAGTGCAAAGCTCTTTCATTCTAACTGTAGGATATGGAACTGTATAATCCCCATTAGGTGGACTCCTGATCTGGGCATCCATTTGTAAGGATTAATCAGTACATAGAATTCTCGGGACCAATTCTGTGGAGGATAGTTTAGGCTCAAATTTCCTCTTAGTTTTGATGAAACGTTTCTATTTGTAATGGGAGTCTGTAGATTGAAGAGAGGATTCTTATGAGTGCACAAGTCCTGTGACTATGTCCCTGCTTCTCTGTCTAGCAGCCACATTTTACAGTGGTTGGCTAGACTGCAGTGCACGTCATTGCTGCCTTGCCTGGAAGCAGTTTCATACCTCTGGTTGCTACTCTGTGTTCCTCTGTTAACATTAGTGGGGGTTTAAACCCCTGCACTACCTATCTAAGGGCATTCTCTGCTCGAGGGGATTTCACTCATCTTTCTAGGACAGTCTTTTGTTGATTGTGGTGCTTTTATGCTTACTTCATGAATTTTAGCAGTGTTTGATAACTTTTGTTTATTTTATTAAACCCTGGCCTTTTTTTGGCATTGTAGTGCCTTTAAGAATGGGAACATCTGGTGGCCATATTGCCTGGAATATAGAATGCCATGTCAGCACTTCCCTTGCCTCAACACAGTTTTATCAACTGAAAGTGAATAAAAAGGTAGTATTGGTAATTGACATTTCTCACTACTAGAGCCTTGTTGGACTTCCCCCAGTATTGGTCAGTGATGCTTGATGTCAGCTGGAGAGTCATTTCACCATTTTGATCACTGAGACACTTCCTTTTTTTTTTTTACTCTGTTGGTTATGATGAGGCTGCTTCTCCCTACTGCTTGCAACTTCGTCCTCTTGTGCCCCCAGATTGGGCTTATGTGCTACAACCAGAGCGATAAAAATGGTGCGATTAAAGGTGGTGGGGCTTAATTGAGTTGGCATGGATTATCATACTTGTGTCATAAAGTGGGAGAGACATGGGCAGAACAGGGTGAGAAGGAAGGGAAGTGGGCAGGAAGTGGGAGGAACAGGGTGAGAAGGAGGAGAAGTGGGTGGGAAGTGGGAGGAACAGGGTGAGAAGGAGGAGAAGTGGGTGGGAATTGGAAGGAACAGGGTGAGAAGGAGGAGAAGTGGGTGGGAATTGGGAGGAACAGGGTGAGAAGGAGGAGAAGTGGGTGGGAATTGGAAGGAACAGGATAAGAAGGTGGAGAAGCAGGCAGAGTTTTAGAGGAAACTTTCCACCACCATAGAATCAGTGTCTGTCCCTGGAGACCTTGTAATCAACTCTAGAAACTGGAGTCTCCAGGACATAGTCATAGAGTTCCCAGGTATTCACATTGACCCCTTGCAGTCAAATAAGCTCTTTTGGAACATTCTAAGTACTTTTATTCTACTTTCTTATTTTTCCTCTTATTCTTCTGGGGTATCCTGATTATGTGAGACCCCAGGGGAGACATAGGCAAGTCCAAGGCTACTAAGGATTCAAGGGTCCCTCTAACTCCTTTATCCCATTGCTCCTCATGCAAGTTTGGGGTTCCTAGGGAGTTTTCTGGTACTCTGTACTCTGTGGCCCCTGCTCTATCTTCAGGACCTCCATCTTTTAAACAGAAGCCTGCATGGATCAAGGCCTATATCTCTTCAGTCAGTCCTGTTCAATTGGTTGATTTGATATTGGTCAGAGACATTCTTTTGAAGGAAACAAAATCCTGTTGTCCTGTTGTTTAAAGGGATAGTAATGTTTCATAATAAAAGAAGCTCCAATTAATCATCATAGAATTTGGACTTTGGAGCGTGTTATTTCAGTTCTGTCAGAGTTGTAGTTCAAGAGTAATTCAATGACAAAGTATCCCCTCCCACCCCTTTTACTGATGTAACACTGCTCAGCCAGATCAGAAGGGAGGGGCCCAGGTAGACTGCAGAGAGGGACAATCTTCAATTAAGATAAGGGAAAAACCTGAAAAACTTGTCAAGGGGGGCAGGGCTTTCATTGTTCTCAAAGGAAGAAGATTGTCCCCTGCTGTTATCTGTCTGGTCTATGGACTGGATTCCACATCTGAGAAGAGATGGCTTACACTAGGTAAAAGGGGCAGGAGGGGAAAACTTTGCTTGTGAATATCTCTCAAACCATAAAGGTTTGAGAGATAAGACTTCTATCATTCTTCATGTTTTTTTTAATGCCTACAAAATAAAATAAAGATAAAATGAAGTATTACTATACCTTTAATGCAAATGTCTTGTTTTTAGTTTATGCCTGTCAACCTGAGGAATAGATCATGGAGATCAGAAACTCTTTGCTTCATAAGGTTTTGCTGGCATTGTTTTTAAATCTTGTAGTTAACATGTAGTATATGTTTTTTATACATTAAATTATACAAATTTTACATACTATCTGATCACTGTAAGAAAAGTAGATGAAAGGAGATGTTTCTGTCCCCTGGTGCTATATTGCCGGTATGCATGGACTGCTTACCAGCTTTTATTACAAGTTAGTAAATGAATGTGTTCTAATAACAGATTTTAACAACCATTAATATAGTGCCCCATTTTATTGTGTATTCTTCTTTTAAATCAATGGAAATTTTGGAAATTGTAAATGTCCCCGTGCTGAGGTTTGACCCAGAATTATTCTAATTTTCCTTTATACATAAGATCCATTGTGTCTAAAAGATACTGACACATCCTATATAATAAAATGCTAGAATGTTTGTCTGATGCAGCCATGTGCAGTAGAGACTGCCCGAACGTACAGAATGCTGGGAGTTCTGTGCTGGGAGCAATCTGTGCATTTGGGCAGTCGCTACAGTGCATGACTGCATCATGTGCGCCACCAGTGAGGCAGCAGCAGTACACAGAGCAGGAACAGTCTCTTAACCCTTTGAGTGCCAAAGCAATGCGTTGCTTACCCCTCTGGCACTCAAAGGGTTAACATCACCCGGACCTTGGCCCGTGTACACTGGCTTTTACAGTAGTATCTCTATAAACAACAACAACTCCATCAAACAATGGCCACAAAAAGTGTTACACACAAATCCTCAAAGAGAAGCACATTTACATTGTAATAAATATTGATTGAAGCTTCTTTCAGTAGTGAAAATACTATTGTTTTTCTCAGCAAACACAAAGTCCTAACATACAGCAGGAAATGTCCCATCACCATGGGCGTCCGGAGGGGGGGGCAAGGGGGGCACTTGCCCCCCCCCTACAATTACTCCCCTCCATATAAATAAAGGGGCTAGATGGGCTGGCCTGGGGGTCATATTATGGCTTTGCCCCCCCCCTGGAAAAATGTCTACGGACACCACTGCCCATCACATATTTTTATGTATAAGGCTGACTGAATAATGTTCAAGTGCTACATAAAAAAAAATCCAGATGTAAAATCATTTAACCCTTTGAGTGCCCGAGGGTTATGCAACTCACTGAAAAGCAAAGCACATGCGTTTCGTACCCCTCTGTCTCAAAGGGTTAATAATTAACTTCAATATAATGAAAATGTACCTTTCAATAGATTTGACATAATAGACTGGGGAATTATGTGCCAAATAAACTCACTAGAGAGCATAATAATAATAATAGTAATATTCCAAAATTATATATTTTATTTCAGTAAAAAGAAAAATGGCTCTGAAATTTCACTCTAATGGAAATTTTTTTTCATATGCTTCATGCTAACAAAGTTTTGTTTACATAGCAGTGAACTTGCTGGTGAGTCACGAATACTGAGTCATAGAAAAATATTGAGGCCTGTTATATATCATTATAAAAATGACATATTGGAGTCTTGCCACCAACCATAATTAGCAAATGTTCCTCTTGTGACATTGGGATAGAATATCTGACCAGGTGTCTTGAGGAAGAACATATTCTCAAAATGGGTTCTATGGAACCCTGGGGTTAACTAAAGATGTGCAAAGAGACAGTGGAACAAGGCAGGCACGTACACACATAGATACCAAGGGGGGCTTGAGCACCTGCTCTTTTTGTCCCTCGTGCCCTTTTAACAAAAAGCAAAAATAAATAAAAATGAATCAGTCCGGTTTTATCTTATCCTAGTCCGTTTTTCAGTTTTGATTACCGGGGTGGGTGGCTGCTCTCCTCTCCTCTTACGTCCAGGTCCTTTTTAAGTGTAAGGTCCCTTTAACATGCCGGCCGGCCCAGGTCCTTTTTACCTGCCGCCGGGTCATCTCCTCTTGCGTGTTGGATCCTTTCTGCTTACGCCTTGCGCACCGCGGAGATGCTGCCGTTGGATGTGACAGGGCTGTGACAGGGCTGGTGAGAGGAGAAAGGCAGCAAGCAGTCCAGCGCCCTTTTTTTCATTTGAGCACCTGCCCCCCAAAATGTCTGTGCACGTCCCTGGAACAAGAAGAGAGTGCCAGGAAGTGTATGTGTGATTCTGTGACTACCAGTGGACACTAGAATAAGACTGGAGTTTCAGACAGTGTCTGTGTTGTTCTGTGACTACCAGTGGACACTAGAATAAGACTGGAGTTTCAGACAGTGTCTGTGTTGTTCTGTGACTACCAGTGGACAGTTGAACAATGTGTTGTGGCATAGAGCGCATGTGTGGTTCTGTGACTACCAATGGACAGCTGAACAATGCTGGAGTAGCATACAATACATTTGTCATTCTGTGACTACTAGCTGACAGTAGAACAAGGCTGGTTTGGGAGGTGATATCTGTACATGGATTGAGAACTGGTTAAATGAGAGATGGCAGAGAGTTGTTGTAAATGGAACCTTTTCAACTTGGCCTAAAATTATAATTGGTGTCCGATAACGTTCAGTCCTTGACCCAATGCTTTTTAATTTGTTTATTAATGATCTAGAAGTGGCAATTGAAAGTAGTGTCTCAATCTTTGCTGATGACACTAAGCTGTGTAAGGAAATACATACTGAGCTGGATGTTTTTCTCTGCAGAAGGATTTAGATAAACTGATTGAAAGAGCAGAAAAGAAAAGTGGCAGATAACATTTAATATAGATAAATGTAAGGTTAAGCATTTGGGTTGTAGAAACAAACATGCTTCATATACTCTAAATGGGAAACAATTTGGGAAATCCTCATTAGAGAAAGATTTAGGAGTATTGCTAGATTATAGACTTCACAGCAGTGTGCAGAGTCACTCATCTGCTGCAACAGCAAATAGGGTAGTAGCCTGCATAAAAAGGGGTGTAGATGCAAGGGATGCAAATATAATTCTACCTCTATATAAATCCTTGGTTAGGTCTCATCTAGAATATGGAGTGCAGTTTTGGGCGCCAGTTCCTTAAAAAAGACATTGTTGAACTGGAAAAAGTGCAGAGACCTGCAACAAAGCTGATAAAGGGATTGGTGGATCTGAGTTATAAAGAGAGACTAGCCAAACTGGGTTTGTTTACATTAGAGAAGAGATGTCTAAGGAGAGGTGTGATTACCATTTACAAATACATTCAAACTCAATACAAAGAACTATCCAATTAATTATTTACGCAAAGAACTGAGCTAAGAAAGAGAGGTCATCCATTAAGACTAGAGGAAAGGCGCTTTCGACTAAAACAAAGGCAAGGTTTTTTTTACAGTTAGGGTGGTAAAGCTTTGGAATTCTTTGCCTTGGGATGTTGTACTTGTAGATACTGTAACTGCATTCAAAAAGGCAATGGATGCCTATCTAGCACAGAACAGTATTGAAAATTGTGACAGATGTATTCAGTGCAGATAGGTCGTTGATCCAGGGAACTCTTTGGCTGCCATTTGGAGTCAGGAAGGAATTTTTTTACCCACTTCTGACTAAATTAGAAATGGCTTAAGTATTTTTTGGATCAACAGGGGTTTTTTGACATGGGCTGGACTTTTTTCAGCCTCGTTAACTATGGTACTATGTTAGTATGTGTTATTCTGTAACTATAAGTTTACAGTGGGACAAGGCTGTGATACCTGTCAGTGAACTGTTTATTTTGTGACTACCAAGGGAAAGTGGATCATGATTAAGCTCTTACTGCGAGAAACGCGTTGATCAATATGATGCTACATAGTGCCATCTACTGAAGTGCGACTCCAGGATCTAAGTCTCTCCATGTGGTGTAAGAATATACCAGTATTCTGCTAAAGATATTTTATATACATTTTGTGTGAATTTTTATCAATAAAGCTGTTATATTTTTGAAGAAAACTGTGGAAGTGCGATTTTTCGCAGTGTTACATGTTCTAAGCTATTTGGGATAGCTTTGATATACGCACCCGCATAGCTTCTCCATAAAAACGCTCTTAAAACACGTTTTATCACTCTACGGTGAAATGGTCACTCTACTCTGGACTTTGAGTTTAAAGAAACATGTCCAATTTGAATGGAAGTAAGAGCTGCTAACGACTGTGCAAGCGAAGGGGTAGGCAGTGTACTTGTGGTTCTACGACTACTAGTGGATAGTGGAACAAGGTTGGAGTGGCAGACAGAGTACTTGTTGTTCTGGGACTACCAGTACAGTACACAGTGGATGAAGACTGGGCTGTCAGACAATGTATCTGTGGTTCTGTGAATATCAGGGGAAAAGGCTGGGCTTTCAGACATTGGGGGTTATGCACAACTTTGGAGATCTTAGTGCAGTGGTTCTCAAACAGGGTGCCATGGCACTTTGGTGTGCCACAGACATCAGCTTAGGGTGCCCCATGTTTTCTATGAAAATTTTCACAAAAATGTGAATTTTGAGTTTAAAATGTTTATTTGTGGAAATTATTCTGCACAAAATGTTTAGTTTTGTTAGCATGATTGTGAGACCTAATAATAACTGTATATTTATGTATTGCACTCTTCATTAGGCCCGTGACAAATTAAATTACATGAGCTAGGGGTGCCCCGGGAGTTCCAGATTGTGTGTTAGGGGTGCCTTGAGCAAAAAAAGATTGAGAACCACAGTCTTAGTGCATTTTCTCCATAGAGCAACAAAGGAACTACATAAGTAATATAATTGGATAAGTTATGTCCACGTTATCACCTCTTTATCACTCCTTAGTGCATTACCCTCATTGTACTGTCACTAGCCACGGACAGTCGAACAAGGTTGGAATGTCAAACAGTGTGTGTGTATATATATATATATATATTTATGTGTGTGTGTGGTTCTATGATTACCAGTAGACAGTAGAAAAAGGCTAGGGTGGCAGACAGTGTATAAAGCTAAAAAGATTCAATTCTAGAGCAAAGCAACTGCACCATGAGGAGAAAATGAAAGTTCACTTTGACTAAAATTGAGTTTTGAATGTGACCTTGAATGTTAGAGAGGTATCCAGTGTGTACTGTTTTACAATATTTTGTAAACAATATGTCAGGGGTAGCCAACCCTGGCCCTCAGGAGGATATCCCAGCTAGAGCACAGATGGACAAGTGTTGTTAACTCTTGACCAGCAGGGTTACTTACCCCTGCTCTAGCATTTAGGGGCTTAAAGGGATAGTAATGTTTCACAAGAAAAAGCAGCTCAAATTAATCATCATAGTATTTGGGCCTTGGAAAGTGTTATTTCCATACTGTCAGAGTTGTAGTACAAAAGTAATCGAATGATAAACTATCCCCCTCTCACCCCTTTTACTGATGTAACACTGCTCACGTCAAAGGAATAATTACCCTACATTTTGAGAACAATTGCTGTAAATGCATAACATGTAAAGTATTGATAATCACGGACAATATAGCAACACATTTTAATAATAACACCTTGTAAACTAGAGAGGTTGCAAACATATTGCAAAATAACACCCTGAAGACCTCACTAACATCCAAGAGGTTTAAAGAACAAGCTAACTTTTAAAGAAAAATATATAAGGCTTCTCCTGCTGCGTAAAACAATGGTAATCTCACTTCTGGGAAATTTTTAATTCAAAAGTAATTGCATCCTTGGTAATGACAGATACAATGGATACATTTAAGAGAAGATTAGATACATTTCTTTCAAGAGGGAACATACAGTGTCATACTGTGTATTAGTAGGCAAAACAGGAAGTTTAGATAAAGACAAACTTATCTGGCAGCAGGAAAGCTTATATAATTCTCATTTCTCTGGGTTACGAGCAGGGGCGTCGCTAGGTGTGGGCTAAGGGGGCTGAAGCCCCGAGTGTGTCAGTGGACAGCCCCGAATGTCAGGCCATCAGCAATCAGCAGACTCACTCCTTCTGCTGTTTATCAGCAGGAGGTGTGCCTGAGGGTGGCTGCTGCCCAGCAACTTTTGGGCAAATATAGCATGGAACAGCAGGTTGCTGCTTCACTCTTTTCTCAGCTTCAACACAAAGTTATCCGCTCCACACTGACTCTTCTAGCACTTCCTGGTGCTTTGCGATGAGGTCATCAACATGCACCTGAAGTACCAGTGGAAGCAGTGTGGAGCCCATGGCTCTACACTGAAACAGAAAGCAGAATGGGGCAGAGCAGAAGAGAAGGTATGAGGCACAGTATAGATGGGGGAAATATATGGCTACCAGTGACAGGTAAACAAGGCTGGTGGGTGCCACATTGTATATGTGGAGAATTTGTGGGCTGGCTACCAGTGGGCAGGGGAACAAGGCTGGTGGGGGTCACATAGTTTATGCAGGGAATTAATGGCTTCCAGTGGGCATTGGAATCAGAATGGTGGGGTCATATAGTGTATGTGTAGAATATGTGGCTTTCAGTGGCCAGGATAATAAGGCTGGTGGGGTTAACAGTATATGTGGGGAATCTGTGGCTACCAGTGGGCAGGGGAACAAAGCTGGTGGGGTTCACATAGTGTATATGGGGAATCTGTGGCTACCAGTGGCCAGTGGAACAAGGCTGTGGCCTCATAAAGTGTATGTGTGTGTGTTGTTCTTTGGCTACCAGTGGCCAATGGAAAAATGCCGGAAATCAGACAGTGTATGATTGGCTACAGGTAAACAGTGGAACAATGATGGGGTATCACACAGTGTATGTGTGGTTCTATGGATACCAGTAACCAGTGAAACAATGCTGGAGTATCAGACAATAAATGTGTGGTTCTCTGGCTGCCATTTGCCAGTAGAAAAAAGACTGAGATATCAGTCCATGTGTGGGCCTGGTGCTACCAGTGGCAAACCACTGGGGTATCAGACAGTGGATGTGTGGCTACTAGAGGCTAGAAGTGCAAGGTTATCAGGCAGTGTATGAGGGGTTCTATGGCTACCAGTGGGCAATGGAACAATGCTGGGTATCAGCATACCTCCTAAGTGTCCCTTTTTAGGAGGGACAGTCCCTCTTTGTGCCCCAAATCCCTCTGTCCCTCTTTCACACCCTGGTGTCCCTCTTTTTAGGAGATCAGACTGTGTGGTTTGTATATAGATGTGTATCACGGTGTTCCACAGCAATACAACTCACATTAATGTTTGTTTAAAACGTCATTATATTTGTTTATACATTATCTGTGTAACTAAAATACTTTGATGTTGCTATTGATAATTTGTTCAGTTACATCATTGACCCATATGTATTAAAGCTACCTGGTTTTATTCTGGAGTAAACCAACTGCACAATAGAGGAACAAATAAAAATTCTTAAAATCCACTGCACTGCATTGCTTTGCAATGTACTGAAGACCGCTATAGCATTCAAAGGGTTAAAACCCCTATTTAATTTAACAGGAATTTTGATTTGTTCCCTGTGGTACAATATCTTTAGTTAATTAGAACAAAAAACAGTGGCAAGAGTTGAACGTAAAATGGCTCACTTCTTAACTGTTTGCATTGCATTATAATTAGATTAGTAAAATAAATATATATGTTGTGTAAGGATAACCCACTCCTCACTACAGCGTTATCATCACTACCACTTGTGGCAGGCACTCTGTTGAATTTTGATGTGGGCTGTAGCCCCAGATCTTTTTGGAACCTAGAAATGCCCTTGGTTATGAGGCAAAGGTTGAACTTGATGGACTTGTGTCTTTTTTCAACCTAATTTACTATGTTACTATCTACAAACGTTTTTTATTAATCACTAAAAAAAACTGTGTGGTGTGCAAGGCATTGAACTATTGTTGAACTATTAGCAACAGAGCCATCTAGAGTCCAAAAGGAAATATTTTTTATAATGCACTCTGTATGAGATCTTGAGTCATAGACCACAGGTTTTCATCGTAAGCGATAGGAGCAGCATGAATGGGAACCAGGATTAAAGAATAAAAAAATAGTTGAAGATGAAAATATTACAATAAAAAAACAATTTAATGTAAGAAAGACAAGTTTCAGCTGCAATAAATTCTGAATTACTCAAACAACAGTACGAGTAGTCTTTTGCCAGACAGGAAAAACCCTATAACATATATTTTGCTTAAAACAATAATGCCTTTGGTAACTGGCAATAGATTGAGAAATATCAAGTAAAGGGAAATTGATACGGTAATAATCTGGGAACTGAATCCTGGATTTAAGATAGGATTGAGTTACATTAAGGTCTCTGTACAGGAAATGAAGATTTATGTGGTGTTGTTGCTATGACTGGAAGTTATGAGCCCAGAGAAGACATCTGATGTGATCGTGCCTCAGCAGTAAAAATACTAATGAGGTCAAAGAGATATATAAATGACTGTAACAATTGTTTCTCTTTGTCACAGTTTTATTTCTAAATTAAAGGTAAATTGACATGATGAAGAATATGAGATGCTCTTCATACACAAACATATGTATATATTTGTGTGTGTGTGTATATTATATATATATATGTAAGATAACAAACAAAATTAATATCTTGTAATACCTTTTTTATTAGACTAACATAATTATGAATTGACAAGCTTTCGGGATAAATTCCCTTTATCAAGTCTAAAGCATTTCTGAGCACAAGGACACAGAATTCACAGTTAAAACAGTTAATACAGTCAATACATTGAATTCAAAGCTGTGTTGTTTGCTGGGGTTAATACAGCGGGACTTCTGATAGGACAGGGACCAAGAGAAAATCCACACTCTTCTTGCAGAGGGTCGTAAATACCCTGTACAAGGCAGAGTGTGGGGGGGGGGGGAGAAAGAGAAGAAAAATACAGGAGATGGTATGGGAGGGGAGAGAGTTAAAAAAAAATACATACATACACATATATATACATATGCACATACATGCACATACACATACATACATACACCCACATACATAAACACACACACACACACACACGCACACACTGTATAAATATATATTTGTGTATGTGTGTGTATAGATATGTTGTATGGGTATGTGTGTATATGTGTATATGCATGTATATGTGTGTGTGTGTGTATATGCATATATGTGTATGTATGTGTATGTATATATGTACCTATATGGGCACAAGTTGTATGTAGGCCTGCATGCCCATACTGGATTGTTGGCATTGTACCATTCTAAGTATGTGCAATCTTTTTTTAACTCTCTCCCCTCCAGTACCATCTCCTGTATTTTTCTTCTCTTTCTCTCTCAGCCCCACACTCTGCCTTGCACACATACCTCCCAACATTTTAAATTGCCAAAGAGGGACACTTGTGTTTTAGGGGGTGTTGCTGGGGGTGTGACTGGTGGGCGGGGCATTACCAGGAATTTTTAGGCTATTTTATGACCTATATATACAAACTTGTGTAACCTAATAAATGACTTATAACAAGACCAAAGTATTTTATTTATACAGACTAATTTATAAACACATATACTGACATTTAAACAAACCATAATGTGAGTGTTATTGCTGTAGAGCAATGTGATACATTTATATATATACCCAACAATCTGATCTCCTAGAAAGAGGGACATCAGAGTGGGAAAGAGGGACAGAGGGATTTGGGTCTAAAAGAGGGACTGTCCCTCCTAAAGAGGGACACTTGGGAGGTATGCTTGCACAGGGTATTTACGACCCTCTGCAAGAAGGTCCCTGTCCTATCAGCAGTCCCGCTGTGTTAACCACAGCAAACAACACAGCTTTGAATTCAATGTAGTAACTGTTTTAACTGTGAATTCTTTGTCCCTGTGCTCAGAAATGCTTTAGACTTGATAAAGGGAGGTTCTCCCGAAAGCTTGTCAATCCAAAATTCTGTTAGTCCAATAAAAAAGGTATTATAAGATATTAATTTTGTTTGTTATTTTACATCTATATCACTGGACTAATACAGCTACAATCTTAACTCTATAAATATATATATATATAGAGTTTGACGGAGACAGATTGCACTCTCAGTGACATTTTTGTAAATGAAGAAATTCAGTGTTTATTGATCAATAAACACTGAATTCCTTCATTTGAAAAAACGTCCCTGAGAGTGCAATCTGTCTCCGTCAAACTGTAGGTAATTTTCATTCTTGTATGTGTACCCAGCTCTAAGCTCATATATATATATATATATATATATATATATATCCAAGATGAAGGTTGGCACTAACAGCTCAAACTTGCTGTGTGCTAGGCTAAATCTTCCATATATTGTCCAAAGGCAAGCACTCACAGGACTTCTGAATAGTGAAAACATACTTTATTGTTTGACGATGACTGACCGGACTGATACATTGAACAATAAAGTATGTTTCAGCTATTCAGAAGTCACGTGAGTTCTTGCCTTTGGTTAATATATATATATATATATATATATATATATATACAGTAATGTGCAAAAGTTTTCGGCAGCTGTGAAAAAATGATGTAAAGTAAGATTGCCTTCAAAAATACACATGTTAATCATTTGTATTCATCAATTAACAAAATGCATAAAGAGTGAATAGAATTAAAATGCATCAACATTATTAGTTGTTACAAAAAGTCACACAAAAAAATCCCCATTGTGAAAGGTTCCTTATTGCTCTCTTTTCTAGCTTTCAGCCCAGAGTGAGACACAAAGCTTTCCACTCAGATAATGCTAATTTTTATGCAGTTTAATATGAGATTTTGTCAAGCCCTGCAGCCTTTCAGCTGTTGTTGTACTACAGCTCCCATTATCCTCAGCTGGCCAGAGAATGATAAGAATTGTTGTCTAACAACGGATGAGAGTCACAGGTTAAACACGTGTGAGATATATATATATATATATATATATATATATATATATATATATATATATACATATAAAGTATACTCAGCCTGGGCTTTATGTATCTCTAGGGGACGTGCACCTTATTTACATTAATATTTGTTTTAATATTGGTGTGCCATTGTTTATATCCATTTCTATACATATATACAGGGCTTAAAATTTGAAGTCCTTTGCCAGATCCAAAAAGTTACTCGCCACTGCAAGCCATAGCATACCCACCAGGGCTGAATTTCTACTCGCCAGAGCTAAATTTTCACTTGCCATTGGCTAGTGGCGAGTGGAAATTTTGAGCCCTGATATATATATATATAGTTGTAAAAGTTTTGGATGCAACATCACACAAAAATTAATTCTTTGTACTGCATACCTATTTTATTTTTGGCAACCCTCACTCCTGACAACTTTAGATACAAATGTAGAATTAGCTTATGACTGTATGCATGCAGAGCTGTGACCTTCATAACTGGCTCCAACATCCCTAGATGGATTTGTAAGGAGGCTATGGCTGAATGTTTTAGTTCCCACAAATTAGTCAAAATATAACTTATTAAAACCCTCCTCCGTTTCTCTCAAGCACTTAAGATTGCAAAATATAAATAGGAAAACACCAGGGGTTGTGTGGGGGTAGTGGGGAGGGAGAGAACAGACATAGTTTCCTCTGAGTCATCTAAAAACTAATTTTACAGATACAGACATTAAAAATATAAAACCATGCACAGCAATTACCATTTGGTGGTCACAGCTGATACATCTGTCATCCTGTGTTCATGTATTTCCTTACTCTTGGAAAAACTTAATGTAGCAACTGGTGAATGTAATACTGTAAGTTGCAGCTTAGAAACATACTGGGGGTTATGCACTAAACCATGATAAAGTGGTGATAAAAGGGAGATGACTTCTCCAGTGATATCACAGTTCCTATGTTATTTTACTGAGCCTATGCACGCAGATCTCTAAAGTTGGAGAAATCTTAATGCATTGACTCCATAGAATAATAAGAACTGGAGAAGTGTTATCACTGGAGAAGTCTTCCACGCTTATCACCTCTTTATCATGTCTTAGTGCGTCTCCCCCACTTAATATTAGGTCTAGGGTCAGATTTCCCAATAAGCAACTGTGTAAAGCTCCATATTTTGAGGGGCACCTCAGCTGTGTTGGCCAAACCCACATTCTGAATTGTGGGTGTGGCCACATCAATCCCAGTGCCCCTGCCCCAGTTTATATACCCCTTTACAGGCTATTAACCCTACTTAACCCTTTGGATTCTATAGAGATCACTAATGCATTGCAAAAGATTTTTTTGTTCTTGCTTTTGATAGGACAAAGGAGTTTTCTGTGCCAGGAAACAGAGGATAGGGGCAGGGTCATGTGAGAAGAGGTGGTGTGGTCATGGGTGGAGTTAAGGCCGCCTAGTGTGCCATGCCTAGGTGCACCTAGGATGTAAATCTGGCCCTGATTAACACTGGATTTACATTTTAGGGAAGGCGTTAGACATGAGAGATTTGTTCATAGACTGATTTGATGGCGGTCTAAGCTTGTACACTGCATCTTGTGATCATCTGAATACTCCCACCCACATACCTTAATGGACAGCCAGAAGCTTGGACAAGAAGGTTCTCGGTTATGATATGCAGCAAACGAGAAGAAAAAGAAAGGGGGGCACTCCCAGTGTGATACAGCTTCAAGTAATATCAATTACCTCCCCATCACCATTGGAATCTTACTCAAAAGGAAGGTGGCTGAATATGACACATAGATGTCAATCAGCATAAACATCTTTGGGGATTTTCACAGCTGTTCCCCTACAGCAACAATTTCCTCCTTCTCTGAAGCTTAGATGGATACAAAAGGCAGCTCCTCTCCAAACGACCACTTCAATGGTAGAAGAATGCAATGTGTATACCCACAAAAAAACAAACAGAGGGATCCAATAGTGCCTTATCCGAGTACATTCAAATACATTCAATACATTTTTTATTTTATACATTCACACTTATACATTGTTGGTAACCAGCCATACGATTGTAACCACCTCTTAAAACATCCAGAGTACTTTACCCTTCTCTGTTTGGGTTCTTGTCCTCAGGAGCTGTAACCACTGTATGATCCATTAGAAAATCAAAAATAATCCACTGGAGAATCGAAGAATGGAATGGATAATCCAAATGATTGAATTACTGGTCTCCCTACTAACCATATAGCTCCTCCTCAATCAGTTCTTAATTCAGCCACCAGAATACTCTTCCTCTCCTCCAGGACAGTACTCACCCCACCACTCCTAAAATCACTGTCATGGCTTCCCATAAAGCAGCGTATCACATTCAAAATCCTCCTCATCACCTTCAAGGCTCTCCATCACTTGTCCCCGCCTTATATCTCATCTTTGATGTCCCACCATATTCCTGCACGTCCACTACGCAGCACACATGCGACTCACTGCCCCTTTAACCACTATCGCTGTTTCACGATTGAAAGCTTTTGCACATGCTGCCCCCTACCTCTGGAACTCCCTACCACCCAGTATTCACCAAGCATCAATCCTCAACAATTTTAAATCTAAAGTAAAAGATCACCTTTTATCTCTAGCAACAGCATAATATGGAAACATTATCATTATTATCATAAGCCAAACACTGCACTTCCTCCTCTACCAGCTTGTATCTGTATGTCACCCATACTATGCTTAGATTGTAAGCTCTACGGGGCAGGGACCTCTTATCCTAATGTATACTCACCTGTCATTCCCCTTATGACTGCCTATATAAGCACTTAATCACTGCACTTATTGTACCCCTGCTATATTAAATGTTATCTGTAAAGTGCCAAGTACACCGGTTGGCACTATAAAAATAAAAATATACAACACAATACAATACAAAATATAAATTATAAAAAATAAAATGAAAATAAGAATAAAAATAAAATGAAAATAAAAATTGAAAGTAGCCGTTCCTCTAAAAGAACTTTTATTGAACAAATTATACTGATATAGGCTAAGGGGACACGTTTCACAGCTCTAGTCACAGCTTTATGAACCTATTACAGCCTAAATAGTGTTAAAAACAATTGAAACAAAGATAAAAAAAAATAGAAAACGGCTACAAACAAACGTTTGTTTTTTTGATTGTTCACTCAAAAATTCAAATAAAATACGGAATTGCATATTGCTGAATCTAAACCTCCCAACAGGACTTTCAGACTATAGTCAACTATATCAACCCTCAGTGTGCCGGATAGAAGCCCTACCACTCGATAGTGATACGCATCACTCCATCCCATTGGAGCAACACAGAACATAATATCTATGTGGAAAACAGACATATAATTTGAAGGCAACAATGCCATCACTGTGATACCACTACAACATCACAATAATATTGTGATACTGCTACTATGTGATAATACTTGCCGATGTTCGTAGGACATAGTTGTGGACTGTGCTTGAACAATACACAGCCCACACCATATCCTGCTAAATCATCCATAACATATAGACTATATTCAACAAACAATCTTTCAAATAAAATATGGAAAGACAAGAGGTATGTCTGCTACCAGATCTCTATTCCAGTATAAACTATACGGATCCCTGATCCGGTACCAGACACAAAGTTAAATCTACCTTACTTGAGACAAGAGGAAAACTCTTTAAATTAACCATTCAAGTATCAAATTCATTTATTATTAAGAATAGTATAGAATTCTACGTCACTATCTTCACACATCAATATAGTTACTTATATGATGGTAAAATGTTAGAAATATGTCTCAAAAATACCATTAAACATAACCCCCCAAATATCTCATTGAAATCCGACTACATTAACTATCCGATTGTCGGAAAGAATATATTCTGCACAACAATATGGTAATACATGGCCTACCACCACCCGGAATAGCCCCCCCAAAAATTCAACCCAATTTAGAATCCGACCATAATTACTTATATGATGGTAGGATGTTAATATTAGAAATATGTCTCCAAAAAACATTAAACATAACCCCCTGATCTCTAATTGAAATCCAGCTACATTAACTCTACTCCACAACAATATGGCAATACATGACCTACCACTACCTGGAATAGCCTCACCAAAAATTCAATCTAGTTTAGAATCCGATCATATTAACCCTCTATATGCTGGGGGACGCTATACCACCCATTATATAATAATACGCATCACTCTATCACCCGGAGTGATACAAGGCATAAAATAAACATATTGCTGAATCAAAACCTCCCAAAAGGACTTTTGGACCATATCAACTATCTGTGTGCCGGATAGAAGCCCTACCACTCGATAGTGATACACATCACTTCATCACACCAAGCAATACAGAACATAATATCTATGTGTGAAATAGACAGATAATTCGAAGGCAACAATGACATCACTGTGATATCACTACAACATCACAATAATATTGTGATACTGCTACAATATGATAATACTTGCAGATGTTCACAGGACATAGGTGGGGACCATACTTCAACAATACACAACCCACACCATATCCCGCTAAATCATCCATAACAAATGGACTATATCTCAACAAACAATCTTTATTCAAAACTCAAACAATGATGACTCTAGGGACCTCCTTAGGGTAAAAGAAAAAGGCAAAGTGATACACTGATGGATCGAGAACAATTTAAAATATCTATTAATCTATTAAGGTCCAAAAAACATAAGATATAACAATCCCCAGAAATAAGTAGAGATACCCCCTATACATACCTGTATTATCAACACAATTGAACATACAGATACATAACCCATTTATAAAAAACAATTGTCGGTGTGTTAAGAGCACACCCACCTTAGGCCGATAGCAATAATGGCACAGAACAACACAGAATGGCACAGAACAACACAGTAACATTACATGTTCCTCATGTTATACTAAATGTATCTATACTTCTGTTATATATATTTGTATGTTTTCCCTATAATACAATCTTTCTATTGATGAAGTGATGTGAAAGAATGGATGATATTAAATATTATATTAAACGATAGTGCTGTAATGGAAATTAATTTGATGAAATAAATAAATGAAAATATATATAATGAAATAAAATGAGAAAACAAATATGTGATTGTGATCTGTTGTAATCGTCAGTGCCTGTGAGCTACACTGAATAGATAACTCATGTCTTATTAAAGGGATAGTAATACTTAGTTTTCTATTTATTATATTTTGTTGGCATTAAAAGAAACATGAAGAACGATATAAGTCTTATCTCTCAAACCGTTATGGTTTGAGAGCTATTCACAAGCAAAGTTTCCCCTCCCGCCCCTTTTACCTAGTGTAAGCCATCTCTTCTCAGATGTGGAATCCAGTCCATAGACAAGACAGATAACAGAAGGGGACAATCTTCTCTCTATGAGAACAATGAAAGCCCTGCCCCCCTTGACAGGTTTTTCAGGTTTTTCCCTTATCTTAATTGAAGATTGTCCCTCTCTGCAGTCTACCTGGGCACCTCCCTTCTTCTCTAGCTGAGCAGTGTGACATCAGTAAAAGGGGTGGGAGGGGGATACTTTGTCATTGAATTACTCTTGAACTACAACTCTGACAGAATTGAAATAACACTCTCCAAAGTCCAAATACTATGATGATTAATTAGAGCTGCTTTTATTATGAAACATTACTATCCCCTTAAATGAACTCCCTATCAAAATGTAGTTGTGAATGTTGTGTGTGTTCTCCTAAAAATATGCTGTTATTAAATTGAGTTGTGCTAAAAATAAAAAATATGTGCTATGTATGTGAAATCACTATGTACTTAAAAGATCTATCCTATATAATAATTCGCTAAGTTGTGTGTAACGTCCGACATGCGCAGTAGACACTGCTGCGCGTGCGGCAGTCATGCGCAGTAGAGACTGCCCGTGCCGCAGCTGATACAAAGCTGGGCACTCCGAAGGAGTGTCCAGCTCTGTATCAGCCGAGGCGCGGGCAGTCTCCACTGCGTGTGACTGCCCCGCGACCGGCTGCCAGAGGCACTGTGGCCCGTGTAACGGGCTGTTCAACTAGTATAGCTATAAATAATTAATTCATAAATGTATTAATGTTATATCCCTACTAAGTGAATTTATCAAACCACTCAATGCTTTTTCATCCCTAAAAAACACCATATATTTACCGAAAAGTATATACAGTTTCATTATGACCCTTTGGATATACAATTTCCAATCAGAAAATCCAATAGGATTCTCTCATCGCAAACCTTTTATATCTATCCTCATTAGATGAAAAGGCTATATGCAGGGGCGTTTCTAGTTTCCAAAAAGATCTGGGGCTCCAGCCCACAGCAAAATTCAACAGAGTGCCGGCCACCAGTGGTAGTGATGATAACGCTGTAGTGAGGAGTGGGTTATCCTTTCACAACATATATGTTTAGTTTACTAATCTAATTATAATGCAATGCAAACAGTTAAGAAGTAAGCCATTTTACGTTCAACTCTTACCATTGTTTTTTGTTCTAACTGAAGATATTGTGGAGCAAACCAACTGTACCACAGGGAACAAATCAAAATTCCTGTTAAATTAAAAAAGGGATTTTAAGAATTTGTATTTGTCCCCTATTGTGTAGTTGGTTTACTCCAGAATAAAACCAGGTAGCTTTAATACATATGGGCCATTGATGTAACTGAATAAATTATCAAGAACAACACCAAAGTATTTTATTTACACAGATAATGTATAAACAAATATAATGATGTTTTAAACAAACATTAATGTAAGTTGTATTGCTGTGGAACAATGTGATACACATCTATATACAAACCACACAGTCTGATCTCCTAAAAAGAGGGACACCAGGGTGTGAAAGAGGGACAGAGGGTTTTGGGCTTTAAAGAGGGACTGTCCCTCCTAAAAAGGAACACTTGGGAGGTATGCTGATACCCAGCATTGTTCCATTGCCCACTGGTAGCCATAGAACCCCTCATACACTGCCTTATAACCTTGCGCTTCTAGCCCCTAGTAGCCACCCATCCACTGTCTGACACTCCAGTGGTTTGCCACTGGTAGCACTAGGCCCACACATGGACTGATATCTCAGTCTTCTTCTACTGGCAACTGGCAGCCATAGAACCACACATATATTGTCTGATACTCCCGCATTGTTTCACTGGTTACTGGTATCCATAGAACCACACATACACTGTGTGATACCCCATCAATGTTTCACTGGTTACCTGTAGCCAGTCAGACACTGTCTGATTGCCAGCATTTTTCCATTGGCCACCGGTAGCCACAGAACAACACACATACACTTTATGCCACAGCCTTGTTCCACTGGCCACTGGTAGCCACAGATTCCCCATATACACTATGTGACCCCCACCAGCTTTGTTCCCCTGCCCACTGGTAGCCACAGATTCCCCACATTCACTGATAACATGCCTGAAGAAGAGACCTAAGGTCTTGAAAACTTGCATTCTAAACCTGCTTAGTTAGCCAATTAAAGGTATCAAAAGCTATATTTGCCTCTAGATTCCCCAAATACACTGTGTTACCCCACCAGCCTTCTGCAACTGCCTACTGGTTGCCACAGATTCCTCTTATACATTGTGCATCCCCACCAGCCTTGTTCTCCTGCCCACTGGAAGCCACAGATTCCCCACACACTATGTGCCCCCCACTGTGTCCCTCTGCCCACTGGTATCCACAGATTCCTCACATACACTATGTGATTCCCAACTGCATTTACCCCTGCCCACTGGTATCCACAGATTCCATACATACAGTATGAGACCCCCCCAAACCAACCTTATTCCCCTAACCACTGGTAGCCACAGATTCTCTACATACACTATATGACCCACCCCTAGCCTTGTTCCCCTGCCCACTGGTAGCTACTGATTCCCCACATACACTGTGGACCCCTCCAGCCTTATTATCCTGGGCACTGGAAGCCACAGATTCTACACATACACTATATGACCCCCACCATCCTGATTCCAGTGCCCACTGGTAACCACTGATTCCCTGCATAAACTGTGTGAACCACCAGCCTTATTCCCCTGCCCACTGGTAGCCAGCCCACAAATTCTCCACATATACAATGTGACACCCACCAGCCTCGTTTACCTGTCACTGGTAACCATATATTTCCCCCATCTATACTGTGCCTCATACCTTCTCTTCTGCTCTGCCCCATTCTGCTTTCTGTTTCAGTGTAGAGCCATGGGCTCCACACTGCATCCACTGGTACTTTGGGTGCATGTTGATGACCTCATCTCAAAGCACCAGGAAGTGCTAGAAGAGTCAGTGTGGCTTTGTGCTGAAGCTGAAAAAAAGAGTGAGGCAGCAGCCTACTGTTCCATGCTATATATGCCCAAAAGTTGCTGTGCACACCTCCTGCTGAGTGAGTCTGCTGATTGCTGATGGCCTGACATTTGGGGCTGTCCACTGACACACTCGGGGCTTCAGCCCCCTTAGCCCACCCCTAGCGACGCTCCTGGCTATATTCTCAAAAGGTATAACCTTTAAATAATCCACTTTACTGTTATGTTTCCCTAGAAAATTTCTAGAGACACTGTGGTGGAGAAACCCACCCATTAAATTTCTTCTGTGCTGCCCTACCCGTGTTCTCAATTTACAAGTGGTGCGCCCCACATATTGTGTGCCGCACCCGCATGATAATAAGTATATTAGAAATTAGGTCCCACAATTCATCATTGTTTTTATCTCTAATTTCTCAGAAGTAGCTGCCGAAACAGACTTTAGTGCCATTATCAATACAAGTCATACAGTTTCTTATACCACATTTGTATGCCCATCTATAGTAATTTTCATTTGTTGACCCTTTTCAATTACTGGCTGTCTACACCTTGTAGACAACTGTCTTGATGGAGCTATCACATTTTTTACATTGAGGGCTCTCCTAAAAATTACTATTGACTAATTAGGAATAATGTCTGAAAAAAGAGGATCTCTCTGTAGGACACCCCAGTGTTTTTTAATATATCAATCAAAGGATGTGTTTTATTGTTAAACTTAGTAATTTAAACTGGAAAACTATCATGTTCCTTTTTCATTATGTCTTTCTTTCTTTCTTTGTTCTGTATTATTCGATCTTTTCAAATCACTGTCCCTCTTGCATGAATCTGTTATTAATCTGTAGGGAAATTAATGAAAATCTATTCATTAAGATCTTAGATTGTACTTCAAAATCCACTTTTCTTGTGCAATTTCAATTTATTCATGCAAACTAACCATAGGGGGCATTATAAAGCCATTTCTTATGATGACAACTGGTATAGGGCAGATAGCTGTTTACATCCACTGGCTTAAAGAAAGTTCTAGAAATAAACTTTCTTTCCTGGTATTCCTATTAACTGTAGATCTAAAAATTCGGTAGTTGACTTATTCACAGTTTGAGTACATGAAATGTTCCAAGAATTATTACCCATATCTCTCACAAAACCATCGATTCCCCCAACATATCATAAGAATATCATCTATGAACTGATGATAGAACACCAGATCCATTCCCAGTTACCCAGCCTGAAAGATCTTAAATTTCTCAAAATAACCCATAAATAAGTTGGTGTAACTGGGCGCAAATCTGGCGCCAATCAACGTCTCTTTAGTTTGAAGATAGATCTGCTAGTTGAACTCGAAGAAATTACGAGATAGAGTCAATTCTATGTCTTTCAAAATAAACTAAGTCTGGCTTGTAGGCATCAAGAGATCCTCCATTAGAAAATGTCTCGAGGCCTTCATGAGGAATGTTAGAATATAGTGCTGTTACATCCATACTCACCAGGTATCCTTTAATATGTCTAACAGATGGGCTGAATCTCTAAGGTAATAGTCCAGACCAAGCACCAGCCTTTGCAAGTGGAAATCAAAGTATGCCAATAAATTATATGTGAGGGAGCCTAACCGGATATTATGGGTCGACTGGGTGGATTCCAAATGGACTTGTGTACTTTAGGCAAGTGGTAATATAAAGTCATAGATGGTTCATGTCCATATATAAAGTCCCTCTCCAGGTAACCCAGAATACCTCTAGCATAAGCCCTTCAACCAGCAACAGTATATCTTTCCTATACATCACAGTCAAAACATTTTCTAATGGAGGATCTCTTGATGTCTACAAGTCAGATTGAGTTTATTTTGAAAACCATGCCTTACCATAGCTTTAATCCTTTGTTTGCCTCTGACCTCCGCTCATCCCCTCAGTCTACCTGCCTGTGTCTTTGTAAATATTGAAGCTGAACTTAAAGACACAGGCACACAGACTGACTGAGGGGATGAACAGAGGTTGGAGGTACACAAAGGATTAAAGCTATGGTAAAGTATGCGGGTCCTCTGTGCGTGCCGTGTTGGTGGGTACTATATTTTTGTTTGGAGGCATGGATGTGCTTGTTGGGTTAAATATAGCGAACAAACAAATGCGTCCAATCGACAGTTAAGGAGGCGAGATAAG
Source organism: Rhinophrynus dorsalis (assembly GCA_037306005.1). NCBI lineage: Eukaryota > Metazoa > Chordata > Amphibia > Anura > Rhinophrynidae > Rhinophrynus > Rhinophrynus dorsalis. The sequence goes on along the minus strand of CM074719.1, from coordinate 586,905,423 downwards.
AATCTTATGCTTTTGATCCAGAGCGAGAATTTCATGCCTCCCTTTTCATCCCAGTGACATGTTTAATGTGCCATTTACATGCACGCTATTTTGTCTGAAACTTTTTAAAAGTGAACTGCGTTGCCCATACGACTGGGCCACACTGTGCAGCTTGGGGGACTGCTAGACTATTCTATGGTGATTCTCACTGTAGAGATTTTCAAAGGAGTAGCAGGCCCCCCTTCCCACTCCTGTGAAAATTTCCTCTCTTGACTCGCTGCCTGCCATAATCTTTGCCCCCCTGCTACCCCAGACGGACAGCGAATCAGGAACCCTTATATATATATTATTGAGTTTTAGCTAAGAAATCATTTTTAAAATGCTTGATAGGAGTACATGATATTTAACCCGTAAATGCCAGGTGACATGCCAGGACTGTCACAGGACAAATGACTGTCTTGGCATGTCAAAGCCTTAGGTGCACTGCGATCATGCCAGGGAGGCTGAAACTAACTCCACTGGAGCAGTCAGTTTCAACCATCCCCCGGTGGTACCACATGTGATTGTTACCACGTCTCAGAGGGCCAGTACCCCCTAAAAAGGGACATTTGGAAGGTATGAATTACAGTTCATACCTTTTACCCAGTCCCTGTTAAAAATGAACCAGTTGAGAACAAATTATCACAGGATAATGTGAAAGCATATAAAACTGTTATTTTTTTATTATTTGTTTCCATGTTTTATATCATTATCAAATCATAAATATAAATGTGGCATCAAAAGAAAGCTCTGCTTATGCTTAAAAAATGGTATGCAATTTGTGTGGAGTAAATGAATTAGAGGAAAAATATGGTTGAACAGAGGCATACTAAAAAGCCTTATATTGCTCGTGTCTAGTTAAGGTGATAATGGCCATATTTATAAAGGCAAACTGGAGTTATTCTGGAGTAAACCAACTGCACCAAGAGGATAAATAAAAATTCCTGTTATATTAAATTGGGCTTTTAACCCCTTGAATGTTAGAGAGGTCTCCAATGCTTTGTAAATCAATGCATTGGAGACCTCTCTAGCATTCAAGGGATTAAAATACTCTATTCAAGTGCATGGGAATTTAGGAATTTTTATTCGTCCCCTGTGGTACAGTTGGTTTACTCCAGAATAACCCAGTATGCCTTTATAAATATAGACCAGTGTCCTTTTACTAGGTTCACTTTTAAAAAGTCACATACGAAATAGTGTGCGACTACAGGGAGCAGTCATCATGTTGCCTTGATTAAAAGGGCGACATGAGAATCTCACATTGCAGGACAGCGCTAGATTCTCAAGTCATGCCTTTAAAAGGCTCCTTCAAGTCCCATCATCCTTAGCACCCGATTTACAAAGCCCAGTGCTGAACAGTAGCTCTGGCCTCTCTCCCCCTTCTCTGCGTGTTCTGCTCCTCCCTGTCATTCTACACGCAGAGAAGGGGGAGAGAGAGGCCAGAGCAACTTACTTGAGTGATGTTACATGTTCAATTTACACTTCAGTTAAGTAACTCTATGTATAAACTTTAACCACTGTCTGCCATGTATTTGCGGGGTTTTAATACCTATGTCTCGTAGTTATTTCAGTTTAGATAGTTCAGTTTATTTGCTGTTCAGCACTGGGCTCTTTAAAACAGGTGCTAAGGATGATGGGACTTGAGGGCAGCGTTTGAAGGCACGAGAATCTAGCGATGTCCTGCAATGCGAGATTCTAATGTCGCCCTTTTAATCAAGGCGACATGATGACTGCTCTCTGTAGTCGCATGCTATTTTACATGCAATTTTTAAAAGGATACCCTTTTACCCATCCAGGTGCACATAAAAGTAAATGTGTTTATTTAGATATCATTGTGGAAGAGGCATCCCTCATGCTGGTACATTGAGTCTCGTAGAAGAATGAAGCATATGTTTAGCAAACTTGGCTGCATTTACCTGCATGCCTTACCTAATTATACTTCTTCATCTGACCTTGTCAAGCGGAACGATCCGTGGGGACCTAAAGATGAGTAATCCTATTGATTTAACCCTTTGAGTGTCAGTGAGGTATCCAGTGTACATCCTGATCAAGCATGTGTGATTGATTTTTTTTTTTTTGATAATTTTTCTTTTTAAATTAGTTTTTTGTTTTGGAAGATTAATGTTTCAATTGAAAGTATTATTGAATTGGTTAAAACTTTAATCGATTAATTAAAACAAATACCAAATATGGCCCTTGTTCTCTGCTAGCTTGAAGACTATGTGGAAGTTTTATAAAAACATTCTAAGTGTGCATTTAAAGGGATAGTAATGTTTCACAAAAACTGCAGCTCCAATTAATCTTCATAGTATTTGGGCCATGGAGAGTGTTATTTCAATGCTGTCAGAGTTGACGTTCAAGAATAATTGAATGATAAACTATCCCTCTCCCTCCCCTGTTACCTAGTGTAAGCCACCTCCCCTCAGGTGTGGAATCTGGTTCTTGAGGGGGACCCTTTAAATATAATGTTTGTAATGCTCTAGGGTCCCAGTGTGTGCAATTAAAAACAGAAGACATACAACTGATTAAAAGATATAAATGGAGGACTTACCTGGTATAAAGAAACTCTGTAGGTCTGCATTGAGTGGGTACCTGTGCAGTAGGACTGTGGACCCCCTCCCTATAGGTAAAATATTCCCACCCCTGCAGGCCATGTGAGGATTAATTAATTACAGACAGGGTACATGTAAACCAAAACAGGCCAATAGCCTTGTCCTTAAAGGACAATAGATAAAAAAATAAGAAATGTAGAGTAATAAGACTTTTGTGTGTAACATTAGTGATTAAATGGAATAAATGAGAAGCAGTTAGAATGACCAAAGGAGAAGCGCAAAACAAGAACAAAGGAAAGAAAAGCTCACAGCGCTAACCCACCATAACATCCTATATAATAATTTGCTAAATCGTGTGTAACGCCGCGACTTGCGCAGTAGACACTGCTGCTCGTGCAGCAGCCATGCACAGTAGAGACTGGCCGCGCCACGGCTGATACAGAGCTGGGCGCTCCAAAGGAGTGTCCAGCTCTGTATCAGCCGTGGTGCGAGCAGTCTCTACTGCGCGTGACTGCCCCGCGACCGGGTGGCAGTGGCACTGTGGCCCGTGTAACGGGCTGTTCAACTAGTATTCATATAATTGATAAAATGTAAATGAAAATGAGGAGATGAATGAATGGATAGCAGCAAGGAATGAGTGGGTTCTCCAGTACCCCAGATAAAGACACACCTGCACTCCTCTATACAAGGTACAAATGTGTGTCCTGTAGTGGGCATATATAATACTTCTTAGTAAATAAGTGAGGATTTAGTTTCACACACATGAATAACGCACAAACAATAAACACACATATGCAACACACATACCATACAACATACAAGTGTACAACACACATGTGCAAAACACACACACAATAAACACCCACACACTGAACACACAAAAACATACACCCACCTCAATACGCATAGCACACACACATTCATAATACACCACAACACACACAAAACACACACACAACACACAAGCAATACACATATGCAAAACATACGCACAACACACATATACACACAATACACACACGCACAACACACATGCACAGCACACAAACACTACACACACATGCAGTACACACCATGCATTCACGCATAATACACCACAACACACAATACACACACTTGTGCAAGACACACAACACACATGCTCAATATACATACATGCAATACACACATGCATGCAAAACACACAATACACACAAACGTACAACACACACAACACACAAACACAATACATAAACACATACGCAGATTCAACAATTCAGTCATTAAGAACAATGTCCCCTTTCTGGATTTATCTGGATGTCATAGAAAAATAATCCGACACGTAAATCCACTGATATTTTTTTAACCCTATTACTACCATACAGGTATCACATTCTGTGTTTATTTAGTCATGTATACAACTGCATGGGAGGGCTTATTTATTTTAATAACTGGAGGGCAAAGCCGTGTTGATATTGCTAGTTTCTTTATAAATACATTGAGCCAGAATTCATATTTGGAAAAGTCCATTTCATCTCCACTCTTCAAAAAAGTCAACTGACTGGAGTTGGCACTAGACAAAATGATGGAGATTTATAAAAACTGTTCGTAGCACTTTTTAAGGAACCGACTTTAGTCACAGCAACTGACGATAACATCAGGGCTGATTTATAAATTATTTAATGCATTTTTATAAATATGGTGTTATTACTCTGATGTTAACACCTGGAATGCTTAAGGACAACATATACCTGGCATTGAGATTCTGGTGAAAATTCTGTCACAAAATTCACTTTGATTCAAATCAGACTTTTAACTCATTGAATGCTAAATAGATCTCCCATGCATTGCTCATTGGCAAATCACTTCCAGAGCTTATTTTTCAAGGAATAGTATTAGTTCATAACCCTTAATAACTCTACTTGAGAGTGATATGAATTAGGCAACGCCAATGTTCTTATCATATCAGTGATTCTGAGACAGAAAACAGAATTTATTAAGCTACACTGACAAGGAGCAGCATAGTGAATGTCATTTCAGTTGTGTTTTGACATGAAGCAGTCAGTTAATCAACCATCTGTATTTGTAATGACAGGATGGCTAGTGTTAAAGGGATAGTAATACTTCATTTTAACTTTATTTTATTTTGTAGGCATTAAAAAAATATGAAGAATGATATAAGTCTTATCTCTCAAACCTTTATGGTTTGAGAGATATTCACAAGCAAAGTTTCCCCTCCCGCCCCTTTTACCTAGTGTAAGCCATCTCTTCTCAGATGTGGAATCCAGTCCATAGACCAGACAGATAACAGAAGGGGACAATCTTATTCCTATGAGAACAATTAAAGCCCTGCCCCCCTTGACAAGCTTTTCAGGTTTTTTCCCTTATCTTAATTGAAGATTGTCCCTCTCTGCAGTCTACCTGGGCACCTCCCTTCTGCTCTGGCTGAGCAGTGTTACATCAGTAAAAGGGACGGGAGGGGGATACTTTGTCATTGAATTACTCTTGAACTACAACTCTGACAGAATTGAAATAACACCCTCCAAAGTCCAAATACTATGATGATTAATTAGAGCTGCTTTTATTATGAAACATTACTATCCCTTTAACTCCTTAGATGCTTTAAAGGTCATCAATGTACAACAAAGCAATGTGTTTGAGGTCTATAACAAGGGGTTAATGAGGCTGATATGAAATGAGCTGGAGTCCTAAGAGAAGGAGAGACATGGGCACACTGAGATCTCATTGTGAATCAAATACATGTAGTGAATATAGAAAGTTGGGTGCAGCGTTTCAGTCCCCTACATTAAGACCTTTGTCAGGGTGAAGAAAAGAACCAAGTGCTGATATACTAAGAAACAGTGATGCCATCCAGGAGCAAACCAAACTGGGGGCAAAAATGATCACAGTCCCCAGTGTTATAAAAAGTACTTTTTAACCATTTGAGTGCCAGAGGGGTACGCAGCGTATTGCAGAGCCATGCGTTATGTAACCCTCTGGAACTCAACGGGTTAACCCCCTTGAATGTTAAACACAATGCGTTGGAGACCTGTCTAGCTTTCAAGGGATTAAAAACTCAATTTAAATCAATGGGAAATTGTGCATTTCATTTAAAGTGGAACTTTCTTGCTGCAATAAGTTCTGCCAAATTAATTGTTAGTAGCTTCTTATTCATGTAAATAGCATAATAACCGGCATGAGCTGGAATCACAACATCGTGTACAACATGCATCAGTGGGACAACTCAGACATCCTGCGGAAGAGTGATCTGTGAGCCTGTGCCGTCTGCCCCTACCTGTACAATAAGGTATAATGCAACTCCCCCTTTTGGGAGATAACCTAGCAGCGTACAGGCAGGGACAGACAGTGCAAGAGCACAGATGCCTCTTCAGGCAACATGTCTGCACTGTCCCACTGATGTAAGTTGCATATGATGTTATGATTCCAACTAATGCTGGCACTTAAACAACATTATTACGCTATTTCAATGAATAAGATGCTACTAACAATTAAAGGGTTAGTAATGTCCAAAAAAAAGTTTTTTTGCATTTAGAAGAGCTTAAAAAGCTGAGCTAAATGCAAAAAAAGTATCTCTCAAACCGCTATGGTTTGAGAGATACAGACATTTAAAGTTTGATGACTCTTACTGACAGCTGTAAAGCTGTCAGCAAGAGATCCATGTCGACACGGAGGTGCTTGAGTAGAGCCGCAATCTCGTTAGTTACAACGAATCCCTTCATTGGAATGGTCTAAAACGTGTGCTTGCAAACCAGGCACACATTTTAGACTAATGACTAGCTTGGTAATCGATGTCTTATCTTTAAAAAATAGCAGACTGTAAAGAAATCCTTGCCATTTGGGGACTGACGGACAGGTTAGTGCGACCTGCACCATCAGTCCCTTCCGGTAACCTTAAGGTACACTGCGGTACTACTCAATAGAGACCTGGACTGACAGCGCAGGCATGCAGACAAGGTGTCTGAACTTTAGTCTGGGTTCTGGTCTCCAAACGGAAAGGATTTCTTTATATTCTTTATATTCTGCTATTTTTTAAAGTTAGTCGCCAGGCGTTTAATGAATGCATGGACACTTATTAAGATCTGAAAGTTCCGCTTTAAAATAATTGTGATGGACAATAAAATACAAGAGTGATATCACGAAACTGATATAGGTCAGGATTGTTTTAACATTACCTTCTCAGCAGCCTGCACTCACTCATTATGTTGTATAGAGGTATACAAGCTGTTCACATCAAGGATGACTAATATAGGATTAAGGCCAACAGCACAACGTATCTTAATGCCCATTGTTATGAACATAAATAACATAGGTAGTTATTAGTCAAAGTACAGGGAAAGCAGTATATAAAAGATGCTGCTATTTTACGGACCTTTTCCCCACTGATGATAGTCAGGTATTCATGAAATGATCAATAGTATTTCCCTGCCTTTCCTTGCAGGGAAATGATGGGAACATGATGTTATTCCAGAAATATATACAAATACAATGTGTATGCATGTGTTTGCCCCCACTGCCTAAGCTGGTGGATGGAATTTCCAGATCTGTCCATCACTCAATGATGAATAAGAAATGGCCAGAACTGACCTGTCCATTTTGGAATATTTGAATGGCTAATAAACTAGCAAATGTGGTGCACAATGAATTCTACCCTTAATCTTCAAAACTGATTTCTATAGAAAAGAATCCAAATAAATTGCAAAAAATCTAAGAATAATTGATTTATCTTTGTATAAAATATGGCCCATAAACAGATAAAGGGATAACAGAGAGAGAGAGACAGAGAGATACCATGAGTATTAATATATGTATTTCTCTTTTGAGATCAGATAGAAGCTGCTCCATGCTGCACTCTCAGTTTCATGTTGATTTAGACACGCGAACATGTAATAGTGGAGAGTAACACACTGCAGGCAGATCATGGCTGGCTGGGTGGTATGGTGTTATATCACTCTAAACAAACGTCCATTATGGTTGATTCTGATATGTATGTATCAAAATGTAAGTGGAAATTTGGTTCACTGTAAGGGGATGTGGCTGGAGGCAGGTGGCTTAAAATCTCCTGGTGGGAATTCAGGACCCCATCTGATGACCCCATCTACTGATCTCCCATCAACAGAGGCAATGCAGAGGCGCAAGAGAGCTCCCATGCTTCTATTCCACCTGGAACACCCAGGTAGGCGTAGATGGGCAATAGGTATCTCTCACATGTCAAGGAAAGAAAGCCTCCCATACTGATGTGAGAGGATTTGCCAATCCTGCCCACTCTTACCCAACTAGACGTACGATGGAAGTAGTGGAGCTCTTTTGGTCCCCCTGTGTGGCCTCTCTTGACCTCCCAGTCGATTAGCTGGGGGGCATAAAGAGGGGTATTGATGCCTTGCCATGAATTATGACTTTTAATACAATTGACCCTTTCAGAGTCACAGAGGTATTCAACATATTGCAACGCTATGTGTTGATAGCTCTCTTATGTGTTGATAGCTCTCTGGCTAGTATATATATAAAAAATATGGCCCTCTGACAATGAGAGTGTTTTCAAATGTGGTCTTTGGGCTAAAATAATTGCCCATGCCCTACCAAGAACTGCACCACCAGGGACAAATATGACCAACTGCACCGCAGGGGGGCAAAAACTTTGACATTCCTGCTACAGGGTCTAGCAGATACCTCCACTACTGTTTCACTGTGTTTATGTCTGCATTATTACAAATCTTTGTATTCTCTATTTACCTACAGTACAGTAGCACAAGTTATATTGACACTGTAAATATCATATCATAACATTAAGAATGGATAATGGAACTCTTGTAGGTCTGGTCAACATAAATTCTTTGTATCAGTTAGTAGACCTATTGTGGGTTAATCCAGTTCAGAAATCTGTTTCTCTTCTCCTTGGATATTTTCTTTGCATATCTCTAGATGACAGCATGTCAACAAGTCTGTTAAATGACTGCATGTACACTGAACAGTCCCTTAAACATGAATTTAGAAGTTTGTTAACATGGAATACCTAGGATGTACAGTAAGATATCTAAATATGTTGAACTGGAAAACATACAAGGAGTATACAGATATGGACAAATGTGCACAAAATTTAGTTCTATGTTGGCCTACATGGGTTATTAACCCTTTGATTGCCAGAGAGGTATCCTCTGTGGCACTCAAAGTGTTGGGATACTATCACCTAAAACAACTTTTGTTCTTTGACAGAGCTTTCAATATCACCTCTATCTTGTCTCAGCCAATTTTTATTTAGGAAACTGCTTACTGATTTGCTTAGATTTATAGATTATACTAATTAAGTCATGCCATGCATTCACTTCCTGTCTTAGCCCTACACTGCCTTTCCCTCTCACTAAAACACATCTCTTTCATGACATGTCTCAGTGTATCTTTCACAATCATCAAAGTAGTTTTAGGGGATAGTATCCTTTTAAAGGGATAGTAATGTTTCACAAAAACAGCAGCTCCAATTAAGGACCGGTGACGGTCATAGCATGTCACGTACATTTTACTTACATCGCTCTACCGGGAGCGCTGTAAGTAAAAACAGGGCCTAAAATTGACCGCTCCAAAACTAGAGCGGTCACTCTTAGGACCCAAGGTGGCGTGCCAGTACATGTAACAGGTCACGTGTACCGGTGTGTCGGCAAGGATAAAAGTGGTCCTTAAGGGGAGGTAACTTCCCTGGACTGCTGATCCTTAAGGGGTTAATAGCCTTTCTCAAGCTGCTGTAGGAACCTTTCTGAGACAATCACAACACAGTGCCTGTCTGAAATGCCCCATAGGATGCACTAATTCACAAAGAATGCTTTTTTTTCATGAACTGCTATTGCTGCAAAAATATGGTCCGTGTTAACCCTTTGAGTGCCAGAGAGTTATCCAATGCATTGCTTTGCACTGGCACTCAAAGGGTTATAGGGGTCTCATACCTGCAAGCTACAGTGTAATGGGAATACTTGTTACAACTTCCTCTTAGGGTGGTATGCACAAAGTAAATTAATAACATTTGCAACCTGAGCATGGAAGATTTTGTCTGTGCTGAGCAGGCATTTTCTATGAGGAATTTCCTATCATGCTGCTTTCTTTCATACTTCTGCAGTAACATATACTAGTGTATGATCCACTAACAGGCTCTATAACCGAGCTGAGCAGCAGGGAAGGCCCATGTATCAGATACACTGCTTACACTTCTGCTTAGAAGCAAAGCCTTTAGGGTCAGGAGTATATCTACAGTGTGAGATGGCTCAGTTGGCTAATGCACCAGCTGTACAATCTCTTTAAATCTCAGGGTCACAGGTTCTAGTCCTCGAAAGGTCAACTCTGCCATTCTGATAGAATGAGTACCCAGGACATACTTGACAGTCTCAATGTATCCTTCCTGGGGCAGTTGTGTCAGGGATCCATCTGCTCCAAGGAAAAAAAAATTGGTCCAGAACATTTTTTTTTTTATACCAGGGCCATCTAATGATTAGTTACACCACTGCTAAAGACCTGATGCACAGCAAATAAGAGGAACAATTCTGGACAAACCAATAGCACCACAAGAGTCAAAGAAATATTTACAATTTTCACATTTATGAAAATGGGTCTTTTTTTTTGTATGTGTATAAAAGCTTTATTAAAACAGATTTCATACAGTGCACAAACATACGTTTGAATACATTCAGTGCAATAAACAGAATGGTGGCTAATGCGGTAGGATAAGATATGAAATCTTATGATACAGCTCTGGAGAAATTGTCCGGTACCCTGTACTCATGGGTAGGCAGTGCAGTAATAAATACTGCTGGGCCATCAGGCCACATTAGTATCTTGGGTTTCGGTCCCTGGACAAGCTGACCTCTAGCCCGGAGGGAAGTATGGTCAAAGGGAAGTCTTTATGTGCAAGGAGTAGTAAGTACTGGGGGAAGCCTGAAAAAAAATTATAATAAGTCAATGGCATCATCAGTTTTAGCCATGGGTCCCAGATTTTGTGGTACAATTCAGTGTGATTCATTACTAAGGCATGGGTATGTTCTAATTTATAAATGTAAGTTACTCTATTCTGACAGTCTGTTACTGTAGGAGGGAGGGTAGTTTTCCAGCATAGCGGTATGAGATACTTTGCTATATTTGCTAAGTAAGCGAAAAGTCTTTGTTGGTGTTTGTAGATTCTGATCAGCAGGGCAATACGTAAAAACAAGAGTGTTTGTGGGTTCAAAGGTAATGTGGCTTGTAAAAGGATATTAATTATTTGCAAGACCTATGTCTAGAAAGGTAAGAGGAGTAAGCAAAACCACCAAATGTGGAGCATGAAGCCTTCAGCCTGTTGGCATCTCCGGCAATGTGAGGAGCAAGAAGGGAAGATTTGTGTAAGTTTAAGAGGGATGTAATACCATTTAATGAGAAATGTAAAGTTGGCTTCCCTAGTCTATATGTCAGGCTGCCTGGACACCATACGGTTCAAGATTGTCTGCCAGTCAGATATTAGACATATTGCTACCAGCTCATCTTACAGCTGTCTTAAGAAATATGGTCTAATATCATGTGCACTGTCACAAAGTAAACAATTAATTTTGGAGATGGGATATGAGGACAAGGTTACAGAGCTAACTGCTTTTTCAAAAGGAGTCAGGTCTCCTTGTATACCCCTCTGTGGAGAGATATAGGATGAAGTGGGAAAGGTGTCTATATTGTTAGAGGTAAGGAGACGGAAGAAGATAGTTCCTTGTCAAGTCCTCGAAAGATAGGAAACCCCTGTCTAAGGTGAGTGTATCCAGTGCATGAATATTAAGTTGTTTTGATTTCACAAAGGGACCCAGAGAAGCTCTCAGAGGGAAATCTGGGTTGCTGTAATTGTGAGAAGTGGTGAGGGATAGGACGTCAGATGGGCTGTCTGTCCCACACCGTCAAAAGATAAAATAGGATGAGTAGATAAGGCACAAGGCCTGGAACATTTGGCCATCCCAGAAATCAAGGAATCAATAGTAGGAAAATTGAGCATTAAGGATGAGACACAGGCCTTACCAGAGGAGTCTGTACATTCCATTAATATAGCGAATGTAGATGTGTCACTTTCAGTAGTATCATGTTACCCCCCAGCTGTTGGATGATAAAGCCAGGAGATGCCTAACCGGGGTTTCATATAGTGCCACACAAAAGAGTTAATCAGTCTCTGGATAGTAAGCATGACAGCGTGTGGAATCATCAGTGGTAACATGTTAAATAAATATAGGATTTGAGGAAGCACTATAAATTTCATCAAATTGACTCTCCAAACCCAGATAAGAAGAGAGCGCCCCATGTGGTAAATTCATGATGAAATTTCTGTGACAATCAAGTAAGGTTAATTGAAAGTGTTTCAGATAGGTTGAGGGTTAGGGAATCAAACTGGTAGCCCACTTAAATGGGAAGGAATGACTCCAGGAGAGAAGAGTTTTCTGAGAAATTGTTATATTTAAAGCTTCCGATTTATAATTAATAGTTGTGAAGAATTTCTAGTAATGGGGGAAGTGAAGACCGAGGAGAGAAGAGGAATAGTAGAAAGTAATTTGAGAAACATGAAAGTTTAGATTTGCCTGAAGAAGTCGCTATTCCATGGATATTGGGTAAGCCCAGATCAAGCGGAGAAGGGGTTCCAAAGCACAAACAGGATAGGGGATAGCGGGCACCCTGTCTTGTACCATTAGTTATTCTAAAACACTCAGATGAGAATCCATTGATAATGAATCTGGCCGAAGAGGAAAGGCTAAGAATACAATGAAGTGTGGAGGCCCCAGACACATGTATCGGACCAATTCTTTAAGGTATAACCAGTGTACTCTATCAAAGGCCTTCTCTGTGTCTATAAAGATCAAATCAGCTGGAATCCTCATGTAAAGGGCAGTGTAAATAAGAGATGTGACCTCAATGTTATTGTCTCTTATTTCTTTCCCTGGCATGAACCCAGATTGATCCTGGTGGATGTACTCAGGAAAGCAGGATTTTAATCTGTTCACAATCAGTTTCGCCAAAAATTTGGAATCTATGTTAAGGAAGTAAATGGGCCATTAATTGGCGCACTTACTTATGTCCCTATCCAGCTTTGGTATCAGAGTAATGTGTGCGACTAAGCTATTTGAACACATTGAGTAGATGTAGGGTTAATCAGAATGTTTTGGAGTTATAAGCTGAAAAGCCATCAAGGCCGGGACTTCTGCCTGTTGGTGTTTTTTAAATTACTAATCACTGTGGATAATTCGTGTACTCAAAGGGTTTGGATACCTTCAACATAATTGGTTCAACATCATTAAACAGCATATCAGTACATCTGCAAACATATCAATGATTGTAGTATAACCACTATTTCTTTCTGTATTGTAGAAATGCAAAATCAATAAAATATGAGCTGAACAAAATGAAATTGCTTTCATACAGACGCATTCAATCCATCTGTGTTCAGTGGGTAGCAAAATACTAAGTGTTATACCAGGCTTCAAGTTAAATCCATTTGGTATCTATTACACACAGTCGATTTGATCATATATAAATGTACTTGAAGCTTCTCAACCAGAAGCAATTCCAATACAGTCTGTGATTACACATCTATTAGTCATTAATGGGCTTGATTCCTAAGGAAGGAAAAACAAACGTTGGGAACTTGGCACATCCGTGTAATAGTTCACTGCAGAAAACTCAGTTTGTGGAAACAAATGCTTATTAGGAAGCATTTGTAATATATTTAACCTTGGTATATAAATAACAACTAAACAGAAGCACATAAAAATGGTTCCACTGTCCAAGAACTAGCTTTCATGTCTTCAATTAAATAGGTAATATTCATTTATAGCTTATTGAAAGGGTCAGTAATGTCTAGAAAAAAGTATTTGTCCAAGTCTTCTTTATATTAAAATTAAGAGATTCCGCTATATTTAAGACATTACTTTGGTGTACTTCAATAGTTATGCAGAGATAAGATCCCCGCCCACCCCTTCTGGCCGCCTCCCTCTGAATTTCATATTGGGTCATACGACCGATGAAGGGGAGCAGGATTTCCATTTGCTTACTGAAGTTTATCCCTCGCTTAGGGGTGCCAACCGGCCGGTATTTTACCGGCACAGCCGGTAATTGGCTCACTGGAGCCGGTGCCGGTATAACTACTATACCGACAACTGAAAAATCGGTATTTGTGTGCGTGAGGGTGCCGGTGGGTGAGGTCAGGTGACTACAACTTCTACATGTCTTTGCATGCTCGGCCACCTTTAGGGAAAGGCAGAAGTTTTTGGGAAGCCGCAGGAGGCTGTTGTAGAGGTATCTATTCTCCGGGGAGCTGGCTGTGGCACTTTTTACTGTGTTTATCACAGTACCAGTTACCTTATGACATGACTGAAGGGGATGGGCCTGCAGAGATGAGCACTGAGGTCACAGATATGCCGAAGGCTGAGTGAGTGACAAGGATTTTGTTATGCTCACTGTTGTTATTATTGCCAACTTGCCAGGGGTAAAACTAAAAAACCCACACCAGCCAAATATGTTATTTCTTTTTCACATACAAAAACTGTTAACTGTTCGGGTTCCGGTGGGGTGTGCTCATTCCTCGAGCAGTTAAAGGCTGTTAAAATGTATGGAATATGTCTTTTGTTCTATTGAGGTGATCGGGTTAAACCTTTGAGTGCCTGAGGGGTACAGAACGCATTGCAATGCAATGTGTTCTGTACCTCTCTGGCACTCAAAGGGTTAAAGACATGCTTTTATTATTGTGTACTGTCTTCGGCAAAACCTGTTTTCAGTGCGTTTTGGTGCATGATACAATTACTGGTCTCTTAGTTTAATTGGTAATTGCATCATAAACTGTTCAACCTGGAATAAGGTTTGGCAGATCATTTAACCCTTTGATTGTCTAAGCTGTATCCATCACACTATGTTTGATACCCCTCTCGCACTCAAAGGATTAAGTGCATTGCTTCATTGAAACATTTTAATGCAGCGCTGGTTAGTTTTATAAAAGTAATGTTTACAAAATACTAAACCAAGAATAAAACTCCTACTGTTAACCCCTTGAGTGACAAGAGAGCTATCCAGCACATTGCAGTGCTTTTGGATACTGCTGCAGCACTCACAGGGTTAAACTACATGTGACAGATGGAAGTGCAGTTTATTTCTGAGGGTTAAGATTTATTTAGGGTCTGACTAGTTTTCTCATTTCTAGTGCAGGGATATGGAAACTATGGCCAGAGGGCATTTGCAGCCCAGAAATATAGACAATCATACTCTTCTTTCTTTTTTTTTTTATTAAAAAAAAAAAGTATATGGTTTATGACGTGTTTATGACATGTGTGAATGATTGTCAGCCCAGTGTGGCATCAGCCTTGTTGTTCAGATTGAATATACTTCATGCAGTTACTGGACCTTACAATGAGCTACACAACCTGCAAAAATGCTTGTGTGAATTATCTGTATAGAAGACACACAGGCTAGAGTTATCCATCTATGAGTGTCTAGTATGATTCAAACCACTGTTTGGGCTAATACTGTGCTTCAGGATATCCACAGTGCTTTATGAGAACTGAGCTACTGGCACCCTGTACCTGTAACGAGGGGCCTGAAGCTCAATTTTGTAGGGTCATGCAACATTAAAGGGATAGTAATATTTTGTTTTATCTTTATTTTATTTTGTAGGCATTAAAAAACATGAAGAATTATATAAGTCTTATCTCTCAAACCTTTATGGTTTAAGAGATATTCACAAGCAAAGTTTCCCCTTCTGCCCCTTTTACCTAGTGTAAGCCATCTCTTCTCAGATGTGGAATGCAGTCCATAGACCAGGCAGATAACAGAAGGGGACAATCTTCTTCCTATGAGAACAATAAAAGCCCTGCCCCCCTTGACAAGTTTTTCAGGTTTTTCCCTTATCTCAATTGAAGATTGTCCCTCTCTGCAATCTACCTGGGCACCTCCCTTCTGCTCTGGCTGAGCAGTGTTACATCAGTAAAATGGGTGGGAGGGGGACACTTTGTCATTGAATTACTCTTAAACTACAACTCTAACACTTTCCAAAGTCCAAATACTATGATGATTAAATAGAGCTGCTTTTATTATGAAACATTACTATCCCTTTAAGTGGTTCTGCCCGTTTTGCTGCTCCTCCTTTATGCAGCTCCTCCCTTTTTGTCACTCCGCCCTCACCGACTCACAACTAAGGCCAATATTTTTTTGAGGAAAAGGTGGCAACCCTACTCTCGCTGCAGCTGTCCTCACTAGCCTGCATCTTCTGGTGACATGCCAGAAAGGGGCAGGCGATCTTATCTTTTCACAACTATTGAAGTACACCAAAGTAAGGTCTTAAATATAGCGGAATCTCTTAATTTTAATATCAAGAAGACTTGGCGCAAGACTTTTATCTAGACACTAGTTGAACAGCCCGTTACGCGGGCCACAGTGCCTCTGGCAGCCGGTCGCGGGGCAGTCACACGCAGTGGAGACTGCCCGCGCCTCGGCTGATACAGAGCTGGACGCTCCTTCGAAGCACGCGCAGCAGTGTCTACTGCGCATGTCGGGCGTTACACACAACTTAGCGAATTATTATATAGGATTACTGATCCTTGAAGCTTTTCCTATTAATTAAACTGTGAGTTTCTATTATGGCCAGAAAGTAATGCTATTCATTTCACACACCATGGAGAGCTGTAGTCAGTGATTCAAGAGTTTACTTTTGCTTTGTTATTTAGCTTTCTTAGACCTGGGAGCTCATTTTGTAGCAGATGGGCTTCAGATAAAACAACCATAGAGCATCATCACAAATGGACAGTTCAGGGATTACATTGAAGTCAATTGAGATTTTCTATGTCAGTTTGGCTTTCAATCAAACAATTTGAGTTTATTTAAGTCCCTGGGTTTAACTGATCAGAATTTTAACCTTTGATGTCTCACATCTGCTTGTGCTGAATACACTTTTTCTACAGAAATGTTGATTGTGATAGTAATCAATGCCCTAAATGCAAAGTGTGTTGATTTTTAATATTTTGCAGTTTTTTGGTGGGATATTTAATACAACACAGTAATATGGCAATGACCTAACCTTGTGTTTCTCCATTTTGTTGAAAAAAACTAAAAAATGTGCATTTCAGAGACCAGCTAGTGAGTAGAGATGGGTGAAATGTCACATTTCATGGAAAATCACAATTTCCTGCTTTTCTGCAAAAGCAATTTCCCTTTTCACTAACCATTTTCATGAAAACATAGCATTTTTTCCACAAGAATTTCCACCGCTATATCGTCACCAGAATGCCTGCTTTCTCCCCTTGTGCTCCCCCTTTCACCATATTCTGCCCAATGGTGTAACTGGGCATCCCAAAAAATGTTAGCCATAATTAGTAAATCTAGCATTGACATCAGCCAGGATCGTGTGACACACAGCGACCGACTGCGTCGTGTCACTCGGCTGGCTGTCTTCAATGTTGGCAGTATACACAGTCAGTATACAGAGTCAGTTTATGTTGTTCTCTAGCTACCAGTGCAGTGGGAGGTCAGTATGTGTGATTCTATGACTACCATGGGACAAAGCTGGGATGGCACAAAAAAGGAGACCCTCCAGTTGCTTTCAGACTACAACTCCCATCATTCCCTTCCAGCTAAAAGGAAATAATGGGAGCTTTAGTCTGGCAGCAGCTGGTGGGCCTCCCATTTCCCATCATACTCCCAGCTACTGTGTGACAAGGCTGGGGGTTAGTATGTGTGGTTATATGCTGTCATGCAGTAGGAGGTTATGGTAGAAAAAACTTTAAAAAATGACACTTTTTATGGGAATTGCAGCCAGAACGAAAAGTGTGATTTTCACACTTCTCTCTTTGGGGTGAAACATTTCACTCATCCTTACTAATGAGGATGTGCAAAAGTTTGAATTTCCTCCTACTGGAACTTTATGCAGAATTTACGTTGACATTCCCTTGGAGAAGAAATGTAGGTAAAACTTACCTGTAGAAGGTACAAAACCATCAAATGCCATGTTCCTGCACCGAGCTCTTTGTTCCTGCTCTTAGTCCCAACATTCCTACAACATGTTTCTGACATATCCGCGGTGATGTTCCTTGTAATCTTGCATACTTTAACACACACACAAGCACGGTCCTTCCTACCTTTATCTAACATTAGTATTATGCATCAGCAATAAGAAACATTCCAATATCTGAAACACACCCCACCATTATTTTGGTTGCAAATTTATATATCTGTTTAATCTTCTTGCTGATTTCTTTGAAATGCAGCATCATTGATGTACAGAACAGGGAGAGATGCACTAAAGGGTGATGCTATTGTGGAGTATGTCTGGCAATGTGTGGCAAGTACTTCACCATAGAGAACAGGGCACACTTCACCATATGCACTAAGAATTAACTATGAATGAAGAGGGGTATTCACTTTACTCCTTAGCAATTAGGTCTGGAGTAATGCTGGTGATGTGTTAGGGAGGGCAAGTGTAAAAGCTTTTCTACCGGGTCCCTCATTTCTGTACCAACTATCAAGCTGATCAATGGTTTATTAATGTTATAACCCATTTAGTGCCACAGGAGTGTGCAATGCACATCCCTATGGCACTGAAAGGATTAAAGGAGAGCAGCTGCTGTCTCTGCCCTACAGTAGCAGTACTAAGTCTACCACCCTTTGCCTTCAAATCAGCATCAATTTTTCTAGGTCCACTTGCACAATGGGTGGGATTTTGTAGGCATATAGTCAGGTGTATGAATAAACAATTATACCAATCAGGTGCTTTGATCATCAATGTAATATGTGGGTTGAAACACAATTATTAAATGAAACAGAAACAGCTGTGTAGGAGAAATAATACTGGGTGAGGAACAGCCAGACTGCGCTAACAAGGTGAGGTTGCTGAAGGCAGAGTGAGTACAGCAACAAGACACAATGTAGTTATCAGTAAGGTCTCTCCTGGGGAGACATTTCAAGGCAGACAGGGGTTTCCAGATGTGTTGTCCGAGCTCTTTTGAAGAAGCACAAAGAACCAGGCAACACTGAGGACTGTAGACTGTGGTTGTCAAGGAAACTTAGTGCAGCAGAGGAAAGGCACATCATGCTTACTTTCTTTCACAATCGGAAGATGTCCAGCAGTGCCATCAGCTCAGAATTGGCAGAAAACAGTGGGGCCTGGAACACCCATCTACTGTCTGGAGGAGTCTGGCCAGAAGTGGTCTTCATGGAAGTCTTGCGGCCAAAAATCCATATCTCAGACGTGGAAACCTGACCATGTGACTCAGCTATGCATAAAAACACAGGAACTGGGGTGCAGAAAAATGGCAGCAGATGCTTTGCTCTAATGAGTCAAAATTTGAAATATTTGGTTGTAGCAGAAGGCAATTTGCTCATCGAAAGGCTGGAGAGTGGTACAAGAATGAGTGTCTACAGAAAACAGTGAAGCATGGTGGAGGTTCGTTGCAAGTTTGGGGCTGCATTTCTGCAAATGGAGTTTGGGATGTGGTCAGAATGAATGGTTTGCCTGATGCTGAGAAGTACAGGCAGATACTTATCCATCATGTAATACCATCAGGGAGGCATCTGACTGGCCCAAATTTATTCTGCAGCATGACAACAACCCCAAACATACAGCCGAAGTCATTAAGAGCTACAGCATCTTCAGTATAAAGAAGAACAAGGAGTCCTGAGAGTTATGGTATGGCCTCCACAGAGCACCGATCTCAACATTATCGAGTCTGTCTGGGATTACATGAGGAGAGAGTGGCTACTGAGGCTGCCTAAATCCATACAAGAACTGTGGTTAGTGCTCCAAGATGTTTGGAACAACCCACCTGCTGAGTTCCCTATTAAACTTTGTGCAAGTGCACCTAGAAGAACTGATTCTGTTTTGAAGGCAAAGGGTGATCACACCAAATATTGATTTGATTTAGATTTTTCCTCTGTTCTGTAGAAACAGCGACACTGTGAAGTTTCAGGGCATGAAGGCACCTAAAAAAATGCAGGTTAATTTTCAATAACTTTTGACTACAATATCTCTCAGCAGCATGGGTACCCTTGTATTTCTCAGAATGATAAACACTGCAATATATATATATATATATATATATACACAGGGCTCAAAATTTCTACTCGTCACTAGCCAATGGCGAGTAGAAATTCAGCCCTGGCGAGTAGAAATTCAGCCCTGGTGGGTATGTTATGGCTTACAGTGGCGACTAACTTTTCAGGTCTGGCTAGTAGCAAAGGACTTAAAATTATAAGCCCTATATATATATATATATATATATATATATATATATATATATAATATTATATTAAGCATTAATATTCCTTTTAACGGACTGTGAATACAAGACATTATTGTGTAACTGCAAGCAAAACTATTAAAGAATTAATTCCAAATGAAGCACCCAATATAAATGGTCTAAGACCCACAATCTGTTTTTTTCTTAAATTTCCTAACTCAATGTATGCTAAGGAGTTTTCAGCAATGAGCTGGAGCCCTCTTTAGCGTACAAGTGGATGACAGATGTTTCTAGTTAAATCTGTGTCACTTCCAGGTCAGACAAACTCTGTCTGAACCTCAGGTTTCCATACATAGAATGCACAACAAATTAGTTATTCAACCCTCAAGCTCAGTGCATGTCAGGGAGTCATTTGAGAGTTTGGACTTAAAATTGATCTCTGGAGGAAACATTAAACTAGTGAAATGATTTGCATATTAAAGTGGCACAAGAGGTGCTGGGAATTTGGTGAATCATTCTGTCAGCTGCATGGAGAGGTAGGAAACAGTGCAGTTACTATGCACAATATTCGGTTTTACAGTATACTCCATAAAGTGATGCACTGGGCAATAATCAATAATGTTAAAAGAGTTGTAAATATCCTCTAGAACTGCTCCTGTTTAGCTTATAGGAAATAAACCGTAGTGAAGTGATTAAATATTTCATACATCAACTGGTAGTCACAGGACGACACCTACACTAACTGCTACTACAGCAGTGGTTCTCAATCTTTTCTTGTTTGGGGCACCCCTAACACATAATCTAGAACATTCGGGGCACCCCTAACATATTTAATGTACTTTGTAAAGGGCATAAGAAGGGTACAATACATAAATATACAGTTGTTATTAGGTTTTATAATCCTATTAACAAAACTAAATATATTGTGCATAAAAATGTCTATAAATCTTTCTTTAAAAGTCCATTTTTGTTAGTCTGCATAGAAAACATGGGGCACCCTAAGCTGATGTCCGTGGCACACCAAAGTGCCACGGCACCCCGGTTGAGAATCACTGTACTACAGGCTTGTTTCACTGTCCGCTGGTAATCACAGAACAACACATTCACTAACTGCTACTATAGCCTTGTTTCACAGTCTTCTGGTAGTCACAGAACAATACATTCACTAACTGCTACTACAGCCTTGTTTCACTGTCTGCTGGTAGTCACAGAACAATGCATTCACTAACTCCTACTATAGCCTTGTTTCACTGTCTGCTGGTAGTCACAGAACAATGCATTCACTAACTGCTACTACAGGCTTGTTTCACAGTCCGCTGGTAGTCACAGAACAATGCATTCACTAACTCCTACTATAGCCTTGTTTCACTGTCTGCTGGTAGTCACAGAGCAATGCATTCACTAACTCCTACTACAGCCTTGTTTCACTGTTCGCTGTTTGTCACAGAACATTGCATTCTTGTTCACTACCTGCTGGTAGTCACAGAACAACACTTACACTAACTGCTACTACAGCCTTGTTTCGCTGTATGCTGATAGTCACAGAACTACAGGTCCACTAACTGCTACTACAGCCTTGTTTCACTGTTCGCTGTTAGTCACAGAACATTGCATTCTTGTTCACTACCTGCTGGTAGTCACAAAACAACATATACGCTAACTGATACTACAGCCTTGTTTCACTGTCCACTGGTAGTCACAAAACAACACCTACACTAACTGCTACTACAGCCTTGTTTCACTGTCCATTGGTAGTCACAGAACAACACCTACACTAACTGCTACTACAGCCTTGTTTCACTGTCTGCTGGTAGTCACAGAACAACACCTACACTAACTCCTACTATAGCCTTGTTTCACTGTCCACTGGTAGTCACAGAACAACACCTATACTAACTGCTACTACAGCTTTGTTTCACTGTCTGCTGGTAGTCACAGAACAACACCTACACTAACTGCTACTACAGCCTTGTTTCACTGTCCACTGGTAGTCACAGAACAACATTTACACTAACTGCTACTACAGCCTTGTTTCAAAGTCTACTTGTAGTCATTGAACCACACATATGCTCACAGGCATAAATACAGGGGTAGCAGAGGGTGCAGTTGGACCAGGGCCTAATATCCAAGGGGGTCCAATCTATTTCAGGGTCTAGTAGGTTCTAGTTATTTCTCTGTGAACTTATTTGTGTTGGTGATCCAAAAAATGTTTACACCTGGGCACTACAATGTCTATTTACACCACTGCATAAACTGTCTGATACCCAGTCCTTGTTCAACTGCCCACTGCTAGTAACAGAACCACCAATACACTATTGGAACCCCAAGAATTGCTTCACTTCCTTGCCTATCTCTGATCTAGGCTCCTAGGAGTACTTAAATCAGGCATCTTAACTAACAGCTGGAACCCCAGATAACCTTGCCATTGTCTATGCTCCTTTTTACTGACATCATTATCCAATAATTAAATTTGGTTTAGCTATACCCTGGCGCTGACATCAAAACAGAATTTGTATGTCAGCATCTGTTTCCAAAATCTTCCACTATGTCATCTGCATATATAATTTGAACAGGCTGAAACAACAGACTTGATAGTACTCTTTGCTTTCAATCCATTATATTAACCCCTTCAGTGCTAGAAAGATCTCCAATTCTCCAATAACGGGTGCTCATAAGTGAACAGTTTATAATTCCTAATATGTGTGTGTGTTTGTATGCATGTGCATGTGTGTATGTGTGTAGGTATGCTTTTGTTGTGTCTGTGTGTTTGTGTGTCTGTGTATGTACATGTTCGTGTGTGTATGTATGTGTTTGTGTGTGTGTGTTTATGTGTATGCATGTGTTTGTGTATGTTTGTGTGTGCGTGTGTTTGTGTGTATGTGTGTTTTGAGAGTTTGTGTGTCTGTGAAAGTGTGTGTCTGTGTGTGTGTCTGTATGTATGTTTGTGTGTGTGTATGTGTGTTTGTGAGAATGGGGGAGAGAGAAAGAGAACATTAAAAACTTTTTTTTGTATCTTGGCTGATGTCTGATAACCCACTTGTGTTGTGAAATGTTGACATTCTTGTATCTTAACTGTGTGCCAGAAACAGACACTGCTTCATGGACAAGAATTTGATAAACTCAAATGTCCTTGAGTTTTGTTTAGAATATTTCTCCCTTTTTCCTGATAAAAAGTTGCAACATTTAGTGTATAGAGAGATTTGTGATGTGTTTGAAACTTCTTTAGCATTCAAGGAGTCAAAACGTATATTGTTGTAATGGCTTTCTACACAAAATAAAACAAAAGCAATTGTGGTCCAAACCAATTGCACCATAGGAGAGAGAATTTGTACTTGTAAATTGCATTTCCTTTCGATCTTCCTTGGCATGTCATGAGCATACCTGGGAACTCTCAGGGTTTGACCCTGAGACTCAGGGTTTTGGCCCAAATCTCAGGGTCTCAGGGTGAAGATCCAAAATCTCAGGGTGAGCGAGTTCAGTACTCCCTGTTATATATTCTGCTCCTGTTAAATGCTTCTTTAGTCTCTAAATTGGTGCCACTTGTACCAGAAAGACAGAGGGAGAAGTCCTGCTTGATTTGTGTGTGTTCATGCAGTGATATCTGTACGTTGTTGTGTATTAATGGCTCCTTGAATGCCAACTGGAGCGACTCTCAATTACAACGATTAGGGATATATCGAGGATAATCTATATTATAGGAAATTTAAGGGTTAATATTTACACAATCTCAGGGTCAGCTCATTTTGAAAGTTCCCAGGTATGGTCATGAGAGATATATAAAAACAAAGAAGACAGGGGCACCCAAGTGTAATCAGCAATCACGGTTACAATAATGCAATTAAAAATAATGTTCTCACAAATATGTTGGTCAGCACTAGATCAGAGAGTATTTCCCATCTCTACCTGGGAATCTCCAAAAATTGTATCCTGGTGAACAATGGAGGTAGATGGCACTTGTGTCATTAAGGGAATATTTATTAAATATAAATGGTAGATAGATAGACAGATAGACAGATAGATAGATAGACAGACAGACAGACAGACAGACAGACAGACAGACAGACAGATAGATAGATAGATAGATAGATAGATAGATAGATAGATAGATAGATAGATAGATAGACAGGCAGACAGACAGACAGACAGACAGACAGACAGATAGACAGACAGACAGATAGATAGATAGATAGATAGATAGACAGACAGATAGATAGATAGATAGATAGATAGATAGATAGATAGATAGATAGATAGATAGATAGATAGATAGATAGATAGGCAGGCAGGCAGGCAGACAGACAGACAGACAGACAGACAGATAGATAGATAGATAGATAGATAGATAGATAGATAGATAGATAAAAGCACTGAAACTATAAAGGGCCTATGCTGTCTGATGCCTTTTACTGTGATACACACCACTGCCTCAAAGAAAACTGCCCTGCAAATGTACAAAAACAGGCCAGTTTTTGAGGAAGCGGTGTGTATTTTAACACTGATTTTATTCTATCTATCTATCTATCTATCTATCTATCTATCTATCTATCTATCTATCTATTTACCATTTATATTTAATAAATATTTTATTATTGAAACAAGTGTCACTTATTTCCCTTGTTCACCCATAACTGATGTTTGGAGATTCCCCAGATGTCACTCTTACCTGCTGTATATCCTCGACAAAGCAGAGATGGGATATATTCTGTGACTGCTTGTTTGTCAGGCTATGACCTAGTGCTGATCAACTTATTTGTGAGTACATTACAGTTCCTTGCATTATTGTAACAGTACTTTCTGAATTATTCCATTGTGTGCCCTCTGTATTCTTTGATTTGATATATAATTTGAAGCTTGGGGAGAGAGAGTTTTAGAGGAGCAGCCCATGCTGATTGGTTACTATCTTTATCTGGAGCAGTCTGTGAATCCCAAAAGGCACATTTGCTGTTTCCTACATGAGTGGGTTTACATCCAACAGTTTTGTGAGTATGCGCTCATGCAGTTTAAAGGTGGTGGAAAAGTGTTACCGTTTGATCCACTCATCCTTGTCTTCTCCTTCTCTTTTTGTCACCAGGAAGAAGGACTTCACCTCCTAAGTAAGGAAACATAACAAATTAAAAGGACCTCCTCATCACCTCAGTGTTAATTATAAGGTTAAAGGGATAGTAATACTTTGTTTTAACTTTATTTTATTTTGTAGGCATTAAAAAAACATGAAGAATGATATAAGTCTTATCTCTCAAACCTTTATGGTTTAAGAGATATTCACAAGCAAAGTTTCCCCCTCCCGCCCCTTTTACCTAGTGTAAACCATCTCTTCTCAGATGTGAATCTGGTTAGAAGACCAGACAGATAACAGCAGGGGACCATCTTCTTTGTATGAAAAGAATGAAAGCCCTTCCCCCCTTGATAAGTTTTTCAGCTTTTTCCCTTATCTGCAGTCTCTGCAGTCTACCTGGGCACCTCCCTTCTGATCTGGCTAAACAGGGGGGGGATACTTTGCTTGTGAATATCTCTTAAACCATAAAGGTTTGAGAGATAAGACTTATATCATTTTTCATGTTTTTTTAATGCCTACAAAATAAAATAAAGATAAAACGAAGTATTACTATCCCTTTAAAATTATGCACAACAGAGATGTGCAAAAAGTATGCAGCAAATTAAAGCTTTCAAGTCTCCTGGCAGCATATCAGAAAGAGTAACAAAGAAAGAGATGAAGGAAAACTCAAAAAACCACAGCCTACAAAACAAAAAGGTTTGTGGCAAGTCAGTTCTCTAATGTTATGTGGATTGCATGCATGTGAATTCTTCCTGTGGCCTCTATAATGATCTCTTTCTTTTATGGTATTTGCCATCACTGCCCATGAGATTGCCATAGATTTGATAGAATGTGGATTTATGTTCTTAAGGTGATCTTTTCTCATAGAGATGTATGCAAGAGAAATAGCTTGTTTCAGCCACCTGCTTATGTTTGCATTTAAAAGCACATTCACATGATGGATCAGTAGATTTTACAAAGAGGAAAACGTCTCTTCTAAACTCTCTAGTGCAATCTAGATAGAGAACAGTGCCTGACATCAGATGATAGCATCTATTTTCTTCGGTATTATAAGGATTGGAGCAAGAGAAGGAATAATCTTCTGAGTGAGTTGAAACTATGAAGAGGCAGCTTCATAGTTATTCTATCATCTCAAGTCAGATAACGTTCCTTCATGGACAATAACTTGTATTCCCCCTACACTTCTAGCTGAGGCAAAAGAGCCATCTTCAAGAATAGTTGTTATATAAAACAAGAATTCAGGGGCTATGCATTTAAAACCCAGTTAATATTTCAAGAAGGATAATAATTATTTATTCTAGGCTTCCTCCTTTTGACTGCCCTTACAATTATACTTACCAGAAGATTTTTTGCTAAAACAGAAACACTCAAAGGACAGCTAATTCTGCAATATGTACTTTGAAAGTATTCATCAATAGCAATTCCTTGAAGCTAGCAGTACAGAAGTCTAAGAAACATGAAACTGAAGCTGTTGCTGTCTCAGACTACCATGTTAAAGAAGCTAACCGGATTCTCAAGTGATCTTTTTCCTTAACTTAAAGGGATAGTAATGTTTCATAATAAAAGCAGCTCTAATTAATCATCATAGTATTTGGGCTTTGGAGAGTGTTATATCAATACTGTCAGAGTTGTAGTTCAAGAGTAATTCAATGACAAAGTATTCCCCTCCCGCCCCTTTTACTGATGTCACACTGTTCAGCCAGATCAGAAGGGAGGCGCCCAGGTAGAGTGCAGAGAGGGACAATCTTAAATTAAGATAAGGGAAAAAGCTGAGAAGCTTGTCAAGGGGGGGCAGTGCTTTCATTGTTCTCATAGGAAGAAGATTGTCCCCTTCTGTTATCTGTCTGGTCTATGGACTGCATTCCACATCTGAGAAGAGATGGCTTACACTAGGTAAAAGGGGCGGGAGGGGAAACTTTGCTTGTGTATATCTCTCAAACCATAAATGTTTGAGAGATAAGACTTATATCGTTCTTTGTGTTTTTTTAACGCCTACAAAATAAAATAAAGATAAAACAAAGTATTACTATCCCTTTGAACAATAGGTCCACTACTTCAGGTGATAAACCTTCCTGGGATAAGATGCTGTGCTCAACATCCACTCTCTAAAAGACAACCTACTGGACTGGTGCAATTGTATATAAAATCATAAAGTACAAAGAGGCATCAATAGAACTCAGTCTCATGCAATCACACTATAAATGTGAATAAATAAAAATACAATATATATAGATCTAAAACCCAATAAGTGATAATTAATATGAGCTACTACTCTTCTGCATACAAAATATATCTATCAATGAAATATGGCAAAAAGAAAAAAGAGGCTCTCAAAAAATAAAAAAAACTACTGGACTGTTTGTGAAACACCAGTCCTCGATGAGTATAAAAATAGGAATTCTCCATCAAATGACCTTCAAGGTTGCTAACCTCCTTTACCAACATGTAGCTGTCATATATCTATGATAGCTTTGTCTTCCATCACCTTTTTGAGAACTATAGAATTAGAGACAGAACCTTATATTTATCACTATTAAAGCTCATCCACATATCTCTGCTCATTAACTCAGTTTATCCAAATCTTTCTGCAGGGAAAACAGCCTGTTCTGTGAGCACTTGTCTACATAGTAGAGTTTCAACAGCAAAGATTAAGACACTAGTTTCAACCCTTTTAATGTCAGAGGGTTGCCCAATGCATTGTTCTGCAATCCATTGTGTATCCGTCTGGCACTCAAAGGGTTAAAATCATTTGTAAACAAATTATATACCATTGTACCCAGCACTGAACCCTGTAGTATTCACTTACAGCTTTAGACAAACTTGAAAAGGTTCCAATTACAACTCTCTGCATTCTATCATATAACCAATTCATCTATGCACACCTCCCATGCAGAATCCTTTTACTTTATGCAGTAACCTATTGTGAAGCACAGTGTAAAAGGCTTTTGCAAAATCCAAGTATACTACATCAGCAGCAATACCCTTGTCCAAGTTACCACTTACCCTTTCATATAATGCAAGTAAATCAGTTTGATAGCGTTTAATACTAGTTACTAATAATATTGTTGGCAGACATGTACTACTAAATATTATCAGTTATTAACCCTTCTGTTCTTTTACCCACTATGAAAATAATTTCCAGGTTTAGATCTTACCCCTTTTTTAATAATGGTACTGCATCTACATTCTTCCATTCACATATATCAGGATAGACTAAAGGATCTGAATATGTATAGCTTGGAGGAGAGAATAGACAGAGGGGATATGATAGAAACATTCAAATACATGAAGGGATTCAACAAAGTACAGGATGGCAGTATATTTCAAAAGAGTAAAAACGTTAGGACAAGAGGCCATAGTCTAAAACTAGAGGGACACAGGTTTAGATGTAATGTAAGAAAGTTTTACTTCATGAGAGGGTAGTAGACAAGTGGAATAGCCTACCATCAGAAGTGGTAGATGTTCATACAGTGACAGAATTTAAGCATGCATGGGATAGGCATAAGGCGGTCCTTAACATAAGAAAAGACCAAGGACCAAAAAAGGTTTGAGGTTGTGTGTTTTTTTTTTTTACAGTAGGAAATTGGGCAGACTAGATGGGCCGAATGGTTCTTATCTGCCGTCAGATTCTATGTTTCTATGTTTCTACATCTCCCTATGCCTGATGAGAGTGAATCAGTAAATATTAAGCATAATGAATTTGTTTTTATAATCTATGCTCCTTTCATACCCTTGGGTATATGCCATCAGGTCCACGTGCTGCCTTATCCTCTTTCAGTCACTTCTGGACTTGGTCCACAGTAAGCCATGTACATGACGGAGAAAATGCTGCAATTATCTCTGTTTGCCTTCTTTGTATATACAGAATAAATAATTTGTTCCAGGTATCAATCATTGTCTTAAACTGCTGCATTACAAAACTTTCCAGTGCTGCATATATATTCAAGCTATTGTTTCTGTTTACTGTCAAAAATCCATTTCAATGACATTTTTTGCTCAAAAACCATACATATCATACATATTTTTTCTTCATCAGAAGCTGCACAAAATGCTAATGCTGTTTATTATTGAAATTTTAATAAAGTGAAACAACTGTGTGGAAGTGGATTTTGCAACATTCTGATGGCTAATCCATATGGTTTTACATTTGTCACCTTCTTGTGTTTCCAAAAAGACCAAAATAATGGTATTACATGTCTAAAAATAAAAAGAAGTGCAAAGAGGACCATCTAAAGGCAGAGTTTATTATAAATATTCTCATGCACAAAATAGAATCTCACTTACAAGATATTAAAAGAGGAAATGCTTGTCTGCCTCCCAAATACAACCTCCTCAGCTGCTGTTCCTCCAACGCCTTTTCCATTTTAAATGCCACTGTATTGAAGTATAAACCTTATTTTAAATGGGCTTCTATGATATATTATAGAGTAGAGCTGAAATATCACCTCTAACAAGTCTGGAAATATACAGATATATACACTTTGGAAAAATTTTATCTGTCTTAGTTGTACACAAGTTCCCTTTCAGTGACGCCTCCATTAAAGATCGCCGGAGTACTGAGAGTGCCACTCTAGAGATATGACCGCCATTGAATGACGTCAAGGTTTGAAGTCAGCCTACCTGTGAGAATGGTCTGTGAGTAGCTTTATCAATATATACTTCCAGACTTGGAGATGACATATCAGCTCTACTCTATAATATAGAGCCCATATAAGATCAGAAAGGAAAAAGGTGGTGGAGGAACAGCTACTGAGGCGTTTGGATTTGGGAGGGAGACAAGCAATACCTCTTATAATATAATGTCTTGTAAGTGAGATTCTATTTCGCCCATAAGAATATTTATAATAAACTATGCATTTAGATGGTCCTCTTTGCTGTTCTGTTTTATTTTTAGACATGTTCACTGTTTGCATGGATGAAGGCCATATGGGAAGCGGCACCTTGTTGACACATCTCCTGTTTGTTTGTATCATCAACATTTCTTCTGTCATCCAAATCCATTTCCATTTCTTTATTTGTTGAAGGACAGGTGTTCTGGACTGTGACAGGACTGAGGTAAATGGGAATCTTCCCTACTTGATTTCATGTTTCATATTTCATGTCATATTTAATCTCATTGTTCATCATTTGTTTGTTATTTGTTTATATTTATCTCTTTTGATTATTGTGCAGTGTGGTTCTGGTCAGGGAGTTTAGTGGCCTCTTTAGGGTGGTCCTTTGTGTCTGGGGACTGAGAGCTACTTTTTCTGTTGTCTTTTCTTGTTCAATGGTTTTACATGTTGGTGTTAATATAAAAATTAGCTACTGAAAAGAATAAGGTAGCATGTTCTTTTTTTTTACATGTTGCACCATTCTGCAATTCAGGTAAGAACCCAGCTGGAAAGAAACACATAAAGTTGCTCCAGTTTTGGAGTAGGGTAGTTTGTGTTTCTATCTCAAACCTACACTGGTAAGAATTGTCCAGAATATGGCGGTATAGGAAAGAAAGAAAAAGTGTATTTTTTACATTTCCACTACATCAACGATACTGAAAAAGTTCTATAACCATTCATATCATAATATGCAACTAGACTGTTCCTGAGTACAATTACACCTCACTAGTATTGGATTACATACTATAGAGGGTGCCGGGAGCACAAACTGCACCTTCCAACAATCTTTCAGGGGTTTTTTGTTTGTTTGTTTTTTCATTACATGAAATAAGACATGTACACTAAAATTATTGTAAAAACAACAAACATGAAGACAAGAGAGACAAGTTATACCATTTGGAAAGACAACAACCAGATACAGCTAACAAGTGGTAACCTGTCTTTCTAACCCAAGGGCCACACAAATGTGCAGTAGGTGGCTCTTTAGGGATTTTTTAAACAATTCTCCCATTTCAATGATTACAAAATTGAGAATCACTATAGAGTCTTTATTTTTCAGCATTTCCACTACTTCAAACATACTAAAATCTTTGAAAAGTAAGGAAATTAATAGCTACTGTCCTTACAAGAAAAGTGATGCCCCGTTGATATGAACTTACATATTGTAGTGGGTACCAGGAGCACAAAACTACACCTACAGAAATTTGTTTCCCTACATTATTTGAAATAGGACATGCACTAAAATGATTGTAAAAACAAACAGACTTAAGTCATCATATTTTTGAAAAAGACAACCAGACAAATCTACTGAGTGGTCTGTTGTCTCTATAACCTTAGAATGGGGCATACAAGTTTTACCAGAATGTGGAACTGTTAGAACTAATACAACTAAAACCTTTAAATTTAAAGGATTAACTGTCTCCACTATTTTTTTTATTGAAAATATTATGATACAGGCATATTCAAAACAGACAAAACATTACATCAGCTGCTTTTAATGTCTCCACTAAATGTACTAGTTATCTGTGATTTTAAACTCTAAGTTGCCACTACTAGTAACCAGAATAGACCATTGATATGTGTATGGATCCAGCACTGGACCCCATCTGATGCAGCACTTGATCCTGAAGTAAGTGCCCAATGCTCCACAACCCGATAAAATGCTCTGGAGAGTGTAATGACGTCTTAGAATACATCAGTCACATTCATTGCAAAAAAGGAAGGACATCACCAATCAATCACTCTCAGTGAATGAAAGGGATAGTAATACTTAAAATGTAAAAAAAAAATATGTTGTAGGGTTTATCCCCCTGAGTAAAACAAGAGTGCTCCCACTGCTGAAAGGTGTTTCATTCACAAGTTATTAATTTTCAAAGTTGAATTTTTTAGGTGCAATATCACAGTGGCCTGAAATTGTACAGTGGCGCTGTTGCTACACCATCCTATGGAGATTTAAAGCTGTCCATAGGATGGTGTAGCAACAGTGCCACTGTACAATTTCAGGCCACTGTGATATTGCACCTAAAAAATTCAACTTTGAAAATTAATAACTTTTGAATGAAACACCTTTCAGCAGTGAGAGTACTCTTGTTTTACTCAGGGGGATAAACCCTACAACATATTTTTTTTTACATTTTAAATATTACTATCCCTTTAAGGGACCCAAAATCAACCTTCCTATTTATGTACTTGTAGAAATTGTTAGGGTTTTTCTAGTCTCTGTTACAATTCTTTTCTCGTTTTCAATTTTAACTAGCTTAATTTCTTGCTTGCAGATTTTAGTGCATGGTGCAAGATTTTAGTGTTCTTCTGATTCAAATAATTAAAATGCCTACTACTTATTCCTCATTTTCCACAAACATATTTTTTTAAATCATGTTCTTTTTTTACTGATGTACTATTTACAAGAAAAAACAATGTTAACATACATTCAAACATTCATGCTTTCATTTTTATAACTGTTATTACGTGGTTTCTCAATTTATCTTATAAAACCTTCCGAAAATATTCATTAGTATTTCCATTTCCATATGCAGAAAAGTTATCAAGTTCTTATTACCACGTATCCAACATTCTACATTTTTTTCCATAATTATTTACATACAAATCAAACATTCAGCACGAGAGCAGAGAGAACACATTCATCTTGACCTCTAACTCTTTCTAATTTATACCTGTTAACATTTCTATATATTCTTCCCTTTCTAATCCAATTTTATTAAACCGAATTCCTCCTATTTCCATCTTCTCTTGTCATATGGTTTGATTTCTAATCATGCTCCACATGTGAACTTGTCTGCCAAAATCTTGCCAATAATATTTGTGTGGCCATTAACACATTTACCACCCACATATAACCACAGTTATTAATCTTTGGCAGGTTTAAATGTAGTAATGCTGTAATTGGTAATAAAGGATTAGCAGTGTCACAGATATTAGACAAGAATTCAAAAATGTTTTCCCACATTCTATTCAAATATCTACAATTCCACCAGATGTGCATCCCCAGGTTCTTGGTGACATCACCAGCATATACCATTAGCATTTTCATACCTCTTTGTTAGACGTATTGGAACTAAATACCACCTATTAGTTATCTAATGATGGGTCTCTAATAAGTTTACACAGTGGATTTCCTTTGTTAAACAACTTATAGATTTATTCCAGTCTACTCTATTAATATGCTTGTCTAAGTCTCTCTCCCATTTATTTATTTCTGGAATAGTAACTTCTTCCTCTATATAACTAAACAGAATCGAACACTTATCTAAATAATTCTTATCACTTTCTTCTTTTATCAGATCCTCTACTTTGATACCCACAATTGGATCAAAAGCTATCAAATGTCTGCCCAAAAAGTATTTTATCCTTAAGTATGTGAATATTTCCTTATCAGGAAGAAAATACTCACTCTTAAGGCATTGGAAAGTTTTCGTTTTTCCCTTTATTAACTAGATTTTTTAAAGTGTGGATCTCCTTAACCCCTTAATGACCCTTGACGGTCATAGTACGTCATGGGTCGATCTGACTTAATGACCCATGAAGTACTATGACCATCACGGAATTCCGGGCTCCCCCCGCGGCTGCACACCGTTTGGGGAGTCCAGAAGCGGAAATTTAAAATAAATAAATAAATGCTCCATGGTCCTTAACTGACCGCGCCGCACCGATCGGCTGGTCGTTAAGGGGTTAATTCTCCATTCCTTCATCTTCATATCTTCTATCAAACCTATTAGTATTTCCAATGGGAGAAAAGCAAGAATTTTCTTATCTAAGTCAAGCTTTTTTTTATTTTAAACCATCATTTCACAATATCTTTCAAAACTGAAGATTCCATTGCATTCTTGTCATTTCTGTCATAAGTTTTTAGTCTTGGCTTCCAAAATAAAGATAATAATGTTTCTTGATTTAAAATTTCTGCCTCTATTTAGTACCATGTATCTTTACTATAATAACCTCGTTGTGTCAGAAATATATGAGCCACTCTGCTCGTTTCATAATATTTTTTTATATTCGGATAGCCAACGTTTTTTTATCCTGACAAATAACTTTATCGAGGGAACTCTGAACTAAATTCAGCCAAGGTTCTGGAAAATTCAGGGGTATTTGTCGAAAAAAATATAACCACTTAGACAGATAATAACTCTTTACACAATTGACTCTTTCCATTCATGAAAAATAATAATTTTTACAATTCTTTAAATTTCTATTCATCTGTTTTAATAATGGAAGCAAATTTATTTTCCACAATATTCTGGATCTGAGCTGGCATAATTATACCCAGATGTTTGAATTGATCTAATACCTACCTAAACTTGAACTTATTTTTAAGATCTTCCAGTCTATCATTAGAAATATTTTTTGTTAAAGTAATTGATTTGTCCATATTTAGTTTATACCCAGAATATGTTGAATAATTATCAAGGGTTGTCAACAATTCCTCAATAGATTCCTTTGGCTTCGTAAGCGTAATTATTATTTCATCGGCATACATACTAGTTTTTATCTCCCCCCTACTGTATTCACAACCTCTAATATTCTGATTCTCTCTAATAGAAACCGCTTGTGATAATTGTTCTTAATATGAAGGAAGGTATTGATGACTTCTCTAGCACTTAAGGAGTTAAAAGCCCCATCTAAATCAATAATAATTTTGTTCATTTTTATTTGTATCCCATGGTGCAGCTAGTTTCCCACAGAATTGCTCCATTTCTTAAAAAATCAGCCTCACTGAGGCTTGCAACATAGAAGAACACTGATTAAAGACACTTCATCAGATAGTTTTGTTTTGACAATCCATCTGGTTGTAATTGTGCTGTTTCCTTGTTTCCCCTTTTTAAGGACAGATATTTATGATGTCATCAAAGAGATACATGGTAACTGGATCCATTTTCATATGTATAAATGTTTAGTACCAGTTTTGACTCTAGCTGTGATGATTGTAATGTCCTTTCTATATATGTATTTATACTATAATGTGATTATAAGTGAAGCTAGTGCTGATTAAAATAATCGTAGTGATGGCGGCACCAAACAAAAGCAATAGTCCGCTTGTAAAATCAGACAAAGCTTTATTAATCCTCCATTAAAATTTTTAATGGAGGATTAATAAACCTTTGTCTGATTTTACAAGCGGACTATTGCTTTTGTTTGGAGTGCTGCGATCACTACGATTATTGCAATTCTATACGGGACTGGAGAACCCGAATTGGCTTTGGAGCACCCAGTCTGCTGTACAGCAGTGAGTCCCTGTTTACTGCTTGTATATCACATTATTTTTGTTTGATAGAAGGCGTAGTAGCCCCATATATCGTTTCTTTTCTGATTAAAATAATCTATATGCTGTATTAGCCATATTTTTAGAAAACTATTTTAATTCAGATTATCTCAATTAAAACTCTACTAACTATTTGAGTTATTAGATTATACTAATCAAGAAAGTGCCTACATTAGCTCCTCTACTCACTCACACTTACCTCTACTCACTGAGACTTAGATGCTAGGGAAGGTAAGCAATGAATATCTGAGCAGCCAGTGAGTAGTGAGGTAAAGTAGGGCTCAGATAGGTTCTTGTGTGGTATGCCTTAACTGATATAATCTATAAAGCTAAATAGCTCAAAAATGTCTGTTTGGTCCATCTACCATCAGGTCTTCTTGAAATGTGACCTACCAATTTCCATTTACTCTTTCAATGATGTCAAAAACCTTTGCTGATAAACCCATGCTTTTTGGTCTTTTTTTATGTTTAAAATTCAATGTTCCATAATTCTCTGTGTAACCTTAAAGGGACAGTAATGTTTCACAAAAACAGAAGTTCCAATTAATCTTCATAGTATATGAGCCATAGAGAGGGTTATTTCATTACTGTCAGAGTTGTAGTTCAAGAGTAAATTACCCCCTCCAGTCCCTTTTACCTAGTGTAACACTGCTCACCTCAGATGTAGAATCCAGTCCATAGACCAGACAGATAACAGCAGGGGACAATCTTCTTCCTATGAGAACAATGAAAGCCCTGCCCCCCTTGACAAGTTTTTCAGCTTTTTCCCTTAATTGAAGATTGTCCTTCTCTGCGGTCTACCTGGACACCTCCCTTCTGCTCTGGCTGAGCAGTGTTACATCAGTAAAAGGGGCGGGAGGGGGATACTTTATCATTGAATTACTCCTAAACTACAGCTCGGACAGAATTGAAATTATACTCTCCAAAATCCAAATACTATGATAATTAATTAGAGCTGCTTTTATTATTAAACATTACTATCCCTTATGGCTTTGGTATTTGGTGTACATGTTTCACAGCCATACGTAAGAACAGGGAGGACAAACCGCTTGAGGCAGAGTGGCAAATTTGTCTTAAAGACTATACTACTAAGTTTTTGAAATTCTTGCCATCACAATTGTATTAG
Organism: Rhinophrynus dorsalis; assembly: GCA_037306005.1. Classification (NCBI taxonomy): domain Eukaryota; kingdom Metazoa; phylum Chordata; class Amphibia; order Anura; family Rhinophrynidae; genus Rhinophrynus; species Rhinophrynus dorsalis. The sequence continues at coordinate 586,869,330 of CM074719.1, read as the reverse complement.
TTGCTCAGTGTCCATCATGGTATGTCCATCTGTTGACAATTCCTGTTCAAGGTAAATGTGCTTTTTCACTTCTTCTCATTCTAGTCTATCTACTATGTTATAGAAAATGTGTTAAAAATGACTTCGGTTTTATTACTATTCATCTTCAGACCATCTTCCTGTTGTAGTTCTTCAATGCTTTCTTGCAGTTCTTCAGGACTACTTGCAAAGAGCATGACATTGTCTGAAAAGTGCTGAAAGTAATCTCGATTGATCTTAAGTCCTTTTTGGTCTCAATTTAGTTAGTATTTTGAGGAGATTGTGTCTCCTTGTCGGACACCTTTTTCTATGTTGATCTGAACGTTATTGTTTATGTTGATACAGTTGCATTTACATATATTGATTTGAATATATTGATGCAAGTTCTATCTACTCCTTGATCAGGGCATTGATTTTTTGCTCATTTTTGCAGTCAGTGAGTTCTATATATAATGGAAGGTTGTACATATGATGCTGTTCTGTAACTTGTTGAAATGTCTGGATATGGCCCATTGTACTGAAACTGTTACTGAAGCCTGCTTGTTCTTTAGTTTGTGCAATATCAAGTATTGTGTCCATTCTTCTTGATAGTACCTTTGTGAAAACCTTGCAGATGACAAGCAATAGGCTTATTGGTTGTTTTTTAGATCCGCCTTATCTCCTTTTTGTGCAGTAGGATGACTTCTGCAATTTCCATATTTAACCCCTTAAGGACTACATGACATACTATGACTGTCATTGTCCTTAAATACTTAAGGACCGATGAAAGTCATAGTACGTCACATACTTTTTAGTTACAATGCTCCACCTGGAGCGCTGTAAGTAAAAATAGGGCCTAAAATTGACAGCTCCAAGACTGGAGTGATCTCTTTCAGGCCCCAAAGCGGTGTGCCGATACACACAACAGGTCACATGTACCGGTGTGTCGGCAAGGATCAAAGCAGTCCTTATGGGACGGAAACGTCCCAGGACCGCTGGTCCTTAAGGGCTTGAGGCACTTTGTTGAATAGCAGACATTTTGAAAATAGTTTAGCTAAGGTTTTGAATCAGCTGACTTTGGACCTTCAACATTTCAAAAGCGACTTCATCAGGTCCAACTGCTTTGCCATTTTTCATTGATTTTATTGCAGCTTCTACTTCTTCTACCAAAACTTCTGGCACAACTTCAGCCTCTACCGCAACATTCAGTTGTTGTCCTTCATCATTAAAGGTTTTAATAAAATTCTTCCACTCATTTTTAGTATTTGTTGTTAAGTTTTTGCTGTTGTAGCATCTTCAGGCATTAATGCAAACATTTGGCTACTTTATGTAGCCATCTTTCATTTTGCTTTCATTAGCCCTTGATTTCCTTCCAGTGTCCTTTTGATGGGCTCAAAACTGACCTTGCTTGTTTCTTCTTTTATGAGCTTCCATGAACACTTTTTCAACATGTCCTTTGTTTCTTTTGACTGATTTTGTCAGTGTGGGTTGAAATACCTGTGTCTAGAAGGTTTTGCAGCATACCAAAGCGATTGGACAGTGCTAATCATAGGTTCTTCTGATTCTTCAATAGCTGACTAGTGTTGATCTTCATGTTTGTTGACTATTTTATTTCTTTCTTACTTGCACCAATTTTGATTTTTACTCTTACTAGATGATGGTTGCTTCCAGCATTAAAATGGTTTAAGACTGAGCAGTCAGTGAATATTATTTTATTATTTGCAAGTATGAAGTTGATTTCACTTGTATTGCCTTAAAGGGATAGTATTACTTCAAAATTACTATCCCTCATATTGTAGCCCTTAATAAACTGAGTTAAATGACACCAGCGGCATCTCTCAAACCTTTATGGTTTAAGAGATAGCCGCTTTCAAAGTTTCCTCTCCCCTGCTGTCAGCGTTCTGCAGGAGAATCCAGTCTCTGAATCAAGAGGAGGCTCTTCGGCAGAGCCGATATCTCGTTATGGAAGGAAAAATGATTAATTGAAACAGTCTTCTATGTGTGCTTGGTAACCAAGTACACGTAGAAGACTGTTTCAATGAATCATTTTTCCTTCCATAATGAGATATCGGCTCTGTTTAAGAGCCTCCTCCTGTCCCAGGACCGGATTCCCCTGCTGGCAGCAGAACCCTGACAGCAGGGGAGAGGAAACTTTGAAAGCGGCTATCTCTTATACCATAAAGGTTTGAGAGATGCCGCTGGTATCATTTAGCTCAGTTTATTAAGGGCTACAATATGAGGGATAGTAATTTTGAAGTAATACTATCCCTTTAAGGCTTTTCCATTTTCATTTTCTCTGGAACTTTTTCCTGTAGAATGAATTCATGATGTGTGAATTTTGTTCGTCTGCATATTCAATCAGTTGTTTGTCTCTATTGTCTTTTATCAGATTATGTATATTGGCTATACAATAAAAGAACCAATGGTAGACAATGTGGAGGAATCGGATTTTGATAAACAAAAGACTGACATATTCAGCGAAGACCCTGTGAAATTAACCCAACTGTGACAAGTCAACACAGACCAAGAAGAATCCAAATCTGCGACTTAAGACCCAACCCGAGAAGATGGAGTAGTGAGGCACAAACCTCGGTATCCAAAAATCACCGCTGATGGATAAAATCTATCAGCAAGAAGAAGACGACTGGTCAGTCATAGAAGTAGAGAGCATCTCTGAAGGAACTGCTTCATGTGCTATCAAGCTGCATTATGGCTTATTGGCGCGATGCAAGAAACGTGCGCATCAGATAAAGGCATTTTTGTGCGCAGATAGATTTTGTGCATATTCTAATCCAGGAAGCTAAATACTGAACGCTTCTTGAATTGCGCATGAAAAATTCCATTTTACGACAACAGTACACAGACGTATAAATTAATTCGCAATACCAGTTCTTACATTAGGTGCATTCGCTATTCCACTCACACAGATTCGTCAATCTTAGCCACGGCCACAAGAAAAATAAATATACGCAGCCGTTCGCTTATCTTGAATTTTCATGCGCAATTCAACAAAATCATGCGCAAACCTATTCCCTAGTGGTTTTCACATGGGAAATAGTGATTGCACACGTTTCCTGCATTGCGCCATATGTTCTTTAAATCATTCACGGACTTTAAAACTAATATATATATATATATATATATATATATATATATATAGATATAGATAGTATCTGGCTGAGATATTTTTTATTCAAGTTATTACATTCAGTTATGTTTGTTTTTAATTATATTGCACTGTTTTATTGTGGTCACAAGATAGTGCTGTTCTGATTACTTGCTATGGTGAATCGTAGTCTATAGCTCAAGCTCCCCATAAAGTACATTATAAAGACTTGCAGTTATAACCTTAGAATGAAGCAACTCCCTGCAGTAGACTTAGCCTCCGTTTAGTTAGCATGAAAGGTTCTGCAAGATAGATAGATAAGGTGTGTGTGTGTGTGTGTGCATAGTGACATTAGTTTCCCTTTAAAGGGATAGTAATACTTCGTTTTAACTTTATTTTATTTTGTAGGCATTAAAAAATATGAAGAATGATATAAGTCTTATCTCTCAATCCTTTATGGTTTAAGAGATATTCACAAGCAAAGTTTCCCCCTCCCTCCCCTTTTACGTAGTGTAAGCAATCTCTTCTCAGAAGGGGAATCTGGTTGTAAGACCAGACAGGTAACAGCAGGGGACAATCTTCTTACAATTAAAACTATGAAAGCCCTGCCCCCCTTGACAATTTTTTCAGGTTTTTCCCTTATCTTAATTGAAGATTGTCCCTCTCTGCAGTCTACCTGGGCACCTCCCTTCTGCTCTGGCTGAAAAGTGTTACATCAGTAAAAGGGGCGGGAGGGGGACACTTTGTCATTGAATTACTCTTGAACTACAACTCTGACAGAATTGAAATAACACTCTCCAAGGTCCAGATACTATGATGATTTATTATAAAACATTACTATCCCTTTAAGCATTCCTGCCTCCATTATATACCAAGGATCTTAGCTTGTGAAAGCAACAATATGTAATGAAAATAAAAGTACCAGATAAAAGCAAAGTATAAGGGCCCCCTTCCCCCTTTAAACCCTGTCAACCTTGAACAATAAATAAGAGAGTATTCAGGGCATGTGGCCTTTATTATGTTATATAATGCTGCTGGGATCAAGGCTGAGTTATATGCTAGCTCTCAGAAAACAGTTATATTATCTGTGACATTGTATGTATAAACAATACATCTTTCTAAGAATTCAATAATTGATAACACTGAACAAAAATCAATGCTTGCAGTGTTAGAAAGTATATGATAATGGGAGTATTACAATGAAAAACCAGTGTGTTTCAGTGTGCCAATCCAGAAATGTGGCCTATTTTTATTTATTAAAGGGGTGCTACATGTATAGGTGACAATGGGGAAGATTTATAAAAAGTGTTCTTGTTCCTTATTGCAGATGGATTCTAAAAATGTCCCTATGCCTTAATGGGAGTGTTGGTATTTATAACAATGTTTAGGAACTTTTATAAATGGGGTAGAAATGCCAGGAATAAGAACAGGTCAGACGTGTCGTTAAAATTTTGGTGAAAATTCGGTTGCTAAACTATCGCAACATTTCTTTGTAAATTTCGCTTTGTGAATTTTTACAGAATTCCTAACAACACTTTAAAAAAAAAAAAAAAAAAAAAAACGACCTACATGACATAACTTTTGTAACTACCCAACACATATTAAACACCATTTTAACCCTTTGAGTGTCAGAGGGGTACACCTCTGGCACTCAAAGGGTTAGTGCTAGTTTGATGTTCTTAACAAGTGGACCTCCCATCTGGACCAAACACTAGGGGGTCAGGAATCAGCTGGGAAACATATGGGGAGGGAGGACAGATAAGGAAACACTTCCTTACACAATCATCACAATCATTTACAGCTTGTCATCACATAAATATTTGAAACATGAGTTTCTGGTTTTAACCTGTCTGTCTAGCTATCTAGCTATCTATCTACATCTGTGTATGTATCTATTAATTTGTTGAGTATCAGAGGGATGCGCAATGCATTGCTTTGCAATGTGTTGTGTACCCCTCTGCTATTCACAGGGTTAAACTTCACCACTTTGCATACCCATGAAGAAATCCATTGCCTAGATTCCCTAAAGTTCGAAGAGGACTGAAAATGTTGATGTCCTGTCGGAGTAGTGTCGTAGGCAGATCGATATTATTCACTAAAATGTCTATGACATCACATTACCATCACGCTGACAAAAATATGCCCACATCGACAGCCATCCAGCAGGCTTACAAATTTTCATTCATCTCATCGACAATGGTCTATTTCCTTGTGGAAATGAAGCATAATGACTTAGTTCCATATGGAAATGCTGAATAATGAGACAGTTTAGTGTGCAAGGAGGTGTGTTGATATGTTAATGCGACACTTCGACACATTCACTAAACTCCGATAGTATTCTCTGCTGTCGGAGTTCACAGTCTCAACTTCACCTACCTGAGGATAGCGAAGTTGTGATCTCCCTGTACTTTCCTATGCAGTAACAGCCCTCAATCAATCACAAGCAGGGAGGGCTGTGAACTGTTGTCGCTGTGGTAGGGATTTCCTCCCTTCACACATCACCAACACTGCAACAATTCAGAAGTTGAAGAGCATTCTTTCTGCTTCCCTACTTGGCTAGTAGGGGAGTTAACAGAATGGTTTCAGCACTATGGACAGCATTGAGTGACATAGGGATGTGCATTGCTCACTCCTGGGGGACTCAAAGGGTTAAAAATAAAAAAATAGTACACCAAGCACTACACAATTATCTCCTATGTATCATATATTATACATGTGTACTCCCAGGAAAACAAGACTGGGGGTCACACGCCATTTATGGGGATTTGTGGCTACCACTTACCCCCCAGCCTTGTTCCCATGCCCAGTGGTAGCCAAAGAATCAAATATACACTGCTTGGCCCCCACACTTGTTGCCATGATCACTGGTAACCACAGATCCCCATGTACACAATCATATTTTTTTTAAATGTGTATCCTGAAGACATCATAGCTATAGTGCATGCCCTGAAGAGATCATACTCTCTAGTGCATACCCTGATGCAATCATACTCACTAGTGCACCCCCCAAAGTGATCATACTCTCTTCTGCATACCCTGATGCAATCATACTCACTAGTGCATACCCTGAAGTGATCATACTCTCTAGTACATACCTTGATGCAATCATACTCACTAGTGCATACCCTGAAGTGATCATACTCTCTTCTGCATACCCTGAAGCAATCATACTCTCTGCATACCTTGAAGAAATCAAACTCTCCAGTGCATACCCTGAAGTAATCAAACTCTCCAGTGCATACCCTGAAGCGTTCATACTCTCTAGTGCATACCCTGAAGTAATCAAACTCTCCAGTGCATACCCTGAAGCGTTCATACTCTCTAGTGCATACCCTGAAGTAATCAAACTCTCCAGTGCATACCCTGAAGCGTTCATACTCTCTAGTGCATACCCTGAAGTAAACAAACTCTCCAGTGCATACTCTGAAGCGTTCATACTCTCTAGTGCATATCCTGAAGTAATCAAACTCTCCAGTGTATACCCTGAAGAGTTCATACTCTCTAGTGCCTACCTTGAAGCGTTCATACTCTCTAGTGCATACCCTGAAGCGATCATATTCTCTAGTGCATACCCTGATGCAATCATACTCACTAGTGCATACCTTGAAGCGATCATACTCTCTTCTGTGTATCCTGAAGCAATCATACTCTCTGCATAACCTGAAGAAATCAAACTCTCCAGTGCATACCCTGAATTGATCAAACTCTCTAGTGCATACCCTGAAGCGTACATACTCTCTAGTGCATACCCAAAAGCGATCATACTCTCTAGTGCATACCCTGATGCAATAATACTCTCTAGTGCATACCCTGAAGTGTTCATACTCTCTAGTGCATACCCTGATGCAATCATACTCTCTAGTGCATACCCTGATGCAATCATACTCACTAGAGCATACCCTGAAGTGATCATACTCTCTATTGCATAACCTAAAGTGATCATACTTTCTAGTGCATACCCTGAAGCGATCATATGCACTAGTGCATATCGCAAAATCTATCATACTCCCTAGTGCATACCCTGAAGCAATCATACTCTCTAGTGCATACCTTGAAGCACATGAACTTTGATAGCCTTGTCCTTATATTACTGAGTATGTAATACCTTCTCCAGTTGTCTCTTAGAGGGTTGCCACCCGTGTTAATTGATTTATAACTACACTATAGTGTGATTTGAATTCATTGTCAGTATCACACGGTGTCCCTCTCTTGCCTTTGACCAATTATAATTAATTTAGTAGTTGTTGGACTCAGCTATAAATGTTTTACTGTTACACACTGAGGTGACATAGGCCTTGGATGGTTATTCCCATCTAGCCATCCTTTAGCAATCTTATTAAATTTCAGTCTCCATTGCCTAAAATAAATTAAATTGTTTTATTATGCTATACACAGATTCAGTGCAGAAATCATGGTACTTATTTGACCATGGTGTCTTGTACTGATAAAGAATCAGTGGTTTCTCCCTGTACGCTATCCCATGTAGGACGCCATTATGGCTTTCCTGGAGCTAAGTTTGCACTATTACGCATTGGGCCAATACCCCTTTCCCCCTGTTACTTTAAGCTAATAAGTTATGGGGTTGAATTGTTTTTACTCAGGTGCATAACCTTGTTGGATGAACCTGAATGTTTTAATAAATTTTGTAATAATAATGGATAAATTACAAAAAATGTTTGAGGGTATATATGGTATAATGTTATTACAATGAGAATATAAAACGTATGGCCAATGCAGGGAGTAAGTGGGATTGTTACATTAATTCCAGACTGATTAAATAATAAAAGTCAGAATCCTATATACACTATTCCTGTGCTATATATATTGGCTCATTGCACTGACAAGCACTGAACTGGTCTGTCAAAAGGATAGGAAGGCTCCCCACTCAATGAAGATAATTGATAAATATGTAGAGCCTCTCTTACCCTTCACACCTTTTTCTTTTCTTTTTATATATTATTTTACTGTTGAGACATGCAGTGCAAAGACTTTGGTTATAATAAAATTATAAAGAGCTCTCCAATATCTCTCCCTTTTTTCTTGCAAAGCATCACTTAGCAATATGTTGGACAGGCCTTCATCACTCAAAAGTGGAGATGTGTGAACCAAATTGTGCAATAAGCTATGAGCTGAAACAGAGTTTTCTGTTTTGTGCCTGTCTCTCTTAAGGGTGAGCATGTCGTAATAACCCCAAACTTACTTTAGTATGGCCAGAAAATGCTAATAGCCCTGTTAATTTGTCCTAGCAATACTAGAGAACCTCAAACTCTGCTCACTGTACATGGTAAGCTTAGCGCTTCAAGTTTCTTGAAGGGTTAAGTAGGCTCATGTACCATGCCTGCTTCAGTCTGAATTGCCAACAACTGTCATGTCCGCCTCCATGGACACGACTTCCAGGATGGATTGTAGGTGTTATCGCCTGAACCATGGAGCAAGGGAAAATTCATAGGGGCCATTAGGAGTTTCTGCCCATAATAAGGTAAATGGGAGGTTATTATTAGTTTTTAGTGTTCCTTTAACTGTGTACACTACAGATTTGCCAATTTACCCCCTTGCACAAAGGAGATGGCAGTGTAGGAGTGAAAGGGTCTTTTGAGGTGTTGCATTCCATTGCTCTCCTTGTATACTGCCATTTACTAACAAGTGCAGGGAAATTCAACTTAAAGGAGCAGTAAACATTTTTATGAAAATATATATGTTGTAGAGATTTTCCTTCTGAGTAAAACAAGGGCACCCCCACTGCTGCCAGTTATTTTATTCAAAAGTTATAATAGTTCAAATAACCAGGAAGTGAATTTACTGTGTTTATTTCCTGAAAGTTCTAACTGACAGGAAGTGACTCAGCAGTTTCTATCACATTGTATGGAGAACTGCATGTTACTGAAGTATCTATTCATTAAACTGTAACAGAATAACTAAGTGGAATTTGACCACTGGAAGGCACTGCTAACGTAAAAAACACGGGTTTATCTGTAAATATATATCTCTCAGCAGTGGGAGTACCCTTATTTTACTCAATAGGAAACACCTACAATATATATATTTTTTTTCCATTAAAAAATGTTTAGTTTACTGCTCCTTTAATATAACACTACTTTCCTGTCCATGCTCATAGGGGATGCTTTTCGCATTAAAGTCTTAATGATGATTGAGAGTGAGAGTTGCTATATGATAAAACAATTATAAGCTCTTGTGTGTATATATATATATATATATATATATATTTCATATAAAGTCCATGAATTCTATGCCAATGTTTAAGAGCAGAAATATAGCTCATCTGGTCTATTCCTATATTCTCCCTCCACCCAAGGTTTAAAGTCCAATGTTCAGTCTGTAAAGCTCTCCTTGATAACCAATGGCTATAAATTCTTTCTATGAAATCTATGGACTAAAACATGTATCTCAGCGGCACATACTGTTTAGTATTAACTCTTATTTCTGAAGTTTATTGACACAGCTCCCTAGTGTCATATAAATTGTTTGCAGTGCTGCTGACTGTCCATAAAATGAGCCTAGCTGTCATAGGCTCGAATGATTAATAACTGACCTTAAACTGCTTACTCTCTAAAGATAACCTGGCATCAAGCATGGCAGAAGCAAATCCCTCGACCACATTTTGGGTGGATTCAAAGGCTGCCATTATGTAAACTTGGATGCACAACCTGGTTAAATCAGGGTCACCACCAAGGGGTGGTGGGGAGGTTGGTGCCCTGTGATCAGGTGGTGGGGGGAGGGGGTATCAGCCAAGGCCTTTCATAGAAGCCACAGAGACTGTACTAAGAAAAAGAGATGCAGGCAGCTGCAGGATAGGGAGAAAATGCCCATTATCATTAATTTAAATGTTGCTTTCAACATCTGGAGTGCTAAGGAGATCTTCAACACAATGCTTTGTAATGTATTAGAGATCTCTCTAGCATTCAAGGTGTTAAAAGCCGCAAATGACCCTTTGAGTGGCAAAGGGAAATACAACACAATGCCTTGCATACCCCTCTGGCACTCCAAGTTTTGCATCTATGGGAATTTTCTGGACTTTATTTGTTCCCTATGGTGCAGGGGGTTTTCTCTAGAATTCCACCACTTCTTTTAGTACATCAGCCTCACAATGCAGTCTGATGACTGTTAAATTTACTGAACAGTGACCTGAATGACCAGAGCTGCTGTGGAGGGCAGGCCTTACTGGATCTAAATTAGCGGCAGTAGTTATACCTTATTCTGCAGCCAGAGACCACCATCAAACTCTACAGCTTCATAGGAAGCGACCTGCCTGTCTACTTCATTTAAAACTTGTTTCAGAGCTCAGTATTGGATGATGACCCTTGGAGTCCTTATAGGTGGAGCCCCGTGTGGTGACCTGCATGACCTATATCACATGCTTCCCTCTCCTCATCACTCTCTGTATGGCTGCTGCTGGAGTCCTCTCATTAAATAATTAATACAACAAAATCCTAAAGTCTCTACAATTTGAAAAATCTTAGTTCATAATTTCCATGGAATATCAACTGGAGAGTTACTCCCACTGTAAAGATTATTTCACCTTTATCACTCTTTAGTCCATCTACCCCCTTTGGAGGGAAGATGTGCTCAAGGAAGATAAAAGTTAATCTCTGCAGTGAGAGAAAATCTTCAGTTTTATTCGGTGGCGCTTATTAAGATCTCTACAACCTGAAAACGAGGTTCCAGAAAATAAAATTTGAGCTGCAGAGTTTATGTCAGTGGAAAGTTTAAAGTTTATAAAACTTTTATCTCATCTTAGTCCATAAATCCCCTTGTCTTCAAGGAATTTTCCATGGCTCTACCCACCTCATGGTCCTTTTGAATACTCTTTCAGTATACAATGTCCCTTAATTTTCCTGTCATTTAGAGTTCCTGTGTTCTGCACCAAGGTAAGAATGGAGCCTCATTTTCAGGTTTCAGAGATTTTAGTACATTGGCTAAATACAGTAATATAGGTGTTTGAAGAACTTATCTCACTGGAGAGTTTATCAAACCTGCATAACCTTTTATGCTATTAACCACAGACCCCCTTGTGGATGGATGGTGCATGGTATAGTATATTCTGAAATAGTGACAATATGGCAATCACTATGCCTGAGTTAACTATCCACTTCTCTAGTCTGTCTTTTATTATCAGAAAGAGGGAAGATTAGGTTCTCTACTCACTGACATTTCTAACACCTAATTATACCTGTAGAGCCTATGAAAAGTCCCCATTTCTGAACAGCTGGTTAAATTCTCATCAGAAATGGTTCTAGAGGTTTCCTATGAAGGCACGAACACAATCACTTCAATCTGTTAAAGCCACAGTAGGCAACAATCTCACTTTCACTTTCACACATATTTATCAGTTTATATAGATGCAAATTTATTTTACACTGGCTTGGCTTGGCCTATAATTCTGAGTATCACAGTTCTAGGAACTTCCCCTGGGTCAAAAATATCTCTGCTGTAAAAATGCTCCTGCAATGAAAACTCATAATCAATAACATATATTTAGCATTTTTTCTTTAAGTTAAGGAATTCCTAGGAATCTATATTTTATAATACTACAAATTTGTTTGATGGAAAAAATCCTTATTTGTAATATTGGGTTTGCTAAATGTATTATTGTAACCCACTATTTACTTGCTTTTTTAACTCCTTGAATTCTAGAGAGGTTTTCAGTACAAAGCAAAGCAATGTGTTTGAGACTTATCTATCAATCACGGGATTCCTGTAAATAATCTCTGTCCTTTCCATCTTTTGTCATTAATTATTATTGTAACTGCTAAAAAAGTTTTTCTGTTTGCTGCAATATTACTAATTTTTTTGCAATGAAGAAATTAACTTGAAGAGAAGATGTCTCTATACCACTGCAGAACATGTTTTAAACATTTCATAATTTTGAAATTCCTGGTATACTTATTTGGTTCTAAAATTATAGAACAAATTCAAACATTGCATCATGTATTAGGCATTACATTGCAGCACAACAAGTCTATGTCATGTCCAGGGAGAAGTAACATTCATGATTCCATTTGCTGATGGATTTGGTAGATAGTAGGAAAGTGCAGGTTCCATCTGAATTGATCTAGAACATATCTGCAGAGGGTAAGAGAGGGGAGAGATGGGCAAGAGGAGAAGGAAGGTAGAAAAAGAAGAGAGTTGAGAGAGGAGAGGGAGTTAAAAAAGGAAAACAGCATGAAAGAGAGAAGAGAAGAGAAAGTGGTGGGGGAGAGAAAGAGGACCACCAGCAGTCTGGAAAGCAGTAGTAACTAGAGATGAGAGTGAAACATCTGCTGATTAATTGAAAAGACCAAGAGAAATGTTGTATGTAACAATACAAATGTTGTGTATGGACAATGGAAGGGAGGGACAAGGGAAGTGCAGGAAGCAAGTGAAAAAGATGGGTTGGGAGAGCCGGACAGTGAAAGACAGATGAGGCAGGAGATAGAGGGTGAGAGTGGAATGAGACTGTGAAAAGGTAGATGAGATAAGGTTAGAGATGAAGAAGAGGAGAAAGAGAGAGCATGTGAGAAAAGAAGAGGAGAATGGGAATAAGAGAGACATAACATTGGAGAAGGGGAGAAGCAAACTGTGGGAGAGTAAAAGAGAGGGGGGAGAATTGTCCATCAGTCCTGGACAGCCTACTATTCTACCAAAGAATCTCTCCTACACAGTTCTGCCTGGGCAAGAACCTGTTCGATCGATAAATGAAAGTGAGAAACCTGCTTTTTTATTTTATGGTTATCAATTGATCTCTTTCCTGAAATATGATGGATTAAAACAGCAAACAAAACATGAAAAACACACGATTCACATGATGTTTTTGTGCCTTGCAAAACAGATTTTTTCATACACATTTCAAACTTATGGCATATTTTCACTCATCCTTAGTGTAGAGTGACATGTCTTTAGCCAAGGAGGAGGGACAGTAACAGGAAGAGGATATGCAGTCTATTTAGTTAGTCTTTGTTGTCCCAGTCTTCTGTTGCCATTTGGATATTCCATTTCTTTCCCCCTTTTTTCCCTCCCGTTTCTTCCTCCCCTCCCTTCCTCACCTAGCTGGAGTGAAGACGTCTAGACCCTCATTAATCAATCTAAAGAGGTGCAATTCTGGGACAAACCAACTTTAACATGAAATGATTTAATTGGGGATTTTAACCTCTTGAATGCTACAGAGTTCTCTAATGCATTGCTTTGCACATCAGTTTTGGAAGGGATACCTAGTTTGTTTCAATTTAGCCACAGATAGGATGCTTTAGATGGAGGTGTTTTATCTGGCATCTGTTTTCACAGTACATATTTGTTCTAAGTATTTGAGAATTGGGCAAGAGAGTTAGAGAGGGGAGAAGGACAGGAGATGAGAAGAGAAGAACACTAGAGAAGACATTAGAGGAGGGCAGGAGAGAAGGATACGAGAGGTGTTGCACTTCAGTTCCTTACCTCCCTCTTCACCAGGTAGTCCGCGTCTGGCCTTCACCTCCGCGCATGGGCGGTCTTTTGCTTGTTCTATGTCCCAGATGCCGCCAACGTCATGAGTCGTGACATCTGACTCTACACATATATAAGACCTTGCCAGCTGGTCTCGGGCGCTCTTTCAATGAGTTCCCTTGCGTTGTGCATAACCCTTATCCTGCATATTCTCTGTTTTTCTGGATTTGACCCTTTTGCTCGTGCTATTTTGACCCTTGCTTGTACTCAGCCTTCCCACGGCCTTCGGTACCATTTCTGACCACTCTTTTGCAGTCAGCCCCTGACCTTGGCACGTCCTTCGTTTATGATCCTTTACAGCCAGCCCCTGACCTCAACCTGTCCCTCACTCTGTCCTTCGGGTTTCCTTTTGGTTTTGATGCGTTCGGCTCCTTTTCTGTTACAGCTGGTCTGATCCATCTGCAAATTATTTATACGCCACTTGCTCTCCTCTGTGTTTCTTCCTCTTCACAGAGCTAGTATTCAAGAGACTGACAGGAGGACCGGAGAGGAGGAAAGGAGAGGAGGACCAGAGAGGAGGACCGGAGAGAAGGACAGGAGAGAAGAACAGGAGATGACAGTTGCAGCACAACCACATAAAGCTAGGCAAGTAAACAAAGAGGGAGGAAGTGAAAATAGAGGGAAGCGATAAAAGAAATGTTATAACTTAATCTTTCAAAAACAACAATTTAAAACAATTTCAATTAGATGTGAAATGTCACCTATTTTCTGAGTTCCTGTTTCTACCCTCCTACCCTTGCAACAAGCATACTAAAATGAGCATATTAATACTATTTGTTTTAACCCCTCTATTTTTAACACAGTTTCCCCTTTATCCCCAAATGATATAGAAACTAACCCTGGGCCTCTATCTATAACAATAGTCAACTTTGCCTTTAAAAAATGAATGAATTAAATGGTATTATGAGTACAAACTGAAAATCCTTCTTCTTATCGAATCCTGGCTGAGGCCTAAAATACGAGATTCCTCCATTCCCATTCAAGGATACTCACGCTTTAGGATAGACTGTGCAAGGCTAGGATGAGGCATAATCATATACACACAAGGATCTATCAAATTTACTCTTTTACATTACATTTCCAACTCTACCGCATATGAATACATTTCTACCAAAATTGTACATCCCTCCTAAAAACCAGTAGTAATTACTGGAATATACCTACCACTTAAAACCCCTGCACAGTCCCTCTCGGACATAGTCTACTTCCTCAATGAATTTGCCACTCAAAACAAGAAAAGCAAGCTGTTTTTTTTTAATTGGCTTGACCCCAATAATGACAGAATCTGTTCATTAATTAAGGCATTGAAATAATCAGAATTAATATCCTCCTCTAGCCGTATAAATAAAAAACAGCCAACCATACTCTTCTGAACTGGATTCTTTCATCCTACCCAAGCAAAGTCCAAGATTCAGGCAAACTAGAAATGTATTTAGCAGTTACTCCGTAGTGTAATGTGTTCACAAATTAAAGCCAATCGAATCATGTCCCGAGCAGGAGTGGGAAACTTTATTGTTCAATTACTCTTGAACTACAACTCTCATAGTATTGAAATAATATAGCTCAGTTGCTATGAAGATTAATTGGAGCTGCTTTTTTTGTATTACATTACTATCCCTTTAATAAATTGGCTAACACTCAAATCTATATATACCCTTTACTTTCCTTACCTATTTGATAACCACTTCAATAGGAAGCTACCAGACTACTTGAGGAGTATGCTCACTCCAGTTCTCCATACTAACTATAACCTCTGTTCCACTACTAACAACTCACTGAGAATACCACATTACAAGAAAGAATCTGACTGATCTGCCTTCTCTTTCAGAGCTCCAAAAGTCTGAAATAACCTTCCTGAAATACAACATGTAACTATATATAAAATGTTATTTTTTTATTATTTATACTAGGCTAAAAGCCCATGTACATGGGCCAAGGTCCGGGTAATGTTAATCCTTTGAGTGCCAGAGGGGTACGCAATGCATTTGAAGGGTTAAGAGTCCGCTACCTCACTGCTCCACGGGATGCAGTCTTGCGTCACCTCACTCACTCGATGCAATCATGCACAGCAGAGACTGCCTGAACGGGGGCAGTCTCTACTGCGCATGACTGCATCATGACAAACAAACTATCGAATTATTATATAGGATATGTATGGATATCCCTCATAGAATTGTACCAGTCCCTCATAGAATCTTGTCAATCCCTCATAGAATTGTACCAATCTCTCATAGAATCTTGTCAATCTCTCACAGAATTTTACCAGTCCCTCATAGAATTGCAACAGTCCCTCATAGAATTGTACCAGTCCCTCATAGAATTGCACCAGTCCCACATAGAAAATCGACATCAGTGACTGCTAGCAGAGCTCAGGAGCCCATAACAAAATCAAACAGAAATAATGCTGGGGCAAATTCTCTGCTTTGCAATGCACTGGCGACTTCTCTAGCATTCAAGTGGTAAAACATCATATTTAAATTAACTTACAATTTAATTTGCCCCCCTGTGATGCAGATGCTTTACTCCAAAATTGTTCTACCACCAGGGGGCATGATTTCCTAAAAGGAAAGTTACCAGGTCACATTTGTCTTGGTAAACAAAGGGCCCAAACAGTCACTAAACAAAAAGTACAGGTTCATGACAAAAAGTATTGGGTCAACGACAAAAAATTATTGGGCATACCTGGGTACTTTCAAATGAGCTGACCCTGATATATTAATACTTAACAAGCCCCATAAGGTAGATAATACATGATATGTACCTGCTTGCTGAAAAACACTGAATCTCCAGTCGGTCCTCAATCAACCTATAACGTACCATAACTTAGAGAAGTGGTTCTCAATTTCTTTTTTTCTCAAGAAGCCCTTAACACACATCCCGGAATTTTAAGGGCACCCTATCATTTTAGATGTCATCTGTCAAAGACTTATTGAAGGTAAGAATGCATAAATATCAATTTATTCTTAGGTCTCACAATCAGAATGACAAAAACTATCATGCTGTGCATAATAATTTCAATACATATAAATTTGAAACACAATATACTCATTTTGGTTACAGTCTTCAGAGAAAATGGTGGTACCCTAATCTGGTGCCCAGGGCCCACCAAAGTGCTACGGTACCCAGACTGAGAACCAGCGAGTTAGAGGTATCCCTGTCTGGACAGGTTCACTTTTAAAAGGTTGTACACAAAAGGGCGTGCAACCACATAACACCATGTCGGCATGGTTAAAGTGGCAACATGAGACTCTCACACGGCATGACTAGCCGGTGTCTCTTCAGCAGAGCCGAGATAGCGAGATATAGAAATAAATACTTCATTGGAACGGTCTACAAAGTGTGCTTGCAAACCAGGCACACTTTCTAGACTGTTCCAATGAAGTATTTCTTTCTATATATCGCTATTTCGTCTCTGCTGAAGAGACACCGGCTGGTCCCGGGACCAGGATCTGCTTCTGTCAGCTAGAGCGCTGATGTCTATGAATAGGGTTGCCACCTTTTCTTCAAAAACATGCCGGCCATGGCATTCCCTCCCTAGACTTAACGTTGGACAGAAGCCAATTTTTTACCGGCCTGCCGGTAAAATACCGGCTGGGTGGCAACCCTATCTACGAAAGGGGTGGGAGGGGGGAACTTTAGATGCTTCAATCTCTCAAACTATAAGGGTTTGAGAGATGGGAGGTACATTATTGTACTTCTATTTTCAATATCTACAATATTAGCATGTTAAAACAAACTATTACTATCCCTTTAAGTCTAGGACTGTTCTGTTCCTATGTTATTCTATGGAGCCAATGTACTAAGATTTCTTCAACTTTGGAGATCTAAGTGAATAGGCTCCATAGAATAACATAGGAATTGGAGAAGTGATATCACTGGAGAAGTCATCTCCATTTTATCACCTCTTTATCACTGCTTAGTGAATCTCCCCCCAGATGTGCCGGACTTCTCCCTCTGCCTTTCTGCTAGAATTGATACAAATTTAGAGAGTAAAGAATGTGTTCACTGGTGCAGATCATATAGTATGAAACCTGGACTCCACCCTCAGAATTTGGCCCTCCACCGAGACCCTGAGATTTGGGTCAAATTCTGAGAATTCACAGGTATGATATTGGAAAAGGTAAATGGTCAGTGACAAAAGGTACAAGGTCACTCTCCTGCCTGATAGCCAGTTCTGTGCACCACTGGATCATATGTACAAATCTAAATACAGAACAATATTGGGACAAACCAATTGTATCTTAGGGATCAAATAAAAAATCAGCGAATTCCCTGTGATATAAAGAGAGCTTTTAACCCCTTGAATGATAGCAAGGTCACCAATGCAATGCGTTATGAGGATATCACAGTTCCCGTGGTCTAGTTGTCACTCTTTGCTGTGGTGCGCTCCCATTGGCTGAGCTTTGTTTGGCCCGCCCAGTATGGCCTTTCATATACCGGGCCTCTGGAACCTGTCAGGTGCCCTATTGTGGTGTTCCTGTACCAGTGTTACTGTGTTGCTATGTTCCTGCGTTCCTGTGTACCGACTGGGCCCATCTGACTACTCTCATTGGTTCCTGCTCCGTGATTCGACCTGGCCTGGCTGATGTTCCTGCTCCGTGATCTAACCCAGCTTGTCTGACGTTCCTGCTCCGTGATCTGACCCGGCCTGGCTGACAATCCTGCTCCGTGACCTGACCCGGCTATCCTGACGACCCCTGCTTGTGTTCCAGCTGTGATCCTGATCCTGTGTCGCTTGGGAGAAATTCTGACTTCCGCTGTGCTGATATAGGGCAGTCCGTGTTGTTGCCTCCAATTCACTGGGCCTTCCTATTACTCTCGCAGAGCACTGTTGCCTCAGTTCAGTGAGCCTTCTGTTAACACTTGCAGAGCACTGTTGCCTCCGTTACATTGGGCCTTCCATTAACACTTGCAGAGCACTGTTGCCTCAGTTGAGTGAGCCTTCTGTTAACACTTGCAGAGCACTGTTGCCTCCGTTAACCCTGAGCCTTCCGTTTACACTTGCAGAGCATTGTGGCCTCCGTTACAAAGAGCCTTCCGTTTACCCGTGCAGAGCATTGTGGCCTCCATTAACACTGCGCTTCCGTTAATCCTTGCTATTCGCAGTGATCCAGTTACCTCACCGGTTGGGTGCTATTTGCTCTATACATCTCAAGCTCTCGCATTGTCAGTGTCTCCATGACCGCACCGGTTGGGTGCTACTGGCTCTAACTCCTCAGCTCTTGCAGTGTGCAGTGTCTCCGGTTGTCGCACCGGTCGGGTGCTCACGGCTCAACGTGTGCTAGCTCTTGCAGAGTATTGTGGCCTCAGTTCCCTGCTCAGCATAAGCAGTAGTCTCAGTTCTGCCTTATTGACTGGTGCTCTTTCATCTTGCACCACAGTCTCGCTCCTTTAGCATCTTATGGGCGTTGTCAAACACACCACAACAGAGACTGATTGCTTTCCATGAACTTAACCCATGTTGTACTTGTAATGCCTACTTATGCCTGTCCTGTGACAGTATATATTAATTTCCCTGTATACTGGGCCTGAGAGAGCATCTGTACATTATTGTTATTTTCCTGTCATACTATATTGCCTGTAGGAGGCAGTCTTTCGTGTCTTTTAATAAAACTGTGTTTTATTCTAACCTACTGGTCTGAGTGTCTTACAAAACCGTTACAGAGGACCTGTAAAGATTAATAGAAATGTTTATTTGTTTCTTGTGGTGCATTTGGTTTGCTCCAGAGCAGCACCTGTTCTGACTTCATATGCATTTGCCTGTGTGTACAGTATTACAGTGACTGAATACCTAACCACAAGTATCGGATCAATATGAGGAGCTCAATGTATTATATGTACATACCTCCCAACATCTCAAATGGCCAGTGAGGGACACTTTTATTTTAGGGGGTGTGGCTTGGGGTGTGGCAGGTGGGCGGGGCATTACTCAGAGTTTTTCAGTTATTTCCTGTCTTATTGGCAGCTCTTATGTCACTGAATGTATAAAGCATATGTACTGAAGTGTAAACAAACATTAACTCTGAGTTCCGGGGATGGGGGGGGGGGTACGCAGCACCTTTCTTTTGCAATACATTGCGTACCCCTCTGACACTCAAAGTGTTAAACGGAACTTTCACTTTGTATAAAGTCGCCATGCACTAATTAATCAGATGGCGACTAGCTTCATAAGACTTCTATTACCTCTCAGAAGTGGCAGATTCTGAAGTAATCCTTAATCTTCGGAGACGGAAAGCCAGGCATCAGTGCAGACATCTTGTCTTAGAGAAGTCTGAGCGCCTGAGCCATCAGTCCCGGTCTCCTCTAGGAGGCATTGCACTGTGCCATAAGGCACCAGAAGGGACTGACAGCGCAGGCATCTTGTCTTAGAGAAGTCTGAGCGCCTGAGCCATCAGTCCCGGTCTCCTCTAGGAGGTATTGCACTGTGCCATAAGGCACCAGAAGGGACTGACAGCGCAGGCATCTTGTCTTAGAGATGTCTGAGCGCCTGCGTTGTCAGTCCTGGTATCCTCTAGGAGGCATTGCACTGTGCCATAAGGCACCAGAAGGGACTGACAGTGCAGGCATCTTGTCTTATAGATGTCTGAGTGCCTGCGTTGTCAGTCCTGGTATCCTCTAGGAGGCATTGCACTGTGCCATAAGGCACCAGAAGGGACTGACAGCGCAGGCATCTTGTCTTATAGATGTCTGAGCGCCTGCGCTGTCAGTCCCGGTATCCTCTAGGAGGCATTGCACTGTGCCATAAGGCACCAGAAGGGACTGACAGCGCAGGCATCTTGTCTTATAGATGTCTGAGCGCCTGCGTTGTCAGTCCCGGTATCCTCTAGGAGGCATTGCACTGTGCCATAAGGCACCGGAAGGGACTGACAGCGCAGGCATCTTGTCTTATAGATGTCTGAGTGCCTGCGTTGTCAGTCCTGGTATCCTCTAGGAGGCATTGCACTGTGCCATAAGGCACCAGAAGGGACTGACAGCGCAGGCATCTTGTCTTATAGATGTCTGAGCGCCTGCGTTGTCAGTCCCGGTCTCCTCTAGGAGGCATTGCACTGTGCCATAAGGCACCAGAAGGGACTGACAGCGCAGGCATCTTGTCTTATAGATGTCTGAGCGCCTGCGCTGTCAGTCCCGGTATCCTCTAGGAGGCATTGCACTGTGCCATAAGGCACCAGAAGGGACTGACAGCGCAGGTGCGCAGACTGCACTAACCTGGCCGTCAGTTTCTGAAGATTAAGGATTAGTTCAGAATCGGGTACTTCTGTGAGGTAATAGAAGTATTATGAAGCCACTTGCCATAACTGAATTAATGGAGGGCGACTTTATACAAGGTGGAAGTTTCACTTTAATGTGGTTTAATTGCTGTGAAGCAATATGATATATTTATATACACACCACACAGTCAGATCGCCTAAAAAGAGGGACATCAGTGTGGGAAAGAGGGACAAAGGGATTTAGGTCTCAAAAAAGGGGCTTTCCCTCTTAAAGGGATAGTAATGTTTCACAAAAACATCAGCTCCAATTAATCTTCATAGTATTTGAGCTATAGAGAGTGTTATTTCAATACTGTCAGAGCTGTAGTTCAATAGTAATTGATTGATAAAGTATCTCCCTCCCGCCCCTTTTACCTAGTGTAACACTGCTTACATCAGATGTGGAATATGGTCACTTGACCAGACAGATTACAGCAAGGGACAATCTTCTTACTGTGAGAACAATGAAAACCCTGCCCCCATGACAGGTTTTTCCCTTATCTTAGTTGAAGATTGTCCCTCTCTGCAATCCACCTGGACACCTCCCTGTTTCTTTGAGCTGAGCAGTGTTACATCAGTAAAAGGGGCGGGAGGGGGACACTTTGTCATTGAATTACTCTTGAACTACAACTCTGACAGTATTGAAATAACACTCTCCAAGGTCCAAATACAATGTTGATTAATTGGAGCTGCTTTTATTATGAAACATTACTATCCCTTTAAAGCAGAACACTTAGGAGTTATGTATGTACATAATTTGACCCTATAAGGCAGATGGTTTGCCCCAGAAAGGCTCCACTGCAACAAAAGTGTATCAGCTTAGTACTGTATATAGGAGTATATGTATAGTGAAGTGTAAAATCTCTCCAGGAAATACTAGAAAACGAGAGAAATGTTAATTAATTCTTCTTGGTAAAACATTTTCGAAATAATCTTTTCACCCTTTGAATGCCAGAAGGGTATGCAACGCATTGCTTTGCAATATACTGGACACCCCTCTGGCTTACAAAGGGTTTTTAAATCAATGGCAATTTTTGGAATGTTTCCCACTTGGTTTCTTGTAGACTTACTACACCTTTCTTTTTAGAAATACAGCTTTTTTAAGCCTGATGTACTAAGAGGAACTGGAGTCATTTCTTGTTGATTTAAATGGGGCTTTTGAACTCCTTGAATTCTAGTTTGGTCTTCAAGGCATTGCAGAATGTTCAAGGCGTTAGAATCCAGATATAAAGCATTAGGAATTTCTGTGTGGATATCCCTTTAAATGCAGGATGCAAAGCAATGCAATCTGTATCCCTCTGGCATTCAAAGGGTTAGGAAAAACACACTGTAGGGTTGCATTGTGCTCTTGTACTTTATAAAACACCATGGGCGGAGAGGTGATAAAGTGGAGATGACATCTCCAGTGATATCACTTCTCCAGTTCCTGTGTTATTCTGTGGTGCCAATGCACTACGATTTCTCAGGTGAGAGGGATCTTAGTGCATAGACTCCAAAGAATAACATAGGAATTGGAGAAGTGATATCACTGGAGAAGTCATCTCCACTTTATCATCTCTTTATCATACCTTAGTGCCAGAGGAGTAACTAGAAGTGCCACGGGCCCCACCCA
This sequence comes from Rhinophrynus dorsalis, assembly GCA_037306005.1. Lineage (NCBI taxonomy): Eukaryota > Metazoa > Chordata > Amphibia > Anura > Rhinophrynidae > Rhinophrynus > Rhinophrynus dorsalis. Next base: position 586,846,895 of record CM074719.1, on the reverse strand, counting down.
CCCACCACATTGGCCACCTGACCACACTTACCCCCTCCACAATGTCCCCATCTCCTACCTGGAGCTCCCGTGCGGACCTCTTAGTAAAGCAAAGCGCTGGGAGATGATGTCATCTCTCAGCGCTCTGCATTACTAAAGCACTGGCGGGAAATAGTGGGCGCCAGGTGGAGGGGTCACAGGGGGAGGCCGGGACCCTGGAGTGCACAGGCCTGGTCACAGGTGCGACCCCTATAGTTAGCCACTGCTTAGTGCATAACACCCATGAGTATTCTCTACCTTTGTTTCAGCATAGAAAGAAAAGTGAGCTAAGCTGGATTGTTCTGAAGGTAACAGAGAAACTCAGGTGTGATCACAGACATACACTGTAATGATAATTTATTTACAGGACAGAAAATATCATGTTATGTAAAGCAGATCTCATTACTAAGTCTAGGACTGTTCTGTGAAATAATGGAGGGTTTGTACTGATTCCTGTACTGTTCCGAGCATAGTAAGCTTCATAAACATCCTGCATTTGAAAGAGTTTGTCACCTTGCAATAGGTTTTCCCCAGAATTGCTACTTGAGGTTTATGTACTATGGGTAAAGTGTGGTACCATAGAAAAGGAAGGAGACTAGTAGAGTAAAAGTGATGCCTTTATTGGCTAACTGAATGGCTTTGGATGCAAGCTTACAAGACAACTAGGTCTCTTCTTCAGGCAGAATAAGAATGGACCTACTTGTTTTGAAAGATTGCATCCAAAGCCACTCAGATAGCGAAAAAAGGCATAACTTTTACTCTACTAGTCTCTTGCTTATGTACTAAGCATACCTGGTAATTTTCAAAATGGGCTGACCCTGAGATCTTTGATATATTAACCATTAACCCTCTGAGTGCAAGAGGGGTGTGCAACGCATTGCAGAGGGTTAAAGCTCCCCAATAAATGTATGTTCTGAACAATATGTCCCAAATTGCAGTCTACAAGGAACCTTTAACATGCTCTAACTTTGGAATGTCACTGCCTGAAAACACACGGACCAGCAGGACTTCTCCCTCTGCCTTTCGGAAGAAATAGCACTAAGAAGAAGCGGTTCGTTTGTGCGGATCATACAGTGCAGAAATGCACTCTCTCACCCTGACAATGTGGCCTTTCCCCTTGAGATTTAGGTAAAACCATGTGAGTTCCTATGTGTGATTCCAAGAAAAAGCAATGCCGAGAAAGCCAACTGCTCTGTAGGTAACAAAAAAAGTCTTATTGATTTAAATAGGGGATTTTAACCCATAGAATGCTAGAAATGTTCAATGCATTGCAAAGCAAAATCGGAGACCTCTCTAGCATTCGAGAAGTTAACAGTCCCAATAACTCAGATCTGGTGAATGCTGTTCCCTTTGGTGCAGTTTGCTTGGTACAGTATTCCTCTACTTTTAAGTTGTTTTACAAATTCTTATACACCAGTTCACCATGATTGTTGCCTATTATGTTTTAGTTACACACAAGTCCCCATGCCCAGAACTAAAGTGACTTCAGTCTCAGTTCCAGGCTGTTACACTCCTGACTTTGTGCTTATGGCCCGCTGCCTACTGGAAGCTGCTTGCTTGTGGGTGGGAGGGGTCACGTGATGCGGGAGCTGCTGGGGAGAAGACTTGGAGCTGCCCTGCTGCTAGTTAGTAAGAACTGCTGTACGGAAAAGTTTCCAGAGCCCAGCAGAGAGGGTCAGAGAGAGACACCTGCACCCGGGCACAGCTCTATGGGGAGGGGCAGGCTGAGGCTTCCTGTGGGGACCAGGACAAAGGGCTGTGGTCTGTGAACCCCCCCTCCCGTGCTGGCTGGCACACTTTAGGAGTTTTTGGAGTTATGATCCAGTTCCCCCCAGCAGAGTGCCCTGCATGAGCTTTCAGAGGGAACTGCTGAGCTGGATAGAAAGTTACTGAATTGCCAACTGGTAAGTAACACATTGTACCAATACTGAATACTGACATATAGAAAACAGTGTTAGCTTTCCTGGCATTCAGGTGTTTGAGCGCCAGACAGGTATCCAGCGCATTGCAACGGAATTCGTGATATGTCTCTTGAACTCCTAAGGGTTAACTTTTGAGTTCCAGGGTCAACCTTTGGCTCTCCAGCAATAAGAGACTGCGGCTGGGTAGGGATGATGGGAGTTGCAGTCCATAACAGCAGGAAAGCCATATGTTTCTTATTAACTGGTTTATCCCATAAGAGCAAGTGCCCAGCCTGACCCTAGTATATAACCTGTCAACAGTATTATCAATAGATAGATTGGACCTTATGTATAAAAGTGATGAGGTGCAATCCTGAGACAAACCAATTGCACCATGGGGGACACAAAAACATTTTAAAAATTGTTATTGAGTTAAATGGAACTTTTTTTTAACCCCTTGAATGTTATGAGTTGTCCCCAATGCATTAGAGACGTCTTTAGCATTTAAGGGGTTAAAAGTTCCATTTCATGTAATTAGAATGTTTATTTGTCCCCTCTGGTGGAGTTAGATTGCCCCAGACACTCCACTTTTATACATATGGCCCACTAATTAGGTGTGCATGGGGAGTTATTCATTACATAGATATAGATAAACTCACCCCCATTTTATTGCATGAAGGTTCTTAGTGCACAGATCAATAGTGGGCAATCTGTGTCTCTCCAGCTGGTATTAGCAATAGATAGATTATCAATCGATTGGAAAACCATCTAGACTGTAGGAGCCACTGAACTTTCATTTAATTTGAATGTTTAACCCCTGGAATGCTAGAAAGGACTCCAGCCCATTGTTTAACAATGTGTTGGGAACCACTCCAGGGGGATAAAAAGATCAATTTAAAGCAATGAGAATATGGATGATTTGTATATTCCCCTATGCAGTTGGTTTGCTCCAGAAATGCTCTGCTTTTGCTTTAATGGGTAAGATTTATTATATGGAAATGTAGGCGATCAGGGGGTTTCTGCAATAAGGTGAGATACATGTAGGATACATTTGCCAGTGAGTTAAATCTCTCCAATTACTGTGTTATTTTATGGAGTCTATTTTCAGGCTGGAGTCATGTTAGTGCTTGGGTTCCATAGAATAACACAGGGATTGGAGAATGTATCTTACTGGAGAGTCTGATGTCCTAAAAAGAACTGGAGTAACTGTAGGACAAACCAATTGCACCATAGACTATAAATACAACTTCCCAATTTTTTAAATGGGGCTTTAATCCCTTAAATTATAGAAAGGTATGAAGCAATGAATTAGAGATCGCTTTACCTTGCAATAAGTTAAGTGGAGACCTTAGTTCTAGTGCCAACAGCTGGAGAGACAGATGTTGCCTGTTCCTGGCATACACTCTATTCAATAATATAGCCCAGTGTCAGAGTTTTGGGAGGGATGCAGTTTGTGCCCAGTGTCTGTGCTTTGGGAAGGATGCAGTATGTGCCCAGTGTCTGTGCTTTGGGAGGGATGCAGTTTGTGCCCATTGTCTGTGCTTTGGGAGGGATGCAGTTTATGCCCAGTGTCAGAAGGTAAAAGGCTCCATTTCAAACAATGAGAATTAGGGAGATTTGTATTTGTCCCTCGTGTTATGCACAAGAGACTTCTCCAGTGAGATTAATTCTCCAATACCGGTTTTATTCCATGGAGCCTCTTTTTCAATTTGCAGAGACCTTAGTGCAGTGGTGGACACCTTTTGTCTTCCTAGCTGCTGGTGATTACAACTCCCATCATCATGGGGATGGAATGCTGGTCCCCAACAGCTGGAGAGACAAAGGTTGCCTATTTCTTGTGGACACTCTATACATTCACATCGGGACTGGGAAACCTATCTCACTGGGGAGGCTGATGTAGTTAGAATTGCCAGGGTTAGTGTGTTGGGAGGGGTACAGTATGTGTCCAGTGTCAGTGTATTGGAAGGGGTGCAGTATGTGTCAAGTGTCAGTGTTTTGGGAGAGGAGCAGTATGTGCCCAGTGTCAGTGCATTGGTAGAAGAGCAGTATGTGACCAGTGTCAGTGCATTGGTAGAAGAGCAGTATGTGACCAGTGTCATTGTACTGGGAGGGATGCAATATGTGCCAGTGTCAGTGTATTTGGAGAGATGCAGTATGTGTCCAGCGTCAGTGTATTGGGAGGGGTGCAGTATGTGCCAGTGTCAGTGTATTGGGAGAGGTGCAGTATGTGTCAATGTCAGTGTATTGGGAGAGATGCAGTATGTGTCCAGCGTCAGTGTATTGGGAGGGGTGCAGTATGTGCCAGTGTCAGTGTATTGGGAGAGGTGCAGTATGTGTCAATGTCAGTGTATTGGGAGAGATGCAGTATGTGTCCAGCGTCAGTGTATTGGGAGGGGTGCAGTATGTCAGTGTATTGGTAGGGGTATAGTATGTGTCAATGTATTGGGAGAGGGGCAGTCAGTGTATTGGGAGGGGTGAAGTATGTGTCCAGTGTCAGTGTACTGCGAGGGATGCAGTATGTGCCAGTGTCAGTTTATTGTGAGAAGTGCAATATGTGCCAGTGTCAGTGTATTGGGAGGGGTGCAGTATGCGTCAGTGTATTGGGAGGGGTGCAGTATGTGCCAGTGTCAGTGTATTGGGAGAGGTGCAGTATGTGTCAGTGTCAGTGTATTGGGAGAGATGCAGTATGTGTCCAGCGTCAGTGTATTGGGAGGGGTGCAGTATGTGTCAGTGTCAGTGTATTGGGAGAGATGCAGTATGTGTCAGTGTCAGTGTATTGGGAGAGATGCAGTATGTGTCCAGTGTCAGTGTATTGGGAGAGGTGCAGTATGTGTCAGTGTCAGTGTATTGGGAGAGATGCAGTATGTGTCCAGCGTCAGTGTATTGGGAGGGGTGCAGTATGTCAGTGTATTGGTAGGGGTATAGTATGTGTCAATGTATTGGGAGAGGGGCAGTCAGTGTATTGGGAGGGATGCAGTATGTGCCAGTGTCAGTTTGTTGTGAGAAGTGCAATATGTGCCAGTGTCAGTGTATTGGGAGGGGTGCAGTATGCGTCAGTGTATTGAGAGAGGAACAGTCATTGTCAGTGTATTGGGAGAGGTGCAGTATGTGTCAGTGTATTGGGAGGGGTACAGTATTTGTCAGTGTATTAGGGTGCAGTATTTGGAGAGGTGCAGTATGTGTCAGTGTATTGGGAGAGGTGCAGTATGTGCCACTGTCAGTTTATTGGGAGGGGTGCAAAATGTGTCAGTGTATTGGGAGAGGCACAGTCAGTGTCAGTGTATTGGAAGAGGTGCAGTATGTGTCACTGTCAGTGTACTGGGAGGGGTACAGTATTTGTAAGTGTATTGGGAGAGGAGCAATCAGTGTATTGGGAGGGGTGCAGTATGTGTCCAGTGTCAGTGTATTGGGAGGGTTGCAGTATGTGCCCAGTGTCAGTATATTGGGAGGGGTGCAGTATGTGTCAGTGTATTGGGATGGGTGCAGTGTGTGTCCAGTGTCAGTGTATTGGGAGGGGTGTAGTTTGTGTCAGTGTCAGTGTATTGGGAGGGGTGCAGTTTGTGTCCAGTGTCAGTGTATTGGGAGGGGTGTAGTTTGTGTCAGTGTCAGTGTATTGGGAGAGGTGCAGTATATGTCCAGTATCAGTGTATTGGGAGGGGTGTAGTTTGTGTCAGTGTATTAGGAGGGGTGTAGTTTGTGTCAGTGTATTGGGAGAGGTGCAGTATGTGTCCAGTGTCAGTGTATTGGGAGAGGTGCTGCATGTGTCAGTGTATTGGGAAGGGTGCAGTATGTGTACAGTGTCAGTGTATTGAGAGGGGTGCAGTATGTGTCCAATGTCTGTGGTTTGGGAGCGTTGCAATTTGTGCCCAGTGTCATTGTATTGGGAGAGGGTAAATATGTGCCGGTGTCAGTGTATTGGGAGGGGTGCAGTTTGTGTCAGTGTATTGAGAGGGTTGCAGTATGTGTCCAGTGTCAGTGTATTGGGAGGGGTGCAGTTTGTGTCAGTGTATTGGGAGGGGTGCAGTATGTATCAAGTGTCAGTATATTGAGAGGGGTGCAGTATGTGTCAGTGTATTGGGGGGGGTGCAGTGTGTGTCCAGTGTCAGTGTATTGGAGGGGTATAGTTTGTGTCAGTGTATTGGGAGAGGTGCAGTATGTGTCCAGTGTCAGTGTATTGGGAGGGGTGCTGCATGTGTCAGTGTATTGGGAAGGGTGCAGTATGTGTACAGTGTCAGTGTATTGAGAGGGGTGCAGTATGTGTCCAATGTCTGTGCTTTGGGAACGTTTCAATTTGTGCCCAGTGTCATTGTATTGGGAGAGGGTAAATATGTGCCGGTGTCAGTGTATTGGGAGGGGTGCAGTTTGTGTCAGTGTATTGGGAGGGTTGCAGTATGTGTCCAGTGTCAGTGTATTGGGAGGGGTTCAGTTTGTGTCAGTGTCAGTGTATTGGGAGGGGTGCAGTATGTGTCAAGTGTCAGTATATTGGGAGGGGTGCAGTATGTGCCAGTGTATTGGGAGGGGTGCAGTGTGTGTCCAGTGTCAGTGTATTAGGAGGGGTGTAGTTTGTGTCAGTGTCAGTGTATTGGGAGAGGTGCAGTATGTGTCCAGTGTCAGTGTATTGGGAGGGGTGCTGCATGTGTCAGTGTATTGGGAGGGGTGCGGTATGTGTACAGTGTCAGTGTGTTGAGAGGGGTGCAGTATGTGTCCAATGTCTGTGCTTTGGGAGTGTTGCAATTTGTGCCCAGTGTCAGTGTACTGGGAGAGGGTAAATACGTGCCGGTGTCAGTGTATTGGGAGAGGTGCAGTATGTGCCAATTGTCAGTGTATTGGTAGAGATTTATAATGTGCGATGCGAATGTACTAGGAGCTGTGACGTATGTTCCATTGTCATTCATGCAGTATGTTCCATTATCAATGAATCTGGATATGTGTAGTATGTTCCATTGTCAATGTATTGGGAGACGTGCAGTATGTCCCATTGTCAGTGTATTAGGATACATGCAGTATGTTCCGTTATCAGTGAATTGGGAGACGTGTAGTATGTTCCATTGTCAGTGTATTAGGAGAAGAGCAGTGTTAAGTACAGTATCAGTGTATTTGTACAAGTGCAGTATATTAAAGTGTCAGTATATTGGCAGACATGCAGACCCAGTGCTCTGTGCAGCGAACTAGGTATTCTCAGTGTTGGTATCTTCTGTGAAAAGAAGTAGGTTACTGAATAAACATGAATTTGTTTTACATTTCCACTACAGTTAAATGTTAATCTTTTTTTCCTTTGCTCGCTAACACCTGGGGCTGTTAGTAAACCACTTCAGTAGGATCAGGTGTCTGTATCTTTATGTCACTTTACACCATTTGTCAGCTGGCCTGTAGGGAAAGGTTATGCCTCTTTGTTAAATTCACTACCTGTGATCTTTCATTCCTCCATTCTTTCCATTAACACCCCGTGATAGTCTCCTTGCCGTGTCACCTTACACACTAAGCCATATCACTACTCGTAGCGTTGCAGATTAGGGTTTTCTAGACAGGAAAAAAAAATACTTTTCTAAGAAAGGTAATTTTAAGATAGGAATTAGTTGCTGTTAAGATGCTTTACAGAGCAACTTACCTAGGTAGGTGTCCTCCACACAGCAGTAATGTATATGTATTTATATATTTCTGTTCTGTATGTGCAGTTGCCTGTATTTGCTGTTCACCATTTTAGATCAATATTTACTTTTCACCTCCACACAATAAACAATGGACTTTATCAGTCAGAGTGAAATTAGCCCTGCAGAGAGAGAGAGACCCACCCACGATTCTAATGGGCCATGAAAACCTTCTCACTGTAGTAATATGTCCTTTATTCGGTTATGGACCACAGCAGAGATCAAATGCAGAGTACATTAACCCTTTGAGTGCCAGAGAGGCCTCTGGCACTCAAATGGTTAAATTGATGGACATGAATGCTGAATGAAGATCACATTCCTAAATAAGTCATTTTGTTAAACAAAGTGCCTCGTATTTCAAGTGAAAGGTTCCTCTTTAACCCTTTGAGCTCCACTAGTATGCAACGCATTGCAGAGCAATGCTTTGCTTACCTCTCTGGCACTCAAAGGGTTAATAAATACAGTATTGTGGAAATTATCCCTTACACTCCTACATTGCATCATACATCTTACCCTTGGGGTCAAGAGGGGTGTCCAGTGCATTGTGAAGCAATTCATTGCACACCCCCTCTTGTCCTCATGGGGTTAAAAATGTATGCTTATTTTTTTATATCTTAATCTTCTTCTGAATTTCTCCAGGGCTCTTAAATTCAGCTTATCCTTCTGCACCCCTTTCCCCTTTAAATGTCCAACTAATGATCAAAGGCAACCCCATGGAAGGAAACTTAAAGGATGAGTTAAACAAGGGCACCCCCCACTGCTGTCAGTTGTTTTACTCAAATGTGATTTCAGTTCAAATTGTCAGGAAGTGAATTACAGCGTTATTACTTACTGAAAGTTCTAACTGAGAGCATGACTCAACGGTTTCTATCGCATTCTGTGGAGAACTGTTTGTCAGTGAGTGTCCTCTCACAGAATGCAACAGAATAGCTACTTGGAATCTGACCACTAGAAGACACTGTTAATGTAAAAAAACCCAAACATTTAAGGTGTAATAACTTTGGAAATATGCATCTCTCAACAGTGGGAGCACCTTACAATGTATATTTTTCGTAACAAAAGTTTACTGCTCCTTTAAATATTTTTAGGTGAATAAGTAATGTGAGGACAAAAATAAAACTGATATTTTAATTTCTTCATTTAACATGCAACCATACTCATATAACTGTCCCTTTAGGTACTGTATGTAATAGGCCAAGGTTGTTTCTACAGTTGCTGAAAATGACTGGTTAGGAATGGTGGGATTTGTAGTCTCTAACAGCGGGAAACATTACGCACCTCTGTATTATACATTGATGGTTTTCTTTTAAAGGGATAGTAATGTTTCATAATAAAAGCAGCTCTAATTAATCTTCATAGTATTTGGGCCATGGAGAGTGTTATTTCAATTCTGTCAGAGTTGTAGTTCAAGAGTAATTCAATGACAAAGTGTCCCCCTCCCGCCCCTTTTACTGATGTAACACTGCTCAGCCAGAGCAGAAGGGAGGTGCCCAGGTAGACTGCAGAGAGGGACAACCTTCAATTAAGATAAGGGAAAAATCTGAAAAACTTGTCATGAGGGGCAGGGCTTTCATTGTTCTCATAGGAAGAAGATTGTCCCCTTCTGTTATCTGTCTGGTCTAAGGACTGGATTCCACATCTGAGAAGAGATGGCTTACGCTAGGTAAAAGGGGCGGGAGGGGAAGCTTTGCTTGTGAATATTTCTCAAACCATAAAGGTTTGAGAGATAAGACTTATATCATTCTTCATGTTTTTTTAATGCCTACAAAATAAAATAAAGATAAAACGAAGTATTACTATCCCTTTAAAGCACAGTTTACTTGCTCTGCACATATTTAATGGGGTCTACATAATAAAATTGCACTTTTCATCATATTAAGCCCAAAAATTTGCATTTCTTATTAAAAAAATTGCTGTGCTTATAGAAAAAAACAGTTGCTAAAATATTGCCATTGTTTCCAAAAACTCAGCAGTGCAAATAAAAGTTCTCATTGTAGCTACGAAATGTTAACATGGCTGATAAAAAATTATATTTGTTTAAAAAAACAAAATAAAACAAAAAAAAGCAGTGTTAACACAAATTTGTATTGTTTTTAGGAAACCTTGGCAATGCTAATTCACATTTGTAATATTATATATATATATATATATATATATATATATATATATATATATACAGTGTATCAGTTCTGATAAACATTCCTATTGCTTCTATGTAATTTAGCAATGCTAATCAAATGTTTCAGGTTTGTATTTCTCTGCAATTTTTTTTATAAGAACTGCAAATTTTATTAGCTCAACAGGGACAGCTGCTGCTAAATGTATTCTTAAATTAAGCTTTTTTACCTTTTTGCTCTGCAATTTTCAGTCTCATGTTTATGAAGTAGACTCCATTGAGACTGCCATATACAATTTATGTGAAAATGGGCAATATTACAGGTGGAAGCTTTACCACAGGTTCTATAAATGTCTCCAGCTGACTTTGAAGCCATGTGTGGAAGACAGCTTAGTTACCATAGCATACACTCCACCATAAAAAGTTATGGCCACATATATTGCACTCAAACGCTAGCAAAAATGGAAGTTTTAGGTATAATAACTTCTTCACCCGTTGAATACCAGAGGGTTATGCAGTCTATTGTTTCACAATGCGTTGCATAAAGAGGCGTAACCAGAAGCCTCCAGGCCCTGGTGCAAGAACTGCCACGGACCCCCATACCACATTGGCCCCCCTCGATCACATTGACCCCTTGCACAATTCCCCTCAATCTCTACAATGCCCCCATCTCCTACCTCCTACCTGGAGCTCCCCCGCAGTCATCTTAGTAATGCAGAGCGCTGGGAGATGATGTAATCTTCCAGCGCTCTGCATTACTAGAGTGCCGGAGGCAGATTGTGGGCTTCAGTCGGAGGGGGTCGCAGGGGGTGGCCGGGCCCCTAGAGTGCACGGGCCTGGTCGCAGGTACGACCCCTGCGACCCCTATAGTTATGCAACTGGTTGCATACCCCTTTGGAAGTCAAAGAGGTTTATGTACTAAGGCGTTACAGAGGTGATATCACTCCAGTGATATCACTTCTCTGGTTCCTGTGTGATTCTGTGGAGCCTATGTACTAAGATCTCCAAAGTTGTAGAAATCTTAGAGCAATGGTACCACAGAATAACATTAGGACTTGGAGTAATGATATCACTCCACTTTATCACCTCTTTCTCACTCCTTAGTTCATATCCACCAAAGGGATAATATCCTATATAATAATAGGCCAGAAAGTTTGTCACGATGCAGTCATGTGCAGTAGAGACTGCCCACGTTCGGCCAGTCTCTACTGCGCATGATTGCATTGAGTGAGTGAGGCGGCACAATCGCGTGGAGCAGTGAGGTAGCGGCAGTATGCAAAGCAAGTCTGGGCAATTTTAACCCTTTGAGTGCCAGTCTCCTTCCCACCTCCTCCGATGACGGTGGATTCCAGCATATGACGTCTGGGTCATTGTACAGGCACAGACTGAGCGCGTTCATACTCTCATTCCGCTTGCCGAACTAACAGAGGCAAGCGGACTGACACTACTCAAAGTCCTATGTTGTTCTGTGGATCCAATGCACTAAGATTTCTCCAGCTTTGGAGATCTTAGTCTATCGGCTCCATAGAATAACATAGGAACTGGAGACGTTATATCACTGCAGAATTCTTCTCCACTTTATTACCTCTTTATTACGCCTTAGTGCATAACCGCCCTTGTCTCTTCTAGCTTGGTCGGTGATCTGGATTACATTATCTGAGCAGTAATCATTTTCCTCCCAGTTGAAACGCATTTGATTTGTGCATGACAAGCAGTATTATAGGTACATGCTGGGAAGAAGGCTTTCTCTGGGCAGACAATGTAAGCCTATTCACCAATCACATCAAAGGAGGGGAGGGAGTGCCTTCACCTGGCCCTTCTTAATTCTGCTTGGGATCAGGTGAGTGACTTGGTAAGGATGCAGTTTCCAGATTTACAAGCGTCATCACTGATGCTGATGTACTAAGGGAAAGTTTTTAATCTTAGGGCAAATCAACTGTAAAGTGTCCATTCATTTAACAGGACTTTTAATGTAATTGAGTGCTAGAGGTCTCCAATGCTTTACACTCAAGGGGTTAAAAGATACATCAGGAATGTTTATTTGTCCCAATGGTGCAGCTGGTTTGCTACAGAACTCAACCATTTTTACTTAGTACATCAGCTTCAATGTGCTTAATGCAATGTGCCCTTTACATAGGATTTACTATTGCTTTGAAAGGGATAGTAATGGATAGTTTAAAGTAAATGTAATATTGTAGGTAGTAAAAAAATCAAGTAATTGAGGCCACTCCGATCTCTCAAACCTTTATGGCATGAGACATATACCGTTTCACTGAAGTCTGCCCTCTAGCTGAGAGATGCAGATTCTGGTTCTGGGACCTTCCTGTGGCTCTTCAGCAGAGCTGAATTAGCACGATATAGAAATAAATACTTAAACAAAAACTTTCCCCCGAAGAATTACCCATCTGGCGACTAGCTGCTTAATAGTACTAGTCGCCAGAATTATTACCTCCTTATAGAGAAATTCTGCTGTTCCCGGGACTGGGAGCCAGGAAACAGCAGAGGCATCTTTGCATTGTGATGTCTGCGCACCTCCGCTGTCAGTCCCTGCAGGTACCTTCCGCTACCTAGCAACACCTACTGAGACTGACAGCGCAGGTGGGCAGATGTCACTATGCAAAGATGTCTGCGCTGTTTCTTGGCTGTTAGTCCCGGAAAGGCAGAATTTCTCTATAAGGAGGTAATAATTCTGGCGACTAGTACTATTGAGCAGCTAGTTAACAGATGGGTAATTCTTCGGGGGAAACTTTTTGTTGGGTGGTAGTTCTGTTTTAACTGGAATGGTCTACAAAGTGTACCTGGTTTGCAAGCACACTTGGTAGACCATTCCAATAAAGCATTTCTTTCTATATCGCGCTATTTCGTCTCTGCTGAAGAACCGCAGGATGGCCCTGGGGCCAGAATCTGCTTCTCTCAGCTAGAGCCTGATGTCAGTGAAAGGGAATGAAGGGGGGAACTTTGTAATCATATTTTTCTCAAGCCATAAAGGTTTGAGAGATCGGAGTGCCCTCAATTTCTTTATTTTTTTACTACCTATAATATTACATTTACTTTAAACTATCCATTACTATACCTTTAACCACTGAGTGCCAGAGGGGCAAGCAATGTGTTTTTCACCCCTCTGGCACTCAGTGGGTTAAACCATTGGATGCTGGCAACACCTTAAAGGAGCAGTAAACTTTTTTATTTATGAAATCCTATATGTTATAGGGATTTCTTGTTCAGTAAAACACGGGAACTCCCACTGCTATTTTAATTCAAATGTTAGAAGAGTTCAAGTTGTCAGGAAGTGACAGAGCTTTTACTTCTTGAAAGTTCTAACTGACAGGAAGTGACTCAGCAGGTTCTATAGCATTCTCTGGAGAACCATTTGTCAGGGACTCGCCTATCTCCGAAAATGCAACAGTAGGACTGATTGGAATCTGACCACTAGAGGGTACTGTTAACTGTAAAACAAACAAACAAACAAACAAAAACTGTTTAAACTTTAATAACAGGAAATATGCATTTCTCATCAGTAGGAGTACCTTTGTTTTGCTCAGCAGGAAAATACTTAATATATATAGCGCTGCAGAATTAGTTGGAGCTATATAAATAAAGAATAATATATATATATATATATATATATATATATATATATATATGTGTGTGTGTGTGTGTATGTATATCTTTATTTATATGGCGCCACACAGTGTACGCAGCGCCTTAAAATAGACATATGTTACAGTAAATAAGTGTGACATTCATAGAAACAACGGGAGAGAGGTCCCTGCCCCAAGGAGCTTACAGTCTCTCTCTCTCTCTGTATATACATATATATATATATATTCCCATAAATCAGTTTACTAGTCCTATAAGCTCATTAATGCTGATGTACTACGACCAACTTCACAACAGGGGACAAATATAAAATACCAACATTCCCACTGATTTTAATGGGGAGCAAAGATTGCGACCACCCTAGCATTCAATGGATTAAAGGCAGTGGGTTTGCCCTTGAATTACTCCATTCAAACTTTGTACTTCAGCCTCATTGAGCAGTAATGCAATGGATACACCTCTGGCATCCAATGAATTAAAGACCCATTTTGATCTCTGTAAACGCAATCAGAGGTGACCTAGCCTCACTTTGTTTGGAATATCTGACTGTTATCCTATTTATATTCTGGCTTCAGTCGTCAGTCCATTGTCTATTCTTAATGTGCCGTCTTGGTACGATGTATTGTGAGAGTCATTTATCATAATCACCCAAATGCTAAAGCAAAGAAAATCTAAGATCCTGCAGTGACCTCTTCATACTGGGAAATCCTATTTGTTTCCATGGGTTGTTTTTCATGTATAAAGTTAGTGCAGTTTTATGCTTGTCTCAGTGTTTTCTTTCAGACGAGAGACTTTGATAAATGACTACATTTCAGGACAACCGGAAGCTGTTCTTCCTGGGAAAGTTCACTGTTGTTTGTAGTAGTTTTCACATTAGCTACGCTTGAGCTCGTTTATAACGCCATGGGGCTGCATGTTCAAAAGAAAAGTGGAGGAGTTGTGGGGCAAACTATTTGCATTATATGGGGTGGGACTAAAAATCCTCATTGATTTAAATGGGGATTTTAACCACTTGAATGCTAATGAGGTCTCCAATGCATTGCAAAGCAATGCATTAGAGACCTCTCCAGCATTCAAAGGGTTAAAATCTCCATTTAAATCATTGGGTATTTTTTTAACTTTTTACTTCTCCCCTGTAGTGAAAATGGTTTGCCCCAGAACACCTCCAGCTCTGCAGTGCCATGTGTTTGCCAGCTTTCTTACCTCCAAAGACTTAAAGGGATAGTAATGTTTCATAATAAAAGCAGCTCTAATTAATCATCATAGTATTTGAACTTTGGAGAGTGTTATTTCAGTTCTGTCAGAGTTGTAGTTCAAGAGTAATTCAATGACAAAGTGTCACCTCCCGCCCCTTTTACTGATGTAACACTGCTCAGCCAGATCAGAAGGGAGGTGCCCAGGTAGACTGCAGAGAGGGACAATCTTCAATTAAGATAAGGGAAAAAGCTGAAAAACTTGTCAAGGGGAGCAGGGTTTTCATTGTTCTCATAGGAAGAAGATTGTCCCCTTCTGTTATCTGTCTGGTCTATGGACTGCATTCCACATCTGAGAAGAGATGGCTTACACTAGGTAAAAGGGGCGGGAGGGGAAACTTTGCTTGTGAATATCTCTCAAACCATAAAGGTTTGAGAGATAAGACTTATATCGTTCTTCATGTTTTTTTAATGCCTACAAAATAAAATAAAGATAAAACAAAGTATTACTATCCCTTTAAAGGGACGGTATCACTTCCTAGGATTTTCTTATAAAGAGGCAGTTAACCCTATTTTAACTTTATATTCTCTACAAATGCAAACTGTAAAATATCAAATTGCCTGTACTTTTTATTATTTTTTTTGTTTGACTTATATGTTCCTACCATTGTGCTCCCTGGATGTGTTTTTTGAGAGAGCTTTCAGTCAGAGAATATGAAAGCAGAATAGTGATACAGAGTAACTGTCTATCCCTGCCACAGTCAGTGCTCTGTATGCTGTAATGGTGGCTTTTCTACATTGTTTCACAGTCTTTTTTTTTTTTTTTTTTTTTACATTGTATCTTTTTTACATTGTTGCACTCCCTCTGCTTTCTCAGACCCCCCCCCCCCTCAGCTTTCTGAAGAGACCTCCCTCTCAGTCACATAAAGGTGCAAAAATATAGGAGAAGATGGAAAAAAAATTATAAAAAGTAAAGGTGGCTTGCCTTTACATGTTATGCACTTTCAAAATAGATAAAGTCAAAAAGAAGGGTGACTGTCACTTTAAAGGGGAAATCTCACCTCAATAAAAATTCTCCTCTTAGTAATAGTCATTTGTAGTTAATGTGTAATCCTTTTTTTCCCCTTCAGTTTAATGCAGGATATACCAAGATATATGTTATCCTAGCCTGTCAATCTTCGCCTCTTCCCCTTCCCAAGTTGTGCCTTGTTCTCAGTCTGCCCTTGACTGACGACAAGTCTCATTTTTAACATGTTATATCTAGGGATATTCTGCATTAAATAAAATTAAAAAAAGGGTTACACATTAACTGAACATTATGAATAGGAGAACTTTTACTGACAGCTCACCTCCACTGACCAATAGCACCAGAAGCAGATTCAGAAGTACCTCAAACAAAGAGGTAACAAGAGGGGCACCACACACAGAGTTATATTGTCTCCTACAGAATTGTGTACATTGTTAAAGGGATAGTAATGTTTAAAAATAAAAGTACTTCCAATTAATCTTCATAGTATTTGGGCCATAGAGAGTATTATTTCAATACGGTCAGAGTTCTAGTTCAAGAGTAATTGAATGATAAAGTATCCCTCTACCACACCTTTTTCTTATGTACACTGCTCACCTCAGAGCAACAAGACTGTACAGATGGATCGCAGAGAGGGACAATCTTCACTGAGCATAAGGAAAACCCTGAAAACCCTGTCAAGGGGGGCAGGGTTTTCCTTATGCTCACAGTAAGAAGATTGTCCTTTGCTGTGAGCTGTCTGGTCTTAAGACCAGATTCTACATCTGAGGGGAGGTGGCTTACACTAAGTAAAAGGGACGGGAGGGGGATACTTTATCATTCAATTACTCTTGAACTACAACTCTGACAGTATTGAAATAACACTCTCCATGGCACAAATACTATGAAGATTAATTGGAGCTGCTGTTATTCTGAAACATTACTATGCCTTTAAGACTCACTTTTCCTTGTGGTTGCTCTCAGCTTCTTCTAATGAACACATTTCCAGCATTGTCTTGTTTTGCATAACAATCAAACAATAACAGAGCTAATTGTGTTCAAATCAGTAATTTATTGTACAAAAAAAAAAAAAAAAAACTTTAATAGAAGCTCAAGCCGTGAAACAAACAATCTGGTAAACAATGTGTAAAAAACGTATTCCTTGAGCACAATTTGCAATTTAAAACTAATCTTTAACTAATTATTTCCTTCCCTGGCAGTAGCAGCATTATAAACATTATTGTGCAGGATCTAAGCTTCTTATGCCACCACGGCAAGAGCTGAGGCCACCCTTTTGGCTTTGCAGGTGATTGTGATGTCACTGCAGCAAATAGGAATCATCAGATGCTTCTCTGGAGCTTATAGCACCGGGGAAGGGGGTTATATATTAAGGTGTGATAAAGAGGTGATAAAGTAGAGATGACTTCTCCAGTGATTTCAATTTAAAGTAATAGTAATACTTGTAATTCAAACCATTTAATTTTGTAGATATTTACAAAATAAACTAATTGCGCCATTTCCGATTTCCCAAACCTTTATGGTTTGGGAGATATAAGTCTTCAAAATTCCCCCTTCCCTCCCCTTGTGCTGACGTCAGCTTTAAAACTTACAGACGGATATCGCAGTCCATAGACCGTCCTGCGACTCTTCAGCAGAGCCGTGATCGCGGTAGTTACAAAGAAATACTTCATTTGAACCATCTACAACGTGTGCCTGGACTCCCTCACACTAGGTTAAAACCCAGATTCTCAGGACAAAACCCTTAGAGGTCCCAAGTATTACAAAAGTGAATTTTGTTAGCTGTTATAACGTTAAAGGAGAACTTTCCTTTGGGGAAAGTATCTCGTAATCTGTTATACAGAGTGACTTGCCTATGTTTGCGTTGTCCATATCATAGTTGGGTAATCTGTTTATTGGTGGATAGTAAAGTTTTGCAATCTTTGGAAAGTTTACATGATTCTTCTCTTAATGGCTAATCTCATTTAGAATGATAAAGTTTGTTGATATATATATATATATATACATACAAACCTATAATGGGGGTCAGCAAATAAAGAAAACTGTAGATTATATGCAAAAATTAAATAAATGTATGTCTGTTTACTGCTTGTTGGACTCCTGCTTGTCCTTCTGTTACACTCACAGTAAGGCTGATGTACTAAGTATAGTGATGCATTTCTGGAACAAAGCAACTATACAACATTGAAGTTTCCTTCAGGTCTCTGCAGGTAGCAGACAATGAGAGGCCCCACCTCTCCATGTAGAACATGAAAACATAAGGGCCTCCCACCCCCGCCATTCCCATATTTGTACAAAGACAAACACAACACAAAGTCTGATGTGATGTAACTTTACTGGCATACAATTACATTAGGGTGGGAAGTTTGTATGCTACCTATGGAGACCAGAAGGAAAAGAAATTGACAGGTAAGAAAATGTATTTCCTTCAGGGTCTTATCGGTACCAAACTTTGAGACAACAAAGCAAAACCACAAAGGGAATTGGGGTGGTGTTAGGATACTTCTAACAATTTGTGACTAAAAGCATCCTCCCACCAAAAGTACACGTTCAGTCTCTAATGTACATTTATGTAAAAGTATGGACGCTTCTCTAGGTAGCTGCCCTACAAACCTGGTGCATGGATGCTTGAGCTTTTGTTGCCCAGGAAGTAGCCATATCCTGGTCTGAGGGCTTGTTATGGGTGGGTCTAGGTTTATCCCAGAATTACAGTTCTACTTAGTTCATCAGCCAGAAAGTCTTCGCATAAATGTTTTTAAAATGTTGACAAGTCTGGCAGTAGAATGCACAAGTCAGATAGAAGAGAATGGAAATCTATACTGTGATAATGGGCTACTATGTGTGTACATCATTCTGCCTACTTAATCTTCAAAGGATGATCTCTTTGGGAGAGAGTGAACTCAGTTACAAGTTCCTAAATATCAGATTTCAAATACAAAATCCTAAAGAACTTTAGTCCCAGAAAAATGATTCAGGAGCCAGCTGGGAGTTTTTAGAACCAATAATGGGGTGCATGTAACCTGAAGTATATAAAACATAACAAAAGCTTAGGAGCTGCAACAAAACTTTAAGGCCCCTGGCACTCCTGGGATTTTTCCATCCCTGGATATAATCTTTGCCCTCTTTTGTGGCAGAAAGTTGTGATGATGATGGAATCAAATGGTTAATTTACTAAACTAAAATTGTTTCACTCTGGGCCTCTTAAAGGGATAGTAATGTTTCATAATAAAAGCAGCTCTAATTAATCATCATATTATTTGGACTTTAGAGAGTGTTATTTCAATTCTGTCAGAGTTGTAGTTCAAGAGTAATTGAATGACAAAGTATCCCCCTCCCGCCCCTTTTACTGATGTAACACTGCTCAGCCAGATCAGAAGGGAGGTGCCCAGGTAGACTGCAGAGAGGGACAATCTTCAATTAAGATAAGGGAAAAACCTGAAAAACTTGTCAAGGGGGGCACAGCTTTCATTGTTCTCATAGGAAGAAGATTGTCCCCTGCTGTTATCTGTCTGGTCTATGGACTGCATTCCACATCTGAGAAGAGATGGCTTACACTAGGTAAAAGGGGAGGGGAGGGGAAACTTTGCTTGTGAATGTCTCTTAAACCATAAAGGTTTGAGAGATAAGACTTCTATCGTTCTTCATGTTTTTTTTAATGCCTACAAAATAAAATAAAGATAAAACGAAGTGTTACTATCCCTTTAAAGAGGTACAATTCTGGAGCAAATCAGATGCATTATGATGGTCAAATATCAACCCCAGTGCATCGGAGAACCTAGCATTCAGGTTGTTTAACCCTTTGAGTGCCAGAGGGGTACGCAATGCGTTGCGTACCCCTCTGGTGCACAAAGGGTTAAATGTCCAATTTAAATCAATGGGAATTTGTGGAATTTCCAATAATCCTCTATTGGGGGATTATTGGTTTACTCTGCATACGTACTCTGCATACTTCTATTTTACAGAATACAGCCCTTAGTGCCCCTGTACTGGGAAGGGGAAGGCAGAAATACCCACTGAATGTAAATGTGCAATGTCATTAACTGACTAATGCACTAAAACTTTATTTGGGCTGTGTTTGGAGCTTGCCATTGTTCAGCTATTGTGAAGTTAGTTCTGCTATGCTTGAACAGTTTTGATACCAAGAAAGGCAAAAGCTTAGGCATTTCAGCCTTTACTAAAGAAGTCTTGTATTCTGTTCCCTTGTTTATCCTGTCATCTGCTTTTCTCCTAACCCCGTGTCAATCAATCATTCTTTTCCCTTTTCTGTCTCATTTCCATTTTAGGCTATGCACAAATATAAAACAGGATCCCATATAGTGGAATACATGCTTATTTTTACCACATACGGCGTATGTTCAAAGAAAAAAGGGGAGGCATTCAGGGACAAACCATTTGGACTATAGGGGAGAACTGAACACTCCCATCGATATAAAAGGGGATTTTAACCGCTTGTATTCTAGGGATGACTCCAATGCATTGCTTTACAATGTGTTGGAGACCTCTCTAGCATTCAAGGAGTTAAAATCTCCATTTAAATCAATGGGAATCTTTGGAATTTATGTAGGTCTCCCCTGTAGTTCAAATGATTTGCCCCAGAATGCCTCCACTTTTCTTTTGTACGTACGGCCCATAATGCTGTATTCGGTAAGCTAAAGAGGTACAATTTTGGAAGAAATCAAATTCACCTTAAGAGATACATGAAGCTTCCTATATATTTAAAGTGATACCTTTTTAATTTGAACTAACAGTTTATATGTTAACCCTTTGAGTGGCAGAGGGGTATGCAACGCATTGCAAAGAAATGCATTGCATACCCCTCTGGTACTCAAAGGGTTAAGTCTAGCTTTTGATAGATCAACTCTCATCCTCAGGTCAGACAGTTCTTAAAGGGGAACTATCACCCTTTACAAGTTTACCTAATTGCCATCCTCCTATCGAGATAACCTTTAATCGTTGTTTTTCTTTTGTTATAAAATGCAAGCTATGGCGAAATTTACAAATGAGCCATGACCTTACTTCTGAACAGACTGTGGTTCCAGCTCTGCGCCGCCTTCTTCTGTCCCCCCCAAGTATTGCCGTGTTTCAGCCTCCTCCGATGACGGACGATTTCTCCATGTAAGCTGGTTGGAAGGAGACAATACTTGAAGAAGGATCAGAAGAGGATTGACAGGCTTTATCGCTATATGAGGATGACAATTATGTAAACTTATATAGGGTGATAATTCCCCTTTAAGTTAAGGAGTACTGCTAGGCCTTAGGAAGAGAGTTGATCTCTCAGGTCAAAAAAAAATAGTGTTAAAATATAAACTGGTAGTCGGAATAAAAAAAAATTATCGCCAAATGCATTTTCTTCTTTTTTTTATTGCTAAAACTGGACTAATATGGCAAATATAAATTACTTCAACTTTCTTGCCTAGTTTATAACCACGTCTATGGAAAGCTACCAGAAAAACTGAGCAGTATGCTCACTCCTGCTCTTCGTACTCCCTATAACCTCCACTCCACTGCAAGCAACTCACCTATCATTCTACGCTACCTGAGCAGAACTTCCACTACAGCTCTCCCTACTTCCTAGAACCTCCACTCCACTGCAAGCAACTCACTGAGCACACACCACACTTCCTGAGCAGTCTACTCACTCCAGGTCTTCATACTTCCTATTACCTCTTCTCTACCGCAAGCAACTCATTGACAATTCCACACTACCTGAGCAGTATGCTTACTCCAGCTCTCCATACCTCCTATAACCTCCACTCCACTGCCAGCAATTCACTTACTATTCACACTACCTGAGCAGTAAGCTCACTCCAACTCTCCATACTTCCTATAACTTGCACTCAACTACAAGCAACCCACTGACTAATCCACAATACCTGAGCAGTATGCTAAGTCCAGCTATCCATACTTCCTATAATCTCCACTCACTGTATCTATTTGCTCAGCAAAGCATTGCGTACCCCTCTGGCATAGAAAAGGGTTATTATTCGCCCTGGAGCCCTTGGAAAGGTAGGAATGGAAGGCCCCATAGAGCATATTTAAGACAATATTTTAGGCTTCTTCCAAAAAAAAAGAAAAAGAAAAGATGATATTCATCAATGTGAAATTCTTTGTAGCACAGTATTGTGCATTTTCCCACTGTCAACATTCCCAACGCATAAGGTTGCCACCCAGTCGGTATTTTACCGGCAGGCCGGTAAAAAATTGGCTTCTTTCCAATGTTAAGTCTATGGAGGGAATGCCTTGGCCAGTATTTTTTTGAAGAAAAGGTGGCAACCCTACCAACGCATTATCAGTGCATTGTGTAAGGACCTTAAAGGGATAGTAATACTTCGTTTTAACTTTATTTTATTTTGTAGGCATTAAAAAAACATGAAGAATGATATAAGTCTTATCTCTCAAACCTTTATGGTTTAAGAGATATTCATAAGCAAAGTGTCACCCTCCCACCCCTTTTACTGATGTAACACTTTTCAGCCGGGCAAAAGGGAGCTGCCCAGGTAGACTGCAGAGAGGGACAATCTTCAATTAAGATAAGGGAAAAATCTGAAAAGCTTGTCAAGGGGGGCAGGGATTTCATTGTTTTCATAGGAATAAGAGTGTCCCCTTCTGTTATCTGTCCGGTCTATGGACTGCATTCCACATCTGAGAAGAGATAGCTTACACTAGGCAAAAGGGGCGGGAGGGGAAACTTTGTTTGTGAATATCTCTCAAACCATAAAGGTTTGAGAGATAAGACTTATATCGTTCTTCATGTTTTTTTAATGCCTACAAAATAAAATAAAGTTAAAACGAAGTATTACTATCCCTTTAATGGATGACATCTATAGGATTTAAGCTCTTTGTTGACAAATCTATGTTCTTTAGGAAACATTCTTTCAGTTAGTGTGCAAGGATCGGACAAGGAGACATGCATGAATTAGATTTTACTTGGCTGCTTCTTGTTCCCCAACCCAGCCAGGGACCAAGTTCTCCTCTAATTTTATTTACTGTGTTTTTGATAATCATGTCAGGGTTGTAAAGAAAATACTTGGATGACAAACACCTCATAGAGAAACCACGGACATTTTCATCTGTTATTCATTTCTAAAACTAGACATGAATGCAGATAAATCCCTCGCTTCTAGCACAGTCTGAACATTCTTTATCAGAGGCCATAATCTCCGGAGTTACGTGGGATTGTCGCACTTGTACATTTACCTAAAAGGTTTTTTTAATTGCATTTTTTAACACTTTAAGGACCAGAGGGGTGTGCAACGCTTGCAAAGCAATTGTTTTTAAAGGGTTAAATAAAAGATTTGGATATCTGCAGTGTTATATACCCCTAGAGCTCATTGCAACTATTAGGTAGGGCCCTATATTCAAAAGAATAGTCATTCTGGGACAAACCAAGTGTATCATAGGGGACAAATAAACATTCCCGTTGGTTTGAAAAGGGGCTTTTAACCCTTTGAGTGCCAAAGGGGGTAAACAATGTATTGCTTTGCAATGCGTTGCGTATGCCTCTGGCAGTCAAAGGGTTAACCCCTTGAATGCTAGATAGGTCGCAAACATATTGCTTTTTAATGTGTTGGAGACCACTCTAGCATTCAAGGGGTTAAACGTCATGTGGAAATTATTTCTCCCCAGAATTGCTTCACTTTTCCTTTGAAAATAAACTCATAAAGGGTTAGTGATGTCTTTATTAAACAAAATGAGATTTTGTAGCTATTACAAAAATAAACTAAATGATTGAAGGCCCATCTCTCAAACCTTTATAGTTTGAGAGATAGAACGGTTTAAAGTCCCCCATCCTTTCCCTGACGTCAGCTGTAAGCTGAATGTAGGATATCCTGGTCCTGGGACCGGCCGGTGGCTCTTCAGCAGAGCCAAAATAGCTTGATCTAAAAAGAAATACGTAATTGGAACAGTCTACAAAGTGTGCGTGCAAACCAGGCACATTTTGTAGACTGTTCCAATGAAGTATTTCTTTTTAAATTGTGGTATTTCGGCTCTGCTGAAGAGCCTCCTCGAGTCGCCGACACGAATCTCCTTCTGTCAGCTTTACAGCTGACATCAGGGAAAGGGGAGGTGGGGGGAAGATTAAAACGTTGGATCATTTAGATTATTTTTGTAATAACTACAATATTTTGTTTTGTTTAATAAGGACATTACTAACCCTTTATCCCCTTGACGTCCCGGCACATCATGGGTTGGCATGTGATAAGGACCCATGATGTGCCTGGAACATCATGGATTTCAGGTCTCCCCACGCGGCTGCACACCATTCGGGGACCCCTGATTCGGATCGGCAAATAAAAAAAAAACTGGTATGTGGTCCTTAAAGGGATAGTAATGGTTAATTTTAAGTTGATTTAATATTGTAGACATTAAAAAAAGATTAACATCAATGTAAGTCTTATCTCTCAAACCTTTATGGTTTGAGAGATATAACTTGCTAAAGTTACCTTTTCCTGGCTGTTTCACTCAAGTCTGCCATCTAGCTGACAGCTGCAGATTCCAGTCATTTGACCAGACAGAGGCTCTTCAGCAGAGCTGAAATCACGCTATTTAGAAATAAATACTTCATTGGAAAGGTCTACAAAGTGTGCTTGCAAGCCAGGCACACTTTGTAGACCGTTCCAAATTAAGTATTTATCTTTAGAGATCGTTATATCGGCGCTGCTGAAGAGCCACATCTGGTCAAGTGACCAGAATCTGCTTCTGAGAGCTTTACAGCTCGTCAACCAGAAAGGGGAGGGACCAGAGAACTTCATTTTCCTTTATCTCTCAAACCATAACGGTCTGAGAGATACAAATTAGTGCAAGTACTCTCTTTTAATTGTATCTACCATATAGTTAATACTTTCTTTCTGACATTACTAGGGGTTAAGGGCCTTGTGTTCAAAAGGGAAGTGATGTTAGTTCTCCCCTATAGTACAGAACACCACTTTTTTTTTATTTAAACATACAGCTCTTAGTGTAACATAATAGTTTTCCTTTGACCCACTGAGTGCCAGAGGGGTATCCGACACACTGGATATCATTGGCTATCCCTCTGGCATGCAAAGGTTTAAAGGAGCCGTACATTTTCTTCATAAAAAAACATGTTATACAACACTTTTCTGCTCAATGCTGAGAGACTTTTCATTTAAAAGTTATTACAGCTCAGAGATAGTTTGTTTATTATCAAACTGGTGTACAAAGGTAATTTTTTTTTATAATGCATGGACCATTCGATATATGAAAACAAGGTTGTTCCGTTAATGCACAAAATTTACATGCAATTTAATGCAGAAAGCAATGGGTTGCAAACCCTTCTGACCCTTAAAGGGGATGTATCACCTTATGAAAAGGTGTTACCATCCGCTTTGTTAATAAAAGCTATTATAGGAAAGCTGTGGGTTTAAAAAAAAACAAAAAAAAAAAAACGAACTGCTTATAAATATATTCCCTCTTCAAGTGCAGAAGAGCTTTGCCGAAGAATCAGCGCGTCCCATTATGTGTACAGCACAGCTTTTCAGCACGTCCTATATCTCCTCCCACCTCCCTCCCAGCTGCCCCAGGGAGTGCATTCACACTTGTCTTCGGTGTGCTGCGAACGGCTCCTAGCGTCAGACCTCCCTGAATTTCTCTTTCCAGAGAGTTTACTGTCAGGAGCTGTGAAAGCAGGGAGAATGATACAATGTAACACTATCCATACAGCAATTAGTGCTCTGTATGCTGTAGTGGTGGGCTTTTCAACATTGTATCACTATGTTTTTTACATTGTTGCACTGTCGCTACTCATACAGTCCTTGACAGAAAGCTTCCTGGTAACTCAGTTTCAGGAATAACTTTGTCAGGGACATAGAAGTTTTTTAAAAATAGTGAAAAGTAATATAAATGATTATAGAAAAGTATTGGAAATTTGACTTTACATACCTTGCACTTACAGAATATGTGAAGTTAAAAAGGAAGTTAACCCTTTGAGTGCCAGAAAGGTATCTAGTGCACTGTAATGCAATGGATACCTCTATGCTCTCAAGATAAAAAAGTTCATATTTACAGCCTCCAGATACAATGTCAAGCTGATTGACAGATTTTGTAATACCTGTAAAAATGATTAAACTATTATAGTTCCTTAACTATTTCAGCATAAACATTTTTAATTATAATAATCTGTAAATAAAGAACATTGATAATAACAGTATGGTTTGCAGACTTTGCAAGGAAAGATATGTGTGATAGAATTTGAGGAAATATTCATTCCATTCCATCTGAAAAAAATCATTGGCTCAAATCACAAACATGACTGGGGAATTTCCATAAATGTCTCAGTTCCATGCTCTCTTGGGACCGTATCTGAGCGTGAGTCATACAGGCTGGGGGGGGGGAGTAAGGGATTGCCAGTTATTTCATTGTTGTGTCATGTACATTGAATACCCCCTGTGAGAAAACTGATTGTCCTGTTCAGCACATTTTTTTCCATCTGCGTAATCATACTCTGCAATCTCCATTTGATCATTTTTAAATGGACGGAAAAGGTAATTCTGTAGTTTATGGTCTTTTGGAAATTGTGTGTAAACTAAGGACCTCATAGACCATAGTTTCCTTAGCACCCCATGTACTGTTGGTTTAACCCTTTGAGTGCCAGAGAGGTATACACACATCCAGCCTCTTCTACACACACCAATTTAGACACACGTACACTGTTATACACACATAGATACAGGTACTCTGACACACCCATTTAGACATATATATACACAATGACCCACTCTAGCACAAGCATTTAGGCACACATATACAATGTTACACACATCCAACCACTTTCACACACCTACATTATTTAGGCACACAGTTATCCACTTTCATTTACCCATTTATTTATAACTATACACTGTTACAAGTATCCAGCCACTCTCACACATTTAGACCCATATACTGTTACATGTATCCAGCCTAGGGTGACCATGTGTCCTGGAATAGCCAGGACTGTCCTATATTTTAAATGTGTGTCCTGTGTCACAGGCGGCTCCCTTCTAGGACAAGACAAAGTGAGTTGAATGCCACTCACTGTCTCTCTTTCTCTCACGCCCACTGTTACACTCAAATTCAGACTCTGTCACATACACATATCTAGGAATAACTGAATGCAGTCCTATGGATTCATGCTTTTACTATAGATTCATTAGCATTTCCTGCTCCTATGAGATGCTTCCCCAGTAAAGACATCACCAGTGCAGTGTATCAGACCTCCTTCAAACACATCTGCATCACTGAGGACAGTGTGTGCCTAATATGTGATGACAAGTCATCACATATCAGTCACACACATGTGAACTCCATATAATGTGTAACCCTCACATCTGTCAGACTATGATTCATAATCCCAAGGCAGCTCACAGACATAGCATACACCTAGTCCCCACTGGTTAAAGGGGAAATGCTTTCTCACGCTCCCTGTGTCCATTCATTACCACCACATGTGAATGAGGACCGTAAGATATGTGCTATTAATTCACATGGCCGGAAGTGAATAGGACAAATAGCCTATCTAATGCATGGACAGCAATTCTGGAGCAAACCAATTGCAATAAACATTCCCATTAGTGGAAATGGGGCTTTTAACACCTGGTATGCCAGAAAGGTCTGCAACGCCACAGTCTTTGTGCTTCTCATTGAAACTTTAATAGGTTCTGAACTTCCTGACATGTCAGTATTGCTTATTTATATGATTTAATGTGGTATTTAGGTACTGGTAATGTTTATTTTGCTGTACAAGTGCAGTTGTATGTCTGCTGTATGAGGTTTTCTGCTGGTACGACTCTACACGGTACTATAGACCATTAGCATACCTGAGAATTCCCCCTGGGGAGATCCTGGAGAGGGCTCATGGGCCGCAACCAGGGTTAAGTCAATGACAACGATTCATGTCATAAAATGGAAAGGGCTTAACTCCTTGAGGGCCAGAGTGGTACAAAACGCATTGCAAAGCAATGCGTTCCATACCACTCTGGCACGCAAAGGGTTAACTGGGATTAGGTGGGAAGCAGGCAGAACAGTGGGAGAAGGAGGAGATGTGGGCAGTATTTAATAGGAAACTCACTACCGCCGGAGAATCGGCCTCTGTCCCCGGAGACCCAGTAATTAACACTAAAAAATTGAGTCTCCGTGGCAAAGCCAGAGAATTCGCAGGTTTGACCATTAGTGAGCTTTTTTGTTTATTTTTTTTTTAAGTTGGTAATATGTAAAATCCCTATATAAGTCAATGGGAAGTTTTATTTGTTTGCTATGGTTCAGTCATTATGTTCCAGAATTGTTCCACTTCTGTCTTTTGTGCTACTCTCACCATGTGGATGGGAAAGTCATGAAATTTTCTTCTGGATAATGTTCAATGACCACTAAAGTAATCAGAGTAGCAAAATATATTGCTCTGCACAAGGTTCTAACTGGAGCTCAGCTAATGTTAACCCCTCTGGTTCTTAAGGGGTTAAAAGAGGTTATTGCGTACCTGTGATGTACATTTCTCACTGTATTTTTGTCTTTTCTGTGCTGAAGCTTAGTGTCACTTACACACCTTAGGGCACTGCCCTCTGCTGGCTGGCATTAGAATAGGTTATAACTTGCAACACTTCTGAGTACAAAGTGACAGTCAACCATCATTTTGACTTTACATATTCTGCAAATTGCCTATACTTCTAATTATTTATTTTTTTAATTTTCATTTTTTTTTCTACACTTTATATCCCTAACAGAGAGTTCACTGTATTTCTGTTTCCAAAGATGTTTTTGTTATACTGTGAAAGCAGGGATAGTGTTACAGTATTGCACTATCTGTGCAACTCTGAGTGCTCTGTATGCTGTAGTGGAGGCAAGCTTTTCTGATGCAATCCTAGTGCAACATTGTATCTCTATCCCTGATTTAACAATCCCTGATGAAATGTTTCTGGAAACAGAAATTCAGTGAGCTCACGCACAAGAATGTACAAATTTGCCAGTGCAGGCCCACTGGCCTTAGTTTCTAATGTCCAAAGCTACACTTTGAGCGGCAGAAGGGTACAAAAAGCATTGAAAAGCAATGCGTTGGGTACTCCTCTGGCTTTCAAAGGGTTAAGGGTAGGCATACCTACTGTCTCTGCCATCCATAACATTTTATTTCCAGCAAGCCTCACATGCCTCTTACCACTATAACATGAGCAGGGACATGGAGTGTCAAAAAGTGAGGTGTAATTCATTATCTTGCTCTCCTTTGTATTATTAAAGGTCAAACATTACTGGTGACTAGGGGACTGAACAAATAGTAATAGAGATACTGAAAATCCATCAGATAAGTAAGTTTGAGTTAACCCTTTGGGGTATGCAGCACACTGCAAAAGCAATGTACACTGCCAGATTTGGGAACCTACTCAACCATGGCCGCCAGAGAAACACAAAGGTCCAGGGATGGCAGTGTCCAAATTAAGCTATTTGCGTCATAATGAGGGGCTTCATCTGGGTGACACAGAGTTGGAGGGGTGAGTGGTGGTATTTACACTTAAAGGGATAGTAATGTTTCATAATAAAAGCAGCTCTAATTAATCATCATAGTATTTGGACTTTGGAGAGTGTTATTTCAATTCTGTCAGAGTTGTAGTTCAAGAGTAATTCAATGACAAAGTCTCCCTTTCCCACCCCTTTTACTGATGTAACACTTTTCAGCCAGATCAGAAGGGAAGTGCCCAGGTAGACTGCAGAGAAGGACAATCTTCAATTAAGATAAGGGAAAAACCTGAAAATCTTGTCAAGGGGGGCAAGGCTTTCATTGTTCTCATAGGAAGAAGATTGTCCCCTGCTGTTATCTGTCTGGTCTATGGACTGGATTCCACATCTGAGAAGAGATGTTTGAGAGATAAGACTTATATCGTTCTTCATGTTTTTTTAATGCCTACAAAATAAAGATGAAAGGAAGTATTACTATCCCTTTAAATAAACTTGACTGCTGTATGAAGGACTTTTGTCCAACTCCTGTTATACAACCATGAATTTTTAAAGGTAGTGTTCTACTTTAATTTCTGTTTTCTGTGTTTTCATAGACTGTAGTTCATTTTAGAATTTATCTTAAAATATTTTTTTTTTCCTACAGATTAACAGCCATAATGTTGGCAGCAAGACTCCCTGCACTGTGTATTCTCCTATTTTTAGTTTCCTATGTGGAACTGCACAGCGCCAATTGGAAACCAACATGGCCAAATTACAAAGTCCCAGTCGTTCTCCCACAGTCTACAACTGGCTTGGAAAAAGCACATTTTGATGCAGAACCAAGATTGGACGTGGCATCTCCTTGTGGACCGGAATGCCATAAGTATTCTCCAATGCCAACTTTTGAGGAACTCAAAGAATACATGTCATATGAGACTCTATATTCCAATGGGAGCCGTACCTTGACCAACGTAGGTCTTTATGTTCTTGGCAACAGTGCCGAGTCTAGACAAAGTAATGGCAAATCCCGCAAGAAGAGGCAGATCTATGGATATGACAGTAGGTTTAGTATATTTGACAAAGACTTTTTGCTGAATTATCCATTTTCCACATCCGTAAAATTATCCACTGGCTGCACTGGCACTTTGGTGGCAGAAAAACATGTCCTGACTGCAGCTCACTGCATCCATGATGGTAAAAGTTATGTTAAAGGAGCACAGAAGTTGAGAGTGGGATTCTTAAAACCTAAATTTAAAGATGGTGGGAAAGGAATTAACCAAACAAACGCTAGAATTCCCGAAAAAATGAAGTTCCAGTGGATCAGAGTGAAAAGAACACATGTTCCCAAGGGCTGGATTAAAGGGAATGCCAATGATATTGGCATGGATTATGATTATGCCTTGTTAGAACTCAAGAAACCACACAAGAGAAAATTCATGATGATTGGTGTAAGCCCCTCAGGTCGTCAGTTACCTGGTGGAAGAATTCACTTCTCTGGATATGACAACGACAGACCTGGCCACTTAGTTTACCGCTTCTGTGAAGTCAAGGATGAGACATATGACCTTCTCTACCAGCAATGTGATGCTCAGCCCGGGGCTAGCGGTTCTGGAGTGTATGTGAGGATGTGGAAAAGGCAGAAACAGAAATGGGAAAGGAAGATCATTGGAATATTTTCTGGGCACCAGTGGGTGGACAAGGAAGGTGACAAACAGGATTTCAATGTAGCAGTGCGCATAACACCTCTAAAATATGCCCAGATATGTTTCTGGATCAAAGGAAACTACATTGATTGCCGGGATGGCTAACTCATTTCTTTCTTACCCGCCAAAGCACTTAATCGTCTTACGGTTCCATGAAAAAGCCAAATTATGACAAAAACAATTTGTCGAACTCCTTGGATGCCGTAGAGGCCTCCATTGCATTGGCAGCAATACTTTAGAGACATCTCTTTCTGTCAATGGGTTCTAAAAGTCCTCATGTAAACCAGCAAACCATTGTATTCTTTAAAAAAGTGCAACGGAGTGAGGAGATACTAAACTAAAACACTGAATGACAATAAAATCTTCGTTTTCCTCATCCTTTCAATCTATAGCTCTAATACGTTTAGTACAATTAAATGTACAAGTCCGCTATTGATAGTGTTAATATGCCTCCAACGACAATGTGCTTTTGAATTCCATTTTATTTTTATATCTAATGACCTTTTCACACAAGTTAAAGGATTCCTAAGATTACTCTGTCAAAAAAAAGTTCAAAGTTAATCAACGCCTACTAATGCCTGATAAGAAAAATGTATACAGTGTACAAGTCGTACAGAATTCAACTAAAGACCACTAACTAATGTGTTCCGACACTTCATGTTCCATAATAGGGCTTAAAATGTGTTTCTTGATTTTCCTGCTGAGTTGTCATCTTTGGTGTAACTGTATCAATCTTCCACCAATGCAATTCTGGCAAAAAATAAACTAGCTTTTGTTCTCAGGAAGTACAGTTCAAATGGGATAGGGGTGGGCAAGCTTGCAGCCCTCCAGATACTGTTGCATAGGAGTAGCCAACCCTGATCCTCAAGAGCTAGGAACAGTGCATGTTTTCAGGATATAGCAGCTGGAATAGAAGTGGACTGATTAGTGGCTCAGTCACTTTACTTGGTTTATCTGTGCTCATTCATGGTTATCCTGAAAGCATGCCCTGGTGGTAGCTCTTGACCAGGGTTTGCTACCCCTGCTGTTGGCCTACAACTGCCATCATTTCTAAACACAACCTGCCACATGTCAGCTGGTGTTGGACTGCATCTCACATAATCTGATTGCAGTTGTAGTCCAACAAGAACTGTAAGGCCATATGTTTCCCACCCCTGGCATAGGAGGTTAACCCTTTGAGTGCCAGAGGGGTACGGAACACAAGGTATTTA
The DNA here is from genome assembly GCA_037306005.1 of Rhinophrynus dorsalis. NCBI lineage: Eukaryota > Metazoa > Chordata > Amphibia > Anura > Rhinophrynidae > Rhinophrynus > Rhinophrynus dorsalis. The sequence goes on along the minus strand of CM074719.1, from coordinate 586,815,062 downwards.
TTTCTGCTGTCGTCACCAGGTGGGTAGGGTTGCCACCCAGCCGGTATTTTACAGGCAGGCTGGTAAAAAATTGGCTTCTGTCCAATGTTAAGTCTATGGAGGGAATGCCATGGCCGGTATTTTTTTGAAGAAAAGGTGGCAACCCTACAGGTGGGGCTGTTACTTTCACTTACTATGGGTAGCCTGGGGAGATGCACTAAGGTGTGATAAATGTGAGATAAACTCTCCATTGTGATCAACTCTCCAATTCCTTTGTAGTTCTATCATACCTCTTAAGTGGATATTAGGAGTCTATACCTCCGAAGTGTTCCTCTTTAGAAGGATGGTCCCCATTTGAGATCCAAATCCCCCTGTCCCTCTTTCCCACCATGATGTGCCTCTTTAGAGCAGATCAGATTGTGTGGTGTGTGTATATAAGTGTATGGCTCCGCTTCACAGCAATAACACTCACATTAATGTTTGTTTAAACTTCAGTATGTATATTTATAAATTAATCTGACAAAGCATGTTTTAACCCTGTGAGTGCCAGAGGGGTACACAACGCATTGCTTTGCAATGCGTTGCGTACCCATCTGGCACTCAAGGGTTAAATATAAAATAGATAAATAAAATAATTTAGTCTTACACTAAGTCATTTATTCAGTTGCATAGCGAGCCATCACCTAAATATTCTCAATAATTCTCCGCTCACCAGCCACACCACCAAAAATAAATGTCCCTCTTTAGCCATTTGAAATGCTGTAAGTGATGTTCTATATACCCTGTACATTAAGCTCTCTCAAGCTGGAGATATGTTAGTGCATAGGCTCAACATCATAACACAGGGCCTGGAAAATTCATCACACTGGAAAAGATATTCCTCTTTTATCACACCTTTCTTTATAGCCTCCCTGGAGTGTATAAGTCAGGCCCTCCCATTATGAGGCATTTTAACCCTTTGAATTCCAGAGGGGTACGCAATGCATTGCAAAGCACTGGCACTCACAGGGTTGAGTAAATTAGTGCTGGTATTAAATAAAAATTAGATAAAATGTAAGTTTAAGGTATAGTAACTTATTAACCCTTTGAGTGCCAGAGGGGTACGCAGTGCATTGCAAAGGGTTAATGAAATATCGCCCAGCACGGTGGGGATATTCTTGTTTTACCAGGAAGAAAAAAGCCTTATAACTGATACATTTTTTCAGAGTCAGATGGACTCTTAACGTATAGTCTTACATCACTATATAAATCTGCTATTTGCAAATATAGTAGCGGTAGTCATTAAAATTCCACACATAGCTTTAGTTAAAAGGGCAGGAATGCTTAAAAAAGAAGTTGTTATTATCTAAAAGGTCATGTCGTAATATTCACAGATGTATACGTTCATATTTCCAGAATTTAACCGCTCGAAGACCAGAGAGGTGGGCAACGCATTGCAAAGCACATCCATCTGGCATGGTGACTGTCCTGGAAAGTCACAGGGTCGTTAAGGGGTTGAAAAGCACTACAAACATTTTTTTTTATAAATCTCCCTTAAAGGAGCAGTAAACTTTTTTTATGAAAAAATATATATTGTAGGGATTTTCCTATTGAGTAAAATAAGGGTACTCCCTCGGGTTGCCACCTTTTCTTCAAAAAAATACTGGCCATGGCATTCCCTCCATAGACTTAACATTGGACAGAAGCCAATTTTTTTACCGGCCTGCTGCTAAAATACCGGCTGGGTGGCAACCCTAGTACTCCGACTGCCGAGAGATTTATATTTCCAGAGTTATTACAGTTTAAACCCATGGTTTTTTTTTTTTTTTACATTAGCAGTGCCCTCTAGTGGTCAAATTCTAATTAGATTTCCTGTTAGATTCTAATGGAGAGGAAAGTCAAGAAAGTCAGTGATATACAGTTCTCCACAGAATGTGATAGAAACAGCCTGTCACTTCCTGTCAGGTAGAACTATCAGGAAGTAAATACAGTAAATTCACTCCGACTGCCGAGAGATTTATATTTCCAGAGTTATTACAGTTTAAACCCATGTTTTTTTTTTACATTAGCAGTGCCCTCTAGTGGTCAAATTCTAATTAGATTTCCTGTTAGATTCTAATGGAGAGGAAAGTCAAGAAAGTCAGTGATATACAGTTCTCCACAGAATGTGATAGAAACAGCCTGTCACTTCCTGTCAGGTAGAACTATCAGGAAGTAAATACAGTAAATTCACTTCCTGATTATTTGAATTGCTGTAAATTTTGAATAAAACATCTGACGGTGGGAATGACCTTGTTTTATTCAGCAGGAAATGCTCTATAAAATATGTGTTTTCATAAAAAAAGGTTACTGCTCCTTTAAAGACCCATATGTATAAAAGCAAGCTGGAGTTATCCTATATAATAATTTGCTAAAACGTGCGGAACAACAAAGTCATGCACAGTAGAGACTGCTGCACGTGCTGCAGTCATACGCAATAGAGACTGACCGCGCCACGGCTGATACAGAGCTAGACGCTCCTTCGGAGCGTCCAGCTCTGTATCAGCCGTGGCGCGGACAGTCTCTACTGCACATAACTGCCCTGCAACCGGGTGGCAGTGGCACTGTGGCTGGTGTAATGGGCTCTTCAACTAGTTCTGGAATAAACTGACTGCAACATGGGGGGGGGTGCAAATTAAAATTCCTAAATCCCTATGCATTTGAATACAGATTTTTAACCCCTTGCATGTTAAACATAGTAACATAGTAATTTAGGTTGAAAAAAGACTTGCGTCCATCTAGTTCAACCTTTTCCTATTCCTGTTTACCATCGTTGATCCAAAAGAAGGCAAAAAAACCCCTCAATACAGCAATTTAAAATTCTGCCTTGAATGGGGGGAAAAAAATTCCTTCTTGATTCCAAATGGCAATCAGATTCCTCCCTTGATCAACAAGCCCCAACTAAATATTCATCCCAATAATAACGTACATAGCCCTCTATGTTATGCTCTTTTAAATAAGTATCCAGGCCCCTTTTAAAGGCATCTAATGTTTTCGATAGCACCACCTCCTCAGGCAGTGAATTCCATACCTTTATTGTCCTTACTGTAAAGAAACCCTTCCGCTGTTGTAGATTAAATCTCCTTTCCTCAAGTCTAAGTGGGTGGCCTCTTGTCCTGTGTACTGTTCTGTTAATGAACAGGTCTTTGGAGAGCCCTTTGTATGGGCCCTGAACAGATCCCAAATGCACAGCGAAAGCATTGGAGACTTTTCTAGCATTCACGGGTTTATAAAACCCCAATTTAAAGTGGAACTTTCAGCTTTATAATATTGGCCCCCAATACATTAGTAATAGGGTTGCCACCTTTTCTTAAAAAAAATACCGGCCATGGCATTCCCTCCATAGACTTAACATTGGACAGAAGCCAATTTTTTACCGGCCTGCCAGTAAAATACCGGCTGGGTGGCAACCCTAATTAGTAATATAGCGATGGGTAAAGTCATAGTTGTATTATGGTGAATAAATCCACGTTATTGAAGTAACAAGAGACAATCACACTTTATTCTTCCTGGTAAAATACTTTGAGTCCTTATGTAGAAAGGAAATTGGAGCTATTCTGGGGCAAACCAATCACTTCTTATGGGACAAATACCAATTCCCGTAGTTTTAGATGGGAATTTAAACCCCTTGAATGCTAGAGAGGTCCATTGCTTTGCAATGTGTTGGAGAGCTCTCTGGTGTTCAAGGAGTTAAAGTATGGGAATTTGTGATTTTTTTTTTATTTGTTCGCCATGGTGCAATTGGTTTGTACCATAATAGCAGGGCTTATAATTTTAAGTCCTTTGCTACTAGCCAGACCTGAAAAGTTACTCGTCACTGCAAACCATAACATACCCACCAGGGCTGAATTTCTACTCGCCAGGGCTAAATTTTCACTCGCCATTGGCTAGTGGCGAGTGGAAATTTTGAGCTCTGATAATAGCACCACTTTGCTTTATACATGAAACATTATATACCTTTAACCCTGTGAGTGCCAGATAGGTATCCAACGAATTGCAACACAATGTGTTGGATACCTCTCTGGCTCTCAAAGGGTTTTAAACAGAAAACACTGACATCAGTAGATGCACGTGAAGTCAGAATTGATGTCGCAAAGTGAAAACCCCACTCAGTCATACAGATCGTTCCATCTACTGCGTAATAACCTAGTTATCAATCAAAGACGTTTAATAGGCACCTTGGGATGGATTCTATTACCTGTAAAAATTTTATCGCTGGATTTTATCTAAAAAGTTCTTATTATGGGGTATGGGGAGATTTGAAGATGAAACCAGTGATAAACATCAAACAGATAATACAATAAGCTCCTGTCAGAGGTAGACAGCCTAAAATAATGTAGATATTTGAGATTTTTTTTTTTTTGAGTGAATTTTCTCTGCACTTAAAGGAACACTAATGTTATTTAGCTGATCTTTTATAAAGGGTTAGTAATACCTTGAAACCAATGTATCTCTGATTGATCCTCCAACAAAGAGGATCATGTTACACTTTATTTTAATGTACTACGTGTTGTAGTTCAGTAGAAATTTTCTGGTAAAGGATTTTCCTCCCTCCCCTTTCCCTGCGTCATGATGCCTCTTTGAACCAGTCGGATGGAGCACAGCGTGGGACAATCTTCATTAAGCATAAGGAAAATCCTGCCCTTCTTCATCAAGGGGGCAGGGTTTCCATTGTACTTAGTGAGTGAAAATTGTCCCTCTGTGCACACTGTCCAGTCCCACGACTGGATTCCACATCTAAGGGGAGGAGGCTTGCAGGCTGTAAAAGGGGAGGCAGGGGAATCCTTTACCAGTGAATTTCTATTGAACTAGAACACGGAGCATATTAAAATAGTGTTACATGAGCCATTTTATAGGAGGATTAATCAGAGTTGCGTTGGTTTCAAGAGATTACTATCCCTTTAAAGGGATAGTAATACTTAAAATGTAAAAAAAAATATGTTGTAGAGTTTATCCCCCTGAGTAAAACAAATGTACTCCCACTTCTGAAAGGTGTTTCATTCAAAAGTTATTAATTTTCAAAGTCTAATTTTTTAGGTGCAATATCACAGTGGCCTGAAATTGTACAGTGGCGCTGTTGCTACACGATCCTATGGAGAGCTCTGGTCAGTTGACCATAAATCTCCATAGGATGGTGTAGCAACAGCGCCACTGTACAATTTCAGGTCACTGTGATATTGCACCTAAAAAATTCAACTTTGAAAATTAATAACTTTTGAATGAAACACCGTTCAACAGTGGGAGTACTCTTGTTTTACTCAGGGGGATAAACTCTACAACATATTTTTTTTTACATTTCAAGTATTACTATCCCTTTAACATCTTTGTCTAGTCAATGTGCAAAGCAATTATGAAAAACACACACTGCGGGGCTGTACTGATTTCTGTGCAGCCCTGTCAAATTACATTTTCATAAGCATCCTGTACTGAAATGAAAATGTCGTCAAGGGAAAATCAAGAGAGGGTTTCCAGTTGCCTGAAACCCCCACTTGGAATCTTTGCCTCCATTAGCTGGTGAGATGGTCAGCTGGTTTAAAGGGGAACTACCACCCCGCAAATACCTTACATTAATTAAGTCTTCATCTGGCGACTAGCTGCTTAGTAGCGCTAGTCGCCACAAATATTACCTGGTTTCAAAGATTTTCGAGTTTTTCGGAGGCTCACAGTAGCAGGAAGCACGGACATCTTGTCATAGTGACGTCCATGCGCCTGCGCTGACAGTCTGCTGTACAATAGCATATGCAAGGTGATTTATCTTAAGTTCCATCAGGATATGGAATATAATAAACTAGTGTAAAAGCCCGTGTACACTGGCCAAGGTCTGGGTGATGTTACGAGGCCGGTCCTGCTCTGCGTCCTGCCGCCGATGCAGTCATGCACTGTAGAGACTGCCCAAAAGCACAGAATGCTCCTAGCACAGAACTCCCAGCATTCCGTGCTCCCAGCATTCTGTTCGTTGGGGCAGTCTCTACTGCACATAACTTCTGACAAACATCCTAGTGAATTATTATATAGGATACACCTATAAATGTTAAAACTTACTTGTAATTTGAATTCTGATGTTTGTGTTCCTTTAACCCCTCAGATGCTATCCCATGAATTAACAAACATAGCTTGGGATAAGCAACAAATGACCTTCTACAATGATGCTTGGAAACGTTCAACAGCTGGAGATCCACAGTTTGCATATTCATTATCTATTCTAGAGGGTCATTTAACTATAAGGCACAACAGCTGTGTTTTTCATATTTCAGTTTTTATTATTGTCATGACTTAGATCAGTGGTTCTTCTTGCTGTGGTAGAAACATTTAGTTTCAAATGAAATCCCTGTAGAACCCAAACAATTGTTCATGTTAACCCCTTGGTTGCAAAAAAGGTCCCTGATGCATTATCTTGCAATGGGTTAGTGACCTTGGTAGAATGGCATAGCATAGTTAATTTATGACTTAGGTATTAGGATTATTAAAAGAAAAATCTTACAGAAAACAAAATTATACTGTTGAAAATATTTCAGTTTTCCATAGACTCACTGGAAGTCCAAGACCCACACATACACTGCCTGCCACTCCAGACTTGTTCCACTGACACTCTCAGATCCACACATACACTGCCTGCCACTCCAGCCTTGTTCCACTGACACTCAGATCCACACATACACTGCCTGCCACTACAGAGGCTGGAGTTCCACTGGCACTTCCTGAACCACACATACACTGCCTGCCACTCCAGCCTCGTTTCACTGGTACTCACAGATCCACACATACACTGCCTGCAACTCCAGCCTCGTTTCACTGGTACTCACAGATCCACACATACACTGCCTGCCACTCCAGCCTCGTTTCACTGGTACTCACAGATCCACACATACACCATGCTTGCCACTCCAGCCTCATTCCAGTGGAAGTCACAGACCCACACATACACTGCCTGCCACTCCAGCCTCATTCAACTGTTACTCACAGACCAACACATACACTGCCTGCCACTCCAGCTTCATTCAACTGTTACTTACAGACCAACACATACACTGCCTGCCACTCCAGCCTCATTCAACTGATAGTCACAGACCCACACATAAACTGTCTACAACCTCAGCCTTGTTCACTGGTAGTCACAGAACCACACATACACTGTCTACCACCCCAGCCTTGTTTACTGGTAGTCACAGATGCACACATACACTGTCTACCACCCCAGCCTCGTTCCACTGGCACTCACAGACCCACGCATACACTGCTTGCCACTCCAGCCTCGTTCCAGTGGAAGTCACAGACCAACACATACACTGCCTGCCACTCCAGCCTTGTTCCACTGGTACTCACAGACCCACACATACACTGCCTGCCACTCCAGCTTCATTCAACTGTTACTCACAGACCAACACATACACTACCGGCCACTCCAGCCTTCTTCCACTGGTACTCACAGACCCACACATACACTGCCTGCCACTCAAGCTTTGTTCCACTGGTACTCACAGACCCACACATACACTGCCTGCCACTCCAGCCTTGTTCCACTGGCACTCACAGACCCACACATACACTGCCTGCCACTCCAGCCTTGTTCCACTGGCACTCGCAGACCCTCACATACACTGCCTGCACTCCAGCCTTTTTCCATTGTCCACTGTTAGTTGCAGAACCACACATACATCCCACCCTTTGGGGGGTCACTTGCCCCCTGGGACTTTTATATGTTTGGGCAGGTGGGCCACTGCCTCACTCAACCTCCCACATGCTGCTGTAAATGGATATATACTAGTAATACCATAGAGCTTACAAATGAAATGGACATACATAAATGATACCCCAGAGCTACAATCCATATGGAGTTATACTAGTAGCTTAACTAATTTCCCTTGTAAGTGCTATGGTATCAGTAGTGTGCAGCATTTTCCAGTGTAAGCTACATGCTATCAGTTACCTTACTTCACAACCTTAATGCTAATTTTAAAATTAACAAAAGGGGGTAGAGTGGGACAGTGGTGTAGAACGATAGTAGAAATGGGCCACTTGTATTTGCCCCCCAGACCGCAAGCTGCCAGCCCTCCCCTGCCACCCTTGTTCCACTGTTAATCACAGAACAACACACACACTGTCTGACACCCTACACCTGCCCACTAGTAGACACAGAATGATACATACACTCCTGCCTTGTTCCACTGTCCAATGGTAATCACAGAACCACACATACACTATCTGACACCCAAGTCTTGTTCCATTGTCCACTGTTAGTTGCGGAACCACACATACACCCCCACCCTTGTTCCACTGTCCTGTATAAGTATTAGGATTATTATAAGAACTATCTTACAGAAAACAAAATTATACTGTTGGAAATATTTCAGTTTTCCAAAGATTCAGTGGTAGCCACATACCCACACATACACTACCTGCCACTCCAGCCTTGTTCCACTGGTAGTCACAGAACTGAGCATACACTGTCTGCCACCTCGGCCTTATTTCACTTTTTTTTTTTTTGTAAACACAGAGCCACATATAGTCTTGTTACATTGGACACTGGACTGGTAGACATGGACCCATACATCCATTTCCTCTCATCCCAACCCTGTTCCAGTGTCCCCTGGTAGTCACTGAACCTCTCTCCACTCTTGGTCTCCTGTCCTCCATTACTTAATGCTTGTTCTGTGGAACCCCTTGCACTTCTTCAGGGAACCCTGGAATTCCACAGAACACACTTTGAAAACCACTGAAATAGAGATATAATTGTTAATACGATTTTATGGTGCTTTTATCAGTGTTGCAAAGTTATATTCCATAGCAGATAATACTGGTGTTATTTTGTTCTCAGTTAATTGTGTGTTCATCATTGTTATGCAGGAAAAAATGTACCTGGGAGTTGTATAAGGGGGATAGTCAACATTTGAACCGTCAGCGGTTGGAGACTACAACTCTTATCTTGTCCCACCAATCCTAGGGTGTTTGGGGATGATAGGACTTTTAATTTCCAACAGCACGAGGTCCAAAAGTTAACCACCCCTGCTGTATAAAAACAAAAGCCTTGTATGTAAATAGTTCCAATGAGAATTTACAGGTTGGTTTGACATTTATTTTAAATGCTTAACCCTTTGGTACCAGAGGGCAGTGCAAAGGCACTGTTCTGAACACCCTTCTGGTCCTTAGAATTTAACCCTTAGAGTACCAGAGGGGTACGCAACGCATTGCTTTGCAGTGCGTTGCGTACCCCTCTGGCACTCAAAGGGTTCATTTTTGTTTTGCTTCTGCACTTCCTTTGAGTGTACAACATTTAAAAAAAGTTACAAACTGAAACAATGAGTCCTGTGTGTCTTTTTTTATTCAGTATCTGTTAATGTTGTGTGACTTAACAAAATACAGAGCATTCTTTTTGTCCTGAAATTGTCTCTTACTGTAAAGAATACATTTGTCATTGAGCACATTGTTTCATTGCACTCCTTGATTTGGTACAGTTATTCCAAGAATTCAGTTAGATTAGCTTGACTCTTGCTTTGCTGAGGAATGTCAGCTTTAAAGGAAAACGATCATGCAGATAGACCCTGTTGGCAAGATCTGCCACCACTGACAGCAGACTTTCCAATGAAGCCAACTTAGGGCAGCAGGTGAGCAAAATGGGTATCTGAAATGAGTCCCTTGCTCATGCGAGAAAAATGAAAGGAAGAAGTCTCACAGTTCAGTCGTGTTGGGGTGCACTCACAGCCCTCACAAGTTCTAGTGAAGGGCTTCCAAACCCGACCCTTGAGAACTATAGGGGCTGTAGCCACAATCCATGGAGTTTGTGGTTGAGAGCAACAGACTTCTGGGTTGCAATCCAGCCTGATACCAGTAGAGGGAGTACATTTTCTGACATCCCCCCCACCCCAGAATAGGCTGATAGGTACCATATATGCTTAGGGCCTCCTTCCGGTTTTTAACAGTGTCTGCTCCCCTAGGATCTATCTTAGTAAGTTATGATAATTACCCTATAAAGGGACAATATGATATATAAAGAGCAAGTTTTAGCCTACTGAGTAAAGCAAGGGTACTCCTTTTGATTAGAGAATAATTATTCTGAAGTTATTGTAATTAAAACCTGTATAATTTTGCATAGCTTTATATGTTATGGTGACTCTGTTCCTCCAGCAGTCTATGGACAACCGTCATCCATAAATCTCCATAGGCTGCTCTAGCAGCAGCAACACCACCATCAAATTTCAGGCCATGGAGTTCCTTATATTATATGGAGTTCCATATTACACAATACCTTTAAAGAGCAACTGTCACCTATTGAGATGGCTCCTTAAGGGGGTTAGACCTGTAGAAGAATCAGTGGGGGCGCTGAATGAAGATCTGAAAAGGGACCCTGGTGCTCTCCTACTGGTCCCATGTTACAGGCTGAACTGTGAGAATTGAAGCCTCACAAGTCAGTCTGGATGCACACACACATTTCCAGTGGGTGATAGTAAAGGGCTTTCAAATCCAGGGTCAGATTTCCCATCAGGCAAAGTAGGTCACTGCTTAGAATGTCAAATTCTGAGGCGTCATCTCAGCTGTGCAGGCCTCACCCACATTCTAAAATGTGTATGTAGCCACTGCAGTATCAAAGTCCCTGTCCCAATTTATATGCTGCTTTACTCCCTGTTTTTTAACCTCTTCGATGCTAGAGAAGTATTTCAAAACAATTTGTTGGAGATCTCTTTAGCAACTAAAAGGAAATAGTTAATGGGCAGGGTCATGTAAGGAGTGAGGACTTGGCCATGGTCAAAGCTAAGGGCACCTAGAGTGCCTTCCGTAAGTGTGTATAACATGAAAATCTTGCCTTAAAGCCAACATTGGGAGGTTGTGTGTCTGAAACCCACAAACTCTTATTGTGAACTACAGACAGCAGGTTGCATTCCAGCCCCGTCAGACGTCAGTTTTCCAAGTCCATGAATGGCAGTGTCAGGAACCATTTTTCGGACTCCAAAACATGTAGCCCATGACTTACTTTCTAAATCTGTTTGCATAGTAGCCCTTTTACCCCTTTGGCACTAGAGGTGTGTCCAGTGCATAGTGTCACAATGCATTGCCGATATCTTTGGCACAAAAGGGATTCAGTTCCAACCCTTAATTGTATATAGGGAAAATGTCTGCATCCGGAAGAAATAGGAGTAAAATATTGTGTTTTTCTCTGAATAGAAGGTAACTTCTGCTGACATCTTCCCACGGTGAATTAGTGGAAATTTGTGTGCGAATGAGTGTATGTATGTGCAGGCATGCTTGAGTGTATGTATGTGTGCATGCATGCTTTAGTACATGTATGTGTGCACATTCGCACACAAATTTATATATATATATTTATATATGTATATATTTGCACATTCATGCTGAAGTGTATGTATGTATGTATATGTGTGACTTCTGCATGAGCTGCAATCTTCACTCCGTTAACGGTTAACTTACATTACCCTGTATTAAAGTACAGCTGGAAACCAGTTTGCTTCTCCGGAGGGACAATGGGTTGTCTCACTTTATTAACTGAATCACAGTAGTGGTGTAGTGTGGATCAGGGGAAGTTCCTGGCAGCTTTCCAGCTGCTCATTAATTATTCCTTGCAGTCTCTATATTAAGTAGCCCTGAGCCACATGAGTTTGGCTGTACCCAAGGCTTGGTCTGCAGGAACACATGAGGAACTGGCACAGCACTCCAGATGTATGTCTCAGTAGCTCCAGGACTTCAGATTCAGCATGTTGTTGACTAGCAACCACCTCATTCCAAAGCCATCCTGCAGTGTATCTCTCAGCATCACATAGTCCTCCTTATTGCAATGATGAACTACAAATGAACAACACATACACACACACACACTGATGAAAAGAGAGAGAGAGACATAAAACTGGTGCTCAGGGTTTCCACCAGCTTCTGATCTCAGTGTATTCCCACTGCTGTGGAGGTTATCTGTCTCTTGTTCTTAATAAACAAGGGACCTTCTTGACTTCTACCATTAATTACTGACTGTTCAGGAGAGATTGTTTAAATTGGAGATGGGGCACTCTCATCGCTGTCACCACCAATGTGCGACATGGTAAGGGTATTTTCACATTTAGAGATGGGTGAAAAGTCCTGTTTTCTTTCCTTTCGTTATTGCCAATTAAATTGGCCACTAGAGGGCACTGCTATTGTAACAAAAAAAAGGTTAAAACTGTAATAACTCTGAAAATGTGTACCTCTCGGAAATGGGCGTACCCTTATTCTACTCAACAGGAAATACCCTACACCCTACAATATATACTATATATATATATATATATATATATATATATATATATATATATATTTCATAAAAAAGATTACTTCTCCTTTAAATCAGAAACTGAAGCAGTTTTTCAACACTCCTTTCACACCCACATTCAAGGTGTTAAAAGGCACTATTCATGTACAGGAGGATTTGGTAATTTTTATTTGTCCTTTATGGTACAGTTGGTTTACTGAAGAATAACTTCAGTTTGCTTTTATAATTATGGGTCATAGTTTTTAATATAAAGTGGGCAATTTGAGCCTGGCACACACAGTCTTGGTGGAAGGTTTGTGATAAAACTTGGACTGGTACTGATGAATGTAGCATTAGCTAGTAAAGAGAAAATGTTTCAATTAAATGCTTTTAAATGCCTGACTTAGCAGTTAAACACACCTGCAATATTTCATTAAAGGCTCAGTTGCAAGAACCATTAAACTTGAGAAAATGCTGTAATTGACCGTGGCTTTTTAGAACCCGCTGGAAACCATCCAGATGTCTGCATGTGAATATTTATATAGTGTCCTACAAGTACACAGCACCTCACAATGGAAACAGGCACAACAAGACTTAAAGGGATAGTAATGTTTCACAATAAAAGCAGCTTCAATTAAGCTTCATAGTATTTGGGCCATGGAGAGTGTTATTTCAATACTGTCAGAGTTGTAGTTCAAGAGTAATTGAATGATAAAGTATCCCCCTCTTGCCCCTTTTACTGATGTAACACTGCTCACTTCAGAGCAGCAGGACTGTCTGGATGGATCGCAGAGAAGGACAATCTTCAGTGAGCATAAGGAAAAACCTGTCAAGTGGGGCAGAGTTTTCCTTATGTTCACAGTAAGAAGATTGTCCCTTGCTGTGAGTTGTCCACTCCCAGGACATATTCCACATCTGAGGGGAGGTGGCTTACACTAGGTAAAAGGGGCGGGAGGAGGATACTTTATCATTCAATTACTATTGAACTACAACTCTGACAGTATTGAAACAATAATACCCATGATCCAAAAACTATGAAGATTAATTGGAGGTGCTTTTTTGTGAAACTTTACATATCCCTTTAACCCTCTGAGTGCCAGAAGGGTACGCAACACATTGGTCTGCACAGTCTGATCTCCTAAACACAGAGACACCAGGGTGATACTCTTATATATATATACACCACACAGTCTGATCTTCTAAACACAGGGACATCAGGGTGATACACTTATATATACACCACACAGTCTGATCTCTTAAATACAGGGACACCAGGGTGATACACTTATATACACACTACACAGTCTGATCTCCTAAACACAGGGACACCAGGGTGATACACTTATATACACACCACACAGTCTGATCTCCTAAACACAGGGACACCAGGGTGATACTCTTATATATACACACCACACAGTCTGATCTTCTAAACACAGGGACATTAGGGTGATACACTTATATATACACACCACACAGTCTGATCTCTTAAACACAGGGACAACAGGGTGATACACTTATATACACACTACACAGTCTGATCTCCTAAACACAGGGACACCAGGGTGATACACTTATATACACACCACAAAGTCTGATCTCCTAAACACAGGGACACCAGGGTGATACACTTATAAACACATCACACGGTCTCATCTCCTAAACACAGGGACACCAGGGTGATACACTTATATACACACCGCACAGTCTGATCTCCTAAACACAGGGACACCAGGGTGATATACTTATATACATACCGCACAGTCTGATCTCCTAAACACAGGGACACCAGGGTGATACATTTATATACACACCACACAGTCTGATCTCCTAAACACAGGGACACCAGGGTGATACACTTATATACACACCACACAGTCTGATATCCTAAACGAAGGGACACCAGGGTGATACACTTATATACACACCACACAGTCTGATCTCCTAAACGAAGGGACACCAGGGTGATACACTTATATACACACCACACAGTCTGATCTCCTAAACACAGGGACATCGGGGTGATACACTTATATACACATACCACACAGTCTGATCTCCTAAACACAGGGACATCGGGGTGATACACTTATATACACATACCACACAGTCTGATCTCCTAAACACAGGGACATCGGGGTGATACACTTATATACACATACCACACAGTCTGATCTCCTAAACACAGGGACACCAGGGTGATACACTTATATACCCACCACATAGTCTGATCTCCTAAACACAGGGACACCAGGGTGATACACTTATATACACACCTCACAGTTTTTTCTCATAAACACAGGGACACCAGGGTGAAACACTTATATACACACCACACAGTCTGATCTCCTAAACACAGGGACACCAGGGTGATACCCTTATATACACACCACACAGTCTGATCCCCTAAACACAGGGACATCAAGGTGATACACTTATATACACACCACACAGTCTGATCTCCTAAACACAGGGACACCAGGGTGATACACTTATATACACACCACACAGTATGATCTCCTAAACACAGGGACATCAGGGTGATACACTTATATACACACCACACAGTCTGATCTACTAAACACAGGGACACCAGGGTGATACCCTTATATACACACCACACAGTCTGATCTCCTAAACACAGGGACACCGGGGTGATACACTTATATACACACCTCACAGTCTGATCTCCTAAACACAGGGACACCAGGGTGATACACTTATATACACACCACACAGTCTGATCTCCTAAACACAGGGACACCGGGGTGATACACTTATATACACACCACACAGTCTGATCTCCTAAACACAGGGACACCAGGGTGATACACTTATATACATACCACACAGTCTGATCTCCTAAACACAGGGACACCGGGGTGATACACTTATATACACACACCACACAGTCTGATCCCCTAAACACAGGGACACCAGGGTGATACACTTATATACACACCTCACAGTCTGATCTCCTAAACACAGGGACACCAGGGTGATACACTTATATACACACCACACAGTCTGATCTCCTAAACACAGGGACACCAGGGTGATACACTTATATACACACACCACACAGTCTGATCCCCTAAACACAGGGACACCAAGGTGATACGCTTATGTACACAACACACAGTCTGATCTCCTAAACACAGGGACACCAGGGTGATACACTTATATACACACACCACACAGTCTGATCTCCTAAACACAGGTACACCAGGGTGATACACTTATATACACACCACACAGTCTGATCTCCTAAACACAGGGACACCAGGGTGATACACTTATATACACACCACACAGTCTGATCTCCTAAACACAGGGACACCATGGTGATACACTTATATACACACACCACACAGTCTGATCTCCTAACACAGGGACACCAGGGTGATATACTTATATACACACCACAGAGTCTGATCTCCTAAACACAGGGACACCAGGGTGATACACTTATATACACACACCACACAGTCTGATCTCCTAAACACAGGTACACCAGGGTGATACACTTATATACACACCACACAGTCTGATCTCCTAAACACAGGGACACCAGGGTGATACACTTATATACACACCACACAGTCTGATCTCCTAAACACAGGGACACCAGGGTGATATACTTATATACACACCACACAGTCTGATCTCCTAAACACAGGGACACCAGGGTGATACACTTATATATTGAAAGACAGACTTTCCCTTCTAAATAAGGGCACTTGGGAGTTATGTGAGTTTAACTTTTAAACTCACATGTCTTTAAATTACCCTATTTCCTAAAAACAGATTTGGTGGTTTTGAAAGAGCTTGCCTATATGGTGTATTAGTCATTTTTTATTTAGGAAACACATTTTTTATTATTTGGGTTTAGATGCTAATTAAGGCATGCCGTGCAAGATGCTCCTGTCTTAGTCCAACGTTACCTCACTCATTCACTGACACTACTCAGCAATGCACAGCTCACCTCCCATAGCACTGAAATGGTTATGTTTATAGTGAGTGGGGGACGTAGCATAGGACAAAGATAGGAAGTATCTGCAAGACAGGCTTTAATTAGCATAATCTCTCAATAATGCAAAAACTACTTTACTAAATTAAAAAAATCGAATAAAGCATATAGGTTAATACAACATGTTTTAATTAACCCTTTGAGTGCCAGTGGGCTATGCAATTCATTGTGAAGCAATGCATTGCGTACCCCTCTTGCACTCAAAGGGTTAAAATGACCAATGTTTTTCATAGGTGAGAGAGTATCTTTAACCCTTTGCTTGCCAGAAGGCACACAAAGGGTTAAGGTTAAGACTACTTCATTTAAACATAGGCTCCTTGGAGTAATCAATATGGTATTCAATCTTGAAAGCTTCCACAATCGTATTCCTTTTGTCATTGTCCCATGAAGTGTGCAGCATGCCTGGAATTCTTGTGCCTTTCTCCTCCTAATCTGCCTTTTCTTATACATTCTGCTGGAATTCCAATCAAGTCTGCATGGCGTCTTTGTCAAGGAGGCTGCTGCAGAGAATGGGTCATGCAAGATGGGACACTATTATTACTGTTGATGATGGCACTTTGTTACTGGAGAGCTAAGAGAAATATAAAGGTATCTAATATCACGCTACACAAAAGACGTGTAATTCATAAAACGTTCTGTTTGGTGGGGTGATTTATGTGAGAAAATGGCGCATTCACATGATGTAATTATCCAGTTATTTTCCATTTTCCCATGGGAAAAAACATACAGGTGTCTTATTAAGATACCGTTGCAGGTGATAATTTGTACACTTGTTTTAACCCTTTGAGTACCAGAGGGGTACGGAACGCAATGCATTCCGTACCCCTCTGGCACTCAAAGGGTTAACGCACAGATTCCTCCTGAAGGCAAACAGGAAATTTGGATAATAGATTGCTGGACATTGATAGCACTATAGAACCCCATGGCCTACGCTATATTGCAGATGATAACTTTAGATAAATCATTTGATAAGACTTATCGACTGCAATGTAATCTAGGACATTGAAGCTGATGTAATAAAAGGGAACTATCACTTTTATATATGTTGCTCCCATTTGAAAATGGAAGCAAAGAGAATGTTAAAAAGTTATGTATTTTTTTTATATTTTTTGGCTTTCTATTTATTAAAAATGTAATTTATACATTCTCCTTACATCGTTGGCTTTGGCACAGCGGAAAAACTTGTGGGCATGTATGTCCTCTCACCACCTTCCCATTTTCTTCCAGCAGTTTGTTTAAAAAGCTGCCTGCAGGCAGCATTGACGTGAAGAAGCAAGCCGGGCAATGAATTCATAGTAAACAGCAACGTTCTGCACTGTTAAGTGCAGGTAGCTGCTTCTTATTTTATTATTTATTTTAAAGGAGCAGTAAACTTTTTTTTATGAAAACACATATTTTATAGAGCATTTCCTGCTGAATAAACAAGGTCAATCCCACTGCTGTCAGATGTTTTATTCAAATACTAGTTGAACAGCCCGTTACACGGGCCACAGTGCCTCTGGCAGCCGGTCGCGGGGCAGTCACGCGCAGTAGAGACTGCCCGCGCCACTGCTGATACAGAGCTGGAAGCTCCTTCGGAGCGCCCAGCTCTGTATCAGCCGCGGCGCGGGCAGTCTGTACTGCGCATAACTGCCGCACGTGCAGCAGTGTCTACTGCGCATGTTGGGCGTTACACACAACTTAGCGAATTATTATATAGGATTATGGCAGTTTAAATAATCAGGAAGTGAATTTACTGTGTTTACTTCCTGATAGTTCTAACTGACAGGAAGTGACAGGCAGTTTCTATCACATTCTATGGAGAACTGTATGTCTCTGACTTTTCTGACTTTCCTCTCCATTAGAATCTAACAGGAAATCTAATTAGAATTTGACAACTAGAGGGCACTGCTAATGTAAAAAAAAAAACACATGGGTTTAAACTGTAATAACTCTGGAAATATAAATCTCTTGGCAGTGGGAGTACCCTTATTTTACTCAAAAGGAAAATCCCTACAATATATATATTTTCATAATAAAAAGTTTATTGCTCCTTTAAATGTTTTATTGATTGATAAAAAAGACAGTACATACAATTCAGCATGCATAAGATGGTCACAGAGCTTACACATAGTAAACATAGTATACATCGTCACAAATAGCAGACAACACGGTATACGGTTGCAAAGTAATGGAAGAGAGTCTCCTCCAGATAATAAGATTCATGCAAAATCAGTTGTGATTGATCTAAACATTGGGTTATGATAATAAAAACACAGGAGTAAAAATTCGCAAAGAGTACCCATGCTGAAAAACAAAAGGTAGTCCTGAACCCGAAGCAAATAAAGCGTGAAAATCAACTGACAACAAAAGAACAGTCTAGTTCATAGGATAACATCTAACTAAAGAGTGGAAAAGGGAAGGAGATGAAGGGGGAAAAAGGGGGGCAGCCTCATGATGAGTCACCATTCGAGGGCCTCTAAAGCAGAGTGTTTATGCAGTATTTTGACGTACTATGGGCAAGGCCAGATTTATAATAAGGCAGAGTAGGCATCTGCCTACAGGCGCAACCCACAGAGGGGCGCCTGTCATTGGGATTTTTTTTTTTTTAAATTAGCCTCGCGCGCAGTGACGTAACAATAACCCCCCCCTCCCAGCGCTCCCGCAACATGGTGAGGTCTGTGCCTCCTTCTGTACAGACCTGTAGCTGCTGATCTCCCTTGGCTCTTTAGTAATACAGAGTGCTGAGAGATGACATCATCTTCCAGCGCTCTGCATTACTGAAGAGACGACCACACGGGAGCTCCAGCAGCTACAGGTCTGTGCAGAAGAAGGCACAGACCTGTTGTGCCACCCCGCTGCACCACCAGGGAGGTAGGAAATGGACATTGGCGTGGGGGGAGCAATGTGAAGGTAATATGGAGCTGATGGGGGCAATGTGAGGGCAATATGGAGATGATGGAGGGCAATATGGAGATGATAGGGGACAACTTGGAGATAATGGGGGCAATGTGGAGCCAGTATGGAGCTGATGGGGGGCAATGTGAGGGCAATATGGAGATGATGGGGGGAAATGTGGAGTTTAGAAGCACTGTGGCGGTGTCCAGTGCAGATGGCCAATCGGGAGGAGCGGCACTTCAAATTACTGTGCCTACAGGCTCCTGAGATGTAAATCCGGCCCTGACTATGGGAGACCTAATCCAGGGACTCCATTTAAGAGAGAAATGCTCTAGGTTTCCATTTGCTCTCACCCAGATCTTCTCCATGAGTCTTAGCTCATCTACCCTCCGAAACCAGGGTTCCAAAGGAATGACTCCGATATGTTTCCAATGAACAGGGATATTTCTACGAGCCTCTAATAGCATAGCAGAAGCCAACATATCCGTCTTCAGGGGGGGGGATCTCCACTGAGAAAAGCAGAGGGAGAGGAGAGAACGGTAATTGTGATTGATCGAATGAGAGCCGATAGTTGTTGCCAAAAATCCTGCGCAAAAGCACAGGACCACCATATATGTAATGTAGATCCCACTGCTTTCCCGCATCGCCAACAGGAGTTTTCAGGTTGTGGGTATGCTCGTGATAAACCTGAGGGGTGAAGTGCCACCTAGCTATCTGTTTATAATTAGATTCTTTCGATGCTGCATCGATAGATAACGCAAAAGCAGTTCGGAATACACTGGTCCAAGTGTCCTCCGAAATCTGGAGGAAGTTGCTTTTTTACAGCGTATTCATTGCCCTGGGGACAGGGAGAGAGCAGCACATCATCTTAGATGATGGAGGAAAGATGGCTGCGCTCTCCCTTGCCTAGGATAAAGATATGGCTTAGTTTCACGCTCAGTGAAAAACTGTAGTAGGTGAAACTGACCTCTTTATTAAATTTAATAGATAAGCAGTTGATTCGGGGGAGGGGGGTGGCTTATTTGGTTACAGTTCAGCTTTAAAAAGAACTGGAACAATTCTGGAACAAACCAACTGCACAGTAGATAGCTTTCCCCAAATTCTCATTGACTCAAATGGTGCTTAAAGGGATAGTAATACTTAAAATGTAAAAAAATATGTTATACAGGTTATCCCCCTGAGTAAAACAAGGATACTCCCACTGCTGAAAGGTGTTTCTTTCAAAAGTTATTAATTTTCAAAGTTGAATTTTTTAGGTGCAATATCTCAGTGGCCTGAAATTGTACAGTGGTGCTGTTGCTACACCATCCTATGGAGATTTATGGTACTGGGACCAGAGCTGTCCATAGGATCGTGTAGCAACAGCGCCACTGTACAATTTCAGGCCACTGTGATATTGCACCTAAAAAATTCAACTTTGAAAATTAATAACTTTTGAATGAAACACCTTTCAGCAGTGGGAGTACTCTTGTTTTACTCAGTGGGATAAACCCTACAACATATTTTTTTTTACATTTTAAGTATTACTATCCCTTTAACTCTGTGAACTCTAGAGTAATAGCCAATGAATTGAGAAGCAATGCACAGGGGACCTCTGTTGTATTCAAGGTGTTAAAAATCCCATTAAATCAAATGTTTAATTGTTCCCTATGGTGCATTTGGTTTGTTTCAGTATTACCCTGGGAGAGATGCAATAAGATTCATATATTTTGGCACATTGGCTTCTATGACATCTCCACATATGCACTAAGATATCTTCACCATCATATCCATGTGAATCCACTGTAAATACGCAGACATCACCATGCATCTGCCATGCTTTTTCCAGTTTTATGATTTTGCAGTACTACTTTGACAATGACCACTTTGCATATTTCAAATGCAGCTTACTGATCTACTGTTGTATTCATGTGGGAGTGTTTATATGTTAAAAGGATAATAATACTTATTATGTAAAAATATATATTGTAGTGTTTATCCCCCTGAGTAAAACAAGAGTACTTTCACTGCTGAAAGTTGCTTTATTCAAAAGTTATTACAGCTCAAAGTTAAAATTTTTAGGTGCAGTATCACAGTGGCCTGAAATTGTACAGTGGTGCTGTTGCTACACCATCCTATGGACAGCTCTGGTCTGCGGACTATAAACCTCCATAGGATGGCGCAGCAACAGCGCCACTGTACAATTTCAGGCCACTTTTATATTGAACCTAAAAGATTCAGTTTTGAGCTGTAATAACTTTTGAATAAAATGCCTTTCAGCAGTGGGAATACTCTTGTTTTACTCAGGGGGATAAAGTCTAATATATATATATATATATATATATATATATATATATATATATATATATATATATATATATATAGATAGCTATATAGATATATAGATATATTTGTACATATTAAGTATTACTTTCCCTTTAAGGTCACACTTCACCACGTGCTCTAAGTGCTGATAGTTGCCTATGCTGTCAGCATTCACAGTCCCAAATTCACCTTTCTATAGACCCTTATAGAGCCAGATGACAATTTGATGTTTCTACTGGAGAGCGGAGACAGCAGTTGACCTCCTATACAGTGCCATATTGCACACCCCAGAGATAGAACATTAACATCTATTGCCAAACGTGATTCTGGCAGAGAAACTCTTACATATAATAGCTTCTCTGCCATTCTGTATTTATTGAACCTGCTGATAAGAGGTCTATCTGCTGACTCATGTAAACAGATGATCCTCAAGGCATTCAGCATTGGAGTAAATTTCAATCACCCACTGACACAGACCAAAGGTGCAATTCACCAGCAAAGGATGTCAGGTCTTTGTACGACAGAGAAGAACAGAGAGTCCCAGGAGGAAACATTTTTGAATACTCCTAGGGATAAACCCAGGAAT
This sequence comes from Rhinophrynus dorsalis, assembly GCA_037306005.1. Classification (NCBI taxonomy): domain Eukaryota; kingdom Metazoa; phylum Chordata; class Amphibia; order Anura; family Rhinophrynidae; genus Rhinophrynus; species Rhinophrynus dorsalis. The sequence continues at coordinate 586,793,039 of CM074719.1, read as the reverse complement.
TTTTGAGAGGGTTTTTAAAAGAATTAAAAGGTTGTGAATTAAAATACCTAGCATTGGTTTGTTGCAGTTCTTTACTAGAATCCACTGCATCTTTCCCTGCCTAGGCCAGGAGTGAGCAGCCTGCATCCCTCCAGCTTTTGTTCCACTAAAACTCCCATAATCCACAACTGACCAGCTGAGGATGATGGCAATTGTAGTCCACAAAGAGCTCGAAGGAAGTAGGTTACCCCCTCCAGTATAGTTTAATGCCAACAGGAGCAACCATTCTTATTATTGGGGTGGTATATTTGGTGTCTTTCTCTGTATTTTGGTGTCTTTCTCTGTTCTTATGGGGTAAAAAGAACACAAGGGGTTTTCTGGGCAACTGGAAACCCCTCTCAATTTGTGCTTGACTGCTTTAAAGTGGAACTACCACCTCGCCTAAACTTGCCCCTAACGAATTACCCATCTGGCGACTAGCTGCTCAGTAGTGCTAGTCACCAGAATTATTGCTTCCTTTTAGAGAATTCCTACTGCTCCCGGGACTGACATCCAGGAAACAGCGCAGGCATCTTTGCATAGTGAAGTCTAGAGAGCCACATTTTGAGGGCAGGCACGTGAGCTGTACTGGCCATACCCGCATTCTGAATTGTAGGTGTGGTCAGGGCAATCTCAATGTCCCTGCACTAGTTTTATACCACTTTACAGGCCATTATTTAACACCCTGCATACTAGAGAGATCTCGAATGGTTTATCTCTCTACCAACCAAGTGGTTAAAGTTGTTTTTATTCTTTAAAAAATAAAGAACTCAAATGCGCTATCACCAGTGTACAAAATATATAAATATACTAAACTATAAAACGGTCAGCAAAAAATACCAACTAACACCATCACTCTATGTGTTATCAAATCTAAAAACAAAAAATAAACCAGTATTTCTGCGCCCTGAATAAATCTAATTAACGAGAGAAAGAAATGCAGAAAAAATGTATACCAATGGAGAAGCTTCCACTCGAAAAAATGGAATCTCTACTAATTGAAATATAAGTGATTAAATATAACTTAATATCCAATCTGCATAATAGAAAGTTATATTATAATATAAAAATTATGCAATAAATCTGAAATCCATCCACATATATAATCACATACACCACGTATATACAGATCTCAAAAAACAATAACCCTAAAAGAGAGGAGATTCGTTCCACAACCCAGAACGCATCAACTTCCGTCCTAAATATCTCCTAAGCAAACACTATGACAGGAGATACAATGCGTCTGTATGTAGTGTAACAAAAAACTCCATCCACATTAAATACAATGTATCCAAAGGAGATGTACACTTACACCCCGGAGAATGCCACGTCTCCACCTATAAGACAGCGCCAACGTCTCCACCAAAGGCACCCAAGGTTACCGCATATATATATATATACAACGGGAACCCACGTGTCTAACCATAAGATGAAAAAAAAAAAAAAAAGGCACCACCCAAAATGATCGAAACGCCACGTCTCCAAATGGTTAAGTGTACAATAATTATTTGTAGATCTGTGCGTATGTTCTCCGTAAAAACGGAGAACTAATACTCACACAGTCTAGCAAATCCGTATATAATAAAGACTATATCATGAAACAGAAGTTATAAAGTTGAAATCATTCAAATTGTGACACGATAATCAAAAATCTTTAATAAAAATATACATATGATATCCTAAAATATAGCTGTCTATAACAAGTCCACATGGAGCATGCCGTTGGTGTACACTTGAATAAAAAAAACACTTGGAATTGTATCGAAAAATAGTGTCTGCAGCACTAAGAACATAGAGAAAAAAAGGTGTTTAAGAAGACAAATATAAGATGTTGCACTCTACCAAGACTTATAGGCAGGTGGACTTAATGATATAGATCCCTGTTGAACACTCTGTTACAAAATAAAGTTCACCACCGCCGTCTTCACTCGGATAATATAAGAGAATATATAGAGAACAACTTTGTTATAATATCCTATGCCAAGACTTTATTGGCAGGTGGGCTTTGATATTATAATTCACTGATGTCAAATGAATAATCAAATAGCTTGTAACTCACCACCGCCGTCTTCACTTGGACTTACTAGTTATAATTGCGTCTTTGACATTCATATCTGTCTTCAAACTTTAACACCTGCTAGATCTCACAAACGATGTAACACGGACTCCAATGTTGTTCACTATTGGAGTGTCGTCCAACACATTTCTTCCAGATATCCAATATTATATCATCTATGGTGACTTGTAGTCCAATAACTAAAAGTTCACAAATGTATAAAAATAATATAAAAAAATGCTCCCACAATTGAGGACTTAAAAAATACTCTGTCAACGCGTTTCTGAAGGAAGCTCCTTCCTTTCTCAAGACAAAAAATTATATGTACGACAATCTTTTAGATTAACCATTTGGAGACGTGGCGTTTCGATCATTTTGGGTGGTGCCTTTTTTTTTTTCATCTTATGGTTAGACACGTGGGTTCCCGTTGTATATATATATATGCGGTAACCTTGGGTGCCTTTGGTGGAGACGTTGGCGCTGTCTTATAGGTGGAGACGTGGCATTCTCCGGGGTGTAAGTGTACATCTCCTTTGGATACATTGTATTTAATGTGGATGGAGTTTTTTGTTACACTACATACAGACGCATTGTATCTCCTGTCATAGTGTTTGCTTAGGAGATATTTAGGACGGAAGTTGATGCGTTCTGGGTTGTGGAACGAATCTCCTCTCTTTTAGGGTTATTGTTTTTTGAGATCTGTATATACGTGGTGTATGTGATTATATATGTGGATGGATTTCAGATTTATTGCATAATTTTTATATTATAATATAACTTTCTATTATGCAGATTGGATATTAAGTTATATTTAATCACTTATATTTCAATTAGTAGAGATTCCATTTTTTCGAGTGGAAGCTTCTCCATTGGTATACATTTTTTCTGCATTTCTTTCTCTCGTTAATTAGATTTATTCAGGGCGCAGAAATACTGGTTTATTTTTTGTTTTTATTCTTGTCTGTTATAGGCCAAGGGTATTTTCTTGCCAGGAAATAATGAATGGAACTGGGGGTGGGGGTCAGGTGAATAGTAGGGGCGTGGTTTGAGAGATATTCACAAGCAAAGTTTCACCTCCCGCCCCTTTTACCTAGTGTAAGCCATCTCTTCTCAGATGTGGAATCCAGTCCATAGACCAGACAGATAACAACAGGGGACAATCTTCTTCCTATAAGAACAATGAAGGCCCTGCCCCCTTGACAAGTTTTTCAGGGTTTTTCCCTTATCTTAATTGAAGATTGTCCCTCTCTGCAATCTACCTGGACACCTCCCTTCTGCTCTGGCTGAGCAGTGTTACATCAGTAAAAGGGGCGGGAGGGGGATACTTTGTCATTGAATTACTCTTGAACTACAACTCTGACAGAATTGAAATAACACTCTCCAAAGTCCAAATACTATGATGATTAATTAAAGCTGCTTTTATTATGAAACATTACTATCTCTTTAAGTGGAGCAGACTATATAATACGTAGCACTGGACTCTGCCATCCTGAGAATTTGGCCCCTCACCCTGAGATTTGTGTCAAACCCTGAGAGTTCCTATGTATACTTATGTAAATAAGCCAAACAGAGAGACTGTGGTTCAAAGCAAATGTACCATACAAGACAAGCATTTCTATTGATTTAAATTAGGCTTTTAACCCATTGGATGTTAGAGAGGCAATCTGTTAGAGGTCAAAAAAAGGTACCTACATCAATTTCAGTGTCAGAGAGGTACCTAGTGCATTGCATTACAATGCGTCGGATACAACTCTGTCACTCAAAGGTTAAGTCTATTGGGATTTGGGGGATTTGTATTTGTCCTCTAGGGTACATTTGTACATAGGGCTCATTGTTCTGTTTGACCTCACAAGACTTGTAGTGAGAGAGAACAATTGGGGGTGGAAGGAAAATGTCACCATGAAGGAATAAAATAGTGCTGACTTACTAAATGCCAAACGTCACATGATCACGCTTCATATGGTGTAGACTGCCAGCACTCAGAAGAGAACACAGGGCCATATGTATAACACTGGCGTTAACCCAGAGTAAACCAACTGCACCATAGGAGAAAAATACTAATTCCTGTTAAATTAAATTGGACTTTTAAAGGGATAGTAATGTTTCACAATAAAGCATCTCCAGTTAATCTTCATAATATTTGAGCCATGGAATTTGGGACATTGGATACCTCTCTGGCACTCAAAGGGTTAAAAATTGCCCTTTGTTATGCTCAGTGTCCCTATACCTATTTAGGGACTGTGGATCATATTTATAAAAGCAATGCATTGGAGGCCTCTGTAGTATTCAAGGGGTCAGAGGCGTAACTAGAAGCCACCGGGCCCTGGTGCAAGAATTGTCATGGGGCCCCCCCACCCACATTGGCCCCCTCATCCACATTGCCCCTTCCACAATTCCCCCTTCATCTCCACAATGCCCCTTCCACAATGCCCCCTTCATCTCCACAATGCCCCTTCCACAATGCCCCCCTTCATCTCCACAATGTCCCCTTCATCTCATCTCCACAATGCCCCCTTCATCACATTTCCCCTACCTCCAGTCCCTGGTGGTCTAGCGGAGTGTCTTTACAGATCTGTGCCTCCTTCGGCACAAATCTCTGCAACCGGAGCTCCCGCGCGCCGCTGTAGTAATGCAGAGGCTGGGAGATGATGTCATCTCCCAGCGTTCTGTATTACTACAGCGGCGCGCCGAGTGGGAGATCAGGTAAGTGACTGCTGCGGGCGAGGGGGTCGCAGGCGGTGCGACCGCTGCGACCCCTATTGTTACACCACTGCAAGGGGTTAAAGGGATAGTAATGTTTCACAACAGAAGCAGCTCCAGTTAATCTTCATAGTATTTGGGCCATGGAGAGTGTTATTTCAATACTGTCAGAGTTGTAGTTCAAGAGTAATTGAATGATAAAGTATCCCCCTCCTGCCCCTTTTACCTAGTGTAACACTGCTCACCTCCGATGTGGAATATGGTTGCTTGACCAGACAGCACACAGCAAGGGACAATCTTCTTACTGTGAGAACAGTCAAAACCCTGCCCCCCTTATCAGGTTTTTCAGCTTTTTCCCTTATCTTAATTGAAGATTGTCCCTCTCTGCAATCAACCTGGGCACCTCCCTTCTGCTCAGAGCTGAGCAGCGTTACATCAGTAAAGAGGCGGGAGGGGGATACTTTATCATTCAATTACTCTTGAACTACGCCTCTGACAGAATTGAAATAACACTCTCCATGGTCCAAATACTATGATGATTACTTAGAGCTGCTTTTATTATGAAACATTATTATCCCTTTAAGCAATAAAAATGACTAGGCTAGACAACCGATTATTATGAGAAATATAGAAGACTGAGTATTTTAATTAGGTATGGAAATGGGCAGACTGGATGGGTCAGATGATTTATTCTGCTGTAAAAATCTTATCTAGCATCCACCTAATTACTGCACCCATTTTGTCCTCCTGTTACATGTACTAATTCAAGCTTATAGTAGCATCAAACAATTTGTGCTTCAATTAAATTTTAAGGCAATACAAGGAGGTTCCTATTATGCAATAATCTCCTTCTTTACTACTCAGCAGCAACGTTTTATGAACAATAGAAAGAATAACACAAACTTGACATAAGATAACCCCTCCCCTTGTCATAGGTAGCCAATCCCATTCAATACAGGTGTATAATAAGTGTAACCAAGAAGCCCCCACTTCCTCTTTCTTTGCTGCGCTAAGCAGATAAGTTTCACCATTTTGTCCTACAGTTGTTTATCAAGCAGATATGTTTATAATGCAGATATTATTTCTATACTTTAAAAACTCATACTTGTATGTTTATTTTCTGACGCTTATTATCCTGTATACCATTTTAATAGGGATATTAACCCTAGCTTACATGCATATGCCTATACTTTATGTTAGTTTTCATTCTTTTCACCTTTCGGTAGCTCTCTTCCCTGCATCTATACATTGTGACTTGTTTTCAGGTAATACTTGTATACGTTGCACTTACTCACTTTGCCTGCCTTTTTTCTCCTATCTGTTCTCTACGCCTCAGCTGTCTATTTACGCCATCGCTACTAACTTCATATAGGTGTCTTGTATATCCCTGTTCTTTTGACCCGTTGTTCCTTTCAGTTCTTCGCTTTTTGATTGTTATTTTCGTTAGTATTTACTGTTTTCTAACTCTACCTTTACGGGATACCTGTTACTCCCTTTTCTCACAAAGGCTACAGCCGTTTCATCATACTCGCAGCGGCCATTTTTCTTTTGGTCCATCCACCGCGAGCGTCACTACGTGCATGCACCGTTCTCATCAGTCTGATACACATGTCGGCTGCCTGATTAGACGATGAACGCATTCTACTGCCCTCTGCTTGTGTTAGTGTATTTTATTAACCGTTCGTTGCCCATAGAGTCATTTTGGCTTAGTTATCTCTTGCACACTATACTCATTGGATTATACTAATTATTATTTCAGAACATTATTGTTGCATATTTCTGTTAAATTATTTTATATCTTTTTGTGACTACTCCATTATGTTACACAAAAAGTACTATCTCCCTGTACTCCATTAAAAGGGAATAAGATTTCTCCCAATTTCCATGTATCTGAAAATGTTTCTGTCAATTCAGACTCTCAAGAAGACATGGTGTTAAATCCCAATATGAATGAGGATCATTTTCAATTAATTCTTGACCAATCGGTTAACAAAATGGTTTCTAACGCCATTTCTTCTTGTATGGGTCAATTGACAGATACATTAGAGAAATCGTTGGCTGAAGTGTTTCACCAAACAAGTCTCTCAAAACCATCTTCAGTTAAGCAAATAATGGAATCTTCTCCTACAGAAAATTATCACTATGGGAAAGAGAAAGAGGAAGCTTAAACATTACTCCTCTGACAGGAAACTTTTGTGTTCCAAATCTGAAATACCCCATATGATGGGCAAACGGAAAAGTATCTCACAACCACCCTTAAGAACCTCACCTCGGGAGGATAGCATACCAAAGGAAAGAAACAGATCTTAATCCAAACCTAATTTATTTAGTTTGGTGTCCTCCTCTGAATCTTCAGGAGCAGAGGAAGCAGAGGATCTCCCAACTCAATCATCAGATGAGGGTTGTACTTCTGAGGAGAATGGTTATAAATTGGATAAGGATGGGGTGGATATTGTTATCCTGGACGAACAGGGGAAATCTCTTTTTGTCCCGAGTGCCATTAAGCATCTCAGGTCCTCTGATTGGGTCCCCAAGGACCATGTGGCATAACACCTGAATCTATGGATCAGAAAGGCCTTAGATATCAAGGCCAGAAATAAATTGAAGGCTGAATGTCCTATGCCATCAGTGAGCAAAACTTGCGAAACACCTACTTTAGACCCCCAGATGGCCCAATATATGGCTAAATCAGGACGAGATCCCAGGAGAGGAGTGGAAAGATCCATCAGACAATGCCAGGATAAGCTTCTTGATATTGTAGGACCTTTATCCAAAATATTCGACATGACTGAAGAAGTCATATCTTCTTCTTCTTCACCTATTGATTTGAACACCCTACAGGGTTGGATTCAATGAGCCTGTTGCCTTTTAGGCAATGCTGACACAGTGTTGTCCACAGAGAGATGCAGGGTTATTTTGCTACGCATAGACCCCAGACTAGCAGAAATGGCCTCTACCGAGGCAGGTCCCAAAGCTAATGGCTTGTTATTTGGAGAAACCTTTATAGAAGACCTTGGGAAATTTGTGGGCACTTTTTCGGCTCTGGACAAAGCCCAGTCATCTATAAAAAAGATCTTTAACCGATGGGTTTTTGTCAGGACTGGGAAAGGAAGAGGTAGCTTTCCCGTCCCACAATCCAACTGCTATAGAGTTCCTGTCCTCAACATAGGCTACCCATCAAACCCAAGAAAAAATCTACCTTTACCCCCAGCTCCACAATCGATCCAAGTACTCAAATTTTTGCTGACATAGTCATGCGAGATATCTTAGTCCTTCCTGACACAATTATAAACAAAAATGTGACTTTTGCAGAAAACAAGGCGTTGCAAGAAATCAAAAAATGGAACAATGTCATTGTCAAGCCCTCTGACAAAAGGGGCAATATTGTTTTGTGGCCCATTGAGATGTATACCTCAGAGGCACGCAAACAACTAAATTACATCTCTTGCTATAAAAGACTGTTTTCCAATCCCACAACTGACTTCTTGGCCAATTATAACAAACTTATTCAACAGGGCTATGACATAGGCAGCATCACTGCCTCAGAGCTAGCTTTTTTGAAAACAGAATGTCCCAAGGTATCCACCCTGTATCTTTTACCTAAAGTACATAAAAATAAAGATACACCACCTGGAAGGCCAATCATTTCCAGTAATGGGAGTTTAACAGAACATGCTAGTCAATTCATTGACTACATATTGAGACCCTATGTCATCAGTCTCAATTCTTATATCTGTGACACATTGGACGTTTTATCTAAAATCGAGGCCCTACCTATTAACACCAACACTTTGTTGCCTACATGTGATGTTGAGATGTTATATACATCTATTAACACCACATTTGGCTTAGAAGCCATGGGATATTACCTACAGCAAACAGCCTCTTTCGACTGCAATAGGAGGCTCTTCATGATCAGTCTATTGTCATTCATTTTGAAACACAATTATTTTGTGTTTGAGGAAAAGTTCTATCTTCAGATCCGTGGTTGGTGGGAGGAGACAATGGTGTTTATTGATGATAACTTGGAATACATGGATCATGTCATGTTATGGCTTAGATACATAGATGATCCGTTCATCCTACAGGATGGACCCGCTGATCATCTGTTAAAATTTGTTGCTCACTTAAACAATTACAATATGAATCTCAAACTTACGTTATAGTTTAATATGTCCAAGATTGCATTTTTGGACATTCTCATTTATAGAGCTCCCAATGACACTTAAAAGTGACCTGTATCGCAAATCTACCGCCACTAACAGTCTGTTACATCAAAGTAGCCAACATCTTCCATCAATCAAGCAAAATATTCCAGTGGGCATATTCTTGTATACCAATGGGTATACTGTGGCTGGCAGTCCTCTGTCGTGCAGCCTGAGTTCAAACATTAGGCTGGCAGTCCCCGGTCGTGCAGCCTACATTACAGCATACGGCAAGACTAGGGTTAAAAACATTGCTACATGATTTAACCACAGACAACAGACAATTTATTTTCCTGTAGTTGTCTTGTTGAGTGCTGCTCCGTATGCCTAACCCGAGAATGTGGTGCTTAACACTACACTGTAGCTGGCAGATTTGTCTTGCAGCACAGTTCGCATCTACCTCTAAGTTATATCCCAAAGGCCCTTATTAGGGCTGTAACCTTAGAGTAATTAAGGCCCTTGTTAGGGCTGGTAATAACACGGTATTTATATACCTTAGGGTATATTTAGGGCTGGCAGTCCTCGGTCGTCCAGCCCTATCCACAGCACTTGGCAATGTCAGTGTTAACATCATCGTTTATATGAATTAACTTTTGACTACAGACTAATTATCTATTCCCAGTCTATCCAAGGGCCATTTTTAGGGCTGGTAATTAGTAGGGTAATCAAGGCCCTTATCAGGGCTGGTAATAGGGCAGTCATTTTCTTTTCTCTATATATCTGAGCATCAACAACCTTCTTTTGATCCCAGATTCATTGTATCTTCAGTCATTTTACTGCAATGTATTTCACTGGGTTTGTTTAGCTCACTTATATATGGTTTTCTTTTTTATTAATCAATGGCAAGCTGGTTTAGTGCCCCGGTACTATAGACTAGAATCTCCTTGCAGCCGTAAAGTTCTCGGTTTGTAGCTTCTATGTACTCATTACAACGGTCCTTATTAGGGCTGGTAATAGGAGGGTATACTGGGTTGTTTCCATGTATACTGGCATTTCAGGCTTACTCACATACTGTTTTTGCCTATAGTGGTATCTCATTAGCCAATTGAGCTGGTACTACTTAGGTCTGTGTAGATTACACCACCTTTGGTAAGCAGACCTTATACCTTGGTGTTACACCAGACCCTCAAGTCAGTACTCAGCCAGTGAGATCACATTTGGCTCATACTTTGTTATTTTCTAGTCCTTGCTAGGACTAGTAGTGATTATAGGAGTATCTCTGTTATGCCCAAGTGATTTTATCATCACTGAGAATGTGATCCAGTGACGATTTGTTTGGGCATTTCCTTGTAAGTAATCCAGAGGTGTATTTATCTTCATACACGTGTATTACCTACTATTAGTGGCAAACCAGAATCTTTGCCTCGGGATCACATTGTATTTTGCCTTTCTTCCTTAGTTTTTTATTTCATACATATATTAAAAGTTACGTTTTATTCTCCTCACATGCTCTATAGGTTCATAGAACACCTGTGTATTCTGTCTATGAGTGCTATTTAGGCAGGGTATCTTTCCCTTTTATTTATTTTGCACATCCTCCCCTGCAGCACCAGACATATTCACGGTGCTCGTTTTGAAACTGCTTTCTAGCTAGTGTATGATAAGACTGAGTGCACTGGTATTTTTTTTTTTTTTTGCAACTCCTATAGAGGGAATTATAGGAGTCAACAAGACCCATCCTTCACTTCACAGGGAAATTATCCCCAGGATTCCAGACCAACAACTCCTTTCTTTCCCCTCCGAGGTAGAATCTGGAGGGTGAAGAATAATCGAGGATTATCACGTTCCAGGCCTTTTACAGGTATGTCATTATCACCTATATCATCAGTCTGTGGAGAAAGTGGCTGGCAGACTCACCCATTTTTCCCACTCTTGGTCCCTGATCACTTCAGATCAGTGGATTCTACAAATTGTAAAAGGATACCAAATAGAATTTTATTCCCAGCCTTTTCAATTAAAAATCCCCACCCCATCCAATTTTCAAGGGATGATTTCCAATTGATAGCTTTAGAAGTCCTAGAGCTTCAGAAAAAGGCGCTATCACAGAAGCTCCTCAGCTTTATCCAGGCTTTATCAGCAACATTTTCCTGGTACACAAAAAAGACTCAGATGTACAGCCGGTTATAAACTTAAGAAATCTAAATGCTTTTGTTCTTTACCAGCATTTCAAAATGGAAGGCATTCACTTCCTCAGAGACCTCCTCACACCATCAGATTGGGTGGTCAAGCTGGACCTAAAGGATGCCTATTGCCTATCTAACAGTCCCCATAGCCAATCATCAACGACACCTTCTTCAGTTTATTTGGAAGGGAATCATGTGGCAGTTCACATGACTCCCATTTGGTCTTTCCTCGGCTCCATGGCGTTTCACCAAAATTATGAAACCGGTTGTTTCTTTTCTAAGGAGCAGAGGTGTTTGCATGATCATTTATTTGGATGACATCCTTATCATGTCCCAAAGCATAAAGACTCTCAAAGACCATCTCCAACTTACATTCCTAATTTTGACCAGCTTGGGTTTCCTTATAAATTGGAAAAAGTCGGTGACCCAACCTACACAGGTCTTAGAGTTTCTGGGTTTCTTGGTGTATTTGCAAAATGCTTCCCTGTGTTTACCACGCAACAAACTCAAAAACATCGGCAAGGAGATCAAGTCCATATTGGTAACGGATGTGGTTTCTCTGAGAAAAATAGCAAGAATTGTAGACCTTCTTTCGGCATCAATTCAGGCTATATTCCCAGCTCCTCTCCACTATTGGGCCCTTCAAAGAGTAAAGACTATACACCTTTGCAAAGGCCTTGGTTATTCAGACCTGATTCCATTGTCAGTAGAGGCGAGGGAGGAGCTTCTCTGGTGGTTGAACCACATGGAAGCATGGAGTGGGAGAGCAATTTTTGGAACATCCCTGGAGTTAATTATCGAGTCGGATGCCAGTGCACTGGGTTGGGGGGCTTGGTGTGGAAATCTCACCACAGGAGTGAAATGGTCTCCCTTAGAAAGTCGTGTGCACATCAATTGTTTGGAATTGTTGGCGGGATCGTTCACCGTAAAAAGTTTCTCAAACAACACTTTGAATTGCTGCATACTATTGAAAATGGACAAGCTCTGGCACTTCTGCCTTGACAGAAACATTTCTATTCAAGCGGAATAGCTTCCGGGTCTATCCAACTTGCAGAATAAATTGTTATAGAGCCTCTATTTCGGTGGCTCATGAATATATTGAAGGTCAACACCCTTTAATTTGTAAATTAATGAAAGGCATCAAGATGTCTAGCCCTCTAAGGCTAAATATTCTCACCTTAGGAATGTTAATATAGTCCTCTCTTTCTTGAGTCTTGGCTTCCTAACGAACTGCTTTCCCTTCAGCAAATCTCAGCTAAACTTACCATATTCTTTGCCTTATATCCTTTCACAGAGTATCTGATGTTCATACCTTGGATATCTCTAACAGATTCTAAAAATCTGATGGGGTCCGTTTTCTGATCTCTAGGAGAACTAAATCCTCCTCTAAAGAAATTTTTTACCCTAAATTTCCGTTTAACCCACAACTCTGTGTAGTTCACTGCCTTAAATGTTACAAATCTATTACTTCCAAATTTAGACAACCTAACTCTTCACTACTTCACTACTTATTTCTTTTGTTAAACCTTATTTACTTGTATTCACTGCTACTTTAGCTAGATGGGTTCGCTGAATCATGCATACTGCTGGCATTGATATTTCCTTATACGGAGCTCACTCATGTCGTGGAGCAATGGCTTCCAAATCCCTCTTAACCGGAGGCAGATTGGAAGACATCCTCAAAGCAGCAGATTGGTCCAGGGAATCCACTTTCAAATCATTTTATTTTAAACCGATTGAACATGTATCAACCCATGTTATAATGCAACTTTAAACTTGCATAATAGGAGCCTCCGTGTATTGCCTTAAAATTCATAGATTTTCCTAATTTAGTGACGGGAAATCAAGATTTTAATGAAGAAACGGAGGCGACTATTATCCCTCCTTGTTATAACCTTACCCTTCTCTGTATCACCCTTTAGGTTAACCTGACTTTGTTAAAGGATACCAGAAGAACGTTTTCCCATTGGTTGTCATTTGAAATTCTGTTATGAGATGTTCTGCAATCAGTCACCTACTTCACCAAAGAAAGAGGAAGTGGGATCTTCTGGTTACACTTATTATACACCTGTATTGAATGGGATTGGCTACCTATGACAAGGGGTGGGGTTATCTTATGTCAAGTTTGTATTATTCTTTCTATTGTTCATAAAACTTTGCTGCTGAGTAGTAAAGAAGGAGATTATTGCATAATACTCGTCTCCTTATTAAAATCCTGATTTTCCGTCACTAAATTAGGAAAATCTATGAATTAACTGTGTAGAATATTGGATGCTTGCATCTACCTTCACATACAGCTAAGTGCTTACACCTACAAAAGATTGACAAAATACTGAATTTTCACACCAATTTTCTGACAATTGGCATTTTCACGTATTGCTTCACACATTGAATAAACTGCATTTTGTTCTCCAGATCATAAGAGAGATCCAGAGGTTGTATAACTGGCAAAGTTTCTCCATGACACTGTGTGGCCCTTTCCACAGTTGGGTTCTGGAGAGCTGCCAATATGGCTCTATTGTTAAAACAACCCTTAAAAATATAAGTATAGCTATTTGGAGAAGCATAGGAAAAACAGATATATGTACAGGCAAGCTGAAGGAATGTTTTGCTACATATAAAAGTATCAATTTGGATCCCTTGGAACTTTGTCCCCTTGAGCCCCCAGAGAGGGATCATGTGCTGCGACCAGGGAGATGTAAATGATGTGATTTGCGTCATAATAAGTATGTGGCTTAACCAGATCATTGGGGCTTATTGTCCTTTTGTGATAAGGTGGGCAGGAAGTAGGTGGGGCCTGGGCAGAATAGGGTGGGAAGGAGGAGAAATGGCTGGGAACTGGGCAGAACAGGGTGGGAAGGAGGAGAAGCGGCTAGGAAATGGGCAGAACAGGATGATAGGGAGGAGAAGCAGCTGGGAAGTGGGCAGAACAGAGTGGGAAAGAGGAGAAGTGGCTGGGAAGTGGGCAGAACAGGGTGGGAAGGAGGAGAAGTGGCTGGGAAGTAGGCAGAACAGGGTGGGAAGGAGGAGAAGTGGCTGGGAAGTGGGCAGAACAGGGTGAGAAGGTGGAGAAGTGGGCGGGAAGTGGACAGAACAGGGTGAGAAGGAGGAGAAGAAGACAGAGGGGATTAATATTTAGTTAGGGCTTGTTGATCCAAGGATAAATCTGATTGCCATTTGGAATCAAGAAGGATTTTTCCCTCCATTCAGGGTAGAATTTGAAATTGCTGTATTGAGGGGGGGGGTTTTGCCTTCTTTTGGATCAATGATGATAAACAGGAATAGGAAAAGGGTTGAACTAGATGGACGCAAGTCTTTTTTCAACCTAAATTACTATGTTACTATGTTACTATGTTAGAGTCTCATAGGAAACTCACCAAGGCAGGAGAATCAGTTTCTGTCCTTTGTAGACTCAGAAATTAACTCTAAAAACGGGAGTATCTGGGGCAGATCCGGAGAGTTCCCAGGTATACTGGTTTGTGTTAAAATGTATTAATCACAGGAGACATTAATCACTTTTACCATTTCAAGTCTTGTGTTCTTTGAATTAATCTTTTTCTTTTTTTAGTTTGTGCTCTTCAGCTCTTGATGTCGATGTCTAGATGGGCCTAACAGATGATGAGCCTGCTTCTGCCTACACCATTAGTTCATATTACCTATTCTGTAGTCAGGAGAGAGCCAGTCTTGCGCTTCACCAGGGCTGGATTTCCCAATAGGAATAGAGCTCCACATTTTTCGGGACATCTTAGCTGCGCTGGCCACACCTACATTAGAAATTGTAGGTGTGGCCAAAGCAATATCCATGTACCTACACTAGTTAATATACTCCTTTACAGGATATAACTTAACCCCTTGGATGCTAGAAAAGTTGCAATGCATTGCAAAGCAATAGGCTGGAGATCTCGCTAGAAACCAAGGGATTAAAGATATTTTATTTTGCCCTTCTTTTTATACATCAAGGGTGTTTTCTGTGCCAGGACACAATGAATGGTACTGGGGGCGGTGGCATGTGTGGTGTGGGAGCATTGCCATGGGCAGAGATAAGGGCTCCTAGAATGCCTTGCCTAGAGTAACCTGGGATGTAAATCCAGCCTGGGGCTTCACAGCTGATGTAGTTCTATGACTCTTTGCATCCCCTAACAGCCAGTAGCTAGCTGGGAGTTAAATGCAACAACAGCTGGAGAACCCACAGTTGAATACAACTTGACTCAGGGACAGGCCATTAAGGTGACCACATATTTCTTTAGGGACACATCTAAAAACCACACACTGCTGTATCACGCTAATTCCTTTGTTGCCCTGCAGAATATCATTTTCATAAGTGTCCCTGGCTTAAAGGGATGTGTGGTCACCTTATGCCATATGTGCTAAGGACCCATTAAAGGGTGTATTCAACAATGGTCTCTCCAGCTGTTGTGCCATACAACTTCCTGCTAAGAAATGGGTAGGAAGTCCTAAGCCCCAACAGCTGTGGAGCCCATGGTTGATTTCACATGAGCTTAAGTATTGGCTATGTATACTAAGGTCCCAATACAGTGTGTAGTCCGCAGTCTACATTACAGCTGTTGTGGCATACAGCTCTCAGTTAGCCAAGAGACAATGGCTAGTTGTGTGCACCAACAGCTGGAGAACCCAAGGTTGAATACACCCTAAATAAGAAACTGTCAATATTACTAGGCGTCCAATACAGGGTATAAACAGCTGTGGGCTTTCCAGCTGTTGTGGCACACAACTTCCAGGTAGTCACTAGCAATTAGGAGATGCTAAGAATTGCAGAACACCTCAGCTGTGAAGCCCAAGGCTGGCTCTGTCCTAATTAAAGTCCATAGGCGCTAAAGGCCCAATACAGAGTATATTCAAACATGGGCTCACCAGCCTGAGTGCACCCTGACTGTCTAGCTGGGGATGCTAAGAGTCATGGTCCATGACAGCTGGAGAGCCTACAGTTGAATATAACCTGTAGTGCACCCTTAGTAAATATGGACAATTTGTAAGGCACTGAGGAAGCAGTCTCGGCATCCCCTTGTTGTGGTATAAAACTCTCATAATTGCCTAGCTGAGAGACATACCTCTTGAAGACACCCTAAATCTGTCCCTTGGTAATGCTTTGTTTTGTTAAAAAAAAAATAAAAGGAAGAAGAAAGAAAAAAATTAAGGATGCGCCTACTGGAGAGAGGTGCTTCATTCAAATGATATTATAGAACAATTTTTTAACCATTTGAGTTCCAGAAATGGTTAAATCAATATGAAATGTGCCATTGTGGTGACTAGCTGGCACTCTTTATGGAGTGCCTTAACATTTGCACTCTGGACATAAATCGGCATTAAAAAGAAAAAAAAAAACATTTGTAATAACTTTCAAATGAAGTATCTTAAAAAAAATAGGAAGATGTTAGTTTTTCACACTAGGAATAGTTCTGCAACATATTTCTAGATAAAATAGTTAACCCTTTGAGTGCCAGAGGGGTGTGATTAAGATTTTTGTAACACTGTACTACTTTTTTAAGAGTTTTAAGGCTAGCATATAATTTGTGCATATCTTTTTCTTTAACCACTTGAATGCTAGACAGATTCAATGTGTTGATCTCTCAGATATTCAAGGCCCATCATAACAATCATACCATCATGGTTTTTGATGAGTTAAGGCTCAAATTAAAAACGATATGTAGTATATTGTATGAGAGGTGATTTATGTGAATGGTCTTTCTATATAGGTAATAGTATCATACTTACTGTAGACAGTTGTGGTCTCCTTTGCAGTCCATAATACTTTACAAGTTTTTTGAACTCTCCTAAGTAGGCGATAGAATGTTGTGCCTTCATTTCAAATACAGATTTTATGTACGCATTACCGGAGGCATGATTGCTGGAAATTGTGTGAACAGAAGTATCTCAAACATAACTGTATGTAGTTTACTTCATTTATTTTAAAATAGGCTGTTTGAAAGAAATGTTCATTATTCTAGACATGCTGTGAGATAGCAGTTAAACTCCATAAAACTTTTTTCTTCCAAATAGCATGTTTTTAACTAAAAAGGAAAGGAAGCTTATTTCTCTTTCTAAATGTGTCCCTTCTAATTGAAATAAGTTCATCCTTGAACATAATTTCCTGAGGTAATTTTGTAAGACTTTTAGATGCTATTTACAGTCCCCAGTCTAGTGCCATTAACAGAGTTTCATTGCCTGTTTCATTAAAGGGATAGTAATGTCCCAACAAAAGTATCTGCAAAATGGCAGCTGGAATAAAAGAATACTTAATGGCAATACTCATATCTCTCAAACCTCGATGGTTTGAGAGATATAAGAAAATAAAGTCCTCCATTCCCACCCCTTTCTGCCTGACGAGCTGTAAAACTTTCAGAGGCAGAATCTGGTCAGGCGACAAGACATGGCTCTTCAGGAGTGCTGGCATCGAGGTATCTAACTATGAATACCTCATCTGAATGGTCTATAACATGTGCTTGCAAACCAGGTACATGTTGTAGACCATTCTGATGAAGTAATCATAGTTAGATATCTCAATGACAGCACTCCTGAAGAGCCGCAGTCTGGTCCCGGAAGCAGGATCTCATGCCGTCAGCTATACAGCTGATGCATGAGAAGGGGGAGGGAGCGGAGGATTTTATTTTCTTATGTCTCTCAAACCATCAAGGTTTGAGAGATACGAGTAAGGCCATTAAGTATTCTTTTATTCCAGCTACCATTTTGCAGATACTTTTGTTGGGACATTACAATCCCTTTAAGCAGAGTCATATGCACTTGCAAGAGACTGGGGGGGCTGTAGGAACCTTCCAGAACAACTCATTTTTTTTTCACAAGATGTAAGCCTGGCTGTATTTTGATATACACTAGACTTTAATTTTTAAGACTTTAATGCAAGTAAGCCCCAGATGCCTATAGCACAGAAAATGGAGTAGAGTTAATCCAGTTTTCTCTGTGCCTTGCTTAGCATGTGGTGTTATATATATTGTGCAAAAGTCTTAGACAGGTGTATAAAATGCTATAATGTAAGACTGTTTTCAAAAATAGACATGTTAATAGTTTATTTTTATCAATTAACAAAAAGCATAGTGAGTGAACAGACGAAAAATCTAAATCAAATCAATATTTGGTGTGACCACCCTTTTCCTTCAAAACAGCATCATTTCTTCTAGGTACTTTTGCACACAGTTTTTTAAGGAACTTGCCAGGTAGGTTGTTCAAAACACTTATAAACTTCTGTTTCTATAAAGCACTTCTCAAACAGCTAGATTGAGTTTCTACCACTCCAAGACCTTTAGAGTATTGTACTCATAGGAGTAAAATTATATAAGCATTGAACAGGAGTAAAAGGAATCTGGCCTGCAGTCAATAAGAATGCTGACACTTTTATCTATGTTCGGGACTCCTTTTACTACCACTCAGCTGCAAGAAAGGAAAAATATTTCCCGATGGAGCCATTCTTCCTCCTTCAGACTTCCCTGCTACCTACTTGACCTTGAAACTCCTCTTCAGTGAGTTTTCTTGCTCTTATGACTTTTTTCAAGGGCATCATATTCAGTCCTCTCACACCATACACACATATATACCCTCCACCTATTGAATATATTAACCCTTAAAATAAATTCCTTACAAACGGAGGTAATACAATATAGGACTTATAAAATATAAAATACATTTATTATAAAAAATAAAAAAATGTCATATAAATAATAAATTAAAAGATACAGGTGTATATACACATGCATAAAAAATTCAAATTAACACAGGAACTTTTGTTCACATCCACACTGATATTGGGAAGAAATTATGTTTTTAGGGAATATGTCCAAAAATAGTACCTTTTTTAGTTGACAGTTTATCCCCCCTACTGTGTGTTTTTTAGCTGGTCAATTGCTGAAAAATCAGTTTATCTCTGAAAAAAGGGTCCACTGTTACAATGTATAGGCACTGAATTGTTATTGTTTTTACTTGTAATGCCACTCGCATGCGCCAGTGTTTGTGCTTTTAGGGCCTCATGGTTATATTGCACACTGGAGTTTTTAATAAACATTTTTACTTTTAGCATTCAACCTATGTTGAACTCTAAATTCTAATTCCTAACAGGATATTTTCTCTCTACAGAGGGACTTACATACAATGTCAGATTGGGCAAACAAATGGAATATGGAGTTTAATATGGGGAAGTGTAAAGACATGCATTTGGGAGGAAACAATCCCAAGGCTACTTGTGAACTTAATGGAATCATTTTAGGGGACTCATTGCTAGAGAAAGACCTGGGTATCCTTGTCAACTACAAACTTGGAAACAGTGACCAGTATCAAACAGAAGTAGCAAAGGCAAACAGAATCCTGTCTTGCATAAAAAGTGGCATTGAAGCAAGAGTGGATAGCATTATTTTGCCATTATACAAACCATTGGTAAGACCTCACATTGAGTATGCAGTGCAATTTTGGGCACCGGTTCTGAAAAAGGATATACTAGAACTAGAGAGGGTACAGCGAAGAGCAACAAAATTAATTAAGGGAATGGAGGACTTGACAAATGAGGAACGACTAAACAAACTTGGTTTATTTACACTAGAGAAAAGATGACTAAGAGGAGACCTTATCACATTGTACAAGTATATGAGAGGTCAATACAAGGTTCTCTGCGGTGAGCTATGTATTCCAAGGCCTGATCAGGTGACCAGGGGACACCCCTTGATATTAGAGGACAGGAGGTTTAGACTTCAGCACAGGAAGGTGTTTTTTTACAGTAAGGTCTATAAAATTGTGGAATTCATTGCCCAAGGAGGTGGTTATGGCAGATACAATGGATACATTTAAGAGAAGATTAGATACATTTCTTTCAAAAGGGAACATA
The DNA here is from genome assembly GCA_037306005.1 of Rhinophrynus dorsalis. Taxonomy (NCBI): domain Eukaryota; kingdom Metazoa; phylum Chordata; class Amphibia; order Anura; family Rhinophrynidae; genus Rhinophrynus; species Rhinophrynus dorsalis. The sequence goes on along the minus strand of CM074719.1, from coordinate 586,773,092 downwards.
CAGAGTTATACTGTTTATTAGTAGGCAGATCAGGAAGGCCTGATAAAGACTAACTTATTTGGTAGCCGGAAATCTATACAATTACTGGGGTATGAGGAGAAGGTTGAACTTGATGGACTTGTGTCTTTATTCAACCTAATTTACTGTCTTACTATGTTGGATCTTATACTTCTTTTTATTATGTTGAGAAAGGAAACTATATTGTTTCTACTTGATATTTTACAGGCCTTAAATTTATTGCACTTTGAACAACCTTTTAATTATCCCATATCACATCACATCATTTTGATTACGTTGGGAGATAAAATATCCTTTAAATTAGGAGTTCTACTTTATCCCACTTTCAATTTCACTTCTATATACTGTATTTTACACGCTACTGCATAGTCTTTAATAAATACCATTTTTTGTGTTTTTAGTCATTTGCATCCTTTCTATATTCCGTTACAAATCTTAAATTAAATATATAATTGTCTATTCATCCTTTAGGAGTTAAAAGTTCACCCTTACTCATTTCTAAGACCTAAGTTTTAATTTCTCCTAACAATTCCCACTAAAGTTTTTGTCTAAATATATCTATCTATAATTATTTCTAATTGCTCATTCAAAATCTCTTTTTCTGAACAATTTTTCTTGATTTTTCATGAGCTGTCCTTTTGATGTATTAATTAACTGTGGTTTATGATACGCACTTCTCATATCAATGTAAGCATTACCATACTGATTTAATATTATACTAAGTATATGTTACACCCTCTTCAATACAGAAAAAGAGCAATATACTCTATATGCTTAAATCCACCACACCCAAAACCTGATGGAGCCATTTTGGGGCTGTACATTGCAAACCCAGGCTTTTTTTTACTAAGCCTGCTCCCATAGAAGCAGATATTGTAAAATGCGATCATTGTTCTTTAAAGACCAAGGCTATTTTGCTCCTTAACCCCTTAAGGACTACATGACCTACTATGACCGTCATGGTCCTTAAATACTTAAGGACTGATGACAGTCATAGTTCGTCACGTACTTTTTACTTACAGCGCTTCACCGGGAGCACTGTAAGTAAAAATGGGGCCTAAAATTGACCGCTCCAAGACTGGAGCGATCTTTTTCAGGCCCCAAAGCGGCGCACCGATACACGCAACAGGTCACGTATACCGGTGTGTTGGCAAGGATCAAAGCGGTCCTTACAGGGCAGAAATGTCCTAGGACCGCTGGTCCTTAAGGGGTTAAGGATCCCAGGAAACGAACAGTTTCTTGCTAAATAATTGTTAACTAGGTATTACTATGTAATCATTTGATGTATCAATGCAAATCATCATACAATAATATAAAAGGCCAGGAGGGAGATTCTGTCAGTACCTCGTTGGGTCGCGGCGGTGAGCCGGATGGCTGCCGTATTCCCTTCTGGCCTCATCCTCCCTTCTGAGCAGGCGCTGACGTCGGGGCACACAAGAGACAAGCGATTCCGGCGGCGCCGACTCATGACGTCACCGGGGCTATTTAGGAAGCGCTCACCCCGTCTTCAGCGCTCAGTTGTTCTGGAGTTTGCTCAAGTTGGTGCAGCCTTCATCTTCCAAGCGAGCTCCCTGTCTTCCTGTTCTTCCTTCTACATCCACCCGGTTCCTGACCTTAGCCTGCCAGGCAGTCTCTACTGCGCATGTCTGCTTCTGTGCATTCTTTGCATTCGGTCAGTCTCTACTGCACGTGACTGCATTGGACAAACAGAGGCGTAACTAGAAGCCACGGGGGGCCCTGGTGCAAGAATTGCCATGGGCCCCCATCCGACCACATTGCCCCCCCCCAACCACATTGGCCCTTCCCCAATGCCTCTCATTCTCCACATTGGCCCTTCATCTCCACAATGCCCCTTCCACAATGCCCCTCATTCTCCACAATGCCCCCATCACAATGCCCATCATTCTCCAAAATGCCCCTTCCACATTGTCCCTCAATTTCCACAATGCCCCTTCCACACTGCCCCTCAATCTCCACATTGCCCTTTCCACACTGGCCCTCAATCTCTACATTGCCCCTTCAACAATGCCCCCATCACAATGCCCCTCATTCTCCACATTGCCCCCCAATCTCCACAATGCCCCCATCACAATGCCCCCATCTCCACATTGCCCCTACTGACCCCCCCAGTCCTCCTACCTCGAGTCCCTGGTCGTCTACTGGTGTGTGACATGCCGAATGAGGCACAGACCCCTGACTGGAGCTCCCGCGTGGTTCTTAGTAATGCAGAGCGCTGGGAGATTATGTCATCTCCCAGCGCTCTGCATTACTAGAGCACCGGCCGCCGGGAGATCAGCTGTGCTGCGGGCGCATATGAGGTGGTCGCAGGGGGCGGCCGGGCCCCTGAGAGTGATGGGACCGGTTGCAGGTGCGACCCCTGTGACCCCTATTGTTACGCCACTGCAGACAAACATATATTTGGCCTAATATCATGCACTTTGGCCTGTACACAGGCTTTTACATTTGTTATATATATATATATATATATATATATATATATATATATATATATATATATTTTTTTTTTTTTTTTTTTTTTTTTTTTTTTTGTAGGTTTTATTCACGATATAAAACATTTTCATGTTTTCAGGATCCTGACTCAGACTGTATGCATGCAATTACTGACACCAAATCGCAGACCTTGCAAATGGATGAGGGATACATAGTTAACCATTTGCGTGCCAGAGGGGTATGCAACGCATTGCTCTTCAAATGATGACCACCTGGATTACTCCAAACAGTGTCCAATTTAAAGACACAATGTTGGATGAAATCCAGGGCAAACCATTTGAAGTTTAGGGGAGAACTAAAAATGTCAAAAATTCCCATTAATTTAAATAGATTTGAGCCCCTTGAATGTTAAAGAAATCTTCAACGCACCTCTCATTCAAAGGGTCAGAATCCCCATCAATGAGAACTTTTAGTGCAAATGGAATTCCTTCACTGTTTTGGACATATGGCCTAATCTAGAACAGTCACGGTTACTACATCATAGAGAAAATTGTGGTAACATACTTGTGGAAAAGTATTTTCAGTGTTCAGCATTTTCATATAAATGCCATCATCTACTTAAAGGCAGAACCCCACATAAAAAAGTTACTTCAATCTTATATATAAAAAAATTGCTACTTCAATGTAGCTTACATCCTGAGGGTACCAAGAACTGTTTGTCTAAAAGTCAGTTGTTGAGGGTACTCAGAATTACTTGGAAAAGTATGATAGTAGATCTCTTCAGATGGTAGATAAATTATGTGAAAAGAGCTACCATAGGGATTTCTTGTTAATAGATAATCTATCAGACTCCTCATTCAAAAGGACAAATTACTTGTGACTAGGCCTAACAAGGTAAAATTCCATTTGTTCCTAAATACAACACAAGAAGTAAGCATATCAAACTATCAAGGGTTATTCACTAAGGCATAATGAAGAGGTAATAAAGTGGATATAACTTCTCCAGTGATATTACTTCTCCAATTCCTAAGTTATTCTATGGAACCTATTCACTAAGATCTCCAAAACTTAAGAAATGTTAGTGAATTGGCTTCACAGAATAATATAGGAAATAGAGAAGTGTTATCACTAGATAAGTCATCTCCACTTTATCACCTCTTTTCCACCACTGTATCACCTCATTATCACGCCCTAGTGAATAACCCCCAACATTTCCAAATATTGGGATATTCTATAGAAGGACCTATCATGTGTTCATCTCAGGGAAATCCTTCTATTTTCATATAGAACGGATATTACTATTGGTGATGTGATCACTAAACGTGATATTAAAGGGATTGTAATACTTAAAATAAAAAAATATATATATGTTGTAGGATTTAGCCTCCTGAGTAAAACAATTGTGCTCCCAATGCTGAAAGGTGTTTTATTAAAAAGTTATCGCAGCTCAAACTTGAATTTTTTAAGTGAAGTATTTCATTGGCTTGAAATTGTACAGTGGTGCAGTTGCTACACCATCCTGCGAAGGTTTATGATCAACTGACCAGAGATGTCCATAGGATGGTGTAGCAACAGCACCACTGTACAGTTTCAGGCCCCTGAGATAATGCACCTAAAAAATGCAATTTTGAGCTGTGATAACTTTGGAATAAAATACCAGCAGTGGGAGTACCTTTGTTTTACTCTGGAGGGTAAATCCTAAGATTATATATATATATATATATATATATATATATATATATATATATTACATCTTAAGTGTTACTATGCCTTAAGGAGAAAAAGGAAACTCAGACATTAAAAAAAGCCAAAACATTACACACATCCATGCAGACACTGTGGCACATGTACAGGTATTATTAAAGGTGATGTAGTAAAACATCCATCCAATGGGAAATCATTTCCTATCAAACACTTTAGTACTTGTGAAATGTGATATTCCTGTTAAAATGTCCCTGAGGTGTGGGATATGTGGGCCAAACCAGCAGAATGATATGTCTTTGATTGAATGAACATACAGTTAGGTCTAGAAATATTTGGACACTGACACAATTTAATAACTTTGGCTCTGTACGCTACCACAATGGATTTGAAATTAAACAATGGAGATGCAATTAAAGTGCAGACTTTCAGTTTAATTCAAGGGGTTGAACAGAAATATTGTATGAAATGTTTAGGAATTGCAACCATTTTTATACAGAGTCCCCTTATTTCAGGGGCTAAAATGTAATTGGACAAATTAACACAATCATAAGTAAAATATTCATTTTTAACACTTTGTCGAGAATCCTTCACGGGCAATAATGGCTTGAAGTCTGGAATGCATGAACATCACCAAAAACTGAGTTTCCTCCTTTGTGATGCTTTGTCAGGCCTTTACTGCAGCTGTCTTCAGTTGTTGTTTGTTTGTTTGTGGGTCTTTCTGCCTTAAAGGGATAGTAATACTTAAAATGTAAAAAAAATATGTTGTAGGGTTATCCCCCTGAGTAAAACAAGAGTACTCCCACTGCTGAAAGGTGTTTCATTCAAAAGTTATTAATTTTCAAAGTTTAATTTTTTAGGTGCAATATCACAGTGGTCTGAAATTGTACAGTGGCACTGTTGCTACACCATCCTATGGAGATTTATGGTCCCGGGACCAGAGCTGTCCATGGGATTGTGTAGCAACAGCGCCACTGTACAATTTCAGGCCACTGTGATATTGCACCTAAAACAATTCAACTTTGAAAATTAATAACTTTTGAACGAAACACCTTTCAGCAGTGGGAGTACTCTTGTTTTACTCAGTGGGATAAACCCTACAACATATTTTTTTTACATTTTAAGTATTACTATCCCTTTAAGTTTTGTCTTCAACTTTAGTTAAAAGGTTGCCACATGGATCACCTATCCTTTTGGATAGATGATCCATGATAGGGGGGTGTCAGGAATGGTCCTGGTGCTCCCCTCGAAGTCTGAAATGTTTATATATTACAGTAAAAGCACATATAACCTATAGTACACATAGGTTATATGCACTTTATTTAAAAAACAGACAATTGTAGCCTGCATGCATAACCTATCCTAATGGATAGGTTATCCATGCCAGGGGGGTGTCATGAGGGGCCATGATACCCCACTTGAGGTCTGAAGTGTTTTTTTTAAATACAATTCAAAATATAATTACAAAACATTTTTTACACATATACAGGCAAGGTATGCAGCCGCATACCTTGAGTATTAACCCTATGAGTACCAGAGGGGTAGCAAACACATTGCAATGGGTTGCTACCTCTCTGATACTCATAGGGTTAATTATACAATACAAATACAAAGAAGGCATGTTGTAAAAAATGTTGTTTAAATGCAGAAAAAAATTTATGGGAGCACCGTAAGTCGAATTTTCAAGGGGAAGGGTTAAAATGTGGAATGTGAACAATATTTGTCGAATTACAGTGGTGAAATAAAGCACTGCAAGTTTAACTTTAAAGGGGGGGGTTAATATGTTGAAGGGGGGCACTCTATGTAGGATTTTCTATGCTGTGTACTCTATTCTACACTGCTTTTTGTTCGAAAAACATGGTTTTGAAACTCGTTAATAGGATACGACTTGCATGTTGTTATTAGTTGTTTCCTATGGGCTTTTTTTCTTGGCTGCCGGTATGTGTAATTACCGCTCATTTTGTTTTCACAAGTCGGGTAATAGGATACTAAAACCTGACTTAAAAAAACACAGCGCCTGTTTATTTTTTAGTGTTGATAATAGAATCGAGTCCCTAATGTACTATGGTGGAGAAATGAAAAATCCCAAATCTCCCATTAATCTAAATAGGATTTAAACCCCTTGAATGTTATATAGGTCTCCAACACACAGATATGCAATGCATTGGAATCCTCACTAGTATGCAAGGGGGCTTAAAAGCCTGATACCTATCCTGCAGTGCAATGCGTTGCGTACCCCTCTGGCACTCAAAGGGTTAAAACAAAGGGGATTTTATTTCCGCTTGTAGTGTGGGCGGTTTGTTCCAGAAGTGCTTCTCTTTCATTTTGTGGATACGGTCCTATGTATAGGACTATGGTCTAGATTACATTGCAGTGGATAAAAGTAATCACTGGATTCATCTAACAGATTTCCATTGAAGTCTAGGGAGAAATTTGTATATAACACCCTTGATAAAGTTATCAAATGCAGTGCAGTGCAGACCTATGTATTTCATATATATGACTAAGATTTTATTATTTATCACAGCAGGTGCAATAACCCCTGTTATTTCCAATGGTCATGTGGAGTACAGAGCACAGTAAAGCAATTGTTACCAGAGCTGACGTCATTTCCAATCCTCTTGGAAAAGAAAATTGAGATGAACTATGGACCGGATTAATAACAAAAACTACACTTGTACTTTTTCTTCACATCAACTGTGACCTCAGTGTGAAAATGGATGCACAGTGCAGTGTGCATGGAAAATGTTACACATAAAAAAGGCCAATGACAATTATCTGTGTTGTAATGGAGTCACATGCGTCACTGTGCACATACTGCATTGTACAAGAGAGTGTTCCCTTCTCTTTGCTTCTTTCCTAAAAAGTCATCACTGTTCTGCTAATAAGTTCTAAATAGAATTCTGTTACACTGAACATTAAATTGCACTTTTATGAAAAATGTACTATAATCAGTTTTGAATTAATATTCTTCCGGCAGCTGGAGTACTCTTGTTTTAATTAGCACATAAAACATTATAAAACTTTTGTTAATGCTTCTCCTCCTTGAAATCAATGGGCTTTTTAGAATAATTATTATTTCCATATGGTGCAGTTGTTATGCTCTAAATGTGAGTGGCTCTTCTCTCTGCATAAGGCTCACAAACAAAGTCTTGTACATCAGATCTAAAGAGATCCAGTTTTGGAGGAATCCAACTGCATCTTGGGGGTGGGAAATAATATTATCATTGATTTTTATGGGGATTTTAGCCACTTGAATGCTAGAGAGGCCTCCAACGCATTGCGAAGGGTTAAAAGTCCCAATTAAATCAATGGAAATTTGTGGAATTTCCATTTCAACCTTATGATGCAGCTGAATTGCCAAGAATAGCATGGCTTTAGCTTGATGATTAGAGCTCTGTATTCCGTACGTGAATTCTGGAATATACCAACTGCACCATAGGGGATAAATAACAGTTTTGCCAAATCCCACATAAAGAAGCAATAAATATTTTTCCTTTTGAGTAAAGCACCCAACTGCCAGGAGAATTTCCAGTCAAAATGTATTACAGCTAAAACTTGTCTTTTTTTAAAATAAGCTGCATTTTTCTATTGTGGTCACTAGGTGGTGCTGTTGATATGGGGAGTTGTAGTCTATGGTATCCTTTTAAAAGGGTGCACGCAAAAGGGCATGCAACCACATGACACATTACCATGTCATCATAAAAAAAATGGTGACATGAGAATCTCGCACTGCATTCTCATGTCGGGTAGTGAAAGGTCCCATTCCAGTCTTACTGAGGCTCTGTAACTGCATTCATTGTATCCCTTAGGCTTGTGTGATTCGGTTAGTGAACATTCGGAATTTGACGATTATGGGGTAATTCGGCGACAGGCCGTCCGACAGGCAAGGGTCATTCATACTCGTGCGAGCAATTACTTTCCCTCCATGTCGCTAGTCCAATTAGCTTCTCCGTTTCATGTGCTACTTTCCTGCCCAGACACACTGGGCAGTATGGGCAGTTGCACCGGCAGGCATATGTGGACAGATTTGAAAGAAGACAAAGAAGATAGACGATTACAGAAAAAAGAAGAGATAAGATTGAAGAAGGCAGGCAGTAGCTTACCAGGGTGCTGAAGAATCTGCTGGACATCACGAATACTGCTCCCACGCTTCAGTGAGGCTCCTGCTGGTGGAGTTGTCATTTGAGTGCCACAGCTAAGAGAAATCAATAGAAAAAGCAGTTGGAGACGGAGTTGTCATCGGAGGAGGAAAACAGAGTAAGCAGCTGAAGTCGAATACGTCATCATTGGAGGATGTCTGCCAGTGTACGGAGGTAACACATGCTGTGAGAGAGCGTTGTGTTTGAAGAACATCGGGGCGAGTTGGGAGACTTTATACAGAGGGAGTTATGTGCTTGTACCGCTGGGAATCCTGTAAGTGTTTTTAAGAATATTGCGTGTGGGCAATAAAAATTGATGCTTCGCTTTTAGATGGTGCTTTTTGCGCTTTTTTCTAGATGCTTATGTTTTGATGTGCTGTATGGTGGAAGACACCCAGACAGCCTGCAGTTCCTCTTAGTGCTTTACTGGAGCTCAGAGAGAGAAGAATGAGATACAGAGCGTCCAGTTGTTGTGTTGGCAGGCAGGTAGCATTAGGCACAGGTAGGCAGCCAGCATTACTGCCTTATTGCCACTGCAAGGGAGAGTCATCTTTGTTCCTGTGCAAAAAATATCAGGGATTTGTTGAATAATTTTCAGAGTGACACATCAGCAAGTCTCACAGTTCTGTAAGTAGGCCTAGCACCTTATTGCGTCCGCAAGGGAAAGTCACCTTTGTTCCTGTGTAAAATACTAAAAATATTAGGACTTTGAAGAGTTTTCAGAGTGACATATCAGCCAGTCTCACAGTTGTGTAGGCTGGCCTTGTACCTTATTGCCACCAGAAGGGAGAATCACCTTTGTTCCTGTGTAAAATATTAAAAATAGTAGGAATGTGTTTGAATAATTTTCAGAGTGACAAATCAGCCAGTCTCACAGTTCTGTAGGGAGGCCTAGTACCTTATTGCATCCACAAGGGAAAATCACCTTTGTTCCTGTGTTAAATAGTAAAAGTAATATTAGGTGTTTGTTTGAATAATTTTCAGTGACACATCAGCTAGTCTCGCAGTTCTGTAGGCAGGCCTAGTGCCATATTGTGTCTGCAAGAGAGAGCCATCTTTGTTCCTGTGCAAAATATTAAAAATATTAGGAATTTTTTTGAATAATTTTCAGTGACACACTCAGTCTCACAGTTGTTGAGTGGCCAGGTTTTTCAATTTAAAACTATTATAGTTTACTACCTACCTATCTGTCATGGATTTGAGTCCTAGTAAACAACCTGATGTTCCTCGTCCTGGTACCAGCTACAGTGACCCAGCAGCCACCAACACCACCACAGTGATGTTGCTTTCAAGAAGCAGCAGGAGGTTAAAGAAGAGTACTTTCAGTAGTACTAGTCAGACTCAGCAGTAGCACTTCAAACCAGAAAATAAAAATAAGAAGGGAACTGCAGGTCATTCTACCTGTACTAGCAGGGTAGAAATGTCTAGGTCCTCCCCTGAGACCACAAAGCAGCTGTCACCTGTGTCCAGTCAGCTTTTTCGTGATGATCCCCCCAGAACCACCTGCACAATGGCTAGTGCCACTGCCAGTTTAGTCACCACCTCTGTTGCAGCCACTTCTATAAACCTGGGGACACCGAGAGTGTGTAACACTACTGATCGGACACTGCAGGCAGTATAAACACAGGATTTTTATACTGAACGTCCGTGTAAGCAGCCCAAATGAAAATTATTGCAGTATTTGGATAAGATTTTTTCTGCCACCACTGTTACTGCCACTGAGAGCATATCTACTCCAGACAATGTTATTGAGGGAGATAGTTTACCATTTCCCAATAGCCACCAGGCAGAAGAGGGAATTGAGCAGGTCTCCCCAGAATCTGCTGCTGCTGATGATTTTTCTTCCTGTGAAAACCTACAAGAGGTAGAAGAAGAATCTGAGGGATCAATGTCTCCTAAGCTTGATTTGTCCCCTAAGCTTGATTTTTCCAGTGACCTTGATTATTCTCCTGAGCTTAATTTTTTCCCTGCTTCCCATTGTACTCCTCCTGTTTCTCCACTTACACTTGTGTCTTCTATTGACAACTCAACACCTGCCTCTCCAGTTCCAATTGAGTCTCCCAGCCAGGTAGTAGCTGCTAATGTCTTCGCCACCAGTACCACTGTTACTCCACTATCCTCCTCCAATCCCAGTCCCAACATCCCTGCTACCATCTTTAGGTCTACTGGTACCCCTGTAATGGTACATAGAAAGAAAAAGCAAAGTGAGGTTGCTCCAGCATGTGAAGATGAATAAAGTGTCACCTTACTTTCTTCTTCTCCACCACCTTCTAGAGTCATCCGCCCAGGGCCGGTCCAAGACATTGTGCTGCCTGGGTCCAAGGAAGAAATGCTTCCCCCTCACACCAAAACCACACCCAATAAATCAAGCAGACCTCACACCCACGCAAGAACCTAACCTTGAATCGTGGAACACTATCCCAAGAGGAGGAGAAGCTCCATGAAGCATGCATTCGGGCAGCTATGGGACGTGGGGGGATGACATCCGCAGACTGCAGCTAAGCTAATGACACACACATACACCACCCAAAATAGACTGCTACCCCCCAAAAAAATATACTGCCACACACACCACCCAAAATACACTGCCACATACACGCAAACCAGCCAAAATACACTGCCACACACACATCGTCCAAAATAGACTGCCACACACGGAGCCCGCTGAAAGGGTTGTCACAAACCACACATACTGACTGAACGGGCAATATTATAGCCTGGCAGTGGATGAGAAAGAATAATGGGATATACACAATAATTTAGTAGGGTAAAACGAAGCTAGTACAGATGTACTCATAGTTGTGTAAAGCTGAAGCAAGTGTTAAATCAGGGGATCTTTGAAATCACAAGTACAGCATGTAGTTAATATGAGCAGGTAGAAGTGCTGGTAAAAATGTACCCTTACTTTCAAATGAGAAAATGAGCCTCTTAACTCTTTGAATGCCAGAGTACCCCTCTTTTCTCATTTGAAAATAAGGATTTACATTTGAAATGTCGCCCACTATTGGGAGACCCACTAAATGGCACATTAAACATGTCACCGGGTTTAAATGGGCGCACTAACAATATCGCAAATCACAATGTAAAACAGAAGGCTTGAGTAGCCTATGTAGCACATAGATGGCATTTCATGAATACACATTATGAGCATAGTTTTAACCCTGAGTGTTGTAACAATATACTAACAATGTCTAACAGGTTGGATACCTCTCAGTCATGCAAAGGGTTAAAATAACATGACAACAGCAGAAAGAATGCCTTGGTTACCATTATTTACATGCCGTGATGCTGTGTCCGCAGCTCCTGCCTGACACCCCTCAAACTTCGGCCTCAAGTAGGACTGCCTGCCCCTGGTGGAGGAAAGTATACTGCATGACATATCTTTAAAATGAAGTCATCATTGCAGCTGCCTGCTGCTCCACCTCTCTCCAGTGTGCTTTCATCCACCGGGGGCAGGCAGTCCTACTTCAGGCCGAAGTTTGCGAGGTGTCAGGCAGGAGCTGCGGACACAGCATTGTGGTATGTGAATAATGGTAACCAAGGCATTCTTTCTGCTGTTGTCATGTTATTTTAACCCTTCGCATGACTGAGAGGTATCCAACCTGTTAGACATTGTTACTATATTGTTATAGCACTCTGGGCTAAAACTTGCATAGACTGGCTCAACATGGCATCCGTTCACAACGTTGGATACAACACCAGCTGCACAAAGCAAATACAAGTGCGCTACTGGTGTTTGCTCATTTAAGCAGCGCGCGCAGCTTCTTGTGGCCAGTGTAGGGTGCAGCTGCGTAGCCTGCCTTTCTTCACCTCCTGCCTTCGGGAGACTGTTCAGGAGCAGAATAACAGCCACTCGCTGGTGCAGGAAGAAAATATGTACTGCAGGGGCCTCTGCTCTGTGTCTTCCTGGGACAGCAAACTGGCACTGCTGTCAAAGTGCCTCCTGGGTCCCATGGACCCACCGGGACCCATGTAAGGGCCGGCCGTGCATCTGCCATTCCAAAGCATGGGACCATTTTGTGGCACTTGGCGATGGCCAGTTAGAAAAATGTAAATTGTGTGGCAGGGAAGTTAGCCATGGGCAGGTGTTGGGTCATCTAACCACCTCCGGGATGAACCAACACCTGAACAACTACCACAAGTTAGTGTTGATAAGTGCATAAAGTGGAATTACTAGTACTGCATATACCAGTGTCACACTCTCCACCAGTAGGCAGCTGGAGAAAGGGCAGGGGGATCATGCCACATCTGGTCCTAGTAAGAGCAGCAGACAGTCACAGCCCATCCCAAAATCAATACAGCTCACACTGGAAGGTTTTGGTGGGTTTCATTCCAAGGAGATATGCAGACAGCAGGCCAGGAAAATTACATACCTCATTGCAGAGCTCATAGCCGTTGGGGGTGCTACTATTAATTTGATGGACCAGGATCCTTCCAGCAACTTATGTTGGCTGTCGCACCCCAATATAAAATTACATCCCACACCACATTTAGTAGAACAATAGTGTCCTCACTGTACCGGTCATGCGATGGGCTTTTGAAGGACCTGCTAGGAAAGGCTGGTGGCCAGTCAGTGCACTTTACCACTGACTTATGGAGTGCTCTGAGTGGCCAGCATGACTTCCTGTCAACCTGCCAAAGCTGGGTTACTCTGCTCTCAGGCTCGATGCAGATTAGGAAAAAAAAGTACCATAGTACCATAATTCTCTGAGCACTCCAGCTTACCCATCTCTAGAACCGTGGTAGGTTGGACAAAGGACACCCACTGTAGACTTGTGCACAACAAAAATTTTGGGTAAAATTTGATTTTGTGCGAATTTTTTTTTTCTCATTCGTAAAAATACAATAAAAAATTAAAAAATAAATAAGTGGAACCATTTCCAGGGTCCAAATGAAGATGGTGGAATAGGGTAGGGTGGGCATTTAGCCTTATGATACTATGGATGAAGTAGATGAACTAACGAACGAAGGCCTGCCTGCCTACACAATACACACACAGAACTGTGAGACTGGCTGATGTGTCACTCTGAAAATTATTCAAACAAATTCCTAATATTAATTTTAATGTTTAACACAGAAAAAAAGGTGACTCTTCCTTGCGGAAGCAATAAGGTACTAGGCCTGTTTATGGAACTGTGAGACTGGCTGATGTTTTTTATTTTTTTAATATTTTTTTGAATAGGAAAAATGACTCTTCCTTGCGGTGGCAATAAGGCACCCTGCCTACACATACACAACGGTCAGACTGGCTAATGTGTCACTCTGAAAATCGTTCAAACAAATCCCTAATATTTAAAAATTTTTGCACAGGAACAAAGATGACTCTCCCTTGCAGTGGCAATAAGGCACTAATGCTGGCTGCCTGCCAATGCCTAATGCTACCTGCCTGTCTACACAACAACTGGACGCACTAATATCTCCTGCTTCTTCTCGCTCTAAGCTCCAACAAAGCACTAAGAGGAACTGCAGGCTGTCTGGGTGTCTGTGTCATTAGTCCAACCCCCATTATGAAATGAAGAAGCTAATTGGAATAGAAACAAAACAGGAAAGTAGCACATGAAACAGAGAAGCTAATTGGACTAGAGACATGGAGGGAAAGTATGGAGGGAAAGTAATCACGCTCTGATAGTAGTCGCCAAATTTCCGAAATTTTCTACGACATTCGAACCAGGGCTGGTCGGATTTGGATTTTTTTTGACGAATGACCCTTGTCTTTGGACGGCCTGAATGTCGCCGATTGACCCCTTTTTTGATGAATTCCGAATGTTCATGAACTGAATCGCACAAGCCCACCCCCCTGACTTGATGGGACACAGGGGATAATTTAAAGTCTATATTGTTGTCCCACTATACAGGTTGTTCAGTGTGGCGCTATTGTTTTTCATCTTTTGTAAAAAAAGTCTGTGGTATCTATCTACTGAGTCCTGGTTGCTCCAGTGTTCTGCAGTTCTGGCTACATCTCCAGTGTTGCTGTCATCCTGAGTCCCCCTCGCACCAGTCATCCTCAGTTGCTGCATCTCTACTGAGTCCTGCCTTCTCCAGTGTTCTGCAGTTTGCTGCTGGCTATATCTACAGTGTTGCTGTCATTCTGAATCTGCCTCTCACCAGCCATCCTCAGTTTTGTAGTCTCTTGTAAATAAGTCAGCTGTATTTCTACTGAGTCCTGCCTGATCCAGTGTTCTGCAGTGTGCTGCTGGCTACATCTATAATGTTGCTGTCATCCTGAGTCCACCTCGCACCAGCCATCCTCAGTTTGGTAGTCTCTTGTAAAAAATTCTGCAGTATCCATCTACTGAGTCCTTCCTGCTCCAGTGTTCTGCAGTTCTGGCTACATCTCCAGTGTTGCTGTCATCCTAAGTCCACCTTGAACTAGTCATCCTCAGTTTCGTAGTCTCTTATAAAAAAGTCTGCGGTATCCATCTACTGAGTCGTGCCTGCTCCAGTGTTCTGCAGTTTGCTGCTGGCTACAGCTCCAGTGTTGCTGTCATCCTGAGTCCGCATCGCACCAGTCATCCTCAGTTATGTAGTCTCTTGAAGTCTGCAGTATCTCTACTGAGTCGTGCCTGCTCCAGTGTTCTGCAGTTTGCTGCTGGCTACATATACACCGTGTTGCACTAGTCATCCACAGTCTTCCTTCTTCCTTTGAATAGCTACATCCATACTTCATCTACTTCATCCATAGTACCATAACGCTAAACCTCCACCTTACCCTGTTCCATCATCTTCATTTAGACCCTGGAAATGGTTCCATGTATTTAATGTTCATTTTCTATTGTATTTGCAACAGTATTTTAAATTTGATGAATAATTCGGACTGTTGTTGAATTTCACCCGAATCGAACAGGTCGTATCCGAAAAGCGGAGTCGCCGAATGAAAAAAAAAAAACATCCGAAATTGAATTTTACCAACATTTTTTGTAGTGCACAAGTCTAGTATCTCTCTCAATTTCCCTTTTAACTCTTTGAGAACCAGAGTGGTGTGCAATGCATTGCTTTGCAATGCGTTGCGTACCCCTCTGGCACTTAAAGGGTTAATGTCACTTGTGTGTGCATTCTTTCTCCCCTCTTCATGCACTCTTTTGTCCTGTGCTCTGCCTTTCTCTCTGTCTCACTCTCTCCATCCCTCCTTTTTGTTTTCTCTGTCTCTTTCTGTGTCTGTTTGCCTCAATCTGTGTCTACCTCAGTCTGAAGATCAGGCAATAATCAGGTCAGAGAACAAAGCTATGTATCAGGAGCCAGAAGATCAGGGACGCCAGACGAGGTACAAAAAGGAATATTCAAACAGAGTTGAGCCGGGGCAGCAATCAGCAAGACTCTGATGCAACCTTTCACTACCCGACATGAGAATCTCACGCTGTCATGCAGTGCGAGATTCTCATGTTGCCATTTTTATTATGGTGATATGGTTAATGTGTAATGTTCGTGTGCAACCTTTTAAAAGTCTGTGACTCAAGCTTTCCCATAGTTTGTGTTGTTATAAAACAATTTCCCTTTGGAACACTAGTTGATTGATATAAAAAACAATGTTTCATTGTAATAACTTTTGAATAAAACATCTTCTATGTAGGAGAAAGAGTCCTATAAAACACTTTTGGCTACTCATCAATCTGTTGTAGAATTTTGTAGTATATCAAGGGATTAATATGATGCAGACCCCCCATGGAGCAGAGGGCAACCACAATGTCAAAGACATCAGTAGAGAACAGTGTGCATTAATGAAGACCAGAGCTTAAGCATAAAAATGTAGGAAACGGTGTCCTCACTGCATGTGTGGAAAATCCATCAGGTGCACAGAAAAAGTCGGTGTTAGCGTCAGTGCCCGAGATACCCATCACTTGAGGACTGGCCTGACATAAGAGAAGTGTATCGGAGCATCTGCAAGCGGTCTCAGGCATTTCAAACACATACTGTGGTGTAGCATAAGAAGTGTGAGTGAGCAAATTCAGGTCTCTGCAGCCTAAGATGGACTGCAGAAGGCTTTGTGAGAGTGAGGTCTGAGTACAGGTTATCAAACAATGAATACCAAAAAATAAAATACAGGTATCCCCAGTTTCCAACACATCACTAACTACTTCACCAGATCATGCCAAGAAGGAAGAAAGGGGACACTAGTGCAGGGAGATAAAGGAGAGGTGTAAAGGGGGAAGAATTATGGAACGGATAGATAAGGAGAATGCATGAGGAGTAGTGTTGAGCGAGCATGCTCGGCCGATGCTCGGATCGGCTCGAGCATCGCTCTGCTCGGCACATGGCGGTACTCGTACGAGTACCGCATGTGCTCGCCCGCCATGTTCGGGTCTCCTCCCCGCACGTTTTGCGGCTGCTGCGCAGCCAATAAACGTGCAGGGAGGCTCTGACATCGGTGTAATGCCAGCAGCCATGTTGGCTGCTGGCATTACACTGATTGGCTGGCCAGAACCCGTGGTCAGGTGCTGTATAGCACCTGACCATCGAGTTCGGCTCAGTCTGAGCCAGGGAGAGCTGAGGATAGGAAGGGAAAGGCAGTGTAGGGAGGAAAAAAACAAAAATTGTGAAAAAAAAAGAACCAAAAGTCCTTTTTAGGACTACTGTGTGTGGGGGCAGCAGGTTATTTGGTGTGGGGGGAAAAAAACAAAAAAAAAAAAAAAAAAATATATATATTCTGTTTAGTGTGCAAAGTTGCAGATTAGAGCACATTCTGTTTAGTGTGCACAGTTGCAGATTAGAGCACATTCTGTTTAGTGTGCAAAGTTGCAGATTAGAGCACATTCTGTTTAGTGTGCAAAGTTGCAGATTAGAGCACATTCTGTTTAGTGTGCAAAGTTGCAGATTAGAGCACATTCTGTTAAGTCTTCAAACTAAAATATCAAAGTCACGTATTCCATTCAGTGTGCGTCGCCGCAGTTTAGCAGCACATTCTGAGTACTGTGCAGAGTTGCAGAATAGGAAGAAATACTGTTAAGTCTTCAAACTAAAATATCAAAGTCACATATTCCATTCAGTGTGCTTCGCCGCAGTTTAGCAGCACATTCTGTGTACTGTGCAGAGTTGCAGAATAGGAAGAAATACTGTTAAGTCTTCAAACTCAAATATCAAAGTCACATATTCCATTCAGTGTGCTTCGCCGCAGTTTAGCAGCACATTCTGTGTACTGTGCAGAGTTGCAGAATAGGAAGAAATACTGTTAAGTCTTCAAACTAAAATATCAAAGTCACATATTCCATTCAGTGTGCTTCGCCGCAGTGTAGCAGCACATTCTGTGTACTGTGCAGAGTTGCAGAATAGGAAGAAATACTGTTAAGTCTTCAAACTAAAATATCAAAGTCACATATTCCATTCAGTGTGCTTCGCCGCAGTGTAGCAGCACATTCTGTGTACTGTGCAGAGTTGCAGAATAGGAAGAAATACTGTTAAGTCTTCAAACTAAAATATCAAAGTCACATATTCCATTCAGTGTGCTTCGCCGCAGTTTAGCAGCACATTCTGTGTACTGTGCAGAGTTGCAGAATAGGAAGAAATACTGTTAAGTCTTCAAACTAAAATATCAAAGTCACATATTCCATTCAGTGTGCTTCGCCGCAGTGTAGCAGCACATTCTGTGTACTGTGCAGAGTTGCAGAATAGGAAGAAATACTGTTAAGTCTTCAAACTAAAATATCAAAGTCACATATTCCATTCAGTGTGCTTCGCCGCAGTGTAGCAGCACATTCTGTGTACTGTGCAGAGTTGCAGAATAGGAAGAAATACTGTTAAGTCTTCAAACTAAAATATCAAAGTCACATATTCCATTCAGTGTGCTTCGCCGCAGTTTAGCAGCACATTCTGTGTACTGTGCAGAGTTGCAGAATAGGAAGAAATACTGTTAAGTCTTCAAACTAAAATATCAAAGTCACATATTCCATTCAGTGTGCTTCGCCGCAGTGTAGCAGCACATTCTGTGTACTGTGCAGAGTTGCAGAATAGGAAGAAATACTGTTAAGTCTTCAAACTAAAATATCAAAGTCACATATTCCATTCAGTGTCTTTCACCGCCGTTTAACAGCCTATTCTGTGTACTCTGCAGAGTTGCAGAATTATAAGAAATACTGTTAAGTTTTCAAACTCAAATATTAAAGTCACATATTCCATTCAGTGTCTTTCACCGCCGTTTAACAGCCTATTCTGTGTACTCTGTACAGTTCCAGAATTATAAGAAATACTGTTAATTTTTCAAACTCAAATATTAAAGTCACATATTCCATTCAGTGTCTTTCACCGCCGTTTAACAGCCTATTCTGTGTACTCTGTACAGTTGCAGAATTATAAGAAATACTGTTAAGTTTTCAAACTCAAATATTAAAGTCACATATTCCATTCAGTGTCTTTCACCGCCGTTTAACAGCCTATTCTGTGTACTCTGTACAGTTCCAGAATTATAAGAAATACTGTTAAGTTTTCAAACTCAAATATTAAAGTCACATATTCCATTCAGTGTCTTTCACCGCCGTTTAACAGCCTATTCTGTGTACTCTGTACAGTTCCAGAATTATAAGAAATACTGTTAAGTTTTCAAACTCAAATATTAAAGTCACATATTCCATTCAGTGTGTTTCAACGCCGTTTAACAGCCTATTCTGTGTACTCTGTACAGTTCCAGAATTATAAGAAATACTGTTAATTTTTCAAACTCAAATATTAAAGTCACATATTCCATTCAGTGTCTTTCACCGCCGTTTAACAGCCTATTCTGTGTACTCTGTACAGTTGCAGAATTATAAGAAATACTGTTAAGTTTTCAAACTCAAATATTAAAGTCACATATTCCATTCAGTGTCTTTCACCGCCGTTTAACAGCCTATTCTGTGTACTCTGTACAGTTCCAGAATTATAAGAAATACTGTTAATTTTTCAAACTCAAATATTAAAGTCACATATTCCATTCAGTGTCTTTCACCGCCGTTTAACAGCCTATTCTGTGTACTCTGTACAGTTGCAGAATTATAAGAAATACTGTTAAGTTTTCAAACTCAAATATTAAAGTCACATATTCCATTCAGTGTCTTTCACCGCCGTTTAACAGCCTATTCTGTGTACTCTGTACAGTTCCAGAATTATAAGAAATACTGTTAAGTTTTCAAACTCAAATATTAAAGTCACATATTCCATTCAGTGTCTTTCACCGCCGTTTAACAGCCTATTCTGTGTACTCTGTACAGTTCCAGAATTATAAGAAATACTGTTAAGTTTTCAAACTCAAATATTAAAGTCACATATTCCATTCAGTGTCTTTCACCGCCGTTTAACAGCCTATTCTGTGTACTCTGTACAGTTCCAGAATTATAAGAAATACTGTTAAGTTTTCAAACTCAAATATTAAAGTCACATATTCCATTCAGTGTGTTTCAACGCCGTTTAACAGCCTATTCTGTGTACTCTGCAGAGTTGCAGAATAGTAAGAAATACTGTTAAGTTTTCAAACTCAAATATTAAAGTCACATATTCCATTCAGTGTGTGTCACCGCAGTTTAGCAGCCTATTCTGTGTACTCTGCAGAGTTGCAGAATAGTAAGAAATACTGTTAATTTTTCAAACTCAAATATTAAAGTCACTTATTCCATTCAGTGTGTGTCACCGCAGTTTAGCAGCCTATTCTGTGTACTCTGCAGAGTTGCAGAATAGTAAGAAATACTGTTAAGTTTTCAAACTCATATATATTAAAGTCATATATATCGTGTAAGATGAAGAAGGCGGGTAAAAAGGGACGGGGAAGTGGACGTGATCCTGAAAGTTCAGGGCGCGGGTCAGGACGCGGAGAAACTGTGCCTGGTGCCAGAGCACAAGAAAGAAAGACATCCACCATACCTAGCTTCATGTCTGATTTCACAGGGCGTCGCAGGACATCACTCTCGAGGTCCGACCAGTGCGAACAGGTGGTCGGTTGGATGACAGCTGATACTGCTTCCAGTCGGTTAAGCACCACCCTGTCTTCCACCAAGTCCACTCTCAGTAGCCAAGAGTCTGGTCAACATAATCCTCACTCTGATCATCCTTCCTCCCACCATACACGGTCTGGTCAAAGAAGTGATCCCACACTGGGATATAGTGATGAGCTCGTCTCATCACCAATCCTTCATTTGACCCTCTCTCCAAGCACGCTTGCAGAGGAACATGACATCTTGTGCCCTGATTCACAACCTCTAGAGGCTACCCAATCACAAGAAGATGACAGATGTGAACGGCATTTAAGGTCAAAGGAAGTAGTGGATGATGATGATGATGATGATGAGACACAGTTGCCATTAAATCAACCACTATTTCCGTCTCAAGACCTTGTTGAGGAGAATGTTATACAGTTGTCAATGACTGAGTATGTGGTGGGATCAAGACTTGAGGAGGATGATCAGAGTGAGGAAGTGGAGGAGGACTTGGTGGACGATGAGGTGACTGACCCCACCTGGGAAGGTGTAGAGCCGAGCGATGACAGCAGTCCTGAGGGTGAGCCATCTGCAGCACCGCAACAGGCTGGAAGAGGCAGTGGTGTGGCTACAGAAAGAAGGCGGACCGCACCAAACCGGCCCGCAAATGTTCCACGGAGCACCCCCTTGCGTAAATCTACCTTGCCAAGGGGTAGGTGTTCCGCGGTATGGCGTTTTTTTAAGGAAAGTGCGGACGACAAAAGAATTGTAGTTTGCAACCTGTGCCACACCAGAATGAGCCGAGGCATGAACACTAGAAACCTCACCACCACCAGCATGATCCGACACATGGCATCCAAGCACCGTAGTAAGTGGGAGGAACGCCTGGATCGCCCATCTGTGTCTGCAGGCCACACCACTGCCTCCTCTTCCCCTGTTTTCGGTGCCGGCCAATCGCCTGTCGAAGGCGCAGGCCCGCATACCTCCCGCCCTGCACCTGTACCATCTGAAGCACCATCAGCGACCACATCCACTTCCCTGTCCCAGCACAGCGTCCAAATGTCGTTACCCCAGGCATTTGAGCGCAAGAGAAAGTACCCAGCCACCCACCCACAGGCCATAGCACTAACCTCACACCTTTCAAAATTACTGGCCATCGAAATGCTGCCATTTAGGCTTGTGGACACTGAGTCCTTCCGCAGCCTGATGGCAGCAGCTGTCCCTCGGTACGCGGTCCCCAGCCGCCACTACTTTTCCCGGTGTGCCATCCCCGCATTACACCACCATGTGTCCCGTAACATCACCCGTGCCCTGACCAACGCAGTTACTGGGAAGGTCCACTTAACGACTGACACATGGACAAGTGCTTGTGGCCAGGGACGCTACATTTCCCTGACGGCACACTGGGTGAATGTCGTGGAGGCTGGGAGCGACTCGGACCCTGGGATGGCACGGGTGCTACCCACGCCGAGGATTGCGGGCCCTACCTCCATCAGGGTTTCCACCAGCACCTACGTTATTGGCTCCTCCTCCTCCGTTTCCACCTCCGAATTCTCTACACACACCGCCACTCCCCCATCAGCCAGTAGCTGGAAGCAGTGTAGCACTGCAGTGGGGAAGCGTCAACAGGCCGTGCTGAAGCTGATCTGCCTTGGGGACAAACAGCACACGGCCTCAGAGCTGTTGCAGGGGATTAGTCACCAGACCGAGCAGTGGCTCTCGCCACTCAACCTGCAACCAGGCATGGTTGTGTGTGATAATGGGCGTAACTTGGTGGCGGCTTTGGAGCTCGGCAAGCTCACACACGTACCATGCCTAGCGCATGTATTTAATTTAGTGGTGCAGCGATTTCTAAAAACCTACCCCAATGTGCATGATCTCTTGACCAAGGTGCGCCGCGTGTGTGCACATTTCCGTAAGTCATCTACAGCTTCGGCCGGCCTGTTGAAGCTGCAGCAGCGCTTACAATTGCCAGCTCACCGGCTGCTGTGTGACGTGAGCACGCGCTGGAACTCCACCTTCCACATGTTGGCCCGGCTTTGTGAGCAGCAGAGGGCAGTAGTGGAGTACCAGCTGTTACACGGTCGTCGCCTCTCCGTTCAACTTCCTGTAATCAGAAGTGAGGAGTGGGAATGGATGTCAGACCTCTGCGAGGTTTTACGCAATTTTGAGGAATCGACACAGATGGTGAGCGGCGATAACGCTATTATCAGTGTAACCATCCCACTTCTGTGTCTACTGAAACGCTCGCTGCTCACAATTAAAACCGACGCTTTGCATGTGGAAGAGGTGGAAATGGGGGAGGAAGAGCTTACACAAGGTGATAGCCAGAGCACCCTCACTTCGTCTTCTCAGCGACAATTGGAGGAGGCGGAGGAGGAGGAGGAGGAGGAGGAGGAAGACACGGTTGCCTCCGCTACAGAGGGTAGCCATGGAACTTTAGTTCCATCTCTTCAGCGTGGGTGGGCAGAAGAGGAGGAAGAGGATGAGGATATTGAGAGTCATCCTCCTGGTGAGGACAGCGAAATCTTGACTGTTGGTACTCTGGCACACATGGCTGACTTTATGTTAGGCTGCCTTTCCCGTGACCCACGCGTTATATGCATTTTAAACAACACGGATTACTGGGTGTTCACCCTTCTGGACCCCCGCTACAAAGAGAATTTCTCATCTCTCATTCCTCCGGTGGAGAGGACAAGCAAAATGGTGCAATACCAGAAGGTTCTTGTCGAAAAATTGCTCCAAAATTTTCCATCTGACAACGCTGGCGGCAGAGTACGTGCTACCTTGGCCAACAGAGAAGGGGAGAAAAGGGGAGCACACAGCAGTTCCGAGAAAGGCAGGGCAACACTCTCCAAGGCGTGGGACACCTTCATGACACCCCGCCAGCACCCTCACCCTGATGCGCAGCCTAGTGTCACAAGGAGGGAAAAGTTTTGGAAGATGGTGAAGGAGTACGTAGCAGACCGTGTCAGCGTCCTCAATGATCCCTCTGTGCCTTACAACTACTGGGTGTCCAAGCTGGACACGTGGTATGAACTGGCACTCTACGCCTTGGAGGTGCTGGCCTGCCCTGCCGCCAGCGTTCTGTCTGAGCGGGTATTTAGTGCTGCTGGTGGCATCATAACAGATAAGCGTATCCGCCTTTCCACCGACAATGCTGATAGGTTGACACTTATAAAAATGAACAAGGCCTGGATTTCCCCTGACTTCTCCACTCCACTGGAGGAAAGCCCCGGGGGAACATAAACTCACTTTATATATGTTATTTACAATGATGGGAATACTCTGTATTCCCATTCACCCCTTCCACCCAAAAAACGGGTATATGGTTGACTCTTAATCTTCTCATCCTCCTCCTCCTCTTCCATATGCCCTGTGCTATAATTTTTATATAGGGCCAGCTCACCAGCGGGCCCTGTGATATAATTTTTATATAGGGTCAGCTCACCAGCGGGCCCTGTTTGACAATTTTTATATAGGTCAGCTCACCAGCGGGCCTTCTCATATAATGTTTTATTGGGTCAGCTCTCTAGCGGGCCCTCTCATATAATGTTTTATAGCGTCAGCTCACTAGCGGGCCTTCGCATATAATGTTTAGGATGGTCAGCTCTGCAGCAGACCCTCACCCATAATGTTTTAGATGGTCAGCTCAGCGCACGTTTCCCTCTTAATCATGGCCTCAGTTCTGAAAATCAAGGAAATTTTTGGGAGAATTTGCCTCTGCGCACGTTTCCCTCTTAATCATGGCCTCAGTTCTGAAAATCAAGGAAATTTTTGGGAGAATTTGCCTCTGCGCACGTTTCCCTCTTAATCATGGCCTCAGTTCTGAAAATCAAGGAAATTTTTGGGAGAATTTGCCTCTGCGCACGTTTCCCTCTTAATCATGGCCTCAGTTCTGAAAATCAAGGAAATTTTTGGGAGAATTTGCCTCTGCGCACGTTTCCCTCTTAATCATGGCCTCAGTTCTGAAAATCAAGGAAATTTTTGGGATAATTTGCCTCTGCGCACGTTTCCCTCTTAATCATGGCCTCACTTCAGAAAATCGATGAAATTTTTGGGAGAATTTGCAGATGATATACAAGTAAATATACAGCAAATACTGTTTGGTAACAATTTTTCGCCTAAAGTCGTTTTTATTTTCCTTTTTGTGTGTTTTACGGTCAGTCTGTAAAAATGGCGTACTACGGGCGAAAGATCGTTCCCAGCAGCGATGTTGGAGTCCAAGGTGCATCCAGACATCCTCCCTATGCTGTCCCTGAACCATTTCTGTAGTGTTTCCATCTTTTTCTGCCCTTTTCCTATGGACCAGGCACCCTCCCCTCATCAGAGCAGGGGGTGCCTGGTGTAATGCTCGAGTCCTCCCATTGACTTCAATGGGGCTCGGGTGCTCGGCCGAGCACTCGAGCCTCAGGGGGTGCTCGGTCAGAGCACCCGAACATCCGAGCATTGGGGTGCTCGCTCATCACTAATGAGGAGGCAAGGGAGTTAGGGTGGAATGTGAAACCTCAAAAGGAGAAAACATGAGCGAACGCCAAACATAAATCAGTATAAACGTCCATAAAATGACGAAGGCTCTAAAAATTCAAAGTAAAATATACCACAACTGGGACTGCTCTTCAGGAAACAGAAAGGCCACATCTCGAAATGACCAGACATAAGGTGAATCACAGTCAAGAATAGGCCAGATGGGACCAAAAAGAGGCACAGAAGAGTAAGTCCCAAGACTTAGGCTACACAGAAATTAAACCACCGCCAGAGCACTGGAGGTGGACGTATCCACACCATCACGTCTCTTATTCATTTTGGGAGATACTGCTACCAGATGCCATTTCATGCGCTGTTTTTTTTTCAAAGGTGTAAATGCGGGTCGACCAGGAGAAGGGGCTGGCGGAGGAGGTAAGGAGATATTCAAGGTTGAGCAGAAGTCCTGAATTTCCACAATATCCCTCAAGACAGTCGTAGCATTACTGTGGTGAGCTGAAAGGTTGAAGGGGAAACCCAACCCATCTCTGTAAGAGGTTTCAGCTGCCTCCTGAGAAATAAGGAATGAGGCAAGAGATCTTGAAACACTTAGACTTCTGTCCCCGCAGACTAAATCTTAGCTTGATTCCTGCAGGCTTGTACAATGGCCTCTTTATCTCTATAATAGTGCGGCCTGCATATGATATCCCGCAGGGGATCACCTGGTCCTGGGGTCTCAACGGGGTGCTCTATCTACCACAACATGATCCGAATCTTCGAGCTGACAACATGCACAAGGAAGGATTGAGTAAATGCCAATACATCCTTTTGGGGTACAGATTCGGGTACACTACATAGCTGCAAGTTGTTCCGGCGCTGTCACGGTTTTTTAGGACTCTCAGACCAAATAAGTGAAAATAAAACACACTTTATTAATGTGAATAAGGCACAAGTACGCCCTCTAGAGGCGGTAGGTAATACACAGATAAGTAAGCTGAGATATTTACAATGGTAATAGCACAAAAGACATAAATGCAAAACAGTATGCACTAGAATGATATTGACCCCCAAGGGGTTAATGTCCATATAACAGTCTGTCTCAGATGTGGAGGTTTGACACACCCTGGATGTTAAAAGGCTGTGCTGTATAGACAAAGTTCATCAAGTGCTGAGGATAGATCTGCCTTGCCAAGGTGTTGGATAGTAAGCAGAAAGGGAAACAACTTAGCCCCCACGGGCGTAGTTACAGGAACTGCTTTCGTTTGTGCAAGTGCCAATAGCCCCCACGGGCGTAACGGAAACCGGCCGGCGGTGCAAGAGCTAACAGCCTCCTTAAGAGTACTTGAATGCAGGAATAAGAGAGCAAGAGCCACTAGCCCCCTTGGGCGTAGTACCGGATAGGCCAACACTGAAGCCTTTCTGCCAACACTCTGTGTCAAATGATATCGTCGGTAGCCAATACCGGAGAGCCTTAAACGCCCAAACGGCCCAACTATGTGAACACTCTGCAATGGTGGACTAGAGTTGCCGACGGAGAGCGGCCAACTCAGCAGCAGTATCACGGGTAACGAGGCTCGTACAGGAGATAGCGAGAGTGAATTCGAGGCAGCACTGCAAGAGTTAAAATGCACGTTTACTCGAGGCTTCAGCGCTACTGCAAGGCTCTGCACAGGGAGGAAGGCCCACAGCATACACACAACTCTGCACAAAGAACGAGGCACAGCACTAAATCGAGGGAAGCACCAGGCAAGGCAGTCACTCTGACGCGGGCAGCAGAGACTGGAAATGTCGCAGCGGCGACAACTGGAACGCAGGTCACTGGAACAAGCTGGAAGTCGATCTTCGGAGCAGGAAGTCAGCCGGGCCGGGTCGGAGCACGTAGGAGGCAGTCATACAAGCCGGGTCATACAAGAGCAGGAACGTCAGTCTAGCCGGGTCAGGATCCAAGGGCGGTACGCAGACGAGCCGGGTCATACACAAGCAGGTACACTGGAGAATGGTCAGGACAAGCCGAATCGGTACACAGGAACTCAGAATACAGGAACACAGCAACAGCACTACTGGCTCAGGAACACCACGAAAGGGCATCTGACAGATGTGATAGCCAGGTATAAAAAGGTCATCAGGAGGCGGGTCAAACCCAATTAGCAAATCAGTGACAGCCACAACTGAGAGTGACAGGAATCACAGGCACTGTGATAGGCGTCCCCTGTTGTCTAAGTCGTCCAAACGGTATTGAAGAGCAGATATTGTATCTTGTTGTGCCTGTAGATGTTGTTCCAGGTTAGTGTATGCATCCGAAAGTTCTTTGTTAGCCACCTCCACCACGTCCATGCAGAAGGAGAGTGAGTGTAAGTCTTGATGGAGGTCTGAGATAGCTGCCTGAAAGGAGGCCTTAATCTCTCCAGCCAGAGTTTTCAAGTCATCTTTGGTGGTCAAAGTCTCAAGGACACTCGGGGCGATAGTCGGGTGGGCATCCATTTCATGCGTCGGAGACGTCGGAGCTGTCACTGGTGCTGCTACGCTCTGGCGGTCGGTCTCCGAAGGAACGGTGTGAAAGGACTGGCAGCATTTGGCGCCAAATTGTGGAAATTGTGCTTCTTTTTCCACCTGTTAGGCATTAAATAGATCCCGCAATCCCTCCCAAGGGTGCAAAAGTGAAACTAGCAAGGCAAGATGGATATTCCGCTAACGTGAGGCAGTGAGGCCTAGGAGCTCAAAGCTCACACATCTACCATGATCCATGGTTGGGCTCCTCCCAGCCCATTATGGGATTCTAATCTCGTCTGGTTCTTGGTGGTTTAGCTACAGATCCTAGACTCTGACTGCCTATTTTTAAGTCATCAGGAATCTAAATCCTTTTCCTCTATTATCTCTAACAGCATAATAACCTTAATACTAGTGATGAGCGAGCACCCCAATGCTCGGGTGTTCGGGTGCTCTGACCGAGCACCCCCTGAGGCTCGAGTGCTCGGCCGAGCACCCGAGCCCCATTGAAGTCAATGGGAGGACTCGAGCATTACACCAGGCACCCCCTGCTCTGATGAGGGGAGGGTGCCTGGTCCATAGGAAAAGGGAAGAAAATGATGGAAACACCACAGAAATGGTTCAGGGACAGCATAGGGAGGATGTCTGGATGCATGTTGGACTCCAACATTGCTGCTGGGAACGATCTTTCGCCCGTAGTACGCCATTTTTACAGACTGACCGTAAAACACACAAAAAGGAAAATAAAAACGACTTTAGGTGAAAAATTACCAAACAATATTTGCTGTATATTTACTTGTATATCATCTGCAAATTCTCCCAAAAATTTCCTCGATTTTTCTGAACTGAGGCCATGATTAAGAGGGAAACGTGCGCAGAGGCAAATTCTCCCAAAAATTTCCTTGATTTTATTGAACTGAGGCCATGATTAAGAGGGAAACGTGCGCAAAGGCAAATTCTCCCAAAAATTTCCTTGATTTTTCTGAACTGGGGCCATGATTAAGAGGGAAACGTGCGCTGAGCCGACCATCTAAAACATTATGGGTGAGGGTCTGCTGCGGAGCTGACCATCCTAAACATTATATGCGAAGGCCCGCTAGTGAGCTGACGCTATAAAACATTATATGAGAGGGCCCGCTAGAGAGCTGACCCAATAAAACATTATATGAGAAGGCCCGCTGGTGAGCTGACCTATATAAAAATTGTCAAACAGGGCCCGCTGGTGAGCTGGCCCTATATAAAAATTATATCACAGGGCCCGCTGGTGAGCTGGCCCTATATAAAAATTATATCCCAGGGCATATGGAAGAGGAGGAGGAGGATGAGAAGATTAAGAGTCAACCATATACCCGTTTTTTGGGTGGAAGGGGTGAATGGGAATACAGAGTATTCCCATCATTGTAAATAACATATATAAAGTGAGTTTATGTTCCCCCAGGGCTTTCCTCCAGTGGAGTGGAGAAGTCAGGGGAAATCCAGGCCTTGTTCATTTTTATAAGTGTCAACCTATCAGCATTGTCGGTGGAAAGGCGGATACGCTTATCTGTTATGATGCCACCAGCAGCACTAAATACCCGCTCAGACAGAACGCTGGCGGCAGGGCAGGCCAGCACCTCCAAGGCGTAGAGTGCCAGTTCATACCACGTGTCCAGCTTGGACACCCAGTAGTTGTAAGGCACAGAGGGATCATTGAGGACGCTGACACGGTCTGCTACGTACTCCTTCACCATCTTCCAAAACTTTTCCCTCCTTGTGACACTAGGCTGCGCATCAGGGTGAGGGTGCTGGCGGGGTGTCATGAAGGTGTCCCACGCCTTGGAGAGTGTTGCCCTGCCTTTGTCGGAACTGCTGTGTGCTCCCCTTTTCTCCCCTTCTCGGTTGGCCAAGGTAGCACGTACTCTGCCGCCAGCGTTGTCAGATGGAAAATTTTGGAGCAATTTTTCAACAAGAACCTTCTGGTATTGCACCATTTTGCTTGTCCTCTCCACCGGAGGAATGAGAGATGAGAAATTCTCTTTGTAGCGGGGGTCCAGAAGGGTGAACACCCAGTAATCCGTGTTGTCTAAAATGCGTATAACGCGTGGGTCACGGGAAAGGCAGCCTAACATAAAGTCAGCCATGTGTGCCAGAGTACCAACAGTCAAGATTTCGCTGTCCTCACCAGGAGGATGACTCTCAATCTCCTCATCCTCTTCCTCCTCTTCTGCCCACCCACGCTGAAGAGATGGAACTAAAGTTCCATGGCTACCCTCTGTAGCGGAGGCAACCGTGTCTTCCTCCTCCTCCTCCTCCGCCTCCTCCAATTGTCGCTGAGAAGACGAAGTGAGGGTGCTCTGGCTATCACCTTGTGTAAGCTCTTCCTCCCGCATTTCCACCTCTTCCACATGCAAAGCGTCAGTTTTAATTGTGAGCAGCGAGCGTTTCAGTAGACACAGAAGTGGGATGGTTACACTGATAATAGCGTTATCGCCGCTCACCATCTGTGTCGATTCCTCAAAATTGCGTAAAACCTCACAGAGGTCTGACATCCATTCCCACTCCTCACTTCTGATTACAGGAAGTTGAACGGAGAGGCGACGACCGTGTAACAGCTGGTACTCCACTACTGCCCTCTGCTGCTCACAAAGCCGGGCCAACATGTGGAAGGTGGAGTTCCAGCGCGTGCTCACGTCACACAGCAGCCGGTGAGCTGGCAATTGTAAGCTCTGCTGCAGCTTCAACAGGCCGGCTGAAGCTGTAGATGACTTACGGAAATGTGCACACACGCGGCGCACCTTGGTCAAGAGATCATGCAAATTGGGGTAGGTTTTTAGAAATCGCTGAACCACTAAATTAAATACATGCGCTAGGCATGGTACGTGTGTGAGCTTGCCTGGTTGCAGGTTGAGTGGCGAGAGCCACTGCTCGGTCTGGTGACTAATCCCCTGCAACAGCTCTGAGGCCGTGTGCTGTTTGTCCCCAAGGCAGATCAGCTTCAGCACGGCCTGTTGACGCTTCCCCACTGCAGTGCTACACTGCTTCCAGCTACTGGCTGATGGGGGAGTGGCGCTGCGTGTAGAGAATTCGGAGGTGGAAACGGAGGAGGAGGAGCCAATAACGTAGGTGCTGGCGGAAACCCTGATGGAGGTAGGGCCCGCAATCCTCGGCGTGGGTAGCACCCGTGCCATCCCAGGGTCCGAGTCGCTCCCAGCCTCCACGACATTCACCCAGTGTGCCGTCAGGGAAATGTAGCGTCCCTGGCCACAAGCACTTGTCCATGTGTCAGTCGTTAAGTGGACCTTCCCAGTAACTGCGTTGGTCAGGGCACGGGTGATGTTACGGGACACATGGTGGTGTAATGCGGGGATGGCACACCGGGAAAAGTAGTGGCGGCTGGGGACCGCGTACCGAGGGACAGCTGCTGCCATCAGGCTGCGGAAGGACTCAGTATCCACAAGCCTAAATGGCAGCATTTCGATGGCCAGTAATTTGGAAAGGTGTGAGGTTAGTGCTATGGCCTGTGGGTGGGTGGCTGGGTATTTTTGCTTGCGCTCAAATGCCTGGGGTAACGACATTTGGACGCTGTGCTGGGACAGGGAAGTGGATGTGGTCGCTGATGGTGCTTCAGATGGTACAGGTGCAGGACGGGAGGTATGCGGGCCTGCGCCTTCGACAGACGATTGGCCGGCACCGAATACAGGGGAAGAGGAGGCAGTGGTGTGGCCTGCAGACACAGATGGGCGATCCAGGCGTTCCTCCCACTTATTACGGTGCTTGGATGCCATGTGTCGGATCATGCTGGTGGTGGTGAGGTTTCTAGTGTTCATGCCTCGGCTCATTCTGGTGTGGCACAGGTTGCAAACTACAATTCTTTTGTCGTCCGCACTTTCCTTAAAAAAACGCCATACCGCGGAACACCTACCCCTTGGCAAGGGAGATTTACGCAAGGGGGTGCTCCGTGGAACATTTGCGGGCCGGTTTGGTGCGGTCCGCCTTCTTTCTGTAGCCACACCACTGCCTCTTCCAGCCTGTTGCGGTGCTGCAGATGGCTCACCCTCAGGACTGCTGTCATCGCTCGGCTCTCCACCTTCCCAGGTGGGGTCAGTCACCTCATCGTCCACCAAGTCCTCCTCCACTTCCTCACTCTGATCATCCTCCTCATGTCTTGATCCCACCACATACTCAGTCATTGACAACTGTATAACATCCTCCTCAACAAGGTCTTGAGACAGTAATAGTGGTTGATTTAATGGCAACTGTGTCTCATCATCATCATCATCATCCACTACTTCCTTTGACCTTAAATGCCGTTCACATCTGTCATCTTCTTGTGATTGGGTACCCTCTAGAGGTTGTGAATCAGGGCACAAGATGTCATGTTCCTCTGCAAGCGTGCTTGGAGAGAGGGTCAAATGAAGGATTGGTGATGAGACGAGCTCCTCACTATATCCCAGTGTGGGATCACTTCTTTGACCAGACCGTCTATGGTGGGAGGAAGGATGATCAGAGTGAGGATTATGTTGACCAGACTCTTGGCTACTGAGAGTGGACTTGGTGGAAGACAGGGTGGTGCTTAACCGACTGGAAGCAGTATCAGCTGACATCCAACCGACCACCTGTTCGCAGTGGTCGGACCTCGAGAGTGATGTCCTGCGACACCCTGTAAAATTAGACATGAAGCTAGGTATGGTGGATGTCTTTCTTTCTTGTGCTCTGGCACCAGGCACAGTTTCTCCGCGTCCTGACCCGCGCCCTGAACTATCAGGATCACGTCCACTTCCCCGTCCCTTTTTACCCGCCTTCTTCATCTTACACGGAATATGTGACTTTGATATTTTAGTTTGAAGACTTAACAGTATTTCTTCCTATTCTGCAACTGTGCAGAGTACACAGAATAGGCTGCTAAACTGCGGTGAAGCACACTGAATGGAATATGTGACTTTGATATTTTACTTTGAAGACTTAACAGTATTTCTTCCTATTCTGCAACTGTGCAGAGTACACAGAATAGGCTGCTAAACTGCGGCGAAGCACACTGAATGGAATATGTGACTTTGATATTTTAGTTTGAAGACTTAACAGTATTTCTTCCTATTCTGCAACTGTGCAGAGTACACAGAATGTGCTGCTAAACTGCGGTGACGCACACTGAATGGAATATGTGACTTTGATATTTTAGTTTGAAGACTTAACAGTATTTCTTCCTATTCTGCAACTGTGCAGAGTACACAGAATAGGCTGCTAAACTGCGGTGAAGCACACTGAATGGAATATGTGACTTTGATATTTTACTTTGAAGACTTAACAGTATTTCTTCCTATTCTGCAACTGTGCAGAGTACACAGAATGTGCTGCTAAACTGCGGCGACGCACACTGAATGGAATATGTGACTTTGATATTTTAGTTTGAAGACTTAACAGTATTTCTTCCTATTCTGCAACTGTGCACAGTACACAGAATATGCTGCTAAACTGCGGCGAAGCACACTGAATGGAATATGTGACTTTGATATTTTAGTTTGAAGACTTAACAGTATTTCTTCCTATTCTGCAACTGTGCAGAGTACACAGAATAGGCTGCTAAACTGCGGTGACGCACACTGAATGGAATATGTGACTTTGATATTTTAGTTTGAAGACTTAACAGTATTTCTTCCTATTCTGCAACTGTGCAGAGTACACAGAATAGGCTGCTAAACTGCGGCGAAGCACACTGAATGGAATATGTGACTTTGATATTTTAGTTTGAAGACTTAACAGTATTTCTTCCTATTCTGCAACTGTGCAGAGTACACAGAATAGGCTGCTAAACTGCGGTGACGCACACTGAATGGAATATGTGACTTTGATATTTTAGTTTGAAGACTTAACAGTATTTCTTCCTATTCTGCAACTGTGCAGAGTACACAGAATAGGCTGCTAAACTGCGGCGAAGCACACTGAATGGAATATGTGACTTTGATATTTTACTTTGAAGACTTAACAGTATTTCTTCCTATTCTGCAACTGTGCAGAGTACACAGAATAGGCTGCTAAACTGCGGTGACGCACACTGAATGGAATATGTGACTTTGATATTTGAGTTTGAAGACTTAACAGTATTTCTTCCTATTCTGCAACTCTGCACAGTACACAGAATGTGCTGCTAAACTGCGGCGAAGCACACTGAATGGAATATGTGACTTTGATATTTTAGTTTGAAGACTTAACAGTATTTCTTCCTATTCTGCAACTCTGCACAGTACACAGAATGTGCTGCTAAACTGCGGCGAAGCACACTGAATGGAATATGTGACTTTGATATTTTAGTTTGAAGACTTAACAGTATTTCTTCCTATTCTGCAACTCTGCACAGTACACAGAATGTGCTGCTAAACTGCGGCGAAGCACACTGAATGGAATATGTGACTTTGATATTTTAGTTTGAAGACTTAACAGTATTTCTTCCTATTCTGCAACTCTGCACAGTACACAGAATGTGCTGCTAAACTGCGGCGACGCACACTGAATGGAATATGTGACTTTGATATTTTAGTTTGAAGACTTAACAGAATGTGCTCTAATCTGCAACTTTGCACACTAAACAGAATGTGCTCTAATCTGCAACTTTGCACACTAAACAGAATGTGCTCTAATCTGCAACTTTGCACACTAAACAGAATGTGCTCTAATCTGCAACTTTGCACACTAAACAGAATGTGCTCTAATCTGCAACTTTGCACACTAAACAGAATATATGAAATTTTTTTTGTTTTGTTTTTTTCCCCCCACACAAAATAACCTGCTGCCCCCACACACAGTAGTCCTAAAAAGGACTTTTGGTTCTTTTTTTTTCACAATTTTGCTTTTTTTCTCCCTACACTGACTTTCCCTTCCTATCCTCATCTCTCCCTGGCTAAGACTGAGCCGAACTCGCTGGTCAGGTGCTATACAGCACCCGACCACGGGTTCTGGCCAGCCAATCAGTGTAATGCCAGCAGCCAACATGGCTGCTGGCATTACACTGATGTCAGAGCCTCCCTGCACGTTTATTGGCTGCGCAGCAGCCGCAAAACGTGCGGGGAGGAGACCCGAACATGGCGGGCGAGCACATGCGGTACTCGTACGAGTACCGCCATGTGCCGAGCAGAGCGATGCTCGAGCCGATCCGAGCATCGGCCGAGCATGCTCGCTCAACACTACTTAATACATATATTTTGCTTATGGATATTTGCAACCCAAGCACATTATTTTACATTTATCAAAATTAACCTGCAGCACACTCTTATGATTCCTCTAATAACCCAAATCATTTGGAATCATTAGGAATGTAATTCACATCATGGGTAGAATAGTTATTGTGAGCTAGAGGTACCCTACCACTGGCAGCATTTGTGCTCATTATGGGCCTAACAACAGGAAATCATCATGTTAACCCTGTGTTCTAGTGCCAATTGAAGGAATATTCTAAATGTCACAAGGTATGAAGAGGATATAGCACAACCCACTGGCAAACATTTGCTCGCATAATACCAATCCCCTAAAAATAGCAACCTATGAAATAAAAACTGGATGTATGCAGGGGCAAGAGTCGAAAAGCAGATTCTATGTCAGTCTTTATCATCAAGAACCCCGGGGCCAACAGAAATGATTAGCACGAGGGTCTTTTCAAAAATGTGATACTGCGAAAAATTTGGTTCAAATGCTGAATGAGTCAAGGGTATTGTTGTTGATATAGGATACTTGGATTTTGCAAAAGCTTTTGATGCAATGCCTCACAACAGGTTACTGCCAAAATTTGGTTTGGGAGGTGATATCTATACATGGATTAATGGATTGATAGATGGCAGATTGTTGTTGTAAACTGAACTTTTTGAAGTTGGTCTGAAGTTGTAAGTGGGGTGCCACAGGGTTCAGTCCTTGGCCCAATGCTTTTTCATTTGTTTATTAATGATCTAGAAGTGGGAATTGAAAGTTGTGTCTCAATCTTTGCTGACAACACTAAGCTGTGTAAGGAAATACATACGGAGCTGGATGTTTTTTCTCTGCAGAAGGATTTAGATAAACTAAGTGAATGGGCAAAAAAGTGGCATTTGACAATTAATGTCGGCAAATTTAAGGTTATACATTTGGGCTGTAGAAACAAACATGCTATGTATACACTAAATGGGAAACAACTTAGGGAATCCTCATTAGAGAATGATAGACAATAGACTTCACAGCAGTATACAGAGTCACTCAGCTACTGCAAGAGCATCCTGCATAAAAAGAGGCATGGATGCACGGGATGCACAGGAGTACAGTTTTGGGCACCAGTTCTTAAAAAAACACATTTTTGAACTTGAAACATTGCAGAGACGTGCAACAAAACTGATAAAGGGACTAGAGGATCTAAGTTATAAAGATAGACTAGCCAAAATGGGTTTGTTTACATTAGAGTTAAGACATCTAAGTGGTGACATGATTGCCAATTACAAATATATTTAAGGTCAGTACAATGAAATATCCAACAAATTATTTACCCAAAAAGCTGCGCTAAGAACGAGAGGTCATCCATTCAAACTAGAGGAAAGGTGCTTTTGACTAAGACAAAGTCAAGGTTTTTTTTACAGTAAGGGCAGTAATGTTATGGAATTATTTGCCTCGGGATGTTGTGCTTGCAGATACTGTAACTGCTTTCAAAAAAGCAGTGGATGCCTATCTAGCATTGAACAATATTGAGAATTATGACAAATGGCTTCAATGAGGATAGGTTGTTGATCCAGGGAAATATCTGACTTGGGGCTTAATTTGAAATGACTTCAATGGGTTTTACTTTGCCGACCTCTGGATCAACAGGGGGGATGTGGCATGAAATGGACTTGATGGATGAACTTTCCTTCCTTTTTAGGGAACCACCCTCAATGAGGACACCATTAAGCCTATAACAGGGATAAAGGGGCCTGCACAATTTCTATACCCAACATGTCCTTTATAACCTGTGGATGGTTGTACTATGAATTTAAGTTTCTGCCCATTGAACCCTCAACTAGAATAATAAGACTTTCTAAAAAAACATGTAACAAAAAAAAAAAATGTAACAAAAAAGCCAGACATCTGTTAGGATAATCCTTTACTATCTTATTTTGTCTTCCTAAAAGATCTGGGGAGGTGGCTTTTTCCAACACTGTCATTAAATGAACCTATCACAACTGTGTTGCTGCCACGTCTGTCAAGTGGAATGGTTGGGTGGCTGTCTCCACATGTCGTGCATGCGTGTTTGCATTTACAAGCAAACCCACACTTCCATGAGCTCTCATTATAAGAATAACAGTATTGCTTTCTATGTCTATATCCCTGGTTTTGACATGCAAAAACATTTCCACTGGTAGCTTCTTAGTGAATGCTTTGTCATAGTCTAATCATGCATAGGCCCCATACACCATAAATGTATCCACAATCAGATTCATACATTTAATGACGTTAGCCCCCTCGACAGAGGATATATAAATATAGAATACAAAAAAAACCCTTAAGCTACTCCATTAGGAATTTGGGCCTCCTCTGGGGTTATGCACTAAGGTGTGATAAAGAGGCGATAAATAGGAGATGACTTCTCTAGTGATATCACTTCTCCATTTACAATGTTATTCTATGGAGCCAATGCACTAAGATTTCTCTAGCTTTGGAGATCTTAGTGCATAGACTCCACGGAATAACATAGGAACTGGAGAAATTATATCACTAAAGAAGTCATCTCCACTTTATCACCTCTTACTCACACCTTAGTGCATTTCCCCCCTCATCGCCTTGTCCCGTTGTCCTCCTCAGCCTTACCTGCTTTCCTGCTAAGATTGAAGATATCATATACTTCTGCTTCTGAAGCTGCTTTTTTTGCATTTCTTGGGGAATTTGCCATAGGACTTGGATATAGAGTTTTTCTATGTGTCTCTTGCTGCAGCTACAGATAGACACCACCTCTTAGGGTCAGTGGGACAAGGCTGGGGATCAGTATTTGTAGTTCTAGTGCAGCAGAACAAAGCTGGGGAGTTGCAGTGGAAAGACCTCACTTTTGAGTGGAAATCCATCAGAAGGCAAAAAGTGTCATTTTTTAGCTTCTCTCTGTTTGGATGAAAATTTTCACTCATCTCTACAGGTGTGGTGCTCAGAAGAACACACTCTGTTCCTGTAAGTGGTGTGATGCCTCTGGTATACTCTTCATCCACCAGGCTGAGCCTCTATTCAGGTTTTTCAGCTTGTTGTCCTTTTGTCTGTGGCCCCTTGCCACTGGTGATTAGTATAAGGCAATAGAGAGGCATTATGGAAATGGGAACCAGACTGCTTGTGGGGCATCTGAAATCCTAAGTCCTAAGGGACCATCCTCCCCCCAAGTGAACCCCTGTACACGCTGTAACTGAGCTGGTCATGATGGCACTGCAACATAACTCACCCTGCTTGCTATCTCCTAGCTTCCTCCTACTTTCTGGAGTCTGGGGTAGGACAAGCACACTTCTATTTTAGCACAGTAGGAAGGAGAAAAATAGGCCTGGCGATTTATTATGGCCACTGGCCCATTGTTGAGGGGTTGTCCATTTTTTTCTTCAGAGAATCAATAATATCAGATATAATTACACAATCTTTCTTACACAATACATTTTACCCTAATAGTGTAGTCTTAAATAATTGGTACCAACTTGCATTCAGACATAATTTTTGTTGATACAGTGTTGACCCCTTGCATGCTAGAGAGGTTTCCCCATGACAATTCGTGTTATAGACCTCTGTTGCATCCTCGTAGATAAAGTGTTTGAATTTTGTGTTCTTCATTGATTTAATTTGTAACAAACGGGTTCCTCTACTGCAAAATGTTTGAGAACCATTGACAGACACTAATTGGATTTAACCATTTTAACATTTCATTGCAAGTGCAAATTCCTTATACTTTTTTCTCTTTTTCTTATCTTGACCATTTTTTTTTGTTTACTCATTTCTGTCCTTGACAGTAAACTTGTTGGATCTTTGGGAGATTTCTGGTCAGTTGATCATGACATCATCACTGTAGCACTGAGTGTTCTGTATGATATCTTTTTTACATTACATCATTATTCCTGCATTCATAGTCTCCTGACAAAGCTTTCTGCAAAAATATCCAGGAAGCTCAATGCCAGGGATGCAGAAGATTTATTGCATTCAACATGAGTTTCAATGCTCTCATGTATTTATATTTATCAGTTGCAATATGTCTAGAATAGCTGTTTTCACATTTTTTGCTTCAAGTGAAATCTCAGTGGGACCCTAACAATCAAATCCTTTAATTCCTTTGAATGCTGGACAGGTGTTATGAACACTACTGGATTAAACTCTTTCACAATCCATTACCTAATATTTAAAGGGACTGAATTGTGTAATATAAAATATATATATATTTTGCAGAGTTTAGCCTGCTTGATTAAAATAAGAGTACTCACACTGCTAAGATAAGTTTAGTTCAAAAGTTATTACAGCTCAAACCTGCATTGTGTACAGTATCTCCATGGCTTGACATTTTACAGTGGCACTGTTTCTACAACAGACTACAGAGGGTTATTGTCACTGACAAAAACTGTCCATAGACTGATGTGGCAACGACCAACACCACCATAAAATATCAGGCCATGGAATCTTGCATCCCAAAAAGGTTTGAGCTACTATTACTTTTGAATAAAACATCACAGAAGTGCAATTACTTTGTTTTATTCAGCAGGATAAAGAATGAAATATATATGTTACCATATTATGCATTGCTATCATTTTAAAAAGTTACATTTCCATGTTGATA
Organism: Rhinophrynus dorsalis; assembly: GCA_037306005.1. Lineage (NCBI taxonomy): Eukaryota > Metazoa > Chordata > Amphibia > Anura > Rhinophrynidae > Rhinophrynus > Rhinophrynus dorsalis. The sequence goes on along the minus strand of CM074719.1, from coordinate 586,734,201 downwards.
TAAGCACTACAGGACCATACACTCTCCTTGGGCAATCCATTAAAGCTCCATGTCTAATACTATTTAATTCTGGTGTATGTAAAAAGGTAGGATACTAACTAGATTGCTGTATATTTCAGCTTTTTCAAGGAATAGTAACGTTTCATAATAAAAGCAGCTCCAATTAATCTTCATGGTATTTGGGCCATGGTGAGTGTTATTTCACTACTGTGTGAGTTCTAGTTCCAAAATAATTGAATGATAAAGTATCCCCCTCCCTCCCCCTTTTACTGATGTAACTGCTCAGCTCAGAGCAGAAGGGTGGTGTCCAGGTGGATTCCAGAGAGGGACAATCTTCAATTAAGATAACTGAAAAAACCTGTCAATGGGGGCAGGACTTTCATTATTCTCACAGTAAGAAGATTGTTCCATGCTGTGAGCTGTCTGGTCAAGTGACCAGATTACAGATCTGAGGGGAGGTGGCTTACACTAGGTAAAAGGGTCGGGAGCGGGATACTTTATCATTCAATTACTCTTGAACTACAACTCTGACAGTAATGAAATAACACTCTCTATGGCTCAAATACTATGAAGAATAATTAGAGCTGCTGTTTTTGTGAAACATTACTATCCCTTTAAACTCTGTTGGAGCTAATGGTTATTTCCAGATATGTTTTCTTGTGAGTCCCTGCTAAGAAACATGAATAGGATCATTTTATATTAATGAGAAAAGGCTTTTTGACACACACTGTGCAAGTAATCAGTGGATGAGCTGGTTAAGAGCTTTTTTTTGTTTTGTTTTTTTCTAAAAAAATAATATATATACATGCCAAACATTGCCTTTTCCCCATCCTTTAACATTACACAAGTGCCAGAAGAAACACACACACACACTCTGCCTAGCAGGAGAACATATTAACTTTAACACAATTTAAACCTTAAATAAATAAACAACACAATATTTTGTTGGGAAAATGGAGGTCACGGTTAATTAAGATCTGTAACTATTTATACTCTTGAACCCTCCCATAGATAATGGCACTTGTGAGCCATGGCGTCCTGGCATGGGATCAGCACTGCCCACAAGATACCAGCCAGGGCAGCTACCTAGGTGGTAGGCCTTTTACTAGACCTTAGACCAACCCCCCTAACGTCCATGGAAGCTCACCACTGAGTGCACTTGGTGTTGTGACTTGTCAGAACCTCTCCCCCTCAGAATACACCAGTTGCAAAACCAGTGACCTTAACTTGATGGAAAACATCAGGCATGTCACGCTGGTACAGTGCCCAGGAGCACCACACTACTTGTCCCTTCAGTAGGCTAATTTCTGCTGGGAAGGATCTCCTCCTGAGATTGTGATTTTAAGGATCTTGAAGTCAGGGTGGGAGGGAAGACTATATGAATAGTTAATACTTTACTTGTACAGGAGGGTTTCTTTTATAAAATAAAACCCCTCCTGTTTCCGGTCATACGGTGGAAGGGCAGGGAGAACAGATCTTTCTCCTCCTCCATTTCTTCCTACCAATTGTGAAGGCCAGACCCCTTTCCTTTGTTCCAAAGTCTGGCCCTCACAATGAGGGGGAAAACAGCATGGAGCACCGCAATCTTAGTTGGCTTCAGGCGTACTAAGCCACCTTCTGCCATTTTATATGTCTAAAGCTTTTAACTTGTGTAATTATCAGCTTGTTCATGTTAAGCAGCTAACATTAGCAAAGTTCCTTAAAGGAAAACTAACACTTCCTAATAATAACCCCACTTACTATGGCAAGATAATAATACTGCCCTTTATGAAGGTCCAGTGTGAGGGAGACCCTAAAAGGGTTGGAAAACATACGGGAGAGGTATGTAGTGAAAGCAAGGAAACTAGAAGTAAGAAGGGGGGCAGACATCCACCAGATCTACCCAATTAGTTCTCCTACCTGACTCAAATGACTGCTCTGGACAGGCGTTAGTTATGATTGACATATAAGGATAAAATAACTTGTTTTTATTTTATTTTATTATTTATTTTATTTATTTATTTATTTATTTTATTTTATTTTATTTTTTTCTGGCAATCAGAGAATCATATTTCCAGTTTACTGGCTAAGGACATGAGGATAATGGGAGTTGTAGTCCAACAATTTCTAGCAAACTACACATTGCCCATCCCTCTCATAAGTCCCTATGATTCCTCTTGACTGCCACTAAGAAAGTCACATAGTGTGATGCATATCTAATGGTGATTACATTATTAACCCTTTAAAGACCAGAGGGATTTAAAGTGCATTGTTTTTTCATGCATTGCACTCCCACTGCATCGCGTCCTTAACCTCTTAATGGCAGATGCTGTGTTAGGACCATCATAGGTGAATTTGACTTAACCCCTTAACGACTGGGGAATCCGGCCGCGGACGCGACTCAACGACCACGGAGCAAATTTTTTTTTTGCTCCGTTGCGTTCCGGACTCCCCGAACGGCGTGCAGCTGTGGGGGGAGCCCAGAACTCGATGACGGTCATAGTACGTCATCGGTCGTTAAGTCAAATCGACCCTTGATGTACTATGACCGTCAAGGGTCGTTAAGGGGTTAAGGGTGAATTTGACTTAAGGAACAATGATGATCCTGGAATATCATGGGCATACCTGGGAACTTCCAGTTGAGGTCTGCCTGGAGGGGAGTCCTCTGGTGCAGCAGGGGGTGACAATAAAGACACAAATCGCGTCAAAAAGGGTCAGGGCTTGAAACATGTTGGGGTGGGCAGGGCTTAAAGGTGACACGCAGAAGGCTGAGGAAGGAGGAACACTGGGAGAAACAGCAGATGTGGGCAGAGTTTCAATAGAAACTCCCCACATCCGGAGGAATCAGCCTCTGCCCCGGAGAGTTCCCAGGTATGGTCATGGGATTTTTGCTCACAGTGCTCCTGCGGGAGCGGTGTGAGCACTACCAGAGTCTGAAACTGACCAGATCAGTCATGTGTACCGGCTCGCTGAATGAGATCAAAGCAGTCCTTCAGGGGAGATCCACTCCCCGGTACCATCATCATTAAGGGGTTAAAGGGTTAAAGTATTTCAGACTGGTGTTTCTTCCCCTAAGGACCATATCAACAAAACACTGAATGAGATCAAAGCTGACCCCCATGTGAGGATGATGGGAGCTGTAGTTCAACAGTAGTATGAAAGCTCCAGATTTCCTAACAATTCAATACAGCAAAAGGAGTTCTAATGGGAGATGTACAAAGGTGTGATAAAACGGCGATAAAGCAGAGACGACTTCTCTAATGATATCACTTCTATTTCTATGTTATTCTATGAGGCCAAAGCACTAAGAATTCTCAAGTGGGAGAGATCTTAGTGCATAGGGTCTGTTACTGCTTCTGTTCTCGCTTTACACAATAACACTTGGTGATCTTATTAAAGGGATAGTAACACTTTGTTTTATCTTTATTTTATTTTGTAGGCATTAAAAAAACATGAATAACGATATAAATCCTATCTCTCAAACCATTATGGTTTGAGAGATATTCACAAGCAAAGTTTCCCCTCCCGCCCCTTTTACCTAGTGTAAGCCATCTCTTCTCAGATGTGGAATGCAGTCCATAGACCAGACAGATAACAGAAGGGGACAATCTTCTTCCTATGAGAACAATGAAAGTCCTGTCCCCCTTGACAAGTTTTTCAGGTTTTTCCCTTATCTTAATTGAAGATTGTCCCTCTCTGCAGTCTACCTGGGCACCTCCCTTCTGATCTGGCTGAACAGTGTTACATCAGTAAAAGGGGCGGGAGGGGGATACTTTGTCATTGAATTACTCTTGAACTACAACTCTGACAGAATTGAAATAACACTCTCCAAAGTGTAAATACTATGATGATTAATTAGAGCTGCTTTTATTATGAAACATTACTATCCCTTTAACTCATTCGGACTCAAATATAGCCTCTCTGCAGATGACAATCCGCTTTATTTATCTACACCTCAACTGACTTCTGATATTTAATCTATAGTCACAGATTGCCTCTTGGCTATCAGACTGAATGGTTCATAGGCACCTCAAGCTCAATATATCTAAAACAGAGCTAATCCTCATCCCACTTAGTATGGGTTCAGTAGTGCCCTTCCATCTGACCAAAAATGAGACTACCATAAATCCAGTATCAGAAGCATGGTGATACGGAGTTATTATCAACACCATCGCTAAATTCTGCTGTTTTCTCTTGCATAACATAGCAAAAATCCATCCTTTCCTCTGTTTCTCCACAACTAAAATTCTTACACAAGCACTCATCCTTTCCCACATGGACTACCATAACCCTCTTCTCTCTGGCCTTCCTGCCTCCCAACTCCATTCACTTCAATCCATATAGAATGCTGCAGCATGAATTACCTTATTGTTTCCTAGGTTTGTCATTGCCCCCAACTCCTTAAATCTCTCCAATGGCTGCCTATGAAACTCAGGATATCTTGCAAAATATTGCTTCCTCATTCAAGGCCCTTCTCTCCTCTACTCCTTCCTACATTTACACTCTGATCTAATGCTATACCCCATCCCACCACTTACAATCAGCCAATGACTGTCTTCTCTCATCTCCTTTTGTGCCTACAGCCGTCTCACATAAAACCTTTTTCTCTCATTTCTCCTTATCTGTGGAATACTATTCCTCCCACCCTGTACCACTGCACCTCTCTTAGGGTCTTCAAAATTACTACTTGAATCTGCACCTCCTGAATAAAACTTAAACTTGCTAAAAGGCACTAAATTTGTACAACTAATGCTCTAATAAATTATTTACTTTATTTATGTCCCCTATCATCACCAGAACTCTAGCACTGTGTTCAGCACTTGACCCTTATGTACTCTGTATGTCTCCCATTACTGCTTTAGATTGTAAGCTTTCGGCAAGGACCTCACACCCAGTGTTTCACTCTACAAAGCACTTGTAACCCTGTATTGTCTAAACCTTTAAAATGTAAACTGCTGCAAACACTTGTGGTGCAATATAAATAAACATATTCACTAATTAATTCATTCATGCATATATCACTGGAGAAGTCAGCTCCACATTATCGCCTCTTTATCAGACTATAGTGCCTAACCCCTCCCCCCTGGACCTTTGGGCCCGTATGTATAAAAAATAAAGTAGAACAATTCTGAGGCAAACCAGCTAAGGAGAAAACACATCCCTTTACATCAGAGAGGCTTATAAAAACACACACTGCAGGGCTGCACTGATTTATGGACATTTCTACATTTTACTAAGTGTCTCTGAATTAAAGGGAGATGTGGTCACTTTAAAGGGATAGTAATACTTAAGTATTACTAATCCCTATAGTAAAGTCCTATCAAAAATAAATGTATTGCCCCCAGTTTCATCTCTCATACCTTTATGATTTGAGAGATAATCGCTCCTAAAGTTGCCCTCTCCCTCCCCCTTCCCTTCAGTCAGTGTTGTAGCTGACTGAAGGGAAATCGAGTCATAGATCATCAGGCGGCTCTGCAGCAGAGCCGCGATCACGTTAATTAAAAAAAGATCTTTCACTAAAATGGTCTTCTACGTGTGCTTGCAAACCAAGCACACGTAGAAGACCAATACATTTATTTTTAAAAGGACTTTAATATAGGGATTAGTAATACTTAAGTATTACTATCCCTTTAAAACTAACTGCACTATGGGGACAAATACACAATTCCATTGATTTCTGTGGAGCTTTTTAACCCCCTCCAAAGGGAATACTATGGAAACCATATCAATCAGTGGCAATTTGTATTTGTTCCAGAACTGGGCCAGTTTTATACATAAGGGTCTCTATCTCTGAAAGATAAGGTGACCACATACTCCTTTAAACACACATCCTCCAGGCTTGCAGTGACTCCTTTGAAGTCCTGCAGAATGTAATTTCCATAACGTTCCTGATATGAATAGATATTTGGTTACCTTACCAGAAGTACATAAATAAATTAGAGACTATCCAAAGTAGGTTTACTAAAATGGTGCATATTCTGCATCAGTTTCTAAACCATGACACACAAGGGCCCCTAAGGCATAGTCATACCTGGGAACTTTTGAAACAGGATTACCCGGAGGGTAACCCTGTCAGTGCCGATCTGGGAGGAAAATGATGCGATTCGCGTCATAAAAGGGGCGGGGCCTAGTCACGGAGGGGGGGTGGGACAAAAAAACCCCTGCAAAATGTATCTAAGAGGGCGGGGAATGGGAGGAACCAGGTGGGACAGAGCACAAGTGGGCAGAGTTTCTATTTAAACTCTGCCCACCCGGTGATCCACATATTGCCCCAGAAACCCGGTAATTCAGTGTGAAATCCGGAGTCTCCGGGGCAAAACCGGAGAGTTCCCAGGTATGGGCATAGTTCACACTGGCTACTTTTTTGCAGGATGTTTCTGCAAAACAAGATTGTTGCTGAAAATTATTGTAGCTGAAAAAACAGATAACCATGTGAACTGCTCCACAGAAAACAACGATATCTCTTCTATACAGCTTGTTGCTGTGTGAACTAGGCAACGCTTACCGGAGTACAAGTGTATAATTAGTGGGCCTTTCAATCTGATTACATCCCCCTTACCACAGTCAGGGATATCCAGAAAACCTGCTTGAGGAATGTGTTTGAGAAACTCTGGTCTAGAAAAAGTATCAGAAAATCCATTACAGTAATATGTATAGCAGTGTTTCCAAACCCTCTTGTAGGATTTCCCTGTTTGTGTACAGATGAGTCAGGCCTTGGTTCTGTCATTTAATTAACTCTCCTATGAACAAGCAGGGAAATCCTAAAGACATTACCTGAGGTTAGAGTTGGGATCTACTGGGTTAAATGTCTACTGTAAGGATAAAAAAAGAATATCTGGGAACTCTCAGGATTTTGAACCAAATCTCAGGGTTAAGGGCCATGATCTCATGATGAGAGAGTCCAGTGTTACCTACTCTATGATCTGCACCAACTAACTGCTTGTTAAGTCTCTAAAGTGGTGCCATTGGTACAAGAGGCAGAGGGATAAGCCTGTTTGACTTGTGTGTATTTAAGTAGTGATAACTGTAAGTTATAGCATGTTATAAGTTCACTGATCACTAATTGGAGCATCTATGGGTTAGCGCAAGTGGGAACTCATAAACTATAATCTTTGTTATGGGGAGCACTAAGGGTTAATAGTGTAAAGATCTCAGGGTCAAAATGAGCTAACCAGAAATGGGCAGACTAGATGTCATGTTTTCCTAGCTTCTGCTCTGTTCCTTTCCAGATTTATTGGCTCCCTTGTTGTGTCTCCCCCCTGTCTAGTTCATGCCCTTGTTCTTGGCCTATATGTAGCACTGATTGCTTCATATCAGTGCGCGATCTAAGCGTTCAGTACTGTGAGATTTCTGATCCTGTTCTGATCCTGTTCTAGTGATTCCTGTTATCGACCCGGCTATCCTCGACTCCTCTCTTGTCTCCAGATTTGGCTTCTGTTCCAGTGTTACTGACCCAGGCTTGTTCTCGACTCCTCTCTTGTCTATTGATTCGGTACCGCTTCCGCTTGACTGGCTATCGACCCCGGATTGTTTGACTTTTCCCTTCAGATTTTGCAGACTCCTATCCGTTATCAACTTCCTTCGTTCGACTCAGTGTCGAACATCCCTCGTTACTGTTGACCCCCGTGCCCAGTCCTCTTATCCGACACCTTCGACTCCACGTCGAGCCTCTCTCGTGTCGTAGACTCCCGGTACCCAGTTATTCCCTTGCCATCTTTGACTTGGCATTGAGCTTTCCACATACTTGTCGACTTCCGGTCTCGACTATCCATCCAGCTTCTCCGATTGCCCTCCTTGACAAAACTGTTTTACCACAGGTAGGTCTTCTTTAGTTGTTTCCAGTCCTGTGAGTAGTTGTTTGTCACCTAGGTGGTCATCCGACCATCAGGCTTTGCGGCCAGCTACCCCACCCGGCCTCTGCTGCAGCAAGGCCCCCTGGGAGCAGCCACCGACAGCCAGCACCGCTCCCTACTCTGCGTCCTCTAGCTTCTGGCTCACAGGGGCCTACCCAGTGAGTATATGGTTTTGTCCATCATCTTCTGTATATAAATATATATATATATATATTACCAGTATTGAGCAAACAGCTGCTAATTATATTACCGTTTTATCTGTTGTTATCTGCACTTATTCTGCATTGAGCAAACAGCAGCTAGTCATTCCTTCTGGGGTCTTCTCCCCTCTAGGGCTTCCCTACCTGCTAACACAGGCCGCTTCGGTCTGATCATAACACTAGATTGGTTCTTATCTGTTATAAGAGTCTATATTTCTATGTTTCCAAGTGTGTTCTTTATTTTTATTTTGAATACAACATCACATTATTAACAGTTCTTCATGGTGAATAAGATGAACAGATGTTTTATATTAAGTGCCAATTAGCAAAATCAGTTGTCAAGCTTTAATGTCTCAAGCTTTAATGACATGCAAAACAAGTATGTTTTGCATTACCTAATTAACTAAAATTATTTATCAGATGGGACTGAATAAACCAGAATATGAAATATATATGTTTAGCCCTTTAACCCCTTAAGGACCACACGGTCTGGGGGTGGAGCACTCTGGGATCACAACACAGTGTGCAGCCGCGCCTACTAGTCTCCTGTGTTTTCTATGGCTAACAAGGTCATCAAGAAAGGATTTGATCAGATATCTAAACAATCTCATGTAATAATGTTGCTGTTTCCTTTACTGGAACACCTTTGGTTGGGTCAAGTGTAGTCCAACAATATTAATCACACTCTGACGCGTTTCGTACTGCTGTACTTTCTCAAACTCAAAGAGTTTGTGCAAACACGCATGACTGGAGGAAGGAATTAGAAAACCGGTGGACTTAAACGGTCTTTTGAATAGGACAGATACCTTGTTGCTGCTTCTTTGAGAAGCATATTTTGACACATTGAAGCTCTCTCAACTTACAGTTTGCATTGGATACATTTGGATACAGGGGACAATGTTTACCCACGATTGGTATAGGGTTTTATTGTATTTTTATAGCAAGTATATACATTGCATGGTTTTATGATTGTTTATTATATGTAATAAATTACAGACATCTGTTTATTTTTTCTTATATGGGTGTTTTGCATTGTTTTGGTCTTGATACTTCCACACTGGGTTTCTTCTAGAGCCATATTATATCTAGGTTTTTAGATTTCCCATAGGCCAGTAGATATACGACTTTAAGTAGTATTAATGGTAGTGTGCTAGTGATATTTTTGTCACTTTAATTATTAACGCTCTCCCGAGTTTTTCTTTTTAGGAACAAATTCTGACCCCCCCCACAGTCTATCTCTCCCTTATAAGAGATCCTGGGTCATCTGTGCCAATTTAGTAAAAATTATCACCCTTTCTAAAATCCTCTACTTCTTCTGTTCCCTGCCTATTGTTTTCACTTTTAGACTTCTTCACTCTCTTCAGAAGTCCCTTTTGGATTTTACCTGGAGCTATAAACTATCCACACTCAATGCCTGGGCTCTTTTCCACCAAACAGATTTAGGTGGCATTGGCCTGCCTGATCTTCTTTTCTACTACCGAGCCACCTGCCTATCTATGTGACTAGACCTCTGCTCTCCCTCATGCCTTGGTGATTGGACAGGTCTTCTTATTTCCGTTTTCATTGACATATCTTTCCCCCATCTTTTATTTTCCCATCAGAGCTACATTTCACTTTCTGCTAAGCGTCATGAGATCCTTGGCCACCTGCTATAAGTGTGGACCTCCTGCAACTCTACATACAGACTCTCCCCCTTCCCCTCCACCCTTTATTCAATTATGGGTAATCCTGAATTCTCTCCAGGGCTGGTGACCTGCTCCTTTCTTCTCTGGACACAGGTGGGTCTCTCAGATTTAGATTAGATTATGCCTGATGGTTTCCTTGCCCCTTTTCCCCATTTTCTTTCCTGCTTTAATGTACCAACCACTGCCTTTTGGCAATATCAACAGATATACCCCTCCCCCCATCAACAGACCCCTTTACATTTTTCTTCTTTCATCCACTACCTCCAAACGTTTGGTTTCAGCTACCCTCAAATTGTTGGTCTCTCTCTCTCTCTCCCACACTTCATTGCTCCCTCATAACAGAGCCTGGGAACGGGATCTAGAAATTGAGATCCCTGACTCCCAATCGGTTTTTCCTCTTCAAAATTAACTGCATTTCCCTGCTTGACATTTCTCTTAGGGAAACCAACTATAAACTACTTACTAGGTGGTACAGACTCCTACAGCTCCTATCTAGACTTTATCATTCGGAACCCAGTCTTTGCTGGAGATGCAGAACCCTGACTCCTCCTTTACCATGTTTGATGGTTGTGCCCATACTTTTCTTCTTTCTGATGTGTGGTATATAATAATCTTCAGTGCCTATCTGGAATTGATACCCCTTTCTCCACAGAGGTACTTCTGTTGTTCATCCTCCCTGTCACTGGCCACCCCTGACTTGGTGCCTAGCTGGGTTTTTGCTTTCCATTTCTCTTACTCTACTTATGTCAACTTCTCATTTGCCATCCAAACCTCTTAGCTCCTACTCTTACTTCAAATTTCTATCAGCAGGTTGACTTTTGATCCTCAGTCAGAGGTTTGAAGGAAAAAAGGGCAAAAGAAAAAGAAAACCAGCTGAATTTAGAGGACACAATGATATGCTTAGAATAGTGAACTGATCACCTATCGCCTGGTATTCCAGTTCCCTTTCCATCACACCCACTGTGAGCAAGACTGCATCATCTTGGTACACCTTCCCCATTGGCCACAGTGGTAGGTATTCTCTGGAAAAATCTATTCTCCAACATAGTGTTGGCCACCAGTATGTCTCTGTTACCTGGAGACTCAGTTGGTCTCTGTCAGATCCCATTCCAGACAACACTAGACCTGAAGTTGTGCGTGTACATCCCATTCAGATATTACAAAGAACTAAAAGGAGCACACAGGCTGACACTATGTACTGCTGCATGAGTGAAGGCTTGAAGAGATCCATGATAAAGGACAGCAGGGTACAGCCTCGGGCTGGGAGAAAGATATGTGCAGTCAACCAGTACATTTTGTAATTATGTTTTTATTCTCCTTTGAAAAGGTATAATAATAATAAAAAATATATCAATTTTACTTTTGTTTTCTTGTGCACTTTTTTTAGAATGTGTATATTATGGAAGAGGCCATATAAAGAAGCTACGGAGAAAACTGACAAGATGTTTATGTCACCATTCCAACGTCATCATTCATCATCTTTTGACGTATCTGTTCACCTCTTTCATTATAATACATCATTCGTTATCATTGATTTCATTGCTCTTCATGCACAGAGAAGTGCAACTGATCACCCCTGTTTCTTGTATACTTGCCACAGTGGAAAATGATTGCTACAATGCTAGCAGACATCCAACATGAAGACAAAGAGAGCGCCAACGTCTTGCAATATAATGAATAATGGTGGACTCACCTGAGTTCGTAGGTGCTCAGTCACTACCAGGCTCTCCACAGCCTGTGATAATGCTCAAATTCCATCAAAAGATTTGGACACCGCACACCAGAAGTGATCAGGCATGCATTAAAATGTAAATACTTTATTGCAAAAATAAACTTAAAAATGACATGAAGATACACAAACAGCTAGACAATGAGACATACTGACAAGACCATCAGGTCTAACACGTTTCGCGCTTTAAGATAGCGCTTACTCATAGACGTATGAGCTTAGTGTTTACATTTTAATGCACACGTGATCACTTCTGGAGTGCCGTCCAATCTTTTGATGGAATTTGTATACTTGCCAACATAATTTACAGGCTAAAGGGGTCATAATAATATTAAAAATAATGATAATAATAATAATAATTATTATTTGTTATTATTTTTAATTTTCTCTATATTAGGCAAATATATTCTCAAAGTGACAAATCAGGTTGTTGTTTTTTTTTTGTTTTTTTTTTAGCAGTTAATTGTTGTCAGCAGCATCTGGAGGTCCATTGATTGACTACCCTTACTCTGTATATTGCTGATCCCAAGATAGGTGATTGTTCTTAGGATATGGTCTACCTCCTGGACTTCTCCAGTATTTAGAAAGCATTTATGTAAGTAAAACTCTTCATAAATGTATTATCTTCAGTGGAATACAGGCCTGTATCGTCAGCTACATAATAACCCCGTAAAGAAGCATAGTTATCTCCCAACATTCTCATTTCTCTAAAAATCAATTCTGAATTTCATCTTTGTAATACATGCAATATGTTATCTTACCTTGAAAGTTGTTTTTGGCTTTTGTATGATCCTTTTATTTCTTTGTGCGTTTTTACCAAGTTTCCAACAGAATGATAGTAATTAACTGGATAAAATATGCTTTTTTTTTTTAAAAATTAACACAAATTGGCTATTCTTTATTTATCAGCTGATAAATCTGTGAAAGCTGCACTGCTGCGGGAATCCATGTTGATCTTGAGCCAATTATCGGTAGAGCTTACGTTCAGTACATGTTTTGTGTCTACAGGGGATGGATATGACATTATATTATCACAGACTAACCCCAATGAATAATTTGCTATGCTTTTCTATGGATTTTGGGGTATGCACAGGAATAGCAGTAAACAGTTGCTGGTAAATAGCCAATTCTGCTCTCATAGAAGTAGAAATAAGGCCAATTTCAGGAAGTTAATTATGAGCAATTTTAAGCAAACCAGCTGCACAATCAGGGCCAAAAAGAATTCCCCAATTCCCTTTGATTTAAATGGGACTTTTAATTCTTTCAATGCAAAGGAGGTCCCAAACGCATTGCTAAACATTTAAAAGACCCCACTTTACCTGTTAACACCCAATGGTGTGAAGGAACTGTCCCTGTGTTAAGGACTGGTGACGGCTCTGGCAGGTCATGAGTTTTTGGGATCACAGCGTTCCTAAAAGGAGTGCTGTGATCACTGGGAGAGCCTAAAACTGACTGCTATGAGATCGGAGCAGTCAGTTTCAGCCTCTCCATGGAAGAGTCGATTCTCCATGCCAGTTCTCCAAGTAGCGGCTCTACAAACACAGAAAAATAATCTGTTTGGTCCTCCAGTGCACCCCACCCCTGGATTAAACCATTGGACCAAGGACATCTAAACCTGGACCTCAGGAGCTACCAAGAGTGTATGTTTTCAGGATATCTTTGCCTCAGAACATGTGGCTCAATTAAGAGACTGACCAACTGATTGATTTACCCTTTTCCAAACAAAGATACCCTGTAGACATGCACTGTTATTAGGACTAGTGTTCATTACCTCTGCACTGGACATTTCATTTGTCCTCTATGGTGCACATGGTTTGGTCCAAAATTACAGATCTTTAGCTTGATGAATAAGGCCCTTTTTACAAGCCATTGACCCATATTTGTAACAACAAATTGGAGTTATTCTGGAGTAAACCAACTGCACCATAGGGGTCAAATAAAATTTCTTGTTAAATAAAATTTGTCTTTTAACCCCTTAAATGCTAGAGAGGTCTCAAAACCATTTGTGAAGCAATGCATTGGAGACCTCTCTAGCATTTAAGGGGTTAAAAAGCTCTATTCAAGTGCATAGGGATTTGTGTATTCTTATTTCCCCTCTATGATGTATTTATATCAAAGAGAAAATGAAAATTTCCCTTTATTTAATTGGGGGATTTAACCCCTTATTGCTAGAGAGGTCACCAATGCATTACTTCACAATCTATAGGAGTCCTCTCTGGGATTCAGTGAGCCGTAATGGGATACTAATGTTTCACAAAAAAGCAGCTCTGATTAATTTTCTTAGTTTTTGGGTCAAGGAGAGCATTATTTCAATACTGTCAGTTGTGGTACAAGAGTAATCGAATGATAAAGTATCCCCCTCCCGTCCCTTTTACTGATATAACACTGCTCACCTCAGAGCAGCAAGACTGGATGGCTTGCAGAGAGGGACAATCTTCAATTAGCATAAGGAAAAACCTATAAAACCTGTAATGGGGTTTTTTACTTGTGCACACAGTAAGAAGATTGTCCCTTGCTGTAATCTGTCTGGTCCCAGGACCAGATCCCACATGTGATGGGAGGTGGCTTACACTAGGTAAAAAGCAGCGGGAGGTGGATACTTAATCATTCAATTACTCTTGAACTACAACACAAACAGTATTGAAATAATACTCTCCATGGCACAAATACTATGAAGCTTAATTAGAGCTGATTTTATTTTGAAACATTACTATCCCTTTAATTCAATAGAATTTTTTTTATTTTGCCTCTATGGTGCAGTTGGCTTGACCCAGAATTAAGGTGTCCATACACAGGGTGATTTTGGATGGAGCCAACCAGTGATCTGATTGGTGCAATTTGTACGTTACAATCCCATTCAAGATTGCTGTGGTTTGGTCTGTTGAGGCTATCTGCACATTAATCTGATCAGCACTCGATCAACATTTTCAAGCCAGGCCAAATGACCTAAAATTTGGTCAGCCTGACTTGACTGATTTAGCCCATACACAGTGTGCAAACCAACCAGTCTGGTCAAGTTTGACTAGATTGGTTGGAACCGCCTAACGCAGTTTCACTATGTATAGGCATCTTTACTTCCCTTACATAAAGTCCATAGTCTGTTACTACTAATTTGTATTATACCTTTGCTGTAATGCCATGGTTAAAATTTTTGCTCCTGAAAGTATCTACAAAAACTTTATCTGGTCATGCCCTCACTGTGCTTAAATGGATTATTTTTATTAACCTTAATAGGAAATTAAGTGTCTTGAAATATATCTATAGTAGACTAATAAAAGTTCTTGAGGTGTTCTCATGATCTGTAGAAGACATTTCCTGCCCATGAAGCATATTGACCCAGGTGTGTCTGCACAAGGTTATGAGCAAATTACTAAACAACATGACCCCATTTGTTCTATCTTTTTCTCATGTCTGCTGTTAAAAAAAATCGAAGTAGGAGGTAAAAAGAGCAGCAATTCTGAATCAAGCCAACTACACCATATGGAACAATTGACACTGACATTGACTTAAAAGAGCAGTAAGGTTTTATTAATTAAAAAATTAAAATAAATAAATGACTCCAGTACTATTTAGGAAGATTCTCCATTTAAACAGAAGTAAATTTATGAGAAGCATACAATTTGCAACAAGGTTACTTTCACTGCAAGCAGTTGCTTTATTCAACAGCTATTAAGGCTCAAACTAGCAGGAAGTAGTAGAGCTGTTACTATTATAAACAATGGAGAATTGTAGCCAGTGGCTCCCCTCTCTTCCATAAAAAGCAACACAATAAGTGTCTGAACACCAGGTGGCACTGTTTGCAACAGTTTAATATAAAAATCAACAACAACAAAAAAACAGTTTAATTTGACTGAAGCAGCATATAAAATGTTTTATTTTCTCAATAGTAGATCACCGGTCCTTTAGCTATTGTTAAAATGTTGACTTAAATCCCTTGACTGTGTGTATTGATAGGACTCACCTGATATTGGGGTACTTTGACATGGTGGGAGAGCTTAACACCTTAATAATACAAGACGTACATGTACGTCATAGGTGGATGTCCCTAAAGGACCCATGATGTACATGTATGTCATCAATTTCAGGGCTCCCCATGAGACTTGCACACCGTTCAGAGGGCCCTGAAACTTCTCTTTTCTTTTCAGTTCTGAATATGGTTATGAAACATTGCATCATTAATTAAATGATTAGACATTTATTTTGAGTATCTTGTTTTTTATAATGTACTTTTTCCCATTAAAATTACAAAATGTATATACATCGCTTGCACTTATCAGTATAAAATTATAATTGCGCTGAAAACTGAGAGTACATTATCTGTGGCTTAGAATGTGGATGATGCATGGTAACCCCCCAAACGTCCACAAATTATGGGAGAATCAGGAAAATCGTGTCTTTAAAAAAAATGCTTCTAATAATGAGAACCATGTCTTGTGAACCTTTGAATAATAGGCATTAGAAATCTGTCAAACCTTTTTGAAATGCGGATGTTTATTTCATTATATTTTTTGAATTCAATTCCCATGTGCAACCAGGACATATCCAAAATAGACAGAAAAGATGAACCACTATTCAATAGAAAGACCAAACCTGGTAATAAATTAGGTACTTATTATTTGCTCATTAAAAACATCCAGGTATAGTATTGATCTTGCAACACCCCGAAGCTCCAATAAACACTAATCAATTTCAATCGTTTTACATGAAAATCATGCTTACGCCTAGGCCTATGAGTTGCATAATATGTGAAAAGTATAAGATGATTTGGTGGTTATTGGAGCCTCAATATGCTGTAAGTATGATACCATACTTTTATATGTTTAATATGCAAATAAAAACTTTTTTATTTTATTTTATCAAGTGCCCATATCTGTCTTTCTAAAGGAGTAATGGGTTCATTTTTGTATCTGCGAAATGTATGAGCCTTCAATTAATCTCCATGGACCTGGACCTTCCTGGAACTTTAGGATCAGTTAGGTGAGTTCCAGAATCTATGTCCCTAAGGTTCATTAGAACAGGTTGTTTCTGAACACTATTAAGAACCTTGAGCTGGCTTGTGTTTTTTCCTTTTATATACAAAGTCGACACATGAAGTTATAAAATACATTGTTGCCCCTTTTATTCCATAGTTTATGTTCTTCATTCCCTAGATTTGAGTACATAGTATCGTTCTCTTAAGTAGTCCAAGTGATGAAATTATACTTGCTCTTCTGATCTTGAAGGATCAAGTCTTCTCACAGGAACAACCTGTGTGGCTTTACAACATCCAGAACACACGTATTTGAGGAAACACAGATATGCACTTCCGGATATGACAACAGTTACAATAATGATAACTGTGGCACCAAATGCCGGGGAAACGGTGTCCTCTAAAATAGACTGGAGCCCTCCGATGGTTGTTAGCGGTGGTATTTCAGTATTGTCATCTATATGTGAATACAAAAAAATTATTATTGATGAGAGAAAATAAGTGAAGGCCAATTTTTTTTTGCATATACTTCTTTGTTGTACATTATCAGGAATTTGACAGAAATGTTATTAATAATAAATTACACACATTACAAAGTATCTATATGAAATTCATATCAGACTAAAAGGATGCTTCAAATGTACACATACTGGACTTCAAAATCATGTGAAAAATATGGTTTTACTTGTCAACATCTCGATCAGATACATGGACTTTCATAGGACCTGTATTCAAGGCATCTGCAACAGCGCCAGGCAAGTTGTATATTATTCAGTTTGGGTATGTCTGAATCTTTCTCCGATATACGTATAATCAATTGTCAAAGATGGAAATGCAGTATTGATAAGTACTGGCCATTATCAATATGATCAGGCTTCACTGCTCAAAGTTCATAATAAATTACAGTACATTTTGTCTATGGAAAGGAATCATTTTTAGTCTCTAAATACTAGAGACATTTTCAAATGCATTCATTTCATAATGAGATGGAGACATCCAAGGAATTAAAAGAATGTAACTATCTGTGTTAATTTTACTTTATCAGATCTTACAAATACAGCTAGTATGTACAATTTTCCTCCTCATCTTGAGTTGCAGCCTTTAAAGGGATAGTAATACTTCGTTTTATCTTTATTTTTTTTGTAGGCATTAAAAAAACATGAAGAACGATATAAGTCTTATCTCTCAAACCTATATAGTATAAGAGATATTCACAAGTAAAGTTTCCCCTCCCGCGCCTTTTACCTAGTGTAAGCCATCTCTTTTCAGATGTGGAATGCAGTCCATAGACCAGACAGATAACAGCAGGGGACAATCGTCTTCCTATGAGAACAATGAAAGTCCTGCCCTCCTTGACAAGTTTTTCAGGTTTTTCCCTTATCTTAATTGAAGATTGTCCCTCACTGCAGTCTACCTGGGCACCTCCCTTCTGATCTGGCTGAGCAGTGTTACATCAGTAAAAGGGGCGGGAGGGGGATACTTTATCTTTGAATTACTCCTAATCTACAACTCTGACAGAACTGAATAACACTCTTCATGGCCCAAATACTTTGAAGATTAATTAGAGCTGCTTTTATTATGAAACATTACTATCACTTTAAATAAATAGATTTCAAGTGGGAATGAACTGAGCATTACTTTGGCCAGAGATACTGTAGCAGTGATTATTGAAAATGGTCATTATCAATATTAGTCAGTTATGGACTTTGGTTACAACACATTTAAATTCCTCATTAACTCCTTATGGACCCATGGTGGTCCTGAAACATTATGAGTTGGACATGCGATAAGGATCCATGAAGTGCCAGGACCGTCGTGGATTTAAGGGTTTCCCTCTTGCGGCTGCACTCGGTTCAGGAAGCCCTGAATTGGATAAGAAAAAAAAATGTTCTGTGGTCCTTAAGTGCCGGCCTCGTGTGTGTGTGGCTGGTACTTAAGTGGTTAAAAAATGATGAGGAAAAAAACCCCACTAAAATGTTATAGACTTGCATCTAAAATTAGAAATTGATTTGCTAAAACCAGAGTGGGTTGTACTGAAGTTAAAGCAGTGCAATTCTAGATGAAACTAACTGCACCATAGGGGAGAAATAAACATTTTCATTAGCGTAAATGGAGCTTTTAACCCCTTGAATTCTAGCGAGATCTCCTATGCATTGTGAAGAGCGTTTATTTTTTATGCTCTCGGTTAAGTTACAGACATCATTAGATTTAAATCAAGCAGGGATCAGTGTTCCCGCTAATGTGATCAAAGGTGAGCAACTCAGGACTGAAAGAGTTTAAAATTAACCAAAGCTGGGCAGGGCTTATGGTACATATATTTTTTCCAATGTGGCCCCGGATAAACAATCCTCTTTAACTCTTCCAGTGCTTACCGTTTCTCACTTTTGAGGGAACACTAAATGGCAGCAGTTAATGCAAGAAGTGGGGTTTGGCCATGGGCGGAGCTAATATAACTTTTGGTTTATTGCCTTATATAAAGAAGCCTAAAAGACAGCTCTGGCCCGGAATAAGGCACAGGATCAGTTTCATGCACACTGTTAGGAAAACACAAAAAATGAGGGGTGTTTTTTGCCTTCTTTTGGATCAATGATGGTAAACAGGAATAGGAAAAGGGTTGAACTAGATGGATGCAAGTCTTTTTTCAACCTAAATTACTATGTTACTATGTAAATAGAATGAATTATTTGGCGAAAACTACTGCTCTATGCCCACAGGCGGTGGTTATTTTCAGGAATGTCTGTTACAATAAGAATATATTTTGCGTATGGAAACTGGCAACAATGTCTCCTAGAGGTCTATATATGGAGCATAGCCTAAAAGGGTTTTAGTAAGTCTCTTTCAGGTAGTGAACACTGCGTCTGGCAGGAAGCCCAGAAAGAATATGATTTCAATTAAGAGCAGTAAAAAGGGTTTAATTTTACCCGATGTCTAAATGTTACTCTGTATTGGTATTGTAGATACTGTTATATGTTGCTTTTGTAAGATGTTCTAGTTATTATAACCCTTTGAGTGCCAGAGAGGTAGCCAACGTGCTCACCTGGTATTGAAGATATTAAGCCTTATAATGGGGAACTTCCGCTATGTGTGGCACACAGTATGTGCATCACAAGGACTCAGGACTTCCCATCTCCCACTCAGCTGCCCCTGGGGGCGTGTTCAAGCTTCCCTTTTTGGTGGCATTTATGTGAGCTAATGCTACAGCAAGCTCAGCTTACCATGCTACTGAGGTTGAAAGCTCAGTAGCATGGTAAACGAAGCTTGCTGTAACGTTAGCCCACATAAATTCCACTACAATGGGAAGCGTGAACATGCCCCCTGGGGCAGCTGAGAGGGAGGTGGGAAGTCCTGCTGCGCTGTGTGGCACACAGTATATGCTCCATTATAAGGCTTAACCCTTTGAGTGCCAGAGGGTATGCAACGTATTGCAAAGTAATGCGTTGCATACCCCTCTGGCACTCAAAGGGTTAATATCCTCAATACCAGGTAAGACTGACTTAAAAAAAAAAGTACAAATCTAACGTAGTTTTACTAAGTAAAGCATATGGACACAAGTTTGAATGTGAATGTTCCCCTTTAAACAAACAATGGAGGCCAGAGAGAGGAGGCAACATACTGGGGGATTACACAGACCCATCCTAGTAGAAAAGAAACAAAACACTTATAGAACTGAGAATGCCTGGTTGGGGTAAAGCGGATCAGGAACGGCCTCTTAGAGACTTTTAAAGTTATAGCAATGGTTAGATATTACTGCAAGCCTTATTCTTCAATATACATTTTTATAACAAAACGTACCTTTCTAAATGCTCATAATGTTCTGGTTTTCGTTGTATTTTAATTGTCTCCCCTCCTGCCCCTTTTCCATACGTAACACTACTTCCCCTCAGGTTTGAAATCCGATCACCTGACCTGACAGATCAGAATGAGGGAAAATCTTCTTTCTAACAATGTAAGGAAAACCCTGTGCCCTTAATGAAGGAGGACAAGTTTTTCCTTACGCTGACAGAAGATTGTACCGCACCGTGATCCATCCAGACGACTTGCTGCTCTGACGGGAGGCATTATGAAGTATGGAAAAGTGGGGGGATGGGGACACTTAATTAAAATAAAATGAAAACCAGAACATTAAGAACATTTAGAAAGGTTTATTTTGTTATAAAAATGTATATTGAAGAATAAGGCTTTCCATAATATCTAAACATTACTATCTCTTTAAGGCACATGCCCTGTCCTCCTGGCTGGAGGATACTTTACCCTACGGTTCCTCTGTTCCACATCCTATATAATAATTCACTAGAAAGTTTGTAATGACGCTGTCATGCGCAGTAGAGACTGCCTGTGACGAGGCTTATACCAAGAGGGACACTCCGAAGGAGCGTTCAGCTCTGTATCAGCCGCGGCGAGGGCATTCTCTACTGTGCATGACTGCACCACGACCGGCTGGCGCTGTATCAGCCATGGTGTGGGCAGTCTCTACTGAGCATGACTGCCCCGCGACCGGCTGGCAGTGGCACTGTGGCCCGTGTAACGGGCTCTTCAACTAGTAGGATATAAAAGAAATGGAGCATTTAACCACTTGATTACTAGAGAGTTTTCCATCCCATTGCTTTAAAAGTCATTGGACACCTCTCTAGCATGCATGTGGTTAAAACTCCAATGTATATTAAGATGGGAAAGTTCTGGGTCAAAGTTTAAAAAATCATATAGATTTAGTTTTTCGAACCCCTAAAGTGTTGGAGAGGTCTTCAGTGCATTGCAGAGCAAACTCTCTCTACAATTCAAAAGTTTAAAAAGTCCCATTTAAATTAAAGGCAGTTTGCAGACTTTTTATTTCTCCCCTATATTGTTGGTGGTTTGGCCCAAAATTGCTCAATTCTACATTTATACATAAGAACCATTAATCTTCAGCAGTGAGCAATCACGTGTATGAGCTTGATAAAAAAGAATATGACATTTTATTCATTCCATTAGGATTATATAGAGAGAACTAATGGGACAGAAAACCACACAGCTTTATGCGTTTCCAGAACTACACGTGTACTTCATCAGAGGCTTAATGAGGTCAAGATGTGCCCCTCTTAAACATACAGATAATTAAAACAATATACAGACAGACAAAATACAAAAAGATTTAACCCTTACAGTGCCAGAGGGGCACACAACGCATTGCAAAGCACTAAAAGGGTCACATGACATACCAGGACCATCACGCTGGTCCTGAACTTAAGGACCGTGATGATCTTGGTACGTCATGGAATTCTGGGATGGCAAATTAATTGTATTAAAAAAAAAAAAAAAAAAGTAAAATGTGCCGTGTTTCTGAATGGCCACCGTGTCATGGATCGGGTGGTCGTTAAGGTGTTAAGTTTTATAGCATCCCAAGAGTTAATGTAGCTGGTACAAAGCTTATCTAATGTATATTCTTTATATTCAATGGATACAAAATATCATATATACATAAGAATACTTGCCATAATACAAACTATTTTATTATGATCACATATACTGGGGGGGTGGGGGGGGGTTCATAAAATATTCTTTAACCCTTTGCGTTCCAAACGCAATGCATTGGATACCTCTCTGGTACTCAGATGGAATAGATTATTGTGTGCTGTGCCGGCCTTTTCACCATGTAATAACCGTTTGAGTGCCTAATTGGGTATGCAAAACAATGCGTTGTGTACCCATTTGGCATTCAAAGGGTTAAGACAGGGATGTCAAGTTTATTCAATTGTGGGACACATGATGAGGAAGCCATAAGTGTGAGGGTCGCGTTGTGTTTTTTATTGATAACTCTGCTGAATTATAGCCTGTGAACTATTCAATAAACATTGATTTATTTATTTATTGATCAAGTCAATGACAATACTGATAGTCAACAGACATTCTATTCTTGCACTGTGTGGTAGCAGGCAGGGGTGTAGGTCTTATCTGTCTACGAATTCATTTGTGCTAGTTAATTATGTAAAAATATATTTAGTAAAACTCTCAGGCTGGCCACATCCTACGGTCAGGTGGGAAGAATTTGGCCCATGACCGCCCATGTATTAAGGTATCTATGCTAAAGATTCTCCCATTTGTAAAATATTTTCCAGTCTGTAATCCTTGAGGACCAGCAGGGGAGTGTTGCTTACCCCTCTGGCTTTTAAATGGTTAAGCAGACATATGCACTTTAATTCTGAAAAAAAAACTCTTAGCCACTGTCATGTCTTCTTCCATGGATATGGCATCCATGATGTTATTTCCTGAGTAAAGTCACAAAGGCATAAATTCATAGGGGCAAGTAAGATTTTCTGAGAATTGTAAGGTAAGTGGAGGATTATTATTAAGAGGTGTTATATTACACTCCGCTGGTCCTCAAGGGGCTTATATATATTGTCTATATCCATTAGATATAGAGGAATGTAGAGCTACATACTAATTTCATCAACCCTTTGGGTGGTATTAAACTTAAGTAATTTTGTTTGTCCTTATGGCATTTTTAGTTATGTTTAATTACTATTAAACTCATTTAATAATTAGGCTTAATATGTTGTGTATTTAAGAGCGGCACATCTTGACCTAATTATACCTCTTATGAAGTGCGTGGTTAGCTCAGGGAATGTGTAAATCTGAACGGTTCTCTCTCTATTGTGTGAGTTCCCACTATAGACTCTCAGTTTATTAAATACAAAGCCATATTTTTGTATAAAGCATGTATATATGTCTGTTGCCTGTTGAAGTTGTATCTGTTCTGTCTATAACTTCAGAAATGAGTGAGCCTGGCTACTTTCTCCAGGTTCTCAATCTTATTTCACTCAAGGCACCCCTGGAAGTTTCAGGGTACCCCGAACATTTTATAGATCAGTTCTCAAGGACTTAGTCAAGGAAACAATGCATAATTCTCCAGTCTCACAGTCAGAATGATGACAAAGAGCGTATTGTGTATTAAAATGTGTGCAAATATACATCAGAAAGTCAACTTTCACATTTTAGTCAATGTATTCAAGAATAAAGTGGGGCACCCTGAAATGGCACACACAGCAACCCAACCCTGGATGAGGATCTCTGCTGTAGGTGAATGGTTAGGAGACTGGGTTCCGTGGAACCCCAGAGAGCACCGAAGAAGTGCAAGTGATTCCATGGAACAGTTGTCAGTAAAGGTGTACACTGGAACGTGGCTCAGAGAGTGAGACTGATGTACTAAAATAACTGGACCCATTCTGGGGCAAACTATCTGCCCCACAGGGGACAAATACAATTCCCCAAATCCCCATTAACCCTTTGATTGACAGAGGGGTGCACACCTCTGTCACTCAAAGGGTTAATTAATATAGGCTTGGATAATAGAAAGGTCTCCAAAGCATTGTGACCTATCTCACATTACAGGTATAATGTAACTGATTGGTCCCAGAATGGCTCCAGATCTTTATAGTATAGTACTCCAGCCTCACTGTAAGTGGGGTCAGTGCTTGCCTGTCAGAATGATCAGAGGCAATTAACTAGTATACTGTATGTGGCTTCATTAATTTATATTATTATGTCTAACATTCAGATACATTTATTACTGCATCTATGTTAACTCCTTGGATACTAGAAAGGTTTCCAATGCATCGCAAAGCAACAAGTTAGAAACCTCTATAGTAGTCAAGGGGTTAACCATTTGAGTGCCAGAGGGGTATCCAACATATTGCCAATGTGTTGGATACCCCTCTGGCACTCAAAGGGTTAAAATATTTTATTTTAAGGTTCAAATAACATTTTATTTCTGCTGAGCTTCCTCCTTATTGGTTGATGTGGTTGGGCCCTTGGCTCCTTTGCTGCTCTGGGGACAGGAGGAAGCATCTAGGTATCACCTTCTTGTACAACCGTGGCTTTCCATCTTGGTCTCCAGAATGGACTCCTGCTCTGTGACCTTGGGGGTAGCCAAAGCCCATCATCACAGAGGCTGCCTGTAGGCTTCTGCTGCCCCCTAGACCAGTGTTTATGGATTCAGTCAGTCAGTCATTTCCATCCTTCATAAGGACTCCCCACAATCAACAGAGCCAGCCACAGGGCTTCAGTTGTTATAGCATCTATAGTCCAGGCTACAGGATCCTTCCTTAACTGATCTGAAAGCACTCTCCTTTCCCTCCAGCTGCTGGGTAGCTGCATCAGGCATTTCTCCCTCACTCAGAGTGTGCATTGTCCTTGTGCATTGAATTGTGGGCCCTCTTCCCCTAGAGGCTATGTCAATAGGGTGGCCCCTGCTCCTGGTTTGTTTCTCCTACAGCCAGTGATCCTCCTACCAATGACTGTTCTGCTACCTGTTTTGGAATGCTGCATTGGCTGCTGTGTATACCAGTTCCTAAGCTCTCCCATTCTAACACACAAAAGAACACAGGCCTACTTAGTGTACCTGATTCCATGCTCATTATACTACCCAGTAGTATCCCTTATACCTTTGGATGTTTGTAAACTCTTACCAATCTTTTGAAACTTCACAACACTCATCACATCGACATTGGTCTATTTCCATATGGTAATGAAGAATAATGACTAATTTACATATGAAAATGAAGGATATGAGTCATTATCGTATGTAAGAGGGTGTGCTGATATGTTAATCTGGCACTTTGACACATTCACTAAGCTCCGATAGCAGCCTCTCTGGTCGGAGTTTACAGTCTCAGTTTTGCCCAAATGAGGTTGGCGAAGTTGGGATCTCCCTGTTTTTTCCTATGCAGTAACAGCCCTCAACCAGTCACAAGCAGGGAGGATTGTGAACTGCTTTTGATGTGGAAGTCTGACAGCATTCTCTCTGCTGCCCCACTTGGTCACAAGGGGAGAGGAGAGAATATTTTCAGCACTCTGGACAGCATCACTCCCATATCCCATTGAGTGCCATAGGGATGTGCATTGCTCACCCCTATGGACATCAAATGATTAAAAAAAAAATATACCAAGCACTAAGCCAATATCCCCTTAGCACTGAATCATATATGATACATGTGGTGCACTCCCTGGGGAACAAGACTGGAGGTTAGGCAGTATCCATGGGGATTTGTGACTACCACTTGTCCCCCAGCCTTGTTCCCTTGCCCATTGTTAGGCATAGAACCCCATGTACACTGACTGACCCTCTCCATCCTTTTCCTCTTGCATAGCCACAAATCCCCATGGGCACTGCCTGGGCAAGGGAACAAGGCTGGGGGGCAAGTGGTAGCCACACATCCCCAAATCCCCCAGCCTTGTTTCCTTTTTAGTGCACAACATGTATAAAATTTGACACAGAGCTGAGGGGATAATTGTGTACTGCTTGGTGTACTTGTTAACCCTTTGAGTGCCACAGGGGTGAGCAGTGCACATCTCTATGGCACGCAAAGGGATAAGGGTGTGATGTTGTTCATGGTGCTGAAAGTTTCCTCTACACTTCCCTACTGGCCAAGTGGGGAAGCAGAGAGTATGCTCTCAGACTTCAGGATTGTCGTACTGTTGGTGATGTGTGAGGGAGGGCATCCAATCCACATAGACAGCACTTCTACAATTATTTATGCTAATTGGGTCCTTCTCCTCCTCTCCCCTTGCATCCCCAAGTTTTGGTGAATATGGCAATGTGTGTGTACTTCGAAATGTCAAAGTGCTTTGAACATATCAACAAAATCATATCGCCACAGCATAGACCTTTAATGCATCTCCACCAAGATCTCCCATAAAGTGTATTATTAAAAAAAATACCTTCTGGACACCAGTTGGTGCTGTTGCTGACTGAGCTGTAATCATTTTTTAAAGGAAAATATCCATATGTATAACCTTGTTTTACTCAGCAGGAAAAGCCATATAAGTAAAATATTATCATAAAAACTACTGCTCAATTAACAGATTATATGCAAGTGTGTGGGTGGCCTGCATTACAAATCAAAATTGTAAATTAATGATTTTTCTTAAACCATCTCATTTTTCCCATTAGGGTTGGCTCGCTTCAACTACACCACAGGGAAAACAAGAATTCCCTTTGATGAAAATTAGGCTTTTAATCCTATGAATGCTATAGAAGCCTTGGTATAAAATGTATTTGAATATTAATTGACGTAGATATCTTAACCCCTTAGTGAGGCGGCCGGCATTTAACACCCGCCAAACATTTTCTTTCATTTTTTTAAATGACTTCCAGGATGTACATGTACATCCTCTGTCCACCTGGGACATCTGCTCGGGACGTACATGTACTTCCTCAGGCGGTAAGGGGTTAAGCCTAAATTATTACACTAAAATATATCCGTTAACAATATTCACGGGCTCATTATAAGAGCATTCTGATAAAAAACCCAGTTGCATTGTTTGAATGGTTTTACTCATTCACAAGAGCAGTAATATTCACAGAACCACAGAACCACACACCTGCTTACATAAATACATACACACATACATATATACATACATGCACACATAAATACATACATACATACATATATACATACATGCACACATAAATACATACACACATACATATATACATACATGCACACATAAATACATACATACATACATATATACATACATGCACACATAAATACATACACACATACATATATACATACATGCACACATAAATACATACATACATACATAGGGCGCAGTGTTCAAAACATAGCCATAATAAAAAAAAGTGTCTGATCGTGAGTTACTGGCAAAATGACAATATTTTCTGAAGTAAATCCTTCACGTTTGAAAAATGTCATAAGCTATTAAAAAATGCAAATAGATTAAATTGATGAATATTGCCCTAATAATATGACATTAAAATGTCTTTCATTTTGAAAATAATTTTGAAATAAATACATTTTTTTTACCAGTTAACACCATACTACTTCTAACTCACGTTTGCTAATAGTTCTTTAAATTTCCTTCTCGAAGTTTAAACCATTTTTTTTTTGCCAGAAAAAATTATGTTAATCAGACAAAAAGACAGCTAAAAGAAAATTTTTCTTCTCCGGATAATACCTTACAACATGACGGTATTTTAAACCATGCCCACTTTTAAGACTACTTTTCTCCTTTGATGAAGATGGCAGAATATGGGTTCCAAAAAAAGTTATGGTAATGTGCCTGAAAATTAAAGGGATAGTGATGTTTCATAATAAAAGCAGCTCTAATTAATCATCATAGTATTTGGACTTTGGAGAGTGTTATTTCAATTCGGTTAGAGTTGTAGTTTAAGAGTAATTCAATGACAAATTATCCCCCTCCCACCCCTTTTACTGATGTAACACTGCTCACCTCAGAGCAGAAGGGAGGTGCCCAGGTAGATTGCAGAGAGGGACAATTTTCAATTAAGATAAGGCAAAAAACCTGAAAAAACTTGTCAAGGGGGGCAGGGCTTTCATTGTTTTCATAGGAAGAAGATTGTCCCCTTCTGTTATCTGTCTGGTCTTACAACCAGATTCACATCTGAGAAGAGCTGATTTACACTAGGTAAAAGAGGTGGGAGGGGGAAACTTTGCTTGTGAATATCTCTCAAACCATAAAGGTTTGAGAGATAAGACTTATATCGTTCTTCATGTTGTTTTAATGCCTACAAAATATAATAAAGATAAAATTAAGTATTACTATGCCTTTAAAGGACTGCGATGTAAGAACTTTTTCACTCTGATCACGGGCTATGTCACTCATACGTTGTAATGAAAGAATTGTCGGATCACAAGTTGGTGGTAAAAGAAGGACAATATTTTCAGAACTAAATCCGTCACGTTTGAAAATGTGTCTAAAGAATTAAAAGTGACGGTAAGAAGATCTTGCTGAACATTGACTTTAAAAATTCTGATGTTAAAAATGTCTTTGGTTTTGTCTATGAAGCCAAAATCTTCAAAGAAACAAATACAATTTTGTCTTTGAAACAACAAATTGCTTTTCGGTACTTTAAATTGTCTTCTCCAACTTTAGACCATTTTTATTATGTCAAGAAAAAATTACATTAATCAGACAAAAAAGTGACGTTGAAACAAATGTTTTTTTTCTGAAAATACCTTACATTATGACAGTAGATTAAACCACACCCACTTTTAAAATGGATTTTTCCCTTTGACGGATTACAGACAATTCCTAAATTCCCATGCATTTGAATAGAGTTTGTTTTACCTCTTCAACACTAGAGATATCTCCAATGCATTCTAGCATTCAAGGAGTTAAAAGGCTAATTTAAATTAATAGGAGTTTTTATTTGTCCCCTATGTTGCAGTTGGTTTTCTCCAGAATAACTCCACTTTGATTTCATATATATGGGTCACAGAGCTTTATGTATTAAAACAATGTGGAACAAATCTGAGGCAAACCAACTGTTCTATAGCAGGTAAATAAAATTTCTCAAATGTTTTAAAAGAATGATTTAACCCCTTGAATGCTAGAGAGCTCCTCCCCTTAATGACATAACTCTTGTAATTTGGGCTTGCCCACACAAGGACCTTCCAGTACTCTTCAGCACAAATCCATCAGTGATCACAGGTACCGGTACATGATTACATTTCAGTGCATTGTATAAAGGGCAGCTATCACATAGTTAGTGTCCTATTGGTAGGTTTCAAAGGAGCAGACCTATCAATGAAGCTGTGGATGAAATTCATTTCCTGGCAGACCAATGGGGGAACAGATCGGGGATCTGAATATAGACCCCTGGAGCTCTCTCATTGTTCCTGCAAGAAGAAACAATTGCAAGACTGAATTCTCGCTCGCATCCAGTGCCCAAAATATGAATATACAAGGAGACATTGCTTTGAAGACTTGGAAATGAAAATCACAGACTACCCTAAACTAAAGGAGGAACAAAAGATGTAAATCCTACTAGGTGAAACCTGTGAGATAATAGAAAAAGCTGAAGAATGCCTGTCAGTGTGTCTTAAAATAAGACACCCAAAAGACCACAGATATACAGAAGGATTAAACATGAGCAGGGCTTAAAAAACGCGAAGACAGAAAACATATTGGATGAAATGTTCCTTTAATCTATACTTAAAATGATGAGATATCTACATCAATGTCTGTGTGTGTATGTATGTGTGTGTGTGGGGGTAGGATTATGTACTAACTAGCATTGGCAATATTTCTATCTCTTAGTCATGCCAATAATGTATTATTGTATTGTATATTGTATTGCATTGTATTGTATTGTTCAGTCTCTGTCCAGCATAATGCTGTCTCTATAGACCAATTGTGTGCAGCATGAGGACATGTAGCTGCTGCTGCAAACTACAACTTCCATTATTTGTGGCTGGAGAGGAATTATGGTAGTTCTAATCTGGCAGCAGCCTGAAGGCCTCACATTGTCTATCCCTGCCATAGGCCATCTATATCTAGCTTGAAAGGCCAACACAGAAGGTCTATGGAGGCTGCATGCACCAATACTGAGAGTCGAGCGCCGTATACTTCCAAGTTATGTTCCAGCTGAGGGGGTCAATTTTCTGGCCGCTTGAAAGGATGATAGAAGCCATTTGGAGCAGCATCTGGATTTTTACTCCCATAGCTATAAACAGTAAAAATGTGATAATTGCCCTTTGAAAAGTAGGAAACTGCATTTAATCAATATAACCTCTTTTCCATTAGCTTTAACTTTTTTCATTAAAAATAAATATAATTTGGCTTTCCTTCTCTTGCATAAAAAGAGCAATTTAAATCAATGGGAATGTTCTGAGAGTTCTAGCCCCACCCCACCCCCGGCTCTCAGACCCCATGGAGCAATTAGTTTGATTTAGAACTGAAGCTCTTCAGCTTGATGATGAATATTAGTATGTGAAGCTTTAATCTTCCATACAACTGTCCTTGCTCACAGAGCCTCTAATTTGAACTGATTAACTATTTGCATGCCAGAGGGATGTGCACCTACTTGCTTTGAAAGGCATTTCAGACCCCCTTTTGCTCTCAAAGGGTTAAACTTTGTCAACTTACTCACTGCTAATAAAGTGTGGATCCCCACAGAGTTAATTTCCCCTCTCAATGGCATCTATTTGAAGCACATTGGCTATGTGTAATTAAACAATGCTGTTGCATATGAGTACATGGTTTCAATGACATTTACATCTTGTTTAAAACAGGATCCATATTTTAATTGGTCATGGGTGTGTTATTACAAGTAAGTGATTCAATCTGGGATTGTAATGTTTCACAATAAAAGCAGCTCCAATTAGTCTTTATAGTATGTGGGACATGGAGAGTGTTATTTCAATACTGTCAGAGTTGTAGTTCAAGAGTAACTGAATGATAAAGTATCCCCCTCCTGCCCTTTTTACCTAGTGTTAGCCACCTCCTCTCAGATGTGGAGTCTGGTCCTGGGTAGGGATGGGCGATAATTTTTGCCTCAAACTGAAACTGGCGAATAATGGCACTTTTCGCTTGGTGAAAAATTTCCCGCGAAAAGTGCAGTTTTTCCACTTTTTCCCACCTTTTCTGCCCATTGATATCATTGGGAAGAAAAGTTTTCTACAGCCATATAAAAGGCTGTCAGGCTCTCACAGCTGCCATTCTGTGTTTGTGAGAA
This sequence comes from Rhinophrynus dorsalis, assembly GCA_037306005.1. Taxonomy (NCBI): domain Eukaryota; kingdom Metazoa; phylum Chordata; class Amphibia; order Anura; family Rhinophrynidae; genus Rhinophrynus; species Rhinophrynus dorsalis. The sequence goes on along the minus strand of CM074719.1, from coordinate 586,703,304 downwards.
GAGAGAGCCGCATGTTTTTTAGCCAGAGGAGATAGGCAAATAAAGGGGAATTGAAGCTTAGTTTAGGAAGTCATTTAGGTAGGACATTTGTTGTCTGTATTAGGGGAGTCTGGGCACTCTAGGGGATAAGAAGGGAGGAAGGAGGTTGTCCCTCAAATACTCCAAAATTCCATTTGACTGACAGGCAAGACATAGGCAACATATTTGCTTGCTGATCTTACTGTTATTGTTCCTGTGCTGGGTGGGGAAGTTTGGGGAAAGACATTGTTGATTTTCTTTTTCAGTTATAATTGTTTTTGGACAGACTGTGATAAAACAAAAGGGTGGACAGCTTAAAAAAATAAAATAAAAAAAAATAAAGTAAAAAACTAAATATCTTAGGTGACAGTGACAGACAGCTGACTGGGCTTAGGCAAGGCATCATACAGCTCCATCAGTTGTGTTGTGCACTGTACAGTAAAAAAACACAGTGTAGTTGCATAATGTCCAGCAAATGCACAAGGGGAAGGGGGAGGGGTGGAGCAGTGTAGGGACGTGAGCGTAAAGTAGTAGTCCAAAAACCTACTGCAGCAATGGTTGTTTCAGCGTGTGCAATCAATAATGATGATCCCTTTACTCCAAGGGAGGATGCAGTTTGTCATGGTCCCAGCAAAACTAGGTCCAGCACCACCAGTGCCAGTAGAAATATAGAACCATATAAGAGGAACACTGAAGATGACAACAAGTCACATTCAAGTGTTGATGATGCTGGCAACTACATAACAGAGGAAGGTGTAGCAGCAGAACCCCCTGCTGCATCAGACAGTGAGACACCAAAACACCTGTCCTCAAGGCAGTAGTGAATGTTGTTATAGTAAAAGTAAAAATAAATTGTTTGAGACCTCCAAAAGCTTAGAGGAATATAAGAGTAGTAGTGTGCAAGAACTGACAGGTGATGCTGATGCTGATCAGGATGTCCTAATGATGACTGATGATGATTCAGATATAGAATATATACCTCAAGCATCCTTCTCTTGTTCAGATACAGATGAAGTTGAGAGTGAGGATGATGACAGGGCAATAAGGTTAGCAGAAAGTCAAAGGTTGTATCTTCCACCACTTTTAAGAAGCACTGTGTCTGTCTATAAAGTGTTTGAGAAAGACATTGGAAAGTCTGACCCTGGACAAGTACAGATGTCAAAAAACACACAGTCACCCTATCATCATCCTCAGCATCATTGCCTCTTCAAAGTCCAAGTCCCACTCAGCCACACACATCTGTTTTGAGTACCCAGCCACACAGGTTGTGTTAGATATGACGAGTACCTCTGGTACTCTGCTATAAGTGCCGCACCTTTGACACCTAGTAGTAGTGGCAGTAGAATTACATCAACATCCAGCTCCAGTAGTTGTAGTAGTAGCAGAAACCACACATGACAGACAAAGCCAGGACAAATATATTAACAGCAGCACAGATGAAGAGGTGGAGGACGGATGTGAAGAAGGGTTGCCACTATCTACCCCACTTGGGACCACTACTATGACTGATAAGTAATATGTGTCATTAATCTGAGAAGGAGGATACAGTATGACAAAGGTAAAAATACATACACAAATCACACCATGCCAGTCCCCCACCACCACAACTACAATACATATCTGCCACATTGTAGATTGTACTTTATTTTTTTATTACTTGATATCATCCTGAATATGTGCACAGCATAATTATGATAAAGGCTTATTATGGGGTTTACAATTTATATTATCAGTATGGATCAGCGCAGGTTAATTATTGCTTTTGTGTTTCTTCTAGATTTATCCTAAGTTTGGGGGTTTGGGGACAAGCCCCCCTCTTTTCTTGCAGCGATCCATACCTTAATCACTAGATTTATTCACATCCTTCACATTAAATATATTAATCATGGTGGTTTAGCTCTGTGGGTTTTCTATCTTTGTTTACAATACATATCTGCCACATTGTAGGTTGTACTTTATTTTTTTTATTACTTGATATAATCCTGAATATTTGCCAGTGTCACTTAAACAAGAAAGTGTTGTGGGCAAAGGACAAATGCACTCTGCATGCTAACACATTTTTCAAGGTATATGTTGCTGTAGGATTCACAACTTTGACTTTCAGCTACTTATTTCTAAACTTCAGCCCTCAGAAGAAGTCATATTACAGTGGGAAATGTAGTACCTATAGGAAATATAGGCTAAAAATGTGTTAAAATAAGCGGAAATTGTGTTAACCTAGGTGGAAAATTTGTTAAAATAGGAGAAAAGGAAGACATTTTTTCATTGGCGGAAAGGTGAAATTTTCATGGGAAAAGCAAAAAATCAGCTCGTTTTCGTGAAATTTTTCACGGGAAATTTTTCAAGCTCTTCACTCACCCCTATTAAAGAGGTTAAAGGGATAGTAATATAGTGATCTACAACACAAAAGCGCAAAACAGAAATCTAAAAGCAGTGTTTATTGTTCTCTATAAAATATCGCACAAACAGCTCATTGCGCTTACAGGATAAAACAATACATATTCGCTTATCTGATCTCTCTCAATGCCGTAAGAAATCCAAACTCTCTCCTTCAGGGAATATCCAATCTTTAGATCGCTTCCAACTTCTCCCACAATCTCCAACAACTTTTCCCTCAGATCTCAGTGGATGTTCCACTACAGTCAATCGAGGACACTCTATAAATAATTCTCCCCACAACTGCCGATGTGTATTGCAGACATCACTGTCTGCTTCCTCAGGGCTTACAGAGGGAGGCGCTCCATCGTGCTAAATACCAACCCCAAATCACATGATATCCAGCACCGATCGAGCGCAATCCTCCAGCAACCTACATCTCTAACTCATAGCAGTATCATATTATTACCCCCCGAGTGCCAGAGGGGCAAGCAACGCACTGCTTTGTAATGTGCCGCTTTCCCCCCTGGCACTCGAAGGGTCACCACCTAACACATAACATAATATTATACCCCTTAAAATCACTCATCAAGCTTAAAATAATCTATAAAACACCCTGTTTCTGCTTCTCACTATACCTTAACCTACCTTCTATTTATCATTCTCTATATAAATGCAGCAATATCTAGGTCTAAATTCAGACCATTTGGGCTTAGGGTCTTTAATTGGTATATCCAATATGTTTCCCTTTGCCTCAATCTCAGTATCCTATCTCCACCCCTTCTCCCCAATCCTCACCTGCTCAATAGCCATCACTGTCATATTCCACGTACTACATACTAGACTTTCTAAAAAATGTTTAGGGACACTATGGGTTTCCACCTTGTTTCTTATATTCCTTAAATGTTCTCCAATCCTAACCCTGAGTGTCCGCATGATTCTCTCCACATATTGCTTTCCACATTGACACGTGAGGAGATATACCACATACCCAGTGTTACAACTGAGGAACTGGCGTACCTCATAAGATTTCTCTGTAATATTTGACTTAAATCTCACCTTTTCCTCCTGACCCTTAAAAGGGTAATGCACACATGTGTAGCAATTCCTTGCTCCACACCTGTCCATTTTGTTAGCTTTTTATTGGTGGATAAGGGGTATGATGTTAAACTTTTAGATAGTGCAGCGGAAAAAGTAAAGAAATTGTCTAGACAGGAATTGATAAGTTATAAGGAGAAAAGGAGAGAACATGGAGCGTGGGTACCTTATTTTACTACCACCTATACCCAGAAAGCTCACAAAATGGAGGGAGTGTTAAGAAAACACTGGCCAAAATTAAAGGAAGATCCAGTCCTAGGTCCAATTTTAGAAGAAGTCCCTAAGGTTTTGTTTCGTAGAAAAAGGAACATAAGAGAACTAGTTGCGCCTAGTGATATATATAAGAAAATAGAAAGGAAGAGAGAGGCCAGTAAAAAAACAGAATAATTTTCTTTTGAGAAGGGGGGGGGGGATGTACAGGTGAGACCAGACAGTTCACAAGGGACAATCTTCTTACTGTGAGAACAATGAAAACCCTGACCCCCTTGACAAGTTTTCCTTATATTCAATGAAGATTGTCCCTCCGGACAGTCTTGCTGCTCTGAGCTGAGCAGTGTTACATCAGTAAAGGGGGTGGGAGGGGGATACTTTATCATTCAATTACTCATGAACTACAACTCTGACAGTACTGAAATAACTCTCCCCATGGCCCAAATACTATGACGATTAAAAGGAGCTGCTTTTATTGTGAAACATTACTATTCCCTTTAAAAGCCCCATTTCACTTACAAGAAAAACGTATATGTCACCTACAGTGCAATTGGATTACCTCAGAATAGCTCACTTTCTTCTACTACACCAGCGTCACAATCTCTTAACCCCTTCACATGGCTTTGTGGATATCTGTCATCCAAAGCTAGGATTTCAGGTGAAGACAGGAAAAGACAGATTTCCATAATTCATATCAATTTAGCACTTTAGGGGGGATTTAAGAATAATATTTTGGAAAATTAAAAATTTTCATTGCCAAAATATACAAGGAAGAAACCATGTTTTTCACAAATATTTTGGAACACTAAATTAAGTGGGGACACTTTGTCCTTTTAATTAATTGCCTCCATCTTTGTATAATCATATTACAGGAAATTAATAAATGATGCATCTTTATTTTACAAATTTACATCTGAGGTTCAGTTTCTATATCAGAACCATCTGGGGAAAATACTAATTACAAAACACTGGATGATAGTGGACTTCTGTGTGTGGTCCTAGTCCCACTTCTGGTCATTTATATTTGATAAACAATTATATATATATACCACCGAGTGATTAACACACTAAATAATAAAATCTATAGTAAAATGTATGTAAATACTAATAATGTGTAAGAATTGTGATATAAAGTACACTACCCCAAGTGCAAAAAATACACAATGTTCCACCTTAAAGGGATAGTAACACTTCGTTTTATCTTTATTTTATTTTGTAGGCATTAAAAAAACTTGAAGAATTATATAAGTCTTATCTCTCAAACCTTTATGGAGTGATATTCACTAGCAAAGTTTCCCCCTCCCGCCCCTTTTACCTAGTGTAAGCCATCTCTTCTCAGATGTGGAATCCAGTCCATAGACCAGACAGATAACAGAAGGGGACAATCTTCTTCCTATGAGAACAATGAAATCCCTGACCCCCTTGACAAGTTTTTCAGGTTTTTCCCTTATCTTAATTGAAGATTGTCCCTCTCTGCAATCTACCTGGGCACCTCCCTTCTGATCTGGCTGAAGGGGGACACTTTGTCATTGAATTACTCCTAAACTACAACTCTGACAGAATTGAAATAATACTCTCCATGGCCCAAATACTATGAAGATTAATTAGAGCTGCTTTTATTATGAAACATTACTATCACTTTAACCCCTTAAGGTCCAAGGATGTACATGTACACATGGGGATAGTGAGCCTGAAGGACCAATGACTTACATGTATGTCATGCACTTCAGGGGTCCCCTAGCGGCTGCATGCCATTTGAGGACCTCTGATTCCGGTAAGACAAAAAAACAACAAAAAAAACGCTCCATGGTCCATTATGGCAAACAGCGAATGCTTGCAAGTGTGCTTAAAGGAGCACTAAATGTTTTTTATGAAAAATATATATTGAGTAAAATAAGGGTACCCCCTCTGCCTAGAGATTTATATTTCCAGAGTTATTACAGTTTAAATCCATGTTTTTATTTACATTAACAGTGCCCTCTAGTGGTAAAATTCTAATTAATTTTTCTGTCAGATTCTAATGGAGAGGAAAGTCAGAGGCATACAGTTCTGCATAGAATGTGATAGAAACTGCCTGTCACTTCCTGTCAGGTAGAACTATCAGGAAGTAAACACAGTAAATTCACTTCCTGATTATTTAAACTGCTATAAATTTTGAATAAAACATCCGACAGTGATGGGAGTGACCTTGTTTTATTCAGCAGGAAATGCTCTATAAAATATGTGTTTTCTTAAAAAAAAATGACTGCTCCTTTAAGGAGCCAAGTGTAGCGCAGGAACTGTAGTATATTCACACCAATGTCTGTATGTGTCGTAGACTTAGCTGGAAAGATTCCCACGCTGCGCTCAGTGTGATGGCTGCTTTCTCTTGGAATCCTAAATTTCACCTTTGGGTACTCTTACTGGGTGACACAAGATAGAAAAAACCCGGTTCACAAACCCACAGTGCGAGGAAGGTCACACTCATTATGTGTTTCATCATGACAGATTTAATTTTAGAGATCTGTGCGTGTCCATAAACATCTCTTAAACTTTTGTCCACAACATGATTATAAGTTTATAGATTATAAATTTGTCTATTTTACATGTGTATGTCAAATATGTTGTCTGCATCAGACCATTCCCATCATCTTTCTCTCACACCAAGCCAAAAATACCTTCCGATTAAGCAGAATAAGAGGCAGGTCTTAGAGTGTAATGGGTACTTATAGCAAAACTCAGGAGGAATACTCTGTAACCCTATCCAACATTATCACCAAGATGCTTGAGAGCAGCACTAGATCTACTTGCTTATGAGCTTTGACATTTTAAGCTTACTTTTGCCGTGGCCTGAGTTGAATTAGAGGTGTTGAGTTGACCACACAATCAGATATATGTTGACCCAGTGAGGAGACCAGGGTAACTAGACCTGGGTCTACAAATAGACTCATCATGTCCTGTCTGGACTACTATAACTCATTCCTAATTGGCCTTCCTCTCACCCAACTAACACCACTACAGTCTATAATGAACTCTGCTGCTGGACTAATCTACTTCACTCATCACTGATCGAATACTGCTCCTTTCTGCAAATCCCTACACTGGCTCCTGTTAGTATTTAGAATTAAATTAAAAATATTTAAATAGCAGAGCTCTGAATAAAACTACATCCCACTACTTTTCATGCCTTATTTCCAAATATACTCCCGCTAGACATCTTCTTTCTGCACAGGATCTTCTTCCCTCTGCATCTCTTATTACATCCTCCCAGTCCTGTCTGCGAGACTTCCCCTGTGATGCATCTGAGCTCTGGAATTCCCTCCCCCATCCCATCAAACTCTCCTCCAGCCTTCAATCCTTCACATGCTCCCTGAAAATTCATCTTGTCAGGGAAGCCCATCAACTACACCATGACAATTATGAGCAAGGCCAGATCAATAGCCTATACATCGTCTACTCACCTTCCTTCCCCTCTAAATTGACTCTACCATCTACAACTCCATCACAACCTCATTGTTCTTGTTCTCCCAAACAGACCCAGTACTTGATTGGACCAATGCACTGAAAAGCCCCTCTTTCTCCCACCTATTGACTGGCAGTTCATGTAGTGGAGGCACTTACACCCCATAGCACTTACTCCTTCTGTGTCCTACCTAACTTCTTTAGACTGTAAGCTCTCACAGGTAGGGTCTTCTGATTTGTTCTGTTTATGGCTTCTGCATGTTTGTTCCCTATTGTGCAGTACTGCAGAATAAGTTGGTGCTATATAAATAAAGAATAATAGTAATGATAAGCTAGTGGAGATTTGTGTATGTGCAGTGTCAGAGACTCTGTCTTGGTAGAGCGTAGAGGGTTAATTAAAAAAAAATAAAATAACTGAAATTCTGTTTTTAAATGTGTGTAAATGACCATCTTTAAAACAAAGGAGTACTCTTCGTTCAATGGGGGCTTCTCTTTATTAAGATAAGGGAAAATAGTTGAGTAAAGGTTATGATTGTGCAAGACAGCAAGTCTAAAACAGAGACAGACTCCCCTATGGGAAAGTCTAGTAAAATGACAGGTTTATAGGGTCTCTGATAAACTTATGATCTCTCCCTGTTGAGACGAGTGCCAGGCCAGATGGCATTTGTAAAATTGTAATGTGGAGAGAGAGGGCCATCTTGTGGATGTAAATAGCATTATTACCAGTGTTTTGAGAAATTCTCCAAAACTATGATAATAATATGCCTGATGTCACTGTATGTGAGATGGATCTTTATCCAACCAGAGTAGGCTGGGTGGAGTTCTGATAAGAAAATCTTTAAAAAGTAAGGTTTTTGAGGGAGAAAGGGCTTTTTCCTCTTAAGTATTGGCTGGGCTTTTCCTCTTGGTTCCTGGTCCATTCCTGCTGACCTGTTTGATGAGCTGCCAAAGAGAAATCCACACTTATTGACCTGGTAACTATAATTTTTTTTATTTTAATTCTGCAAAATTTCAGAATCATATATTTCCTTGATATTTGAGGAAAGATAATTATATAAATTTGCTAAGTATATGCCTGGCCAGTTGTATGTAGCAAATTTTATAATAAGCTATATTTAGTTATAGTAATTCTGAAATTACACAAAATTAATTAATTCATTGTTATATTTTACCAGACAGACAATAAAATAGTGATAGCAGCGAGATCTATTTATTCTTGTCTATATTAGTTAATATAATGTATGTATTTCTACAATATTGTGTTTCTGGAAAGATTATAATAGCTGGTATTTGATCTGGGGGAATTCTTTTAATTCATTTATTAACCCTTTAACCGCTATTTGTCTATCTATTGTGGTATTTCTTTAGATTCTTGGTGTTTTGGGTCTAACATTTTTGAAGAGTGAAAGTTCCTTGTAAAATTGTACTAGACAAAAAGAAGTTGCTAGCTTGAAGTGCCTATAGGTTTTATATAATATTGCTATAGTCATGTTTATGATATATGTTGCATGAAGTTGGTATACTGTCTAGACGTATATTATTGGATTGATTCTAAGTATATTCTTGGTATAATCTATTATTGACTATATGTATTGCAATTTATATATTTAATTCAGAATGTATGCAATACTTGAAATCAGTACATAATTAAATTATAGTGATTTAAATCTGGGATTCTATTCCAGTTAGTCTCTAAATTTGATTATTTTAAATATATGGTATAAGGGAATTGTCAGAGGACCTAGCTTAATATTTAAGCTAATTCACCTAACAATATACCTTAAACCTCATTTAGCATAATTTATACAGTTTCTGGGGCAGGAGTATTCTTATACACTGCTACCAACTGTATTCTATTAATTGTAAGGATCCATTATTATTTTCTATGCTGCTGAGTGCAATTGTGTGGTTAACCCTTTAATTGCTGGTAATCCTCATGGTGATAATTGTGGTTTGGTTTGCTATATATCTATTGTAATTGCTGGTCACTCATTTATTTCATTGTTGCTTACACTTTTTATATACATAGTATATTGTACTTTAATAAATTATATATATTTTTGCACAAATATGAAGGATTGATTATTTTATCAATTCTTTACTGTGAAGTAACATGTCAATACCTAATATAGTGTGAAGTTCTCAAAATTATTTTACATTTGTCATTTATCTATTTATGTGAAGATATCCAACCTGATTGGTTCTCTTGTTTTAACCCCTTGGATACCTTCATCAAAATTAGTTCGACAGAGTAGAGACTTTAGTATATGCTATAGATTATTATCCTTCACCTTTCTTGCTTAGTATACAACCACTTCTCTGAAAAACTACCACACTACCTGAGCGGTATGATCACTCCTGCTCTCCATACTAACTATAACCTCCGCTCCACTGCTAACAACTCTCTACGTATACCACAATACAAGAAAGAAGCAGGAAGATCTGCCTTCTCCTTCAGAGCTCCAAAGGCCTGGAACAATCTGTCTGAAATAATCAGATCTGCTCCCAGTCTAAAATCCTTAAAAGTAAATGCTTCTCTATATCTAAAAACAGAGTGTAACTGTATATAATTTTAATATTCCATATGTATGTATATTCATATGTGTTTATATATATTATATATATATATATATATATATATATATATATATATATATATATATATATATATAATAACATGTAATATATAAAGTTTCTCAATTTGTGTAAATATGCAACCCTTTACTGAAAACTATCTAGGACATACTTGAAAACGAAAGAAATCTCAATGTATTCTTCCTCGTAAAACATTTTCTAATGTTGGTGTTTATGTGAAGAGGAATTGAAACTGGATATCACTTTGATGTACATTGTTCAAATTAGCATTGGATTATATATAGGTTTATGGGGGCTTTAGGTTATAGTGCCAACAGGTGTAGAGAGATTTCAGATAAAGTAACTAATAAGACTCTGATAACACATAGAGTTCAACCTTGGTTGAACATGGCGATGGTTTAAGGTTTTAGTGTTTCATATGGAGTATAGCTGTTTTAATGAAAAAGGGGTGAAAAGGTTTTCAGTTACAGAGACAATGTCCAGAATAATTATAATGTTGTACTTTGGGCAGATAGGTGATCAAATTGTGGATTCATGGCTATAGTGAAGTGTCAAAGTCACTCATATGTACTACACAAGTTAAATTACTTGTAAAAATATTGGTAATTAAAAGGCAAAAAAACTTTTTTAAAGCCAGTGTTAAAGTTCTCAAGCAAAATCACAAAATCCAGGAAATTTGGCATTAAGGTTTGTAGGATGTTAAAAGGATGCTTCTTTGCTTTGCTGATGACATCAGAAATGATATAATAAATTACATCACTGATCATATGTGGTAACAAAAAAGTCAGATAAATGCCTGCTAATTTGGGATTTTCAAAAAAGAAACTAGATGTTGGAAAAAGGGTTCACTGCAGATATCAGATCAATAATAGTGTAAATGAAATAAACATAGCTGTGTGAGTTATAGACACCGGGGGGGGGGGGGGGGGTTATGCCCTAAGGTGTGATAATGCAGAGATGACTTCTCCAGTTATATCACTTCGATAATTCCTGTGTTATTCTATGGAGCTAATTCACCAAAATCTTGCAGAGTCTCCATAGAATAACATTGGAACTGGAGATTTTAGAACACTGAAGAGGTAACCTCATCTTTATCACACCTTAGTGCATAACCCCCCTTATTGTGAGATTCTGATTCTGAAGCTAACTTGTTTATCATACACTATGCTGTAAAATTTAGCGCTTCTTGAGAATGAAAGAGAAACTTGCTGAAATGTGGACACTATTCACTAGTGTATAGAGGCAGACAGGCAAAGAGGGGAGCTGAGGTTGCTTGATTTAACTCCTTAAGGACTACATGACGTACTATGACCGTCATGGTCCTTAAATACTTAAGGACCGATGACGGTCATAGTACGTCACGTACTTTTTGCTTACATCGCTCCAGTGGGAGCACTGTAAGTAAAAATAGGGTCTAAAATTGACTGCTCCAAGACTGGAGCGATCTCTTTCAGGCCACAAAGCGGCATGCCGATACACGCAACAGGTCACGTGTACCGGCGCATCGGCAAGGATCAAAGCGGTCCTTATGGGATGGAAATGTCCCAGGACCGCTGGTCCTTAAGCGGTTAAGGAGAAATAGACCTAGCTAGTTCTCTGGATGTCATAGGAAACGTGTGTGTGATTTGTAGACAGTAACACTGAAAGTGAAAGCGACAGATGAAAAAAATGAAAACAACAACAAAAAAAAACAAACTTAGACTGATAGGTGAAAGAGACAGAGAGGAAATCATATTCCTACACCTGAGCACTGACATACATCACTTTATTTTTCAGACAGAAAAAACATCACTCCACTCTCTAACACTTCTGCCCCATACACAGGTCAAATTGGGACACTCACCAGTAGCATGTCAGAGATGTGATCACAAGCAGCAGGACAAGCATTCCTAAAAGTGCACAGGGCCAAGGAGTACATAGTAGCAGTGTTAAGTAGTGATGAGCGAGCACCCCAATGCTCGGATGTTCGGGTGCTCTGACCGAGCACCCCCTGAGGCTCGAGTGCTCGGCCGAGCATCCGAGCCCCATTGAAGTCAATGGGAGGACTCGAGCATTACACCAGGCACCCCCTGCTCTGATGAGGGGAGGGTGCCTGGTCCATAGGAAAAGGGCAGAAAAAGATGGAAACACTACAGAAATGGTTCAGGGACAGCATAGGGAGGATGTCTGGATGCACCTTGGACTCCAACATCGCTGCTGGGAACGATCTTTCGCCCGTAGTACGCCATTTTTACAGACTGACCATAAAACACACAAAAAGGAAAATAAAAACGACTTTAGGCGAAAAATTGTTACCAAACAATATTTGCTGTATATTTACTTGTATATCATCTGCAAATTCTCCCAAAAATTTCCTTGATTTTCAGAACTGAGGCCATGATTAAGAGGGAAACGTGCGCAGAGGCAAATTCTCCCAAAAATTTCCTTGATTTTCAGAACTGAGGCCATGATTAAGAGGGAAACGTGCGCTGAGCTGACCATCTAAAACATTATGGGTGAGGGTCTGCTGCAGAGCTGACCATCCTAAACATTATATGCGAAGGCCCGCTAGTGAGCTGACGCTATAAAACATTATATGAGAGGGCCCGCTAGAGAGCTGACCCAATAAAACATTATATGAGAAGGCCCGCTGGTGAGCTGACCTATATAAAAATTGGCAAACAGGGCCCGCTGGTGAGCTGGCCCTATATAAAAATTATATCACAGGGCCCGCTGGTGAGCTGGCCCTATATAAAAATTATATCCCAGGGCACGCTGGTGAGCTGGCCCTATATAAAAATTATATCCCAGGGCATATGGAAGAGGAGGAGGAGGATGAGAAGATTAAGAGTCAACCATATACCCGTTTTTTGGGTGGAAGGGGTGAATGGGAATACAGAGTATTCCCATCATTGTAAATAACATATATAAAGTGAGTTTATGTTCCCCCGGGGCTTTCCTCCAGTGGAGTGGAGAAGTCAGGGGAAATCCAGGCCTTGTTCATTTTTATAAGTGTCAACCTATCAGCATTGTCGGTGGAAAGGCGGATACGCTTATCTGTTATGATGCCACCAGCAGCACTAAATACCCGCTCAGACAGAACGCTGGCGGCAGGGCAGGCCAGCACCTCCAAGGCGTAGAGTGCCAGTTCATACCACGTGTCCAGCTTGGACACCCAGTAGTTGTAAGGCACAGAGGGATCATTGAGGACGCTGACACGGTCTGCTACGTACTCCTTCACCATCTTCCAAAACTTTTCCCTCCTTGTGACACTAGGCTGCGCATCAGGGTGAGGGTGCTGCCGGGGTGTCATGAAGGTGTCCCACGCCTTGGAGAGTGTTGCCCTGCCTTTGTCGGAACTGCTGTGTGCTCCCCTTTTCTCCCCTTCTCGGTTGGCCAAGGTAGCACGTACTCTGCCGCCAGCGTTGTCAGATGGAAAATTTTGGAGCAATTTTTCAACAAGAACCTTCTGGTATTGCACCATTTTGCTTGTCCTCTCCACCGGAGGAATGAGAGATGAGAAATTCTCTTTGTAGCGGGGGTCCAGAAGGGTGAACACCCAGTAATCCGTGTTGTCTAAAATGCGTACAACGCGTGGGTCACGGGAAAGGCAGCCTAACATAAAGTCAGCCATGTGTGACAGAGTACCAACAGTCAAGATTTCGCTGTCCTCACCAGGAGGATGACTCTCAATATCCTCATCCTCTTCCTCCTCTTCTGCCCACCCACGCTGAAGAGATGGAACTAAAGTTCCATGGCTACCCTCTGTAGCGGAGGCAACCGTGTCTTCCTCCTCCTCCTCCTCCTCCTCCTCCGCCTCCTCCAATTGTCGCTGAGAAGACGAAGTGAGGGTGCTCTGGCTATCACCTTGTGTAAGCTCTTCCTCCCCCATTTCCACCTCTTCCACATGCAAAGCGTCGGTTTTAATTGTGAGCAGCGAGCGTTTCAGTAGACACAGAAGTGGGATGGTTACACTGATAATAGCGTTATCGCCGCTCACCATCTGTGTCGATTCCTCAAAATTGCGTAAAACCTCGCAGAGGTCTGACATCCATTCCCACTCCTCACTTCTGATTACAGGAAGTTGAACGGAGAGGCGACGACCGTGTAACAGCTGGTACTCCACTACTGCCCTCTGCTGCTCACAAAGCCGGGCCAACATGTGGAAGGTGGAGTTCCAGCGCGTGCTCACGTCACACAGCAGCCGGTGAGCTGGCAATTGTAAGCGCTGCTGCAGCTTCAACAGGCCGGCCGAAGCTGTTGATGACTTACGGAAATGTGCACACACGCGGCGCACCTTGGTCAAGAGATCATGCACATTGGGGTAGGTTTTTAGAAATCGCTGCACCACTAAATTAAATACATGCGCTAGGCATGGTACGTGTGTGAGCTTGCCGAGCTCCAAAGCCGCCACCAAGTTACGCCCATTATCACACACAACCATGCCTGCTTGCAGGTTGAGTGGCGAGAGCCACTGCTCGGTCTGGTGACTAATCCCCTGCAACAGCTCTGAGGCCGTGTGCTGTTTGTCCCCAAGGCAGATCAGCTTCAGCACGGCCTGTTGACGCTTCCCCACTGCAGTGCTACACTGCTTCCAGCTACTGGCTGATGGGGGAGTGGCGGTGTGTGTAGAGAATTCGGAGGTGGAAACGGAGGAGGAGGAGCCAATAACGTAGGTGCTGGTGGAAACCCTGATGGAGGTAGGGCCCGCAATCCTCGGCGTGGGTAGCACCCGTGCCATCCCAGGGTCCGAGTCGCTCCCAGCCTCCACGACATTCACCCAGTGTGCCGTAAGGGAAATGTAGCGTCCCTGGCCACAAGCACTTGTCCATGTGTCAGTCGTTAAGTGGACCTTCCCAGTAACTGCGTTGGTCAGGGCACGGGTGATGTTACGGGACACATGGTGGTGTAATGCGGGGATGGCACACCGGGAAAAGTAGTGGCGGCTGGGGACCGCGTACCGAGGGACAGCTGCTGCCATCAGGCTGCGGAAGGACTCAGTGTCCACAAGCCTAAATGGCAGCATTTCGATGGCCAGTAATTTTGAAAGGTGTGAGGTTAGTGCTATGGCCTGTGGGTGGGTGGCTGGGTACTTTCTCTTGCGCTCAAATGCCTGGGGTAACGACATTTGGACGCTGTGCTGGGACAGGGAAGTGGATGTGGTCGCTGATGGTGCTTCAGATGGTACAGGTGCAGGGCGGGAGGTATGCGGGCCTGCGCCTTCGACAGGCGATTGGCCGGCACCGAAAACAGGGGAAGAGGAGGCAGTGGTGTGGCCTGCAGACACAGGTGGGCGATCCAGGCGTTCCTCCCACTTACTACGGTGCTTGGATGCCATGTGTCGGATCATGCTGGTGGTGGTGAGGTTTCTAGTGTTCATGCCTCGGCTCATTCTGGTGTGGCACAGGTTGCAAACTACAATTCTTTTGTCGTCCGCACTTTCCTTAAAAAAACGCCATACCGCGGAACACCTACCCTTTGGCAAGGTAGATTTACGCAAGGGAGTGCTCCGTGGAACATTTGCGGGCCGGTTTGGTGCGGTCCGCCTTCTTTCTGTAGCCACACCACTGCCTCTTCCAGCCTGTTGCGGTGCTGCAGATGGCTCACCCTCAGGACTGCTGTCATCGCTCGGCTCTACACCTTCCCAGGTGGGGTCAGTCACCTCATCGTCCACCAAGTCCTCCTCCACTTCCTCACTCTGATCATCCTCCTCAAGTCTTGATCCCACCACATACTCAGTCATTGACAACTGTATAACATTCTCCTCAACAAGGTCTTGAGACGGAAATAGTGGTTGATTTAATGGCAACTGTGTCTCATCATCATCATCATCATCATCCACTACTTCCTTTGACCTTAAATGCCGTTCACATCTGTCATCTTCTTGTGATTGGGTAGCCTCTAGAGGTTGTGAATCAGGGCACAAGATGTCATGTTCCTCTGCAAGCGTGCTTGGAGAGAGGGTCAAATGAAGGATTGGTGATGAGACGAGCTCATCACTATATCCCAGTGTGGGATCACTTCTTTGACCAGACCGTGTATGGTGGGAGGAAGGATGATCAGAGTGAGGATTATGTTGACCAGACTCTTGGCTACTGAGAGTGGACTTGGTGGAAGACAGGGTGGTGCTTAACCGACTGGAAGCAGTATCAGCTGTCATCCAACCGACCACCTGTTCGCACTGGTCGGACCTCGAGAGTGATGTCCTGCGACGCCCTGTGAAATCAGACATGAAGCTAGGTATGGTGGATGTCTTTCTTTCTTGTGCTCTGGCACCAGGCACAGTTTCTCCGCGTCCTGACCCGCGCCCTGAACTTTCAGGATCACGTCCACTTCCCCGTCCCTTTTTACCCGCCTTCTTCATCTTACACGATATATATGACTTTAATATATATGAGTTTGAAAACTTAACAGTATTTCTTACTATTCTGCAACTCTGCAGAGTACACAGAATAGGCTGCTAAACTGCGGTGACACACACTGAATGGAATAAGTGACTTTAATATTTGAGTTTGAAAAATTAACAGTATTTCTTACTATTCTGCAACTCTGCAGAGTACACAGAATAGGCTGCTAAACTGCGGTGACACACACTGAATGGAATATGTGACTTTAATATTTGAGTTTGAAAACTTAACAGTATTTCTTACTATTCTGCAACTCTGCAGAGTACACAGAATAGGCTGTTAAACGGCGTTGAAACACACTGAATGGAATATGTGACTTTAATATTTGAGTTTGAAAACTTAACAGTATTTCTTATAATTCTGGAACTGTACAGAGTACACAGAATAGGCTGTTAAACGGCGTTGAAACACACTGAATGGAATATGTGACTTTAATATTTGAGTTTGAAAACTTAACAGTATTTCTTATAATTCTGGAACTGTACAGAGTACACAGAATAGGCTGTTAAACGGCGGTGAAAGACACTGAATGGAATATGTGACTTTAATATTTGAGTTTGAAAACTTAACAGTATTTCTTACTATTCTGCAACTCTGCAGAGTACACAGAATAGGCTGTTAAACGGCGTTGAAACACACTGAATGGAATATGTGACTTTAATATTTGAGTTTGAAAACTTAACAGTATTTCTTATAATTCTGGAACTGTACAGAGTACACAGAATAGGCTGTTAAACGGCGTTGAAACACACTGAATGGAATATGTGACTTTAATATTTGAGTTTGAAAACTTAACAGTATTTCTTATAATTCTGGAACTGTACAGAGTACACAGAATAGGCTGTTAAACGGCGGTGAAAGACACTGAATGGAATATGTGACTTTAATATTTGAGTTTGAAAAATTAACAGTATTTCTTACTATTCTGCAACTCTGCAGAGTACACAGAATAGGCTGCTAAACTGCGGTGACACACACTGAATGGAATATGTGACTTTAATATTTGAGTTTGAAAACTTAACAGTATTTCTTACTATTCTGCAACTCTGCAGAGTACACAGAATAGGCTGTTAAACGGCGTTGAAACACACTGAATGGAATATGTGACTTTAATATTTGAGTTTGAAAACTTAACAGTATTTCTTATAATTCTGGAACTGTACAGAGTACACAGAATAGGCTGCTAAACTGCGGTGACACACACTGAATGGAATATGTGACTTTAATATTTGAGTTTGAAAACTTAACAGTATTTCTTACTATTCTGCAACTCTGCAGAGTACACAGAATAGGCTGTTAAACGGCGTTGAAACACACTGAATGGAATATGTGACTTTAATATTTGAGTTTGAAAACTTAACAGTATTTCTTATAATTCTGGAACTGTACAGAGTACACAGAATAGGCTGTTAAACGGCGTTGAAACACACTGAATGGAATATGTGACTTTAATATTTGAGTTTGAAAACTTAACAGTATTTCTTATAATTCTGGAACTGTACAGAGTACACAGAATAGGCTGTTAAACGGCGGTGAAAGACACTGAATGGAATATGTGACTTTAATATTTGAGTTTGAAAAATTAACAGTATTTCTTACTATTCTGCAACTCTGCAGAGTACACAGAATAGGCTGCTAAACTGCGGTGACACACACTGAATGGAATATGTGACTTTAATATTTGAGTTTGAAAACTTAACAGTATTTCTTACTATTCTGCAACTCTGCAGAGTACACAGAATAGGCTGTTAAACGGCGTTGAAACACACTGAATGGAATATGTGACTTTAATATTTGAGTTTGAAAACTTAACAGTATTTCTTATAATTCTGGAACTGTACAGAGTACACAGAATAGGCTGTTAAACGGCGGTGAAAGACACTGAATGGAATATGTGACTTTAATATTTGAGTTTGAAAACTTAACAGTATTTCTTACTATTCTGCAACTCTGCAGAGTACACAGAATAGGCTGTTAAACGGCGTTGAAACACACTGAATGGAATATGTGACTTTAATATTTGAGTTTGAAAACTTAACAGTATTTCTTATAATTCTGGAACTGTACAGAGTACACAGAATAGGCTGTTAAACGGCGGTGAAAGACACTGAATGGAATATGTGACTTTAATATTTGAGTTTGAAAACTTAACAGTATTTCTTATAATTCTGGAACTGTACAGAGTACACAGAATAGGCTGTTAAACGGCGGTGAAAGACACTGAATGGAATATGTGACTTTAATATTTGAGTTTGAAAACTTAACAGTATTTCTTATAATTCTGGAACTGTACAGAGTACACAGAATAGGCTGTTAAACGGCGGTGAAAGACACTGAATGGAATATGTGACTTTAATATTTGAGTTTGAAAACTTAACAGTATTTCTTATAATTCTGGAACTGTACAGAGTACACAGAATAGGCTGTTAAACGGCGGTGAAAGACACTGAATGGAATATGTGACTTTAATATTTGAGTTTGAAAACTTAACAGTATTTCTTATAATTCTGCAACTCTGCAGAGTACACAGAATAGGCTGTTAAACGGCGGTGAAAGACACTGAATGGAATATGTGACTTTGATATTTTAGTTTGAAGACTTAACAGTATTTCTTCCTATTCTGCAACTCTGCACAGTACACAGAATGTGCTGCTACACTGCGGCGAAGCACACTGAATGGAATATGTGACTTTGATATTTTAGTTTGAAGACTTAACAGTATTTCTTCCTATTCTGCAACTCTGCACAGTACACAGAATGTGCTGCTAAACTGCGGCGAAGCACACTGAATGGAATATGTGACTTTGATATTTTAGTTTGAAGACTTAACAGTATTTCTTCCTATTCTGCAACTCTGCACAGTACACAGAATGTGCTGCTACACTGCGGCGAAGCACACTGAATGGAATATGTGACTTTGATATTTTAGTTTGAAGACTTAACAGTATTTCTTCCTATTCTGCAACTCTGCACAGTACACAGAATGTGCTGCTACACTGCGGCGAAGCACACTGAATGGAATATGTGACTTTGATATTTTAGTTTGAAGACTTAACAGTATTTCTTCCTATTCTGCAACTCTGCACAGTACACAGAATGTGCTGCTAAACTGCGGCGAAGCACACTGAATGGAATATGTGACTTTGATATTTGAGTTTGAAGACTTAACAGTATTTCTTCCTATTCTGCAACTCTGCACAGTACACAGAATGTGCTGCTAAACTGCGGCGAAGCACACTGAATGGAATATGTGACTTTGATATTTTAGTTTGAAGACTTAACAGTATTTCTTCCTATTCTGCAACTCTGCACAGTACACAGAATGTGCTGCTACACTGCGGCGAAGCACACTGAATGGAATATGTGACTTTGATATTTTAGTTTGAAGACTTAACAGTATTTCTTCCTATTCTGCAACTCTGCACAGTACACAGAATGTGCTGCTACACTGCGGCGAAGCACACTGAATGGAATATGTGACTTTGATATTTTAGTTTGAAGACTTAACAGTATTTCTTCCTATTCTGCAACTCTGCACAGTACACAGAATGTGCTGCTAAACTGCGGCGAAGCACACTGAATGGAATATGTGACTTTGATATTTGAGTTTGAAGACTTAACAGTATTTCTTCCTATTCTGCAACTCTGCACAGTACACAGAATGTGCTGCTAAACTGCGGCGAAGCACACTGAATGGAATATGTGACTTTGATATTTTAGTTTGAAGACTTAACAGTATTTCTTCCTATTCTGCAACTCTGCACAGTACTCAGAATGTGCTGCTAAACTGCGGCGACGCACACTGAATGGAATACGTGACTTTGATATTTTAGTTTGAAGACTTAACAGAATGTGCTCTAATCTGCAACTTTGCACACTAAACAGAATGTGCTCTAATCTGCAACTTTGCACACTAAACAGAATGTGCTCTAATCTGCAACTTTGCACACTAAACAGAATGTGCTCTAATCTGCAACTGTGCACACTAAACAGAATGTGCTCTAATCTGCAACTTTGCACACTAAACAGAATATATATATTTTTTTTTTTTTTTTTTTTGTTTTTTTCCCCCCACACCAAATAACCTGCTGCCCCCACACACAGTAGTCCTAAAAAGGACTTTTGGTTCTTTTTTTTTCACAATTTTTGTTTTTTTTCCTCCCTACACTGCCTTTCCCTTCCTATCCTCAGCTCTCCCTGGCTCAGACTGAGCCGAACTCGATGGTCAGGTGCTATACAGCACCTGACCACGGGTTCTGGCCAGCCAATCAGTGTAATGCCAGCAGCCAACATGGCTGCTGGCATTACACCGATGTCAGAGCCTCCCTGCACGTTTATTGGCTGCGCAGCAGCCGCAAAACGTGCGGGGAGGAGACCCGAACATGGCGGGCGAGCACATGCGGTACTCGTACGAGTACCGCCATGTGCCGAGCAGAGCGATGCTCGAGCCGATCCGAGCATCGGCCGAGCATGCTCGCTCAACACTAGTGTTAAGACAATATTTTTCTCAGTAGAAATGTTTCCTTCTGCTGCTGTTGTATAAATGCAAAGCACAGAGAAGGATCCCTGAATTAGTTTGAAGTGACAAGAGTCATAGTTACCAATCCCATCTCCAGGCCCTCCACCAACACCACCACTATGTGAATCAACTGAGTTCTTAGAAAAAAGTAAAAAAAAAAGACAAATAATACAAAAGTATGCATATGTAATGTGTTGGTGTTTGACATGCTGCCCTATTCTTCTGTTGAAATCGGAGGTTTTAAAGGGATAGTAATACTTTGTTTTATCTTTACTTTATTTTGTAGACATTAAAAAAATGAAGAACGATATAAGTCTTATCTCTCAAACCTTTATGGTTCACAAGAAAAGTTTCCCCCTCCCGTCCCTTTTACCTAGTGTAAGCCATCTCTTCTCAGATGTGGAATCCAGTCCATAGACCAGACAGATAACAGCAGGGGACAATCTTCTTCCTATGAGAACAATGAAAGCCCTTCCCCCCTTGACAAGTTTTTCAGGTTTTTTCCCTTATCTTAATTGTCCCTCTCTGTAGTCTACTTAGGCACCTCCCTTCTGATCTGGCTGAGCAGTGTTACATCAGTAAAAGGGGTGGGAGGGGGATACTTTGTCATTGAATTACTCTTGAATTACAACTCTGACAGAATTGAAATAACACTCTCCACAGTCCAAATACTATGATGATTAATTAGAGCTGCTTTTATTATGAAACATCACTATTAGGGATGAGCGAGCACCCCGATGCTCGGGTGCTCGGGTGCTCTGACCGAGCACCCCCTGATGCTCGAGTGCTCGGCCGAGCACCCGAGCCCCATTCAAATGAATGGGAGCACTCGAGCATTAAACCAGGCACCCCCTGCTCTGATGAGCGGAGGGTGCCTGGTCAATGTCCCCCTTCATCTCCGCTATGCCCCTCTTCCACAATGTCCCCCTTCATCTCCTATGCCATAGCGGAGATGAAGGGGGACATTGTGGAAGAGGGGCATAGCGGAGATGAAGGGGGACATTGTGGAAGAGGGGCATAGACTCTATGCCCCTCTTCCACAATGTCCCCCTTCATCTCCGCTATGCCCCTCTTCCACAATGTCCCCCTTCATCTCCGCTATGGCATAGGAGATGAAGGGGGACATTGTGGAAGAGGGGCATAGCGGAGATGAAGGGGGACATTGTGGAAGAGGGGCATAGACTCTATGCCCCTCTTCCACAATGTCCCCCTTCATCTCCGCTATGCCCCTCTTCCACAATGTCCCCCTTCATCTCCGCTATGGCATAGGAGATGAAGGGGGACATTGTGGAAGAGGGGCATAGCGGAGATGAAGGGGGACATTGTGGAAGAGGGGCATAGCGGAGATGAAGGGGGACATTGTGGAAGAGGGGCATAGAGTCTATGCCCCTCTTCCACAATGTCCCCCTTCATCTCCGCAATGCCCCCTTCATCTCCGCAATGCCCCCGTACCTCCATTCCCTGGTGGTCCAGCGGAGCGTCTTCGGATCTGTGCCTCTTCCGGCACAGATCCTCTTCACCCGAACATGTCGGGCGAGCACATGGCGGTACTCGTACGAGTACCGCCATGTGCCGAGCAGAGCGATGCTCGAGCCGATCCGAGCATCGGCCGAGCACGCTCGCTCAACACTAATCACTATCCCTTTAAAGAACTGATGTCATGTGTTGCACCCCACTGGCATATCCCAAGCCAAAGTTATCTTTCAAGGAGGGTTGTGCCAAAGTTGTGCAAACAGGGCTGTTAATGTTGTGGGCAAAAGGTCTCAGATCTCAGCCTGCTAACAGCGTTAACTTTCAACTGTGAGTTTCTCTGTTTCAGCACTCGGTAACAGTAGTATTGCAGTGGGAATTCTTTTGGCTATAGAAAGCATAGGCAGAAAATGGCAATATTCTAGTAGGAAATCCATCAATGATTGCAAAAAGTCTGAAATGTTACATATATTTTCTGTAAAAAATCAGCAAATTGTGTTTTTTTCTATAAAAAGAATTGGGACTTTTTGTCCATTTCTACCAGTAATTACTACGACCATTTAGGTCAGGCATACAATTTCAATAAAGAAAACTAATAGGTTATACAACATGGTGAAAAAAAAGCTGTTACCTTAGATTTTTCAATTTTCAATTTTTGTAGGAAGACCTACATGTAAAACCATAGGTTTTGTGTTTTGGAAACATGAGAAGGAGTCAAATGTAAAGTTATATGAATCTGCAATCAGCAACTTTGCTAAGTTGCTCTTGATAAAGTAATTTATTACGAAATGCGTTGAGCGTTCTTTTAGCTATAAGTATTTATTATCTTAATATATATATATATATATATATATATATATATTTTTTTTTTTTTTTTTTTTTTTTTTGCATCATTGTTAAAGTGAAAAGAAAATAAAGTTTTGGTATGGAGATATCACCTTGACCTGCTCTTTTTATTACTTTTTAACTCAAGACCTCCTGCATAAGTTAAGCTCCTGTTTAGGTAGTGTAGGCTTTTGGAGGGGTTTTGGTGTACCCCTTTCAGGCCTCTATAGCCCTATATTGGAGAATCAAGTACCTGGGCAAGATCTTTGGCGTTTATACGGAGGTAACCGTCTTGAGGTTTATACCAGGAGAGCTTGAATACTTAGATGCAGTATTGGAAGCCTCTTAAAGGGATAGTAATACTTGATAATTACTAACCCCTGTATTGAAGTCATATTAAAAAGAAATGTATTGCCCCCAGTGTCATCTCTCAAACCTTTATGGTTTGAGAGATAATCGCTCCTAAAGTTCCCCTCTCCCTCCCCCTTCCCCAAAGTCAGCATTCTAGCTAACTGCAGGGATGTCAGTTGTACGACCGTCAGACTGCTCTGCAGCACAACCAAGATCGCGTTAATAAAAAATAAATCTTTCACTGAAATGGTCTTCTACGTGTGCTTGGTCTGCAGAGCCGCCTGATGATCGTAAGACCGGAAAGGGGTGGGGGGACTTTAGGAGCAATTATCTCTTAAACCATAAAAGTTTGAGAGATGACACTGGGGGTAATACATTTCTTTTTAATATGACTTTAATATAGGGATTAGTAATTATTAAGAATTACTATCCCTTTAAAAGTGTGAGTAATATTCTTATAGAGCACGTGGTGAAGGTGATGGTATCCTTGAACAAATACTATGCTTAGAGGATCTGGCGCTGTTGTTTCTTTTCTTCTTTTCTTGTTTAACCAGTGAAGCCTGTTCTGTTTTACCCTCCACAGTACAAATTTGGGCTTTATTTCTGGAGGTGATTGTTGGCTGGTGATCGCCATCCCAACCACTGCAAAAGCTAAATTCACTTGCCTTGCCAGTCTACTAGCAAGTGGGGGACATCTGTCCCTGACTCCTGCCTGATCCAGAGTATCCAGGGCAAGATCCCATGGAGGGTCAAAGCTGACTGGGCAAGCCTATATACTGTGAACTCCACACCACTCTTTAAGGTTAGGGGATAGTGAGGTCTCAAACTGAGCAGAGGAAGGGATGTGGTAATGGCAGATACAATGGATACATTTTAGAGAAGGTTGGATACATTTCTAGCAGAAGGGAACATGTAGGGTTATACTATATATTTGGTTAAACAAAATGTTCTGGTAACTAGAGTAACACCATTTTGAAGTCAGGAAAGTTTATGTAATTGTCATTTTCTGGGTTATACTATGACAAAGGTTGAAACTGATGGATCTGTGGCTTTTTTTCAACCTACTATGTAACAATGTAACAAATGATCATACACAGTCAGAATGCTTCTAAAGTGACTGTCCCTTTAAGCAGGTGGCCCAGATCTCATCTTTAAATGGGGATAGATATGAAAAATGTATTTGACATGCTGAATTGATTTCACAGTTTGATTGTACAGCCCTGAAAGTTGCATATTAAACACGGGTCTCCTTTTAGGGCAAGGACTGGTCAGCTTACCTTTAGGGAATAATATTTATTATTGAATATGTAAAAGTGGAACAATTCTTGAGAGAAACAACTGCACAGAATATAAATATTACATTAAAAAACTTTAAATAGCCTAAATTAGCAACAAAATATATTCAAATTATTCAAATTTCAATACATTTCTGTTATGTATACTTTCTAAATGTTTCACATATATCCTGTTAACCCTTTGAGTGCCAAGTGGGTACATTGTACGAGTTTGGACAGCTGTACCCGCTGTGCCAAGCTCGTACAATGTACCCACTAAAATGCGGTCACTGCATGAGCCGGTATAACCGGCATGCAGTGGCCGCATTTTAAAAAAAAAAAATGTGGGCAATCGTGGGGGGACATGAGGATCACTCCTCATGTCCCCCCTGTTATTGATCTCCCAGCCGATCGCGCTGGGAGATCAATAAAAGAAGAGGAGAAGCGCAGCTGAGGTGCAGCTTCTCCTCTTCCTTGTCTCCTACCCGAACTTCCGGGTAGGAGTGGGCGGGACCGGGGGAAGCCTCCCAGCGTCATCAGTGACATGTCACTGATGACGTTGGGGAAGTTTCCCCGGTCCCATTCACTCCTACCGGTGGTAGGAGTGAAAGGCAGGAGAGCTTCTGCTCTCCTGCAGTCGCCAAATTGGTTTCCCAGCCTATCGGCTGGGAGATCAATTACTTAGGGGACACCAGGAGGGGTCCTGATGTCCCCCACGAGGTCTGAATAGCTAAAAAAAAAAATTAATAAAAAAAAAAAAACAATAGTAACCCTGTGAGTGCCGCAGTGGTCCCCAGCACATTGCTTTGCAATGTGCTGGAGACCCTTGTAGCACTCACAGGGTCTTTTCTTTGGGTTTTTTTTTTTATTTTTTCAAAGACCTCATTGGGGGGATCAGGGGGGATCCTGATGCCCCTCAATGAGGTCTATTATTAAAAAATAAATAAATAAATTTTTTTAACCCTGTGTGTGCCACAGGGGGGGGTCAAATGCACCCCCCCCCCCTCCTGTGGCACACACAGGGCTTCTATCATTACTTTGTTACTAGAGATTGTTGGGGGGCCATCAGGATTTGTCCTGATGGCCCCCCAACAAGCTCTGATTACAAAGTAATAATAAAAAAAAAAATTAACCCTCTGAGTGCCAGAAGGGTCCAATGCATTGCTTTGCAATGCGCTGGAAACCCCTTTGGCACTCACAGGGACATTTATTTTGATTCCTTTTTTTTTTTTTTTTTTTTTAAGACCTCGTTGGGGGGAATCAGAGGGGTCCTGATACCCACCAATGAGGTCCATAATAAAAAAAAAAGTAAAGAAAAAAAAATTAACCCTGTGTGTGCCACAAGGGGGGCCAATGCAGCCCACCTTCTGTGGCGCACACACAGGGCATTTATCATTACTTCGTTATCAGAGATTGTTGGGGGGCCTTCATGATTGGTCCTGATGGCCCCCCAACAAGCTCTGATTACCAAGTAATGATTAAAAAAAAAATTAACCCTCTGAGTGCCAGAAGGGTCCAATGCATTGCTTTGCAATGCGCTGGAGAGCCCTTTGGCACTCACAGGGACATTTATTTTGATTCCTTTTTTTTTTTTTTTTAAGACCTCATTGGGGGGAATCAAAGGGGTCCTGATACCCACCAATGAGGTCCATAATAAAAAAAGTAAAGAAAAAAAATTAACCCTGTGTGTGCCTCAAGGGGGGCCAATGCAGCCCCCCTTCTGCGGCGCACACACAGGGCATTTCTCATTACTTCGTTATCAGAGATTGTTGGGGGGCCATCATGATTGGTCCTGATGGCCCCCCAACAAGCTCTGATTACCAAGTAATGATTAAAAAAAAATTAACCCTCTGAGTGCCACAAGGATCCAATGCATTGCTTTGCAATGCGCTGGAGACCCCTGTGGCACTCTCCGGGTCCCCTGTTTGTGGACATATATATATATTTTTTTACTAAGACCTCATTGGGGAGGGATCAGGGGGTCCTTATGCCCCTCAATGAGGTATATAATAAAAAAAAAAAAAAATAAAACACAAATTAACCCTGTGTGTGCCACTAGGAGGGGAGTTCAATGCCGACCCCCTTCCTGTGGCACACACAGGACTTTTTATCAACACTGGTAGTCACAGATCTCCCATACACACTATCAAACACTGCCCCACCATCCTTGCTCCTCTGCTCATACCCACACACACTGCCTAATCCCTCACCCTCCCACATACTTTGTTACACTTGTAGTCACAGGTCCGCACGTACACCGGCTGACGCCCTAGCTTCTTTCATCTGTTAGCCATAAAATCACACATACACTGTTTGCTTTACCATTTCTGTTTCACTGGTAGCTACGCTCCTGTAGCGTAAATTGGTATGTCAACCCACAGCAGTGGGGTACCATTTTTCTTAGGCTGGCAAGAAGTCCTCCTAGGAAATCCCACGCCATTGAACCATTTTAGTATCTTTGAAGTGACTGATGTGTAAAACAAAATTTTATTTTTTCCTGTAGCACCACATTCTGGAAATAGTTGTGCCAACTAACTTAGGGGTAAAAAGGCAAGTGACCCCTCATTAGATGCGGCAGGTTGTCTTCTTTCCAAAATGGTATGGTTTATCTACCTTTTCTTCAATTCTGAAGGTGTTATAGTCATTTTCGTACAGGCAAGTCAGGTTTGAGAAAATGTTAGAAACATCAGAGGTTGTAGTAGGTGTAGTTTTCTACTTCTAGCACCCCCTAAGGTAGTTCAACTCATACCAATGGGGTGTCATTTGACTCCTAAGAGCACTAGCAAACAAATGCAGTTGAAAATTCCATGGTTTTCACAGCGCTCCATACATTTGAAGGGGCAGAAATGTAAAAAAATGCAATTTTTTTCCTATATCGCCTCCTTCTGGAAACATTTATGCACACCAGTATTGGGGTAAGAAGGCAAGTGACCCCTCATTAGATGCGGCAGGTTGTTTTCTTTCCAAAATGGTATGGTTTATCTACCTTTTCTTCAATTCTGAATGTGTTATAGCCATTTTTGTACAGGCAAGTCACATTTGAGAAAATGTTAGAAACATCAGAGGTTGTAGTAGGTGTAGTTTTCTACTTCTAGCACCCCCTAAGGTAGGTCAACTCATATCAATGGGGTGTCGTTTGACTCCTAAGAGCACTAGCTAATGAATGCAGTTGAAAATTCCATGGTTTTTACAAAGTTCCATACATTTGAAGGGGCAGAAATGTAAGAAAATGCCTTTTTTTTTCACTAGCGCCACCTCCTGGAAGCATTTGTGCATACCAGCCTTTGGGTAAGAAGGCACGTGACCCCTCATTAGATGCGGAAGGATGTTTTCTTTCCAAAATGGCATTGTTTCTCTACCTTTTCTGCATATCTATTATGGTTATAACCATTTTAGTGCAAGCAGATAATTTCAAAAACAAAAGTGTCAGGTTTACGTACGTGTTCCTAGCACCCACATATTCTATGTTAACCCACACAAATAGGCTACCATTTTTCTCATGTTGGTAGCAGGTACTGAATACAGCAGGAAATGTTATGGTTTTCAAAGATTTTAGTATCTTTGAAGTGGTGGAAATGTAAAAAAACATGTATTTATTCCCATAGCGCCACCTTTTGGAAATATTTGTGCACTTCAGCCCAGGGGGTAGAAAGGCAAGTGACCCCTCAATTGATGCGGGAGAATGTCTACTTTCCAAAATGGTATACCTTTTATACCTTTCCTTCATGTCTCTAACAGTTATGGACATTTTAGTACAAGCCGCCATTTTCGAAGAAGCAAACAGGTAGGTGTACTGATGTGCTTCTGGCACCCCTAAGGTAGGTCGACTCATTCCAGTGGGGTGTCATTTTTCTCCTAAGAGCACTAGCTAATGAATACAGTTGGAAATGCCATGGTTTGCACAAATTTCAGTACATTTGAAGGGGCAGAAATGTAAGAAAATGCCTTTTTTTTTCATTAGCGCCACCTTCTAGAGGCATTTGTGCTCTCCAGGCTTGGGGTAACAAAGCAAGTCACCCATCAATAGATGCGGCAGGGTGTCTTCTTTTCAAAATGGTATGGTTTGTGTACCCTTTCTTCACTTCTGTAGTTGTTATAACCATTTGGGTACAGACAAGTAATGTTTGAGAAAATGTTAGAAAAATTTTAGGTTGTAGTAGGTGTCATTTTGCACTTCTAACGCCCCCTGAGGTAGTTAAACTCATACCAATGGGGTGTCATTTTTCTCCTAAGAGCACTAGCTAATGAATACAGTTGGAAATACCATGGTTTGCACATATTTCAGTACATTTGAAGGGGCAGAAATGTAAGAAAATGCCTTTTTTTTTCATTAGTGCCACCTTCTGGAGGCATTTGTGCACTCCAGGCTTGGGGTAACAAGGCAAGTCACTCATCATTAGATGCGGCAGGGTGTCTTCTTTTCAAAATGGTATGGTTTGTGTACCCTTTCTTCACTTCTGTAGTTGTTATAACCATTTGTGTACAGACAAGTAATGTTTGAGAAAATGTTAGAAAAATTTGAGGTTGTAGTAGGTGTCATTTTGCACTTCTAACGCCCCCTGAGGTAGTTAAACTCATACCAATGGGGTGTCATTTTTCTCCTAAGAGCACTAGCTAATGAATACAGTTGGAAATACCATGGTTTGCACATATTTCAGTACATTTGAAGGGGCAGAAATGTAAGAAAATGCCTTTTTTTTTCATTAGTGCCACCTTCTGGAGGCATTTGTGCACTCCAGGCTTGGGGTAACAAGGCAAGTCACCCATCATTAGATGCGGCAGGGTGTCTTCTTTTCAAAATGGTATGGTTTGTGTACCCTTTCTTCACTTCTGTAGTTGTTATAACCATTTGTGTACTGACAAGTAATGTTTGAGAAAATGTTAGAAAAATTTGAGGTTGTAGTAGGTGTCATTTTGCACTTCTAACGCCCCCTGAGGTAGTTAAACTCATACCAATGGGGTGTCATTTTTCTCCTAAGAGCACTAGCTAATGAATACAGTTGGAAATACCATGGTTTGCACATATTTCAGTACATTTGAAGGGGCAGAAATGAAAGAAAATGCCTTTTTTTTTCATTAGTGCCACCTTCTGGAGGCATTTGTGCACTCCAGGCTTGGGGTAACAAGGCAAGTCACCCATCATTAGATGCGGCAGGGTGTCTTCTTTTCAAAATGGTATGGTTTGTGTACCCTTTCTTCACTTCTGTAGTTGTTATAACCATTTGTGTACAGACAAGTAATGTTTGAGAAAATGTTAGAAAAATTTGAGGTTGTAGTAGGTGTCATTTTGCACTTCTAACGCCCCCTGAGGTAGTTAAACTCATACCAATGGGGTGTCATTTTTCTCCTAAGAGCACTAGCTAATGAATACAGTTGGAAATACCATGGTTTGCACATATTTCAGTACATTTGAAGGGGCAGAAATGTAAGAAAATGCCTTTTTTTTTTCATTAGTGCCACCTTCTGGAGGCATTTGTGCACTCCAGGCTTGGGGTAACAAGGCAAGTCACCCATCATTAGATGCGGCAGGGTGTCTTCTTTTCAAAATGGTATGGTTTGTGTACCCTTTCTTCACTTCTGTAGTTGTTATAACCATTTGTGTACTGACAAGTAATGTTTGAGAAAATGTTAGAAAAATTTGAGGTTGTAGTAGGTGTCATTTTGCACTTCTAACGCCCCCTGAGGTAGTTAAACTCATACCAATGGGGTGTCATTTTTCTCCTAAGAGCACTAGCTAATGAATACAGTTGGAAATGCCATGGTTTTCACAAATTTCAGTACATTTGAAGGGGCAGAAATGTAAGAAAATGCCTTTTTTTTCATTAGCGCCATCTTCTGGAGGCATTTGTGCACACCAGGCTTGGGGTAAGAAGGCAAGTTACCCCTCATTAGATGCGGCAGGTTGTCTACTTTTCCGAAATATATAGTTTTATATAGTTATTCCACTGTTTTAGGGTAGTTTTACCACAAAAACCCTAGAATGCGCATATTAGTTTATAAAGTTGAAAATGTCATTTTGCGCTGCTGGTGATTAGGGCTCTACGCTAGCCATGGACGTAGGTAAAACTATACAAATTTGGTATTTTTTTACTCAGGGGACTCGAGGCTTTTTCAAATAATTGAAACTTTTTCAATCAAGGTAAATATTTTTGATACATAGTATGTGATTTTAGCAAAATGAGTAAATTTTCACTTTTTTTTGTCATTATGACATCATAGCTTTTTGCACGATGTAAAATTCTCTTCATGTAAGGTATCACAAGAAAGCTCAATTCGTTCTGAAAAAAACAATATATAGTTTTCCATATGTAACTAAAAATCCCCAGAGGAAATCAAGCCTAAACGGAAGGATAGCAAAAATGTTGAAAAAGTGTCTGGCCTGCAGGGTTCAGAAAATGGCCCGAGCCTCTGGCACTGAAGGGGTTAATCCAATTTTTTGTAACTTGTTATGTGAGTTATTTTTTCCACTGGAGAGATTCACCTTTAACACATTTTATTCACCCTGGCAATTCTTACATGTCATAGCAAGTCTTCCTTCCTCCACACTGACCCCATATACATTCTAGTCCTATATAAGAATTCGCTAAATCGTGTGTAATGCCGCGACATGCGCAGTAGAGACTGCCCGCGCCGTGGCTGATACAGAGCCAGCTCTGTATCAGTGGTGGCGCGAGCAACCTCTACTGCGCATGACTGGCCCACAACCGGGTGGCAGTGGCACTGTGGCCCATGTAACGGGCTGTTCAACTAGTATCCATGTAAAAGAATTATATGAGTTTACCCTCATACATAATACAGTGCATTTTGTTTGTGTATGTGTGTATTAATCAGTGGCTATTACAAGGGTGATTCCACTGATGCAAGATTGTTTTGAAAAGTTATTGCATCTCAACCTTGCATTACTGAGTGCAGAACCTGTTTGGCCTGGAAATCGACAATGGTGTTTTTGCTACAGTAGCCTATGATGGTTTATTGTCACTAACTTCCCACAGACTACTGTATCTATCTATTCATCTATCTCTGTATCTATCTATTATCTATCTATCCTCTATCTAGCTATCTATCGATCATCTGTCTGTCTGTCTATCTAGGTGTCTGTCTGTCTAGCTCTATCTCTAGCTAATCTACCTATCTATTTATCTACCTATTTATCTACCTATCTATCTATTTATCTATCTATCTACCTATCTATCTATTTATCTATCTATCTATCTATCTATCTGTCTATCTCTAGCTTATCTATCTATCTATCTATCTATCTATCTATCTATCTATCTATCTATCTATCTATCTACCATAATAAAACAGTACTATCCTATATTATAACTTTGCCTGATATATAAAGGACACCTAACTAGTTAATTCTTTCATTTAGAGTTAGTTATTCCTATAGGCACAGTTCTCACTTAAAATATAGTATAATCCTTAATATTTATCAAGCTCAGCACTTGCCTCTCATTATCAAAGCGAATGAAATTTAAGAACATTATTATTAGCACATTTATTAAGAGTAAAATTACTGTCCCTACATTAAAGCCGCATTTGATGATGAAGTGTTATATCTCCAAGACTGTAGCTGAGCTAGTAATTATTACATTTTCTCTTAACAGATTTATCAGATTTATCAGTAGGTCGCCACTGCCTGATATGCTCCCGCTAACAGATCCTATTAATAATGCATGCCTGATTTGTGAAGGTCTAAAAACATGAAAGGGTGTCAGAAAAAAGGTCTTTTATCCTTCACTGAAGTCAGATATGCAAAGGACAGTTTAAAGGGATAGTAATACCTAAAATGTAAAAAAAAATATGTTGTAGGGTTTATCCCCCTGAGTAAAACAAGAGTACTCCCACTGCTGAAAGATGTTTCATTCAAAAGTTATTAATTTTCAAAGTTGAATTTTTTAGGTGCAATATCACAGTGGCCTGAAATTTTACAGTGGCGCTGTTGCTACACCATCCTATGGAGATTTATGGTCCTGAGACCAAAGCTGTCCATAGGATCGTGTAGCAACAGCGCCACTGTAAAATTTCAGGCCACTGTGATATTGCACCTAAAAAATTCAACTTTGAAAATTAATAACTTTTGAATGAAACATCTTTCAGCAGTGGGAGTACTCTTGTTTTACTCAGGGGGATAAACCCTACAACATATTTTTTTTTACATTTTAGGTATTACTATCCCTTTAAAGGGAAAGATTGCACACTTATGGTACCTGGACATAAAGGGTAACAATTACTTCACAGACCCCACTCCTAAAGTCTGATCAACTAGTGCACTGGCAGATCAGCGGTATACTGTACAGGTATCTGAAAATTGAACCCTGGTGCTAGCCCGCTGATCCTGTGATTGACTGATCTGTGAGACCTCAAGTTGCTTGCTAACAGAGGGGTGCATTTTTCTGACACCTCCTAACAGTTGTCAGAATCATTTTAGATTACACAGCACAGCCCCCAGCATTTAATCCTTTGAGTGCCAGAAGGGTATGCAATGCGTTGCAATGCTTTGCGTACCACTCTGACACACCAAGGGTTAAGAAGTCTGCTCCCAGAGAAGCACACAATGCATTCAAAACAAGCACCATTTGGTTACTCCAAACCCAAAAATTGGGTTTTGCACCTAGTCACTCTTCCCCCAGTTTGTACATATCCTGCACCTGGGCACAATGGAACAGCACACCCACATTTTACACCCTTCTGTGCCAGTGTTCTCTCTAAGGCTAGCGCAAGACAGCAACTCAGCACTGAAACAGTTTAACAAGTACGTAATACTGGGCAGTGCTGCATGGTTCAACTGTTATACCAATGCAGCCCTGTATAAACAGATTCTTCCAGTGCTGGAAACCTCATTTGTACTCAACGCAGAGGGAACACTGCTCTTCTCATGTTTCAAAAAGTGACCATTTTGCAGAAAAATTGAATGTACATATGTGTGTCTGCGTATTTCCGAAGGACAATCTGCATGCATGTGTGTGTGCATATGTTGTGTGATTGTCATTGTGTTTTCACACTTATTTTATACTATATTCTGTGTCTGTGATTATATATTAAGCTTAGAATTTTTTTTCCACAAAATTTTTTTTAAAATACTTTAAATAACAGTAATGTATGAACTAGTAATACATGTATTTAAAACATTAGCCTACCTCCCAAGTGTCCCTCTTTGAAACCCAAACCACTCTTTCCCACCCTGTTGTCCCTCTTTGTAGGAGATCAGACTGTGTGGAGATCAGGCATTGCTCCAAAGCAATAAAACTCATATTAATGTATGTTTAAACTTCAGTATATGTGTTTATAATTTGTCCTATGCAAATAAAATACTTTGGTCTTGGTCTAGATAATTTATTAATTTATGGCTAATTGAAATGTTGGAATTTCAATATAGTTCTATTACATATACTTTCTAAAGTCAAAATGCTTCCTATATATTTTTTTTCCAAAATTGTTATATGTGTTATTATTTATACTAGAGAGGTGCTCAGATACAAAATATTTATTTGTCCTGGAAATTGTTGCATGTCAAGGCAATTCTTCGTTCCTTCATGTTAATCCAATATCAGTTCTAGTAAATAAGAACTATATGAGTTTATGTGCATACCTATTAGTGTGCATTTGATCGTGTGTGTGTGTGAGAGAGAGAGTGTGTATGTGTCTGTTTGTGACTGTGTGAGCCTTTGTGTGTATGTATGTCTGTGTTTGTGTGTGTTTAGATGTAAGTGTGTATTTGTGTCTGTGTGTGTGTATGTGTATGTTTGGGTGTATGTGTGTGTGCATGTTTGGGTATATTTGTGTGTGAGTCTGTGTATATGCGTGTATGTTTGGGTATATTTATGTGTGTATGTGTGAGTTTGTGTGTGAGTATTTGTGTGTGTTTATGTGTGTGTTTATGTGTGTGTGTATATGTATGTTTGGGTATATGAGTTTGTGTATGTATGAATCTGTGTATGTGTGTGGGTCTGTATATGTGTGTATGTGTGTATGTGTGTGTGTCAGTGATATATGAAGTGACTAGTAAAATAGATATAATATTTAAGATAATTAAAGGATCACTAAACTTTTTTATGAAGATGTTATAGGGCTTACCCTGCTCTGTGAAACATTATTCTCTCCTATTGTACAGCTCTGCGGAATTAGTAGGCGCTATATATAAGAATAATAATAAAAATAGGGTATTCAAAATTTATTGCATCGCAAACCTATTTTTTTTTCTTATTCAAATTATTAGCAACAGCGCCAGCTGCTGTCCAAAAGGCACTTTTTTTCTGAAAAGCAATCTACTGAATCAGTGACTGCAGCTTTCTATATTAACCCCTTAAAGGGATAGTAATACTTCGTTTTATCTTTTTATTTTATTTTGTAGGCGTTAAAAAAACATGAAAAATGATATAAGTCTTATCTCTCAAACCTTTATTGTTTAAGAGATATTCACAAGCAAAGTATCCCCCCCCTTTTCAGCCATATCAGAAGGGAGGTGTCCAGGTAGATTGCAGAGAGGGACAATCTTCAGTTAAGATAAGGGAAAAAGCTGAAAAACTTGTCAAGGGGGGCAGGGCTTTCATTGTTCTCATACAAAGAAGATTGTCCCCTTCTGTTATCTGTCTGGTCTATGGACTGGATTCCATATCTGAGAAGAGATGACTTACACTAGGAAAAAGGGGCGGGAGGGGAAACTTTGCTTGTGAATATCTCTTAAACCATAAAGGTTTGAGAGATAAGACTTATATCGTTCTTCATGTTTTTTTAATGCCTACAAAATAAAATAAAGTTAAAACGAAGTATTACTATCCCTATAAAGTGTTAGTAATGTCCAAAAAAAAGTTTTTTGCATATAGAAGAGCTTAAAAAGTGGTGTTCAAGCACACGTTTTAGACCATTCCAATGAAGGGATTCCGTGTAAGTAACGAGATCTCGGCACTTCTGAAGCGCCTCCGTATCGACCGACACGGATCTCCCGCTGACAGCTTTACAGGTGTCAGTAGGAAACAGCGAACTTTAAACTCCTGTATCTCTTAAACCATAGCGGTTTGAGAGATACGGTTTTTTGCATTTAGCTCAGCTTTTTAAGCTCTTCTATATGCAAAAAACATTTTCTGGACATTACTAACACTTTAAGGACCAGTGTCAGGACCATCACCCGTGTCTTTGCCTAAAGGACCGGTGACAGTCCTGGTACATCACGTATTTTTAACTCAGAGTTATCCCACAGAAGTGCTGTGAGTAGTAGGCGGGTCTGAAAATGACCATATCCAAGGCCAGAGCAGTCACTATCAGACCTCCATTTGGCGTGCTGGTACACATGATTAGTGACGTGCCAGCTATCTAAAGTCCTCTACCTGGACCTTAATTGGACCGTTGGTCCTTAAGGGGTTAAGTGATAGCACCACCTGGTGACCTAAACAGAAATTTGCTGTTTAATTGCACTGCGTATCTCTCTGGCACTCAAAGGGTTAAAATTAGCCTTTTAACACCTCCTTGAATGTATTGTTTCACAACATGTTGGAGGTGTCTCTAGCAGTCAATGGGTTATATCTCAATTTAACGCAAAGGGAAGTTGCCCCTTAGTGCCATTCGTTTACCCCAGTATTGCTCCATTTTTACTTTATAGAATAACATCCAGTAACTTGTATATAAAACGACATACATTCAATGTCTTTATTAACAACAAAGATCCTGATGGCTTATTGTATAGGAAGACCTTAACCCTCTCAGTTCCAGAGAGTTACCCAACATATTGCAGAGCAATGCATTGGATACCTCTCTGGCACTCAAAGGGTTAACCCTTTGAGTGCCAGCTGGGTATGCAACTCATTGCTTTGCAATGTGCTGCGTAAGCCTGTGGCACTCAAAGGGTTAAAAGCAGTAGTAAACCTTTATTATGAAAACCCATATACACAAGGGTACTCCCACTTTTGGGAAATGTTTTATTTTAAAACTGTAACTGTTCAACCACTTGAGAACCATAGGCGGGCTCAATGCATTGTGAAGCAATTTGTTGTACATCTCTCTGGCCCTCAAAGGGTTTATATTTTTGCATTAACAATGCCCTCTGGTGTCCAGAGAGCTCATCTACAGCTCTCATAGCATCCAGACAGCTTCACTAAGTGGTGATAAAGCGGTAATAAAGTGGAAATTGTGGAGATGAAGGGGACATTGTGGAAGGGGCATTGTGGAGATGAAGGGGGCATTGTGGAGATGAAGGGGGGCATTGTGGAAGGGGCACTGTGGAGATGAAGGGGGCATTGTGGAAGGGGCATTGTGGAGATGAAGGGGGCATTGTGGAGATGAGATGAAGGGGGCATTGTGGAGATGGAAGGGCCATTGTGGAGATGAGATGAAGGGGGCATTGTGGAAGGGGCATTGTGGAGATGAAGGGGGCAATGTGGAGATGAAGGGGGCATTGTGGAAGGGGCAATGTGGATGAGGGGGCCAATGTGGGCAGGGGGGGCCCATGGCAATTCTTGCACCAGGGCCCGGTGGCTTCTAGTTACGCCTCTGGATCACCTCTTGATCACCACTTAGTGAATCTCTCCCTATGAGAGATATGAGCCTCAAGCTACTGTTCTCCATACAATGTGATAGTAACAGTTCAACAACTTTTGAATAAAACACTACCAGCAGTGGATGCACCCTTGTTTTACTCAACAGGAAAAGCTTTATATAATAAAGGTTTATTACTACTTTACATTGCATTTAAGCACCTGTTTCCTGTGCCATTTCTAACACAACCCAGCAAAGTGGCTATGAGCTGTGATTTGTGACAGGCTGCTATACAAATCCATTTCCACTTTGTGGAATCCTATGAGGTTCACAGAAAGGGTATTTTTGTTTTATCTGGTACAAGCATTTTCCCTTTTCAATGACATATAATTATAGTAGTGGATTATGCAGGATGAAAGATAAACTTGGATTATACAGTACAATATTCATCAGGCACCACTGTGTAGAAAATACTTTTTATCTTTACATATAAAGGTTGATGCACTTTACTGAGCTGAGCCGACATCACCTTTATCTGAGGACACACAGGAAATACATATATTTCAGGGCTTCACTGAAATCAATGTAGCTCTGCATTATGCATGTTAACCTGGTTAACCCCTTGGTGACAATGGCTTGTTTCGCCCTTTGGGTGCCAGAGGGGTATGGAAAGCAATGTATTCCGTACCCCTCTGGCACTCAAAGGGTTAACACTAGAGTATAAGGGCAATTTTGGCCTTTGTAGTATGCCTTTGAACAACCATATTTTCCCTCTAATTACTTCAGTGCACCCACACAAACTGTATACTGTTTTTAAGGATACTTAGGACTTTCTTTTGATGTCATTTTTATATATATAACCCATAAATTAGTTTGATAATATTATGAAAAGTGGAAAAAATTGAAAAGCAAACACAACATTTTTATAGGTTTTCCTGATGGTATCTGTACTTTTTTTTATTAAAAAAAGTATGAGTGTTCATTAATACCTTCCAAGTATTCCTTTTTAGGGGATATTATACTGTCACTTTGAGACACAAATCCCTCTGTCCCTCTTTCCCTCCCTCGTGTCCCTGTGTTTAGGAGATCTGACCGTGTGGTGTGTATATAAGTGTATCACCCTGGTGTCCCTGTGTTTAGGAGATCAGACTGTGTGGTGTGTATATAAGTGTATCACCCTGGTGTCCCTGTGTTTAGGAGATCAGACTGTGTGGTGTGTATATAAGTGTATCACCCTGGTGTCCCTGTGTTTAGGAGATCAGACTGTGTGGTATGTGTATATAAGTGTATCACCCTGGTGTCCCTGTGTTTAGGAGATCAGACTGTGTGGTGTGTATATAAGTGTATCACCCTGGTGTCCCTGTGTTTAGGAGATCAGACTGCGTGGTGTGTATATAAGTGTATCACCCTGGTGTCCCTGTGTTTAGGAGATCAGACTGTGTGGTATGTGTATATAAGTGTATCACCCTGGTGTCCCTGTGTTTAGGAGATCAGACTGTGTGGTGTGTATATAAGTGTATCACCCTGGTGTCCCTGTGTTTAGGAGATCAGACTGTGTAGTGTGTATATAAGTGTATCACCCTGGTGTCCCTGTGTTTAGGAGATCAGACTGTGTGGTGTGTATATAAGTATATCACCCTGGTGTCCCTGTGTTTAGGGGATCAGACTGTGTGGTGTGTATATAAGTATATCACCCTGGTGTCCCTGTGTTTAGGGGATCAGACTGTGTGGTGTGTATAGAAGTGTATCACCCTGGTGTCCCTGTGTTTAGGAGATCAGACTATGAGGTGTGTATATAAGTGTATCACCCTGGTGTCCCTGTGTTTAGGAGATCACACTGTTTGGTGTGTATATAAGTGTATCACCCTGGTGTTCCTGTGTTAAAGGGATAGTAATGTTTCATAATAAAAGCAGCTCTAATTAATTGTCATAGTATTGGGGCCTTGGAGAGTGTTATTTCAATTCTTTCAGAGTTGTAGTTCAAGAGTAATTGAATGATAAATATCCCCCTCCTGCCCCTTCTACTGATGTAACACTGCTCAGCTTAGAGCAGCAGGGAGTGTCCAGGTAGATTGCAGAGAAGGACAATCTTCAATTAAGATAAGGGAAAAAGCTGAAAAACCTGTCAAGGGGGGCAGGGCTTTCATTGTTCTCACAGTAAGAACATTGACCCTTGATGTGAGCTGTCTGGTCTATGGACTGGATTCCACATCTGTGGAGTGGGGGCTTACACTAGGTAAAAGGGGTCGGGAGGGGGAAACTGTAGCATTCAATTACTCTTGAACTACAACTCTGACAGTAATGAAATAACACTCTCTATGGCTCAAATACTATGAGGAGTAATTGGGGCTGCTGTTTTTGTGAAACATTACTGTCACTTTAAAGGGACAGTAATACTTCGTTTTAACTTTATTTTATTTTGTAGGCATTAAAAAAACATTAGGAGTGATATAAGTCTTATCTATCAAACCTTTATGGTTTAAGAGATATTCACAAGCAAAGTTTCCCCTCCCGCCCCTTTTTTCCTAGTGTAAGCCATCTCTTCTCAGATGTGGAATCTAGTTGTAAGACCAGACAGGTAACAGCAGGGGACATTCTTCTTACAATGAAAACAATGAAAGCCCTGCCCCTCTTGACAAGTTTTTCAGGTTTTTCCCTTATCATAATTGAAGATTGTCCCTCTCTGCAGTCTACCTGGGCACCTCCCTTCTGCTCTGGCTGAGCAGTGTTACATCAGTAAAAGGGGCAGAAGGGGGATACTTTGTCATTGAATTACTCTTGAACTACAACTCTGATAGAATTGAAATAACACTCTCCAAAGTCCAAATACTATGATGATTAATTAGAGCTGCTTTTATTATGAAACATTACTATCCCTTTAAGGAGATCAGACTGTGTGGTGTGTGTATATAAGTTTATCACATTGCTCCACAGTAATAAAACTCACATTAATGTTTGTGTTAACACTTTAAGGACAGTGTGGTCTGGGGTACTCTGTAGGACCAGGGTGCATTTTATTATGCGGAAGTAATCTGTGATCACCGTGCTGCGATCACAAACTTCCATGATGTGCCAGGACTGTCACCGGTCCTTAAGGCCCAAACAGTTGTGACAGTCCTCACATGTCATTGGAAGTTAAGGTGTTCTACTTCAGTATGTGTTTATATATTAGTCTGTGTAAATAAAATACTTTGTTCTTGCTCTCAATCATTTATTCGGCTACATAAAGAGGTGCTTATAGGTCATAAAGTAATCTACACATGCTGTATCCACCTGTTCTGTCCCCAGCAACACCAATTAAAACAAAAGTGTTCCCTCTTTGGCTATTTTAATTGTTCGGAACTTTGTTCTCTGTCGCTCCCTCTCTGCTTCATGATCACATTGAAGAGAAGAGAGGCAGAGAACAGTGCCAAATGCAACATTTAGGAACACTGTCATTGTAATTTGGCTGCATTTGCACACATGACCCCCCCCCCTTTAGGGTAATATATAGATCATTGACCATAAGCTTGAGGTGGGGTGTTACTGTCAGTGTCTGATGTAGCAGTTGGTCTCCTCTGCTATGGGAAAAACACTAGAATGCAACTCCTCAGTCTTTAGTGTTTTTAAAAGATTTAGTACTACTGGTTTGGAACATTTTATATCATTTTTACAAATAGCTTTGTCGGGAGGAGAATCATCATCATTTACTGAACAAGCTGCAGCAGCCATGGCCACAATAATTACTGTAGTACAACTTTACTACCACCAAAACATCCATGTTCTTCTCGTTCTACCTTTCTCCTTTCCCCTTCCCCTAGCATATTTGGTGGACATAATGACAGAAGTGTAGATTTGAACTGTAAAGTAAATGACCAAGCTGTTGGTGTGATGTTTTTGTCTCTGAAAATAATGTATGTTGTATGTCTCTGTCTCTAGTATCTGTCACTGTCACCCTCAGTCGTGGCTCAGGTGAAGGATCTCTTTCTTTTCTCTATCACTTTTCAGTCAAAAGCTTTGTATTTATTTTTTATAAACTGTCACTGTATATCTGTCACTGCCTACAAATCACACCCATGCTTCCTGCAACAGCAAGGAACTCTAGCTACCCCTCTTTGCCTATCTGCCACTGCAAACTGCTAGCTAATGTCAACATTTCAGCAGCTTTCTCTCCAAGGACTGCAGTATAGGATGGACCTGTGAGCTTAGAATTATCTGCTTGCAATAAAGGATAAAGTACCCAGCAAGGTGCAACACTACCACACCTCAGTATATGCTTGTCCCTCTTATTCTTTTAGATGTAGGCATGAGCGTGTGTGTGTGTGTGTGTGTGTGCGCGTGCGTGTGTGCGTGTTCAGTGTGTAAAGTTGTACCGGCCTTTTTTGAATGTACAATAGGTCTTGTCACTTATCAGTCAAAATGTATTTATTTATTTACTTACTTATTTTAGCTCTCCTATCTTTCTTCACACCCAGAGAACAAGTGACTACCACCAGTATTCCTATCAAGCAATTGCAGTACCCTCAATTTTGCCTGTCTGCCTACACCATCTATTATAAAAATGTGGCTGCTTTCTCATTCTCTCCCAAGCACACACCCTGGCAATAAGCAGAACATTGACACCACCATTTATATATTAGCATGGAAGAAATACATGGGGGGAAACTCTCCATGTGGGGGATATATGATTATCATTTCTTGCAGTACAATGGAAAAAAATCAGAAATATTGTACTTTTCTCCTGATGAAGTAGCTAAGCTCTGTTTTTTCACGTTTCAATTTTGATGCAAAATGTTTCACCTATCACTACTTAGAAGTGTAGTCAGATCTAAGTTTATATATATGAGGACAATATCTTTGGTCTCACAGAAGTGATTGATTTGATAACTCAGTCCTGACACTTTGTGGACTGTTCCGATTAAGTATTTTTTTTTACATTGTGCTATTTCGGCTCTGCTGAAAAGCTGCCTCAAGTCGGCCAACTCGAATCTCCTGCTGTCAGCTTTATAGTTCGCAGCTGGGAAAGCAGAGGGAGCGGGGGACTTTAGCTTTCTATATCTCTCAAACCATAAAGGTTTGAGAGATGGTACTGGGGTTGTTTAGTTTCATTTTATAATAGCTGCAATATTAGCATTTGTAAAATATAGACATTACTAACACTTTAAGCCTGGCAATAGCCCATGGGCCCTCTCCAGAGAAGGAAGTTTCCAGGTAGGTAAATAGAGATAGATAGAAGATAGATAGAGATGGATAGATAGATAGATAGATAGATAGATAGATAGATAGATAGGTAGATAGACAGACAGTTTACACAGACATACCTAGGAACTCTTGGGATTTGCCCAGGACACAACAGTTTTTAGTGTTAATTACTGGGTCTCTGGGAACAGAGGCTACCCACTTCTCCTCCTTCCCCCCCTGCCCCCCCCCCATTTCTCAGCCCAATCCTGATTAACCCCTGCCCACCTGTTTAAGCCCCACCCACGCTATGACACAAATAAAATGATTAACTTAAGCCTGGTCGCAGACCATGAGGCCTCTCCAGGAGCTCCACAGACAGACAGATAGACAGACAGACAGACAGATTTACATGAGTGTGAAATAATTTGTGAATTAGTGAGAAGTGTTATGTGTGAAACAAAAAATGAACAAACAGCGCAGAAGATTCCTCTGAGTGTAGTATTTAAAATCCTCAGTCCTTCACCAACACCACATAACATATGAAAATATACTCACAATCTTCAGAGGCTCATCTGCCTCCAAGAAATCTCGCCTACACTGGCTCACACCCCAGTATGGCGCTCCTGGAATCAAATCAGCTCCTCCAATAAATTGGAACAAATGTGTAAGTGTTGGTAAGTAATAGGTATGACCCAACACTACAGCCAGTACAACCTAATTATATTGATAAATATAACCAAGCACCCTGCAACAGGGGACTATAAAAGGACGCCAATGATTCCAAATTTATTAAAAATAAATAAAATACAAAAAATAAACGAGTACAATAAAACAAACAATTTTAAAATGTACCCTATTATATCTGATCACTTAAATGATATAAATAACTGGCTTAACGCGTTTCGTGGCACTGGCTTTATAGATGGCAGCAGGGAAAGCAGAGGGAGAGGGGAACTTTAGCTTTCTATATCTCTCAAACCATAAAGGTTTGAGAGGAGGGACTGGGGTTGTTTAGTTTCATTTTATAATAGCTGCCAGTGCCACGAAACGCGTTAAGCCAGTTATTTATATCATTTAAGTGATCACCTATAATAGGGTACATTTTAAAACTGTTTGTTTTATTGTACTCGTTTATTTTTTGTATTCTATTTATTTTTAATAAATTTGGAATCATTGACGTCATTTTTATAGTCCCCTGTTGTGGGGTGCTTGGTTATATTTATCAATATCATTAGGTTGTGCTGGCTTTAGTGTTGGATTTGGTCATACCCATTACTTGCCAACACTTCCACATTTGTTCCAATTTATTGGAGGAGCTGATTTGATTACAGGAGCACCATACTGGGGTGTGAGCCAGTGTAGGCGAGATTTCTTGGAAGCAGATGAGCCTCTGAAGATTGTGAGTATATTTCCATATGTTATGTGGTGTTGGTGAAGGACTGAGGATTTTAAATACTACACTTAGAGGAATCTTCTGCGCCGTTTGTTCATTTTTTGTCTTTTTAGTCGAATGCCTGTGGGAACCCTAACCATTGAAACTGAGCAGCGAGGATTCATCTTGTGGACGTTTTATTACCAGATATCTATTTGAATGATTATTGGTTTGTTCATATATATATATATTGTAATATATCTTGTGTTAATTTTATTTATCCCTTAACCTTTTGG
Source organism: Rhinophrynus dorsalis (assembly GCA_037306005.1). Classification (NCBI taxonomy): domain Eukaryota; kingdom Metazoa; phylum Chordata; class Amphibia; order Anura; family Rhinophrynidae; genus Rhinophrynus; species Rhinophrynus dorsalis. The sequence continues at coordinate 586,659,439 of CM074719.1, read as the reverse complement.
TGAAGCGCAGCAGTATATATATATTTTTACTATGTGTGAAACAAACCTGAAGATAACTTAATTAAACATCAGTTGTATTGTCAAGTAAAATGAATAGGTAAACTGATGAATGTAAATATTTGTTTTAACACTGATACACTCAAGAATTACATCATTAATATGTAGCTGTTGGCAATCTGATTTTAAACAGTAGATGGCAGCATTGTGGTCTGAAATGCAACAGCATACAGTGTTTCTCATAAATAGCAGTGGTAGCTCATATAACAATTATGTGCCAATGAATTGTGATGCTGTATACCAGGGCCATCAATCTACCCATTAACATTTATTTACTGCCAGCACTGAAAAAAAAAAATACTGGCAAACACATTTTTACTGACACCTTTGTAAGAATCCCCATATTACCCTCAGTTTCTCTTATATAATGCAGCGATTTTCAGAGTGAATAAAACTGATGTTCTGTAGAATCAATGTAAATACCCAAGCTGCATAGCATTCCAGAAATGTATAGTAAGTAACACAATACAGTGGTACGTGATGCACAATACATTCATGAATCATTACTTTGTTTTGTTTTTACTTATTGTCAGTAGACTGACAAGTGCAAACCTTCGGAAACAGGAAAATATGGGGGGAGATTCAATAAGCAGTGAAAAAGAGTTGATTTAATGGAAAAGACTCTTCCAGTTTATAACTTCTCCAGTTCCTATGTTATTCTATGGAGCCTATGCACAAAGATCTACAAAGTTGAAGAAATCTTCGTGCAATGGCTCTTTAGAATAACATAGGAACTGAAGAAGTAATATCATTGGAGACGTTATCTCCGCTTTATCTCCTCTTTATCACTGTTTAGCGAATCTCCCCCAATGATGGTAGTGTTAGGTATTATCTAGAGTAATGCAAACAGTTTGGAATGCGCTGCGCACCTCTCTACCACTCAAAGCATTAATATATTCTGCTCATTATCCTGTGCACATAGGAGCAGGTGACTTACGTGGACAACTTATCTGCAACATTGCTTCCCAAAATACAGTAATTTCCAAAGTAAACCAGGTGGGTGATTCACTAAGCAGTGATAATGAAGTGATGAAGTAGAGATGTCTTCTCCAGTTTATCACTTCTCCAGTTCCTGTTTTATTCCATGGAGCCTATGCACTCTGTAGTGACATAATTGATGAGCTTGAAAGTTCAACCTTTGCTGTATCTAGCCTGCATAAAAGGGGGTGTAAATGCAAGGGATGGTACTATTATCCAAAGGCTATATAAATCCTTAGTAAGGCCTCATCTGGAATATGGAATACAGTTTTGGGCACCAGTTCTTTAACCCCTTCACGACCACTGACATGCCAGGACTGTCACGGCGGTCCAGCACTTAAAGGGATAGTAATACTTTGTTTTATCTTCATTTTGTAGGCATTAAAAAAAATACATGAAGAACAATATAAGTCTTATCTCTCAAACATTTATGGTTTGAGAGATATTCACAAGCAAAGTTTCCCCTCCTGCCCCTTTTTCCTAGTGTAAGCCATCTCTTCTCAGGTGTGGAATGAGGTCCATAGACCAGACGGATAACAGAAGGGGACAATCTTCTTCCTATGAGAACAATGAAAGCCCTGCCCCCCTTGACAAGTTTTTCAGGTTTTTCCCTTATCTTAATTGAAGATTGTCCATCTCTGCAGTCTACCTGGGCACCTCCCTTCTGATCTGGCTGAGCAGTGTTACATCAGTAAAAGGGGAGGTAGGGGGATACTTTATCATTGAATTACTCTTGAACTACACTCTGACAGAACTGAAATAACACTCTCCAAAGTCCAAATACTATGATGATTAATTAGAGCTGCTTTTATTATGAAACATTACTATCCCTTTAAGGACCAGTGACAGTCCTGGCACGTCATGGAGTTCAGGGCTCCCAGCTCGGCTGCACATTGCTCCGGAAGCCCTGAACCAGACTTAAAAATAAAAAAAAAGCCCTATGGTCCCCAAGTGCCGGCCGCGCATGTGTATGCCGGTCATTAAGGGGTTAAAAAAGACATTATTGAACTGGAAATAGTGCAGAGACGTGCAACAAAACTGATAAAGGGATTGGAGGATCTGAATTATAAAGAGAGACTAGCCAAACTGGGTTTGTTTACATTAGAGAAGAGACGTCTAAGGGGTGATATGATTACCATTTACATATATACTCAAGGTCAATACAAAGAACTATCCAATTAATTATTTATGCAAAGAGCTGAGCTAAGAATGAGAGGTCATCTATTAAGACTAAAGAAAAGGGCTTTCGACTAAAACAAAGGCATGGATTTTTTACAGTAATGGTGGTAAAGCTATGGAATTCTTTGCCTCGGAATGTTGTACTTGCAGATACTGTAACTGCTTTCAAAAAATTAATGGATACCTATCTAGCACAGAACAATATTGATAACTATGACAGATGGCTTCAATGCAGATAGGATGTTGTTCCAGGGAAATATCTGACTGCCATTTGGAGTCAGGAAGGATTTTTTTTTACCCATTTGGGGCTAAATTGGAAATGGCTTCAGGATTTTTTTTTGCCTTCCTCTGGATCAACAGGGATGTTTTGGCATGGGCTGGACTTGATAGACACATGTCTTTTTTTCAGCCTCTTCAACTACGTTGACCCAGTGGAAAAATGAAAAAACTCTGTTGTAGGAATTTCCAGTTAAAGGAATAGTAGTGTTTAAATTCGTGGATTTTCCTAACAATTGTGAAGGAAAGTCGGAATTTTATTAAAAGACACGGAGACGAATATTATGCTTTATCCTTCTCACTGCTCCCATATAGCAGCAGAGGAACTGTTTATTTAAACAACCAAACACAGAAAATTAACCATGAGGTATCCTCCTCCCATAGCACCCTCCCCATCTCCTATAAAAGGGGAATGTCCTCTGTAACTCCTCCTCTTTCGACCAATAGCGACCTAAACAGAAAGGAACCGGACTCCACTGCCGGGAACATAACGGATCTCCAACCGAAAATGAACAGGTCAGGTCCTCCCCCTGAGAATCCACCGTATTCCATCATACGATGAACGACACAAACGGCATGTAGCGGATCAACCTGGAAAAAAAGAAACAGCATAAAAGGGAGGGAACCCAGGGAGGGATAATATTCGTCTCCGTGTCTTTTAATAAAATTCCGACTTTCCTTCACAATTGTTAGGAAAATCCACGAATTTTATTGCATTCCACGGATACTTCATATTATGCTAGTTTAAAGCTGCATAAACCACCTCACTAGTCACATGAGATACAGGTTTGAAATAAAATTCCCTAAACGTGGACTCCCTAGACCAATCCGCAGCCCGTAAAATATCCTCCAAACGACCCCCTGTTTGAAAAGTCATGGACGCCATTGCACCCCTGGAGGAATGGGCCCCAAAAAGGGTGACATCAATACCTGCCAACTGCATCACCCAACGGACCCAACGAGCCAAAGAAGCCGTAGACACAGGCAAATGGGGCCTGCGGATAGATATCAGTAATTGGGACCAGGTCGAGCAGCGCAAAGCAACCGTCCGCAATTCGTACTCCCGTAAACAACGAACCACGCAGAGCTGAGGTCGGAGCGGAAACGCAGGATACAAAACAGAACGAGAACTAGTTTTTGTGCGCCTAGAAAACACAAACGGACCCCTTCAGGCACAAAAGAACGCCCGTGGAGATCCAAGGCACGGACATCCGATACCCGCCGAAAAGAAACCAAACACAGTAACATCGTCAGCTTAGCGGAAAGCTGTTTCAATGATAGAGATTCATTGGGGGGCCAAGCTTCCAAGAAATCTAAAACGACGTTGACATCCCATAAAGAACGATAACGCGATTGAGGCGGCCTGGAAAGCCGAATGCCCCGTAAAAGACGGCAGACCACTGGGCACCGACCTACCGGCATCCCATCCACCAGAACATGTCCAGCCGATATGGCCGACCGATAAGTGTTGATGGTCTGATAGGCCCTACCCTGGTCAAACAAGGAGGACAGGAAATTGACTACTGCCACTGGAGACGCCGACACGGAATCCAGATCCCGTGCTAAGCACCAACGATGCCAAGCTGCCCAAGCCGACTGGTATATGGCTCTGGTACCAGGTGCCCATGACTCAGCCAGAAGGAACCGAGCTGACTGCGAAAAAGATCCGTCAGAGCCCTGTCCCCCGAGATCAACCACGCCATCAACTGGAGTGAACCGTTGAGAACCAGCTCGTGGGGAAACCCCCACACATCCACCAGAAGATGAGGGAACCACGGCAGAAGACGCGGCATGTCCACCGACAACTCCAACAGCTGGGGAAACCAAGGCTGAGACGGCCAAAACGGGGCGATCAGGACTACCGTCGCCCCCTGCCGCCTGACAGATAGAATCGTCCGAGCTATTAGGGCAAAAGGAGGAAAAGCATAAGTGCGGCCCGGAAGCCAGGACTGTAGGAACGCATCCACAGCCATAGCCTCCGGATCTGGACGCCAACTGAAAAAGCGCGGGAGCCGTCGATTCAGACGAGATGCAAAAAGATCGATCTGAAGAGGACCCCACAACTCCTCCAGAGCGGAAAAAACCTGCCCATGTAACGTCCAATCGCTGCGGTCCGCAAGAAAACGGGAATTCCAATCGGCCACTGCATTGGACAGACCCGGTAAATATTCTGCCTGGACCATCATGTTGCGGTCCAGACAGAAATGCCAAAAGTCGCGAGCGAGCTCCGCCAGGGGCTTGGATCTCGTGCCCCCCAAGCGATTTATATACCTCACCGCGGACACATTGTCCATTCGAAGGAGGACACAGCAATTGACCTGATCCCTTGCTAAACTCTTGAGGGCAAAGGACCCGGCCAAAAGTTCCAAGCAATTTATATGTAGATCTCGCTCCTCCACAGACCATTTCCCCCCAGTCATCAACGCTCCGCGACGCGCTCCCCACCCGACGGAACTTGCGTCGGACTCTATCACGATGTCCGGAGCGACGCCAAAAATAGCCCTGCCGTTCCAAGCATCCAGATGCTTGAGCCACCATACCAATTCCTCGCGGGCATCGGAAGACAGGGTTATGACATCGGAGTAACCGAGACCTCTCCGCAGATGTTTTGCCTTCAACCTCTGCAGAGCCCGGTAATGCAGGGGACCAGGGAAGATGGCCTGAATGGAGGCGGCTAGAAGACCCACAATCCGGGCCAAAACCCGCAAGGAGAAACGACCCGCCCGCAGGACGGCCCGTATCTCCCTCCTTATAGATCGCACCTTCTTCACTGGGAGACAGAGGGAGACCCGATCCGAATCGACGAGGAAACCGAGAAACTCCATCTTCCGAGATGGAACCAATACGGACTTCTCCCAATTTATGAGAAAACCCAGAGAGGTCAATAACCGTAGGGTCAGTTCCGTATGGGACAAAAGTCGTTCCTTGTCCTGAGACATGATCAACATGTCGTCCAGGTAGATAACCAGGCGCACCCCTCGGCTGCGCAAAAAACTGACCACTGGTTTGAGCAACTTGGTAAAACACCATGGAGCTGATGAAAGCCCAAAGGGAAGGCAAGTAAACTGCCAAATCCGGCCTTTCCAAAAAAACTGAAGGAAACATTGAGACGCTGGATCCATGGGAACCGTCAGGTAAGCATCTTTCAAATCGATCTTCACCATCCAATCTGATGGTAGAAGTAGATCTCGAAGGCAATGAATCCCCTCCATTTTGAAATGGCGATACATTACAAACCTGTTCAGAGCACGCAGGTTGATGACAGGGCGAAGGCCGGAATCCTTCTTCCGAACCAGGAAGATATTGCTCAGAAACCCGAGGGACGACTCCGAAACCGGACAAATCGCAGCCTTGCGTCGAAGCTCGGCGACCTCTTGGTCGACCAGACAAGCCTCTGAAGGAGCGAACCGAAAAGGAGTAGGACGATAAACCTGTACCGGTTTGGCGTAAAACTCTATGCGGTACCCGGCCACCGTGTGCAGGACCCACAGATCCGAAGTGATTGCGGCCCAGTGATGGGAAAAAATGGGAGAGTCTGCCCCCCACCTGTCCTGGAGAAGAAAACAGTCTCTGAAAAGAACTCACCCGCAAAAGGTCTGGACTTGAAGGTCCCCCTGCCGGGCCTGGAACGCCAAGGTCTACCACGTTGCGGGAAGAAAGGTCCCTCCGGCCTGGGAACCTGGAACTGCTGGTACTGATAACCCCGGAACATCGGGCCACGGGTCTGGTATCTCTGCTGGGCAGGGAAAGAACGGCCGGACGAGCGACCCCTACCACGCCCGGCCCTGCCGAAAACCTTAGGCTGAAATACACGCTTCAGAGAAGACTGAGCTTTGTCCAAGGCAGTAAAGGATACCACAAACTTGCCGAGGTCTTTAATGAAAGAATCTCCAAATAACTGCCCCTGGGCGGACGGGCCTGGTTCAGCTACCGCCATGTCCGTCAATTTCGGATCAATTTTCAATAGGACGACTTTACGCCTCTCAGCCGCCAGGGCCGCATTGGCGTTGCCCAAAAAGCAAATAGCCCGCTGAACCCAGCCCCGAAGGACATGGACATCCACTGGTTCACCAGACCGAATAGAGGTCTCGGCAAGATTGAAGATCTTTGCAATAGGACCGAAAACATCCAACAATTTATCCTCACAAATTCGAAGGGATCTATCCATGCCCCTGCGGGGGTCTTTTCCGTCCTTTGCTATGAATTTAACCATCTTTGGATCCAGTTCAGGAGTCTCACATGCCCGATTAGGTATCACAGGGCGGGGACATTCGGCCCTCATTTTATTGCGCGATTTACGGCTCAGCGGCTTACGCACCCACTGCTCAATATAGCTGGCTACATGTGACATAGGAGACCACTCCGAGGACCTAGGGTGATGAATGGCCTCCGGATCAAACAAGGGGACCCCCTGGGAATCCAAAACAGCAGTAGCTTTACCAGGATCCACCCCAAGGGTAACCGACCGGGTTGTAACCCGGGGTAAAATGGCGTCATCCGAAAGGTCACTGGTCCTAGAAGAGAGAACCCAGTCCCCATCAGATGAATCAGAGGAATCGCAAAAAGAGTCAGGCTTCGTTCTCCTAGCAGCTTTACTCCTTATTACATCCACCTCAGGAGAAGAGGGTCTTTTTCGTGGGACCGAGCCGCACGTGTCATAAGTGCCATCCGAGACTGGCACGGGACCAAGTCTGGGTCCCACTTCATTAACCTCCAAATGTCTAGATTTTTGAGTGCGTTTCCGAAAACTCAAATCCAAATCCACCTTCCGCGGAAGGGTCTTAGCCAATGGCCCTGAAGCCACTGGTGAGGCCGCAGCAGACGCTGGGACCCCAACAGGAGTAGCCACAGTAGTGGCCTGAGAATTCAAAGTAGCCAGCATAGATTGAAGGAGGTTACTAGACATCTGTTTCATCATAGAGTCAAATACATGCTTAAACTGATCAGGCAAAGGAGTGCTGGAACCAGGTAAGGTAGAGGGACCCCCAATACCAGCTGATCCCCTAGATCCTAATGTAGCCTGTGTATTAGAAGGGGCAGAGGAATGTACACTAGGGCAACTGCCCTCATCGCTAGAAGCCATGGTCCCCCCTTTTACTGTATATATATATATTTTTTAACAGAAATATATGCTGCTTTTTTTTTTTTTTTTTTTTTTTTATTATGTTATTTGGAAGCCTGAAAGAGCAGAAACTGAATAAACAAATCCCCTTGATTTGATTGATTGCTGGTTGATATTAACAACCAGGCACAAATTCAAAATGAGTGCTGTCAGACATACACTAAAGGGCAAGGAGACTCCCCAAACAAATCCAAGCAAATGTACAGGCAGAACCCTCCTGTACACAGCACGCCCAATGCCAAGAAGCAGGCAACCAAAAAAGTAAACCCAACACGTTGTAGGCAGCCGCTCGTAGCTACCAAACGCTGCTCGTCAACAGAAAAAACTCCTCACCAACGAGGGACACCCAACAGAGGCACCAGACGCGAGTTAGGAGCACCAATATGGCTGCCGACCCGCGTCTGCGCCGTTTACATGGAAACCGGAAGCGACGACATAGTCGCGCATGCGCACACCGCCGCTCGAGGGCAAACGGGCGCTCAGCCGAAAACGCCGTGCCCGATAGAAACTCAACCCCTAGACCACCAGGGACAGCGGGAAACGGCGCAAAGCACCTACACCCGCTAGACCACCAGGCAGAAAACAGGAGAAGAGCGAAGACGCCGCAAAAAGCCGGCGATGGGCGAGAAAAGCCCAAACAAAACACAAGGCAAGTAAAGGAACACAAACTAACAGAAATACTCTTATTTGAGATGGAGAAAATATATATACTCATCTGTTTTGGGAGCAGCAGAGAAAGAGGAGGAGTTACAGAGGACATTCCCCTTTTATAGGAGATGGGGAGGGTGCTATGGGAGGAGGATACCTCATGGTTAATTTTCTGTGTTTGGTTGTTTAAATAAACAGTTCCTCTGCTGCTATATGGGAGCAGTGAGAAGGATAAAGCATAATATGAAGTCTCCGTGGAATGCAATAAAATTGATGTTTATTTAATATTGTAGGCATTAAAAAAATAATTACATCAATGAAAATCTTATCTCTCAAACCTTAAAGGGATAGTAGTACTTAACAATTACTTATCCCTTTTTTGTAGCCCTTAAATAAAGAAGAAAAGTGCCAACAGTGGCATCCCTCAAACCCTTATGGTTTGAGAGATAACCACTTACAAAGTGCTCCCCTGCCTGACGTCAGCATTCTATCTGACAGATTTGGAATCCGGTCCGCAGACTGGCCAGCGGCTCTGCAGCAGAGCTGAGATCTGTGGGTCTGGTACGTGAGCACTGCTTGTTTTTTTTGTATGTTCAAAAAAGTACTGGATAGCTTTTAGCTAGCATTAATATGCAGAATTATAACTGCTGGTTTCAGTGCAGGTAGGGTGTTGATCAAAGGAGAAATCTGATTGGTTTTCAGTGTTAGGAAGACTTTTTTTCTACCCACTTGGGACATAATTTGAAATGGATTCAGTGGAGTTTTGTTTGATTCACACTTGATTAACAAAAGGTGATCTGGCAAATTGTGTAGAGAAACATAGGAAGCACAATGCTGGGCAGAAACACAAACAGCAATATCTAATAGTAGCATTTATTAAAATATATTATGAATAAAAGAAACAGTAGTTGCACTCACATTTTGCCCATCTTGGGCTTTATGCTCATAAAAGGCCCCTTCTTCGTATAGCCAATTAACCGTGTCCCTGAAGTCCCTTCTCTGTGATGTCTTGATGGATGCTCCAGTTATTATCCACGCTGGAGCACCTGTGTCATAAATGTACTGATGGTTCATCCAAGTGAGATGCTCCAAAGTCTGTGGAAGATGTACCTGCTGTGATGGAGTCCAAGTCTGTGATAGCGGACTGTAGCAATGAGTCCTCATTCGTGAACAGACCTGGGTACTGGGGTAAGATACCGGAATAGCTCCGTTGTGTCTCGTGGCTGTAGGCCAATGCTATAGTCTGTGGAGGAGCACGACCGGCAGTAGCTAGGGGGTGAGGGTCTCACAGGGGGTGTAGGAAGGACCTAAGTGGTAATGTGCAAGAAGAGACCAACATGTGTTGTGGAGTTACGACTCCACTTCTTCAGGGGTATGGTAGTTGGCAAAGGTTGAATTTGATGGACTCAACTATCTAACTATGTAACTAGGATAGAGTTTCCCTTTGCGTGCCAGAGGGGTATGCAACACATTGCTCTGGCACTCAAAGGGTTGTAAGTGATGATTCCAAAAATAAATAACAAGTGGAGGTACGCATTAGCACAGTCAGTTGGGAGGATTTTGTTTGAGTCAGTCTCAGCACATAGCAAATTAATGTGTTGCACACATACCCGGGAACTCTCTGGATCTGATCCGGACGCGCCAGTTTTTATTCTGGGTCTCAGGGAACAGAGGCTGATTCTTAGGGCTCAGTGAGTTCCCCTGTTACTCTGCCCCCTTCGCAGCCAGTTTGCCCACTCTCCATCCTGTTCTCCCAACTCTCTGCAAAGTTTAAGGGCAAACCCCACCTCCCCTCCTTCAATCCCACCCACCCCAGTTAAAGCCCAGCCCAGGTTGTGATGCAAATTGCATCATTTAGACACTCTCAGCCCCAGACCTTAGTGGACCTCGAGCGCTTGGAACAAAAAGGGTCCCAGCTATGGTTGAACATATCTCTGGTCCTTAAAAGGTTAAATGACAATTCTCAGTGGGTCTCTCTGTCAGAAAAGTAATTAACAGATTGGCTGTAGTGAGTCCTAAGCTTCTTACAAAATACTTAAAAGGGAAATCTTACCTCATTTAAAGTCCTTCTTATTCTAATCTTGCTTCTCTATGAATGTTAAATCCAGTATTTTTTAAATTTTTTTAACAATGTTTTCACTGAGATTTCGGCTTTTTAATTCTGCTGTGTGATGTCACTTCAGTACAAGCTGTGGCACCGCTCCGTACCACAGCCTAGCAACCTCAGCCTCTTTCCCTTCACAGTTGTTACATAGAAACAGACTTTGACGGCAGATAAGAACCATTCGGCCCATCTAGTCTGCCCAATTTCCTACTGTAAAAACCCAAACCTTTTTTGGTCCTTGGTCTTTTCTTATATTAAGGACCGCCTTATACCTATCCCATGCATGCTTAAATTCTGTCACTGTATTAACGCCTACCACTTCTGCTGGTAGGCTATTCCACTTATCTACTACCCTCTCTGTGAAGTAAAACTTTCTTACATTACATCTTTGTTTCTGTTCCAACCACCTCCTCTGATGGAGGAATCCAGCATGTGAGCACATGCGCTCTCAGTGGCAAGAGATTGCTCCAGCTCACACGCTGGGTTCCTACGGCAGAGGAGGAGGAGGTGGGAATGGGGAACAACTGGGGAGGGGAAGAGGCTAAGAATGGTAATGAGCTGTACTGAAGTGATGTCACACGACATAATTAAAAAGTCAAAATCTCTGTGAAAACATTGTTTTTTAAAAAAAAATTGATTTAACATATTTAGAGAAGCAAGATTAGGATAAGGACTTTACATGAGGTGAGCATTCTACTTTAATTGTTGGATTGAGTGATTCTACTGATTGCTACCTATATCAGAGAAGATCAGTGTTTTTCCTGGAACACCCTAAGTAATCACATTTTGCCAATTGTATCTGATCTGAAATTGGCAAAAGAAGTAGAAGATATCTCTTGGCACTAAAACTTGCTTTTCAGGATTGTAGTTTTACACAATATATAGTCAATTTTTCAATTTACAAACATGAAACCCATATTGTTTACATTAACTCACTGAATTCTATACATCCTTAAAGAAACAGTAATCTTTTTTTTTATGAAAACCTTAATAATATAAGGCTTTTCCCTCAGAGTAAAACAAGGGTACTGACAGCGCTATCAGTTGTTTTATTCAAGTGTTATAGCAGTTCAAATTGACAGGAAGCTGCCACTATCACATACTATGAAGAACTGTTGCCAGCCACTCACCTCTCACATAGAATGACTTGAACACCACCGGGGCTCATTGCTATGGAGATGTGTGTCTGGTGATGTGTGGCTAGTACCTTACCTTGGCGATGGAGACATACATCACCATATGCACTAAGAATTAAGTATGCAAGGGGGGATATAATTCAATCATTAACATTAGTGATGAGCGAGCACCCCAATGCTCGGGTGTTCGGGTGCTCTGACCGAGCACCCCCGGAGGCTCGAGTGCTCGGCCGAGCACCCGAGCCCCATTGAAGTCAATGGGAGGACTCGAGCATTACACCAGGCACCCCCTGCTCTGATGAGGGGAGGGTGCCTGGTCCATAGGAAAAGGGCAGAAAAGGATGGAAACACCACAGAAATGGTTCAGGGACAGCATAGGGAGGATGTCTGGATGCATCTTGGACTCCAACATCGCTGCTGGGAACGATCTTTTGCCCGTAGTACGCCATTTTTACAGACTGACCGTAAAACACACAAAAAGGCAGATAAAAACGACTTTAGGCGAAAAATTGTTACCAAACAATATTTGCTGTATATTTACTTGTATATCATCTGCAAATTCTCCCAAAAATTTCCTCGATTTTTCTGAACTGAGGCCATGATTAAGAGGGAAACGTGCGCAGAGGCAAATTCTCCCAAAAATTTCCTTGATTTTTCTGAACTGAGGCCATGATTAAGAGGGAAACGTGCGCTGAGCCGACCATCTAAAACATTATGGGTGAGGGTCTGCTGCGGAGCTGACCATCCTAAACATTATATGCGAAGGCCCGCTAGTGAGCTGACGCTATAAAACATTATATGAGAGGGCCCGCTAGAGAGCTGACCCAATAAAACATTATATGAGAAGGCCCGCTGGTGAGCTGACCTATAGAAAAATTGTCAAACTGCGCCCGCTGGTTAGCTGGCCCTATATAAAAATTATATCACAGGGCCCGCTGGTGAGCTGGCCCTATATAAAAATTATATCCCAGGGTATATGGAAGAGAGTCAACCATATACCCGTTTTTTGGGTGGAAGGGGTGAATGGGAATACAGAGTATTCCCATCATTGTAAATAACATATATAAAGTGAGTTTATGTTCCCCCGGGGCTTTCCTCCAGTGGAGTGGAGAAGTCAGGGGAAATCCAGGCCTTGTTCATTTTTATAAGTGTCAACCTATCAGCATTGTCGGTGGAAAGGCGGATACGCTTATCTGTTATGATGCCACCAGCAGCACTAAATACCCGCTCAGACAGAACGCTAGCGGCAGGGCAGGCCAGCACCTCCAAGGCGTAGAGTGCCAGTTCATACCACGTGTCCAGCTTGGACACCCAGTAGTTGTAAGGCACAGAGGGATCATTGAGGACGCTGACACGGTCTGCTACGTACTCCTTCACCATCTTCCAAAACTTTTCCCTCCTTGTGACACTAGGCTGCGCATCAGGGTGAGGGTGCTGGCGGGGTGTCATGAAGGTGTCCCACGCCTTGGAGAGTGTTGCCCTGCCTTTGTCGGAACTGCTGTGTGCTCCCCTTTTCTCCCCTTCTCGGTTGGCCAAGGTAGCACGTACTCTGCCGCCAGCGTTGTCAGATGGAAAATTTTGGAGCAATTTTTCGACAAGAACCTTCTGGTATTGCACCATTTTGCTTGTCCTCTCCACCAGAGGAATGAGAGATGAGAAATTCTCTTTGTAGCGGGGGTCCAGAAGGGTGAACACCCAGTAATCCGTGTTGTCTAAAATGCGTATAACGCGTGGGTCACGGGAAAGGCAGCCTAACATAAAGTCAGCCATGTGTGCCAGAGTACCAACAGGCAAGATTTCGCTGTCCTCACCAGGAGGATGACTCTCAATCTCCTCATCCTCTTCCTCTTCTTCTGCCCACCCACGCTGAAGAGATGGAACTAAAGTTCCATGGCTACCCTCTGTAGCGGAGGCAACCGTGTCTTCCTCCTCCTCCTCCTCCGCCTCCTCCAATTGTCGCTGAGAAGACGAAGTGAGGGTGCTCTGGCTATCACCTTGTGTAAGCTCTTCCTCCCGCATTTCCACCTCTTCCACATGCAAAGCGTCGGTTTTAATTGTGAGCAGCGAGCGTTTCAGTAGACACAGAAGTGGGATGGTTACACTGATAATAGCGTTATCGCCGCTCACCATCTGTGTCGATTCCTCAAAATTGCGTAAAACCTCACAGAGGTCTGACATCCATTCCCACTCCTCACTTCTGATTACAGGAAGTTGAACGGAGAGGCGACGACCGTGTAACAGCTGGTACTCCACTACTGCCCTCTGCTGCTCACAAAGCCGGGCCAACATGTGGAAGGTGGAGTTCCAGCGCGTGCTCACGTCACACAGCAGCCGGTGAGCTGGCAATTGTAAGCGCTGCTGCAGCTTCAACAGGCCGGCTGAAGCTGTAGATGACTTACGGAAATGTGCACACACGCGGCGCACCTTGGTCAAGAGATCATGCAAATTGGGGTAGGTTTTTAGAAATCGCTGAACCACTAAATTAAATACATGCGCTAGGCATGGTACGTGTGTGAGCTTGCCGAGCTCCAAAGCCGCCACCAAGTTACGCCCATTATCACACACAACCATGCCTGGTTGCAGGTTGAGTGGCGAGAGCCACTGCTCGGTCTGGTGACTAATCCCCTGCAACAGCTCTGAGGCCGTGTGCTGTTTGTCCCCAAGGCAGATCAGCTTCAGCACGGCCTGTTGACGCTTCCCCACTGCAGTGCTACACTGGTTCCAGCTACCGGCTGATGGGTGAGTGGCGCTGCGTGCAGAGAATTCGGAGGTGGAAACGGAGGAGGAGGAGCCAATAAAGTAGGTGCTGGCGGAAACCCTGATGGAGGTAGGGCCCGCAATCCTCGGCGTGGGTAGCACCTGTGCCATCCCAGGGTCCGAGTCGCTCCCAGCCTCCACGACATTCACCCAGTGTGCCGTCAGGGAAATGTAGCGTCCTTGGCCACAAGCACTTGTCCATGTGTCAGTCGTTAAGTGGACCTTCCCAGTAACTGCGTTGGTCAGGGCACGGGTGATGTTACGGGACACATGGTGGTGTAAGGCGGGGACGGCACACCGGGAAAAGTAGTGGCGGCTGGGGACCGCGTACCGAGGGACAGCTGCTGCCATCAGGCTGCGGAAGGACTCAGTCTCCACAAGCCTAAATGGCAGCATTTCGATGGCCAGTAATTTGGAAAGGTGTGAGGTTAGTGCTATGGACTGTGGGTGGGTGGCTGGGTATTTTCGCTTGCGCTCAAATGCCTGGGGTAACGACATTTGGACGCTGTGCTGGGACAGGGAAGTGGATGTGGTCGCTGATGGTGCTTCAGATGGTACAGGTGCAGGGCGGGAGGTATGCGGGCCTGCGCCTTCGACAGGCGATTGGCCGGCACCGAAAACAGGGGAAGAGGAGGCAGTGGTGTGGCCTGCAGACACAGATGGGCGATCCAGGCGTTCCTCCCACTTATTACGGTGCTTGGATGCCATGTGTCGGATCATGCTGGTGGTGGTGAGGTTTCTAGTGTTCATGCCTCGGCTCATTCTGGTGTGGCACAGGTTGCAAACTACAATTCTTTTGACGTCCGCACTTTCCTTAAAAAAACGCCATACCGCGGAACACCTACCCCTTGGCAAGGGAGATTTACGCAAGGGGGTGCTCCGTGGAACATTTGCGGGCCGGTTTGGTGCGGTCCGCCTTCTTTCTGTAGCCACACCACTGCCTCTTCCAGCCTGTTGCGGTGCTGCAGATGGCTCACCCTCAGGACTGCTGTCATCGCTCGGCTCTACACCTTCCCAGGTGGGGTCAGTCACCTCATCGTCCACCAAGTCCTCCTCCACTGCGGCAACGCACAGTGAATGGAATATGTGACTTTGATATTTTACAGTTTGAAGACTTAACAGTATTTTTTCCTATTCTGAAACTGTGCACAGTACACAGAATGTGCTGCTAAACTGCGGCTACGCACAGTGAATGGAATATGTGACTTTGATATTTTACAGTTTGAAGACTTAACAGTATTTTTTCCTATTCTGAAACTGTGCACAGTACACAGAATGTGCTGCTAAACTGCGGCGACGCACACTGAATGGAATATGTGACTTTGATATTTTACAGTTTGAAGACTTAACAGTATTTTTTCCTATTCTGAAACTGTGCACAGTACACAGAATGTGCTGCTAAACTGCGGCTACGCACAGTGAATGGAATATGTGACTTTGATATTTTACAGTTTGAAGACTTAACAGTATTTTTTCCTATTCTGAAACTGTGCACAGTACACAGAATGTGCTGCTAAACTGCGGCGACGCACACTGAATGGAATATGTGACTTTGATATTTTACAGTTTGAAGACTTAACAGTATTTTTTCCTATTCTGAAACTGTGCACAGTACACAGAATGTGCTGCTAAACTGCGGCGACGCACACTGAATGGAATATGTGACTTTGATATTTTACAGTTTGAAGACTTAACAGTATTTTTTCCTATTCTGAAACTGTGCACAGTACACAGAATGTGCTGCTAAACTGCGGCGACGCACAGTGAATGGAATATGTGACTTTGATATTTTACAGTTTGAAGACTTAACAGTATTTTTTCCTATTCTGAAACTGTGCACAGTACACAGAATGTGCTGCTAAACTGCGGCTACGCACAGTGAATGGAATATGTGACTTTGATATTTTACAGTTTGAAGACTTAACAGTATTTTTTCCTATTCTGAAACTGTGCACAGTACACAGAATGTGCTGCTAAACTGCGGCGACGCACACTGAATGGAATATGTGACTTTGATATTTTACAGTTTGAAGACTTAACAGTATTTTTTCCTATTCTGAAACTGTGCACAGTACACAGAATGTGCTGCTAAACTGCGGCGACGCACACTGAATGGAATATGTGACTTTGATATTTTACAGTTTGAAGACTTAACAGTATTTTTTCCTATTCTGAAACTGTGCACAATACACAGAATGTGCTGCTAAACTGCGGCTACGCACAGTGAATGGAATATGTGACTTTGATATTTTACAGTTTGAAGACTTAACAGTATTTTTTCCTATTCTGAAACTGTGCACAGTACACAGAATGTGCTGCTAAACTGCGGCGACGCACACTGAATGGAATATGTGACTTTGATATTTTACAGTTTGAAGACTTAACAGTATTTTTTCCTATTCTGAAACTGTGCACAGTACACAGAATGTGCTGCTAAACTGCGGCGACGCACACTGAATGGAATATGTGACTTTGATATTTTACAGTTTGAAGACTTAACAGTATTTTTTCCTATTCTGAAACTGTGCACAGTACACAGAATGTGCTGCTAAACTGCGGCGACGCACACTGAATGGAATATGTGACTTTGATATTTTACAGTTTGAAGACTTAACAGAATGTGCTCTAATCTGCAACTTTGCACACTAAACAGAATGTGCTCTAATCTGCAACTTTGCACACTAAACAGAATGTGCTCTAATCTGCAACTTTGCACACTAAAAAGAATGTGCTGCTAATCTGCAACTTTGCACACTGAACAGAATGTGCTCTAATCTGCAACTTTGCACACTAAACAGAATGTGCTCTAATCTGCAACTTTGCACACTAAACAGAATATATGAAGTTTTTTTTTTTTTGTTTTTTTTCCCCACACACAAAATAAACTGCTGCCCCCACACACAGTAGTCCTAAAAAGGACTTTTGGGTCTTTTTTTTAACAAATTTGCTTTTCTTCTCCCTACACTGACTTTCCCTTCCTATCCTCATCTCTCCCTGGCTAAGACTGAGCCGAACTCGCTGGTCAGGTGCTATACAGCACCCGATCACGGGTTCTGGCCAGCCAATCAGTGTAATGCCAGCAGCCAACATGGCTGCTGGCATTACACTGATGTCAGAGCCTCCCTGCACGTTTATTGGCTGCGCAGCAGCCGCGAAACGTGCGGGGAGGAGACCCGAACATGGCGGGCGAGCACATGCGGTACTCGTACGAGTACCGCCATGTGCCGAGCAGAGCAATGCTCGAGCCGAACCGAGCATCGGCCGAGCATGCTCGCTCAACACTAATTAACATGTTTGTTGTACTGCTGCGATGTGTGAGGGATGCCCTCCTGTACACCTCACTAGCAGTTGATTACCCTGAAGCCTGAGCTCATTTTCTCTGCCCCCAACTTACCCACTGGAGAGTGAAGAGGATATACTCAGACTTCAGTCCCACAAACAGCATCCCTATGTAACATTGAAGTTTGCCACTGACCCATAGGAAAACCTTGACTATCATAAAGAGGTATAAACATACATATACTCCAAAACTATATGCTATTGAAAACAGCAATTATATGTATAAACCCAAAAATAAACACTAAAAATGAGGTGTAATTCAAACAGAAAGTCTTGACAGTACAAATGTAATCTGTAATAATCCCATAAATATGTTATTTTAATGTGATCTGGTAAGTCCAGGGGACGGCTGGCCTGGGGGGTAGGGAGGCAATTGCCACCTGAGCCAGTCATATGTCTGGGCCAGTGGGCCACTGCCTCACTCAAGTCCCCCACTAGCTGCTGTGATGCCATAAAGCTTACAACTGAAATGGAGATACACAAGTGATACAACAGAGATACAGTCTAAAGGGAGTGACAACAGTGATACAACATAGCTACAACATACAACATAACTAGCAACATAACCCATTTACCGTCTAAGTACTATGGTATCAGTGTAAGCTCTGTGGTATCACTAATGTAGCTCCCTTTCAATCACAAGCTCCTGAGTAACACTAATGTAGCTCCCTTTCAATCACAAGCTCCTGAGTAACACTAATGTAGCTCCCTTTCAATCACAAGCCCTGTGGTATCACTAATGTAGCTCCATCTCAACTGTAAGCTCTGTAGTATCACTAATGTAGCCCCATTTCAATTGTATTAATAATAATTTTAAAGTTAACAAAAGGGAATGGGCTGGAACAATAGAAGAAATGGGATGTTTTTTTTTCTATTTGCCCCCCAGGCAGCAAGTTGTCAGCCCTCTCCTGGGTAAGTCTAAAAATAAATCCTCAGTGTGTCTTGATGGCAATGAAAATGATCAACATGATAACAAATGAAAGCATAATATGGATCGATCTTACTTGAATTCAATCCAGAAGACAAATTGAAATGTTGCTCTAGCCATAGTGTACGTCAAAATGACAAATTCAAAATGTCACCAACATGTTTAGGTGCGTCTGTCCAGACTGACTATCATGTCACTGACGCGCCAGCCAGCGCCACTGAGGTAGCCTAGGGCCACTGACAGTGACACAGACATTGTCACAGCCCTGACTGACTCACTGGAACACAGACCTGGCTGCTGGTACACGAATAACATGCCTTGAGGTGGCAAATTGCCACCCCTGTCAAAGTGCCGCCTGGGTCCCATGGACCCATCGTGACCCATGTAAGCTCCAAACCACCCTAAAACCTAACCTAAGTACCGTAACCTAGCAACTAACCTAAACTACTTCCCAAACCTAACAGACCCTGACTGTATCTTCTAGCCTAAAAGATACTTATTGGCGACATTGTAGAGACTGACTGTAACCTAACCTCACATGAGTATTATCTCCCAAATGTGATAGAGACTGACCCTAACCTAAGCTAACAGATGCTAACCTAACCGATACTTACCTGGAGACATTTTGTAGGGAAACATCTTGAGGGCACAATTATGATGCCCATGTGTTGGAAGTGTGTTGTAATGATATTTTGCCACATAGATGGCATCATTTCATTAGCATACCTCACTGTACATATATATGAATGATATGAAATAAGGGCTGATGATGATCGCCTCTTCAAAGATATAGCAAAGATGTAGCGTCTCAAGCACCTTATACACCTTGTCATATATAATATCTCCAAATATACATGCAGTGAAACAATCCTCTTTCCTTCTTTTTACTGCTAAGGCAAACGTGTATGCAGTGTGTGTGCAAACTAGGGTTTCTCCACTGACCCTTTAAGTATCAGCATGAAATAGAAAAGAAATAGGTGCACTAACACGTATGTAATTGCAATGTCTTGCAGAAAGATAAAATCAAAATATTATTTATTCATATAAACATAAAAACAACCAATTGTACCTTTATCCATGTATGAACAGCGGGAGGATTAGCAGGTGAGTACCGTTTGTTCAGATGCCAGGATATTTAGATCAACATGTTTCGCGCAACCAAGAGCTTAATCATGATCGGTGTCACCGATCATGATTAAGCGCTGGGTTGCACGAATATTTTGATTTTATCTTTCTGCAAGGCATTGCAATTACTTACGTGTTAGTGCAACTATTTCATTTGTATTTCATGATGATCAACACTTCTCCATTCTCATGACTGGCGTTCTCTCACTCTAACTGCCACCTTTTACACCTTCACCAGGAAAGACTAAGGTGTCAAACAGTACATCAGCATTAACCCGTTAAGTACCAGAGGAGTGTGCAAAGCAATGTGAAGCAATGCATTGCACACCCCTCTGGACCTTATGGGGTTAATTTAGTAAGCATATTTTAAATCCGGTAGATCACATAACATTTTTAAGATAAGAGATTAAGAGTAAATGATTACAGACCTCTCTAATATTCAGATAGTTAGAAGCCCCATTTAAATCAATGAAAATTTGGAGAACTGTCAGTGCTCTTAAGGTGACGTTGGATTGTTTAGTTAATCAGCGTCATTATGTCTCTATAAATAATGACACATTGTACAGGGTTGCTGGATGTACACAACCTTTGATCGGCAGTTTTGAATGCAGTAAAAACCAATGTTCTTTTTATTTTAAGTCGACAACTATTAATTAGTGTTCATCTAACTGATGAGCAGTTTGGCTGTGTGTGATACAGGGGAATGTTTACTCTTCTGTGGGGAAATGGTAACTACATTCCTTGTTGTTTAAAGCAAAAAATGCTATGAAAAATGTTGTTCTGGTAAGAGAACACCAGATGCAGTGGTTCTCAATGAGGGGATAGTGGTATTTTGGTAAGTCTTGGATATTAACTTATGGTACAACTTCTTTTCTATAAAGTCTTTGGCAAAAATGTGAATTTTCAGTTTCAAATAATTCCATAATTATGGAATTTGTTATGCTCAATAGGTTTGTTTTTGTTATTCTAAATAACAAATGAAAGGGATAGTAATGTTTCACAATAAAAGCAGCTCCAATTAATCTTCATAGTATTTGGGAGAGTGTTATTTCAATACTCTCAGAGTTGTAGTTCAAGAGTAACTGAATGATAAAGTATCCCCCTCCTGCCCCTTTTACCTAGTGTTAGCCACCTCCCCTCAGATGTGGAATCTGGTCTCTTGACCGGACAGGTCACAGCAAGGAAAAGCCCCTTATGCTCACTGAAGATTGTCCCTCTCTGAGATCCATCCGGACAGTCTTGCTGCTCTGAGGCGAGCAGTGTTACATCAGAAACAGGTGTGGGAAGGGGAAACTATATAATTCAATTACTCTTGAGCTACAACTCTGACAGAATGGAAATAACACTCTCCATGGCCCAAATACTATGAAGATTATTTGGAGCTGCTTTTTTGTGAAACATTACTATCCCTTTAAAAACTATATATTTATGTATTTGTACCGTTCATTACTAATTTGCTATTAGGTGTGCTGTTAAGTGTGCGCCAGTAATTTTATATTGTATGTTAGGGGTGCCTTGAGCAAGAAAAAGTTTGAGAAGTATAATTTTAATTAAGTAAAAGGAGAAAGGAATTTAACTAAAGCATACTGAGGCATTGAGACTGATAAATAAATTAGGGACATTATCACCTAAAAACAACTTTGGTATTTTGAAAGCTTTCAAAATCATACCTATTTTGTATCAGCCATTTTTTATTTAGAAATCTATTTTTTGAGTTAATTAGATTTATAATTTATGCTAATTAAGGCATGCCATGCCAATCTTAGCCCTGCAGATTTTTGGGGGTCCATGGTCCTTCAATCAACTACCATGGCTGCATTCATGGACATGACATCCAGGACTGACTGTAGGAGCAAGGGAATTCACAGGGGCCAACAGTATTTTTTGGGTATAAAATGTAAGTGAAGGCTTAATAATAAGAGATGTTAGTTCTCTTTTAAATGGGGTTTTTGACATCTTATATGCTAGAGAGGCCCTGAAGGGGTTA
The DNA here is from genome assembly GCA_037306005.1 of Rhinophrynus dorsalis. Taxonomy (NCBI): domain Eukaryota; kingdom Metazoa; phylum Chordata; class Amphibia; order Anura; family Rhinophrynidae; genus Rhinophrynus; species Rhinophrynus dorsalis. The sequence continues at coordinate 586,637,803 of CM074719.1, read as the reverse complement.
AATAAAAATTAGGGTGACTAAAACATATCTGTGAGAATTTTTGTCTCTATCATTTGCGCTTTCTGGCAGGTCTGCTATCTGTAACAGCCGATTATCTAAGCTGAAGGCTCTCCTTGTTCCCTAGTGTGATTGATATTGATTCGTGGGGAATTTCAGGGATTGAGATATTTCATGTTCATCCTGTGTCTTTGAATTCAGCATTCAAAAGCAAGTCTTGTTAAGGAAATGCCATTTCTGATAGTTCACAAAACTATAAGGCAATCTTATGAATTTATGCATCGATTTCTCAAAGACGATCACTAACCAGGAGTTTATAAAGGAAAAAATGTATGCATTATCTTGTATGTAACTTATCATATTCGTTAACATCAATTTAGTGCTTTTACAGCCTCTAACTGAAGTGGAACTGTCAAGATGAAAGAGTTTTTAAGAACATCTCTATGTTATGTTAGACATTTTTCACTCCCATGATGCTGCATTTAATAGTTAGAATAGCTCAAAGTTTTGTGATAAGGTAGATCTGTTACTATCACATTCTATTAAAGTTGTATCCTAAGCCCCAGTCACAATGGTAATGAAGAAATTGATGTCTGGACTAGGGATGGGCAAAACTTTCCAACTCAAACTGAAATCGACTTAAAATGGCACTTTCCACTTGGTAAAAAATTTCCTGCAAAAAGTGCAGATTTTCCACTTTTTTCACCCATTGAAATCAATGTGAACATAGAAGTTACATACAACACATTACAAATAATATTTTATTTTTCACAGGCATTGTATAAAAGGGGCATGAGGGTGCCTGTGTTGGTGGAGTGTGGGGAAAGAATCAGTTGAACAGGGAATGTTTTTGGGGTGTTGTTTACTGGGATTGGGGGGCACTTAATAAAAAAGAAATCCTAAATAAAATAAAATAAAACCATAAGACATGGTATAAAGGGGTCTGAGGAGGGTGTCTGTGTTGGTGAATGAATGAATCATTTGAAGAGGGAATTTGTTTTGGGGGGATTTCTTGACTGCTATTGGGGGGACAGTTAATTAAAAAATAAATTAATAAAATAAAATATTTGTATTTAAAGTGACACAGACAGGAACCCCCTGACATAAGCTGTCACTGGGTTAGACTGATACTTAACTTGATATAGTATTTTGTAGAGGATGATTCGTCTGGTTTGTTGTTAGAGGCCTTTGTAGGACTTGGACTTATTAGAGGCCCAAGCCCTGAAGAAACATTGATTTGTAGGACTTAAGCTAGTTTGGCAAAAGCCCTAAGGAAACATTGATTTGTAGGACTTAGGCTTGTTAGAAACAAACCCCCCAAAAATTGTTTATTTTTTTGTAGGACTAGTTTTTTTTCGTTTATTTATTATTTTTTTTCAAAACATAAGCCCTGAGAAAAAAATAAAAATGCCTACTGCCAGCAGGTCATGTTGGCTAGTGGCCACTGTCAAATGTCCTCCTGAGTCACAACTGCTGTTCGTACTGCTGCTGCTGAGTTGTTTAAGCAGCAGGATGATTAGGCAGCTGAAAGGGCATGGGATCAACAATAGCAGTAACATGGAAGATGGATGATGAAGGTTTCATTTGCTACGACTGGCTCCAGTGATGAGCCTGAGGCAGTAGCAGAAGAATAAGTAGCCCCCAGTATATGTGGAGAAAAGAACAAGTTGACCATTAAATCTTCTCCACCTGCCCCTCCTCCAAAATCATCATGGGTGTGTTGTTATTAGAATATATATATTTCCCTTGAGAACTGGAACTGTGGCTTCCATCAGCAACTGCAATGTGCACAGTGTGTGTGTGTGGTAATGTCACGGTTTTATTGAACACTCAGACAATTTGGTGAGATAAAACAGTGAAGCTTTATTAGAACAGTATAAAGCACAACAAGGCCCTACACGGATCCAGACATACACAGAGGATAGATAATGGTCTGACACAGGTCAGGGCAATATAGTAGACACAATATGGAAATGTGACCTCAACAGTACAGAACCGGAAGGGCCCTTGGAGGGAATTATACTGCAGGGCAGGCACCTTAGTGGGAGGTGAATAGGCTCTACCGGCCTTACCTATAACCGGGTAAGGCAGCCTAGTATCAGGTGACAATAAGAATAAAGGAGGCTCTACCGGCCTTACCTATAACCGGGTAAGGCAGCCTAGTAGCTGGTGACAATCAGGATAGAGTAGGATCTACCGGCCTTACCTAATACCGGGTAGGGCAGCCTAGTAGCTGGTGACAATAAGGACAGAGTAGGCTCTACCGGCCTTACCTATAACCGGGTAAGGCAGCCTAGTAGCACAAATGGAGATAGCACAATATGCCGAACGGACAGGAGGTGTACCGCTAGTGACCAGAGGCACAGGCTGTATGCATGTAAGTGAGACTGCAATGAGACACAGGCTAGGAGTAGCGCAACCAGAGGTAACAGTTGGAACAGACTGACAAGTGGTAATACCGCTAGTGACCGGAGGGCACAGGCCGTATGGCATGTAACGGAGGCTGCACTGAGGCACAGGCTGAGAGTAAGGTCAACCGGAGGCAACAGTAATACCGGCTGGTAGCTACCGTGGAGGCAAGGTGTAGGGCACAACGGGACAACGAAGCACTAACGACACTCGGACGCTAGTCGGAGTAGCCAAGCCAGAATCGGTACACAGAGAGCGATAGTCAGCCACAGCCTGGCACGGTACATTGAGAGCGGTAGTCAGCCAAAGCCTTGATTGGTACACAGAGAGCAGTAGTCAGCCAAAGCCTGAATCGGTACACAGAGAGCGGTAGTCAGCCAAAGCCTGAATTGGTACACAAAGAGCGGTAGTCAGCCAAAGCCTGGATCGGTACACAGAGAGTGGTAGTCAGCCAAGGCCAGGATCAGTACACTGAGCGCGGAGACAGGAGCAAGGTCAGACTAATCTGGATCATACACGGGACTGGAATACAGATGCAAAACATCAGGTCAGGAACACCACGAAAGGGCACCGGCCTAGTGACAGGAGGGCGTATATAAAGGCAAGCCCTGGGAGGGGCTAGCCAGCTAGAACCAATTAGAGGCAGCCAAGACAAACTCGGAAGCAGGAATGTTGCATAGTGAATCACGGGCACCGTGATAGGTAAATAATATCTGGGGGCACAACTGTATCCAAACACCATGACACCCAAAACCAAGTACTGCCGCTGTCACTGTACCCCTTGTCCAGACCCCACTAAGGACACATGACAACTTGCTGACAGTTTAATAGTAATGATGAAACCTCCCTGCCAGAATCCTAGCATATTCTGTGGGATGGAATTTCCTCAGATGCCACTTGATGACCTGGTATCGATTCTCCTCCACCACACTGGCATGTGTTGTCAGTGCACCACACAGTGTGCAATGGGTAGAGACGAACTGCCATATCCTAACATTAACAGAGTGGCTATCATTTGGCGGGGGAGGTAACAATGAATGAGGTGGATTGGCAGAAGATGTAGTTACCCTAGAGGAAGAAGGTGATGTTGATGGCGAGCTAGTTGTTTCGCTCATCATGGAACTTCCAGTGTCTGTGTGGGTTTCTTTATTCTTCCTCCTCTTTCATCTCCACCTTTCTGGAGAGTCAGGGGGTACAGTAACAGTGGTACTAGATTTCTGTACCAGGCGTTTGGGTTTAACATGTTTGGAGTAAATGTCATGGTGTCTGTGTTTCATGTTTGTTAACAAGGTGGTTGTGCCAAGGTGTGTTCCCTCCTTTCCCCTTCTCACTAACTTGTCACAAATTTTGCACTGTACCATTGTTGATGACTGCACTGTGCCTGTCGGAAGAGAATAATAGTCCCACACACATGACTTCTGGGGGGAGGGATAGGGAACAGGTGGAGAAGAATGGCCTCTTTCTTCTTGTCCTCCACATTCCCCTTCACTTTCTGTGACAGCGGATAATGTTGCTGCTGTTGCTGCTACTGCCTCAGATATAGCACTGCAACTAGGATCAGGAGGAATATTGCTACTGCTGGCAAGTGGAACCTGTCCTAGTCCCACATTACTTGTTGACCCCATTCCCACTGTGTCCACGGTGCTCTGTGGCACACTAGCCTGCTCCTCAGCACCCTGCTGCCCTTTCATCTCAGCAGCAGCAGTAGTTAGAGCAGTTGCAATTTCCGCTAACTTCAAAAGCTGACTGCTAGTGGTGGTGATGATGCCCATCCTCATGCCCGACTCCCATTCCTTCTCACTTTCTGATAAAAAGGCCATCAATGTCTCTTCCACCCCAATTTCTCCAACACCACCACCACTAGTCCCTACGTGCTGCTGCTCTATTCCAGACATCTCACTGCTGCTTGGAGGAGGTGAGAAGCAATGTGACAGTGGGTCCCCGGCATAATTTTCTCCTACCCCCCTGAATACTACAAGAAACACTAGGAGCAGGCAAAGTATTGGTGGCAGCAGGTTCAACACTGGCAGCAGGTTCAGTGCTCCCTTCCTTCCCATTCCCTTTTCTCTCTTCCTTCCCATTCCCTTTTCTCCCTCCCTTCCCATTAAATTCCCCAAGATCCCTTGGGGTGATTTAGGGGGACTGGACAGCATTGATACAGTAGTGGTCCCTTCCTCCTCAGACTCAATGGATACATAATAAGGGTCCTTCCTGTTCCTCTTTTTGCTGGTCATAGTGATAGGAGTCACTTTGAGCTGCTTCTGCCTCAATTTTTGCTAAATATCACAAGAGAACAGGACAGCACATCTATCTCGCTCTGTAACTGCTTTTATTGTGTCTGCCTTCAGAGAAAACATCACGTTTTTATAGCGGAAGTGCGAAAACAACATAAATCAATGGGTAGAAACTTTTCAGCCATTGAAAAAAATTGCAAAAGATTTTGGCCAATGGTCAAAAGATGCGAACATTTTAACTGCTAGTTTTAAAGCGTATTTTCCTGTGAAAAAGCAGATAACAACATGGTTTTCGTGAAATTTCCTGCGGGAACACAGTGACAACTTTCGCCCACCCTTAGTCTGGAAACAAGGTGGTATTGGTGATTATATATATATATATATATATATAGAGAGAGAGAGAGAGAGAGAGAGAGAGAGAGAGAGAAAGAGAGAGAGGAGAAAACCAGAAAATCTAATTTAAGTTTACATTACGATAAAAGACATTCAAATATAATTTTCACTCACATATTATTCATCTTGGGCTTGTAGCATCTATCTATCTATCTATCTATCTATCTATCTATCTATCTATCCATCTATCCATCTATCTGTCTCTATCTGTCTCTCTATCTGTCTATCTATCTATCTAGATTCTGTTTATCTATTCAGAGAGAGATGGGTTCATGATGATGATAGGGTACTTCTGACAATCCAAAGAATTTAACAAGGTAAGAGGTGTGGGCGGTGTAGGCACCCCAAGGTCTTAAAAGATAGCATTTCATAAAAACATGGTGTTTTATATCTTTACAGAGTTATCATTGAAGTTCCAGTTCCTGCAAGTTTAACATTAATCCCAAAAAACAAAATACAAAACAAGATATATTTTAAAGGTGTCATTATCTCTTTACAAGAAGTGAAGCACAATGGAGCCTCCTAAAGTACTTGGGTGGGGAAGGGGGGCTCTGTGGTCCAGATGGAGATAGATTGCTTTACAATGCGTTGTGTACCCCTTTGGCACTCGAAGGGTTAATCTCTTGGTTGCAGTGAGTTGGAGATCACTCTAGCATTCAATGTTTTAATGGAAGTAATGCTTATGTACTAACAGAATGTGTTGATATTTAAATAAATCAAACACAAATGATTACCCGTTACAGATATCTCCCCAAAGCAGTGGTGTAACAATAGGGGTCGCACCTGCGACCGGGCCTGACACTCTCAGGGGCCCGGCCGCCCCCTGTGACCCGCTCGCCACGCGACCGCAGCAACCTGTAAACCAGGGCAGTACTGTGCACAGCTGATCTCCCGGCGACCGGCGCACTAGTAATACAGAACGCTGGGAGATGACATAATCTCCCAGCGCTCTGCATTACTAACAACCGCGCGGGAGCTCCAGTCAGGGGTCTGTGCAGAATCTCTTGTCACACACCGCTACACCACCAGGGACTCGAGGTTGGAGGATGAGGGGGTCAGTAGGGGCATTGTGGAGAATGTGGGGCATTGTGGATAATGAGGGGCATTGTGGATAATGAGGGGCAGTGTGGATAATGAGGGGAATTGTGGAAGGGACATTGTGGATAATGAGGGGCAGTGTGGATAATGAGGGGAATTGTGGAAGGGACATTGTGGATAATGAGGGGCAGTGTGGATAATGAGGGGAATTGTGGAAGGGACATTGTGGATAATGAAGGGCAATGTGGAAGGGGCATTGTTTAAGGTGCAATGTGGAGATTGAGGGGCAGTGTGGAGAATGAGGGGTAGTGTGGAGAATGAGGGGCATTGTGGATAATGAGGGGCATTGTGGATAATGAGGGGCAGTGTGGATAATGAGGGGAATTGTGGAAGGGACATTGTGGATAATGAAGGGCAATGTGGAAGGGGCATTGTTTAAGGTGCAATGTGGAGATTGAGGGGCAGTGTGGAGAATGAGGGGTAGTGTGGAGAATGAGGGGCAATGTGGAAGGGGCAATATGGAAAATAAGGGGCATTGTGGAGATGAAGGGGAAATGTGGAGAATGAGGGGCATTGTGAAAGGGGCAATGTGGAGGTAGCCAATGTGGTTGAGGGGGGCCAATGTGGTCGGGGGGGACCCATGGCAATTTTTGCACCAGGGCCCGGTGGCTTCTAGTTACGCCTCTGCCCCAAAGCATTATGAAGAAATGAGCTGGATACATATCAAGCATCCAAGGAGTTAAATACAATCTCTGCTGTGGGATTTGATAAAAATAGTACATTTGGAAAATATAACTGCTACTAAAAATCTAGACTGAAAGAAAAAGTGGCAACTCTGAAATGTAGGATCTCTTGCTTAAAGAAACATTCATACCATCTAATAATAAGCCTACACTTATCTTAATCTGGGAAGAAAATATTTAACCCTTCAAGTGGCAGAGACACTGGTATTAGGCAGGTGCCAGGGGTGAAATGCACCCAGATGCATTTTAGGCACCTACATTTACTGAAGAAGCTGCGGTTAACGATGCGAAACACATTTTTTAGTGGGTTTTATATTACTAAAAATACCTGTGTATGGTCCTTAGATTTGTTAATAGTTTATTGTTATAATAAATTGATCCTTTTTGAATACAGCTGTTGGAGCGGCTGCAGTTTGTTTATGAAGATTGCATCAAGTCATAGAGACACTAGTTATCCACAAGAGAAAAAACAGGAGGATCCAACTGAATGTGTACTGAGCAGGGGCGTTAATACACTCCTTCATGCTGCGTTTGCTGTGTTTATGCATATGTATCCACACAGCTAGATGTCAATGTGAGTGTTATTATTATTTCAGATATTGTTAAAACAGTATTGGCGCCCCCTATTTGTCCTCTTTTGCAGTCTTCTCTCTATTCATGTGATCCCAGACAGACTCGAAGATGTTGAGATCAGGGCTTTGTGGGGGCCATACCATCACTTCCATGACTCCTTGTTCTTCTGTACATTGAAGATAGTTCTTAATGACTTTGGCTGTATGTTTGGGGCATGCTTTGGATACCTCTTTGGCAGTCAAAGGGTTAATAATGGTTATTTTTGGAGAACTAGCCCACCCAGAGCTAATTCAGTGTCCATGAAGATTTTTTGCCCACATTAAGGTTAGTGGGTGTTTGTTGTTAGGAGATGTTAATATTCTTTAACGGAGCAGTAAACTTTTTTTTGTGAAAACACATATTTTATAGAGCATTTCCTGTTGAATAAAACAAGGTCACTCCCACTGCTGTCAGATGTTTTATTCAAAATTTATAGCAGTTTAAATAACCAGGAAGTGAATTTACTGTGTTTACTTCCTGATTGTTCTGACAGGAAGTGACTGTCAATTTCTATCACATTCTATGGAGAACTGTAGTCTCTGACTTTTCTGACTTTCCTCTCCATTAGAATCTAACAGGAAATCTAATTAGAATTTGACCACTAGAGGGCACTGCTAATATAAAAAAAACATAGGTTTAAACTGTAATAACTCTGGAAATATAACTCTCTCAGCAGTGGGAGTACCCTTATTTTACTCAGTAGGAAAATCCTTACAATATATATTTTTCATAAAAAAAGTTTACTGCTCCTTTAAGGACCAGAGGAGTATGCAGTGCTTTGCTTTTTATCACATCGTGCTCCCCTCTGGTCCTTAAAGAGTTACATAACAGACACATAACAACAAGCAAAGCAAATCCCAGAATTCCCCAGCTGATGTGATGTATGTACAATATCAATGTGTATATATACCTAATTCCACAATCTCCAGGAAAATATCCTTCTCAATGCACCCCTCTGGCACTGAAAGGATTAGAAATGAATTTACAGGTTATAAAGAATAAAATCATAGGTAGCAAATATCCAGAAATTGTCTCCCCTGGAGGATACGCCACTGTGGATTTCTGCTGTCTTTCTCAATCTCTCCAGGTCATCTTCCAACCAGCTTACGTTTATCAATTGAAACAATACAAAACAAAAAATAATGCTATTCTAAACCTGCAGAGCCTTAAAAATTATAGTTCTTCTTCAATATTTAGATAAAGAGTTGCAGCTGCTTGGTAAGTGTATCACTATTCATCTGCAGAGAGTGTGCATTTTAGATGGCAACCTATTGGCAGCTTTGCTCTCCTGGGAAAAGATTTTCCAATGAAGCCAGGGCTGTGATATGAGACTCCGTAGAACAGCAGTGAACATAACGGGGGGCTTAAAAGTGACACCTAGTGCTCCATTGATGGTCCTGCATGAGACACTGAACTTAGAGACTCTGACATTTTATTGCAGTCTTAATAGGCTTCATATTCTGCCTTCATAGTGGGTACGATATTAGAAGTGTTACCAACTGACAGTATTCAAGACTATGTGATAACCAACAATATTATTAGTAGGAGCCAGCACGGTTTTATGAAGAATAGATTATGTCATGTCATCAACTACGTTTATGAAAGGGTAAGTAATAATTTGGACAAGGGAATTGCTGTTGATGCAGTATATTTGGATTTTGCACATTTTTGTTGTTATGGAGAGGAAATCTGGGACATAGCAGTTGTTAGGAATCGCTAGGAGGCAGTCGGAGGTTCTCACTGGTGGAAGACATCACACACAGAAGTGTCATTTAAGAGACGTATTCTTCTCCTAGAATGTGTTCTGTGGTGAGTAGAGTTTGTCAGCACCAGGAGTCATCAAGAGAGCCGGCTCTAATCCAGTCAAGTCGGCAGCCCGCTCTGCAACAGCAGGAGTGCTCCAGTTACACCAAGTCTCCTTGGCTGCACAGACAGTATAAATAAAAGGGGCTGGCCCATTGCTGCTAAATTAACAAGCAATGTGTGTGGCCTTGAATCTGTACATGGAGTCTGTAGCCTACACACCACCTGAGAGACTGTGCCTCACAAGTTTACTCTATAAATTAAAATACTTTGGTTTGAAAGGTATTTGTCCATGGATAAAGAACTGGCTAAATGATAAATAGTAGAGAGTTGTTGTAAATGGAACCTTTTCAGACTGGTCTAAAATTGTAAGTGGGGTGCCACAGGGTTCAGTCCTGGGCCCAATGCTTTTTAATATATTAATGATCTAGAACTGGGTATTGAAACTAATGTTGAAATTGTGTGTGTGTGTGTGTGTGTGTGTGTGTGTGTGTGTGTGTGTGTGTGTGTGTGTGAGCCTTCTAATGCCTTTCAAGCCCTCCCACTGATAGTTGCTGACACCACCTACAGTTAAGTGTTTTAAAAACTAAAATACATTTTTAACTAACAACTTTTTTAATGCATATAAGTAATGTGGGTATGTGGATTAGTGCATGAGTGTGTAAATGGAGGTAGTTTGCAAAAGAGAAGCATTATGATATTTGCCACAAAGAAAGGCGTCAGATCACCTCATTACGTAATTGGTGTAATTCTTTGTTCATGTAATGTAATGGTGCATTGCTCGGACTGAATCATGTAATACTAGATAACAATGTACTGTAGCATCACCCTGGCAGGAATTGGCTATAAAATAGTGCTGATTACAGGGTATAAAATAGTGCTGATTACAGGGTATAAATTAGTGCTGATTACATTCATGTTGTGCCTCTTATGCCAGGTCTTTCATACATTTTGTGTGGGCTGATATAGGTCTTAAATATTTTATTCACATGCTAGTAAATAAAATAACTCTATGAAATTGCCCCCAAGATGATGTCCCTGCTTAGTAAATGGTGCTCAGCAGTGAAAAAAGTTCTATATAATAAAATGATTACACCGATACACTATAGGCCTCCAAGTACAAGCAGGTTACCAAAGATCAGTGTGCTAAATCTATACTGAAGCAAAGAACAATTTTTAAGGATACCACTATATACTTTAATTATAAATAATATTAGGGCTCTAGATAAGCATAAGGGCACAGAAAACTATATAGAAAACAAAAGATAACTTTACTATAGTTCAATAGACCAAAAAATCATAAATAAACCCATAAAAGGTGTCACCCCACTGCTGTATGGCAGTTCAGTATAGTCCAGACAGAATATAACTATAATGACTGATGTGACATAAAAGTTCACTGTGCAGAAATCTTCATGAATTCACCTTTTATTTGACACACAAATACAGACTACGTCTCTCAACTAGGAGTATCTGCGTGACAAGGTGTGATCGCTCCTTCATCCTCTTTACAACTTTTTAACTTACTTAACACATTGAAGTTGTCAATAACTGCACAGTGCCTGTCTTCAAGAAAAATTATTCCCAAACCCATGATTTCATGAACTAGTCACCAACAATTTTCCTTAAATCAAGAAACTCCAGCTCCCTCTCTTTGCCTGTCTGCCTCTATATAAGTTAGCTCAATGTTTCTGCAGCTTTATTGCTCTTTCCAAAACACAGACTGACAACATAAAAAACACACCTTTGTAGTGTTATATTCCACAAAACATACATCAATAAAATTCCTAACAGTCCTTTTTACAATATAATGTGTCTTAAAAGGAAGCCACTTGTCCACTGGTGAATGGCTGTCTCTTAGTAAACTGTTCCTCATATACATGTAAGAGAAAAACAAAAACAAAGGGCGCATATGCTCTAAGTTGCAACTGCCTCAATATCATAACCACCAAATGTTTCTTAGCTAACGTTACTTCTTCAGGGATCCATCCTGAAGAAGTAGTGTTAGCTAAGAAATGCGTATGGTGTAGAGTATTTTGAGCATATGGTGTATTATATCATATTATTTGTGCTGTTAATTGCTTGATTGTTCTTTTATATATTGTTATATATTTGAATTAGTTCAACAAACTGATCCAGTGGATGGAAGAAGCCTGGAAGTGAAAAGGACGAGGCTGTTGGGAGAGATTTGTGGTGATACCCACACTGGGGGCTATCCAGTGGAGGCCTATAAACTACAAAGCTGGTGTATACCTCCTCCAAATGTGAGTAGTGTGATATAGCACACTAGAAGGTGTTATCAGTGGTGGTGGTTATTATATTGAGGCAGTCTGCACTTAGAGCGTATGCACCCTTTGTTTTTGTTTTTCTCAGACTGACAATATGTTTACTACTGGTGAGTTACAATGGCAGGAATACATGGCGTCAACTCTTTACATGGAGAGGAATCAGATTATTATCATTGACATCAATTCATCGAAAAAAACAAAAAAGCTGCAGTTTTCATGGGAATTTCCGACTCCCAAGAAGGGTGAGAGGTACCATTTCCTATTTTTGCTTTTGTGACAAAACCTTTCACCTATACATATAATACAGAGGGCTGCATTTCTCTTCAATTGACTGGTGATCAATTATACAAGATTTTTGGGTGCACCAGCTTTTGGGACTGCAGAGGTTTCATCTTTAGTTTAGTTTGTATCTGATTTGACAGAGAGTGTGAGACTCCTAGTGATGTGGGAATGTGCGCTGTGTGAAACCACCCTCAGAACAGACGAGACTGTTCTGAGGAAAAGGAAGCAGTCCAGATATAGTGTAAATAGAAGAAAACATACCCCAGCAGTGAGAGGAGAGGCTGGATACCAGCAGCAAGACTATAGAGGCCACCAAATGAATATATATATATATATATATATATATATATAGAGAGAGAGAGAGAGAGAGAGAGAGTGAGAGAGAGAGAGAGAGAGAGAGAGAGAGAGAGACGAAGATGTACCTGTACTCCCAATGAAAGGAGAAAGTCCAAGAAACAATTCAGGCCAAGGGCAAGGTAGGCAGGGAAGGAACGTTAGTCAGAACACAAGCCAAGGACAGGGAAGGCAGCTCAGGAGTGGTGGTCTGTTCACAAGCCAAGGTCAGGGCAGGCAGCACAGGAGAGGTGGTCTGTTCACAAGCTAAGGTCAGAGAAGGCAGCCCAGGAGCGGTGGTCTGTTCACAAGCCAAGGTCAGGGCAGGCAGCCCAGGAGCGGTGGTCTGTTCACAAGCCAAGGTCAGGGCAGGCAGCACAGGAGCGGTGGTCTGTTCACAAGCCAAGGTCAGGGCAGGCAGCACAGGAGCGGTGGTCTGTTCACAAGCCAAGGTCAGGGCAGGCAGCACAGGAGCGGTGGTCTGTTCACAAGCCAAGGGCAGGCAGCACAGGAGCAGTGAACTGTTCACAAGCCAAGGTCAGGGCAGGCAGCTCAGGAGCGGTGGTCTGTTAACAAGCCAAGGTCAGGGCAGGCAGCACAGGAGAGATGGTCAGTGGGCAAGCCAAGGTCAGCCACAGGGTAGGCAATGGTAGGCAAGAGACTGAGGTAAATGTCAGAGTCCAGGCAGAGGTCAGCAACGGGGAAGGCAACTGGGGAGGCAAGAGACTGAGGCAAAATCAAAGTCCAGGCAGAGGTCAGCAACAAAGTAGGCAACACACCAAGCTGTAGCCAGAATAGCAATGGAGAGAGCACAGGACTGCTTGCATGGGAAGCTCAACCACACGGAGCACTGGCTACTGGGAAGTGTCTCCTCTAAGAAGCACTAGAGCATGACGTCACGACGCGACACTGCCGACGTGGTTGCCTGCCAACAACAAAACGGCCCAGCCGAGAGGAAAGGCCGCACCGACGAGTCACCACACCAGAGCCGGATCACAGGCAAGGCGCACGAGGCACCTGCCTAGGGCCCGGCCAAATGAGGGGGGCCCGGAAACCTCAGCCTGCTCACTCTCAGTACGTGCCACACACACCCCACACTGCCATGAACAATGATGTCGCCGCAGAGCCGGCTTATAACACTCCACGGGACAAAAAGTTTTGACTCCCTCCTGTGAGCAGAGCACCTGCTGTGACAGTAATTAGTGTGGCTCAGCCTCAGTCAGGCAGCCTGACTGAGGCTGAGCCACACTAATCACTGTCACAACAGGCGTGCCTGGCAGGGTCTCACTACTCTTTTTCTCCAGCCTGCAATCAATTGTCACTGAGCCGGTAGCCCAGCGCTGACAGTGTCAGTCAGGACTGGGCTGTCGGCTCAGTGACAATTGACTGCCGACTGGAGACAAAGAGTAGCGACACCCTGTCAAGCGCGCCTGCTGTCAGGTCTTGGCTGCTGGCTCAGTGACAAGTGACTGCCGGCTGGAGAGGACTCCCTACAGGTGGCTACACCTGTATATAAGCAAATTTAACACAGTTACCCCCAGATCCTTAGACATTAATTACCAGGTGCCATCCCAATTGGGCAAGATTTCTCTGACTCTCTCACTGCTCCAGGGTCATTTATTCCAGCCATGAGCCCTGCATGAAAATGTGCCAGTGTATGTGTGAAAATAACTTTGGAGCCAAACATCCAACTATATTATTAAAGGTGCAGTATACCTTTTTATGAAATCATGATATAGGAGTTTTACTGTTGCATAAATCAAAGGTAGTCTGCTTCAAAAATTTTCATTAGAATTGTATTTAAAGGGATAGTAATACTTAAAATGAAAAAATATATCAACTGAGTAAAACAAGGGTACACCCACAGCTGAGAGGTGTTTTCGTCAAAAGTTATTGCAGCTCAAACTAAACTTTTTAGGTGTAGTATCTCAGTTGTCTGATATTGTACAGTGGTGCTGTTGCTACACCATCCTATGGAGGGTTATGGTCAGCTGACCAGAGCTGTCCATAGGATGGTGTAGCAAAAGTGCCACTGTACAATTTCAGACCACTGAGATACTTCACCTAAAAAAATCAAGTTTAAGCTGCAATAATGTTTGAATAAGAGACCTTTCAACAGTGGAGCAGTGGGAGTACCCTTGTTGAGTAAATAATACAATATATATATTTTTACACTTTAAGTATTACTATCACTTAAAAAAAATAATACTAATTAAACTGCAAATTTCTGTTGTGGTTACTAGGGGGTGCTGTTCCAATCACTTGTGTTGGTCTTTTTTACTTAAAAAAGTGCCATTTGGACACCAGATAGCACTTTTGCTAGACCCTTAGATGGTATAGATGTCTTCAGTGCTTTGCTTGACAATAAGTGGAGATGTCCCTAAAATCCAGGGGGTTATAATTAAATGTATTCATGCTTAAGGGAGTGGCCAGATTGAGTTGTGGTTAATTTTAAAAGTATCACAATAGCAAATAACACTATTGAAGCAGAAAACTGCAGCACAGGCTGCAATGGGAGAAGTATTAGCCTCTTCCTTTAACCCTCTTAAGAATCAGGAAAATCTGGGGTGGATTGCACTTAAGAACCGGAACAATGGTGACCTTTTTGACTATGTCTTTGCTCAACAGTGTTTTCCCTCTAAGGCTTTTATTTCAGCCTCACAAATTATATACCATTTTTCGCACACAATTAGGGCTTTCTTTTGATGCCACACTTATATGGATAACCCACCATTTATTTTATTAAAATGAAAGAAAACTGTAAGTAAAAAACACTATTTTTATTTTTTCTCTTGGGATCATTTGGAAGCAGTGAGTTAAATTTTTTTTGAGTTACAAGAGAAGGTAGAAGGCTGGGATGGAGTAAAGTGCGGCAGGGATGAATAGAGTTCATGGTATGGGGAGGCTACTATCTTGTTGGAGGGGGCCCCCAAATTGGTACCTTGCCTAGGGCCCTGTGGAGTGTTAATCCAGCTCTGCACCACACCATGGGTCGGAGGTAGGGACCGATGCCGACAGAAAGGATTCATATAGAGATTTTTACCAATGATTTCTACTGAAAGCAGATTTTCTATAACAGTATGGGGATTATACATAAAGAAAAGTGGGACAATTCTGTAACAAACCAGAATTGCTCCTCTTTCTGAATAAGGCCCAAACCATTTTTTCTTGCATATTACAAAATAAATCTAACACAAAAATAAAATTGCACTGTGTGAAATTTCTAATCTTCACCATGTCCATGCATAAATTGTCTGACACCCCAGCCTTTTTTCACTATTCACCATTATTACATTTGTGCAGTGAAACCCTTTCTTCTCCTTCTTCTTGGATCCCTGTGGTTCCACAGAGCACAACTTGCTGCCATTGTCTTTATCTAAAGTACTTTTTAATTGAAATATAGAAGCAATCCTAGGATTTAGCTATATGGTCAAAATATACACAAAACAAACAAAAGGAGACGATTAAAACTATTTTCATAGTGATTTTCCAGGGCTGCTATTAGCCTGATTACTGGATACTAAAACATCATTCTGTCATGTCAGCCCTCCTCCCTCTATAGTGAGGTCACAATAATGTGTGTCAGGCTATATAGGATAATGATGAGGACTCATCACTTAGGAGACATTCTCTGTATGTCAAGGACAGAAACATAGGCAATACACTCACTGAAGGTTATATACTAAGATGGACAAAATTAATTCTATAGCAAACCAATTGCATAATAGGAGGATAATGCTATGTCATGTGACCTCTCTAACATTCATAGGAAATCTTCTTTTAAATCACTGAGACTAATGTACTAAGAAAAAAAGAGGTGCAATTCTGGAGCAAAGTGGCTGCACCATAGGGAACAAAAAAAATCTAATTGATTTAAACTAGACTTCTAGAATTCAAGGGGTTAACAGCTCCATTTAAATCATTGAGAATTCCTGGAATGTTAACCCTCTGAGTGCCAGAGGGGTACGGAATGCATTGCTTTCAATGGCACTCAAAGGGTTAATGTGTTCCCTAAGGTTCAGCTGGTTTACACCAGAATTGCATCCCGTTTCCTTAGTATTTTAGTCTCAATGTGAATTCTGGGGAATTTTTATTTGTCCCCTGTGATGAAGTTGGTTTGCTCCAGAATTGCTGACTTTAACTTGAATACATCCCTAAAATAATAATATTCCTCTCTGTGTCTGTAAAGGAATTAGAACGAAAATATGGCTGAGCCAAGACATACTATATATATAAAATCACTCTTGTCCTCTATTGTAAAAAAAAAAGCCCTTGTCACCAAGGAGTTAAATACCCTCATTTAAGAATACAGTTAAAGGGTCAGATTGTGGAACATAAAAATATATAGAAATTTGATTTTCCTAACTGAATACCAAGCTGTTAATAGGATGTACACATAAACAAATGTATAACAACATTGTGAAAATTGGGTTACCATCACCAACAAATGTATAACAACATTGTGAAAATTGGATTACCAGCAACATACGGGATACGTCAAGAAAGTGAAACATCCAATTTTTATTAGATGGGACTTTTAAATAAATGGCTGCCTCTAGGCACACAGTCAAAACCTTGTCCATAAAATGTCAGGAGACTGCATGGTCTCAGCTACAGATGTGTTGTGTACTGATTGTTTTCTACCAGGGTAGTCTTCAGTGAGTAAGTTTTCCTCCCTGGTATTTTAGGAGATAGAAATTCAGCTTCTTCTCCACTCAAGGTGGCAGATGTAAAAAATCTGCTTCACTAATAAATATTTCTGATGCTCATTATATCCATAAAGTAAAATGTATTTAATAAATAAATTAAAACAATCAACCCTTTGAGTCCCAGGGGGGTATGCAATGCATTGCAAAATGTTAAAACATCCTGTATAATAATTCGCAAGTATGTTTGTCAGAAGCTGCCATGCGTAGTAGAGACTGCCTGAATGCACAGAATGCTGGGAGGTGTAGGAATGCTGGGAGTTCTGTGCTGGGAGCATTCTGTGCTTTCAGGCAGTCTCTACAGTGCATGACTGTGTCAGCGGCAGGACGCAGAGCAGGACCAGCCTCTTAATAATGCATTGCATACCCCTCTGGCACTCAAAGGGTTAAAATCACCCGGACCTTGGCCCGTGTACAAGGGTTTTTACACTAGTACACTATACTTTGCCCTTAACCCTTTGAGTGCCAGAGGGGTATGCAATGCATTGCTTTGCAATTGGTTGCATACCTCTCTGGCACGCAAATGTTCATACGTTTCACAACTTATAAGCACCACTTTATCGCCATCAAACTAGGCTTAAATATATCCACCCTTTCATCCATTGGTACATCATGACTACAGAGAATCCAGTTCAACTGGCAAATCACAGGCTTCTACAGTATAAACATATAAAAACAGTAATTCTTTCATAACCAAATCAAATCCAAAATGAGCCTCAAATATCTATCTATCTATCTATCTATCTATCTATCTATCTATCTATCTATCTAGAAATGTACTCAGCTTGGGCTTGAGAAGAAGAGACAGCACTCAAGAATCTTCCACGTGATGATTTTTTAATCAAACCAGTGCTTCCATGTCACCAAACATTTTTGGTTTTACTGAGGACCTTCATCAGCCTCACAGGGTATATAAGGATTAAGTAAAGAATTAAATGGAGGAATGCAGGTTATACCTAATCATTAATTAAAAGTGCCTTAAATGAGCAAAGAGGGGAAGGAACAGCTAGTCTGTCAATGCTTAATCAAAGAGGTGCAACTTCAACCAAGACTGGGAAAAGCAGATAGGTTCACTAGCAAGGGCTTTAGGTAAAGAGATGCACATACAGGGATCAATAAGAAAAAAGGGTTTGGTTAGAGGGACAGATGTAGATACAAAAGGAGATGGGAAGAGAGAATATTTGGCGGGAGATCAAGGGGGGGTGTAGTAAGGAGTAGTGAAAGGGAGAAACTTGAATAAAAGGAGTAAGACTTTATATGAAATATGGAGTTTGATGGTTAACCATGGAAGAGATAGGAGGAGGAAGGTAGAGGCAAGCCTAAGAGACAGTCATGCTCCAGTATTCTGCATGGATTGAAGGATGTGGAGTTGCATGAAGAGGCATAACTAGGTACTGCTTCAGTAGTCTAAAGCCCAAGGTGTCATGCTTAAAGGGATAGTAATACTTTGTTTTAACTTTATTTTATTTTGTAGGCATTAAAAAAACATGAAAAACCATATAAGTCTTATCTCGTAAACCTTTATGGTTTGAGAGATATTCACAAGCAAAGTTTCCCCTCCAGCCCCTTTTATCTAGTGTAAGCCATCTCTTCTCAGATGTGGAATGCAGTCCATAGACCAGACAGATAACAGCAGGAGACAATCTTCTTCCTATGAGAACAATGAAAGCCCTGTCCCCCTTGACAAGTTTTTCAGGTTTTTCCCTTATCTTAATTGAAGATTGTCCCTCTGCAATCTACCTGGGCACCTCCCTTCTGATCTGGCTGAGCAGTGTTAAATCAGTAAAAGGGGCGGGAGGAGGATATTTTATCAATCAATTACTCATGAACTACAACTCTGACAGAATTGAAATAACACTCTCCAAAGTCCAAATACTATGATGATTAACTGGAGCTGCTTTTATTATGAAACATTACTATCTTTTTAAAGCCCAGGGTGTTGTTGCCAGCATGGGGCAAGTAATGGTACCACTCTTCCTACCAGTAATAGTGCATTTGGGTTGCATGGTACAACAATAATGGATTAGGTCGGTCTAAGCCACATGCTTCTACAGAACCCCAAACATAGCAACTGACATATTCAACCAGAGCAGCTACTAACCCTTTGAGTGCCAGAGGGGAATGCAACGCATTGCAGATCAATGTGTTGCACACCCCTCTGGCACTCAAACAGTTAAATGTAATATTATTCGTAAACCTAAAGCAATGGAACTATAATAAATATTATTTATGATATGTTATAATTAATGATAAAAATAATGCTTAAATACTAGAGCGCTCTTCAACTCATTGCAAAAGCAATGCTTTGGAGACCTATCTGGCAGCCATGGGGTTAAATACGAGTTAAAAGAAAATATATATTATTACTGAAGGAAAGAATGACAAAAAGATTTCCAGCAGTCTACAACTAATTGCATGGATTGAAAATTCCATCTGTTGTCTCTGGATATATTCCCCCTTCTACAGCGTGCAAGCCAATTATTCGACTCCCCATACTTTATAAATCAGAACTTGGCTCAACGGTTACATGGGATTATGATATTGTTCAAGCTCCCTGATGTTCAATACCATGAGAACATTTGAGTTTACAAGATCAGCGTGCACTTACAAATTCATCCATTAACTGAAATACTGTATGCTCTGAAATTTTTATGGGGAGCATGTCAAACCTGGAACATGCATTCATCAAGTACAGAATTCAAAAGTTGTGTTCCACAGAGTTTTTGCTTTTTAACCCCTTAAAGGAACAATAAGCTTTTTTTATGGAAAAATATATATTGTAGGGATTATCCTATTGAGTAAAATAAGGGTAGTCCCACTGCCGAGATATTTATATTTCCAGAGTTATTACAGTCTAAACTCATGTTTTTTTTTATATTAGCAGTGCCCTCTAGTGGTCAAATTCTAATTAGATTTCCTGTTAGATTCTAATGGAGAGGAAAGTCAGAAAAGTCAGAGACATACAGTTCTCCATAGAATGTGATAGAAACTGCCTGTCACTTCCTGTCAGTTAGAACTATCAGGAAGTAAACACAGTAAATTCACTTCATGATTATTGAAACTGCTATAATTTTTGAAAAAAACATCTGACAGTAGCGGGAGTGACCTTGTTTTATTCAACAGGAAATGCTCTATAAAATATGTGTTTTCATAAAAAAAAAGTTTACTGCTCCTTTAAAGACCAGCGGTCCAGGAAGGTTACCTTCCCTTGGACCACTTTGATCCTTGCTGACGTGCTGGTACACGTGACCTGTTGTGCATACCGGCGTGCCACTTTGGGGCCTAAGAGAGAGACAGCTCCAGTAAATTTTAGGCCCAGTTTTTACTTACAGCACTTCCGGTAGAGCTCTATAAGTAAAAAGTATGTATCTTGCTATGATCGTCACTGGTCCTTAAGGGTATAAGGACCATGACAGTCGTAGCACGTCATCTGGTCCACAAGGGGTTAAACAATGTGTCGCGGTCAGTGGATTATTTACAAAAATGTAATCACCCTTTAATTGAGTAGTAAACTTATTTTTATGAAAACATTTATGTATTAGGTCATTTTCAGTATAACAATGCACTTAAACTGATGGGAGAGTTTCCATTCTAAAAGGTATTACAGTTTAAAGGAGCAGTAAACTTTTTTTATGGAAAAATATATATTGTAGGGATTTTCCTATTGAGTAAAATAAGGGTAGTCCCACTGCCGAGAGATTTATATTTCCAGAGTTATTACAGTCTAAACCCATGTTTTTTTAACATTAGCAGTGCCCTCTAGTGGTCAAATTCTAATTAGATTCCCTGTTAGAGTCTAATGGAGAGGAAAGTCAGAAAAGTAATTGATATACAGTTCTCCATAAAACGTGATAGGAACTGCCTGTCACTTCCTGTCAGTTAGAGCTATCAGAAAGTAAACACAGTAAATTCACTTCCTGATTATTTAAACTGCTATAAATTTTATCTTACAGCGATGGCAGTGACCTTGTTTAGTTCAGCAGGAAATGATCTACAAAATATGTGTTTTCAGAAAAAAAGTTTACTGCTCCTTTAATATATTTATAAATTAAATTGGTAGCAACAGCTAGTGTCCGAAGGACAAATAGTTGTTTTTTTATTTCACTCTTTGGTACAGTAGGATATTGCAGGTTATAAAAAATACAAGGTTAAACCATGATAATATTTAAATGAACCATCTTCCACTAGTTGGTGTACCCTTGGTTACTCAGCCGAAAATGCCCGATAACCAGTCGGGTATATCTAGTTACGTAGTGTCTCCTAGAACAAAGCTGAGATACGTAAAGTAGCATGTTAATGGGAGAAAATAAAACAGATATGTGTTTTAATTTTTGCTCTGATATCACTTACATATGTAAAACTATTAAAAAAAAACATACTGTGTTGCTATGGCAACACTTAGAGTCTTTTCTCTCAGTCTTTGATCTCTATGCATCTGTTTTTTTTTCCAGTGGGGTAAGTAGGACATTCTGTGGATGATGTACTATAAAAATTAAGGCATTTGAAGGAACAGACTGCACTATTGAGGACGAATAAAAAACCCTCAAATCCCCATTGAGCATTTAACCATTTGAATCCTGGAGGGGTGTCCAATGCATTGTAAAACAATGAATTAGAGTCTCCATTTAAATTAATAGTAATTTTGATTTGTCCCCAGTAGTGCAGTTGGTTTGCCCCAGAATTGCTCCAGTTTGTAGTACCTCAGCCCTTGTGGCATCTGCAACAGAGGCATCTCTTCCTTTCTAGAGCATCTGTGATTTGCTTTACTATGGAAATGTCTCTGGGGTAAGAATGTGCATTAAAAAAGTGCATTTAATATGTCGCGGGAGTCAAAACGGTGCACTAAAAATGTTTCCGTTTAAAATATTGCCTTTCCTTAACCCAAAGCACTCCCCAAACCCTAACAGGACCTTCAAACTACCCTACCCTAACTGTGACAGATTAAGAGATAGTGATACACATAGAGAACATCTAACTATCCTAAACTCTGTACCACACAATCACCCTAACCTAAACTACCCTAAGCACCCTAAATTAACAGATGGTGAAAGAGATAACCTAACAGATATCCATCAGTAGCTTAATATAACAGACACAACCTCTAAGTAGCTTTACCTAACAGATACAACCCCTAAGCACCATAACTTAACAGATGGTGAGCAATATACCGTAACCGAACAGATGGTAAACCCCCAGGTAGCCTAATCTAACAGATAGTAACTTAGTAACATAATTAATTAGCTTTAAAAAAGACACAAGTCCATCAAGGTCAACCTTTTCCGCATAACCCAGCGAAATGATAATTATAGGAGCTTTTCTGCTGCCAAATGAATTAGTATTTCAGAACCTCCTGTTTTGCCTACTAATTCACAGTAAAACCCTGTATGTTCCCTCTTGAAAGAAATATATCTAATCTTCTCTTAAATGTATCTATGGTATCTACCATAACCACATCCTTGGGCAAGGAATTCCCACAATTTAACAGATCTTGCTTTAAAAAACCTTCCTCTGCTGAAGTTGGTATTTCATTTCCTCTGATCTCAAGGGGTGGCCCCTGGTTATTTGATCAGGCTTACCAGATAGATCATTGTATTGACCTCTCATATACTTGTACATTGTGATAAGATCTCCTCTTAGCCATCTTTTCTCTAGTGTAAATAAACCAAGTTTGCCTAACCGTTCCTCATACATCAAGTCTTCCATTCCACTGATTAATTTTGCTGTCTTAGCTGTACTTTGGGACTTGCTCCCCTGAGTATGGGTTGGTAACTGAAACACAGGAACATGGTGTTCCACTAGAAATGGTCCCACTGCATGTGAAATGGTTTCTGTAAACATGCAGGATAGCTACGTTCTAAGCAGAAACAATGACCCCATGGACTTTTGGCAAACAAAGCAGTATGTGTGGCCAGCATTGACACATACTGCAGTAGAAACCCTTAGTTGCCCTCCAGCAAGTATTGTGTATGAGCAGGTTTTTAGTGCAGCTGGTTACATTGTCAATGACTGTAGGATGTGGTCATCAAGCAACAATGTTGGGAGACTAACATTCTTAACAATGAACCAACATCTCATAGTATCAGATAGCAGAAACCACACAGGACAGAGAAAGCCAGGAGAAATGTATTAACAGCAACACAGATGAGGAGGAGGAGGAGGATTGTGAAGAAGAGTTGCCACCATCTATCCCAGTGGTTCTCAACTCCTGTCCTCAGGACCCACTAACAGGACAGGACTTAGGGATTTCTCTGCTAGAGCACAGGTGTGGTGATCAGAGGCTCATTCACATTGATTAACTCACCTGTGCTCTAACAAGGAAATCATCAAATCCTTGCCTGTTAGTGGGTCCTGAGGACAGGAGTTCAGAAACGCTGATCTATCCCAATTTGGACTACTGCTATGACCCAGGGCCGGCGCCACCTATAGGCGCACATTCTCTGGGGGCGCATAGCCCCCCCCCCGCTCACTACTTCCTGCCCGAGTTTAAAAAAAAGTATGTTTCGGTGCCCTCCCTTGGCTGGCTATTTTTTTAATGTAGCACAGCGATACCCGTTTCTCTCTCCCCCTCCACTCATTCTGTCCTGTACCAGGATTGAAGGAGCGGAGGGGTAAAGAGAAAAGGGCATCGCTGTGCTACATTAAAAAAATAGCCAGCCAAGGGAGGGCACCGAAACATACTCACTGGGAGAGAGAGAGACGTGCACCGGGAAGAGTAAGTGGAAGGGGGGTCAATAGGGGACGGGGGAAGAAAGTGTCAAAGGGGGGAATAACAGTCAAGAGGGGATCAAGAGTCAGATGGGGAGAGAGAGAGTCAAAAGGGGGATCAACATTCAAAAGGGGGATTAAGAGTCAGGCAGGGGAGAGAAAGAGTCAAAGGGGGGATCAGCAGTCAAAAGGGGGAGAGAGAGAGTCAAAGGGGGGATCAGCAGTCAAGAGGGGGATCAAGAGTCAGATGGGAGAGAGAGAGAGAGTCAAAGGGGGGGATCAACAGTCAAGAGGGGGAGAGAATCAAAGGGGCGGAGAGAGTCACATATAGAGAACATACACTCTGTCACACTGATATGCATATAGAGATGCACACACACATACTTACACACTGATATCCTTACAGAGACTCACACACACTGACACACTTATATACACATATAGGGAACACATACTGACACACACATACACATATAGAGAACACAAACACAAACTGACACTTATATAGGGAACACACAAACACACTGACACTTAAACATGTACAGGGCTGGGCATAAAGGGGTAGGACACAAGTGGTGGAGCCAAGGGGCGGCAAAATTAGGTTTTGCCTAGGGTGGCAAAAATCCTTGCACCAGCCCTGACATGACCAACAAGTAATGCATATCGGTAATATGATAACTTGAGAAGGATAGCTTACATGATAATGAAAAAATCTGCTGCAGGAATCTCTCTTCTCTCTCTCTCTTTATATATATATATATATATATATATATACACACACACACACACATCAATCATACCACTCCAGTCCCCCACCCACTACAACGGACATCTGCCACATTCTATCACTTGACATCATCATGAATATTTGCCAGTGACACTTAAAGGGATAGTAATATTTCATAATAAAAGCAGCTCTAATTAATCATCATAGAATTTGGACTTTGGAGAGTGTTATTTCAATTCTGTCAGAGGTGTAGTTCAGGAGTAATTCAATGACAAAGTGTCCCCCTCCCTCCCCTTTTACTGATGTAACACTTTTCAGCCAGAGCAGAAGGGAGGTGCCCAGGTAGACTGCAGAGAGGGACAACCTTCAATTAAGATAAGGGAAAAACCTGAAAAGCTTGTCAAGGGGGGCAGGGCTTTCATTGTTTTCACTGTAAGAAGATTGTCCCCTGCTGTTATCGGTCTGGTCTTACAACCAGACTCACATCTGAGAAGAGAGGGCTTACACTAGGTAAAAGGGGAGGGAGGGGGAAACTTTGCTTGTGAATATCTCTCAAACCATAAAGGTTTGAGAGATAAGACTTATAACATTCTTCATATTTTTTTAATGCCTACAAAATAAAATAAAGTTAAAACTAAGTATTACTATCCCTTTAAGCAGGAAGTAAGTGTTGTGGGCAAAGGATAAATGCACTCTGCATACTAACGCATTTTACTAGGTGTATGTTGCTGTACGACTCACAACTTTGACTTTCAGCTACTTCACTGCAGCCCTCAGAAGAAGTAATATTGTGCTGGGAAATGCTGCACCATAGGAAATATAGACAAAAGATTTGTTGGAATGGGTGAAAAGGAGGAAAATTTTGCATTGGCAAAAAAAATGAAACCTTTCATGAAAACAGTTTTTCGTGAAAAGTCATGCAGGGCATTTTTGTCACTTTTCACCCTCTCCTAATAGCAAGCTCTTATGCCAATGCTACTCACATAGCCATTATCTAATCAGCTCCCCTTCCTTGTCACTCACTTACCTTCTAGGTAGCTTGTGTATGTTAACCCTTTGAGTGCCAGAGAGGTATCCAACACATTGCAATGCAATGCGTTGGATACCTCTTTGGCACTTAGAGCATTAATCCCACACACATTGTGTACTTTACTAGAAAACGACACGTTCCACACTAGGCTTTTCACACTGCAGAGGGGAAGGGGTAGACAACTTCACAAATAAAACTGAATAAAAGACTGGGATTAGTAACAAAACTCAAAAAAGAACTTGAATTAGTTGATTATCAGTATTTTACAGTTGTGTTAGCATGCAATGCAACATTAGCTTCTAATGAAGTTTTTCCTTTAAAGGGATAGTATTACTTCATTTTAAAGATGCTTAAAGGGTCATCAATGTCCCATAAAAAAATCTTCTAGTTTTGTAGAAAATAAAATAATAAACTATATGCCACAATTCCTATCTCTCAAACAGATATGGTTTGAGAGATATTGGCATTGAAAGATCCCCCCTCCCTCCCCTTCTCCTGACGTCAGTGCTGTGCTGACAGGAGATCCCGGTCTGGGGACCAGCCGGCGGCTCTGCTGCAGAGCTGAAATCATGTAATTTCGAAAGAATTACTTGTTTGGAAAGGTCTACAAAGTGTGCCTGGTTTGCAAGAACACATTGTAGACCGTTCCAATTAAGTAATTATTTTTAAATAACGCTATTTCGTCTCTACTGAAGAGCCTCCTTAAGCCTTATGACTTGAATCTCCTTCTGTCAGCTTTACAGCTGACATCAGGAGAAGGGGGGGGACTTTGAATCCCTATATCTCTCAAACCATAGCGGTTTGAGAGATAGGATTTGTAGCACGTAGTTTATTATTTTTACCTTTAAAAAACTAGAAAAAAAATTTTATGGGACATTACTGTCCATTTAAAGTTCTACATCTTAAAAAAATAAATGAAAAGAGGTCAGTCCCATCTCTCAAACTTTGCTAGTTTAAGAGATATAAGCTTCTAAAGTTACCCCCTCCCTCACCTTTTACAGACGTCAGCGATCTACCTGACAGATTGAGATCCTGGTCCCTGGACCGGATGGCTCTTCAGCCGAGCTGAAGTAGCGCTGTCTACAAAGACATTCTTCTTTAGAAAGGTCTACAAAGTGTGCCTGGGAGGCAGGCACACTTTGTAAACCATTCTAATGAAGAATGTCTTTGTAGATAATGCTACTTCGGGTTTGCTGCCAGGAACACTTTGTAGACCATTCTAATGAAGAATGTCTTTGTAGATAATGCTACTTCGGGTTTGCTGCCAGGAACACTTTGTAGACCATTCTAATGAAGAATGTCTTTGTAGATAATGCTACTTCGGGTTTGCTGCCAGGAACACTTTGTAGACCATTCTAATGAAGAATGTCTTTGTAGACAGCGCTACTTTGGCTCGGCTGAATAGCCATCCGGTCCCAGGACCAGGATCTCAATCTGTCAGCTAGAACGCTGATGTCTGTAAAAGGGGCGGGAGGGGAGAACTTTAGAAGCTTATATCTCTTAAACTACCAAAGTTGGAGAGAAGGGACTGACATCTTTTCATTTATTTTTTTTTAATATGCACAATTTTAAACATCCTAACAATGAAGTAATACTATCCCTTTAACCCCTTAAGGACCAGCAGTCCAGGGAAGTTATTTCCCTTAAGCACCACTTAGATTCTTGCCTACGCACTGGTAAACATGACCTGTCACGTGTTCTACCGCGCCGAGTGGGGGTCAGAGAGACCACTCCGGTCCTAGAGCGGTCACTTTCAGACCAGGTTTTTGCTTACAGTGATCCCACTGTAGAGATGTAAATATAAAGAACATGACATGCCAGGACATCACCAGTCCTTAATGGAAAAAACAGTGACATCTTGGTGCGTCACGTGGTCTTTAAGGGGTTAAGAAACAGATGAGTGTGAAATGCATTATTCTGTACTGCACAGTACATTCGTCTGTTGCTTAACATTATTAACCCTTTGAGTGCCAGAGGGGTAGGCAACGCATTGCAAAGCAATGTTTTGTGTACCCCTCTGGCTCTCGATGAGTTCATTTTCATGCTTGTCAGAGCTGCCAGGAGATCAACACATCTGCTTGGTGTTGTGTCTGGTTTTCTCTGTTATACTATATTGCCATGTCACAGACCAGCTTGGCAGCATCCCAGGGCAATGACATTCAGAATTTGTTTATGAGCCTAATTGTACAGAACTATCACCTCTGGTTTCTGTGGGACCGGCGTGATTCTTATGAAATATAAAACATGGCGTTTCAAACAGAATGTTATTAATCTGTAAGAAAAAGGAATTTTCTTTGCCGTGGGAGCACACAGAATAGGAAATGACATGGAAACAAATCACGTACAGGGGTTATGTTCTACAAAATTGTAGAGTAAACCACTTGCACCATAGAGAAAAAAATACAACTTCCAAACATTCTCATTGCTTTAAATCAGTATTTTAACCCTTGAATGCATGACTAGAGACCCCTCTAGCAGTCAAGGGGTTACATTTCCATTTAAATCAATGGAAACTTTAGTTCTTCCCTATAGTACAGATGTTTGGCCCAGAATTCTTCCATTTTGTTTTGAACAATGGCCCTATATCCCTAATTAGGGATGGGCGAAAGGCCCGGTGAAAAAATCTGTGAAAACCACGTTGTTGTCTGCTTTTTCGCAGAAAAATCAGCTTTAAAAACTGTGCTTAAAATCTTTGCTTTTTTCACCCATTGGCAAAAATTCTTCGCCGTTTTTTAATGGCTAGAAATTTTTCACCCATTGATTGAGGTGTTTTTCATCTTTTCGCTATAAAACCGTGATGTTTTCCAGGATGTGAAACACAATAGAAGCAGCTACAGAGAGTGGTAGACGTGCTGTGCTGTTCTACTTTGATCTTTTTAACAACATTGAGGCAGGAGAGGCTCATAGTGACTGCTATCACTATGAGAAAGTTTAAAACTAATAGAATGAGGAAATGGAAGGACCCTTATGTGTCCACTGAGTCTGAGGCAGAGGAGGTAGTGAGCACTACAGACTCAATGCTGGCCAGTCCCCCTAAATCACCCAGAGGGATCTTGGGGATATTAATATCAAGGGAGGAAGAAGAGGGTAGTACAGGGATCAGGACAGGTCAGCTGCCTGTCACTGCTGCCAGATGTGCTGCCCCTGCTGCCACCAGTTCTGTGCCTGCTGCCAGTGCTGCCCCTGCGCCCACCAGTTCTGTGCCTGCTGCCAGTGCTGCCTCTGCTGCCAGCAGTTCTGTGCCTGCTGCCAGTGCTGAACCTGCTGCCAGTGTGTCTTGTAATACTCAGGAGGGGGGGGAGAAAATGATGCCAAGCGTGACAGCAGGGGACCCTAAGTTACAGCTGCCATCCCCAAGCAGTGCTGCCAGTGCTAGAACAACTATTAAGAAGGTCCAGCAGATTGTTAGTGTTAGGAGTGAAGGAGGGGGTAATCATATTAATAGTGACTGTGAGGAGACTCAGGGGCTGAACTTGATGTGGTTGGTGTTAGTAGTAGTAGTAATAGTAATGGTGAAGCAGCCGGAAGGACTAGTGTTAGGGTAGTGGTAGGGGAAGCAATTGAGAGCATCCAGAATAGTGGTCAAAGGAGGCCACACCATTCCTCTGACCCTGGGAGTCCCGTTCCCCTCTCGATATTGTCCAGCTGAAACATGATCCTGAAGAGGGCAGAATTGTTACCTAGCAGCAATAATACCACCATCAGTAGCACAGCTGTTTGTGCCTGCTGCCAGTTGGCCTTCTTCAGGTCATCAAGAAATGGAAAGTGTGACATTAGGGGACCCTCTGTCACATTTCTCGCCACCTCCTCCAACCAGTAGTGAAATGTCTGTAATAGAGCAGCAGCAGCACAGAGGGACTGATGATGGTGGTGGTGGTAATGATGATGATGGTGGATAAGCTGGGGTGTAAGAGGCATTGATGACCTTTCTAGCCCAAACTGAGAAGGAATGGGAGACAGGGATGGGGATGGGCATCACCGGCACCAGCAGGGAGTTTTTGGAATTTGCGGAATTGCAACTGCTCTAATTCCTGCTGCAGCAGGATGCTGAGGAGCAGACTAGTGTGTCACAGAGCACCATGGACACAGTGGGAATGGGGTCAACAAGTGATGCGGGACTAGGACAGGTTCCACTTTCCACCAGCAGCAATACTCCTGGTCCTAGATGCAGTGCTGAATCTGAGGCAGTAGCAGCAACAGCAACAACATCATACTCTGACCCAGATAGTGAAGGGGAATGTGGAGGAAAAGAAGAAAGAGGCCATTCTTCTTCACCTTTTCCCTATCCCCTGAAGTCCTGGGTGTGGGACTATTTTTCTCTTGGGGTAGGCACAGAGCAGTCATCATCAAAGGCACTGTGCACAATTTGTGACAAGTCAGTGACACATGCACATTTGACTAATCCTGCCCGAAAGGGTAGTCCAGTCCCAAAATGACGGGCAAGTCCCCTCTGCACGGGAACACCAACTAACCCTTGCTAATAATGCCAAGGGAATCCAGCTGCACTTCTCTGACGAGGCTCATCAAGGCTGAAACGTACATCTGGGGTTAGCTGGTGACGCGGGGACTTGCCCATCATTTTGGAACTGGACCACCCTTTTGGGCTTGATTATTCTAATATGTACATGGAAAGTTCTCCTCTGTAACGGCACTAGAGAGCTAAAACGTGATGCTTCTGAGCGGTGACTAGGGAATGGGAATTTGGGGAAATTGTATTTATCCCTTATGGTGGTTTATTATCATCATTATTCCAGATTTTCTTAGTGCACAGTCTCGGTGTAGAATTTTTATTAACAGAAATATTCATACTTGCAAATTATTTTTGCATATTGAAATAATTGAGCATGCCTCTTAAATTAAAAGTTTTGTATTTCAGGGTTTATTCAAACTGTTGATTAACCACTTGGATGCTTCCAGCCCTCACATTGCCCACCCCTGCAATACAACATATAGATCAATCACTGCTGCAGAGAGACTGTGTCATTGTATAAATATCTCACAAGTCCTTGACAGAATATTCTATGGAGCAGAGATCCAGAGAGCTCATTGTCAAGGCATAAAAGTGTAAAACAAACATATATGCAATATGACTTATTAAGCACTTGAAGAATAGGTAAAGTCAAAAAGGGGACTGACTGTCACCTAAAAGTAAATCTAACAGATATGAGACCATCAGCTTTCCCAATTCACAATCCGCAGGTGTGTGTGTGCATTGCATGTGTGTATATTTGCCCCTACGGCTGCCGTGCTCCAGATTGGGCCATCATTAAGGGGTTAAAATGTCTTAAAAGTCATAGACAGGGGAGTTGCCAGGTTCCAAACAAGCCTGGAGAAGAACTCCATCTAATGGATTATTGCTGTGCCTTAGTCAAATCCAATTGCACCCCTATCCTCAGTGAGATTAGGACAACATTACACAATTACCTGCCTCTAACCTGCAACAAAGGCTGGGCTTTAACCCTTTAAGTGCCAGAGGCACTCAAAGGGTTAATCATGAAACCTGCAGCTTTAGCCCCCTCAGCCAGCACCAGTCAATGCCCTTGGACGTAGATCTGTGTGTATTGGATTACAAAAATGCAAACTGTAATATATACTAATTATCACTGTAATTAGTTATAAATCATAAACAGCACTGTCTGTCTAAAGTGCACATCTACATATGAGAACAGATTACATCTCCCAATAATTTATTGTTTAGCATCTTATTTGACTAATTAGTACTGAACAAAGCTGCATCCTCTTTAAAAAAAAAAAAAAATAAAATACTTGATGGAAACTACTGATTTCTTTCCATGACGACATTTGAAAATGTGATTAAAATTAATTAATATTGATTTGAATATAATTTACATGTTGTTACAGCTTCTGTTAGGAGCGTCTGCACTGATCCAGTGACTGTTCTGTAACTTCACTAGTGGTTGTTAGGCCACATGTTCTCATTTGTTTAACCGGCTGAATGCAAGAGAGCTCATTGGGGATGTGGACTTAGATGTTATAAAGAGGAGACGACTTCTCTAGTAATATTGCTTCTCCATTTCCTATGTTATTCTATGGAGCCAATGCACTAAGAAAATTCAAATGGGAGAGATCTTAGAGCACAGGATAGTAACATAGTAACATAGTAGATAAGGCTGAAAAAAGACGTGTCCATCAAGTCCAGCCCATGCCAATAACACCCCCGTTGATCCAGAGGAAGGCAAGAAAAAAAAGCCCTCTGGAGCAATTTCCAGTGTAGGTGTGTGTGTGTGAGTGTGTCAAATAGTTCCCCGGCTCAATATCCTATTTGCTTTGAAGCCTTCTGTCATAACTGTCAATATTGTTCTGTGCTAGATAGGCATCCATTGCTTTTTTGAATGCAGTTACATTTTCTGCAAGCACAGCATCCCGAGGCAAAGAATTCCATAGCCTTGCCGCCCTTACTGTAAAGAATCCCTGCCTGTGTTTTAGTCGAAAGCGCCTTTCCTCAAGTCTTAATGGATGACCTCTTGTTCTTAGCTCAGCTCTTTGCATAAATAATTAATTGGATAGTTCTTTGTATTGGCCTTGAATGTATTTGTAAATGGTAATCATATCACCCCTTAGACGTCTCTTTTCTAATGTAAACAAACCCAGTTTGGCTAGTCTCTCTTTGTAACTCAGATCCTCCAATCCCTTTATCAGTTTTGTTGCACGTCTCTGCACCTTTTCCAGTTCAGTAATGTCTTTTTTTAGAACAGGCGCCCAAAATTGTACTCCATATTCTAGATGAGGCCTAACCAAGGATTTATACAGAGGTAGGATAATATTAGTATCCCTTGCTTCTACACCTCTTTTTATGCAGGCTAGTACTCTATTTGCTCTTGCAGCAGCTGAGTGACTCTGCACACTGCTGTGAAGTCTATTGTCTATCAGTACACCTAAATCTTTCTCTAATGAGGATTTCCCAAGTTGTTTCCCATTTAGAGTATATGTAGCAAGTTTGTTTCTACAACCCAAATGCATAACCTTACATTTATCTACATTAAATGACATCTGCCACTTTTCTGCCCATTCACTTAGTTTATCTAAATCCTTCTGTAGGGAAAAAACATCGAGCTCTGTATGTATTTCCTTACATAGCTTAGTGTCATCAGCAAAGATTGAGATGCTACTTTCAATTCCCACTTCTAGATCATTAATAAACAAATTAAAAAGCATTGGGCCCAGGACTGAACCCTGCGGCACCCCACTTATAACCCTAGACCAATTTGAAAAAGTTCCATTTACAACAACTCTCTGCCATCTATCATTTAACCAGTTCTCAATCCATGTACAGATACCACCACCCAAACCGAAGCCTTTTAATTTATGCAGTAACCTGTTGTGAGGCACTGTGTCAAAGGCTTTTGCAAAATCCAAGTATACTACATCAACAGCAATTCCCCTGTCCAAATCACCACTCACTCTTTCATAAAATGCAAGTAAATTAGTCTGACATGATCTGTTCTTCATGAAACCATGCTGATTCCTACTAATGATATTGTTTGTCTTCACATAGTTCTGAATACTATCAGTTAATAACCCTTCTAGTATCTTACCCACTATGGAAGTCAAGCTCACAGGTCTATAATTTCCTGGTTTGGATCTTGCTCCCTTTTTAAACAATGGAACTACATCAGCTTTCCTCCAATCACAGGGCACTATGCCTGATGAAAGCGAATCAATAAATATTAAGTATAATGGTTTTGCTATTACTGAACTAAGTTCCTTAAGTACCCTTGGGTGTATACCGTCCGGTCCAGGCGCTTTATTCACTATAACCCTTTCCAGTCTCTTTTGGACCTTGTCCTCAGTAAGCCATGTAGATGTTGGAGGAAATTCCATGGTTTTGTCTGTTTGCCCATAGCTTGTCATTTCTGCTTCCTTTGTATATACTGAAGCAAAGAACGTATTTAGGGTCTCAGCCATAGCTTTATCCTCACTAATCAATTCACCTGTTTCAGTCCTAAGAGGACCAATATCAACCTTAACTTTTTTGTTGTTAATATACTTGTAGAATTGTTTAGGGTTTTTCTTGCTCTCGTTTGCAATGTTTCGCTCATTTTCTATTTTAGCTAGCTTAATTGCTTGTTTGCAGATTTGCAGATACATAGGATACAATAGGACATGGAGAAGCGATATCACTGGAGAAGTCATCTCTACTTTGTTACCTCTTTATTACACCTTAGTGCATAACCCCCATTGTGTTCCAATACATTGGATAACTCTCTGGCACAAAAAGGGTTTCCAATATACCCCTCTGGTACTCAAATGGTTAAATAGAGCTTTAAGATGTCTATCCTAAGCACCACCTTAGTTCTTTTAACCTTACCATATCTTGTTTAGCTGAGCTCTCAAGCTATCCAAATCTTCTTCAGGCTTAATGGCCAGTTTTCAGGCAGGTTGATGACCCAGCAACTTTTTTACTTAGTATTACATGTAGGGTGACCACACGACCCAGAATGCCCGGGACTGTCCCTTATTGGGGGTCTGTGTCCCACGTCCCGGAGCACCCCCCACCGGGACAACAAAGAGTCCCAGAATGAAGCAACATGCACCTGCCAGTCAGCCAATGAAATGTATTTGCTATATGGTCCTCATTGGCTGGCTCAGTCAGCCAATGAGGACCATATGGCAAATACATTTCATTGGCTGGCTGGACTGGTGATTGCGAGACAGCTGGGATGGAGCAGGTATGCTGGCGCTACAAATGAGACCCGCAGCTGAGGCTCCCGCTGGTGCTGACCATCTTTCTGAGGCTGACAGAGTAAGAGTTCCCACTGGGAACTCTTACTCATTGTCAGCCTCAGAAAGATGGTCAGCGCCAGCAGGAGCCTCAGCCGCGGTACGAGGGTGACCACATGTCCCGGAATGGTAGAATGGAAATGTAGTCACCCTAATTACATATGACCATACTTCAGACATTATCACATGTCAACATCAGGGCAATATACCATTTGTGGTGGTGTATTGCCTGCTAATCTAAAGTTATAATGATTAATTGCAATGTAATACTCTGCTGGTCTCATGAAATGTTTTATTGTTGAGCTCTTTTACACTGTTGCTCTCATGTAAAAGTGCATGGTCCTGCTGATCCCACTTACACTGCTGGTATCGCAACAGTGTATTGCCCTTCTGATCTCTTTTACCCTGCTGGCAGTGATGCATTTAGGCTTCCTGCTGCCCTAGGTCCAACAAAAAGCAGGCCCCCCACACACACACTTTACCACACCCTTTAGTTTGGCAAATGGCCATGTCCATTCCCTTAAAGACACAGAAGCATAAAGCATGGGAGACCGAAATATTTGATTTACTTACTCATTTTGGTAAGTTCATTTCGGGAAAGAGGTTCCTATGATAGTGTTATGAACCCTAAGCCTAGCTGGCCTAAGCCTAAACACATGACAACCTGTAATTCTCACATGAAAGCTGTGAACAGTTTGAGACATTAGTAATGCCCAGAAGAACTGGTCACGAAATGAGCCTCAATTAACCATATGAGTTCACATGCAAAAGGAGATTAAAAGAACAGTATGTCCCTAAACTAAAACTAACTAGCAGTTGGGCTATGTGTCCATGACTAACACTCCTCTGGTCCGGCTATAGAGGCTGAGACTGACAAACTCCCATAGAGCCTGTGCACCTTCTCAAAGCCAAGCTCCCACAAGGCATATTAATATTACATAATTATACTGCATATGTTCATATACCCCTTCACTGGTTCCTAATATATCACGGTACCCGTGCTTTTGCTGGCGACATTGTTATGTCAGGGCTACTTCCTGATTCCCTTTTATTGGCTACTGAGGTTTGTCTCTGTCCAGTTGTAGCCCTTTTATACTCAGCCCTGTCACTTCAGCCCTTTCGTGGTGTTTCAGTTGCTAGCGCTTGTTCCTGACTTCTGTGTGAATCCTGTGTGTGACCCAGACTGCCTAACTACTCTGCCTGTCTACGTTCCTGCTCTGTGTACCGATCCGGATTGGCTGATGTTCCTGCTCTGTGTACCGACCCGGCCTGGCTGACGTTCCTGCTCTGTGTACTGACCTGGATTGGCTGACGTTCCTGCTCTGTGTACTGACCCGGCCTGGCTGACGTTCCTGCTCTGTGTACTGACCCGGCCTGGCTGACGTTCCTGCTCTAAGTACTGATCCGGTCATGCTCTCTGTCCCATTCATTGTCCCGTCTGGAGGGCTTGCCTCCGGTGCACACAACTGTCTACTAGACAGATCCTTTGGTTGCCTCGTTTACACTGCTACGGCAGTCCCGCTTTACTGTGACCCAGTCTCCGGTACATGCGCCTCGTGATCCTTATGCTCCGGTATTGGAGATCAGTATGGTTGCACCATGGTACGCTTGACCTGTCCACCGCCTACAATCCAAGGTTGATTTGGTCCCTGGGCGCCTCGGTTGTCTCCACTGCCTTGCAGCCGACTCCAGGTCTGAGCGTTCATTTAACCCCTTGTGGGTTGGTGCTGTTGCGCTTAGGGTCACACAAATTTGCAGCCTCGGGTTGGCGATACCCCATGATATACAGCCTCAGTCACCCTCTTACTGTTCCGGCAGTCTGTCACTTGTCCAGGGCCTTCGATTGCCTCTGTGTGGCCTCAGTCGCTATTGGTGTCATTCTCTGTGTAGAGAGTGTCCTTTGGGTCTCAGTACTACTAGGGCCTGTTTGTATCTCTTGGCCTAGTAGCACCCTATTCTCCACTGTTTCGTGAAGGATTCACACGAACTGTAACCTGACCTGTGTCAGTACTGAACCATTTGTGTTTTACTGGACCCGTGTGGGTTACTGAGTACTACTGTAACCTGACCTGTGTCAGTATTATATCTGTCAGTATATACTGGACCCGTGTGGGTTACTCTAATTTCTGTATTTTCAATAAAACTGTGTTTTTACCAAAACCTTCCATGTCTGAGTGTCCTTAAAACCATTACATAATAATCCTATCCAGTTCCAAAGTTTATTTTTGGCCATTATCAAGCCTCTATACCAGAGGCAGAGAATCTTTGACTCTAGCTATTGTGGACTAAAACTCCTATCATGCCAAACCAGTCAAAGGAGAGTTAAAAATTGCCTTCCTCTGATCCATACAGAGGTTCAAGTGGAGTAAAGATGTTTAGTGAAAAAAGAGAAGAGAGATTGTCTCCCTGACACACTCAATTGGCTCACTTATTATTCTGCAGAAGCGTTCAGTCGTCGCAGCTCAGGTTGCAGAGATCAGATTTAATAAAGATGATGTCACTGACTAGATTAACCCTTCTAATCCTGGAGGCCCAGGGGGAATATTTATATTATATTTCATATGAAATTCCTCCAGGGTTCAAACCAAATATCTTCTCAAAGAAAACATGGTGTCTTCAGCATGGAGGGGGTTAAATTGTTCATACAGGGCTAGTAAAGATAAAATCATATTCCTTTATATAAACCTTGTTCCTGCCGTGCCAATCAAACAGCTCCAGTTTTCCTTTGCACATAAGGCCTAAATATGTGTATACAACTGTAAAGCAGCTGGAACTTTAAGGGATAGTAATACTTAAAATTTTAAAAAAAATATGTTGTAGGGTTTATCCCCCTGAGTAAAACAAGAGTACTCCCACTGCTGAAAGGTGTTTCATTCAAAAGTTATTAATTTTCAAAATTGAATTGTTTAGGTGCAATATCACAGTGGCCTGAAATTGTACAGTGGAGCTGTTGCTACACCATCCTATGGAGATTTATGGTCCCAGGACCAGAGTTGTCCATAGGATCGTGTAGCAACAGCACCACTGTACAATTTCAGGCCACTGTGATATTGCACCTAAAAAATTCAACTTTGAAAATGAATAACTTTTGAATGAAGCACCTTTCAGCAGTGGGAGTACTCTTGTTTTACTCAGGGGGATAAACCCTACAACATATTTTTTTACATTTCAAGTATTACTATCCCTTTAATGTAACTATGAAACAAGGACAACAGTTATATAGTGGCTCTATTCCCGGTGCCCGATTTTCACCTCCAGGTCTCGCTCTAAGCCGCACCATCAGGGCCTGAGGATTTGAATGAAGCCCGAATTAAAAACACCACCAACCAGGACCATGTAGCATTCTAGGATTCAGATGTCTGCCCCTGTCAAAGTGCCGCTTGAGTCCCATGGACCCACCTGTTTGCGTGACACTTCCCAGGAGAATTATTGATCCGCTGATAATAATATATTTTATTCTGCTGATGTAATAATTTATTGTCCTGACTAGTTTTAAAGCCCCTGTACACTGGCCAACACTGGCAGTGCTGCAGTCATGCGCAGTACTGACTGCCCGAACGTGCCATGGCTGATAGAGCGGGGAGCTCTGGAGTCCTCTCTGCACACCTTCCTGGGCCCAGGAAGGTGCGCAGAGAGGACTCAGGTCTGAATTTGGAGTGCCCCGCTCCGTATCAGCCGTGGCGCTGGCAGTCTGTACTGCGCATGACTGCAGCGAATGCAGCCGTCTCTACTGCGCATGACGGCTTCTGACAAACATACTTAGCGAATTATAATATAGGGTGATCTCTTCCAAGTAATACTCTGCTAGTCTCTTTTAATTGTACGGTGTACTATTGGTCTTATGTAATGATTCATTACACTACTGGCCTCATGTAATACCTGCTAGTCTCATGTAAGGTTATATTGTCCTGTAAATTTCTTTCATGTAATACTGTTTTATGTAAGAGTAAAACTGCATTCTGTTGGTTTCATGTAATGCTCTATTGTTCTGCTGTTCTCTCTCATGCTATACTCTGCTATTTTCATATAATGGTACATTTTACCACTGGTTTAATGTAATACTCTGCTGGTGCCATGTAATGGTGTATTTCCCTGCAAATCTCTTACATTTAATACTCTACTGGTATAATATAATTTGTTGCACTTCTGGTCTCATGTAATGGTGCATTGCCCTATTTATCGCTCTAATGCGATATTCTGCTGGTTTCATGCAATGCTGAATAGCCCTGATAATCTTGCTCATATAATATTCCGCAGGTATCATATGTTGCTATGCTGATCTATCTCAGGTAACACTCTGTTGGTCCTGAAATGGTACATTAAACTACTGGTTTCATGGAATTCTTTGGTGGTTCACCTGTAATGCTACATTGCCCTGCTGATCACTCACATGTAATGCTATGCCTGGTATCATATAATGAGCTATTTTATGCTGCTGATCGCATGTAATGGTGTCTTGCCCTGCTGATCTCTCTCACGTAATTCTCTGCTGGTCTCACGTAATGGTGTATTGCACCTCTGGTCTCATGTCATACTCCACTTGTCTCATGAAAGGTTGCATTTTCCAGCTGAATTCTCTCAAACAATACTCACTTTGTGTTAAATAATGGTGTTTTGCTCTGATATTGTCATGCAACACTAGTTGCTCTAGAGCGGTTGATGGACTACAGATTCTATATTCTTATACCAGCTGTTGGCCAGCTGTTGAGGATGTTAATTGTAGTCCAACAAGAAATGGAGAACTGCAAGCTGCCAGCCCTGGTCTAGACTTAAAAGA
Source organism: Rhinophrynus dorsalis (assembly GCA_037306005.1). Lineage (NCBI taxonomy): Eukaryota > Metazoa > Chordata > Amphibia > Anura > Rhinophrynidae > Rhinophrynus > Rhinophrynus dorsalis. The sequence continues at coordinate 586,598,984 of CM074719.1, read as the reverse complement.
ATAACACACATATATACATATAATCTAAATACAGATATATCTTTGCTGCAGCAGACATGCACATTTTTTATTATATAATTATTCGAAAGTATAATCAAGAAGATGACAAAATTGGTTCGCCAAGCATATAAAAGCATTTCATTTGTAAAGCAAAAAGGCCATTCATTAGTTGGGAGAGGTAAATGTACTGGGTTGGAAATTATAACTTTAATAGAATTATAGCATTCATGACATTTCTACTTAAATGTCAGCGGCCATGTTTATATGTGATATATATTTATACAGGTGATAAGATGACATGGACACACACATGGTCACATGGCAATATTTGTGTCATTCTATAAGTTAGGAGGGATGGAAATTATATAAACTATTCTGGAGTAAACCAACTGCACAGTAAAAGATGGGGAAAAAAAAATCTGTTTGATTAATCCTTTAAGTGCCAGAGAGGTATCCAGTACCTTGCAATGCAATGCATTGGAATGCCTGCTGACAATCAAATGCTTAACCACTTAAATTCATTGCTCCATAAATGGAGATCACTAGCGTTGCATACCCTTCTGGCACTCAAAGGGTTAAAGGACCTGTTTACATCAATGGGAAGTTGAAGAATTTTTATTTGTGCCCTGTGGCGTATTTGGTTTGATTTTGATTTAAATTGAAATTTTAACCCTCATGAATGCTATAGAGTTTTCTATCATATTTTAATGCACTGGTGACAAGGGATGGGCATAAAGTCTGTTGTTTTTCCTGCGTGAAATTTCGAAAAAAATACACAATTTTCCACTTTTCTTCCATTTCAAGAAATGTCAGTTTATCTGCTGTGAATTTATTGTCTGTGAAAGTTGATATCCATTTTTAATCTTTGGAAATCAGTGAGGCCATGTACAAAATAAAACGTCATGTTTAACCTACATGAAAAGGTACATATACTGTATATGACACAAGCCTAAATGATATTACATTTTAGTGTTAGATATGTAAAGTTCTGTTCTGTGTTCCTACCCCCTTGTAGTGATGTTGCAACTTGTACAAGATAGAGTATATGCACTGCACAGTCTAATTATGTTGGTTTATATTTATAAGGGATTTGTTTGTATTTTAGTTGTCCCCGTCTCAGTAACGGAGATAGAAATTCACTGTTGATTCTTATTTCAATATAAATTGAATAGATTTCCCTAGGTGCTGCCACAACATGATATAAATGATAAAAGTAAAGAAAGAGGAAAATGAAGTTTTAAGCGCACTTTTATGACAGATAGTAACTCTGATATGCTATGGGGCTCGTAAGCAATTTTTTCCAGGTCTGGTTTTTATTCCCAGTCCAGCCCTGCTGTCTGGTACTGTATACAAAATAGCTTATATGCATAAAGCACCATACAGACACAAGTTGCAACATGATAAAAGTAAAGAAAGGAAAATTAAGTTTTAAGCGCACTCCTATGACAGATAGTAACTCTAATATTTCTAACTAATCAAAAATAACTTTATTAACTTTATTAATATAACTTCCTAATCCTTAAAAATCATCAGGCTATGAGTCTGAAATAGGGATTATAGAAATCCTACAATTTTGCAGTATATGACAAACTTGTGTCTCTATGATGTAGAGTGGGAATATCAATTTCAAATAATCATACCCTTTTCTCTATAATGCTTAATGGCTACTTGTGTAGAGACCAGTGACTCAGAGGGGGAAAAGTTGGAACCCATGCCAACATCTAGTCAGAATCTTCAAAACAGAACAGTTTAGAGGAGATAGAACGATCCTAAACAAGAAGAACTTGATGAGGACATGGTGGCCTCAAGAGTTCCGCAAATATATAGAGAATATATATAGAGAGAAAAGGGTATGATTATTTGAAATTGATATTCCCACTCTACATCATAGAGACACAAGTTTGTCATATACTGCAAAATTGTGGGATATCTATAATCCCTATTTCAGATTCATATCCTGATGATTTTTAAGGATTAGGAAGTTATATTAATAAAGTTAATAAAGTTATTTTTGATTAGTTAGAAATATTAGAGTTACTCTCTGTTATAAGAGTGCGCCTAAAACTTCATTTTCCTCTTTCTTTACTTTTATCATGTTGCAACTTGTGTCTGTATGGCGCTTTATGCATATATGCTACTTTGTATACAATACCAGGCAGCAGGGCTGGACTGGGAATAAAACCAGACCTGGAAAAAATTGCTTATCAGCCCCATAGCACTGCATCATTATACCAGCCCCACAGCACTGCATAATTATACCAGCCCCATAGCACTGCATCCTTATACCAGCCCCACAGCACTGCATCATTATACCAGCCCCATAGCACTGCATCCTTATACCAGCCCCATAGCACTGCATCCTTATACCAGCCCCCTGCGTCACTTTAGTTTCTCCTCCCAACCCCCTGTGTCACTGTTAGTCCCACAATCCCCCTGTGTCACTCTTAGCCCCCCAGCCCCCTGTGTCACTTTAGTCCCTCCTTCCAACCCCCTGTGTCACTCTTAGTCCCACAATCCCCCTGTATCATTCTTAGCCCCCCCAGCCACCTGTGTCACTCTTTGTAGCCCCCCAGCCCCCCTGTGTCACTAAGAGCAAGTCCCCACTCACCTCCCCTCGCCCAGCCACCTGTGTCACTGTAAGTCCCCCCCAGCCCACTGTGTCACTCTGCATGCGTGTGGTCTACCAGTGCGCAGACGCAGTGCTCTCACGCTGTGTCTGATGTCACTGGGTCTAGACCCGGCCCGCCTCCACAGTTCTCGACCCGCGGGTCCTCAAATCTCGGTATCTCGCGGCTGCGGTCCTGTCACCTTGTGCGTCCGCGATACTGCCATTGTTCTGAATTTTTTTTTAGCATGCATAATAATAAAGCAGCCCCTGGGAAGCCCAGTGCAGACGGCATACTGGGAATTTTCCCTGTATCCTGGTAGGCCAGTCCAGCCCTGCCAGGCAGAGAGTGAAAGTGACATATATAAAATGCAGAGGATGATAAAATATTAAGTGGTATTTTAATCAATAGTTCACAAAAATGTTGCATAATAACACCATGTAGAAAGAGTCAGAAAACAGCACTGTCTGGACTTCAAAAAAGTGAACAAAAGCATAATCTGTGTTTATTAGTGGTCAGTGTCTCAGTGATCATTGTCACCTTTATCAAGACGTCTTGATAACGGTGACAGAGATCACCAAAACAAAAAACAGGTTATGCATTTGTTCAGTTTTTGAAGTCCAGAGAGTGCAGTTTTCTGAGTGTGTTTATGTATGTATCTGTAACGGAAGGTAGGAAGGGACCGCGTCGCCTTCCGCCGTCGTTCCTGGGTCTCTCCCTCTCGACGCCAGATAAGCGCCGTCAGGTGCACCGGTTGGAGTATGGACAGTCACTGGAAACAGCCGCAGGATCGCTGGAAGCAGGGAAGCAGGGAAGAGTCCACGTCGCCGCCTGACAGTCCACAAAGTTAGGACGCAGGAAACTGGCAGCAGGCGGTCGGCGATTCAGGATACTTGGCGCAGATGGGTATCAGAGTGGATACTTTAGACCATAAGCAATACAAGACTCCAGGACTCCTTGTTCACTCCAAAACAGAACTCTTTATTACAACAAACCACAGCATATTTATACAGTTTCAAACCACACTAACTTGGAGCACAGTACAGGAGACTTAATTCAATCACAGTTCATCAATAGGACACAGCAAATGGTAGGGCAGAATACAATGGGGTAGTCACAGGGATAATTCAGTCACCACAAAGGGTCCAAGAACCAACAACAAATGATTCAGGGAAACATAATAGGGCAGACATGATTGGATTAATCACACAGCAGGGGGCCACAGGACAGTGCTCAATACAATGACTTGAGTAATTAAGCAAAAGGCTTGGGGGACTACAATACATATTGAAAGTAAATATGCTCAAACTCAAATGATTAACCCTTTGCAGGTCAGAAGAGTTTGCAGCACCCAAGCCTTGAATTGTTCTTTCCTCTGGTACAGCTGCCTATCCACATAAGGCTAGCCAAAGTCTCTTAGTCCAGGATAAGGGCTTGAGAGATCGTATGCCAGGGCACAAAGGAGTGTCCAATATCCATAATCCTTGGGCCCAGGGGTGAATAAATGCCATGCCCAGACAAGAGCTCCCAGTAACGGGTAGGATCCGTTACATTTCTCCCCCTTTTTTGTACCAAGCCAGCGGTTGCAATAGTAAATGCTGGCTTGGAGTTGTAAGAGAGCATTGCTGCTGTGAGCCCCTTGTCTGGACAGTTCATTAGTCTGGAGGCCTTGGTCCTAGGCCAGTCTCAAATGGGAAGCCCCTTGTCCTGGGCCAGGGAAACAATGAGCAGTCCTTTTGTCCTGGGCCTGTAGAAAACATGAGCCCCTTGTCCGGGCCTGGTAATAGAAACAAGTCCCTTGTCCTGAACCAGAGGTACAGTCTTGGTTCTTAATCCTGGGCCAGGGATATTGGTGCCTGTTGGCCCTGGAAATCAACAAATTGGGCGGCCTCTCCTGGGCTATGCTCCACTCAGAGCTGGAGTCCAATGTTCCTGGGTCTGGGGCCAGTGGCTCAGAGCCAATCTATACGGGGAATCTCCCTGGGGCAACTGGGTCTCTGGATCCTGTGCATCAGAATGTGGGGAGAGGGGCATATCTCCCCCTTTTAGTTGGGCCATCGCCCCAGAGGAACAGGAGAGGATGTTTGTCCCACTCCCCTGTGCTGGGGCAACGTTCTGGGGCACATTCCCACCCCCCATGCAGAACTCAGGGAATTCAGGGGCCCCAGTAACATCCCTGTTGAGGACTGTGGTCCCTCTCACCAAGTCAGGGGCCAAAGGGGGATTGGTGGGGGACACCTTCTTGGGGCTGCTGGTGCACTTGCTCCCATTCACCAGCGTCAGGTCAAAACAAGGGGTAGTGTGCTCACACCTACACACCACAGCAGGGAATTCACAAGGGTTGATGGGGACCGCATTCCCACCCATCAGTTCATACAATATTTCCTCTGGCGGGCCAGTAGTACTGCTTTCTCCCAGCCTGCTGGGGTCCTCCTCTGGTAGGCCATCCTTGACAGTCCCTTTTCCTGCCTTGAGGGAGACCGCAGTCCCATCCCTCAAGGCTGCAGCATCCATGACCCTGGGGAGCACACACGGCTCTGCTCCCAAGGCATTCTCCAGCAAACCAGGGACCATCTTTTTAGGGCTGCTGGTGAGCTTGCTCCCACTCACCAGCATCAGGGCACAACAAGGGGTGGTGTGCTCACTCCTGCACACCACAGCAGGGGATTCACAAGGGCTAATGTGGACCGCACTCCCACCCATCAGTTCACAGTCCATATCTTCAGGAGGGCCAGCGGCACTGCTTTCTCCCAGCCTGCTGGGGTCCTCCTCCTGTAGGCCATTACACACAGGCCCTTCTTCTGCCTTGAGGGAGACCGCAGTCCCATCCCTCAAGGCGGCATCCTCTGTGGCCCTGGAGAGCACATACTGCTCCACTTCCAGGGCATTTTCCACAACAACAGGGGGCATCACTTTGGGGCCGCTGGTGAGCTCTTCCACACTCACCACAGCAGGGGGTTCACAGGGACTGATGGGCTGTCTCCTACCCATCAGTTGGGGCACAACATTGCTGCTGGTGGGGACCTGCATCTCATCCACCGCAGCTGGGAAAGCAGGGAAAGGGGCAACATGCCTGTCAGGGGAGACGTCTGTCCCATCCCCTGATGCAGAGGCATCTTCTTGGCTGAGGAGGAATGCATTCCCACTCCTCAGCTCAGGCAAAACATCATCCAGGGGCAAAGGGGCATCAGGGAGGACCGTTGTCCCCTTCCCTGATGTAGGGGCACCACAAGGGGCACTGGTGAGGAACGCATTCCCACTCACCAGTGTGGAGTGAACAGGGGAAACTCCATCCAAGTCCTCAGCTTCACTGAGGTCCTCCTCAGATGAGTAGCCCCCCCAGTCTTTTTCTTCCTCTAGGGCCTCCCGAATTTCTTGCACTAATCTGGCATACATGTATTCCACCTCACACTCCCAACCGACTGTGTCGCTCAAGTCCTCTTGCAAGCTCACAGGGACGTACCCCCCTAGCATATCTTCTCGTTTGGCCAAAAGCTCCAAGAAGCGGTCGTTTTCTGGACTGCCAAAGTTTGAATCCCACAGATAAGCATCCCATACCAGCCCTTGGATCTTACATCGCAAGCGGGCCAGGGAGAAGGTTACTGGGAGCATGGGGCCATACTCTTGTTCTATGTGATTTACCAGCATCCAGTAGGCATCTTGCATCCGTAGCTCCTCTGTGATGCAACCACCCAGTTCTGGAATAAAGTCATTTATGATATCGCCCAGCCAGAAACTCCACTGAGACTGGATTAATTCGAAGCGGTCCTCATATGACCCAAAAGCATCCGCCATATCTCACTCGATGCAACCGATGAATGAAGGAGAAATCCCACCGCTGCCACCAATGTAACGGAAGGTAGGAAGGGACCGCGTCGCCTTCCGCCGTCGTTCCTGGGTCTCTCCCTCTCGACGCCAGATAAGCGCCGTCAGGTGCACCGGTTGGAGTATGGACAGTCACTGGAAACAGCCGCAGGATCGCTGGAAGCAGGGAAGCAGGGAAGAGTCCACGTCGCCGCCTGACAGTCCACGAAGTTAGGACGCAGGAAACTGGCAGCAGGCGGTCGGCGATTCAGGATACTTGGAGCAGATGGGTATCAGAGGGGATACTTTAGACCATAAGCAATACAAGACTCCAGGACTCCTTGTTCACTCCAAAACAGAACTCTTTATTACAACAAACCACAGCATATTTATACAGTTTCAAACCACACTAACTTGGAGCACAGTACAGGAGACTTAATTCAATCACAGTTCATCAATAGGACACAGCAAATGGTAGGGCAGAATACAATGGGGTAGTCACAGGGATAATTCAGTCACCACAAAGGGTCCAAGAACCAACAACAAATGATTCAGGGAAACATAATAGGGCAGACATGATTGGATTAATCACACAGCAGGGGGCCACAGGACAGTGCTCAATACAATGACTTGAGTAATTAAGCAAAAGGCTTAGGGGACTACAATACATATTGAAAGTAAATATGCTCAAACTCAAATGATTAACCCTTTGCAGGTCAGAAGAGTTTGCAGCACCCAAGCCTTGAATTGTTCTTTCCTCTGGTACAGCTGCCTATCCACATAAGGCTAGCCAAAGTCTCTTAGTCCAGGATAAGGGCTTGAGAGATCGTATGCCAGGGCACAAAGGAGTGTCCAATATCCATAATCCTTGGGCCCAGGGGTGAATAAATGCCATGCCCAGACAAGAGCTCCCAGTAACGGGTAGGATCCGTTACAGTATCTATCTCTATCTATCTATCTATCTATCTATCTATCTATCTATCTATCTATCTGTTTGTCTGTCTCTACCTAGCTAACTATATTTGAATTAAAACAAATGGGAATATGCATTTAATATGTATCGTCATACAACAATGGTGATTAATAGACAAGCCACAAATTGAAAGGATTAAAACTTTTAGTGTCACCAGTTGTTTAAAATTAGCAACTTAAGTAATGTTGTCATACATTTTAATGAACCAATGATTTGGGGTCTTTTTTTTGATGATTAGTAAATATCTCTAATTGCTAATATGCAAATTCTGAACTTTTAGTTGCAAGCATCACAAAGCATTTTTTTTTCAATAATATGTCTGATAAATATGTCCTAACATTTACTACTATCATTAAAGGGATAAAAATGCTTCATTTTTTCTTTATTTTCTTTTGTAGGCATTAAAATAAAACACGAAGAATGATATGTCTTATCTCTCAAACCATAAAGGTCACAAGCAAAGTTTCCCCCTCCCGCCCCTTTTACCTAGTGTAAGCCATCTCTTCTCAGATGTGGAATGCAGTCCATAGACCAGACAGATAACAGAAGGGGACAATATTCTTCCTATGAGAACAATGAAAGCCCTGCCCCCCCTTGACAAGTTTTTCAGGTTTTTCCCTTATCTTAATTGAAGATTGTCCCTCTCTGCAGTCTACCTGGGCACCTCCCTTCTGATCTGGCTGAGCAGTGTTACATCAGTAAAAGGGGCGGGAGGGGTATACTTTTTCATTGAATTACTCTTGACTACAACTCTGACAGAATTGAAATAACACTCTCCAAAGTCCAAATACTATGATGATTAATTAGAGCTGCTTTTATTATGAAACATTACTATCCCTTTAAATTTAACTTGTAGTATTTAGCATTTTGGATAGGATATAGACAGATTTCACATAGATTGAACTATTTGAGTGACAGGGGGTACCCAAAGCAGTGTGTGTGTGTGTGTGTGTGTTTGTGTGTGTATGTGTGTGAATGCGTGTGTATGAGCCAGCACCTCTTTTTTATCTGGTATTACATGAGACCAGCAGGCATTTCACTTTTACTGTATATGTCACTGGCAGTAATGCATGGTGTATTAACTAGTGATGAGCGAGCACCCCAATGCTCGGGTATTCGGGTGCTCTGACCGAGCACCCCCTGAGGCTCGAGTGCTCGGCCGAGCACCCGAGCCCCATTGAAGTCAATGGGAGGACTCGAGCATTACACCAGGCACCCCCTGCTCTGATGAGGGGAGGGTGCCTGGTCCATAGGAAAAGGGCAGAAAAAGATGGAAACACTACAGAAATGGTTCAGGGACAGCATAGGGAGGATGTCTGGATGCACCTTGGACTCCAACATTGCTGCTGGGAATGATCTTTCGCCCGTAGTACGCCATTTTTACAGACTGACCATAAAACACACAAAAAGGAAAATAAAAACGACTTTAGGCGAAAAATTGTTACCAAACAATATTTGCTGTATATTTACTTGTATATCATCTGCAAATTCTCCCAAAAATTTCCTTGATTTTCAGAACTGAGGCCATGATTAAGAGGGAAACGTGCGCAGAGGCAAATTCTCCCAAAAATTTCCTTGATTTTCAGAACTGAGGCCATGATTAAGAGGGAAACGTGCGCAGAGGCAAATTCTCCCAAAAATTTCCTTGATTTTCAGAACTGAGGCCATGATTAAGAGGGAAACGTGCGCAGAGGCAAATTCTCCCAAAAATTTCCTTGATTTTCAGAACTGAGGCCATGATTAAGAGGGAAACGTGCGCTGAGCTGACCATCTAAAACATTATGGGTGAGGGTCTGCTGCAGAGCTGACCATCCTAAACATTATATGCGAAGGCCCGCTAGTGAGCTGACGCTATAAAACATTATATGAGAGGGCCCGCTAGAGAGCTGACCCAATAAAACATTATATGAGAAGGCCCGCTGGTGAGCTGACCTATATAAAAATTGTCAAACAGGGCCCGCTGGTGAGCTGACCCTATATAAAAATTATATCACAGGGCCCGCTGGTGAGCTGGCCCTATATAAAAATTATATCCCAGGGCATATGGAAGAGGAGGAGGAGGATGAGAAGATTAAGAGTCAACCATATACCCGTTTTTTGGGTGGAAGGGGTGAATGGGAATACAGAGTATTCCCATCATTGTAAATAACATACATAAAGTGAGTTTATGTTCCCCCGGGGCTTTCCTCCAGTGGAGTGGAGAAGTCAGGGGAAATCCAGGCCTTGTTCATTTTTATAAGTGTCAACCTATCAGCATTGTCGGTGGAAAGGCGGATACGCTTATCTGTTATGATGCCACCAGCAGCACTAAATACCCGCTCAGACAGAACGCTGGTGGCAGGGCAGGCCAGCACCTCCAAGGCGTAGAGTGCCAGTTCATACCACGTGTCCAGCTTGGACACCCAGTAGTTGTAAGGCACAGAGGGATCATTGAGGACGCTGACACGGTCTGCTACGTACTCCTTCACCATCTTCCAAAACTTTTCCCTCCTTGTGACACTAGGCTGCGCATCAGGGTGAGGGTGCTGGCGGGGTGTCATGAAGGTGTCCCACGCCTTGGAGAGTGTTGCCCTGCCTTTCTCGGAACTGCTGTGTGCTCCCCTTTCTCCCCTTCTCGGTTGGCCAAGGTAGCACGTACTCTGCCGCCAGCGTTGTCAGATGGAAAATTTTGGAGCAATTTTTCGACAAGAACCTTCTGGTATTGCAACATTTTGCTTCTCCTCTCCACCGGAAGAATGAGAGATGAGAAATTCTCTTTGTAGCGGGGGTCCAGAAGGGTGAACACCCAGTAATCCGTGTTGTCTAAAATGCGTACAACGCGTGGGTCACGGGAAAGGCAGCCTAACATAAAGTCAGCCATGTGTGCCAGAGCACCAACAGTCAAGATTTCGCTGTCCTCACCAGGAGGATGACTCTCAATATCCTCATCCTCTTCCTCCTCTTCTGCCCACCCACGCTGAAGAGATGGAACTAAAGTTCCATGGCTACCCTCTGTAGCGGAGGCAACCGTGTCTTCCTCCTCCTCCTCCTCCTCCTCCTCCGCCTCCTCCAATTGTCGCTGAGAAGACGAAGTGAGGGTGCTCTGGCTATCACCTTGTGTAAGCTCTTCCTCCCCCATTTCCACCTCTTCCACATGTAAAGCGTCGGTTTTAATTGTGAGCAGCGAGCGTTTCAGTAGACACAGAAGTGGGATGGTTACACTGATAATAGCGTTATCGCCGCTCACCATCTGTGTCGATTCCTCAAAATTGCGTAAAACCTCGCAGAGGTCTGACATCCATTCCCACTCCTCACTTCTGATTACAGGAAGTTGAACGGAGAGGCGACGACCGTGTAACAGCTGGTACTCCACTACTGCCCTCTGCTGCTCACAAAGCCGGGCCAACATGTGGAAGGTGGAGTTCCAGCGCGTGCTCACGTCACACAGCAGCCGGTGAGCTGGCAATTGTAAGCGCTGCTGCAGCTTCAACAGGCCGGCTGAAGCTGTTGATGACTTACGGAAATGTGCACACACGCGGCGCACCTTGGTCAAGAGATCATGCACATTGGGGTAGGTTTTTAGAAATCGCTGCACCACTAAATTAAATACATGCGCTAGGCATGGTACGTGTGTGAGCTTGCCGAGCTCCAAAGCCGCCACCAAGTTACGCCCATTATCACACACAACCATGCCTGCTTGCAGGTTGAGTGGCGAGAGCCACTGCTCGGTCTGGTGACTAATCCCCTGCAACAGCTCTGAGGCCGTGTGCTGTTTGTCCCCAAGGCAGATCAGCTTCAGCACGGCCTGTTGACGCTTCCCCACTGCAGTGCTACACTGCTTCCAGCTACTGGCTGATGGGGGAGTGGCGCTGTGTGTAGAGAATTCGGAGGTGGAAACGGAGGAGGAGGAGCCAATAACGTAGGTGCTGGTGGAAACCCTGATGGAGGTAGGGCCCGCAATCCTCGGCGTGGGTAGCACCCGTGCCATCCCAGGGTCCGAGTCGCTCCCAGCCTCCACGACATTCACCCAGTGTGCCGTCAGGGAAATGTAGCGTCCCTGGCCACAAGCACTTGTCCATGTGTCAGTCGTTAAGTGGACCTTCCCAGTAACTGCGTTGGTCAGGGCACGGGTGATGTTACGGGACACATGGTGGTGTAATGCGGGGATGGCACACCGGGAAAAGTAGTGGCGGCTGGGGACCGCGTACCGAGGGACAGCTGCTGCCATCAGGCTGCGGAAGGACTCAGTGTCCACAAGCCTAAATGGCAGCATTTCGATGGCCAGTAATTTTGAAAGGTGTGAGGTTAGTGCTATGGCCTGTGGGTGGGTGGCTGGGTACTTTCTCTTGCGCTCAAATGCCTGGGGTAACGACATTTGGACGCTGTGCTGGGACAGGGAAGTGGATGTGGTCGCTGATGGTGCTTCAGATGCTACAGGTGCAGGGCGGGAGGTATGCGGGCCTGCGCCTTCGACAGGCGATTGGCCGGCACCGAAAACAGGGGAAGAGGAGGCAGTGGTGTGGCCTGCAGACACAGATGGGCGATCCAGGCGTTCCTCCCACTTACTACGGTGCTTGGATGCCATGTGTCGGATCATGCTGGTGGTGGTGAGGTTTCTAGTGTTCATGCCTCGGCTCATTCTGGTGTGGCACAGGTTGCAAACTACAATTCTTTTGTCGTCCGCACTTTCCTTAAAAAAACGCCATACCGCGGAACGCCTACCCCTTGGCAAGGTAGATTTACGCAAGGGGGTGCTCCGTGGAACATTTGCGGGCCGGTTTGGTGCGGTCCGCCTTCTTTCTGTAGCCACACCACTGCCTCTTCCAGCCTGTTGCGGTGCTGCAGATGGCTCACCCTCAGGACTGCTGTCATCGCTCGGCTCTACACCTTCCCAGGTGGGGTCAGTCACCTCATCGTCCACCAAGTCCTCCTCCACTTCCTCACTCTGATCATCCTCCTCAAGTCTTGATCCCACCACATACTCAGTCATTGACAACTGTATAACATTCTCCTCAACAAGGTCTTGAGACGGAAATAGTGGTTGATTTAATGGCAACTGTGTCTCATCATCATCATCATCATCCACTACTTCCTTTGACCTTAAATGCCGTTCACATCTGTCATCTTCTTGTGATTGGGTAGCCTCTAGAGGTTGTGAATCAGGGCACAAAATGTCATGTTCCTCTGCAAGCGTGCTTGGAGAGAGGGTCAAATGAAGGATTGGTGATGAGACGAGCTTATCACTATATCCCAGTGTGGGATCACTTCTTTGACCAGACCGTGTATGGTGGGAGGAAGGATGATCAGAGTGAGGATTATGTTGACCAGACTCTTGGCTACTGAGAGTGGACTTGGTGGAAGACAGGGTGGTGCTTAACCGACTGGAAGCAGTATCAGCTGTCATCCAACCGACCACCTGTTCGCAGTGGTCGGACCTCGAGAGTGATGTCCTGCGACGCCCTGTAAAATTACACATGAAGCTAGGTATGGTGGATGTCTTTCTTTCTTGTGCTCTGGCACCAGGCACAGTTTCTCCGCGTCCTGACCCGCGCCCTGAACTTTCAGGATCACGTCCACTTCCCCGTCCCTTTTTACCCGCCTTCTTCATCTTACACAGAATATGTGACTTTAATATTTGAGTTTGAAAACTTAACAGTATTTCTTATTATTCTGCAACTCTGCAGAGTACACAGAATAGGCTGCTAAACGGCGGTGAAACACACTGAATGGAATATGTGACTTTAATATTTGAGTTTGAAAACTTAACAGTATTTCTTATTATTCTGCAACTGTACAGAGTACACAGAATAGGCTGCTAAACGGCGGTGAAACACACTGAATGGAATATGTGACTTTAATATTTGAGTTTGAAAACTTAACAGTATTTCTTATTATTCTGCAACTGTACAGAGTACACAGAATAGGCTGCTAAACGGCGGTGAAACACACTGAATGGAATATGTGACTTTAATATTTGAGTTTGAAAACTTAACAGTATTTCTTATTATTCTGCAACTGTACAGAGTACACAGAATAGGCTGCTAAACGGCGGTGAAACACACTGAATGGAATATGTGACTTTAATATTTGAGTTTGAAAACTTAACAGTATTTCTTATTATTCTGCAACTGTACAGAGTACACAGAATAGGCTGCTAAACGGAGGTGAAACACACTGAATGGAATATGTGACTTTAATATTTGAGTTTGAAAACTTAACAGTATTTCTTATTATTCTGCAACTGTACAGAGTACACAGAATAGGCTGCTAAACGGCGGTGAAACACACTGAATGGAATATGTGACTTTAATATTTGAGTTTGAAAACTTAACAGTATTTCTTATTATTCTGCAACTGTACAGAGTACACAGAATAGGCTGCTAAACGGCGGTGAAACACACTGAATGGAATATGTGACTTTAATATTTGAGTTTGAAAACTTAACAGTATTTCTTATTATTCTGCAACTGTACAGAGTACACAGAATAGGCTGCTAAACGGCGGTGAAACACACTGAATGGAATATGTGACTTTAATATTTGAGTTTGAAAACTTAACAGTATTTCTTATTATTCTGCAACTGTACAGAGTACACAGAATAGGCTGCTAAACGGCGGTGAAACACACTGAATGGAATATGTGACTTTAATATTTGAGTTTGAAAACTTAACAGTATTTCTTATTATTCTGCAACTCTGCACAGTACACAGAATAGGCTGCTAAACGGCGGTGAAACACACTGAATGGAATATGTGACTTTGATATTTTAGTTTGAAAACTTAACAGTATTTCTTATTATTCTGCAACTCTGCACAGTACACAGAATAGGCTGCTAAACGGCGGTGAAACGCACTGAATGGAATATGTGACTTTAATATTTGAGTTTGAAAACTTAACAGTATTTCTTATTATTCTGCAACTGTACAGAGTACACAGAATAGGCTGCTAAACGGCGGTGAAACACACTGAATGGAATATGTGACTTTAATATTTGAGTTTGAAAACTTAACAGTATTTCTTATTATTCTGCAACTGTACAGAGTACACAGAATAGGCTGCTAAACGGCGGTGAAACACACTGAATGGAATATGTGACTTTAATATTTGAGTTTGAAAACTTAACAGTATTTCTTATTATTCTGGAACTGTACAGAGTACACAGAATAGGCTGCTAAACGGCGGTGAAACACACTGAATGGAATATGTGACTTTAATATTTGAGTTTGAAAACTTAACAGTATTTCTTATTATTCTGCAACTGTACAGAGTACACAGAATAGGCTGCTAAACGGCGGTGAAACACACTGAATGGAATATGTGACTTTAATATTTGAGTTTGAAAACTTAACAGTATTTCTTATTATTCTGCAACTGTACAGAGTACACAGAATAGGCTGCTAAACGGCGGTGAAACACACTGAATGGAATATGTGACTTTAATATTTGAGTTTGAAAACTTAACAGTATTTCTTATTATTCTGCAACTGTACAGAGTACACAGAATAGGCTGCTAAACGGCGGTGAAACACACTGAATGGAATATGTGACTTTAATATTTGAGTTTGAAAACTTAACAGTATTTCTTATTATTCTGCAACTCTGCACAGTACACAGAATAGGCTGCTAAACGGCGGTGAAACGCACTGAATGGAATATGTGACTTTGATATTTTAGTTTGAAAACTTAACAGTATTTCTTATTATTCTGCAACTCTGCACAGTACACAGAATAGGCTGCTAAACGGCGGTGAAACGCACTGAATGGAATATGTGACTTTAATATTTGAGTTTGAAAACTTAACAGTATTTCTTATTATTCTGCAACTGTACAGAGTACACAGAATAGGCTGCTAAACGGCGGTGAAACGCACTGAATGGAATATGTGACTTTAATATTTGAGTTTGAAAACTTAACAGTATTTCTTATTATTCTGCAACTGTACAGAGTACACAGAATAGGCTGCTAAACGGCGGTGAAACACACTGAATGGAATATGTGACTTTAATATTTGAGTTTGAAAACTTAACAGTATTTCTTATTATTCTGCAACTGTACAGAGTACACAGAATAGGCTGCTAAACGGCGGTGAAACACACTGAATGGAATATGTGACTTTAATATTTGAGTTTGAAAACTTAACAGTATTTCTTATTATTCTGCAACTGTACAGAGTACACAGAATAGGCTGCTAAACGGCGGTGAAACACACTGAATGGAATATGTGACTTTAATATTTGAGTTTGAAAACTTAACAGTATTTCTTATTATTCTGCAACTGTACAGAGTACACAGAATAGGCTGCTAAACGGCGGTGAAACACACTGAATGGAATATGTGACTTTAATATTTGAGTTTGAAAACTTAACAGTATTTCTTATTATTCTGCAACTCTGCACAGTACACAGAATAGGCTGCTAAACGGCGGTGAAACACACTGAATGGAATATGTGACTTTAATATTTGAGTTTGAAAACTTAACAGTATTTCTTCCTATTCTGCAACTGTGCACAGTACACAGAATAGGCTGCTAAACTGCGGCGAAGCACACTGAATGGAATATGTGACTTTGATATTTTAGTTTGAAGACTTAACAGTATTTCTTCCTATTCTGCAACTCTGCACAGTACACAGAATGTGCTGCTAAACTGCGGCGACGCACACTGAATGGAATATGTGACTTTGATATTTTAGTTTGAAGACTTAACAGTATTTCTTCCTATTCTGCAACTCTGCACAGTACACAGAATGTGCTGCTAAACTGCGGCGACGCACACTGAATGGAATATGTGACTTTGATATTTTAGTTTGAAGACTTAACAGAATGTGCTCTAATCTGCAACTTTGCACACTAAACAGAATGTGCTCTAATCTGCAACTTTGCACACTAAACAGAATGTGCTCTAATCTGCAACTTTGCACACTAAACAGAATGTGCTCTAATCTGCAACTGTGCACACTAAACAGAATGTGCTCTAATCTGCAACTTTTCACACTAAACAGAATATTTTTTTTTTTTTTTTTTTTTCCCCCCACACAAAATAACCTGCTGCCCCCACACACAGTAGTCCTAAAAAGGACTTTTGGTTCTTTTTTTTCACAATTTTTTTTTTTCCTCCCTACACTGCCTTTCCCTTCCTATCCTCAGCTCTCCCTGGCTCAGACTGAGCCGAACTCGATGGTCAGGTGCTATACAGCACCCGACCACGGGTTCTGGCCAGCCAATCAGTGTAATGGCAGCAGCCAACATGGCTGCTGGCATTACACCGATGTCAGAGCCTCCCTGCACGTTTATTGGCTGCGCAGCAGCCGCAAAACGTGCGGGGAGGAGACCCGAACATGGCGGGCGAGCACATGCGGTACTCGTACGAGTACCGCCATGTGCCGAGCAGAGCGATGCTCGAGCCGATCCGAGCATCGGCCGAGCATGCTCGCTCAACACTAGTATTAACCTTTTGGACTCATGTAATGGTATATTGCACATGTAATCACAAGTAACACTCTGCTGGTCTCATGTAATGATGCTTGCCTTACTGGTCTCATGATGAAATGATGAACTGCAAGGGTCTTGCTCTGCTGGTCTCAAGTAGTAGTTATTGCCATTTCACTTTCATGTCTCACCAGGGACAATATTCTATAAATTCTGTAATTACATAATGTCCTGCTGGTTGCATATGGCATGCAATAATGTAGTGCTTTGTATGGCATATAATGGTGCATGTAATTGTTTATTGTTCTACTAGTGGCATGCAATGATGTATTGCCCTGCAAGTGGCATGTAATGGTGTAATGACCTACAGCTGGCATGTTATGTTGTAATGCCCTGCTAGTAGCATGCAATAGTCTAAGATCTTGCTTAACCCCTTAAGGACTGGCCGCGCATGCGCACGGCCGTCACTTAAGGACCACAGAGCATTTTTTTTTATCCGCTTCCAGACTCCCCGAACTGTATGTCATGGTTCCTTAATGCAAATCCAGCCATGACGTAGCAGGACCTTCAAGGGTCCTTAAGGGGTTAAGGCATGCAATGGTGTATTGCTTTGCTGGTCTCATATAATAACCTTGAAAATTATGACAGATTGCTTCAATGCAGATAGGTTGTTCATCCAGGGACTGCCATTTGGAGTCAGAAAGGGATTTTTTACCCACTTGGGGCTAAATTGGAAATGGCTTCAGAGGGCGGTTTTTGCTTTCCTCTGCATCAACAGGGGTGTTTTTGGTATGGGCTGGACTTCAGGGACACGTCTTTTTTCAACTGTGTTACTATGTAACATGTAGAAAAGGTACTGGGTCACATGATTCTGTAGTTGTGTAATGACCTGTTGGTAACATGTAATGGTTTGGATAGTGTCATTTAATGCAGGGCTCAAAATTTCCACTCGCCACTAGCCAATGGTGAGTGAAAATTTAGCCCTGGCGAGTAGAAATTCAGCCCTGGTAGGTATGTTTTGGCTTGCATTGGTAAGTAACTTTTCAGATCTGGCTAGTAGCAAAGGACTTAAAATTATAAGCCCTGATCTAATGGCTCATTGCTATGTTTGTTTCATGTCTGTCCTTTTTTATTCTCCATATTTAATATAATTTGCAAAAAGGTGCATCATGCTAACCAAACTTGGGAGTACGACACTATGACAGATTGTGGGGACCTGATAGCTTTAATTTTAGAAAATCACCCTGTCCATTAGCATCAAGGAGCTGATGTTCTTTACATGCATCATAATGTTCAATTTTGTATCACAATTTCTCAATTATCTGAGCATACATTTAGGCAGACCTGTAAATTCAAAATGGAATTTGCTGTACATAGCAGTCTGCACATGTATTCTAAACAAAACATCTAAAATATGTATCAATTTAAGTATTCATATTTGCAGCAAAGATACTTAATAACCCTTACAGATTGATCAGGCCAAACTATATAATTCACATAATGAGACACTAGGAATAGAAGCCACGGGTGTCCGGTGGATTAAGCAAGATAGAAAATGCATTCTATTTCAATGTAAAATCTCAGACTTAAACAAGAATAAATTTCCCCAGCAGTTAAGTGCCTTGTCAAAGCTTCTGACTATAGAATGAAAGCTTTCACATTTCCCTAATGGACTACTTTTCAGATTTATCTTAAAAAGAACATTCCTATACTGTAGGGAAAAAGGAACATCAAATATAATATTCATAATGTTTAAGACATACCAAAGAGTGGCACAGAGGCATTGCATTTGAAATATAATTTTCTATTCTCATTCTGATGGCTTTCTAAATCTGTTTTATGTAAGTGATTTTAATACTGACAAGTTACTTATCATTTGCATTGAATGAGACTACATTCATATGAAGAAATATTTAATAGATACCAGTATGTCTTGATTATCAATATTAAAGAGTGACTTTAAAGGGATAGTAATACTTCGTTTTATCTTTATTTTATTTTGTAGGCATTAAAAAAACATGACGAACGATATAAGTCTTATCTCTCAAACCTTTATGGTTTAAGAGATATTCACAAGCAAAGTATCCCCCCCCCCCGTTTAGCCAGAT
Organism: Rhinophrynus dorsalis; assembly: GCA_037306005.1. Taxonomy (NCBI): domain Eukaryota; kingdom Metazoa; phylum Chordata; class Amphibia; order Anura; family Rhinophrynidae; genus Rhinophrynus; species Rhinophrynus dorsalis. Next base: position 586,580,087 of record CM074719.1, on the reverse strand, counting down.
CAGAAGGGAGGTGCCCAAGTAGACTGCAGCGAGGGACAATCTTCAATTAAGATAAGGGAAAAAGCTGAAAATCTTGTCAAGGGGGGAAGGGCTTTCATTGTTCTCATAGGAAGAAGATTGTCCCCTTCTGTTATCTGTCTGGTCTTACAACCAGATTCACATCTGAGAAGAGATGGCTTACACTAGGAAAAAGGGGCGGGAGGGGAAACTTTGCTTGTGAATATCTCTTAAACCATAAAGCTTTGAGACATAAGACTTATATCATTCTTCATTTTTTTTTAATGCCTACAAAATAAAATAAGTTAAAACGAAGTATTACTATCCCTTTAAAGCAATTATATAGGTGTTCGATTATAAGGTAAATGTATTTGTAGCTACTAGTTACCTTGTTCTTGCATGCAGCAGTACGGTAAACATATTTGTAGTTACCACATTCTTGCAGTTTCCTATATTTCCTTATTGTCTTGTTACTCGTGTACCTCCACATTTCGGTATTCAGGAAAGAAGTGCTGACCGATAAGTAGATGGTAATCTACAGGTAGATCGCTAAGGGCAAGATGTTCAGAAAGTGGTGGTAACTGAAATTGTCTGTAATCAGAATTAAAAAGTTCTTACGCCATGGTCTGTTACTTCTCAGACATGTTGTTACAGCTTACCTTGACTTCAGCATCATCTGCAGGCGTGAGGCTTCAAGCATGCTGCAGGCCTCTCTTTTATCTGTTTGCTTCCTGTAGTCTCCTCCTACCAACTTCCTACTTCCTCCCTCTTAGCTGCTTCTCCTACTTCCTGTGGAGGGGTTTAAAGTGCAGACTGAGGCCTGACTCAGTTGCCCTTGCGTTGTTGTTCATAGCAGTTCTATTACCTTGGGCTCTGTGTATGACCTGGATAGTCTTCCATGCATCCTGGTGCTGACTTGTGGCTCTATCTGACTATTCTGTTGCTTATCCCTATAGTGGACACCCAACCTGGTGCAGACCTGTGGCTCTGGCTGACTACCTGAACTGTGTATGAACTGGTCTGTCTGACTACCCCCTCTGGTGCTGTCTGACTACTCTTACGTTTGTTCCTTCTACCTAGCAGACACCCAACCTAGTGCAGACCTGGGGCTCTGGTAGACTAAGCTCTGATACTGACTGCAGGCGTGAGTCAGTTCGCTCCATATTGACTGCAGGCATGAGTCAGAATTCTCTCCCTACTGACTACAGGTGTGAGTCAGTACGCCCATTACGTTGGATCAAGATCGGTTCCTGTTGAGACTACCAGTGGCTAAGGCCTAGTCTCCGGCAGTGTGGTCTAGCATTGCAGCCTATTATTCCTGATAATAGTGCTTGCTGGCTGGTAACCCTCTGCTTGTTCCTGTGTATATATTGTTCTTTCTATCATTTGGATAATAAATTGCATTAACTGTACCGTACTGACTCCTGTACCTCTCTGGGTAACCGTGACGTAACATGTTTCCGTCACTTTTTGCATCCAATTCCGCCATCTCCATCAAAGGGAAAAACCATCTTAAAAGTGGGCTTGGTTTAATCTACCATCATATTGTAAGGTATTTTCAGAAAAAAAATATTTGTTTCAACGTCACTTTTTTGTCTGATTAACGTCATTTTTTCCAGACAAATTAAAGTACTGATAGCAAGAGTGAGAATCAATTTGTCATTTCAAAGACAAAAAAATGTCTTTTCAGTTGAAAATTTTCATTTCAAAGACAAAATCAAAGACATTTTTTAACATCAGCTTTTTTTAAAGGCAACGTTCATCAAGATCTTCTTACCGTCATTTTTAATTCCTTAGACGCATTTTCAAACGTGACGGATTTACTTCTGAAAATATTGTCCTTCCTCCAACTCACGATCCGACAATTTTTTCATTACAACGACTTTTTGAACATTTCGCCCTAAATGATTACTGGTAGACTGTGAGAAGATTCATACCTCTGTAGCATACAATGGATTAAAAAGTGGACCTGTTACCTTGAATTTTTTTTTTTTTTTACATATTTTAAAACTTCATTCAAAACTGTGTCATGTTAGCTAAAACTCCAGCAGATGTCTAATTTAAGAAATATTCACACTTTTATTTCTGGGAAAAGTGAAAGTCTCCTGATCTAGAACGGTGCTTAGTTAGCATATGAAAACTCACTGCAAACCTTCATTAACATATGAAATGTTACTGAAAAGACATTAGTAGAATATGAAATGTCACTGGTACTGCATGGGTACTGCAAATTAGTATACTTTAACATACAATACCAAGTATGAATATCTCCTTAAAGGGATAGTAATACTTGTTTTATCTTTATTTTATTTTGTAGACATTAAAACATGAAGAACAATATAAGTCTTATCTCTCAAGCCTTTTTGGTTTGAGAGGTATTCACAAGCAAAGTTTCCCCTCCCGCCCCTTTTACCTAGTGTAAGCCATCTATTCTCAGATGTAGAATCCAGTCTATAGACCAGGCAGATAACAGAAGGGGACAATCTTCTTCCTATGAGAACAATGAAAGCCCTTCCCCCCTTGACAAGTTTTTCAGGTTTTTCCCTTATCTTAATTGAAGATTGTCCCTCTCTGCAATCTACCTGGGCATCTCCCTTCTGCTCTGGCTGAGCAGTGTTACATCAGTAAAAGGGGCGGGAGGGGGATACTTTGTAATTGAATTACTCTTGAACTACAACTCTGACAGAATTGAAATAACACTCTCCAAAGTCCAAATACTATTATGATAAATTAGAGCTGCTTTTATTATGAAACATTACCATCCCTTTAACTGTACAGATGAACGCTGTGTGTGCTCTTATGGGGCTTTCACCTCGCTAGTTGAAATACAATGTTGCCACTCCTAGTGGCAATCAGTGGGAACTCCCGTTTAGTAGCAGGATGTAATGTAGCAGTCTGTGGTAGAGCCCAGGGGTCAGCAGAGGACAGGATTCTTGATACAGTACATCCTGCTATCAAACGGGAAGTTCCCACTGATTGCTACTAAATGTGGCAACATTGCATTTCAACTAGCACGGTGAAAGCCCGTAAGAGCACACACAGCATTCATCTAGTTTTGAGTGCCCACTTTACTGGATCTATAGACACACACACATAAAGGGTCATAAATTGTAACATAACATAGTAACATAACATAGTAGATAAGGCTGAAAAAAGACATGCGTCCATCAAGTCCAGCCCATGCCAATAACACCCCTGTTGATCCAGAGGAAGGCAACAAAAAAGCCCTCTGGAGCAATTTCCAGCGTAGGTGTGTGTGTGTGTCAAATAGTTCCCCGGCTCAATATCCTATTTGCTTTGAAGCCATCTGTCATATTGTCCTGTATAACCCACAAACAGAATCAGACCGCTGAATGCCCAAATCATTCTTATTCTTTTCTGTTAAAGCTGACTGAGTCCTGTGGCAGTAAATATGGTACATCTGTATACTGTAATGATCTAGTCAGAATACCGAAGATCAGGCCCTGGAATGTTGCCGGAGTCTGACCTCACATTTTTTTTTTACATGTCACAATATAAACATTCCTTTTAATCTTCACTGATATTTCAAATACATTATTAATTATTTCAGTACATTAACCCTTTCTGTGCCAAGGAGTTCCGCAAGGCTTTGTTCATAGAACTCTGTAACCACATGGGCCCACACGGCTCTCTCTCAGCTCAGGCTTATTCTTATTAGTAAACTATTTTTGAATTAGCACAGAAATACATTTAATATAGATGTATACATTACTCTATTCCTGCTGGAGGCAAGAAAAATAAATTAATTCAGTCCAGGGGCGGACTGACCATTCGGGCATTCGGTCACGGACCGAGGGCCCGCGACCGAGGGGGGCCCGCCACTGCCACAATGTTAAACAGTGTTCCAGTGCCAGCCGTCCACCTGCTTGCCTGCTGTTTGAGCCCACCAACGCTATTTAAAGCAGCCGCTGGCCGTCACACTATGCTCCGTGACTGTGAGGCCTCACATACTTTACTGAGTGGCTATGATCCCTTCCCATTCATCCCATCCATCATTTAAATTATGCAGCCGGGCAAGATTGTCCTCATCCACGCACACAACACTTGTTGCCTGAGTCCAGACTAGCTGTTCGTTACTGTCTGTCAACAAGTGCTTCACCCTATGCCTCTTCCTTTTCTCTGCGCATGCCTGCGCAACTATTCAGTCTATGCAGCATGCGTACTTTGTCATCACGGCCCACAGGGGCACGTGATGATGCGGGGGGAGTGGGACTTAGAGTCAGCCCGCCACAGGAGACTGGACTTCACAGACCACCTAGCTCGCCAAGGAGGACATATAGCAGGAGTTAGACTGAGCCGGTCTGTCCTTTCTTGAAACACTGCTGGACCGCCAGAGATCATGGAGAGGCCCTCCTCCTGGTTCTTCAAAGAAAGGCAAGAGGGCGAAGGAGGGGTCCTGGGTGGGTTAGGGACACATATACCAGTTTATATGTTAAAAGGGCCTTCAAATATGAAAAATGTATTATGCTCAGTATTTTACTAGTTAGGCAATATTCCCTCCTGTGGGACTACCAACATAATAGCCATTCTCTACCTTAATGTTATATTTACATGGATATGTGTGTGTGAGAAAGTGTTTGTGTATGTGTGTGTGAGAAAGTGTGTGTATATGTGTGTGAAAGTGTGTGTGTGTGTTTTTGGGTACCCTGCCCCCAAAAAAGAGGCCTGTAGATTATTCTGTACCTGGCCCCACAGGTACTTGGGGGTCAGTATGTGTAATTTTAGGACTACCAGTGCATTTGTATAATGTTATGGTGTCAGTATGTGTGGATCTATCTACCAGTGCAGAGGCACAATGCTTGGGGGGTTAGCATGTGAATGGTTGTATGGCTGCCAGTGACGCCCAAGGAACTTTAGGTATTTAATACAAAATTCAGCGGTTCAGGAGCAAACTAACTGCAATATAGTGGACAAATAAATATTCCCAAAATGCCCATTTATTTAAATGGTGTGTTTCACCCCCTGAATGCTAGTGGAGTTTCCTAAAAGAAACCCTACATCTTCAGATAATTAGGTATTTTAACCCCTTGAATGCCAACAAGGTCTCCAATGCTTAGCTTTACACATCACTGGAGACCTTCTAGCGTTCAAAGGATTAAATGCCCAATTTAAAATCAAGGGGTTGGGTGTTATTTCCTCCTGTAATTGGCAGTAGTTTTTGTCCAGATTAGATTTACTTTGACTTTATCCACAAGATCTTAAGGGACTTATTCATGAAGCTATAGAGTTGCTATTATGCAGTGAACCAATTTCTCCATTAATTTAAATGCATGTTTTAACATGTTGAATGCTAGTGAGGTCTCCAACACATTGCTTTGCATTATGTTGAAGATCTCTAAGATTCAAAGGGTTAAAAACTACATTTAAATGAATGGAAATTTACAGAATTTCAGTGCCATGGTGAAGTTGGTTTGCTCCATAATTGCACCTCTGCAGGTTTATGAATACATGTAGTGATGGCAGAAAAGCTTATGGGTCTAGCAGGTGGCAATGTTTGAATCTGCCAGCCACTTGATGTATTGGTTTTCAGGACCTTACAACTGAATTGGAACAAAATGATACCACAGTTTTTATTTAAATGAGGCTAGATAAGTGATTGCTAAAACAGAGCTTACAACTGAGTTATAATTACAAAAGTGATATGACTGAGTTTACAAATAAAATGGAGCTACACTAGAATTGTAGCTCCATTTTATTTGTAAGCACTGTGGTATCACAAGTGTAGCTCCAATTCAATTGTAAGCTCTCTGGGATCGCTTGTGTTGTTCCATTTCAGTTGTAAGCTCTGTGGTATCACAAGCGTAGGTATATTTCAATTGTAAGCTTGTTGGTATTTCTAGTGTAGCTTCAGTTCAATTGTAAGCTCTGTGGTATCACTTGCTTTACCTCAGAACTCAGAACATTAATGAAAGTTATAAAATTGGCAAAAGTGGGTAGGCTGGAGCGATACCTTGGGGAGGGGACATGTGTGGGTGGGGTGTAATAAGGGGCAGGGTAACATAGTTGATGAGGCTGAAAAAAAGACGTGTCCATCAATTCCAGCCCATGCCAAAAACACCCCTGTTGATCCAGAGGAAGGCACTAGAAAAACCCTCTGGAGCAATTTCTAATTTAGCCCCAAGTGGGTAAAAAAATTCCTTCCTGACTCCAAATGCCAGTCAGATAATTCCCTAGATAAACATCCATAGTAACTTTACAGGGTAAAGGGGGCCCATGACTTCAATTTCCCTGGGGCCCTGGGTGCTGTCAGTCCGCCCCTGATTCAGTCTTAACCCTACATGTACCAGAGGGGTAGGAAACATATTGCAATGCGTTGCTACCTCTCTGGTACTCATAGGGTTAATCTTGCAAAAAAAAAAAAAAAAATACGAGGGCATGTCGAAAAAAATAGGAGAAGAAAAATGTTGAACTTAAATGGTGAAAGAAAGCACTGTATGTAGGATTTGGAAGGGTAGGGGTTAAATTGTCAACTATGAACAATATTAGTCGAATTAAAGTGGTGGAAGAAAGCACTGTAAGTCGACTTTTAGAAGGGGTGGTTAATATGCTGAGGGGGGCACTCTGTCGGATTTTGTCACGTGGAGAACACATCTAACACTGAACTTGATCCTTCTGTCATCAAATGTACGCCTATTTCCTTGGACTGTGACATTTTGCACATTTTTGTAGGCAATAGTTAAAAAAAGCAGACAGCGCCATTTTTGTTAGTTCTCTGAAATGTGCTGTCCACACCAGTTTTGTTTTACTGCGATTCTGCGATAGAATACCGGCGTAATACGTTTGCAACTTTCACTCTACTTTTTTTTCTTGTAACGCCGGTTTTAGCACAGATAATAGAATCGAGCCCCTAGTGTCTTAAAGTTCTCCTCTTGCTGATTATAGCCGTAATGCTGACAGCAGAAGATTCGTGTCGACTGACTCGAGGCGGCTCTTCAGCAGAGCTGAAATACAGAAATCTATAAAGAAATACTTCATTGTACCGGTCTACAAAGTGTGCCAAGCACACTTTGTAGACCAGTGTTTCTCAGCATTAGTCCTTGGGGCACACCAGCAGTGCAGGTTTTCAGGCTGTTCCTGCTTAATCACAGGTGAGCAATTAGTGGCTCAGTCATTGTGATGGATTCACCTGTGATTAATTAGGGATACCTTGAAAACATGACCTGTTGGTGTGCCCCGAGGACTGGAGCTGAGAATCACTGTGGTAGACCATTCCAATGAAGTATTTCTTTTTAGGTTTCAATATCTCGGCTCTGCTGAAGAGCCGCCGCTGTTTCCCAGACCAGGATCTTTTGTTGTCAGCTTACAGCTGACATCAGGGAAAGGGGAGGGAGGGGGGAACTTTAAAACGTTATATCTCTCAAACCATAAAGTTTTGAGCGATAGGACTTCCACCGATCGATTTATTTATGAATTATCTACAATATTACTTTTTATGCATGTAAGACATTACTAACCCTTTAAGAAATAAACCACTTTTTTCAGGTGTGTGTCAGCTTTCACATCTATCACTGTTCCACTAAAAAACTGGACTGTGTTTCTCATTCCAGGTCCACTACCACAGGTACCATGCCAAAAAATATAGAATATATGTACTGGTCTGTTCAATTAACAAATTCTACCTAAGCAGGTCCTATTATTTCCTAAGATCCACTTATTGCTATCAGTATAGTTCCAATTTAAATGGATTCATCTCCATGGAAGCAGAAAATTGGACCTCTTTTTTTTTTTTTTTGCTTTGAAACTCTTTTGTAGTCTATAGCTAGACAGGAGCATTTCACTATCAGGAAATGCAAACATAGTTTTAAATTAGCATGATAGGACTTTTGTCTGTAGGATTTCTCATTCAGAATGTTAAAACCTCTTATCTATTGTGAAACAATGTGAATCAAATTCAGACAAAAATGGATCTCAATAGATACAGGCAAGACTGCTGTAAGAAGAATATACACTTGTGGTCAAAAGTTTGAGAACACCTACATTTTTGCTACTTTTAGTTATTGACATATAACTTAACAAAAACATTAGAAAAACATGTCAACATTGGGCATTTTTAAAATCAAGACAAATATTATAATCTATTCAGCAGGGTTTTTTGTATCTTTAGAAAGTCCATCTTATGAAAAGAAAAACAGTATATAATATATGTGGGCACATTAAATGAGTAAGAGGAAAATTACAGCTAAACACAAACACAGTAGAAATGTTAAAACAGCCATGGTCCACAAGGCCTCTACATTTTCACTGGACCCTTCATTTATATAATCCTTTATACTAGGTTTTTAAAGCATGCTTAACATATAAGCAACCCCCCTATTATTAACCCTATCGTTTCTAAAAAGTGAATAGTGAGTGGGTGTGTGTGTGTAGTGATATGAACCTACCTCTGTATAGTGTGTTATGTGTGTGTTGTGATATGCACCTTACTTTGTATCGTGTGTGTGTGTATGTGTTATCTATCGCTCTATAATATGTGCATGTGTGTTATAAAATGTGCACCTACCTCTGTATAGTGTGTGTTATTTACAGCAACATCTGAGCAACATTCTGCGTCCATGGGGTAAAGACCTAAGGGGTATTTTTTGTGTGTGTTTCCAAAGCTGTTCCTTCAACTCTGTGTGCTCCTTGAAGAGTTTTTTCTCTTTTTGCTATTCATTATGGGGAGGGTGGGAGCCACAGGGGAGGTGGGATGCTGGAGCCTGTGAAACTCCTTTCAGAGATTTTCACAGTAGTGGTCAGGAGGAATTAGTCCCCATCATGATGCTGTTCTTTTTAATATATATACCTGTATGCTGTTTTGAAGGCATAGGGTGGTCACACCAAATATTGATTTGATTTCAATTTTTCTTTTGTTTACTATGCATTTTGTTCATAAATAAATATAAACTATAAACAGGACTATTTTTGAAAGCATTCTTTTTTTACAGCATTTTTTCCACATCTACCTAAAACTTTTGCACAATACTGTATATATCTATATCTACATATATATATATATATATATATATATATATTTAGTTGAAAACTTGCCGATGTGGCCTTAATCCTGCAGTCAATGGCATGTAGCCGCGTGCGTACGTGGCTGTCACCTTAACGCCAGTGGTACATTTTTCTTTATTTTACTAAATGATTCCCCGAACAGCTTGCAGCTGCACAGAGACCCGGATTTCCGTGACTTACCAGGTACGTCCTCTGTCACTAAGTGACAGTATTTGCAGTAAGTACCTGGTAAGTCAATTGTCGGGAAGTGGTTAACCTGGTCCTGGACCTGGATAGTAGAACTCCTGGTAATATTAAAGGGATAGTAATACTTCGTTTTAACTTTATTTTATTTTGTAGGCATTAAAAAAACATGAAGAATGATATGAGTCTTATCTCTCAAACCTTTATGGTTTATGAGATATTCACAAGCAAAGTTCCCCTCCCGCCCCTTTTACTGATATAACACTCTTCAGCCTGAGCAGAAGGGAGGTGGCCAGGTAGACTGCAGAGAGGGACAATCTACAATTAAGATAAGAGAAAAACCTGAAAAGCTTGTCAAGGGGAGCAGGGATTTCATTGTTTTCATAGGAATAAGAGTGTCCCCTTCTGTTATCTGTCTGGTCTATGGACTGCATTCCACGTCTGAGAAGAGATTGTTTACACTAGGTAAAAGGGGCGGGAGGGGAAACTTTGCTTGTGAATATCTCATAAACCATAAAGGCTTGAGAGATAAGACTTATATCATTCTTCATGTTTTTTTAATGCCTACAAAATAAAATAAAGTTAAAACGAAGTATTACTATCCCTTTAAGTGCTGTACGTTATATCTACCAACCTGCACTGGCCCAACATGGCAGATTCTGGTCCATTCCCTCAGCTTGGCTTGCTGTGGAGGTCTTCATCATATATAATAATGTACCTGGATTGAAGTATATATATCGATTACATGTACCTATGTACATGGTATGCTTCAAGTGGGCTCTCACATCCTTGGTAGACCCTTCAGGTTCCACTCTGACATTGAACAAAGTGAGGAGTAATGCATTGTGGGTAACAAATTGAAGAGAATACTTTGACAGCCAAGAATGAGATGAGATTGCCTGTGTTCTTTATTTTATATACAGGCTTCTATTCTGTGTAGAAGAAATATAGATGAGAATACTTCAAGAGTACTTGACAAAAAGTCCACTTATTTCATCATCTTCTCCAACTCTTTCATCCACCTGTAGGAGTAACAGAGCCTAACTTGCAGGGATGTGTTTAATAGCTATAACCAATCAAGTAATGACGCATGGCTCAGATAGAAAAATTATTTTTATGTTCATTCATATATTTGGTTTATTCGCCTGTAAACAAACTAGATATAGATACATACTTAAGTGTTCCAGATGATAATGGGAAGTTAAAGACATTACTCAGAAAGCAAAGGATGAGCAATTATAAATTTCATCCGATTTGTCTTTATTAATGATATTTATCTTTTAAAGGAGCACTACACTTTTTGTAGCAAAATATCTTGTAGTGTTTTTCCTTTTGAATAAAACAAGGGTATTTCCACTGCTAGGAGATGTTTGAATCAAAATATATTATAGTTCAAGCTTGTCTTTATTACATTTAAATACAATTTTTTTTGTGTGTTTACCTGGTGTTACTGTGTGTTCACTTACCATGGAGAGTTTTTGCATTATAAAAACAATTTGGCTATTGGACACTAGATGTCACTGTTGCTTGGCATTTGCTCTAGCAAAAAAAATGTGAGTAGTAATTTGAGTAGTAATAACATTTGAATGGAACATCTTGCAGAGGTAGAAGCACCCTTGCTATACAGAAAATGGTGTTTAAAGGGCTAAAACCTCAACTAAAATAAAGTAATCACTCAAAATATAATATAAAATAAAGGGAAAAGTGGGCACATTTTGGAGTAAACAATTCTATGATTAGGGTCAAATAACACTTGACATCCATTAACAGAAAGGTCCCCAACCCATTGCTACACAATGCATTGTGGGCAGTTCTGGCACTCAAAGGGTTAACCCCTTGAATCAGGAGTAGGCAATCTTTGAATCTTCATTTGTTGGGGACCTCAATTCCCATAAAGTTTGGTAATCATATGAGACAGGATGGGGGGAGATTCACTAAGCGATGACAAAGAGGAGATAACTTCTCCAGTGATATCACTTCTCCATTTCCTATGTTATTCTAAGAGTTGAAGAAATTTTAGTGCATAGGCTCCATAGAATAACATAGGAACTGGAGAAGTCATCTCCACTTTATCACCTCTTTGTCACCTCTTAGTGAATCCCCCCATAGTTTCTCAAGACCCAAAATGTTTTTAAAAAAGAGAGGTTTCATTTTGTTTGACTTTGAAACAATGAGATAGGTGTAAAAACATATTAAACTAACATTCAAATGTCAATCAGAACATGTTCTTGTACAGGTCTGTACTGGTCTGAACAATGTAGGTATCACGGTCCCCGTGATCCCCTGTCAATCTCTTTTTGTTACCTGTGTATTGGAGGAGGCTGTTTGGCCCGCCCAGGATGTTCCTTTATAAACTGGGTTTATGGTACCTGTCAGATGCCCTTTCATGGTGTTCCCGATCCTGTGCTTTGTTGCTGTGTTCCTGCATTCCTGTGTACCGACCCCGCCCGTCTGACTATTCTGCTGATCTTGCTTGTGATTTGACCTGGTTCCGGCTGACGTTCCTGCTCCGTGAATGACCCGGCTCTGGCTGACGTTCCTGCTCCGTGATTGACCCGGTTCTGGCTGACGTTCCTGCTCGTGATTGGCCCGGCTCTGGTTGACGTTCCTGCTCCGTGCATTGATCCGGTTCCGGCTAATGTTCCTGCTCCGTGATTGCATCCTGTGTTCCCGTGTGCCTCGGTCGCCTTCAGGCGACATTCTGAACTGTGCTGTTTGTGTCGCTCTGGCGAATCATCTCTCTATACCATCGAGCTGTTGCCTCCTGTGCACTGAGTCAGTCCTCATAGCGCTGCTGAGCTGTAGCCTCCATTACCGAACCTACAATAACCCTTGCTGTGCTGGTTGCCTCAGTTTTATGAGCCTGTCCTCGTACACTTGCCAAGCCTGTGTGTTCCATTAGAGCCTTTAACACTACTGAGCCTGTGTCTGATAGACCTAGCCTTCCAATCACACGAGCAGAGCGTTGTCTGTTCCGGTGCTCGGTCAGCACCGTGGTTCCGCCAGTTGGCGTTGTACCTCCCTTTGCTCTTGCAGTGTGTGCTCTGTAACGGCACGGGAAGGGTGTCCCGGCTCTGGTCTCCGATTGCTCAATGTGTTACGCTATCCACCATACTACCAGTGCTTTGGCTCGCTGATCGCTTGTGCAGTGTTGCTCCATTCCGGCACCCAAAGGGTGTCTAGGGCTCTGGTCTCATTGGCATACGCAGGGTTACTTAAGTGAAAGGTTAAGGGCGATTCAGGTTCTGGTACCATTAGCTCCTGCAGTGGCTATCCTCCCTATTATCCCACTAAGGTGGTATTGGCTCAGCTCTGGTCAATCTTTGCTGGTCATTTGGGGAGTCCTATTGTACAGCTATCTGAGAGTGATTCCGTCCAGTCACACAATACACCTTCCTCTGCACTATCTAGAGACTGATATTACCTACTGGGCGTTGGCTAATTTACCTCACTGAGACTGTTCAGTTTCTCTACATTAACCCCTGAATGTATGTTATCTTGATCAGTATACCTTCCACTATACATATTTGGGCCTGTATATTGTCATTTCTAATATTACCTGTCCTGACCCCCAGGGGTGCTGTTCTTAACCATTAATTCAATAAAACTGTGTTTTTACTTTTACCAGTGTCTGAGTGTCAGAAAACCGTTACAGTAGGTGAATTGCATCTATGAGTTACTTCTGTATACAAAAAGGGGCTGCTGGAGGTCTCACTCACTTTATAAGGTGTGATAAAGAGTTAAAAACATGGAGATTAATTTTCCATTGATATCACTTCTCCAGTTCCTATGTTATTCTATATAGCTTATGCATTCTATGTAGCCAAGATCTCCCCTACTCGAGAATTCGTAGTGCATAGAATAACATAGGAATTGGAGAAGTGATATCATTAGAGAAGTGATTTCCACTTTAGTGCATCTCCCTCTCTCACACCTTCTCTCACTCTCCCCTACTCTGTCTCCTTTCTAATGTGACCATCAAAACACCACATTAAAAATGTCAATTGAATCAAAAGGGCGACATTCTGATGTGCATGCTTAAAGGTCGCCAAATAGAGGGCAACATGTCAATAAAAAAAAAAAAGATCATCATAATGATAACCAGTGCTCATCTAAGAAAAAAGTGTAGCCCATTAACTGGAGTAAATGAATAAGTCAAAATGGAGCAAGAAATAGGAAAACAGCAAGCCTCACCTGCCAAGTCTTATGTAGCACATTTATTATGTTTACCTTTTTTTTGTACATATTTGAAATTAGCCATTATGTAAGTTATTTATGTATTGTTTGCATGTAGGGAATTATTCATATGTGTACTGAACCAGTTTATATATAGGTTTTAAATCAGTTCAACATAGTTTTAAATATTGGCTCTGTATAGTTTATTTTTTGATTCAATAAAGTCTAAGTTTACGCTGCTTCATGATTTTAATTGTTTAAAATCATATTATATGTGAACAATCATTGGGTCAGTTTACTATCTTCTTATGGTTGGTTCCTTGACCCGTTTGATTTCCACTTATTCTTCATTAGCATAGTTGATGAGATTAAACATGACGTGTGAATCAAATTTAAGAAAAAATGACTTGAGATATAGATTGATGTATGAGGACATTGCTATCAGACCAGAACAGAAAGGCTTCAAGGATAGGAGTCTGATTTGCTTAATGTTTGGGAATACTTTTAGTGCAAATCTTCATGATTTCAAATTAATATTCTATCAAGTTTACCTTTTTAAGTAGTATCTACCAACACAACCTTCAGAGACAAAGAATGTATATCCATACTGCCCTTGCTGTAAAAAAATTACTGCCCTTGTTATTGTGAAAAGAACCTTTCCTCCTGTCTTAATGGATGACCCCTTGTATGTTTGTCTTGTGAAATACCAAGACTCCTTTCTGAGCTGTTGCATAAATGAATTCATCAGGGTATTACACTATTCAAAACTGTAGCTATAACCTTGACCTAATCATTACTCTTGGGGCGAGATGTTCAAAAAGTCGTCATGATGAAAAAATTGTGGTAAAAGAAGGAAAATATTTTCAGAAGTAAATCCGGCACGTTTGAGAATTCATCTAAAGAATTAAAAATGACGGTAAAAAGATCTCATTGAACATTGCCGTTAAAAATTCAGATCGTAAAAATTGTCTTTAATTTTGTCTTTGTAAAGAAAATGAAAATTTTCAAAAAAAGAAAGACTTTTTTTTGTCTTTGAAATGAAAAATTGCTTTTCAGTACATTAGTCTTCTCCAAGTTTAGACCATTTTTGTTATGTCAGGAACAAATGACGTTAATCAGACAAAAAAATGACGTTCAAATGAATATTTTTTCTGAAAATACCTTACATTATGACGGAAGATTAAACCACGCCCACTGTAAGACTGCTTTTTCCCTTTGACGGAGATGGAAGAATTGGATGCAAAAAATGAAGGAAACGTCTGAGAAATGACAGACAATGGTGTAAGAACTTTTTTATTCTGATTACAGACAATTTCAGTTACCACCACTTTCTCAACATCTCTACCTTGATCTTGAGTTCATCTGGGTCCTGATTTTGAGCATAACTAAAGTGCCTTGAGACTATGGGCCCTATGTCCTAAATTTATATTAAGGCCAGAATTTTTTTTTGTGTTTAAAACAATTTTTAAACAGATTAAGTCATATTCTTTACTAGTTAATGCCATGAAATTTTAGAGAAATGATTTTAAAACTTGGCGTTGTTAAACTTAACATCACATCATATTGATCCCACACAGCACAGAGGGGGAGAGCTACTTCTCCTCTTCTTCATTTCAACACCAAGGACAGCACTGTGTGGGATCCTTCTCCAGTGGATGGGGGCGCTTCATCCCAATCTGCAGCCAGAAAAACCTGTCCTGCTTTAACCTTTTGAGTCCCACACAGCACAGAGGTGGAGAGCGACTTCTCCTTCTCTTCTTCATTTCAGCACCAAGGACTGTGGCAGCGGGACACATCACAGCTTATGGGGGGATCAGCCCCCATTAAAGAGGTACAACTTTACAGTCACTCAAAAGGTTAAAGCACAGGTGGAGACTTATACACAGCCGTGGTTGTGATATGTTATTGAAATGTCTCCCTCTATTTGGCGACCTTTAAGCATGCAACATCAGAATGTCGCTCATTTGATTCAGGCAACATAATGCTGATTCAGCTGACATTTTTAATGTGGCGTTTTGATGGTTGCCAAATAGGTGGTGACATTTCAATAGTAATATAATAGCTAGTATTTTGGGACTCAAATTGCTTTTAGTGCACGGTCTCGGAATTAAACAATTCGGCAGCTGAATAATAGATATTATTACCCAATCAATGGTACTTATTTATCGACCTTGGAAGGATGAAGTGCTGAGTTGACCCTGCCGGGAATCGAACCAGCAACCTTGAGGTTTGAGCAGGCTCTGCAGTCAGGGCATTTACCACTGAGCTATAGGATATCATTTTTCTCTCATTACTTTCTTATTTTATGTGGAAAACCTAATCATTCCTGCTTCTTTTTCAGTATAAATTTGAGTTGCCTTTTCTAAATAGAACCTGCTATTCCCTTAATTTTGTTGCATAGCTCTCTCAGTTCCATAATATAATTTATCATGCACTAGGGCCCAATCTATATTCCATGAGGAAGAAACACTAAGCCCCTGTCACAATGTATGGCAGAGATGACCAATTGGGGCCGTATGTTAGAAAGAAAAGACCTTGGTCACATGAAAGGGGTTAAAAATAGGATTTTAGTGATCTAACCTGTTAAATCTTTTTCTGTTTAGTCTATATGGAACACAGTTACAATGGGGTTGGGTCCTTCCTCCTGGGGAGCAGGTCACATCACAAAGGGCAGGATTTTTGGGGTGGAACACAGGTACCATGGGGCCATACCAAAGCTAGGAGTCCCAGGAAAGTGAAGGAGAAAATACCTTATAGCCAAATCTGGCCTCAGTCAGTGTGTTAACACAATAGTGTTTGGTGAAAGTATGCAAAGAAGACCAAGTCACATCCTTGCATAATTGTTCAGCTGAAGCATGTTTCTTGCACGCCCAGGAATCACCCACAGATCTGGTGGAAACACTATGTTCTTAAAGGAAACAGGTTTCTTCCTGATCTCATATGCTTGGCATACAGTAGCCTTGATCCAAGAGGCAATGGTAACCTTAGAAGTGGCCTGACTAGCTCTGGGACGCTCTTGAATGACAAACAGAGAGTCAACCTTCCTAAAAGGCTTAGAACTGTGCACATAGACTTTAAGGCACACCACATCCAACAAATGTAGATCTTCTTGGCAGAAGTAGGGTATGGACAAAAGGAAGGCACAACAATCTCCTGATTGATGTGAAACTCAGAGACCACCTTGGGAACAAACTCCAGAGAGGTATGAAACATCAGGAAGGGATTTGGGAGTTGCCCAAATGGCTACCTTCCTGATGACCCAAGCAGAGGCAAAAATAGTCCTATGCCTCCTTTGCACTACCGAGACGGCACTAAGAGAATTGAGCATCTTAAGGCATGTGGCATCTGCAAGTGGTAGGGCGTGTTCTTCACCGGTCGAAAAATAGGGGGATCCATGGCAGAAGCAGAACCCCACAGTGCCAAAGCCTCAGCTGAAAAAGGGTATAATTTAGATAAGGGCATATTGAGGAAAAGCCTCTAATTAAGATTTTTCATTCATCCATGAAGATCTGATAAATAGTTTTATTGGGTGGAAACACAGGAGAAGACTTGTCATGCCTCTGTAAAATATCCATAGAGGATGATCCCCGTCAGAGGCATCAGAGACCTGAAGGATCCCCTGAACTGCCTTGATGAGCACCTCTGCCAAGAGAAGCGGATCAGTCTCATAGGAATCTCCATAAGAGTAAAATTAATCCATGTCCTCATATTCCCCATGGTCATCATATGAGGGCAATTCTTCCTCAAAGGAATCCCCAATAACCTGAGAATAACCCCTGGATAAAGGGACAATCTGTTTAAATGTGGCCACAGGCTTCCAGGAGTGAAGTATCCCCTGGACAGAGGAAGGAATTAGGGCCACAGAAGACAGCAGTGTCTAAACCAAGGCAGGCTTTTGATCGATTCTAGAGGGGTCCATTGGAGTAGTAGGGGCCACTGCACATGAGGAACATAGAGAGCCTGAATATTCTCTATGTAGCTTACACAAACAAGAAAGAGGAGCCTGCATTCACCCGTTAAAAATTCCTTTACTCAGCAGAACAGACGGGGTAATATGGTGGTCTTACATGAACTGCAAGCCATTCTCTAGCTAGCTCAGTGTGTCAAAAGGAACAATGTGTGATGGGGGTGAATTCTTTGCCTTAGATTTACCCTCTGCTCCTTAGAATCCAACATTGTTCTAAGAAAATTGTCCCAAACCTTGTACAATACTAGATAAAACGTTCCCAGAGCAAGATAACCCAGAAATACACTTATCTGGCAAGTGAAAGGTTAATCTGGAAAAGGAGAGCAAGGAAAGTCCACCTCTACATAGAATAAACAAGAAAGAAGCAAGATGGCCACCAGAAAATTGTCAGCCAATCAGAAGAAAGCCAACAAAATGGGCATTCTGGGTACTAGTCTTCTCTGTTGCTTGTTGCCTAATGATGCATACTCCCTTCACAGATCTCTGTGTTCCCCAGACACTCAGAAAGTGGATTGGATGAGATGGCATGAGGAGACAACAAAATAGAGCCCTCTCTGACCTTTGTAGACCAAATGGTTGTAGAGACATTTTAGCCACAGAAGTCAAAGGAACAAAGATGGCCATGTGCGGGCTCCCGTTTTTAAAGGGGCAGCCACATTAAAATCAATCTACAATGAAAATGTATACAAAAGACCCAAAACAGCAGGGGGGGGGGTCTTAAAATTAATTTGTGAAGGAACAAAAATAAGTCACTGTAAAGCACTCAAACAAAAGGTAAAGTCCCAATCAGTACAGAAACGGTTAATCCAATAGGAGAACATGGGAAAAAGCAGTCATCCTCACTCCAAAGCCCTTTTAGAGAATAATAAATATATCCATAAAGAGTGTCAGAGCATAACTAAGCTCACATCAATCTCTGTATGTAGAGGCAACCTAGGTTAGAGCATAAAGTGGAACCAAGGTACTGAAAGGATTATTCACCAGTCTTCTTTCTTCAGGTTACTACCATAGGAGGACAGAGTTTCAGGAGACCCTACCATGTGCAAAAATTTGGTAGCAGGATTATCTCCACGGGGCAGAAGAGGTCCACAGTCCAACTCCAGGGAATCCCAGTGATGGTAACCCTCCTAATGGGGGAGTGTACAGCCCCATATCTTAGCGATTTCATTAATACTTTGGTCATAAGATTGCATAACCACTGAGAACTGATGTACACGCCCTTAATTGGTTAGACGCAGACCATGTGGTGCAGATTTGTCTAATTTCTTAGTGGTTTAGTTATGTATCCTCTTGAGTGATATATTTTGTGTGTTATCACCTTATGCTCTCCAAATTGTATCCATCTCATTGTCTGGTTCATGTCTGATTAGGTGTTACTTTCCTAATCCCTTCACCACTGTTGTATATTCACCATTGTCTTCTGTGTGATGAGATTAGCCTGGGGTTGTGTTTGTCTGTAAAACCTGCTTTCATTGTGCTATGTGGTAATTGTATTATTCTGATTGCATGTCACAATGTGGCTATATATAAACCCTAGCCATTTCCAATAAAAGTCAGTGTGTTTTACTGCAGGAATGGTTTAAAGGGCCCCTTTAACCCCATTCCTAGGAACTCTGCTCTACAAGACTGGAATGCCTACCCCTTTGTAGCCGCTTCAAGGATAGGGAAACCCAGAATGACAGATAAGGGCGTCTCTGCACCTTTAGATTCAGTTACAAAGCTCATTTGATTATATTAGTCCGCTCTTCACTATCATCTATTCAGGGTCCGGTAGTGTTGTTTTGAAAGGGATATGCGTTTTTACAGGAATACTTTCCCTTTCTTTTCCTACTCTTTTCCTCTTATTTTATTTATCATATATTTTAATAGTACGTGATTGGTTAAGTTTTATGATATACGAGACTTTGATATGGTCATGTTGAAGGAAACATATACCAGTATATACTCATAAGGTTTTTTTTTATATATACTTATAAGGTTTTTAGGTAGTTTCCTTTTCTCTTTTTTCTTTTTAGTTTTATTCTCGGAGCTGGCCTTGGTCTATCAAAATGGTCACAAGGGAAGTTATAGAGTCTGTTGCTAGGCAGCAACCAACAGTACTGGACAAGATACTGAGGACAGATTGCAGTATAGAAACTGAATGCTAGAGGGAGGACGATAAGTCTGACTGCAATACAGAGACTGGAAACAAGGTGGGCTTACTGGAGACAAGGGGCGAGATGCACTAAGGTTCGTGGCAGTGACGATGTGTGTCTAGCAATGTGTGCGGAGCACATCAACTTGGCAACGAAGACACACACACATCACCATATGCACCAAGATTAAGGGATGCAATGGCAGGGGAGGAGAAGTTCCCATTAGCATATAGGGTTGTCATGCTGGTGGCGATATGTGAGGAATGCCCTCACTTACACATTGCCAGCAGTAGATAACCCTGAAGTCTGAGAACATCCTCTCTTCTTCCATGCTTGCTCAGTGGGGGAAGCAGAAAGGATCCTCGCAGCACCTCAAACAGCTCATTCCCTTAACCCAAAAGTTGGAAAAGCAAACTGATACATAGTGAAGAAATGAATTCATATGAAGTGTAATGACGCTATTTTGATAGTATGTAATAGCAGGATAGGTACTACGTCAAGTCAAATTGCCTATACCTCCCACCCCGATCTATATTTACAATTGTCTGACATTAATATACATGGATCTGTTGCCAGAAACCTTTGACTGATACTATATGAGTGGGTATAGTGATATATACAGAGCACTTTGTGCTGCAGGGCCTCTTGCACTGTTCTACATCCTGCCTTGATGATCCATTCTACAGAAACCAATTACAATTTACACACACTTCAAAGCTAGCTCCATGGATATATGTTGGCAAAGTACAAACAAACTGACTTGACATATGCACTTACAGAATGTCCTCAGTTACTAACCACTTTAACGTGGACTTTTAACTTCCCTATGTTTTCATAAAGGACAAATCACATTTTGGATTCTTGAGTATCCAAAATATGGCATACAACTCCCTGCGTTATATCAGAATCTGGGATGAGTATCTGGCATGGCTTAGAGAGGGCTTCTGAATGACAGATCCTGGAGGCACTTGCTGCAATCTGAGCCCTTTTTGTTTCTACTCAAATCTCTAGAAGAATCTTGCTATTCAATGCATTAACTATATCCTGGTAAAGAACCTTTAAAAGTCCTGAAGTCTGTAAAGTCAACTATATGTGGGCACACCAAAGATCATGCACATAGATATAATTCTGTGGGAAAAAACGTCACCATAGCTGACAAATGCCCACTGACTGTCCCATCCCCTTCGCCTCCTTCCCTACCCTTCTCTCCACTCTGCCACCTCTTCTGTACCTGTTCTCCACTCATCCACCCCCTTCTTTGCCCCTTCATTGTCCACCACTCCGCAAGGGAGGAGGGTGGCTGAGTTTCAAACAGCAAATGGAACAGCTAGGGAAGGAGATGAAAGGACAGAGGAGGGGTGGAAGAGTGGCAAATGGTGTAGGGCATGGAGGAGGGGTTGCAGAGTGGCAAACAGGCAGAGGAGGGGTGGCAGAATTGAATTGAATATCAAGAATCTTCTAGAGCTTTGCGTAAAATCTGGATTCCAAGAAGGGCTCAGACTGCAGCAAGTGACTAGAAGGATCTGGCATCCAGCAGCCTTCTCTAAGCTGGGCCAGATACTCATCCCAGAATCTTATATCAAGTAGGGAGTTCTGTGGCATATTTTGGGTACTCAATAATCTAAAACTGAATCTACCTAATTTGTCCTTTAGAAATACTACTTCAGTGTCTCCATTGCCACCTCTTCATCCTCTCCTGTCCACCTCTATCTTGGTGTTCTTCACATTTCTGTTCTAGGACCACTTCTGTTATCTCTTTACACAATAACACATGGGAACTTATTAACTCAACCAGCTTTATTTAACTGCACGTTCACTGACTCTTGATATTCAATCTAAAGTCACAGATTTCCTCTTGGCTATCCCAGGTTGAATGGCTCATAGGCACCTGAAACTCAGCATGTCTAAAACAGAGCTAATATTCATCACGCCTAGTACTGGCCCAGTAGTGCTCTTCCAGGTGACAGTAAATGGCAGTGCCATAAATCCAGTATCAGAAGCACAGTGCCTAGGGGTAATAACTGACACTTTTCTGTTATATTAATGCCATTGCCAAATTATGTGGATTTCTCTAACATAGCAAAAATGTGTCACTTTCTCTGTTCCTCCACAGCTAAAAATCCTAGCACTTATCCTATCCCACATGTACTACTGTAACCTCTCTCTGATTTTCAATCCATACACAGTGCAGCACAAATTACCTTAATGTCACTTGGGTTTGTCCCTGCCCCCTACTCCTCCAATCTCTCCAATGACTGCCTATCAAACTCTGGAAATCTTACAAAATACTGCATCTGTCATTCAAGACCCTTCACTCCTCTACCCCTTTCTACATTTCCACTCTGATCTCCCGCTATACCCCATCTGGCCACTTACCATCAGCCAACAACATTCTTATCTTAGATGTTTTTTTTACCATAGCTCTCTGTCATGTCAAACTCTTTTCTCTCATTGCTCCTTATCTATGGAATGCTTTACCTCCCTGCCTGCATCACTGCACTTCTCACATAAAATTACACCTCCTCAACAAGTTTCAGCAATCTTGAAGGCTCTTACAATATTTCTACTTTATTATGTGTCCACTATCCAAACCAGAACTCTAGCAATGTATTCTGAACTTAGCCCTTATGTACTCTGCATGCCTCCCTTTACCACTTAAGATTGTAAGCTTTCAAGCAGGGACTTCACTTACAGTGTTTCACTTTGCCAAGTCATTTCTTAATGTAAACTGCTATTTCCTTTTCTGGTCACCCAATGGGGCCGTTCTCCTAATGTACTATGAAGAGCCATTTGGAAACCACTTGACACCAACATAAATCTGGACTGTAATCATTTTTCAATGAAAAATATCCCAAATGTGAGAATATAATTGTTGTATTCAGTGTTAAAAGCTCTAGAACAAATATTCTTTCACTGATCCTTTCATACAATATGAATGCAATGTTCTACTTTTCTTTACATCTGTGAAAGAAAATATCAAGCATGAAAGCATTTTGTTTAGCATTAGAAATTGAGAGTAAACATTTTAAGATATTACCGTAGGACACAATATTTTCTCAGCCTAATACAAGTTGGATATATTCTCTCATGGAAAGTTAATCTCTTCCTTCTACTTCTCTTTCTCTGAGGAATCAGAGAGAGAGAATGCATAATTTTGCATTTACAGCTAATTTTCTCCACTTTCTACATAAAATTCATGCTGCTACACTTCTGGGTATGTACTAAATTGTGTGAATATTTTAGTGAATACAGCATACTAAAAAGATACCCTACCCCCAAAAAATGAAACCACAAATTAATAATAAAATGTAAGCTTTCTGGTTGAATAATAAGATGCACATGCATTAAAATACTGGTTTCAGTCTGTTTCTGTCTAACCACTATTAACACTTCCTTAGATCAATTGGACAATAGTATCATGTTGCACTGTTACTTTTTTTAACTATTTATTTGATAAATCAGATAATGAATCTATAGCAATCCAGGTGTTAAAAATATTTTGTCCATGCTTGTTCAAGGTTAAAGGTATTAAAAAGTGGATGGGGCTGAGAGTGGGGACAAGTGAGGAGTGGGGTGTAGCTATGGACTGAGCGAAGGACACCTAGAGTGTCCTGGATAGGTCTAGAACATTGATTTTGGGTTCTGGTCATTGGTGTACATTGGTACATCACACAACTATGTCAAGGATTTCCAAAGTTAGTCCTCAGGGAATGTCAGCAGGCAGGTTTTAGAACATGCCTGCTTGACCATAGCTGGGATTTCAGTGGCTCAGTCATTGTGATTGAGCTATATGTGTTTTAAGTAGGGATATCATTAAAACCTGACCAGTTAGCGTGTCCAGAAGAGGAGATGATAGTCATTGTATTATGCAGTTTGAGTGTCTACATACAAATAGAATCATCTTTAAACCCTTGGATGCTAGACACATCTCCAATGCCATGTGAAGCAATTCTTAATCATAAACCCTTACATACCTTTGTCAGAATAGCTCATCATATAAACATTAAAAAGAGCTAAAAATAGGACCTAGACATATGTTTGTAGATATATGAATTGATTATTTTATAGTAGAAGTATTCTCCCCTATAATACACTTCTTTTTATATTTTATTTTCTTGTTTTTCCGGTTAGTTACTGTTTGTTATTAGTTAGCTAAAACAAATAGGTGATGAATTTAGCTGGCCTCAGAACAATAGAAGAGACCAGGTGTGTGGCTAGTGAAACTGATAGACTGATACAACAAACACCCTCTCCCAAGTCACAGTTTCACCTAGGCCTGAGGAAAGAAAACTGTAAGGAAGCATGGCTAGCAGGTCAGAAGTTCAATTTAACCTTAGGAGTGATGAAATGAATTAAACATTTATACACATGTATATGAGTGTATCTATATAGAGATATATGTGTATAGATGCAAGTGTATGTGTATATGTGTATGCTCCCCATAATTAACTAGGGGTATGCACATCTATGCTGACAACCATTTGGTTCATATAGATCAGTCTATTATGTTTGAATGTTCTGTTTGAATGTAATCTGCAATCATCATACGTTATTGTATTCTCTCCTTTCACAATACAGCACTGCTCAAAATCTAGTCTAATCTATTATAGTAGATCTCACTTAAATAGATTAGATAAAAATTATCTGTGGCAGAATTGATACCAAATAAGAAGTTATCACAAATGAAATATATGTGTACAACTGCCAGGAATTTTAGATAAATATGGAGGACTCCAGTCGCCTTTTTCCAACTTCCCGTCTTTATTTCTCCATTGTTCAAATGCAACAATGTTGCTATAATTGGATGTTATCAGGATTGTAAGGTTTAATGTTGCGGGCAAGAGTCTCCAATCGCCTCTGCTGAAGCTTTCCGTCTCGCTAGCAGCACTGTCCAGTGTCATGCTGCTAGGAGAACTCTGTTGTATGACATTGATGTCATTATACGAGTGAAACAGTTTGAGATCAGCTGATATTTGTGAAGTTTTAATGAGTAAGAAACATACAGTTTTTTATATCCTTGATCCTGATTGAATCAGGATGACAGTACCTGGACAGTGCTGATAGAGAGACGGGAGGCTTCAGTGGAGATTCTTGCCCACAACATAAAACCTTACAATCCTGATAACATCCGACTATAGCAACATTGTTGCATTTGGACAACAGAAAAATAAAGACGGGAAGTTGGAAAAAGGTGACTGGAGTCCTCTGCCCACGACATCAAGCCCCAGGTAATATTTACCTATACAAACTGGAAATGAAGGGCTAAGAAAACATAGACGGGGAAGGACATCCAAGACTTATTTGGAGTTAATACATCATATTTTAATATCTATAACTCCAGTCTGTATAGTCGTGAAATATACCCGCCCGCGTAGATATTCCAACCTGTTGGATAGCAACAATAGCCGGATATACTATACGAGTTACAATATAAGCACACAGAGTTGTGGAATATATTTGTCCGCTTATTATACTGGATCGTTGGGAAATCTCAGCTTTAGATGGATATGACATTGACAATCCACCACTGATGATAAGAATTGATCATATTTATCTGAATATATCGGACAAGGATCCTTTTTGTACTGTGCACAGTTATTATATGCTCCGGAGCTTTATTACGATATAATATTTAGATATATGTACAGTTCCATTTGTATATTGATTGCTAATATGATGTATTGATTTTAAAATATGTTTTAATAAATTTGTTATACATTAGCAGTGAACTGTAGCACTCTCCCTACATTTTTATATATCTATATATCTATATCTATACACATATATATATATATATATATATATATATATATATATATATATAATTTCTACACATTTTATTTCACTGATGGAAGAAAACCATTGTTATACTTGTGGGCTAAGGATGCCACCTGGTGGCCATATGGTGAACAGAGGTAACTGCATTCCAATAAAGATTAACTATGGAGGGGTCTCAGGTAACCAATGTGATTAGGAGACATATTCACCGCACCTTGTGGGAGTGCTCCACTTTACATGTGGAAAAGATGAGCCAAGAGCAGGAGAGGAGGAGAGATCCAGAGACTGAAACTGAAACTCAGGCACCCAGGAAGAGGCTGAGTTCCCCAGGAGGTACCCAGGCAAAGATAGAGAGACTTCCGCAGGATAGGCCAGAATCCAGAGTCCCAAAAGCCAGGAAGAGAGGAAAGGGAAAGTGACTACCAGATCTATACTTCAGAGAGCAGTTTCAAATCTACCAAAAGACTGGAAAATATTGTCTCTCTTGACTTTATTTAATTTGTTTTATTTTCAATCAAATGATTACATTTCCTTAACCTTTAAGGATAGAGTAGATATTAGTAGTGTCATATTTTCTAACTGCAGACAGAAAATGCTGGTATAATAAGCATTGGAAATTATACTGTTTCCTCTACCATAGAATATTCAATTATCTTCCTACACAGGTTATGCAGAGGGACTTAGTAGATAAGTTAAAGGGATAGTAATAATTTATTATTACTATCCCCCATATTGTACATATTTTTAAAATAATTTAATAGCCCCCGGTTCATCTCTCAAACCTTTATGGTTTGAGAGATAACTGAAGGCAAAGTTCCCCCCTCCCTCCCCCTTCCCTGTAGTCAGCATTGTGCTGACTGCAGGGGAAGTCTGTTGTACGACAGGTTTGTGGCTCTGCAGCTGAGCCGAGATCCAGTTAGTGAAAAAGAATTATTTCACTGTTTGCAAGCACATGTAGAAGACTGTTTCAGTGAAATAATTATTTTTCACTAATGTGATCGCGGCTCTGCTCCAGAGTCACATGATAAAAGTCAGACTGGATATCCCTGCAGTCAGTACAATGCTGACTTCAGGGAAGGGGGAGGGAGGGAGGGGGGAACTTTGCCTTCAGTTATCTCTCAAACCGTAAAGGTTTGAGAGATGAACCTGGGGGCTATTATATTATTTTGCAAATATGTGCAATATGGGGAATGGTAATAATAAAGTATTACTTTCCCTTTAAGATAGAGCCCTATAATTAGTATTCTAGACCAATGTTTATGTCTTTAGGTAAAGTTAGACAGCTCCTGAAATATTTGGCTTTAAGGTCAATATCTAGTGTTGAAAGAGAGTTGGTTACTCTGATTCATTGTATTTGGTACTGATGTCACTGTAAGGACCAATGTAAATGTCCCTGGAGTGTGTCTATATTTGTGGTGTATTGTTTCAACTAGGTATTGTTTTTTTTTTGTCACCCTGCAAAGCTTTTACAAGGATTGCAATTGAATTTAATTCCTGCTGATCCAAGTTATTGTGTTTTATTATATTTTAAGTCAATAAATTAATTATTATTGTGTTATGTCTACAATTGGTGTGTAATAAAATGTTATATTTTATTTACCAAGTGCATTATCACTGATATAATTTAAGTATATGTATACATTATTGCCTTGTACAGATTAATTGGGAGGGACTGATTTTATAAATGGTTATTGGTTATCTTTAGTGGCATCTAGTCATTTATAATTCAAAAACCCTGACACCTTAAGGAGGATGGAACATCCTGATAGTCAGTATGTATTAATTCTGCAAGGTCTTGTTTCCGCAAAGATTATCTTTATTTAGTATTGCTTATTATGTTCACGGAGGCAGCCATGATTCTTTGTGGCTAGTCTCCTTAACCTCAAACTCTTCCCACAGATGACATTTTTGGAAAGAATTATGATTCCATGCTGGGGAGGAATTGGGGTCCTAGAGCAGGCTACAAAAAAAAATCATGTCAAGGACATGATACACACTATTAAAGATTAATTCTAGGGAGCCAGTCCATAGAAAGTTAATTCATGGTTGCCATTAGGATTTTCTAATCAGGTTGAAGTAAGTGGAGTTTCTTATTAATAGGTGTCAGTGTTCCTTTAACCTTGTGAGTGCCAGAGAGGTATCCAAAAATTGTGTTTGATACCTCTGCAGCTCAAAGGGTTAATCTTCATTATAATATTTACTAGGGGAAACTTGTGTAAAACATTGTTTATTTCAACCTGTATACAATTTATTGCAACAGCATGATAAATTTCCAATTCATAAATCAAAAATCAAATCTATGGCATCTTAAAACTATGTCAGAAATTTATACTAATTATTATTGTTTTATCCATGCAGGAGATTGATAGTTTTAGTCAAATCAGATTGAATTTTGATCCATAATAAACAATGAATTTTTAAAGACGCAATCAACTTTTTAATAGTCAACAGATGGAAACTCTGTGGTGTAAATTGAGCATCGAATAAAATTGTGAAGGCAAGCATCTGGGAAACGTAGTAGTATTGTCCTCACCACTCTGCCGCACATGAAAACTTTTTACCAATGTGTCCTCCCAGTTCTTGTTAGGCTGTGAAACATGGACACTGAATGCCAATGTCATGCAAAAACTTAAGGTTACACAGTGAAGCACGGAACATAAAATTTTGAACATAATAAAAAGAGACCGAAAAACATGTGAATGGATTTGTCAGCAAACAAAGGTTTTTTGACATGATTGAAAGAGTAAAATGGAAATGGGTAGGTCACATAGCTTGAAGACTTTACTAAAGACAA
Organism: Rhinophrynus dorsalis; assembly: GCA_037306005.1. Taxonomy (NCBI): domain Eukaryota; kingdom Metazoa; phylum Chordata; class Amphibia; order Anura; family Rhinophrynidae; genus Rhinophrynus; species Rhinophrynus dorsalis. Next base: position 586,552,039 of record CM074719.1, on the reverse strand, counting down.
GATGGGTTTGTGAAATTACTAAATTTGCTGATTCACAGTGGCAACAAAAAGTACAGGACCAAAACTGATGGAAACATGGTGACCTTCATTCTGCAGTGGATCAACAATAGCTGAAGATGAAGATGATGATGATATATATATATATATATATGTGGTTTTTCAGCTCTTAAGATAGGCTCTTCTGCAGGCCGAAATATTAAGCCTAATAAATCTTTTTTATTTAATTTATTGTCAAAGTGTGTCTGAATTTGACTATGTTAAATAATTCCTTTGGAAACCAGTGCACCCCGGAGTTGTGAACTTGTTTTTGTGTGCATCAGCCCATGATACGTCTGAGTCCACCATCAGCAACTGATTTTATTCGATCGTTTATTAAAAAGTAGTAATGTATTGTAATCAGTTGATGCTTATTATTCAGGAACACATTATTGAACACTGAGACAAATCAATTTTTTATCTCTTTGTAAAATCTTTATGTGAAATTACCTTTTATATGAATATCTGCTTCATACACCATTTGCTTATACATTTTCAAAACCTTCATGAGAGGAGAAGACCACATGAGAGGCTAACACCACAGTGTGTAAAACCCACAATTAAATATGGTGCAAAAAATATTCAGGTGTGGGGGATCAACTACACTTTGACCAAAGAGAAGAGAGAGGAAAAAACAAGAGGCACTTCCTAGTGCATTAACCTTCTAATATTTCTACCAAACCATCACCGTATAAATTGGATACTAACAAACAAATTGACTGGGGGACATATACATGACCCGCAGCAGAAAGGATCCAGGAAATCTTTATTCTGCTTCCATTAATGCAGATTGTATGGCAGCTCCACTTCACGGGGTAGAGTTATGTAGAAAAAGAGAAAAAAGAAAAGGGGCGCCAATGGTGCTTTATTGCAAAAACAACAGATTAAATAGAATATAATAAAATATTCATTCACATTTTCATTAGGTTGAGACACCAGCTTATATTGGTCCCAACATGCAAACAAGCGGAGATAACAAGCCCGTCTCCACTCAGGGATTCTTCAACAGTTCTTCCAGAGGAATAAAATTAAAGTTAAAATATCAAAAATCACGCTGCTCCTTTCTCAAATTAAAAAAAATATTCTTTAATAAAATAATAAACCACAACCATTACGCATTTTGTGGTTCCGACACCGCTTTTTCAAATTTCTTCCAAACAACCAGAAAATAATTAGGGGAGATTATGTCTCCTTGTCAGGCACCTTTTTCTGTGTTCATCTGGACTTTATCATTGTTGACCTGTATTGATGCAGTTGCATTTACACATATCGTCAGGAGGATATTGATGCAACTCTGTCTATTCCTTGGTTGAGCAGGGCAAGGAATATTTCTTTCTTTTTCGCTGAATGCATGCTTAAATTCCATCACTGTTTTAAAGTCTACTACTTTTGCTGGTAGGCTATGCCACTTAACTACTACCCTCTTTTCCTATCATTTTTACTCCTTTAAAATATACTTCCCTTTGTTGAATCCTTTCATGTATTTGAATGTTGCTGTCATATCCCATCTCTCCTTCTGGAGATGGGGTCTCCAGTGCTGTTCACAATACTCTAGGTGAGGTCTAACCAGAGATCTGTAGAATGGCATGACCACTTCCCTTTCCCTGCTACTAATGCCCCTAGCTATAAAACCCAGCACCCTTCTGGAATTTCCAGCAGCTTTGTAACGTTGCCTGCCTAGGTTTGTTACGTTGTGTCCATTATTCTTCATAGTGAAAACATTGCAAATGACTGGCAATAGACTTATTGGTTGGTAGTTTTTTGAACCGCCTTGTCACCTTTTTTTGTGCAGTAGGATGACTTCTGAATTTTTCCATTTTTCAGGCACTTTTCCGAAAAGTAGGTATTTTGAAAATAGTTTCGCTAGCGCTTTGAATAAGGGATGACCTCCGGCTTTCAACATTTCAATAGTGATTTTATCGGGTTCAGCTAATATGCTATTTTTCTTTGATTTTATTGCAGCTTCTACTTCTTATACCAAAGGTTTTGACACAACTTCAGCCTCTGGTACTGCATTCCGCTGTTCTTCATCCATATAAAGATTTGAATAAAATACTTACACTCATTTTAGCATTCATTGTTGAGTTATTGCTGTTGTACAATCTTCAAGCTTTAATTTCATACATTTGATTTCTATGTGTGGCCATCTTTCTTTTGCTTCCTTTGTCCTTTTGATGAGATCAACATCGAACTTGCGCGTTTATTCATTAATATTTGCTTCCTTATGGTCTTGTACTTTTCTCCATATACTACTGTCTCTAATATTTCAGTTTTGCTTAATTTATTCATATATATATATATATATATATATATATATATATATATATATATATATAAAAGAAGACATCTGTGTGCCTGGCAAACACACCCAGGGGCGGCAGTAAGGTGGAGTTACTGTTCCCATTGGGTGATTCAATGGGGGTGTGATTTTCACACCAGAAGGGAGTTGGCCCGCCCCCACTATCCAGCCCACACACCAGTATACAAGTCTGAAGAAAAACAAAATGGCTGCCACTTGCTCCTGCACCACACACACACATGCCCCACACAGGCACACAAGCCACACTGAGGAAAAAAATGCCTGCCACTGCTCCTACACCACAGACACACACACACGCCCCACATACACAAGCCACACACACACATAAGCCAAGCCACACACACACATAAGCCACACACTGCAAAATACAAAAATGCCTTCCTTGCTTCTGCTCGAGTCGGCCTGTCTCCTGCAGGAAACGCAGGAGCTCATGGTGAGGAGTCTCCCACACATTGCAATGCCTTATTCAATGAATCCCATACACTGAGGTAATCCCTCAGCTGAATGCCGGCCCCAGTGCCATGACTCTTATATTTTTAACAAGCCAGCATTGCAAGGACAAACATTCAACCTTCGTTCTTTCACCCTGCACTACCCATAGCTCTTAACTCTATAAGCACCACAGGGCTATGAGACGCATTGCTTCCTTAGCCCTGCCACACAGAGGGTTGACCAGTGCTGTGTTCTCCCCACTTCACTCAAAACAATCTGCCACAGGTGTTAACCCTGCAACAATTGCAATACACGTTTTACAAAAATACAATTGCTTACAAAAAAACCTCAAATTCCGCTGAAGACAAAAAAACAAGTCCCACATACACACTCAATCATTCTCTCTCGCATCTCACCCATCCATCTCCATTCTATGTGTCACCGCCTCCTACTGCATAAACTACATCTCCCAGACTCCTTCCTGTCACCTGCTCCTGTCACCTCTGAACTAACAGCAACCACTGGGAGGACATGGTTGCTCTAAGTTCGGAGGGACAAGAGCCAGTGACCAGAAGGAGGTACACCAACCCTTCTCCTGCCACAACTCAGCAATCTATGGCAGTGGGATAAGGCTCTGCTCGTCTTCTTGCAAAACTCACACTGCTTTTCCAGCCATCTCTAAAAAGTGCTAATAGGGCATTGTGTCCTACCATCCCTCCCATTCACCGTGTTCTTGCCTTTTTTTGCCCTTCCTCACATTACTTGAGAGGGAGAGCGACTCTGAACCTCAGCCCTCACCGGGAGCTGCAGGGGAGCAGGAGCATGCCACTGTCAATTACACCAAAGACCTGTGTGGAGAACCACTAACAGGTGAGGGAGACCTTTCTGCTTATATTTTCACTCAGCACACTGTTCATGTGCCGCTTTGTCTGCTTCACATTCATAGCTTTGTGTTACACTGATGTTGCCTCTAACACTGCACTTTAATAACTCTTTCACTACCAGTACTTTTGTGCCACTCGGTTAAACCCCACCCCCACTTGCTAATAAGCCACACCCCTTTTTCATCTGTACTCAAGTACTTTATATCCCATTAAGCCCCGCCCCCACTTGCTAATAAGCCCCACCCCATTTTGCAGATATTCATGTATTTTATATCCCCCAGCTGACCCACAGGACTCTCCTATGGGAACTCCAGAAGACAAAAGTTCCCAGGAATGGCCATAGGGAACAAGTCATTCTCATTTTTTACTATCTTTAACCCTTTGAATGCCAGAGGAGTATGCAATGCATTGCTTTGCATTGCATTGTGTACCTCCCCCCTCTGGCACTCAAAGGCTTAAATAATCAGACTTTTAATTCATATGCACACTATATTCTGCTGACCACTGATATCCCCCGTCTACCACCTGAACAGATGGCCCATAACTATCATGTGTTATCTTAAGCTTTTTCAGTTGCCCTTCAGAGTCCACTTACACACCTAACAGTGGTCAATGTGTCCACCATAATACCAATGAATTCAAAAACAATAGTACTTTTGCCACTCACTTTCTTTAAACTAAATTAGAACATTTTATACAGCTCTTATGAGAATATGTATATGCCCACTGTATATCTGTGTGTCTGTGTCTGTGTGTGTGTCGCACAAACTGTCTGGATATGTCACCTAATGTGTGTGTGTTTTTGTGTCTCTATGTGTGTTACACAGTATGACACACTGTGTGGGTGTAACTGCATGTGTCTGTATGCTTGTGTCATACTTTCAATCTGTGTGTGTGTAACAGTGTCTGTCCCACATTGCTAGTATATATATATATATATATATATATATATATATATATATATATATATATATTGCATGTCTGTGTGTGTATATATGTCTGTTTCTTTGTGTTTGAGAATGTGTGCACATATAATTTGTGTGTGCATCTGTATGTGTATATATATCTGTGTGAGAATGCGTGTGTCTGTATGTGTGTGTTGTATTTGTGTGTATTTGTATCTGGGTGTGTGCGTGTTCATATGTATCTGCCTATGCGTATATATCTGCATGTGAGCGTGTGCTTCTCTGTAGGTATCTGTGTGTGTGTATGTATATACGTGTGTGTGCGTATTTGCATATTGTGTATTTTCTTGCATGCATGATGTATGTATGATGTATGATGTGTGTGTATGAATTTTCATTTACTTCCTGTTGTGCAGTTGGTTTGCCCCAGAATGTTACCTCTGTAGTCTCCTAAATACACCCCTTTGTGCCTATATTCACTCTCCCACTAATACATGTAGGGAATGACCACATGTGAATATGACAGCAAACCTTTGAGTATTTACTGTCTAGGGGTCAGCCAATCTGAACTCTCCTTTGTGGTAATAAATACACTGTCATTTTTAACTAGCTGGTAGCAAGATCCCAAAGGTATTAATTAATGTGCCTTTTTTACAGGTTTTGAAAGTGAACTGTCTCTTTTCATATTATTTTTCTGGTTTGTTGATTTTGTATGAGAGTGAGCAGTGAATGTATGAATAATCCTGCACAATTCCTCTGGTGATAGCCTCCTTCCCTAGTGACCACACTTCAGGGTATGATCTCTAATAGTGCATACTGGCAAGCACATTCTGAAATCATCAAGGACAGAATGAGCAACCACAAGCTTTATGTTTTCCCACTGCTGCCCTTGCTTCTTTCTCTCTCCTTTAGCCTTTTCTCTATTAGTGCTTTCCCTTCTCTTTTTCCCCTAGTCAATTTAATCCTCTCTCTCTGCAAGTACACCCTTTTGTCTCATCCAGCCCCATTTCTTTCTCCCCCAGTTTCCCCTTATCCTCTAAATCTTTTATCACCACTCTCTCTAGCACCAAATCCTCCTATTTTTTCTCTCAGGCCCCTTTTCTTTCCCCCATTCCCCTCTTTCCACCATTATTCAACCTCCTGCTTCTCTCCTATTGTATTCATAATTTTTTCCACCCACCTCAATACCCTCCCTTCTTTGTATCCTCCCCTTTCTTCCTCTCGCTCTCTCTCTCACTCACCTCCAGAAAAAAATCCTGGGGCCCCATCCTACTTACCTACCTTCCCAGGCACAGGAAGGTGGCCTCATTTCTGGTGTTCCAGAGTTTGGATCAACAGGTCATTACCTTCTCTGGGCACAGACCTCTACCATGGTCCTTGCGTGGGCTAATGACACAGAGATCAGAGAAGTGACATCATATCCTTGGGGCATAGGTCCAGCATCTGGATCTACCCCCAGGCCCAGAGGCTATAGTTACTTCCTTAGAGGAACTAGTCACATATCTTTTATTCTGGCTCAAGGGGAGGTGTAAAGTTATTTTCACTTATATGGTCATTGGCAGAAGAGATGTGTGATGTGAAATGCATTGGAGCCCTTTCTAGCATCAATGAGGACAAAATTAGTATGATGAGGAACAACAGCAACAACAAAAAAAATAATTCACATATCAGTGCTTCACTAGTAGCTGGACACATGGATCTAACTATAAATCCTTACCATATAGTACAGATGCCTGACTTTAATACTCACAGCTTGCTATAGCATGGATCCCACCTTCTGGAGATGCCTCAAACACTATGATTAATATTTGCTGGGAATGTGATGATATAGAGTTAATGGAAGATTCACCAGTGCATAGCCCCTGGTAGAGAGAAGGGGAAGCATCCCTTGGAGGTAGGGTGACAATTCCTAGGTGACCGTCAGGATGTCTGGGAATGTCTCATTAAGGGAAGAACTTTTAAGGAACAGGAATTGCTGCTCGCCCATACTGCTCCAAATCTTGACTGTGTCTTGGCTGCATTGCCACCCTCCATCCCTCCCTTTTTGTTGTATTTATGTTGTCTATCTGATGTGTCTTGTCACAGCTTTGCTGCTAGGTCCTTGCCAAGCAGGTAGGGAAGGTATACAATGGTATAGGCAAGTGGCCTTGGGGGATGTTGCAGGTTAGTTTGGCCATACCTGTTGGGCTTGGGTTTAGCTGGCCTATGGGGCACTGGGAAAAGTCAGTAACCTCTAGTCCATGGTGCTACATCCATAACTGGCAAGATCCTATAACAGGCCGTTTTTCTGAAATGTATATGTATTTTAAAATGAAACTGTGGCCCTTTGAGGGCCAATCACCCCACAAAAACTTTATCTAAATCCAGTCCCCATTTGGCGACTAGCTGCTGCCGGCTCCAAAAGGGACTTACAGCGCAGGCGCACGGACGTCACTATGGTAAGATGTCCGTGCTTCCTGCTATTGTCAGCCTCGGAACAAGTTTAAAGTAATAATTCTGGCGTCTAAGCAGCTAGTCCCCAGATGGGGACTGGATTCAGATAACGTTTTTGTGGGGTGGTAGTTCCCCTTTAATAGCCCAAATTCTCTATCTTGGTGTGTTTTTTGAGTTATCCCAAAAATCTAGTACACAGAACTCATAAACTCAACAGAACTGATTTTTAACAAAGAAATATACCTCATATCTCTAATGATAGGTGCTAATCACTCTACATTTGATATATACCTCTCCCCATACTAAAACAGATTGGATAACCAGGGTGGGAGAAATCAGAACAATGGAAGAGATAATTTTTAGCAGTTCTTCAAAACAACCATATGTCTTTGGGATCTCTACATAGAAACGAATGACATCAACCCTTTGACCCCCTTCCCCCACTCACCGAACGCACACTTGTCTACCCTGCTTAACCAAGGAATTCACAATGTTCTAGAAATATGTAATTGTACTATTAAGCTAAAAATCTCAATACGATGTTCCCCATTACCTTAAGGTACCTCCCTCTTTTCCTTTCTTCACTTTGTTATCCCCAATCTCCCCAAAACACCTCTTTGAGAAGAATAAACACTCCTGATGTTACAGTTTATTTTGCAGGAGAAATGTTGACATTTTAAAGTCATCCAGAAACCAAATGATTATTTTAATTGATTCCCATGATAAAATGAACACACTGCTCATCAGTGCAGGTTTGAATTGCCAATGTCCTTTGATGATGTTAATAACACAGATAACTGCAGATGCTAGTTATATAGCGCATCACACTGACTCATATAATTATATGCACTAACTGTAATTCATCATGTATAGAAATCTGCGTATATGTGCACATGACAACTTATAAATATTATTTATTCAGTGAAACTATAAATCATTGTACATCTATTTTTAGTGGAAGGTATAATATGCTTTTATTTTGATTTTACATATTCTACAAGTGCAATTGCCTTTTTCATTGTCATCTCTGTTTTCATCTATGACAGTGTGCTCCCTGAATCTGTTATGTCAGGAATAGTGATGCATTGAAATAAATACAATGTAAAAAAGAGTGCGGCAATGTAGAAAAGTCAGCCTTCAGTCTATTAAGTGCAACATACAGAGCACTAAGTGCTGTAGCGATAGTGTTACAGTGTATCACTATTCTTGCTTTTACAGTCACTGACCAGAATGTTTTTTTGGAAAAAGATATGCAGAGAGCTCACTGTTATGAACTTTGGGACAGATGGATAAAATTGGAATTATAAAGAAGCATTCTGTAAAATTGTCACAAAGTGACAAAAGTATACGTATAAAAATTTAGAACATTTTCACTAACTCCAGTCAGTCAACTTTATGATAAGTGGAGTAGAACTGGTCTTGTACAAATATGTGTCACAGTGTATTTAAAAAGAAATTAGTGAATTATACCAAAAATAAAGGCAGTTTTAGTGGTTAAATCTTAACAGCAGTTATAACCTGTTCTTACTGGAAGTTTATAGTGACAACTATGTGTGCAAAGGAATATTCTCACTTGTGACTTTTCTGTGAATTTCTCAGAATGCTCTCAGATAGACATTTATAAATTTCATCTCTTTATAAATATGACCCAACACTGTGAACTTAAGCACAGTTCTCAATCCCTTAAAGACTCGTGTGCTGGTCCAATGGACTCTCCAAAACCACTCAATTCGTACAATGTGTTTTTAGGTCGCACTAACATGAAACACACATCTTCAGACCAAATAAAATCAAAATATTTGTACCTTTATTGTGTCAAGTAATAACAAAATCTTCATAGACCACGCTATAGTGGTTTCAGTTAGAGTAGAAGAGTCACTGATCCAATCGACATGTTTCGTGTGATACACGCTTAATCATGATGGCAATCAGAAACCCACAAGTTCCATTTATTTAAAAGACCAAGACACCAATAAGAAACGTTATAGCTAATTCTCATCCAATAGAAAATCACTTGTTATCAAGTTATCTAAGAAAACATCAAACATTAACTTACATCTGAAAAACACTTATCTTTAACCTCTTTAGTGCCATAATAGATTGTTTCAGAACCACAACAATGAGAGGATTTTAATTGAGGGATTGAAAATCTCTGTTTTCCCTTCTATATCATTGTTCACTCACAACGTGTCAGTCTATCAAACAAATCTATAATGGTTTTATCTTATTGATTTCACAGCAAATAATATTCATAGCCTGCAATACTGTTGGCTAAATGCTCCAGGTTTAAAGGCAATGTTCAATGTATCGTTATTGTCTGTCAGTTTGATGTTTATCCCAGTTTGTTCCATTCTGGAGAACTTGATCTCAAAAATAACTGACAAACCTTTTAAGTGGGAATTATTTAAACAAAATCAATGATGATAACTCAGCCTAAAAATTTGAGAAAGTTTACATGCTAACTCAGAAGACATAACGGTAATCCCATTGTCAGAATAAATAAAAAAAGTACCTTCTCTCGAACGGAAACTACTGGACCCCATCTTGTACATAACTGGGAAAACGTTGGATACGTGGTAGAGAAATATGATTAAACATAACAGGACACATCATAACTTTTATTTAAACCCCTTGGATGTCTAGTTCCAAGGGTGAAGATCCAAAAAGCTTTCGCCTCAATAATTGGCAATCCAAATCTCTACCACGTATACCAACTTTCTCTCAATTATCTGAACAGATAGCATGTCCATACTACCGTTATGTTGTTCTTTAAAATGACTAGATATTAATGATTTAAAACTTAGATTCCTCACATCGCTAAGATGTTCATTTAACCTCTCTCATGGTTCGTAATGTTTTACCCTCATATTGTATGTTGCAAGTTTGACAGGTTAACAGACTATTCCACATGTGGCACAATTAGCATATGATCACATAGTATACTGTCTCCCTGTCACTCTTGAAATAAATCTATCAGAAACCTTTATAAACCTGCAACATTGACATCGGTTACTACAACATTTATAAGTTCCAGCTGTGGATAACCATGTTCCAGAGGACTTCTTCCTGTCTGCAATATACATATTGGGTGAAACAGTATCACCCAAAGTTCTACCTCTTTTTGACACAAATTTAAAGCCATCCGCTACTACCTTTTGTAGTAACCTGTCCGTATTCAAAACAGGAATGTGTTTTTTTATGCTGTTACATCTTTTGGAAAATTCCTTACTATACTCTGTGGAAAATACAACATTGTTTTGTTGGGCTAACAATCATTCTGGTCTCAGCTTTTTGTATTCAAGCAATGTTTGTCTATTATCCTCCTTAGCGATGTTATATGCCCTGTCTAGCATCCACATTGGATACCTTCTTTGCAGAAATCTAGAATAAACTTGTCTTGAATGAACTTCAAAGGATTCCCTTGTTGAGCAGCTACGTTTTAAACATTTAAACTGTCCTACTGGTATTCCCCTGATGGCAATCATATGCTAATTGTGCCACGAGTGGAATAGTCTATTTGTTAACCTGTCAAACTTGTAACATACAATATGTGGGTTAAACATTACAAACCATGAGAGAGGTTAAATGAACATCTTAGCGATGTGAGGAATCTAAGTTTTAAATCATTAATATCTAGTCATTTTAAGAACAACATAACGGTAATATGGACATGCTATCTGTTCAGATAATTGAGAGAGGGAAAGTTGGTATACGTGGTAGAGATTTGGATTGCCAATTATTGAGGTGGAAGCTTTTTGGATATTCACCCTTGGAACTAGACATTCAATGGGTTTAAATAAAAGTTATGATATGTCCTGTTTTGTTTAATCATATTTCTCTACCACGTATCCAACGTTTTCCCAGTTATGTACAAGATGGGGTCCAGTAGTTTCCGTTCGAGAGAAGGTACTTTTTTTAATTTATTCTGACAATGGGATTACCATTATGTCTTCTGAGTTAGCATGTAAACTTTATTTCTCAAATTTTTAGGCTGAGTTATCATCATTGATTTTGTTTCAGTTTTATTAAGGGTTAAATGATTCCCACTTAAAAGTTTTGTCAGTTATTTTTGAGATCGAGTTCTCCAGAATGGAACAAACTGGGATAAACATCAAACTGACAGACGCTGACGATACATTGAACATTGCCTTTAAATCTGGAGCATTTAGCCAACAGTATTCAGGCTATGAATATTATTTGCTATGAAATCAATATAATAAAACCATTATAGATTTGTTTGATGGATTGACATGTTGTGAGTGAACAATGATATAGTAGGAAAACAGAGATTTTCAATCCCGCAATTAAAATCCTCTCATTGTTGCCATTCTGAAACAATCTATTATGGTGCTAAAAAGTTTAAAGATAAGTGTTTTTGAGATGTATGTTAATGTCTGATGTTGTTTTCTTAGATAACTTTAGAACAAGTGATTTTCTATTGGATGAGAGTTAGATACAACGTTTCTTATTGGTGTCTCAACCTTCTAAATAAACGGAACTTGTGGGTAGCTGATTGCCATCATGATTAAGCGTGTATTATGCGGAACATGTTGAATGGATCAGTGACTCTTCTACTCTAACTGAAACCTGTGTGTTGCCCTCTGAACTATAACGTGGTCTATGAAGATTTTGTTATTACTTGACACAATAAAGGTACAAATATTTTGATTTTATTTGGTCTGAAAATGTGTGTTTCATGTTAGTGTGGTCTAAAAACACATTGTACGAATTGAGTGGTTTTGGAGAGTCCACTGGACCAGCACACCTGTCTGCATATGGAGCAAACTTCAGTTACACACTGTATAAAGGAACAGTTTGCATTTGATTTGACTTGACCATTTGTACACTTATGTCAGTAGTCCATTAAATACTGGAGCCGCTACCTTGTTCTGTTGTGAGCTGTCTGGTCCCAGGACCAGATTCTACATCTGAGGGGAGGTGGCTTACACTAGGTAAAAGGGGCGGGAGGGGGATACTTTATCATTCAATTACTCTGGAACTACAACTCTAACAGTATTGAAATAACACTCTCTATGCCTCAAATACTATGAAGATTAATTGGAGCTGCTGGTTTTGTGAAACACTACTATCCCTTTAAGGACTACTGAGCTTTTATTTTTGCAAGCTGAATTCTGGGATGACAGTGTGTTGTGCAGCCATGCTGCCATCCCAGAATTCCATGGCATGCCAGGACCGTGCACATTATGTGTATGTAAATGTACACTAAGGGCCATATGTTCAAAAGAAAAGTGGAGGAATTCTGGGGCATTGGGCAAACCATTTGCACTATGGGGAGGACTAAAACGTCCAAAAATGTCCATTAATTTGATTAAAATGAGATTTTTAACCTCTTGAATACTGGACAGGATTCCAACACTTAACCCCTTGAGTGCTTGATTATGTAGCTTTTTTAAGAGTGTAACTGAATTCAGCCAAACTGTTCACCTTTTGAGTGCCAGACGGGTGAGCAACCCATTGCTTTGCAACGGGTTGCTCACCCGTCTATCACTCAAAGGGTTAACCCTTTGAGTGTCAGAGGAGCATGCAACACAGTGCTATGGAATGCATTGCGTACCCCTCTGGCACTCAAAGGGTTAAATGGCATACAATCAAATTAGATAATATTAAATAAAGCATAGTTATTGCTTTAAAAGCCCCACTTAAACCAACTGGAATGTTATTTGTTCCTTATGATGCATATAGTTTACCCAGATTTGCTCCATTTTCTTTAAACATATGCCCCCTAAATTGCTCCAGTTTTGTCTTTATATATATGGCACTCAATGACAAGCAGCTCTGACTACATCATGTTGGCTATGGAAAGTCTGGTCAGAGACATGCTCTTCTAAGGAGAAAGTACATACACATCCCACTGATACAAGCTTTATGCCTGTAGGATGTATATTTCAATGCAGTTGGCATGTTGGCAGATATGAAATCATGGCCAGGGGCTGATTGTACTATCGGACATTCGGGCATACCCCGGTGGGCCAGTGGATGCTTGAAACGGGAGGGCCGCTCCGCAAAATTACAGGCTAGACTCCAGCCCCACGGAAGTGTCACAGACAGTGACATAGTGTCACAATGTGAAAGAGGCTGCTGATCTGCATTTCAGAGGTGCTGTGGATGAGACAGCCTCCTGACAGCCTCAGCTGTTATTGCTAATGCTTTATTCCAAACTGAATAAACAGTATGCGTGTTAACCATTTCAGTACCAGAGGGGTACGCAACGCATTGCAGAGCAATGCATTGCGTACTCTCTGGCACTGAAAGGGGTAAAAACAGCATTTTCAGTTTTTTATTTATGTATATTCCTAGACCTGCTGTGTAAATCACATGTAAATCAAATGTAAAAAAATATATGTTGTAGGGTTTATTCCCCTGAGTAAAACAAGTGTACCCTCACTGTTGAGAGATATTTTATTAAAAAATTATAACAGCTCAAACATGAATTTTTTAGGTGCAATATCACAGTGGCCTGAAAATTTACAGTGGTGCTGTTGCTACACCATCCTATGGACCGCTCTGCTCAATAGACCATAAATCTCCATAGGATGGTGTAGTAACAGCGCCATTGTAAATTTTCAGGCCACTGTGATATTGCACCTAAAAAATTCATGTTTGAGCTGTTATAATTTTTTAATAAAATATCTCTCAACAGTGAGGGTACACTTGTTTTACTCAGGGGAATAAACCCTACAACATATATTTTTTTACATTTGATTTACATGTGATTTACACAGCAGGTCTAGGAATATACATAAATAAAAACCTGAAAATGCTGTTTTTACCCCTTTCAGTGCCAGAGAGTATGCAATGCATTGCTCTGCAATGCGTTGCGTACCCCTCAGGTACTGAAATGGTTAAGTATTACTATCCCTTTAACACCACAACAACAGTAGATAGTCTGTGATTCACTCACGGACTTTCTACTTACTGTGCTCATCGCTGCTGCTGTCCACCAGATTAATACTGTGCTAGAGAGGCTTTTGACACATTGTAAAGTGATATATAAAGACCTCTCTAGCATTCAAGATGTTAATTTGCTTCCTGTACCTGTTGCTGTTGTTGCCCTGCTCCTCTCCATCGGACTCAGCCTCCGGTTCCAATCCTCCCCTGGACCTTATCCAGCAAGTAAATCATCCAGTTTCTTTTCAGTTGTCTTTTTTTCTCCTGTTTTGAGTCCTGAGTCATGATGTCATAATTAGAAACAGGAACCCTTTGAATACCAGAGGGATACCCAATGCGCAAAGCATTTGATACTCCTCTAGCACTCAAAGGGTTAAAATCAGTGACATTCAAAGTAAAGTGTGTCCTTAAGCCTTGTTCATCAATTTAAAGGGGATTAGTTTTGAGGAAACTACTTAAAAAGGGAAGGTAAAATTCTGCATATTTCCATTGATTTAATCCCTTGTATTCAAGAGGGTCAAAAGCCCCATTTAGATAAAGGGAATATGCAGAATTTTAATTTCCCCATTTGAGTAGTTGGTTTCCTCAAAACTAATCCTCTTTAACTTTATGAACCAGGCTCAAGGACACACTTTCTCTTACTTTGAATATCTCTGATTTTAACCCTTTGAGTGCCAGAGGAGTATCAAACACTTTGCACACTGGGTATCCCTCTAGCATTCAAAGGGTTCTTAATGTTCTCCAATCATGATATCATAACTATCACACACATACATACAAATATAGCTATTGTAGTCCCCTTCTACTCCCAAAAGCCTCCATGCGTGTGTATCTATCTATCTATCTATCTATCTATCTATCTATCTATCTATCTATCTATATATATAGCAACCCAGTAACTCCCATATCCTCCTAAACAGCAAGCTAGTAGCCTTTCAAACATGTTCCCATCTACTCAATGACTGCCTCCATATGCCATACTTTACCCCCAAGCACCTCCCTGTGCCCATGTATAACAATATTGGCCACCATATGCACCACAAACACCACCCTGTGCTACCTACTAGTCCCCATGTGCCTCATATGCCCCCAAAACAGCCCACATGCATATATATATTACACATACATTCACACACAAACATATATACATGTATATATCATGGAATACCAACTAATGGGCCAGTTTTTTAAAAATGCCCCGGGCCATTATCTGACCACAATCCGCCCCTGATCATGGCTACCGTTTTCTCTAGGGAAGGAAGCAGGCTATCACTGCCAGCCTTCATACCCTCTTACTGCAAGTAGCCAAGCCAACTAGTTTCCTGCAGTACCCTGAGATACTTATCCGCTTATGATATGTGGGAGTGCCAAACTGAAAAGCACATGGTGCGCTGTCAATACTGACATGCCTGGAAGAAGAAGCTGGCTCTCAGTGACACCCAGCTTTTTGTCTTACTGCTCAGAAAAGAGTGAATCATTTCCCAGCTTTAAAAGGGTTGAAATGATCTAAATATTCTCATTGCTCATTGTGAATGAGTCTCAATGAGCATATTTAATGGAAAATAAATCTTGACTGAACAAACAATAAAATGCAAAAAATGTTGGTCATGATTGAAGCATGCTCAATCAAATGATCAGATGAGACATGTGGATTGTGCAAGCAAAATGTGATTTTGCCATGATCAAACAAAATATTTAATAAGGAGGAAGAAGTTGATAGTACATGCAATGATGACAGAGGAAAAATGGCCATAGTGTGCTCAGAGCTTACATGCTTACATTAGATGAAACAATGTTTACAGAGGCGGATTGTAGGGAATACCAGTCCGGGCATTTTTTTTTTTTAAATAGACCACTAGCTGCATTGACGTCCCTATCAACGCCCCCTTGTAGTCCCTGTGCGGCATGGGAGAGCAGGCACCAGGATATTATGTCATATCCTGGCTCTCTGCATTAACCCTTTGAGTGCAAGAGGGGTACGCAACGCATTGCAAAGCAATGCAAGGTTTCAGTTACACAAAGAGGTGTCAGTAGCTCATGAAAGAACCTTACAATTTGTTGTTGTGCTCCACCCACCAGTCACACCCCCAGACACCTAAGACTAATTTGTCCCTCTTCGGCTATTTGACATATTGGGAGGTCTGTCCTAATCAATAAAGGACTAAATAGTCTGGAGCTGATGGCATTTAATGGTATTTCCATTATTATTTATCATTTATATAATCTTTTATGAAGTCAAGTGTGAGATAGCTGGAGAGATATATCTAATACCAGATATCCAGAACTGTATGCACAAAGTAAATTGGAAGCATTTCTGGAGAAAACCAACTGCTCCTTAAAGGGATAGTAATGTTTCATAATAAAAGCAGCTCCAGTTAATCATCATAGTATTTAGACTTTGGAGAGTGTTATTTCAATTCTGTCAGAGTTGTAGTTCAAGAGTAATTCAATGACAAATTATCCCCCTCCCGCCCCTTTTACTGATGTAACACTGTTCAGCCAGATCAGAAGGGAGGTGCCCAGGTAGATTGCAGAGAGGGACAATCTTCAATTAAGATAAGGGAAAAACCTGAAAAACTTGTCAAGGGGGTCAGGGTTTTCATTGTTCTAATAGGAAGATGATTGTCCCCTGCTGTTATTGTCTGGTCTATGGACTTCATTCCACATCTGAGAAGAGAGGTAAAAGGTGCAGGAGGGGAAACTTTGCTTGTGAATATCTCTCAAACCATAAAGGTTTGAGAGATAAGACTTATATCGTTCTTCATGTTTTTTTAATGCCTACAAAATTAAATAAAGATAAGATGAAGTATTACTATCTCTTTAAGGGGCAAATAAAAGTGTGTTAAAGGTCCATTGATTTAAGAATGGCTCTTTACTCTTTCAATGATAATGAGGTCTCCAGTCACCAGGGCTGGATTTCCCAATAGTCAGAGTACGCAACTGCTTGGAGCTCCAACTTTGGATAGGCAGTGCCTAAGCTGTTCTGGCCACACCCACATTCTGAAGTGTGGGTGCGGCCAGGCCAACCTCGATGTACCTGCACCAGTTTTATACCACCATTACAGGCCATTATTTAGCTCACTGGATGCTAGCGATACCTCCAGTGTATTGTGAATGCTTCGAGTAGTTGTGGAGCAATGAATTGCATAACCTTCTGTCACTCATAGGGTTAAAGTATAAATAAATAAAAAGACAATGCTCAAGAAAAGGCTCCCAATGTTTCCTATTTTCCATTAATGTTTACTGTCATTGAGTTATGAGTAAGGGACATATTCAGTATTAAAGCCACTTGTCATTTTTGGCAAAACCTCTGAACACCTTTCTACCTGAGTGACATAAATGACATTTTTACTAATATTACAACATGCGGCTCTGTTGAAAAGCTAGTATTAAACCTTTGATTACCAGAGGGTTAAGTTCAGTGAGGGCTCTGTTTTTCTACACAACTATTTATCATGGAGAAGGAATATACTATATTAATGCAGAGTGACAATCAGTTGTGATTGATTTGCTCTGAAGAGATTGGGAGAAAATATTTTAGGTTTTTAAAAGAGTTCTATATACAGTGCAAGGAGATTGATGTGCCAGCAACATGCCTCTGGCTTATTCCAATATTTTTATAATTTGCTTTGAGAGAAAAAATATTGCTTGACATAACTGCATGTAATTCAACATATAGTTCTTGCACAATGATGTTTTTAAGATTTATCAATGACATTTTCATCATTTGAGAAGAACTAACTGTTTTGAGAAGATACCAGAAGAAAAATTACCTTATTGGATGTTAGAGACGTCGTCAAGGTACTGGGAAGCAATACCCTGAAGACCTTTCACCTCTAGGGATAGGCAAAACATTCAATTATCTTGCAGAAAGAATTTCAGGAGAATAGGTGACATATTTTTCTTTTTTGCATAAATTCCATTTTAAGCAAAATGCTGTGACAATGCAGTTATTTCTATGCTGAGAGATTAATTCCATAAAAATAAATTCATCTTCTGGCATGCATGGGGGTTATTCACCATGGCATGATAAAGAGGTGATAAAGTGGAGTTGACTTCTCCAGTGATATCACTTCTCCAGTTCCTATGTTATGAAGCCTATGCACTAAGATGTTAGTGCATAGGCTGTTAGTGAATTGGCTCCATACAATAAAATAGAAATTGGAGAAGTGTTATCACTGGAGAAATCATCTCCACTTTATCACCTCTTTATTACATCTTAGTGCACAACCCCCATCATCATCATGCATGCAAGTATACATCGTCATGCACACACACATACACTATGAGGTCCCCGTAAACGTGGGGATGTGCGCTGAGTGAAACCACTCTCTAATAGAATAGAACCATTCAGAGAACAAGCATGCAGCACGAGAATATTGTAAAACTGAAGAAACACCCCCTGGATAAGAGGTGAGGATACCCTTAGCAGGATAAGTGAGGCCCAGAAAGTATTTTCACCAATATATAAGAGCTATATATGCATAGACATATAATGGGTACCTGAATGGCCCAGGACAGGTGAGGACCGGGATGATAGGCAGGGCAGGCAGAAGGTGGGTCACGTCCAGGCAATGGGTCAAGGCAGGCAGCTCAGGAGGAGGGTCAAGTCCAATGCAATGGGTCAAGGCAGGCAACTCCAAAGGAGGGTCCAGTCCAGGTAATGGGTCAAGGCAGGGAACTTTGAACAACAATGCAGAGACAAATAGGAACAACCTAACGCTGGGGAAGCTCAATTCACACTGAACATCAACTGTAGCAGGAGCCGTCCTTATAAATGACTGACGCTGTCGTGGTGGTGTCATGGCAACACCAACCCGACTCGGCCAGAATGAAAGGTCTGGATGCCGAGCAGCAGCACCACGACCCGGAAGCGAGGACAGATGCCGACATACACTGAACCATGCAAAGAGGAGACAAAATTGATGCAAAGGATCTCTCTAAATGTAGTATATAACATCCAATATAGTCCTTCATAACACCAAACACTAGGAAATCTACTCACATATTTTAGATGCTATAACTTGCCTCCCAGTATACTAGCTTCTACTGGCTCACATCCCAATAAATTGTCCTTGTCTTGGTGATCAACCGGGTAAATTCAGGCTCTTAGAGCTCCACCAATGAGTAAATGTGGAATTCACCAATCAGATGATGGGTGATTCCGTACACAACATCGATACCGGCAGAGACTTCAGAACCCTTTTAAAAGGTACAGAGCTTTATAGAGCCAGTGACTCCCTGATATAAAAATTAAATAACATAAAATATTCAACAACTGATTAAGAGATATGACTATATAGTCGATTTAAAATATATATCAAGTAAAAATGTCATTTTAAGACTTTTGACACAAGGCCACTTCATCAGAAGCACAAAAGAGGAATAATGCAAAATTAGCCATCTTTTAAAACATTGGGGTATTACCCATATAAGCAGTAAAATGTGCCCCTACTGATAAACTCAACTGGTGCACTTAGAGACCTCAAACAGCATATCTCCCTCACATGGATCTGCTTTGTGTCCATAATTATATTTCCAAATTGCACCATGGATAATTAAAGGAGACAACATAAGGTGGAAACCCCCAGCCCCCCACTGTTTTCTTCTCCCCCTTTTGTTATTATGATTGTTCATTTATCTATTCTGTCAATTATACATTTTTTTTGTGATTCCATCTTGCGCAGTGAATGGGGGAACTTCATTTTATATTTTGTGTTTTTTTTTATCTACTTTTTAATTTTCCACTTTATTTCCTATAATATCCCATTTTTGGGTTTCTTTATGTGTGTTTATAGCAATATATTGGTCTGATATTTATTAGCTGAAGGGATATTATATTTGCTTAATATTGGTGACCATTTAAAGATTATAGTCTGGGGTGAGGCACAGCAATTGAGGGGTTGCATCAGCATTTAGTGCATCATTCTAAAAAATATCTTGTTTTAGATACATTAAACCATGCTTATGCATACATGCTTTAACTCCCCCCACATTGCTACAGGAGGATACTATCACGGTCCCCGTGATCTCTCTGTCACTCTCACTTGTGCTGCTCCCTTATTGGTTGAGCTTGTTTGACCCGCCCCTGGTGATCTTTTTATTCTGTCCATTGGCACCTGTCAGGTGCCCTTTCGTGGTGTTCCAGAGCCAGTGTTGCTGTTGCTGTATTCCTGCGTCCCTAATCTCTTGTGTACCAAATTGGCCTGTATTGACTACGCTTCTGTGTTCCTGCTCCGTGATCCGACCTGGCCTGACTGAAGTTCCTGCTCGTTGCTGATCTGGCTTGTCTGCGAATCTCCTCCGTGATCTGACCCGGCCTGGCTGACTTCCTGCTCCGTGACCTGCACGGCTTGCTACTGTTCCTGTTTACAGCTGCTGTTGTCGCCCCGGCAACATTCTGATCGCTGCAGCGTGTGTGTCAGAGCCGATGGAGACTGCTACCATTAACTCCTGCTGAGCCGTGTCTCCTGAGCTGAGCCTTCCGTTTCTCTTGTGCACTGTACTACTTAAAGCTGAGTCTCCTTGGCACTTGCAGTGCTATTCCGCTACTCACTGAGCCTCAGATCACTTGTAGTGCTTACTCCTCTACCATTGCTGCTGTTCTTAACCCTTGCTGAGCCGTTGCACTTATCCGCTGCTCCTGCTGAGCCGGCCTCGTTGTGGGCCTTGGTTAGTCGGCAGCTCGTATTGTCAACTAAGCAGAGTAGTAGGTCTCCGTTAACGTGCCTGTGGGAGGCGCTTTTGGCTCAAGCACTTGCAGCAACAGGTGGTTACCTTTATACGACCGTGGGGGCTATTGGCTCAAGCGATCTCAATACTGTTGGTCTCCGTTATACGCCCGTGGGGGCTATTGGCTCAAGCTATCATGATACTGTTGGTCTCCGTTGTAAGCCCGAGGGGGCTATTTGGCTCACGCTCTTGCAGTACAGCATTCTCCGGTATACGCCCATGGGGGCTATTGGCTCAAGTGATCTCGATACTGTTGGCCTCCGTTATACGTCCATGGGGGCTATTGTTTCAAGCGATCACAATACAGTTGGTCCCCGTTATACGCCCGTGGGGGCTATCTACCAGCTACCTTGCAGCTTCTGCCTCAGTCTCAGCTCTAGCTAGCGGCTCTCTACATAGATGGACTTAAGGTGTTGTGTTATCTAGCACCTAGAGCTGCCTCTTATCACCTTGGGCGTGCCTAAGAACACATATGAGACTGACGATTCCTTGTATTTAACTATTCATTGCCAGTCGCTGTTCTATGCCTGTCCTGTGACAGTATATGTATTGTCCCTGTTTCTGTATACTGGTCCTGTGAAGGCATATGTAGCCTATATTCTGCTATTTACTGTGCTGCCTGTAGAGGGCGATCTTGTTCTTATTTTTTTTTCTAATAAAACTGTGTTTTATTCTAATCCACTGTCTGAGTGTCTGAAAAACCGTTACAGATATTAGCAGAAATATTGTCTTTTTAAATAAAATGTGGCACAACGGAGTATTACAATATCTCTAAAATGACCCATTAGCTGCTCTGAAAAATATACCTGTACCTCCCACCAAGTGCAAACACAAATTAAAATCTCCAAATTCAAGAGCTAAAACGGATAGTTATCCAGAAAGAGACATCATACTTATATTCATCCTAATAAAATATTTTTATTAAAAAATGTATAATGATCACACTGTACCACAAATATATCAAAAATCTGCGTGGGCACCCTCACTTATCATAATGAGAATATCAGAGCTTATCCTTGTATGGGTTAAGAATCACTCAAGTGGTGCCGTCATGTGTTCTCCCTCCAATACGTTTGAACCTTTTAGGTATTTACCCAATCAGGTATACATGTCCAATAGGGACCACACGTCTGCAGAACCTAAATGTGGATTCCTCCCTGTCCTGGATTCAACTCAAAATGATGATTCTCCCAGATAAAGTGTTTGTCACACAGAATTATACAATAATTAAATAAAAAATAATATACAAATTACCAAAACAATTTATATCTATACAAAAAAAATGTTGTTATACCAACAACACAAAAACTCAAACAGTTCAGCCATACACTAGAGGATTAACAAGCATGGCCCGATGTTAAACCACACTCTCTCTCAAAGAGATATAGAGTGCTCTGTGATGTTAATACCTCTCAATTACAAATCAATACCACAACATAATTATATCACAGTGTACCTTGGCATCCATGTTGCCAGTTACCCTCGTGGTATTACGCTGCTCTGTCTGGTGGTCACGGGTGCAGGCGTGCTTTTCTGTCTCTGAATGCAGCACTTGTTTATACGCACGCATTCAATTTGACTAATGGATTCCCGCCTCTGTGTAGGCCTATATGAACTTCCCGGGACCTAAGGTCAGTTGCCCTTACGTGGTGTTCCTGTAATTACTCGTTACATTTGCTCCTCGTTGTGACCTTGGTTTGCCTTCCATTCTCGCACCATGTATGACCCCGGACTCTCTGACCATCCACTAAAGATCTGACCTGTGGCTCTAGTTATCTCTTGCTCTGTGTATGACCCCAGCCTGTCTGACTATCCACACCGGTTCCGACCTGTGGCTCTGGCTGACTTCTCGCTCCGTATATGACCCTGGCTTGTCTGATTATCCACTCTGGTTCTGAACTGTGGCTCTGTTTACTCACTCTGTGTATCCCAGACTCATTGGGCTATTTGTATTAGCGGTACTGTGGCTTGTGCTGTCCTCTGCTCCATTTGCCACTGTCCCCATTCTGTACCGTGTTGTAGTACTCCGATTCCGTTGGGTTCCTTATACCTCTTTCAGAGATAGAGCCATAGGCTGGTTCTCTACTCCTCTCTTAGTAGTAAAGACCTCTGCTCAGTGTCAGTCTGGGTAGTGGACTGTGGCCTGTCCGTTTTATGTTCTGGGGCTTTGCTGGGGAATTACTATTATTGTGTATGTTTAATAAAGGTGGTTTTACTTCAATATACCTGCATCTGAACTTCATTTGTACTGGTTACCATGACAAATTATATCTATATTGGTGATCAGATCCATGTTATAGACTGGACGTATATTGTTTTGGTAATTTGTATAGGATTTATAATAAATTACTGTATAATTCTGTGAGATAAACACTTTATCTGAGAGAATCATTGTTTTGATCTGAATCCAGGACAGGGAGGAATCCTCATTTAGGTTTTGCAGACGTGTGGTCCCTACTGGACACGTATACCTGATTGGGTAAATAACGAAAAGGTTCAAACTTGTTGGAGGGAGAACACATGACGGCACCACTTGAGTGATTCTTAACCCATACAATTATAAGCTCTGATATTCTCACTATAAGGGACGGTGCACACACAGATTTTTTATATAGTTGTGGGATCATTATACATTTTTTAATAAATATATTTTATTTGGATGAATATAAGTATGATGTCTATTCCTGGATAACTGTTTTAGGGCTTGAATTTGGTGATTTTAATTAGCAGATAAGACATTCCCGCAGCAATTTCTGCTGGTGATAAAATCTGCTGTTTTCTATCTATTATTTTTTTTATCTTTCCCTTAATTCATTGCTGAGATTCTCTAGGAAGGGATGTAAACATTAAATATATAGCTTTGTTATATGAAAGTAAAACTGAGTTTTTTTACCATAAGCAAACCCCCTTTTTCACAGTAAACAGAATCCCAAAAGAACAATCCCTGAGAGCAAGAGGAATAACCTTCACGTGTGATATATAAAAGAAAATCTGACACATAAATCAATAGCCTTACACAGCTTTATTGAGAAGGGCTACAATAATTACAGTTAGAGCACAAATGAGCACCAGTCCCTAGAGAGGATTAAAGTGAATAAGAAACAATGTATGTGATTAGAACAGTAAATCCATAAATGGGGTCTCCTGTAGACCTTTCACATGAGCACTGGTGGAGGTAGTGATGCTCAGTGCAAACTCCAATGAATAGCTACCCAGTGGGAGTTCCAGCTAATAATATGTCTGGCTCTCCCCTATATGGATTAGTGGTGCAGTACTGTCAAGGGAGAGGGAAATTACAGGGGCAACAAAAGTGTCACAGAAGGATGCAACAGTCCTGCCACACACAGGAAAGGGGCCTAAACTACAAGCTACCGTGGCCTGGAGACTGAATGACCAAAATGTATTTTCAGTGTGTTTTAATAATTGTTTAACTCTTTGAGTGCCAGAAAGGTATATGGATACCTCTATGGCACTCAAAGGGTTAAAATTATATTTTTATATATATATATATATATATATATACACACACACACACATATACACACACATATACGGTATGTATATTAATACTGATTTAGCCTATGCAGAGTTATATGCCTGTATACCTTTAATTCTGGCATTTTGGCGGTGTAGGGTGCCATTGGAGGCCATAACTTCAGCAAGAGCATGCCGTTTGCAATTACTCCATGTGATAACTTGATATAGTGTCCTGGAGGCACATGCATTTCTTTTTTTTTGGGGGGGGGACAACTACCTCTGCAATTCATATCATCACTGCTGGAATCCTAGGACTGAAAACAAAACACTCTTCATTTACTTATTTACTTTATATATTAAACGGATAGTAATGTTTCATAATAAAAGCAGCTCTAATTAATAATCATAGTATTTGGACCTTGGAGAGTGTTATTTCAATTCTGTCAGAGTTGTAGTTCAAGAGTAATTCAATGACAAAGTATCCTCCTCCCACCCCTTTTACTGATGTAACACTGCTCAGCCAGATCAGAAGGGAGGTGCCCAAATAGACTGCAGACAGGGACAATCTTCAATTAAGATAAGGGAAAAGCCTGAAAAACTTGTCAAGGGGGCAGGGTTTTCATTGTTCTCATAGGAAGAAGATTGTCCCTTCTGTTATCTGTCTGGTCTATGGACTGAATTCCACATCTGAGAAGAGATGGCTTACACTAGGTAAAAGGGGCGGGAGGGGAAACTTTGCTTGTGAACATCTCTCAAACCATAAAGGTGTATGAGTGTATGTGTATGCGCAGGCATGTGTGGATGAAGACATATATATGTATGTGTTATGTTGTGTATGCGCATAAAAGCATGAGTGCTGGAAGGTGGATTGATTTCAGTGGGCTTAACCTATCAGCATAGAAACATCCAAATGTTAACAGGTATATTCCTTCAGCCAGCACTTCTGTGAAATTGAGAAATATATCTTCTTTTCAGCTGAAATCCTTTCTTGAATAAAATCAAACTTTGTAACCTGAAAAGAAAAAAAGTATGCGACGATAAGCTTGTAAAACACTCCAGAGACTCTGCAGTTTCCAATCAAACATGGACT
Source organism: Rhinophrynus dorsalis (assembly GCA_037306005.1). Taxonomy (NCBI): domain Eukaryota; kingdom Metazoa; phylum Chordata; class Amphibia; order Anura; family Rhinophrynidae; genus Rhinophrynus; species Rhinophrynus dorsalis. The sequence goes on along the minus strand of CM074719.1, from coordinate 586,526,821 downwards.
GAAGGTCGATTTAACATCGATTACTCACAACTTATGGCTCATGTAGTATACCTGCTCTATAAAGTACAGTTTTGTAAGTGTCTTGGTGTATCCACCTCTATAAAAGAGCATTCACTTGACCTTTTGAATGCAAGAGGGATATGCAACTCATTGCAAAGGCACTCTAATGGTTTAAGGGATAGTAATACTTCGTTTTATCTTTATTTTATTTTGTAGGCATTAAAAAAACATGAAGAATGATATAAGTCTTATCTCTCAAACCATAAAGTCTCTGGAGTGTTTTACAAGCTTATCGTAGTATACTTTTTTTTTCTTTTCAGGTTGCAAAGTTTGATTTTATTCAAGAAAGGATTTCAGCTGAAAAGAAGATATATTTCTCAATTTCACAGAAGTGTTGGCTGAAGGAATATACCAGTTAACATTTGGATGTTTCTATGCTGATAGGTTAAGCCCACTGAAATCAATCCACCTTCCAGCACGCATGCTTTTATGCGCATACACAACATAACACATACATTTATATGTCTTCATCCACACATACCTGTGCACACACATACACTCACATCACTGTAGGGAGATGTCTATAACAATTCCTGATGGTAGTGAAACAGGCTGTTTTCACCACCCCCATTTATAAACACCACACACCCTACCCTTAAATTCATTGCCCAAATTATCAAGGAATTTATATACAATTTTAATATAAAATTTTAAAAATTTCTTATGTGAAAGGCAGGGCCGGATTTACATCTCAGCAGCCTGTAGGCACAGAAATCTGAAGCGACCCCTTCCCCCGAGCCATCTGCACTGGACACCTCCACAATGCTCCTAATCTCCACGTTGCCCCCCATCATCTCCATATTGCCCTCACTTTGCCCCCGTCATCACCACATTGCCCCCCATTAGCTCCAACTTGCCACCATCAGCTCCACATTGCCCCAATCAGCTCCATATTGCCCTCACATTGCCCCCCATCAGCTCCACATTGCCCCTCATCAGCTCCACATTGCCCCAATCAGCTCCATATTGCCCTCTATCAGCTCCATATTGCCCCCCTTCAGCTCCATATTGCCTACCTCTTCCCTGGTGGTCCAGCGGCAAGAGAGCTCCGTGCCTCCTCCTTCAGCACAGAGCTGTAGCTGCTGGAGCTCCCACGCGGACTTCAGTAATTAGAGCACTGGGAGTTGATGTCATCTCCCAGTGCTCTGTATTACTAAAGAACCAGGAGAGCACAGCAACTACAGGTCTGTGCAGAAGGAGGAAGCACAGACCTGTCTTCATGGTGCCGGTGGGGGGGCGAATAATAAAATAAAAAATAAAAAATCCCACCACACACATGCTCGGATGATCCCAGTGACAGGCACCCCTCTGTTGGGTGCGCCTGTAGGCAGATGCCTACTCTGCCTAATTATAAATCCGGCCCTGGTGAAAGGTAAAACTTAAATAGACCTGTACCAAAAACCAACTGAGAAAAAATAAGGAGTTTCTTACAAGCTTCCAAGAGAGGAATAAACGTTACATAAGACACATGTAAGAGTGAATATGGCACATGAAGGTATGTATGTATGTATATCTTTATATATATGGTGCCACACAGTGTATGCAATGCCTTACAAATGTAGTATGTTAAAGTAAATAAATGGGAATAAAATAAGTGTCGCAATCATAGAGACAATAGGAAAGAGGAGCTCACAGTCTAATAGGATACAGACAGCAGGGTATGAGGATGACAATAACTTCATACAGCTTTGTTGAGAAGGGCTATAATCAGGAAGTATTAACCCTTTGAGTATCAGAGGTCCAACAAAAGCATTGCTTTTCAATGTGTTGGATAGATCTCTGGCACTCAAAGGGTTAATCACAGAATGAGCACCAGACCCTAGCAAGGATTAACCCTTCGAGTGCTAGATTGGTGTTACTTTATTTTTATGCTTAAATATTATATATAGATGTATCATCTACAGTTGTTCTAGAAAATGATCATTGACCTTATTTTGCTAGACTGTATATTGTAGATCAAGAAAAAGCATCAATGATTTTCTACAAGGTGAGACAATGAGCAATAAAATGACTTGATGCATCAGGATCTCATGTGCATTTCATTATACATTTCAATGTAACTGAAGCTGTTAAAGGGATAGTAATACTTAAAATTTAAAAAAATATATGTTATAGGGTTTATCCCCCTGAGTAAAACAAGAACACTCCCACTGCTGACAGATATTTTATTAAAAAATTATAACTTCTCAAACTTAAATTTGTTAGGTGCCATATCACAGTGACCTGAAAATGTACAGTGGTGCTATTGTTACACCATCCTATGGTGTATCCTGTAGACCACAAATCTCCATAGGATGGTGTAGCAACAGCGCCACTGTAAATTTTCAAGCCACGTTGCACCTACAAAATTCAAGTTTGAGCAGTTATAATTTTTTAATAAAATACCTCTCAGCAGTGGGAGTACCCTTGTTTTATTCGGGGACATAAACCCCTTTTTGTATTATTACAATGTAGTATTACACGTAGCAAAATACGTTATTGCTTTTTATCCTATTGTTGAGCAAACCAACTGCATTAAATAAAAATTTTCGCTGTTAGACTCCAAGTCCCGATATGTTTCATGATCTGTCTGTTCAATTCTTCACAGATTGGCCACGTGAATGTCAGCCAATCAAGTAATGCTGACATCTATGTAGCTCGGCTGCATTCAAATGCATGCCTCCCAGTAGGTTTGCATTGCAGGGGAGAGTTCAGTGTTCAGAACAATACCAGTGATGTTGCTGTTGCTTATGTGAACAAGCTTATACAAGTACACAATTTTTATGAAAAAATATGTGATACAGTGATTTTCCTGCTAAGTAAATCAATGGCACCCCTGAAATAAAACTGTTAGCAACAGGTGTCCAAAAAGTAATTTTTTGTTTTATAATTAAATCTATGGGACAGCTTGAATCATAGACTACAACTCCCATAGTAAGAGACTGGAGTAATGCCAAATATAATTGACTACAACAAAAAATTAACCGTTTTAAGTATATAAAATAATATATGAACTGTAATAACATTTTTATGCAAAACCAAAAAATACTATCCCTTTAAGAAATATTTAAAAAGGCCATTTTATAAAAGCCCAGTTATAAATCTGATACAATTAGTTTAAATTTGGTAAAAGTTAGAACAAAAAATATATCATATATACTGAATTACATTCACTGCAAGTGCCATCCACATGCTGCTTTAATGGCTGATAACAAAAAATTGCTAATTAAGCATTGCAGTACATAACAGCGACAAAATAATTGGCAGTTTTCAAAAGATGTGTAGACTATATTCCATGCTGGGGCTTGATGCTATAACCTCTGTTGTGAAAACATTGTCAGCAGGGGTTGTACATTCAGAGTTAGGCTGATATATCACCCCCTACAATTCCACCCCAAAAAATCAAAGTAAAAGAATAATCTGTTTTGTATTCTATTTTTATACACAGAGTGTTATCGCACGTCAGGTTGATAAATATTCCACCAATATTCCTACACCCACAAAATGCACATGTAAAATCCACAGCACATGTAAAAAAAAACAAAAAAAACATTGCTGGATACAAGAAAGCATAAAAAAAGAGACAAATGCATGTACTCTGAGGCATCACAAATAAGAATCATTGAAGGTTACAGGATCAGTAAACTTTTTTTTTTTTTTTATAAAAATCTGTATGTTATAGAGCACCATTGTCAGCTGCTTTACTGAAAAGTTATAACAGTTTACCATATTATCAGGAAGTGAACTGCACAAAGTTCTAACTGACAGCATGCCCTAATATGTATATCCTTCCTATAATATAAAATGCCAGATGTATGTTTGTCCGATGCAGTCATGCGTAGTAGAGACTGCCCGAAGGCACAGAACACTGGCCCGTGTACATGGCCTTTTACACTAGTGTGTGTATATATATATATATATATATATATATATATATATATATATATATATATATATATATATATATATATATATATATACATGCACACACATATACACACACACAAAATATTGGTATAAAATCCCCGGGTGCCAATAGTAGAATATATAACTATGATGTAATCAACACTCTCAGAACTGCTCTTTAAAGGGATAGTAATGTTTCATAATAAAAGCAGCTCTAATTAATCATCATAGTATTTGGACTTTGGAGAGTGTTATTTCAATTCTGCCAGAGTTGTAGTTCAAGAGTAATTCAATGACAAAGTATCCTCCCCCGCTCCTTTTACTACTGTAACACTGTTCAGCCAGATCAGAAGGGAGGTGCCCAGGTAGACTGCAGAGAGGGACAATCTTCAATTAAGATAAGGGAAAACCTGAAAAACTTGTCAAGGGGGGCAGGGCTTTCATTGTTCTCATAGGAAGAAGATTGTCCCCTTCTGTTATCTGTCTGGTCTATGGACTGGATTCCACATCTGAGAAGAGATGGCTTACACTAGGTAAAAGGGGTGGGAGGGGAGACTTTGCTTATGAATGCCTACAAAATAAAAAAAAGATAAAATAAAGTATTACTGTCCCTTTAACCCCTTAAAGACCAGGACCGTCACGGGTTGTTATACCCTTAAGGACCCATGACAGTCATGGAATTCCGGGCTCCCTGCGCGGCTGCACGCAGTTCAGGGAGTCCGGAATCAGATTCTCTAAAAAAAAATGGTCCCTGGTCCTTAAGTGACGGCTGCGTGCGTGCGCGGCCAGTCCTTAAGGGGTTAAAGTCAAAATGTAGCTTTTATTAACGATCAACATTTCAGCCCCACACGGAGATCTTTATCATTGACATTTATCCTTAATAAAAGCTACATTTTGACTTTAAAGAGCAGTCCTGAGAGTGCTGATTATTCCATAGTTATGATATATATATGACTCAAGTTGGAGAAGACTCGGTGCATAGGCTCCATAGTAACATAGTACTGAGGTTGATGTACTAAAATCCAATTTCGATATTTATTTGTTCACTGTGGTGCAGTTATTTTATTGTAGAATTGTTATGGTTCTTAGTACATCAGATTCACTGTGTAGATGTCGTATGTGCTTGTTAAATATGCTCCATAAAATAACAGTGGAATTACACAGCTGTTAGTCACTTCCTAGGTTTCTTACTGATTGATGCCATCACTGAGTGTATTCCAAAGTGATCTATTGGACATGAATGCAGTCCACGAATCAGGCTACTAACAACACATATAAGAGCAGATAGAGAAAGCACAGACTGAGCTGAATACGGAATTAACACACTGATATTCATACAAAACATTTTGTACATAAAATCCCAAGTTGTGGGTGAGCTAGAAGAAGTTAAGTCCCAGGGAAGCCATGTAATGATGGCTGGTGTTTTTGGTATCTTGCTCCCAGGTCATCATGACTCGGAACACATGAGGAAATCAGTGAGTAAATAAGAGTCTTATGCAGAAAGTGAAGGATGAGCAATTCTGGTGCACGTCGACTGCACCACTGGGAGAATAAACATTCGTATTGAATAAAAGGTCTTTGATTCCTTTTGATTTACATGTAGGCTATTTCCCAAAATCGGAAGCCCTGAGCTATCGAGCCCGAGAAGACCTATCCGACCAGACAAACTAGCCTTACAAACAACATTCTCCTGTCATGTTATAGTAGAACGGCTGTTTGCAGTGTTATTGTAGGGTCCTTTTGTATGTATACTGGACTGGAACATACAGCATATATACCAACAGAAATGTAATAGCAGAAGAAGGGAAATATCTTGAGTTTAGTCTTTTTCCATTACTTTTTGCCGGCCGAGTTTCCATTCTATTGGACTGGAATCTCAGCCTTCGTTTTTCATTGCCAATGAGGTTAGCCTTGAAAGTTCCAGTTACGTGTGGTCTGTAATGCTCCTATGGTTCCTTTTAGAAATGTAGAATTTGACAGCAGAGAAGAACCATTCGGCCCATCTAGTCTGCCCATTTTCCTACTGTAAAAACCTCAAACCTTATTTGGTCCTCGGTCTTATCTTATGTTCAGGACAGCCTTATGCCTATCCCAGGCATGCTTACATTCTGTCACTGTATTAACTTCTACCACTTCTGCTGGTAGGTTATTCTACTTATCTACAACCCTCTCAGTGAAGTAAAACTTTCTTACATTACATCTAAACCTGTATCCTTCTAGTTTTAGACTATGGCCTCTTGTCCTAACGTTTTTACTCTTTTGAAATATACTTCCCTCCTGCACTTTGCTGAACCCCATCATGTATTTCATTGTTTCTATCATATCCCCCCTCTCTCTTCTCTCCTCCAAGTTATACATGTTCAGATCCTTTAGTCTATCCTGATATTTCTTTTCCTGTAAACCAGTCACCATTTTAGTAGCCCTTCCCTGAATTTTCTCTAGAATCTACCTGTTGTTAGCTAGTCTAACCTAGCAACATGGAGTGTATTCAGATTAGATTTTCTCTTCAGTTTCAGAACTGTGGGGGAAATGGGCCAGCTAAATTATCATCTCTCTTCAGCTTCTCAGAAAAATAACTAATATCCACTTGAGGCATAATTGGAAATGGGGTTTTATTTGCCTTTCTTTTAGTAAAGGTCGAACTAAATAGACTTTTTTTTATCTCAACTATTGAAAGGGCAAACATTCAATAAATGGAAATGGATATATTCTAGGGCTTTGACAGCTGAGTAATGCAGGGGAATTTGCACTGCTGAGAGATGTTTCATTCAAAGATAATTACAGCACAAACACACATATTTTTTGAGGTGAAGTACTTCCAGGGCCTTTTAGACTGGTATAGTTACTATGGAGGGCTATTTTCAGTTACACAAGTTATCCATAGGGTTCAATAGCAACAGTGCCACTCTAAAATGCCTTACCAGCCCCTTACTGCTCACTCCAATATCTCATCTCTGGCTTCTAAATACACCCTCAACATTCTCTCTGCATTACACCCTCCCATTCCCACCTCAAGGAATTCTCCTGTGCCACACATAAACAATGGCATCGCCTCCCCTGCCACATCAGTCTCTCCCAAATACTTACTATCTTCTTCTTCAACTGTCCCCAAATGTTTTGGATCATACCCATGTTATTTTTGAAGCATGAATGATGTATGTCTGTCTATTCAACCATCTCTCCATTATCTATCTACACAAGTTATTTTCCTTCTGCTTTAGTGAAGATCTTATGTCCCTTGGTCCATGTGTTAGCATGTTCTGCCTTCCAATCTAGAAAAAGGAGTGTCTGATTTACAAAACAATTTGTCTAGCATAATGCATAGATTATTTTCCTCTATCTAGATACCAATCCACAATCATTAGTGAATGGATTAATCTAAACTAAGAAAATAATCTATTTTTCATAACACAGACAATGTAACACATTTTAGTGAATCAGAAACACTATGCACAAGTGCTATTTAAACCTTGTCATGCAACAATGGGAAATGATTGTGGTCATTATTTTAATTAAAGAGGCACCGATTTTAAAGGTTAAGTGGCTGTTATAGAGATGAGAACTCTTAGAGCAGTTCAAATATATATTTAAAAGTTATGGAACTTGTCTATCTAGGGTTTGTTTTTTTTGTTTTTTGTTTTTTTTTACTCCAAGATGTCTGCATTTTAGAAAAAGCATCTCACGTCTGTTAGTTTGTCTCTTAACTGATTTTACTGTGCCTAAGACACTGATTTAAATGTAAAGGACTAATCAGACTATGGTTGTGAAGAGACATCATTGTCTTTAAAGGGATAGTAATACATAGTATGTAAAAAAAATATATGTTGTAGGGTTTATCCCACTGAGTAAAACAAGGGTACTCCCACTGCTGAGAGATATTTTATTAAAAAACTTATAACAGCTCAAACTTGAATTTTTTAGGTGCACTATAACAGTGGCCTGAAAATTTACAGTGACACTGTTTCTACACCATCCTATGGACAGCTCTGGTCTGTAGACCATAAATCTCCATAGGATGGTGTAGCAACAGCGCCACTGTAAATGTTCAGGCCACTGTGATATTGCACCTAAAAAAATCAAGTTTGAGCTGTTATAATTTTTTAATAAAATATCTCTCAGCAGTGGGAGTGCCCTTCTTTTACTCAGGGGGATAAACCCTACAACATATATTTTTTTACATTTTAAGTATTACTATCCCTTTGAAGGAAAAAAAAACACAGAAGAGTAAACACTCTCCTTCTAAAATAAAGTCATCTTGGAGCAATAAGAGGAAAAATATTCAAACTGCATAATGTTTAACCCTTTGAATGCCAGAGAGGTACGTAACACATAGAAAAATAATGCATTGCACACCCCTCTGGTTCTCAAAGAGTTAAAAGTGCCTATTTACTATACTCTTAGTACATATCTTGCACCTGGGCACAGATAAATAACATGCCTCAAAACCGGCCACATACCTGCACACTGTTTACCCCTTGGCACACAAAGTACAAAGCAATCATTTTGATGTGCAAAGGTCTTGATACATAGGCGATAAATGGACACAGGTCTTACATTGCACTTAGAAGCAGCTCTTCATGTAGATTTTGCCTCATCAACACCACATCGACATTTTCCTATTCACTCCTTTCTCTTTTATCCTCTGATTTCATTTTCAGCTTTACCCGAAAGTGCATTCTATTTACCGCCTCTGTCTATGATTTCCCCTGAGCCGCTTGCTCTTGACTTCAGTCTTAAAGGGATAGTAATACTTCGTTTTATCTTTATTTTATTTTGTAGGCATTAAAAAAACATGAAGAACGATATAAGTCTTATCTCTCAAACCTTTATGGTTTAAGAGATATTCACAAACAAAGTATCCCCCCCTGTTCAGCCAGATCAGAAGGGAGGTGCCCAGGTAGAGTGCAGAGAGGGACAATCTTCAATTAAGATAAGGGAAAAACCTGAAAAACTTGTCAAGGGGGGCAGGGTTTTCATTGTTCTCATAGGAAGAAGATTGTGCCCTACTGTTATCTGTCTGGTCTATGGACTGCATTCCACATCTGAGAAGAGATGGCTTACACTAGGTAAAAGGGGCAGGAGGGGGAAACTTTGCTTGTGAATATCTCTCAAACTATAAAGGTTTGAGAGATAAGACTTATATTGTTCTTCATGTTTTTTAATGCCTACAAAATAAAATAAAGATAAAACAAAGTATTACTATCCCTTTAAACAGTTACCCTTCCCCTATTCAACTACTGGCTAAAACTCCTTTTCCCTTGTTGTAATCTTTTTTTCAGTATCCCCTGTGGGACCCTGTCCTCCTCCTCTAAATTTCTAAAATTGGTTGGTGTAGATTTTGAATGAGAACCCTTGTTAGTCTTTAAAGGGATAGTAATGGATTAATATAAGCTGAGGTTCGATTCAGCAGTATAGTTTTGTTATCATGTAGCGTGGTATGCCAATCCTATCGGAGTTCAACAATTATTAAGTTAGAAAGAATCCCCCCTCCTGCCCCTATACTTGCATCACCATGCCTTTCGTGCCAGTCTGGACGGAGTGCAGCAAGGGACAATCTTCAATGTGCCTGCTGGCACTGAAGAAAGATACATTTACTCCCTTAGATGCTAGAGACATCTTTAATACAATTTTTCATGAAACTTTGGGGATATCTCTTTGACAATTGTGTGTAAGGTGCATGAGAACAAGTACAATGGATCAAGCTATAGTAACAGATACTAGTTTGTAGGTTTCATTTAAAGGGGGCAGGGTTTCCCTTACGCTCACTATATGAAGACTGTCCTTGCTGTGCACTGTCTAGTCAAGCGACCGGATCCTGCATCTGAAGGGAGGTGGAGTAACACAGGTAAAATGGATGGGAGGGGGATATTATTTCATGTAATAATTGTTGAACTACAACTCCGATAGGACTGGCATACCACCAGGGCTGGATTTACATCTTAGGAGCCTGTAGGCACAGAATTCTGAAGCTCCCTCCCCCCCCGGATTTGCCAACTCCACTGGACACCTCCACAGTGCTCATCAGCTCCATACTGCCCCCATCAGCTCCATATTGCCCTTCACTTTGCCCCTCACATTTCCCCCATCATGTCCATATTGCCCCTCACATTGCCCCCATCATCTCAATATTGCCCCTCACATTGCCCCCATCATGTCCATATCCTCTTACATTGCCCCCCATCATCTCAATATTGCCCCTCACATTGCCCCCATCATGCCCTTATTGTCCCTCACATTGCCCCCATCATCTCAATATTGCCCCTTACATTGCCTCCATCATGCCCTTATTGCCCCTCACATTGCCACCATCATCTCAATATTGCCCCTCGCATTGCCCCCATCATCTCTATATTGCCCCTCACATTGCCTCATCATCTCCATACTGACCCCCATTTCCTACCTCGCTGGAGAGGAGAGGTATGTGTCTTCTCTGGCACACAGCTCTAGCTGCTGGAGCTCCCGTGCGGCCTGTAATGCAGAGCGCTGGGATATGATGTCATCTCCCAGCGCTCTGCATTATTACTAAAGAGCTGACGGCGATGAGGGAGCTCAGTAGCTACAGGTTTTCGGTGCAGACCTCTCCTCTCCATGTTGTTGCGGATGCCTAGCACGGGGCAGGGTTGACTGGCGAGGCTAATAAAAAATAAAAAGAAGGAAGCCAAAAAACTATCCCAGTGACAGGCGCCCCTCTGTGGGATATGCCTGTAGGCAGGTGCCTACTGTTCCTTATTGCAAATCCGGCCCTGCATACCATTCTACATGATGACAAAACTATACTGATGAATACATTACTATCCCTTTAAATGAAACCTACAAACTGGTATCTTCATAGTGTTTATGCTATGAAGAGTGTTGTTTCAGTACTGTCAGAGTTGTTGTTCAAGAGTAATTGAATGATAAAATATCCTCCTCCTGCCCGTTTTACCTAGTGTAAGCCACCTCTCCTCAGATGTGGAATGTGGTCCATAAACCAGACAGATCACAGTGAGGGACAATCTTCTTACTGTGAGAACAATGAAAACCCTGCCCCCCTTGACAGGTTTTTTCAGGTTTTTCCCTTATGCTAATTGAAGATTGTCCCTCTCTGCAATCCATCTGGACACCACCTTTCTGCTCTGAGGAGAGCAGTGTTACATCAGTAGAAGGGGAGGGAGGTAGATACTTTATCATTCAATTACTCCTTGAAATAAGTCTCTCCAAATACTGTGGAGATTAATTGGAGCTACTTTTATTTTGAAACATTACTATCCCTTTAATATGTTTTGAGTGGGACAAATGCACCTGATTCTGTGGATGGGACTTTAACTACAACTTCATCACTTTATATAGAATTACAATTGAAATCTGCCCTGTTATTTTTAGACAAACTGTCTCAATCAGTGGGAATTTTGGGGGAGATATATGAAATTGTTATAAAAAAAAATCACCTAGTTAATTATTGAATATAGTGCATTAATGTGAATGTATAAAGATGGATTGCATTGAGTTGTATTGAGCAAAACATTAAACCCAGTTGCAGAGGTGTGTTACTACTTTCCTCCTTACACATCCCAGGTTCTGATGTTCTTAAGCATCAATTGCACATTTTCTACAAGGGCATAACAAGGTATGCATTCACCATGGTGAACTCATACTCAAAGGGGATTTTTATTTTGTTCCTGTGGAGCAGCTGGTTTCCTGGTGTGTGTGTGTGTCTATGTGTTTTTGTATGTTTGTGTCTATGTGTGTGTGTGTGCTGGTGTGTCTGTGTGTGTGTGTGTCTGTGTTTTGTATGTGTTGGTGTGTGTGTTTTTGTGTGTGTATGTGAGTGTGTGTATGTGTGTCGGCATGTGTCTATGTGTGTGTTTATGTTTGTGTCTATGTGTCTGTGTGTGTTGGTGCGTCTGTGTGTGTGTGTCAGTGCGTATGTTTGTGTGTGTGTCTGTGTTTTTGTATCTGTTGGTGTGTGTGTATGTGTGTCCATGTGTGTTTTTGTATGTTTGTGTCTATGTGTCTGTGTGTGTTGGTGTGTCTGTGTGTGTGTGTCTGTGTTTTGTATGTGTTGGTGTGTGTGTCTTTGTGTGTGTATATGTGTCAGTGTGTGTATGTGTGTCGGCATGTGTCTATGTGTCTGTGTGTGTGTCTATGTATCTGTGTGTGTTGGTGCATCTGTGTGTGTGTCAGTGTGTATGTTTGTGTGTGTGTCTGTGTTTTTGTATCTGTTGGTGTGTGTGTATGTGTGTGTATGTGTGTCTATGTGTTAATGTGTGTGTACCGGCTAACATGAATAGCTGCTACTAGGATATCTATTAGAGTGTGTAATGGCTCTAGTACATACTGGTGCACGGGTTCTGTTCTTATAAAGCCCTGTACACCAGTCCCATGACATGTTCTGGAAAATAAATTCACACCACTAACGCAGCACCTTGGTTCATACAGCACATAAAACAAGGACAGAAAAAAGAAAGTCCCAAAATGACTTTACACTGCCCTCCCCTTCCTGAAAGCATGAAAGAATTTATGGAGAATGTAGTCCTCAGCAGCTTAGTATATTGGGGTTGGTAGGTATAGGGACATTGGTTCTTGTGCCTTTTATAGAGCGGAATCGTAATAGTATATCTCTCTAGTAAGTCTGATCTACTAAGAAATAACGTCTGCACCACCAGGGACACACACAAATTCCCAGAATGCCTGTTGATTTGAATGGGGCTTTTAACCTCTTGAATGCTAGCGTGTTCTCCAATGCATTGCTAAGCAATGCATTCGAGACCTCTCTTGCATTCAAGTGGTTAAAAGTACAATTTCAATAAATTAGATCTTTTATTTGTAATCACAGCTCCAGCTGGTCCACCTCCAGAATTGCTCCTGTTCCTCTTGGTACATCGGTTTGAGAAGCAGTTTCCTGATCTTCAGTCTAATCCAACTACACAGATAGACTGATGTATTAAAGGGATAGTAGTACTTATGTTGTAGAGTTTATCCCCTTGAGTAAAAAAAGGGTACTCCCACTGCTGAGAGATATTTTATTCAAAATTTTATTTTAGGTGCAATATCACAGTGTCCTGAAATTGTACAGTGGCGCTGTTGTTACACCATCCTATGGAGATTTATGGTCTGTGGACCAGAGCTGTCCAGAGGATGGTGTAGCAACAGCACCACTGTACAATTTCAGGCCACTTTGAGATTGCCCCCAAAAAATTCAACTTTGAGCTGTAATACCTTTTGAATAAAACACCCTTTCAGCAGTGAGAGTACCCTTTTTTTACTCAGGTGGATAAACACTACAATATATAAATTTTTTATTACATATTAAGTATTACTATCCCTTTAACCTGGAGGGATTCTGGACCAAAGCATCTGCACCATGGGGGACACAAAAATTCCCAAAATAGCCATTGATCTAAATGGAAACTTTAACCTCTTGAATGCTAGAGTAGTCTCAACTGAATTGCTTTACAATGCGTTGAATTGCTCCCTAGTATTCAAGGGGTTAAAAGTTAAACTTGAACCAATAGAAATTGTTATCCAGCCCCTATGGTGTACTTGATTTGCCAAAGAATTCATTCAAATCCCAAAACTCCAGCATCATGAAAGCACATGGATTTTGGTGAAATCCATTTTGTTTAGAAAGTTCTGTACTTTATATAAAGATAACAATTCTATTGGTTCACTAGAAGTTACAACCATTACAATCATCTCCTCTTTCCCAGAAACAATACAACAATCCGTACTGCAAATGTCCACTCAGGTTCAGTGAGACGGATGCATTAAGAGGAAGTGAAATAATTTTGGAGGAAACTAACTACATCATAGAGGCAAATAAAAATGACAGTGTTTTAAAGTGGATATTTCACCCCCACCCCCCATGATTTTAACAGAATAGGATGCATTCTGTACCCATCTGGCACTCAAAGGGGTAATCTCATAGTTTTATACAAAAATATTATTGTACTGCAACTCTCCTTGGAACTGCTCTCTGTGTCATAATGTCTCCACCCACCACCAACTGTACTCATTCTCCTTGACGGCCATGCTCCCCAGGCTTGTAATCCAGTAGCCTGCCTCCAAGCGAAGGGGTAAGCTTTGGAAGAAAGATTGGCAGCTACTCAGAGGGAGAGCGCTGTCAATCACTGGAAACTTTATGAAGATGGCACAGCTCTCCCTCTGGATATCAGACTACAATTAGCTCATTTTAACTTTAATGGAGTACTTTTATAAAACGTATTTTTTTTTTTGCAGATATTGCGACATAAAAGGGAATGGGGCTGGGGAGGTAATGCATGAAAGGTCCACCTTAAAGAAGTTATCATATTTTACAAAGTCTGCTCCTGTGGGAGCAGATAGTGGAGTAAATAGATATAGGAGGACCCTGGTGAAAGCAGTTTTGGGGCAACTTATACAAAAATATTCTCCCTTGCATGTAACTAGAACCTATTGGACTAATTAGACACAGGGGATCATGCGCCCAATTGAGTGGTGGACCCCATCACAATTGCACCTTTGGTACCCTCTGTAGTTACACCCCCGGGAGGAGACACCATTATTGTTCTGTGCCAACCCAAAAAGGCTGCTGTCAAACATTTGGGGGAGGGGGGTCAGAAAAAAAATCTCCCCAAGTGGCAAGGGGGCTGGAATGCAATGTGGATGTATGTGACTCTCAGACAAAACCTTGTGTGTTGTAGCCTCTATAGACCCTCTGTGTCAGGCTTTCAAGTGTGTGGTGGGGGTTCATATTGGCTCTCCTTTAATACAGTCTTAAATTGTTCACCACAATAAGCCATTGGTGCATATCACAGTTAAATCATATTCACAAGCTAGAGGAGATACTGGAACCTGTATGTTGCCAATTTTTGGGGTCTTAAGTTAGATTTTCACAAAAAATTAAAGCCTTTACTTCCAGAGTTTAGGCATCAGTATCTTTTTCATACAAAATGGAAAAGACAATTATTTCTAGTCAAATTTCACCACCAAAACATTTATTTGGTCGGTAGAAGTGACACAGAAATATTATATAATACAACAAACAGGAATATGGGGGGTCAGAATGCAGAAGGAGCTAGTGTCCACCCCACAATACCCTTACATTCTACAGACCCTGGTATATTTTTCTTCCCAAGTCCTGGAACTCCATTTGCATACCTGGGAACTCTCCAGATTTGCCCCGGAGACTCCGGTTCTGACAGAACTTTACCGGTCTCCGGGGCAGAGGCTGATTCCTCCGGACGTGGAGAGTTTCTATTGAAACTCTGCCACATCTGCTCTTTCTCCCACTGTTCCTCCTTCCCCAGCCTTCCATGTGACACCTTTAAGCCCTGCCCCCCCACTCATGTCAAGCCCCACCCCTTTTTGATGCAATTAGCGTCATTATTGTCACCCCCTGCTGAACAGAGGACTCCCCTCCGGGTAACCCTCAATTGGAAGTTCCCAGGTATGCCCATTTGTCTTCAGCCACGGATTTCCCCTCTCATTCCCTCCTAGAAGTCTGATGAGCAATCAGGCTATGAGTCACCTCCTGTGAGATCTGAATTGGGCAATGAGATGACTGCAACAGGGTTTAATTAATTCATTGAATGTCCCCTTGTAACTCTCCAGTTTACAATTTCCAAATTCAATCACCCAGTTCCCAAATGTACTCTCTAGATAATTCCCAAGCCCTGATAACCCCCCCAGAGGGAGAGACATTGTTCTGAGGTCATTGCACAAGCTCAGTGATAACATTATCTCCAAGTATTTGCACTACATCTGAACCCCAGACAGCAAACCTGGAGGGCTGACCTTTTTCCTGGTTAGCTTCAAGTCCAGGAAACAGGAAGTACTTTCTTATATACACCAATCATAAGTGAACAATAGCTATATGGCATAATGACTGAAGAGAAATGTGACTACATTATGACATATACCCATACCTGGGAACTTTCAGTTGAGGGCTAATCGCGTCAAAAAAGGGCGGGGCTTAACTCGAGTGTTGGGGGGATTTAACCCTTTGAGTGCCAGAGTGGTACGGAATGCATTGCAAAGCACTCAGAGGGTTAAATCTGTCACACAGAAGGCTGGGGACGGAGGCACAAGGGGAGAAAAAGCAGATGTGGCAGAGTTTCAATAGAAACGCTCCACATCCGGAGGAATCTGCCTCTGCCCCGGAGACCCGGTAAAGCTCTGTCAGAACCGGAGTCTCCGGGGCAAATCCGGAGAGTTCCCAGGTATGCATATACCTATTGATCACTTATGTTTTGTGTATATGAGAAAGCTACTTATTTTTTATTTCCTGGCTTCGTTTTCTCCTTTTTTTGAGATGCACCATCTGGGGAGTGACTGATTGGAAAAATATCTGTGTGGAGGGCAGTGAACTAACCCTCAAGAGTTCAAGCCACCATAGAATATATGAGTGGCCATTCTCAAATATGAGCAGAACATAATTGTAATGATTTTCCCACAGTCTTCTTTTTGTTTTGCAGTCTCTGTCCATGGTGCTGAACTTAAACCCCCCTACCTTGATGCCTGAGGACAATCTGTAGATACTATCTATGGTGCTGAAGCTCTGTATCCTAATTCCTGGGGGAAATCCATGTTTAGGATTTGTGTCGTGCAGGGGGACCCATGTACATAAGGTAGAAGAACACTAAGTTAGTGGTGGAGAGTAGACTTTTTTAGACTCACATTCTGACTCCACCACTGCGTATACCAGGGTCATGCATCATATACATACCTGGGAACTCTCCGGATTTGCCCCAGAGACTCGGGTTTTGACACTGCTTTACCGGGTCTCCTGGGCAAAAGCTGATTCCGCCAGATATGGGGAGTTTCTATTGAAACTCTGCCCACATATGCTGTTTCTTCCGGTGTTCCTCCTTCCTCAGCCTTCTGTGTGGCACCTTTAAGCCCTGCCCCCTCAACTCACGTCAAGCCCTTCCCCTTTTTGACGTGATTCGTGTCATTATTTTTACCCCCTGCTGCACCAGAGGACTTCCCTCCGGGTAGACCTCAATTGGAAGTTCCCAAGTATGATCACATAACATCTCCTACATCATGCAATCTTCATACCTTATCATTGTAACTGCTATTACTAATTAGATAGCATGCTCTTTGGGGCAGCAGCCCCTTTCTCAATGTAGCTTTTGTCTAAAAGCTGATGGAGTGAGTATTAAGATTATCATTCCTGTAATTTGTTGTATATATGTTTATATAAAGGTATCTCCATACTTGAAGAGTTTACTGGAATCAACGCAAGTTTATCTTTTAAGCACTGGGTGTCCGACACATCTCCGATGCATTGCAAAACAATGAGTTAGAGGCATCTCTAGCATCCAATAGGTTAATGCAAGCCTTGAGTTGTACAAACTCACATCAGCCATAAGTCAGTATTTATTGCCCAGCAAAATCAGCCACGCAGGTAATTTTATGGTTCTTCTTGCAGAAGCAAATAGAAAAGAAAATGTTCCTCACTCATATTCAGGAAGGAAATGATAGGTGCACTGAAAACTTAAAACCATGTGGTTTAATGAAGACAGTTAAAAACATAATGCTGTGTACTTTCATAAGCATACATACTCACTAAGCCCCAAGTCCATTAGCAAAACTCAGCAGATGGTAGGACTCATTTCATGAGATCATTCTGCTTACTCTACAAACACCAAAAGCTGCACTGTAACGTATGCACTACAGAGTATGGTCAATGTACTGCATACAGGTGATTTCACTCTGACATCATCAAGAAGATAATGCCAGCAAGGCTCTTATGCCTGTTCCATAGCATGCACAGAAAAATCACATAAAGCAGTGTTTCACAATCTGATGGACTTGCTCCCCTGGGGGGGCATGAGACTTTTCCAGGGAGGAGTGACAATTTATTTTTGCAGCAAACCTTTATGTTGCCATGTAACAAGATCATGGCCAGAAGTTGGGGAAAGACCGATTTAACCGTTTGAGTACCAATGGGATATCTGATACCCCTCTGGCACTCAAAGGGTTTAGAATGATCCTAAACAATTTAGTCTGCCATGTTTGTACTTATGGTATGTGATTGTCCGGTGGGGAATCTAGATATATTGCTTTGTTTTCCTGATGCAATGCAAATGTTGTATAATGAACTGGTTTCATCAAAATGCAAATTAATAATAATATAAAAATGTTTTCTGTAAAAATAGGGTTTGGTGAAAACCAAAAGGGGGCATATTTTCAAAGTTTGGGGGCCGCTGCTCTACTGTCTATAAATACATAGTCTGTGCCTGGATGCAGAGGAATGGCATGTCTACCCACTACTACCTCTTGATTCATGTGACACAAAGCTGACATTTTTATAGGTAAAGGACATTGTACAGCCTATAATTTGCTAGGATGTTTGTCAGAAGCCGTCATGTGCAGTAGAGACTGCCCGCTCTGCAGTCATGCACAGTACTGACTACCCGAACATGCCACAGCTGATACAGAGCAGGGCACTGCAAATTCAGATTGGAGTCCTCTCTGCGCACCTTCCTGGTGCGCAGTGGGGGGTGCAAAGCAATGCGTTGCACCCCCCTCTGGCACACAAAGGGTTAATTAATACTAGATATTATGCCCATGGAGGCAGACATGATTCTTTGTTGCTCCAATCTTGGACCCCAAATTACTCTGAATTCTTTTTAGAAGTCTTCAATGGGAGAAGTTTGGGGTGCTGAATCCAGCAAGAATCATGTCCTCCTGTTTGGGTATGAACTAAATAACTATTGATTATGAGGAACTAAACCATAAAACATGTTTTAATAGTGGTTATTAAGATTTTCTGCCTGGATTAAGGTGAGTAAGGGTTTATCATTAGAAGGTGTAGTGTTCCTTTAACAAAGGTTAACATGGGATTAATCACTTCACTGAGATAACTGAAGAGTGAAAGTGTTTTAAAGAGATAGTAATAGTTACTATGTAAAAAATATATATTGTAGTGTTTATTCCCCTGAGTAAAACAAGGGTACCCCTACTGCTGAGAGGTGTTTTATTCAAAAGCTATTACAGCTCAAACCCGAATGTTTTCGGTGCAGTATCTCAGTGGCCTGATATTGTAAAGTGGTTCTGTTGCTATACTATCCTATGGACAGCTGTGTTCAGTTGACAGTAAATCGTCACAGGATGGTGTAGCAACAGCGCCACTGTACAACTGGGATACTGCACCTAAAAAATTAAAGTTTCAGCTGTAATAACGTTTGAATAAAACACCTTTCAGCAGTGGGAGTACCCTTGTTTTACTCAGGGGGATAAACCCTACAACATATTTTCTTTAACATTTTAAGTATTACTGTCCCTTTAAGCTCCAAAATGAGTCCAACGAAAAGTTGAAACGAAGTGAGTAAAAATTCTCCGATTCACCATCTAAAGCTCATGGACTCATTGGACCTTTTTAACCCTTTGAATGCCGGCAAGGCACTGAAAGGGTTAAATATTGTCATGGTGTGGCTAATGTAGTAAGAAGAATTAGTTCTGGAGTAAACCAATTGTCCTATATGAAGCAAATGTGAAAACCCCAAATTCATATTGATTTAAATGAGGCTTTTAACCTCTTGAATACCAGAGAGGTGGCAAATTCTCTGGAATTCAAGGGGTTAAAAATTCCATACAAATAAGTGGTGATATGATTGTCCCCTCTGGTATACTTGGTTTGCTCCAGAATTAATCCACTTAATCAATTGAGTTATAAAGAAATTTCCAACACAAAACAATTCGTTGGATAGCTCTCTGGTAGTCAAAGGGTTATTATTTCAGCCTCAGTGACATTATTACAATGAGAATGATGTATTAAGAAGAGATGGGGATTATGCACTAAGGTGTGATAAAGAGTAGGGATGAAGCAAAACTTTCACCTCAAAAAACTCGGTAAATAATGGCATTTCCCACTTAGCAAAAAATGTTCCAGCGAAACGTTAAATTTTCCCGCCTTTTTTCACCTAGCAGTTTGCACTGAAATCAATGGGAAGAAAAAAATTTACCCTCCACAGAAAAGTTTTCTCTACTTTCTACAGCCATATATAAGGGTGTCAGGCTCTCACAGCAGCCATTCTGTTTGTGAGAGGAGAAAGTAGCACATTTTTGAGCTAGAGGAGACAGGCAAATAAAGGGGAATTGAAATTAGATTAGGGAGTCTTTTAGGTAGGACATTTGTCCTCTGTATTAGGCACTCTGGGGGAGGAGAAGAGAGGAAGGAGGTTGATCCCAAATACCCCAAAATTTGGTGTGACTGACTGGCAAGACACAGGCAGCTGGGGTCCAAATTATTGCTGATTTTGCTTTTATTCTCTATGTGCTGGGGAAGTCTGGGGAAAGAAGTTGATTTTGTTATTTAGTTATTTAGTTTAATTTAAATAAATATAAAAAATACATAAATAATTAAACAAATAAATATATTAGACAGCTGACTGGGAGACTGATGTGAGCTCTGTGACTGAGGCAGACTTGATAGACAGCGGACGACACGGAGCATTTTGTTGAGGGCTAAGGCAAGAAATCACACTCCATCAGCTGTGTACTATAGAGAGTAAAACACACACAATAGTTGAGTAGTGTCCAGCAAATGCACAAAGGGGAGGGCAAAAGGTGGAGCAGTGCAGGGACTTGGGAGTAAAGTGGTAGGTCAAAAACTGACTGCAGCAATGGTTGCTGCAGCATGTGCAATAAAGGATGATGATCCCTCTCCTCCCATGGTGGATGCAGTTTGTCAAGGTCCCGCCAATCACTAACTAATGAAAGATCTCTGCACACACCTCTTACCTCCGGTGTCTTACCCAACACAGACAAGATCTTGTATACTTTATGTATCCCAAATAAAAGCAGATAATATAACACACTAAGACAGGAAAAATATTAGCAATATTTTCAGAACAAATCACCAAACCATGCACAGTGAAACATTTTCAGTGACTGCACACATACACCCTCATGCAATGTGTGGTGTTCACTGTCCGTAATAAAGCCACTTTATAACCACCAATCACACCACACCAGTCCCCCACCACTACCATACACATCTGCCACATTGTAGGTTGTACATCATTTTTATTATCACTTGACATCATGATGAATATTTGCCAGTGTCATTTAAGCAGGAAGGTAGTGTTGTGAGCAAAGGACAAATGCACTCTGCATGCTAACACATTTTTCAAGGTATATGCTGCTGTAGGGCTCAGAATACTTAAAATAACAATTGAATTGGAGAGTTTTTTCCACTGGGGACATTTTCTCCTCTCCATCCCCTCTTTATCACTTCCTAGTGCACCCACCCCCCATCCTGAACAATTCTGTCACAAACTAAGCATACCACAGGGGACAATTGAAGAGTCTCCAGAATTTTCTTTGGGACTTTAAATTCCTTGACTGCTCGAGAGTTTCCAAAGCACTGATCTGCGATGCAGTGGAGACCTCTCAAGCATTTAAGGGGTTAAAAACATAATTTAAATCAATGGAAATATGTATTTCTCCCTCATGGCGCAATTGATATAGGCAGAGTTACTCAGTACTGCTAAGTGCATCAGCATTAAACTTTGCTATGTAATATATTTTGTGTGCGACTAATACCACTATTTTGTGTGCGACTAATCTGATGCCACAGATGGAATTTGGAATAAACTACATCCTCAACGGTTTATATAGATTTACACTTAACCCTTTGAGTGCAGAGGAGTATGCAACGCATTGCAATGAGTTGCGTACCCCTCTGGCACTCAAAGGGTTAAAACCAACCTGAATTTCTTACTGTTTTGTAATTTCCATTTAATACTAAATAAAGCTTTTCAAAAGTTTAAAAAAAAAAATGTACAAGTCATTTTAAAAGCAAAACGTAATTTCACTTCAAACCTTCACACAGGCAAAATAAACATAAATGTGAGTGCTCAGGGTTTGACCCAGAAACTTGAGGATTTACTAAGTAAAGTGGTGTTATTCTGGTGCAAACCATCTGCGCCATGGTGATAATTACAAACTTACATTGTTTTAAATAGGGCTTTAGAATGCAATTCGTTGAAGACCTTTCTAGCATTAAAGGGTTCAAAAGCCCTATAAAAATCAAAAGGAATTTGTGGAATTGTATTTGTTCCAGAATTGTACCACGTTTCTTTTTCAGCCTTATGGGATTTGACCTAGATCTCATGGTTTCAAGGTGAAGGGATGAATTCTCAGGATGTGATAATTCAATGTTACCGTCTCGATGATCCACACTAATTATATGCTACTTTGGTCTCTAATTTGATGCATTGTCATCAAGAAAGGTAAAGGGAGAAGTCCTGATTGTCTTGTGTGTGGTCAAGCAGTGATATGTTTACGATGTAGTATGCTGAAGGTTCCTTGGGGACTCATCGGAGAATCTCTAGGTTAGGGCAAGCAGGGACATACTGCCTATACACTACATTTTGAAAAACCTTAAAGCTACAGTAACCTTTTATTTTGACTTTACGTATCGTATACTTGCAGAATATGTGAGGTCAAATTGCCTATTTTTTATGTATCTGGCAGTGAGGTCACTTAACTCAGACTCCAGAGAGTTTTTGTCTTTGACAATGAAAGCAGGGATATTTATACAATGCTGCAAGCCTTCCTGCAGCACTAATTGATCTGTGTACTGTAAGGTGGCTTTTCTACATTGTTTTACTGGATTTTTTACATTGTAGCTTTTTTACATTGTAGCACTCTATCTGCTTTCCCAGTCCCTTTCAGAAAACTTTCTGAAAGAAAATGTATTTAGCTCCCTGTCAGGGACGTAAATGTGTACAAAATAGCAGAAGATGAAAAGTATAGGCAATTTGACTTTACATATTCCATCCCGTTCACAGATAATTATCATGTTTTACTAAGTCTGCTCCTGTGGGAGTAAGCTCATTAAAGGCATAGTAATGTTTCATAATAAAATGAGCTCTCATTAATCATCATAGTATTTGGGCCATGGAGAGTGTTATTTCAATTCTGTCCGAGTTGTAGTTCAAGAGTAATTGAATGATAAAGTATCCCCCTCCCGCACCTTTTACTGATGTAACACCGCTCAGCTCAGAGCAGCAGAGAGTGTCCAGGTAGATTGCAGAGAGGGACGATCTTCATTTAAGATAAGGGAAAAAGCTGAAAAACCTGTCAAGGAGAACAGGGTTTCATTGTTCTCACAGTAGAATATTGACCCTTGATGTGAGCTGTCTGGTCTATGGACCAGATTCCACATCTGAGGAGAGCAGTGTTACACTAGGTAAAAGGGGCAGGAGGGGAAACTTTATCATTCAATTACTCTTGAACTACAACTCTGACAGTATTGAAATAACACTCTCTATGGCTCAATTACCATGACGATTAATTGGAGCTGCTGTTTTTGTGAAACATTACTGTCACTTTAAAAGCATGGGACTGGTCTGTGCAGCCCAAGACCTGCACCTATCAGCAGTTAAGGGCAACAGAAAGCTGACACCCTCATCTTGCAGTTGGTTGGAACTCAAGCCTAACAGTCACAAACTTCCAAAGTTACACACACACACAGTCTCCACAGTTGCCTAACGTCAGACTTAGAAGGTCTTTATTAGGGTCTATGGGGACTTCATGCACAGGTCTATGAGACTGCACAGAGAGACTTTGGAGTCTTGCAGATCAGTCTGTTACTGGGAGATCAGGGAGGATGCACATACTGGTCTGCCTGGGCTCACAGAGCAGCAAACCTGCTAACAGAGAGGACACTATCCTCATTATAATTACTCTTTAAGGGTTAATAGTTCTAAGATCTTAAGGTCAGCTTATTTTGAAAATCTGTATGTGTGTGAGTATATATACATATATGTGTGTGTGTGTATATATATATGTGTGTGTGTGTGTGTGTGTGTGTGTATGTATGTATATAGATATAGATATATATAGCTATATATATATATATATATGTACAGACAGCCAATATAAGCCAAAAAGTAAATTCTTACCTGTAATAGCACTGGCAATTTGCAGAATGATAAGGGGGAAAACATTACTCAGTTGCTTCAGCATTTCTCTCTCTATAAAGCAGACTGGAGAATAGAGATCAGATAGATGCACTGGTTATAAATTTCTTATAAGTCATCAAGGATTTGTGAATAAAGCAGCATCCTTTGAATTAAAGGGGTTGGTACTAGCAAATATTTGCAGAATGGCTTTGCAGCTGATCTATCATACAGGTGCTAAATAATATCACTCTTGTATCCAGGGTGAAATACAACAGATGTTTCATGCTATATTATAATCCAAGTTACCAGGTCACAAAGTAGCCTCGCACTTGTTCCTTCACAGACACATACACTAGCAGGATGCTAGGATGCTGGTATAAAGCTTTCATATGTGCTGTGAGCCCGCCTCTAATGATGTAAGAGTCTGTGTGAGAGGGATTCCAGGGAAAGCTGACATGGATTTTATTGTGTCAAGAACATCCTGCACTTAACTGTGTGAATATTCAAACTCAGATTGGACCATTGGAGTGTGCAGCGTATTGTGAATCAACTGTCCTTAAAGGGGTAGTAATAGTTGCTTTTAATAATGTTTAATATTGTAGATATTAAAAATATGAATAAATTAATGTAAGTCCGGTTGCTCAAACATGTATAAATTGAGAGATATCTGCTTCTAAAGTTCCCGCTCCTTTCACAGACATCAGCGATCTAAAAGCAACCATTATTATCCCTTTAAAAGGTTAAAGGGACACTGTCACATTATCATTTATGAGACTGATCCATTACTACCAATTTAAACCAGAGAAGCAAATTTTGCAATGCGTTGCATATCCCTCTGGCAATCAAAGGGTTAAAATTCAATTTCAATTAACCCTTTGCAACACTACGCGTTGGCTACCTCTCTGGCACTGAAAGGGTTACATTGGTCTTTTAACCGCTCAGATTCTAGAAAAGTCTTTTTTTTGCGGGACATTTATCTAGCATTCAAGGGGTTAAAAATCCCTTTTAAAGGCGCATCACACTTTTTTATGGAAAAAAAAATATATATCCTATATAATAATTCGCTAAATCGTGTGTAACGCCGGAAGGCTTGGAAGGAGAGTCCAGCTCTGTATCAGCCGTGGCGCGGGCAGTCTCTACTGCGTGTGACTGCCCCATGACAGGGTGGCTGTGACACTGTGGCCCGTGTAATGGGCTGTTCAACTAGTATATATATATTTTAAGGCAATACATAGGTTAACCCTTTGAGTGCCAGAGATGTATCCAACCATTTGGTTGCAATGCATTAAATACCTCACTGGCACTCAAAGGGTTAAGCCACGGATCCCTCCCTGTGATCAGGCAGGAAGTGCACTGTCGGTGTTCCCTGAGGACTAACACTGGGGAAGATAGAGATTGATGCACTAAATAAAACTGGATTTGTTCTGGGGCAAACCAACTGCATTATAGGGGACAAATGAACATCCCCATTGATTTAAATTGTGCGTTTAACTCCTTGAGTGCTAGAAAGGTTTCTGATGCATTGTGAAACAAGTGTTGTAGACCTCTATAGCATTTACGGGGTTAATATCCCTATTTAAATCACGTGGACATACCGTGAATGTCTATTTGTCCCCTATGGCACAGTTGGTTTGCTCTACAATTGCTCCAGTTTTTCTTAGTATATCAGACACACTGAGTGTTTTAGGGGTTTTCAGGTTGAGTAAAACAAGGTGCTGCCATTGCTTGGAGAATAATATTACAAATCAGATTTCCCTGTGTCACGCTGCCTCTTGGACTGGTGTGGATGGAGAGCGGCAAGGGACAATCTTCAGCAAAAGCAAAGGGGGCAGATTTTTCCTTATACTTACTATATGAAGATTGTCCCTTGTTGTATCCATCCATCCCATGACCGGATTGCAGATCTAAGGGTAGGCAGCCAGAAGTGGTGGTAGGGGGATTATTTCGGCTTGAATAGTGTTTAAACTACAAATATGTAAGTAAATAAATATTGAGGTACGTATTATAAAAAACATAAAGAAGGCTCAGAGCAACACTTTAATAGAAACATTACTATCTCTTTAAACTTTAATTCTGTGGTCACAGGTTGTTCTATTCCTATCATTTTCTATGGAGAGCAGTAGTCTATGACTCAAGCTCTCCCATAGTGTGTATTATATAAAAGATGTGCCTTTTGGACACCAGTTGGCGCTGTTACTAAATAAACTATATGACGTGATAACTTGGGGATGAAAAACATGCCAGTGGAGAAAGCAACTTTGTTTTACTCAATAGAGCAAAAGTACTATAATGTATAATTTGTCATTCAAATTTCACTGTCCATTACATGAATGTGAATTTGGGGAAATTTAATTTGACTCCACAGTGCAGTTAGTTTGCTCCAGTAATTCTTTGTACATCAGCAACATGGTCTAAGAAATCATAAACCATATTATATTTCATTAGTATTAACTTCTTAAAGAAGATGTTTCACTGTAAAATAAGATTAATTTGTTTTACAGAGAATTAAATCTGCCTATATGTTGTAATAGCCATTCTTCTGTAAACCCAATAGCTTTTAAGACAAACCTTTATATTTTAGCAACATATTATGGCACATTATACTAATTTCACACACAGTATGCTAATTATTAGACTTGTGCATGACAAAAACTTTCGGTAAAATTTTCATTCGGACAATTTTTTTTTCTTTTTTCATTCGTCAGCTCTGCATTTCGGATCAGAGCCGTTCGACTCGGGCAAAAGTCGACGACATTCAGAAATATTCGGTGACTTTAAAATGCTTTAAAAAGATACAATAAGAAAAGAAAATTAAATAAATAAAAATAAATAGAATCATTTCCAGGGTCTAAATGAAGACTGTGGAACAGGGTATGGCACCCTGCCTGCCTAAACAACTCTGGCTAAACAAATTTTTATTTTTAACCCTTTGAGTACCAGAGGGGTACGCAATGCATTGCTTTGCAATGTGATGCGTACCCCTCTGGCACTCAAAGGGATAATATTTTACACAGGGACAAAGGTGACTCTCCCTTGCGGTGGCAATAAGGCACCCTGCCTGCCTATACAACTGTGACACTAATAACTATTAATATTTTTAATATTTTGAACAGGAAAAAATGACTTGCAGAGGCAATAAGGCACCCTGCCTGCCTACACAACAATATTCCCAATATTTTTAATATTGTCTGTTGCATGTGCCATTTCTGTTGCAGAGGTGAAATACAATATATGTAGCATGAGCATCTGTCATTTACCATCTGCAGCAAAGGTAATGCACAATATGTAGAATGTGTCATTTACTATATGTAGCAGAGGTGTTATATATACATATGGAATAGCTAAATTAGAAGGAAGAAGGAAAAGGGAGGATGACCGGTGCGGTATCCTTTTGAAACGTCACAAAGAAAAATACTGCGCGGATAGAAGCCGCATTAACCATGTCGCAGTGTTTAAAATAGCAACATGAAAACCTTTTGCTGCATAAAAGCGATAGGTTGTCATGTTGCATCATCGAATGTCGCTATGTACTGGCCACAACTCCCAGCATCCTTGCTTTGCCCAGCTCTCTTTAATGTGACAACGTTTCAAAAGGGAACTGACTGGTACGAGGCAGACTCATGATGACAGCAACACTGGAGATGTAGTCAGAACTGCAGAACACTGGAGCAGACAGGACTCAATCAATAGATGATAGATACAGCAACTGAGGATGACTGGTGCGAGGCGGACTCAGGATGACAGCAACATGGATGATTGTAGATGTCTGAAGTCCTTTTTGTTTTTATAATCTGCATCAAACCTGACAGCAGAGTAACCCAGTTTTGGCAAGTTGACTTTTAAAAAAGTAATTTGCTCCATGGGCTGAGGGGCAGTTGAGAGCACTGGGGGCTAAGTACATTTCCTGTTAAGTAAAATACTCGCTCAGGGACAATGTAGGCCACACAGCCCTCTTGTTATCCCAGAAAGTCAAGGGATCTGTACTTGGGGCCAAAGAATGTTCATCAAGATAAGCCTTAACCCCAAACTCAGCACTTTTTCTATTGATGGGGAGCTGTTTGTTTTGTCCAAAACATAATCTGTCCAAAAGCAGCAGCTGCTCCAACGAAAGAAGATGACGTGATACTGGCGCTGCTACTGATAGGTCCCAGAAGACCACCACACTCCTCAAGCTCATCTGTGGAATCTTCTCCCACCTCCTGTGATTGCATCCTGTTTTTTC
The DNA here is from genome assembly GCA_037306005.1 of Rhinophrynus dorsalis. NCBI lineage: Eukaryota > Metazoa > Chordata > Amphibia > Anura > Rhinophrynidae > Rhinophrynus > Rhinophrynus dorsalis. Next base: position 586,498,774 of record CM074719.1, on the reverse strand, counting down.
TTTACCTCTCACGCACCCTCACTGTCAATTGCTCCCTCCAGGCAGTGAGGGAATTGGAAATAAGTGCCATCTTGCCTTTGATTCGAGGATCAAAATTGTGGCGAGCATTAACTCAGGACAATTGTCCATGCGCTCTTTCATGTGCCGAGTCAGTTCCTTCTTCAGCCTCGTTAGAAGGGCAGCAACATCGGGAAGTATGTTACCCTAAGCAGCAGGCAAGAGTTCCCTATGGGCAAGGAAGAGGGGAATGACTTCTGCCAGGCTAGCATTTTCTTTGCTCAAAATTTCCATCAAAGCATGGAAAGGTGTAAGGACTGTCACCACATGTTCCATCTGGGCCCAGACAGCCCTGCCCAGTGTTCTGTTACTGCCAATGAATTGGTGACATGTAGTGATGAGCGAGCATGCTCGGCCGAAGCTCGGTTCGGCTCGAGCATCGCTCTGCTCGGCACATGGCGGTACTCGTACGAGTACCGCATATGCTCGCCCGCCATGTTCGGGTCTCCTCCCCGCACATTTCGCGGCTGCTGCGCAGCCAATAAACGTGCGGGGAGGATCTGACATCAGTGTAATGCCAGCAGCCATGTTGGCTGCTGGCATTACACTGATTGGCTGGCCAGAACCCGTGATCGGGTGCTGTATAGCACCTGACGCGCGAGTTCGGCTCATTCTTAGCCAGGGAGAGATGCGCTTAGGCAGGGAAAGTCAGTGTAGGGAGAATAAAATTGTTGAAACTCTTTCAAGACCCAAAAGTCCTTTTTAGGACTGTTGTGTGTGGGGGCAGCATTTAATTTTTTTTGGGGGTGGCAGAATTTCATTTTTTTGTGGGGGGGGACATGTTCTAAGGTGACATTGTACTAGGTGCACAGGGACAAATATTTCACAGTGCAGTGACAAGCTGACATATTCTGTTAGGTGCACAGGGCCAATGATTTTACAACGCAGCGACAAAAAGGGCCATTTTAAACGTGTGCCTAGCCATAGATTATTGTCACATTCTGTTTAGTGTGCAAATTCACAAATTAACGTCACATATTCCGTTCACTGTGCCTAGCCGCAGATTAGCGTCACATTCTGTTTCGTGTGCCTAGCCGCAGATTAGCGTCACATTCTGTTTCGTGTGCCTAGCCGCAGATTAGCGTCACATTCTGTTTAGTGTGCAAATTCACAAATTAACGTCACATATTCCGTTCACTGTGCCTAGCCGCAGATTAGCGTCACATTCTGTTTCGTGTGCCTAGCCGCAGATTAGCGTCACATTCTGTTTCGTGTGCCTAGCCGCAGATTAGCGTCACATATTGTTTAGTGTGCCTAGCCGCAGATTAACGTCACATATTGTTTAGTGTGCCTAGCCGCAGATTAGCGTCACATATTGTTTAGTGTGCCTAGCCGCAGATTAGCGTCACATTCTGTTTCGTGTGCCTAGCCGCAGATTACCGGCATATATTCCGTTTAATATGAAGAAGGCGGGTAAAAAGGGACGGGGAAGTGGACGTGATCCTGATAGTTCAAGTAAATATACAGCAAATACTGTTTGGTAACAATTTTTCGCCTAAAATCGTTTTTATCTTCCTTTTTGTGTGTTTTACGGTCAGTCTGTAAAAATGGCGTACTACGGGCGAAACATCATTCCCAGCAGCGACGTTGGAGTCCAAGATGCATCCAGACATCCTCCCTATGCTGTCCCTGAACCATTTCTGTGGTGTTTCCATCATTTTCTGACCTTTTCCTATGAACCAGGCACCCTCCCCTCATCAGAGCAGGGGGTGCCTGGTGTAATGCTCGAGTCCTCCCATTGACTTCAATGGGGCTCGGGTGCTCGGCCGAGCACTCGAGCCTCCGGGGGCGCTCGGCCAGAGCACCCGAACACCCGAGCATCGGGGTGCTCGATCATCACTAGTGACATGACATTGCGCCTTTTTCTGTTCCTCCCTGAGTAGCTGGCTATTTTTGATGCTCTGATGAAAGTGGTCAGCAATTTGTTGGCACAACTCGACAATCTTCCTGTGTTACCGCCAACCTTGAGAGCAGCTTTTACTACTAGAGGACATGTGCTGAGCAGCACACACCCACAAATCTGCCGTCCCGGAGAGCCTTGATCATATTATCTGCAACATCAGTAACCACAAACCCCATTTGCGCCTGTGTGCCTGCCTGCTCCCCTAGCCACTGTGCCACCAGGTTCTGCAATGCTTTGTGAGGTGTGCTGCTGATCCATTACCTCAGCATGGAGGAGAAGGAAAGAGTGGTGCCTTGCCTACTTGGCTATTGCACCTGAACTTGTTGTCAATAATGATGTGTCATGCAACACATTGGGCTGCCTCCAATGCACCGTCAATGACAGGAAGCCATGCTGGCCACTCAGAGCTGACTCCATAAGTCAGTGGTAAAGTGCACTGACTGGCCACCAGCCTTTCCTAGCAGGTCTTTCAAAAGCCCAACTCATGATCGGTAGAGTGAGGGCACTATAGTTCTACTAAATTTGGTGCGGGATGGAATTTTATATAGGAGTGTGACAGCCTCCATAAGTTAATGGAAGGGTTCCCCGTCCACCATATTAAAAGTAGCACCCCCAATGGCTATGAGCTGTGCAATGAGGCGTATAATTTGCCTGGACTGCTGTCTGCACATCCCCTTGGAATGAAACCCACCAAAATCTCCCAGTGCGGTCTGTATTGATTTTGGGATGGGCTGTGACTGCTGCTCTTACTAGGACCAGATGTGGCATGATCCCCCTAACCTTTCTCCTGCCTATTGGTGGTAAGTGTGACACTGGTAAATGTAGTAGTAATATCGCCACGTTCTGCACTCATCAACACTTACTTGTGGTAGTGATTCAGGTGTTGGTTCATCCCAGAGGTGGTTAAATGACCCAATACCCTCCCACAGATGACTTCCCTGCTACACAATTTACATTTCGTTAGCCGGCCATCATCAAGTGTCACAAAATGGTCCCATGCTTTGGAGCGACGGATAACTTTGGAAGGTCGTGAAGAAGAAACTGAGGTCACACTTTCTTCACCTTCACATGCTGGAGCAACTTCACAGTGCTTTTTTTTCTACGTACCTTTACAGGGATACTACTAGTAGACCCAAAGATGGCAGCAGAGATGTTGGGACTGGGATTGGAGGAGGATGGAGTAACATTGGTGGCAGAGACACTAGCAGCTACTACCTTCCTGGGAGACTCATTTGGACCTGGGGAGGCAGGTGGTGAGTTTTCATCAATAGAAGACAGAATTGTAGCTGGAGAAAAAGGAGGAGTAATATGGGCAGCAGTGGAAAAATTAAGCTCAGGAGAATAATCAAGGTCAGTGGAAAAATCAAGCGTAGCAGGCTTTGGTCCCTCATATTCTTCTTCTACCTCTTGTAGGTTTGGACAGGAAGAAAAATCATTAGCAGCAGATTTTGGGCAGGCCTGCTGAATTCCCTCTTCTTTCCTGGTGGTTACCGGGAAATGTAAACTATCTCTCTCAATAACCTTTTTTGGAGAAGATATGCTCTCAGTGACAGTAACAGTGGTGGCAGGAGACATTTTCTCCAAATACGCCAATAATTCAAATTTGGACTGCTTACACGGATGTTCGCTGTAAAAATCCCGCTTTGATACTGCCCGCAGTTTCCGACCAGTAGTGTTCATGTTCAACACGCTAGGAGTCCCCAGGTTTATAGAACTGGCTGTAGCTGAGGTGGTGATGGAACTGGCAAGGGCACTAGTCATTGTGCAGGTGGTTCTGGGAGGAACATCATGAAACAGCTGATGAGAAACAGGTGACAGCAGCTTTGTGGCCTTAGAGGAGAAACTGGACCTCTCTACCCTGCTAGTAGAGGTAGAATGACCTGCAGTTCCCTTCTTCTTTCTAGTTTTTGGTTTGTACTGCTGCTGCTGAGTCTGACTAGTACTGCTCAAAGTACTCTTCTTTCCCCGCCTGCTGCTGCTAGCTCTGCTTGAAAGCAACTGCACTGTGGTGGTGTTGGTGGTTGCTGGGTCACTGCAGCTGGTACCAGGACGAGGAAACATCAGGTTGTTCACTAGGACTCAAGTCCATTACATATAGGTAGATAGTGAACTATTATAGTTTTACGATTTTAAAACCTGCCCACACGACAACTGTGACACTGGCTGTGTGACTGAAAATTATTCAAACAAATGACTTGTATTTTTTATATTTTTAATACTTTTTACAAAACCAGCACAGGTGACTCTCCCTTCCAGTGGCGAAAAGGCACCCTGTCTGCCTATACAACTGTGACACTGGCTGTGTGACTCTGAAAATTATTCAAACAAATAAATAGTATTTTTTAAAATATTTTTTTATATTTTTTATCAAACCAACACAGGTGACTCTCCCTTGAGTTGGCAAAAAGGCATCCTGCAAGCCTAAACAACTGTGACACTGGCTGTGTGACTATGAAAATTAGTCAAATATTAATAATATTTTTTATATTTTTAACAGGAACAAAAAAATGAATCTCCCTTGCAGTAACAATGAGGTACAAGGCCTGCCTGTCTGCCTATACAACTCTCAGACAAATACCTATATATATTTTTTTTTTTGCACAGGAACAAAGATTACTCTCCCTTGCAGTGGCAATAACTGGCACTAATTTTGACTGCTTGCCTATGCCTAGCCTAATGCTACCTGCCTGCCTACACAACAGCTGGACACTCTCTAATCTCTATATCCTTCTTCTCTGTCTGAGCTCCAACTACACAATTAGGAAATGCAGGCTGTCTGCCTGGGTGTCTGTGTCATTAGGCCAACCCCTATCATGAAAGAAAGAAGCTTATTGGAATACAGTTAAAGCAGGAAAGTAGCACATGAAACAGAGAAGGTAATTGGACTAGAGACATGGAGGGAAAGTAATTGTGTGCGTAATAGTCACCGAATTTCCGAAAGTTTCATCGACTTTCGGAGCAAGGGTACTCAGATTCGGATCTTTTTTGTCAAACGATCCTTGCATGTCGAATGATCCGAATGTCGCCGAATGACCCTATATTCGAAGAATTCCGAATGTCACCGAATACATTTGCACAAGTCTACTAATTATGGAATATTCAATGCCAATCTTCTCACTCACTGTGCTGTTAGATACTCCTTCAGTGTATGGCTCTGCCTAGATTCATTCATACCACAGTATGGTAAATTTGGTTCAGCACAAAAACAAATTAGCATAATGTGCCACACCATGCCACCAACAAATAAAGGCTAATTTCTCATAAATGTTTTAAATTACAAACAAATGTTTAGCACAACAAACATTTTTTATTCTGAGCCATATAGAACGGTATTATCATTCCCTACGATGTGTAGTTCCAGGAATAAATGAATTATAAAGTATCCCCCCACTGCCCTTTTTACCTCATGTAAGCCGCCTCCCCTCAGATGTGGAATCTGGTCTCTTGACCGGACAGCTCACAGTGAGGGACAATCTTCTGGCTGTGTGCATAAGGAAAACCCTGCCCCCCTTGAAGGAGGAGTGCAGGTATATCTTTATCCTAACAGAAGACGGTACCTTGCTGCAATCCATCCGAACAGTCTTGCTGTGCAGCTTTACATAGGTAAAAGGGGCCAGAGGAGAAACTTTATGATTCAGTTGCTCCGGAACTACACATCGTAGAGAATGATAATAACACGCTACATGGCACACAACTATAAAGAATAATCAGAGCTGCATTTATTTTGAAACATTACTATCCCTTTAAAGATAACGAAAGGTGTCTTCAGGTTACAACTGTACTTTAAAGGAACATTAACACCACAACATGAGCTGCGGTTATATACAATTAAATACCCTGCACTTCAAGATAGCAGATGTAAAAATGCTCTATGGGAGCAAAGATTCAGTGATATAACTGGTCACTGGAGGGGCCCCAGTCCCAAAAAATCTTTTGGTCCCTATCACAAAACATATTTTCATAGAGGCAGATGGCCCTGGTGCAGCTGCACACTCTTCACCCCCTGGAGTTATGCCCCTGCATCCATCCCTAACTTTTTCCAGGGCTCCCATTGATTGTTCAGGATAATAAGCAGAGATAACAACCTTTCCCAAGTCAACAGCAATGGGCACTAATCAATTAAATGGCTTTAGCACTCGTCTCTCAACACAAACAGCACAAATACCATTGAATCTATGAGTGCCAGGAACAATTCATTGCACACCCCTCAGGCACTCAAAGAGTTAAATAAAAGCTGTTTCTACAGGAAAATTTACACATGCATAAAAAATAAAGGTTAGGATTATATTTTAGGAGTGTAACATGAATAATTAATTTTGACATATGCTAGCTGTAACTTTGTGATGTTTAAAATTCTATCAACCTATTTCAGTTTTAGTCAAGCTGATACCTTTGTTGGCTAACTAAGCAGATTCAGGATGCAAGCTTTCCTCAGGCATGTTAAGAAGAGACCTAAGAGGTCTTGAAAGCTTGCATCTTAAATCTGCTTTGTTAGTCAACAAAGGTATCAACTTGACTATAATTGCCTTTGGTGTTCCTTTAAACTGAAGCATATGTAATAACCATCCGTCACATGTTGTCATTATTTTCCGACATAACTGCACCCCCGTGTCACTAATGGCGCCATGCAGGAAACGTGCACAATCTCTATTTCCCGTGTGAAAACCACTAGGGAATAGGTTTGTGCATGATTTTGTTGAATTGTGCATGAAAAAAATCAAGATTAGCGAATGGCTGCGTATATTTTTTTTTTGTGGGTGTGGTTAAGATTAATGAATCTGTGTGAGTGGAATAGCGAATGCGCCTAATGCAGGAACTGCTATTGCGAATGAATTTATACGTCTGTGTACTGTTGTCGTAAAATGGAATTTTTTATGCGCAATTCAAGAAGCGTTCAGTATTTAGCTTCCTGAATTAGAACATGCGCAAAATCTATCTGCGCACAAAAATGCCTTTATCCAATGCAAATGTTTCTTGCATTGCGACATTAGTCCTTTGTATCATTGCTTTTCTGCACAGAACACGTAGCCACAAACAGCGTGGCAGTCTTTGAACATATATATATCAATATATACTTCAAGTTTATTATGAAGCTAGACAGTTAATTTAGGTTATGGTAAGCAAAAAAGTGACACTAGTTGTTCCATTGTACACAGTACAGTACATATATAATTCACTTCTTTGTATAGCTACATGTCTGAAAAAATCAGAAAAGCTGTCTCCCAGTGGTGTAACTACAACATGTGCAGAGTGTGCAGCCCAGGCCCTATATCCCAGGGAGACCACTGCCATTTTATTTTCATTCAGCACCCTTTCCTCTTATTCTTAACTCAATTGTGTGCCTCATGCCAGGGGCGTAACTAACCTCATTTTATAGCCCTTTGAATATGCCACCCTATCAGTTCTCCTGATTGAATGCCCCACAATTCTGGAAGACCTAGCCAAGTTCTCATGACAGGATGGGAGGAGATGTGGGAGCAGACTTCAGTGACCTGGCGAGCTGCCACCTGGGTGTCCTACAGAGGGGGCATGTGTATGTATAGATGCATTTATATAAGTATGGTATGTGTATGAATATCTATATATATATGTGTGTGTGTGTGTTTGTGAATATGTGTGTATGTTGACAATGAAAGAGCACTCACTTCTGCAGACTCTTCCATGCTGTTTAATGATTGTTGCACAGTGAGGGCAAGCATATGTGTCCTTCCATTGTGCACGTTTCTTTCTGACCAGTGCAGTGCACAATGAAAGAACATGTTACTTATAGTGCAATAACCACTATATAGCATTGAAGAGCCTCAAAAAATGAGTCCTATCATAATGGCAGTATCGTGTCCTAGCAGTGACTTGGGAGCATCTATTCAATAGTCCCCATTCTGAAGGGGTCCCCGCCAAAACACATGGAAAGACAAGGAAGACTCCACCGATAGGGTAATACTTACTGATCCAACCAATCTTCCCTATAGCTTGCACACCGTCTTGGCTGGCCTAACACATGCATATGCTGTATGTTTGACCACAGAGCTCCTTTCCTGACTCTAACAAGAACAGTATGTGTGGGCAAGCTGTGGTCCCCCTCTTGTATTGGACTACAACTCCTACCATTTTCAGTTAGCTGTCGGCCTGTTTTAAATGATAGTAGTAGCAGTTGACCATCATCTGGAATGCAACAGCTTGCCTGTTTTTGGTATAGCAGGTAAGGGGGCATAGGATATCTTCCATCTCTCATCTACCCACTTCTCTTTCTATGTCTAACTTATTATTTTCTCTAACCCTGCTTCCTCTCTCTCCCATCCTTCCTATCACTCCTCCCTCCCATCCATGGGCGTCCGCAGAAATTTTTCCGGGGGGGGGGGGGGCATAATTTTAATGACATCCATACTCTGTCCTTTTTTCACAATGTCATGAAGGGGAGGGGAATAGTCATCACATAAAGCTCAGGCATGCAAAGGGTTGAATGGAGGATGTTCACGGTACTTTCATACTGCACCTTCATACAACCTTTTAATGCCTGGGATGCTAGGTCAACACAGCATGCAAGAGAATAGTATATCAATATCAAATATAGTTGGTACCATCTGTAGGCACAGAAATCTGAATCCCCCCCCCCCCATTGGCCAGCTCGACTGGACACCTACACAATGCTCCAAATCTCTGCATTACCCCCCACATAACCATAATGCCCTCACGTTGCCCTGCATCAGCTCCAACTTGCCCCCATCAGCTTCAACTTGCTCCAACTTGCCCCCATCAGCTCCAACTTGCCCTCACCTGCATAAAAAGAGCCTCAGATGATGTGCACCCAGCCTTACCTTGAATGCAGTCCACCAGGTCTCCTCCTGAGCGGGGTCTGTAGCTCTCGCTCGCTCTCTGCAGCACCGCTCCTTCAGCTGCCCGCGGCGATCACCTCTCCTCTCCCCTCCGCGACGCCTTCAGCTGCCTGCGGCAATCACCTCTCCCCTCCCCTCCCCTCCACGATGCCTGTCACGCACAGTTGGCAGCCAATGTGAGAGGGGTATCCAACTCTCCTCTCATTGGCTGCAGTGCAGACCGCACTGCAGCTAATGAGAGAGGAGAGTTGGATACCCCTCTCTCATTGGCTGCCAACTGTGCGTGACGGGCATCGCATCGCGGAGGGGGAGAGGAGAGGTGATCTCCGTGGGCAGCAGAAGGAGCGGTGCTTCAGAGTGCGAGCGGGAGCGAGAGCTACAAGCCACGCTCAGGCTCATGTTTAAATGGCAAGATGAAAATCCAGGAGGGGGCAAGTGCCCCCCCCTTGCCCCCCCCTGAGGACGCCCATGCTCCCATCCCTCTCTCCCCATGTCCCTCTCTCCCTTACATTCCTCTCTCCCTTCAACACACATGCATACAAAAGCAGATATACACGGAGACAGATGAAAGTGGACACATTAGAGGGGGCAGTGATAGTGATACATTTTTGTGTGTGTGTGTGTGTGTGTGTGCATATATATATATATATATATACTAGTTGAACGGGCCACAGTGCCTCTGGCAGCCGGTCGTGGGGCAGTCACGCGCAGTAGAGACTGCCCGCGCCACTGCTGATACAGAGCTGGACGTTCCTTCGGAGCGCCTAGCTCTGTATCAGCCGGGGTGCGGCCAGTCTGTACTGCGCATGACTGCCGCACGCGCAGCAGTGTCTACTGCGCATGTCGGGTGTTACACACAACTTAGGGAATTATTATATAGGATATTTATGTGTGGGGGGAGTCGGTGTTTTTTAGTCAACAAGCCCAAATGACCTTCAGATTACCTTCACAAGATACAGAACTGCTGTGTCCCTTAAGGAATCCTAAGCTCACAAAGGCAAGCCCGGGATTTCTAGAAAATGGTTTGCAACAAAACAAAAGTATATACATATCCCAGGAGATGCAACCTGTTGTCCTTCTCCAGCTTCTCATTATTGGAGTTTAAAAGCTTTGTCTGCCTCTCATCACTTGGGGTATTAGAGTTCAAGGGAGGGAGTTCTGGGCAACTGAACCCTCCACCTCCGTTTGCAATTGTTTAAAATGTTTCCTTTGCATTTTCAAAATTCCATGCCAAAACATGTAAATGAGAGCACATAGTGTACAGTGTGGCTGATGCACTTCCTAAAGGTCTGCTCAACAGCAAACATAACCTAAATGACCCATATTTGTACTCACACTGGCATGTTGTTACATGGAATTCTGGAAATGCATTGGAAGCATTATATACTCCTATTTGTTGTGTCAGGTTTTCCTATTTGTTTCAGACATGTAGATGGACAGTGGGTGGAATTTGGAGTTCAGGAAGGACTATGTGTCCTGATATCAAGGACAAACTGAAGATATTATCTTTTGAACCAAGAAGCAAGGGCAAAAGTCAGATTAACCATAATGATTTTCTGGTCATTGTTTTAAATACCCAGTGGAACTAATTTATTTTCTGAAAATATTGTCCACATGCAGGGATTTTCTTCACAAAGGGGGTGTAGCTTAAATGAGCAAAACATTTTGTATGAAAAAATATATGTATATAGATAGGTCTTTTTTTCTGCTTAGTAAAACACAGGGCATTCCAATACTTGGAGGTTTTGCATTCAGAATGTATTATAGCTAAAACATTTAGCATACACATACTCATGGAATCTGAGGCAAAAAGGTGATTCCTTGTTAAACTTATTTGCATATGCCTACCCAGAATCTCTTGCAGTAGTAACAACACTTCAAATGTGAGATTTCCGTAGGAAAAGCAAGTCTTATGGCTTGAGTGGTGTGTCAAATTTTTGTTTAACATTGTATCTACCACCCACGATAGATAGATAGATAGATAGATAGATAGATAGATAGATAGATAGATAGATAGATAATTATCTACTATTGATTCAGAATTTTGGTTCTCTATATTGTGGGACACTATGTGTTCTGTGCATTGTTACATGGGTTGTACAAAGGAGAGGAATAGGTGAGACTGGACTGGAAAGTAGGTGGCAAGTAACCAGAATGGGTGTTAAAGGGATAGTAATACTTCATTTTATCTTTATTTTATTTTGTAGGCATTAAAAAAACATGAAGAACAATATAAGTCTTATCTCTCAAACCTTTATGGTTTAAGAGATATTCACAAGCAAAGTATCACCCCCCTGTTCAGCCAGATCAGAAGGGAGGTGCCCAGGTAGACTGCAGAGAGGGACAATCTTCAATTAAGATAAGGGAAAAAGCTGAAAAACTTGTCAAGGGGGGAAGGGCTTTCATTGTTTTCATACAAAGAAGAATGTCCCCTTCTGTTATCTGTCTGGTCTTACAACCAGATTCACATCTGAGAAGAGATGGCTTACACTAGGAAAAAGGGGCGGGAGGGGAAACTTTGCTTGTGAATATCTCTTAAACCATAAAGGTTTGAGAGATAAGACTTATATCATTCTTCATATTTTTTAATGCCTACAAAATAAAATAAAGTTAAAACGATGTATTACTATCCCTTTAAGGACCAGGAACCAGAGAGACACAAGAATGTGAAGTGCAGAACACCTTTATTAAAATAACCAAAGCAAACAAAGCAAAATTGTGTAAGTAGGCCTGAGTGTGTGTGTATGTTTGTGAAAAAAAGACATGCATCCATCATGTTTAACCTTTGCCGTATCACCTTTAATTTTATGGATCCAGGGAAAGGCATCCTATATAATAATTCGCTAAATCGTGTGTAACGCTGTGACATGCGCAGTAGAGACTGCCCGCGCCGCGGCTGATACAGAGATGGGCGCTCCGAAGGTGCGTCCGGCTCTGTATCAGCCGTGGCGCGGGCGGTCTCTACTGCGTGTGATTGCCCCGCGACTGGGTGGCAGTGGCACTGTGGCTCATGTAACAGGCTGTTCAACTAGTAAATAAATAAAATGTAAGCTATTTCCAGTTACGCTCCAAGTAAGTAAAAAATCCTTCCTTGCTCCATAAAGCAGTTGGATATCTTCCCGGATCAGCATCCTTTCTGCACTGAATCCAATTTTCATAATTATCTGTATTGTTCTGAGAGCAAATGCATAAACGTGAGAGTGAGCCTTTATGTGTGTATATGTGTGTGTATATCTCTTTGTGTGTGTATGTGTGTGCTTGTATGTATGTGTATACATGTGCTTGTGTGTGTGTGTGTGTATGTATAAGTGTGTATATCAGTGAGTCTGTATGTGTAGCTGTATGTGTGTATACATACATGTATGTGTGTGTGTATGTATGTGTGTTTATATATACTGTATGTGTGTGCCTGTGTGTATATGTAGTGTATATATCTGTATGTGTGTATATATGTATAAGTGTGTATATCTGTGAGTCTGTGTGTGTATATCTGTATGTGTGTATGCATACTTGTATGTGTGTGTGTGTATGTATGTGTGTTTATATATACTGTATGTGTGTGCCTCTTTGTATATGTAGTGTATATATCTGTATGTGTGTATATATATTTTCTGGTCATTGTAAAGTAAGGAGCCTTTGTTTTCAATACCCAGTAGAACTAATTTATATTCTGAAAACATTGCCCACATGCAGGGATTTTCTTCACAAAGGGGGTGTAGCTTAAACGAGCAGTACATTTTGTATGGATATATATGTATGTATGTATAGATAGGGATTTTTTCTGCTTTGTAAAGCAAAAGGCATTTCCATTGCTTGGAGATTTTGCATTCAAAATGTAATAAAGCTAAAACATTTAGTAACAACATCACGTGGCATCCAAAAGGCTTTTCATTTTTGTTTTTTTTAATGATGCACTCTTCAGTTATTGACTGTGGCACTCCATAGTAAGCAATAGAAACACCGCCTGGAAACCACAGCAAACAATTGCAGTTTAGTGTAAAGTACAAAAAAAAAAAACAGTTTCTCAACAGTGTGAGAATCCTTGTTTTTTGTCACAGGGAAAGTCCAATATGATACTTATATCTTGATAAAGGCCACGGTGTAGGCCGAAATGTCGATTCAATTAAAACCAACACTTTGATCTACATTAAATATTCTGTGAGTGCTTTCTTTTCCTCTCTCGTGAATATGATTCTGTACTTCGGAAGAACACCCAGGCAACTGCAGAAAATTTGAACAGTGAGTGCTTTCCTTAAAACCAATACATGGTCACTAGTGTTACTGGGCTCATAGGTATAAAGACAAAAGCAGAGCAATTGTGGGGCAAGCTAACTGCACCAAAGGGAAGAAATAGAAATTTCCATTGATTTAAACTGGCATTTCAGCCCCTTGAATTCTATTGAGATCCAGTGCAATGGTGTTTAGTGTACTGAAAAAAATGAGCATGTCTGACTAATATCCCCCATGCATTTCAACACAGTGTGTGTGTGTGTGTGTGTGTGTGTGTGTGTGTGTGTGTGTGTGATTGTGTGTATGTCTGAGTGAGTGCTGTCTTGTTGGCATGGATGCAATAAAGTGAAAAACATTTTTTCAGAAATTACTGGACTTGTGTGCTGTCTCTTGCGAGGCTTAGGTGTCATCTCAGGCTGAGTATATTGATGTATCTGTTTATGTTTTTCTATGGTTCTTGCACATAAACTATTCAAGAGGTATCTAACCTTTGATTGCCACTGTCTAGTAACAATTACTGTACAAGCAGAATTGTCAAAAGCACTCACAGGTCTTAAAGGCATAGTAATACTTAAAATGTAAAAAAAAAAATGTTTTAGGGTTTATCCCCCTGAGTAAAACAAGAGTACTCCCACTGCTGAAAGGTGTTTCATTCAAAAGTTATTACTTTTCAAAGCTGAATTTTTAGGTGCAATATCACAGTGGCCTGAAATTGCACAGTGACGCTGTTGCTACACCATCCTATGGACAGCTCTGGTCCCAGGACCATAAATCTCCATAGGATGGTGTAGCAACAGCGCCACTGTGCAATTTCAGTCCACTGTGATATTGCACCTAAAAATTCTACTTTGAAAAGTAATAACTTTTGAATGAAACACCTTTCAGCAGTGGGAGTACTCTTGTTTTACTCAGAGGGATAAACCCTACAACATATATTTTTTTTACATTTTAAGTATTACTATCCCTTTAAACATGTATCGGTGTCAAAAAGGTGTCAAATCAACATTTCGGGTGCCCAGCTGCAGCCTTCGTCAGGATAACAGAGTGAAACTAATTGGATCCCTTTTAAACCCTCCACCTCCGTGTTTGCGAGCCAAGACATGACACTAGTAATCAGTGACGTGTGTCTCATTAGTGTAATTTACATTATAGTTACTTAGTTAACCACATAATGTTACTATACAATGCCATATGTACACAAAGCATAACAAATGATACAGTGGGGGAGTGTTAGACATCACTTAATTGTAGCCATATAAAAATATTCAAGTTATGTCGGGAGATAGGGCTCTTGATCAGTGATATTATAATTGTGTCATAACCACTATTATACATGTATCAATAAAATCAAAGCCGGGACATGCAGCTAAGACTTAGAAAGAGACCCTGTTAAATGTGTAACTGTGTGTTACTGGCATGTGTCGTAGTGCCCGCCCTAATGTCTAGAAAGTATGCGGTTATGATGCTGTGGAATGCATCAGAGACTTCCTAATGCTGGCTAGTGATTCATGTAATATGTTCCTATCATTATACCGAATGTCCTTATATAACACTCAGGGCATAATCATGTTGTACTCTAGATGGTGATCATAGATACAATCATATCTATATGTGTCCAGCAGTACTGCACTCCAGCAAGTTTAAATGTGTTTTTTTCTTTGGGTGTGCTTACCAAAACCTGGACTGGAATTATATATATGTGTGTTTATGTGTGTGTGTGTGTGTGTGTGTGTGTGTGTGTTTATGTGTGTGTGTGTGTGTGTGTGTGTGTGTGTGTGTGTGTTTGTGTTAGTGTGTATGTGTTTATGTGTGTGTGTGTTTTTTGTGAGTATGTGTGTGTTTACGTGTGTGTGTGTGTGTTTATGTGTGTATGTTTTTGTGTGAGTGAGTGAGTGTGTGTGTTTATGTGTGTGTGTGTGCATGAGGCTGCACAGGACAATGTGTAGAAGTGGTATTTAAAAGGTGAAAGTGGAGGGAAACACCATTCAATGACGCTCTATACACTCACTTATTTTGTTAGATAGGGAAAATCTTGACTCCTGCCCTGGAAAATGGGGTGGATCTGAAAAACTCAGCTACAGAGACCATGGATGGATCTCCAATAAATTACACTTCTGATGTGTTATGCAGATATTCAGTGAACCCCATTGTGGGCATTTATCTTTATATAGACTGATCATACCTCACCTTTAAAAAGGGACACACATGAAAAATGCATACTATAGGGTTGCTTTGATTTTGGTGCACTCCTGAAATATGCCTATTTCCTATGTGCCCCTTTTTAAAGGTGAGGTATGGTCAGACTATCTTTATACAATCCACTTGTGTACTTTTGGTGCTGGGAGTTGGGCATTGAACTGACCCAGCCAGCCATGGAGAAGGATCTATCCCTCCAATATCATTCCAAACAGAATGAAGGAGCTAGAGATCCTAGCATATCCCATACCTTCACTAGGAACCCCTTTAGCAAGAAAGGGAAAGCAGCATGTATACCATGTTGTGTTTCTCACCTTCTACATTCCATTCTCCGATGTATAAATGTTTCTATGTACATGGAGGTATAAAATGCCTTGTAAAGGTTCGTTAGCAGATTAAATATAGGCTGACCATACCTCACCTTTAAAAAGGGACCCACATGAAAAATGCATACTACAGGGTTGCTTTGATTTTGGTGCACTCCTGAAATATGCCTATTTCCTATGTGTCCATTTTTAAAGGTGAGGCATGGTCAGCATAATTAAATAGGACGTTCTGGTAAAATAATCAATCAGCCTTCACTTAGCCTGGAAGGATCATGTAGTTATCATTTTCTGGGACTTACTGTGGCAAAGGTTGCACTTGATTGATTTATGGCTTTTTTCAACCTAATTTACCACATAACTAAATAAGGCTGAAGAAATGAAGAAAATCTGTAGCAAACCAACTGCACCCTGGGGGCCAAGTAAAGATCCCACTGATTGAAATTCAGGTTTTAGCCCCTTATAGGCTAGAGAGGTCTCTTTCACTTTGGTATTGCTCTTTAGCATTCATATTAAAGGTTGTATTTAAATTAATGGAAATTGTTATGTATCCCCTATGGTGTGATTGGTTTGCACCAGAACTTCTCCAGTTCCTCTTAATACACGAGACTCAGTGTTTACTTGACTGTCCTATAGAGCCGTCTTCAGTATTTAACAGATAAGTGTTGGTGCCGTGTTAGCAGTAGAAACACAGGAGACAAATACAGTCAAGTTGATACCTTTATTGCCTAACTAAGCAGATTTAAGATGCAAGCTTTCAAGACTTCTTAGGTCTCTTCCTGAGGCATGTTAAGATAACATGCCCATACATCCCAATATTTCAAATGGCCAAAGAGGGAAACTTGTATTTTAGGGGGTGTTGCTGGGGGTGGGACTGGTGGGCAGGGCTTTACTGAGAATTTTTAGGTTATTTCATGACCTATCGACACCTCTTTGTGTAACTGAATAAGTAATTTAGGAAAAGTCCAAAGTATTTTATTTACACAGCCTAATTTATAAACATATATACTGACATGTATAGAGGCATTAATATGAGTTTTATTGCTGTGGAGCAATGTGATACACTTATATATGCACCATACAGTCTGATCTCCTAAACACAGAGACACCAGGGTGGGAAAGAGGGACAGAGGGATTTGGGTTTCAAAGAGGGACACCTGGGAGTTATGCATGCCTGAGGAAGAGACCTAAGAGGTCTTGAAAGTGTACATCCTAAATCTGCTTAGTTAGCCAATAAAGGTATCGACCTGACTGTGTATGCCTCCGGTTCTTCAGTATTTGGCAGAATTGGCTGTCATTTCCGGGCAGAGTCAGGGTGAAGTGCTTCAGGATATTTCTTCTCTGTGTATGGCACCTGTGAGCTAAGCGAGTTTGCACCTGGGTAGGATAATATCCTATTGAGCCTGCTACAGAGTTTAGTTGAAGAAGGCTGATAATCGTTTTAATTGAATGTCAGATCAGTAAAATAATTCTAAATAAGATGTCCTTCATTCTCCCATGTAAACACCACAAACAGTTAATTGGATGGAAACCCAATTATAACCTGACTAGTTGAAGAGCCCGTGTACACTGGCCACAGTGCCAGCCAGTCGCGAGGCAGTCATGCGCAGTAGAGACTGCCCGCTCTGCGGCTGATACTTCAGAGCTCCCCGCTAATTTATCTGCCGCGTCACGGGTAGTCTCTACTGCGCATGACTGTGCAGTTAAAAACTATTTAGCAAATTATTATATAGGATATTATTACATTTTACAAGACATATACCATAAGAATGTTTAACTGAAAGACTTTGTTAGGTATAGCTCATACAACCATATCTATACACTGTTTTTTGCATTTGAACACTGTTATAGTTTATGAATGGACACGGAGAGTCTTCTTCATTTACAATGTTTACATGGCCCTTTAGAATCATGTGTGAACCTCTCTATTGCTAATCTCATTCAGACTGATAGAGCCTATGGTTTACTGTGAGGATGTGAACTAAATATAGACAGACAATAGCTCCCACTAAACGCGAGCAGCTGCAGATACTGTGCAGAAATAGATAAACAGATATAAATCTGCTATATGTCTGCTGTATGTGAAGGAATCACATCTCTGTATTCCATAAGATAAACAAATTCTGGAGCAAATCAACTGTACCACAGGGAAGAAATTAAAATTCCCAATGAATTAACACTTTGAGTGCCAGAGGGGTACGGAATGCATTGCTGTTCCGTACCCCTCTGGCACTCAAAGGGTTAAATTGAGATTTGTAACCTTTTGAATGCGAGCAAGGTCTCTATTGCATTGCGTTCAAGGGGTTAAAATTCCCATTTAAATCTTTAGGAATTTTGGCAATGTTTCCCCTCATGGTGCAGTTGGTTTTTTGCAGACCCACATCTCTAGCTTATTGGATATGGCTTCTAGTTCTACCTAGGTAAGTACTTCTGCTAAATACTTTATAATCCATGTATTCTATATTAGAGATATATATTTTTATGGGGGATGCACGGTAGGCACTTGAGGCCATATTCAATATGCCAACTCCAGTCTAGAAGACAAATAACATATTGCAAAGTGCACATAGGCTGAAATGGTGCTTAACCCTTTGAGTGGCAGAGAGGTTTCCAACGCAATGGGGGAGATGCACTAAAGGTCAACACAGTGGCAATATGATTTTGTTGATGTGTTCAAAAGACTTTGACTTTTTAATGTAGACACACATCACAATATGCACTAAATTTAGGGATGCAAGGGGAGGGGAGGAGAAGGTCCCCATTAGTATGCAAGGTTGTTAAACTGCTGTCAGTGTGGAAGGGAAGCCCTCCCTTGCACATCACCAGCCGTATGACAATGCTGAAGTCTGAGGGCATTCTCCCTGCTTCCCCACGTTGTCATTAGGGGAGTGTAGAGGATCCTTTCCGCATCACAAACAGCATCACTCCTCAACCCTTTGAGTGACATAGGGATGTGCATTTGCGCACCCCCATGGCACCCCATGGCACCAAGCTGTAAACAATCATCCCCTCAGCTCTATATCATACATCATACTGATACATGTTGTGCACTCCCAATTTTGAAGAAAACTAAATGCACTATAGTGGACAAACAAAAATTCATCAAATTCCCACATATTTAAATAGGGATGTCTGTAAAGTATTCCAAAGCAATGAATTGGACGCGTCTCTAGAATTCATCGGTTAAGTCTTCTATTTAGATCAATGGACATTTATATCTGTCTCATCTGGTGTAGTTAGCTTGCTATAGATTCCTGCTGGTCTAATTATATCAGAATTTATGCATCTTTAGTGAAACAAATTGCGCTAATAATGTTTTATTATACATGTCTTGGGTAGGTTGTTTATAACAGAGAATAGTGTAATGCAACATTGTATTAATTTAATTAAGTCTCTAGAGGTTAATGTATCCTTAGTTTGAAAGAGATACACTGGTAGCCACAGAACCTATTGTATTCTTCCTCCTGTATGATTTACACCTCTTGTTGCCTTTGGGGAGAGACAGGGGGTACAGCGACAGCAGTGCCTGATTTCTTTGGTGGGGGTTTAGCTTTAACATACTTCATATAAATGTCATTGTGTCTATGTTTCACATGTGTTATGAGGGAATTTGTGCCCTTTTCACTCATATATCACGAATCGCTGATGACTGCACTGTGCCTGCCCCAAGCAAAAATAGTCCCACACCAAGGATCTAAGAGAGTAGGAGAAAGGTGGAGAAGAATGGCATCTTTCTTCTCCTCCACATTCCCCTTCACTTGATGGGTAGAGCATGATGTGGCTGCTGTTATGACAAGGACCAGGAGTATTGATGATGGCAAGTGGAACTTGTCTTAGACACACATCACTGGACCTCATTCCCATTGTGTCCATGGTGGCCTGTGGCACACTAGCCTGATCCTCAGCATCCTGCTGCCCTTGCAACTCAGCAGCAGCAGGAATTACAGCAGCAGCAGCATATCCTGCAAATTCTGCAATCTCATTGCTGCTAGTGGTGGTGGTGGTGGTGATGCCCATCCACATTTGTATCTTGGTCTCCCATTCCATCTCAGTTTGGGCTACAAAGGCCATTAATGCCCCCTACTGTCATATTTGCCATCTCTTGAGGTGAAGAAGGCAAACTGGCAACACTAGCACTAGCAGGCACAGGTAGCTAATTTGTGCTCATGGTGGTATTACTGCAGCCGCCAGTTCTGCCTTCCTCAGTATAATGTCCCAGAGATACAAGACTTGGGGAAGTGGATTCACAGGGTCAGAAGTATGTTGTGGGCTCACTTGACCGCTAATCTGGCTGCTCTGCATTGCATCCACCTCAACGTCAACAGGAGGATCTATGAAGTCACTCTAGTCCCACCAGCTGCTTCACTAGCAGTAAAAACATCAATTTCAGACTCTTTCTGACTATCATCCTTTCACTCACTTCCAAAACTCTAGCTGCTGCATCGCAGTTGTAGTAGTGGCACTGGGCTCCCTGCTGTCACACTTGCCATCATCTCCTCAATCCACTCCTGAGTATCAGGACCTGTCCTGCTCACACTGCTACCTACTTCTTCCTGTGCCTGTGACACTCTTTTCCCCAAGACCCCAAGGAACAATTTAGGGGACTGACCATCATTGGGTCTGGGGAATCAGGGCTTCCAGACCCTTCAATGCTGGTAGTGGTCACTTTCTCTTCCTCCTCACACTAACAGGGCACATGATGGTCCTTCCAGCTCCTCCTTTTTTGTCATCCAGGTGCTCATAGTGATAGCACACACTATGAACCTTTGCTGCTTTAATTTTTGAAAATGTAGCACTGCACAACAACCTAGCTGCTTGTATTGTGTTTCACTTTCTGGAAACGTCATGATTTTGGTGTGAAAACACGAAGTATATGTAAGGAAAGGGTGAAAAGTTTGTTGTCATTGAAAAAATAGCAAAATGTTTTGACAATAGGCGAAAACTATGCCAATTTTAAGGGCTTTCTTTTAAATTCACTCTCTACTTGATCCATGTCAGAAGGAGAGGAGCATTATGTGTGACAGTAGGAGGCATTAATGGCCTTTGTAGTCCAAACTGAGATGGAATGGGAGACCAAGATACAAATATGGATGGGCATCACCATCACCACCAGTAGCACCAATGAGACTGCAGAATTTGCATAATATGCTCCTGCTGTAACTCCTTGCTGCTGCTGAGTTGCAAGGGCAGCAGGATGCTGAGGATCAGGCTAGTGATCCACAGACCACCATGGACACAATGGGAATGAGGTCCAGTGATGTGGATCTAGGACAAGTTCCACTTGCCAACATCAATACTCCTGGCCCTAGTCATTAAAGCAGCCACATTATCCTCTGCCCAGCAAGTGAAGGGGAATGTGGAGAAGAAGAAGAAAGAGGCCATTCTTCTCCACCTATTTTTTAATTAGTTTTTTTATGAAAGTATTTTACCAGGAAGTATACACTGAGATTGAGTCTCATTTTCAAGTATGTCCTGGGTACTCATTTTTTGAGATTCTACTGCTGGTGCATTAACCAACTGAACTGTCTCAATGAGGAAAACAGAACCAGCATTAGCAATTTAGAAGCATCAATTACAAGGTTATCTTACTCCCCATTGCAGGTTTTTACTTTTCCCCTTAGGAGGATTGATAGAACATGCAGTGGACTGTCACTGTCACTTTCTGACACAGAAGTAAGTCTCACCTCTGCTAAATACTCCTCAGCTATGGAAACAACACCAGAATGTGTCTCCTCATTTTCCTTATAAGGCTTAGCACTACTACTTAGTCCTTTCCTCTTATCCTGTACTCTGTTATGTTTATTCAACATAACAATCGTAATGTTGATTTTTACTGTATATTGCATAACAGAGCTGTTAACTTCGCCATGCAATTACTTGCACAGGATAACAGAACAGCAGCAGCACCAATATATTCATGTGTTTTTCTTGCCGGAGTGTAGTGATGATGCATGCCTGTCTCTAGTACCTGTCACTGTCATTGTTAGTCTGAGATCAGGTAGGGTCACCTGCCTGTCTGGCTGTCACTCTCACTGACACCTATCTCCTTTCAAACTCACACTATCTGAGCCTACCAGTTCATAAAACAACTGGTCAACACTCCTTAAAGGGATAATAATGTTTCACAACAATTAATCTTGAACTACAACTCTGACAGTATTGAAATAACACTCTTCGTGTGTCACGGTATTCAGGCAAAGAAGGACAGACAACAGTAATAGAATATAACCACCTTTATTGATAATACTACTGCCCACACAACCCACAACCTACTCACATAGAGTCTTACTCAAAGTCTCAGGCACTTGATATCTACAGCCCCAGAATGCACCTCAGTTACATAAAGTAGAGCAGAAACAGCTCTCAGTAATCACAGACAGCTATTTGGCTGTAATGGAATCCAGGCCATAGTAAGGTAAATAGATGTGTTAGTTCTAAAGATGAGCGAAAAGTCCCATTTTTTTCAGCTGGAATTTTCGCAAAAACAAAAAATTTATATCTGGGGGAGGGTTATTCACTAATGCATGATAAAGAGGTGATAAAGAGGTAATAAAGTAAAGATGACTTCTCCAGTGATATCACTTCTCCAGTTCCTGTGATTTTCTATAAAGTCTATGCACTAAGATTTCCAGAGCTGGAGAACTCTTAGTACATAGGCTCCATTGAAAAACATATTAATTGGAGAAGTGATATCACTGGTGAAGTCATCTCCACTTTATCACCTCTTTATTAGGGGTGGGCGAAAGGTCTCTCTGTGTTCCCGCATAAAAAAATCAGCGAAAACTATGTGGTTGTCTGCTTTTTCATGGGAAAGTCTGCTTTAAATAAATCTTCATCGTTTTTGCCCATTGCCAAAACTTTGTTGCTATTTTCTAAATGGCTAGAAAGTTTTCACACTTTTAATCACATGTTTTTCGCCTTTTCTCTATAAAAACGTGTTGTTTTCTAGGGAGTGAAACACAATACAAGCAGCTACACAGAAAGAGAGAGAGAGAGAGACCATTGTTCTGTGAGTTAATAGCAAAATTGAGGCTGCTCTAAATATTAGTAAGTTTAATAATAATAATAATAATATAAGGAGGCGCTGGAAGAACTGTTATGCATCCAGTGAGTCTGAGAGTAAATGATAAGTACTAACATGAAAGGGTCTGGATGCTGTGGTTCCCCAGACCCAGTGATGGCCAATCCCCCTATATCACCCTTAGGGATCTTGAGGAAATTTGTGTCACGGGAGGAAGAAGAGGGTAGTAGTAGTGTGAGCAGGACAGGTCAGCTATCTGTGCCTGCTGCCAGTGCTGCTCCTGCTGCCAGTACTGTACCTGCTGTCAGAATGCCTGGTTATTCTCAGAAGGGGGCTGGAGGAGATGATCCGAAGTGTGACAGCAGGGGATCCTAGGTCACACTTGCCATCACCAAGCAGTCCTGCCACAAGTACTCCAACTGAGAAGGTCCAGCAGCTTGTAAAGGCTCAGAAAGATAGGAGTGAGGGAGGGAGCAATAATACTTCTATCGAGGAGGAAGACTCAGGGGCAGAAATTGATGTGGTTGGTATTAGTAGTAAAAGTGATGGTGAAGCAGCTGGTGGGACTAGCGTTAGGGAAGCAGTAGGAGAAGCAGTGCAGAGTGGCCAAATTAGTGGTCAAGGGAGCCCACATTCCCCTGACCCCGGGAGTCCCCTTCCCCTCACGGCAGTGTCAACATGGAACATGATCCTGAAGAAGCCAGAACTGGTGGCTAAGGGTTAAGAAGACAAATTAAGAAAACCAGGAGCCATAAAGGGAGTATTCATTCTAACTATGACAAATTTTCTGTTTTTATATAGTAACATAGTAAATTAGGTTGGAAAAAAAAGACACAAGTCCATCAAGTTCAACCTTTGCTTCATAGCCCAGAGAAAAGAGAATTATATAAGCTTTTCTTTCCTGCTTCCTTGGGAAGAAATGAAACCACAGCATTACAATGGTATCTGATCTCATTTTTCTTTTCCCCTGACATCTGATTCATATATCTCTGCATCTGGAGCTCATGAATTATCTGATCAGCTTGGGCAAGAAAAAGCTCCATAACAACAGGCCCCCTGCTCTCTTTGTACCTAGGAAGGACACCTGCCAGGTATTTGAGGCTGACAATCAACAACTGTAAAGTGCTGGCTAGAGATTCAGAACAGAGCTATTCCAATGGTGATATTAGGATAATACATCTGAGCAGCACCTAAATAAGCAAACCAATTCTCCCTTGGCACCACCCATATGTCTACACCTCACATGACTCCACCCCTTGCTTCCTACCCTTAGTCAAGAACTTGGACATTCATTGTACCGCCCTTGGGTCAAATTCGGCTCACCTAAGCCCAACATGCAGCTCACCTAAGACAGTATTTTTTTTTGCACATATGAACTAATCCCCCACAAGGGCCCAAGTAACCACCTGCTTTTCCACTACCATTGTACAACTGTAATCCTACAGTCCTTGAGAACAGTTCAATCTCTAAAATATCAGTTTTCTCACTGACAGGATCAAATCTTATCCATGAGCAGGACTAGCAGTCTAGAATCATTCAATTGTGTATAGATAAAGGTGGTTAGTCTTTAACGCTTTGCAGAGCAATGCATTGCATACCCCTCTGGTACTCAAAAGGTTAATAATACTTTGGCATTGGTGCTAAAAATTGGAAACTTTGAAGGCCATTCCAAAACACTAAACTTTCATTTCTTGGAGTAGTTCATGGTTGATTTTGAGGTATGTGTTTTAGTCATTGTCTTGTTGTAATATCCAACCTGTTTTCAGCTTCACTGACTGTGTGACATTAGCCTCCAGAATGTGTTGATAGTAGAATCCATTCTTCCCTCTACCAACACAATATTTCCTGTACCACTCGCTGCCAATCAAACCCAAGGCATATTAGATCCACCCTCATACTTAACAGTTGGCAAGGTGTTCTTTTCTTCCAATGCTTCTCCTATTTTTTTTCTACAAACATACCTTTAATGATTGGTTTGGTTTCAGAATGAATATAGATCATCTCATTGTTGTGTTGCATACTTCAGATGTTTATTTTTTCGATGAGATTGCAGGTAAGGTTTCCTTCTGATGGCTCTTTCATGAAGATCATTTTGTCCATGTGGCACTGCACAGTGGACTGGTGCATCACTACTCCTGTGCCAGGTAAATATTACTGTAGGAGTATTGGAGATTTTTCTTGGTGTTCCAGATCTTGTTTTGACTTTACAGTTCCCCTTAACTTCTATTTCTTAATGACATTTCAGAAAGTGGAAATTGCAAGCAGCAATCATTTACATATATTGTTATAGCCTTCTCCTGCTCTGTAAGAGTCAGTTATCTATTTTCTGATCCTCAGTCAGATTCTTAGGGGAGCCCATGGTTGATGGGGGTAACCACAGCGCCCTGATAGGTTCAAACAGTCAGAGAATATACTAAGCTCTGGAAATGTCATCACCTATAGATTAAGACTCAAGTTCTAACCTTATAAAAAATAACACTAGTGGATCCACTAGAAAGATGATCAAACTTATGCACATTGCCCCAGTTTCTGTTTTATATTTTTGCAGTCTGTTAAACTCAGCAAATAAATAGTAACTGTGCATTAAAGTTTGTTCCCTGCTGAGGCTGTGTTAACTTCTTTTAACTTAGCAAATCAACAAAATATATATTTTGGTCAGGGTTGCCCAAACTTTCTGGCACTCAAAGGGTTAAGGACTGTACATGGACCCCCATGTTAATGAAATGATCCTGGCTGCAGATACAGTGAAAATCACTGCAGACCCACAAAATACAATTCTGTACCACAACCAGCCTGATGCAAGGATGATTTATTAGGTCTCTTATGCAGTTTTTAGAGAACACCTACATCACTAGAAAGGTCAAGTCCCGGAGGGAGATATCCGTTCCAGTGTTGATCTCATTAATCACACATGATAAAGTCTGCTGTATTACAGGATTCTGTACAAATAGAAGTAAACTCCCAACTATATATATTCTGGGTGGAAGAATATTATAAAGAAAAAGTGGTACAATAATGGACTATTCAGTTTTTGCATGCTAAAGGGGAGTGGAATACATTGTGGAGACCTTTCTAGTGTCCAATAGGTTATACTTGATCGTACAATCTGAGATGGTCTCTGAACGTTTCAGAAAATTGCTTGAAGCCCTATGGCTATACCCAGCTATTTAATGAGATTTATCCACAATGAGGATGATGTATTAAGACAAACTGTAGTCATTCTGGAATAAACCAAAATGTATTATAAGAGACAAAAAACTTCCCCAGACTTACATTGTTTTAATTTGTAAAATAAAAGAAAACGGAATATACTGGTCCTTTCTAAGTGTAGTCAATTTTAAAAGATGATTACTGGTACTGTGGTAGCCGTAGAAATACAGGAGACAATTATAGTCAAGTTGATACCTTTATGGCTATCTAAGCAGATTTAGGATACATGCTTTAGAGACCTCTTAGGTCTCTTCCAGAGGAAGAGACCTAAGTGGTCTTGAAAGCTTGCATCCTAAATCTGCTTAGTTAGACAACAAAGGTATCAACTTGATTATAATTGCCTCCTGTAACTGTTAAAGGTGCTCATTGGAGACCAAAATCCCCATGAAAGGGTACTCACATTTGGAAGAGGCTGGTCCTGCCTCTAGGTTGGATGGCCTTGAATGGATCTGACCCCCAGTCTTGGTCTCTCTCTCTTGGGTTTTCTCCACTCCACCACTGGCAGATGACTTTACCTTCCCACACAGAGGGATACCTCACCTCTAGTGTAGGCCAGATGTTGGTGGAACAAGCTGATATAATGATAAGGAAGGATAGGAAGATGGAATATGGAATAGGAGGATAAGGGAGACTGATAAATTGTATCGAAATACATTTATTAGCTATAGGATAAAGTCTAAGAGGATTAAAACATAACAATATACATTACAACACACCCTACATGTTTCGTAATGCTGTTGCTACTTCATCAGGGTCATTGGTTTAAATTATACTTTTAACCCATTGAGTTTTAAAAAGGTATTTAATGCATTCCAAAACAATGATCAAGGAATTTAAAGTTCCATTTAAACCAATGGGATTTTTTTAACTCGTCCCCTATGAGGCAATTTGTTTACTCCAAAATTACTCCATTTTAACTTAATGTGTCATTCTCATTGATTTTATTTACAACTTCCAGGATTCCATTGGAGACATCTGGCATTCAGTGGATTGATCTGTTTCACATAATTTCTAACTGGTTCAGAAAAATCCCTTCAAACCCCATGTGTTCAAAAGAAAAGTGGAGGAGTTCTGGGGAAAACAATTTCAACTATAGGTGAGAACTAAAACTTCCCATTGATTTAAATGGGGATTGTAACCCCTTAAATGCTAGAGAGGTCTTCAATGCATGACTCTCTAGCATTCAAGCGGTTAAAATCCCATTTAAACAATCAGAATTTGTAGTTGTCTCCTACCTTTTAAATGGTTTTCCCCATAACTCCTCTACTTTTCATGTGTACATATGGTCCTTAGTTCATTTCATGAACTGTATCTGAAATCTCACTAAAACAAAGGCAGGGATTTTTTACAGTAAGGCAGTAAAGCTATGGAATTCTTTACCTAGGGATGTTGTGCTTGCAGATACTGTAACTGCTTTCAAAAAAGCAATGGATGCCTATCTAGTTCAGAACAATATTGAGAATTATGACAGATGGCTTCAATACAGACAAGTGGTTAATCCAGGGAACTATCTGACTGCCATTTAGAGTCAGAAAGGAATTTTTTTGCACACTTGGGGCTAAATTGGAAATGGCTTCAGTGGGGTGTTTTTTTGCCTTCCTCTGGATCAACAGGGCTGATTTGGCATGGGCCAAATGTCTTTTTTCAGCCTTGTCAAATATGTTACTATGTTAGTGACATTTAATCATATGAGTAGCTATGTTCAAAAAGTCATCATAATGGAAAAATTGTTGGATAGTGAGTTTATGGTTAAAGAAGGACAATATTTTCAGATGTAAATAGGTAAAGTTTGAAAATGTTTCGTAAACAATGAAAAGTAACAGTAAGATATGCTTGATGAATATTGCCCTTAAAAATTCTGGCATAAAAATATTTTTTATTTTGTCTTTAAAACAAGTTAAAAATGTTTTTAATTTTGTTTTTAGAATGAAAATTTTCAAAGAAATAGACTTTTTTTTAAAAAATAATCAGTTAACTCCATAATACTATATCTCATTTCTACCTGCTAATATTCTCCAAGTTTAGACCATTTTTATTTTGTCAGAAAAAAATTACATTAATCAGACAAAAAGTGACAGCTAAAAGAATATTTTTTCCTGAAAATACCTTACATTATGAAGGTAGATTAAACCACTCCCACTTTTAAGACTGCTTTTTCCCTTTGACGGAAATGGTGGAATTGGATGGAAAAAGTGTAAGTAATATGTCTGAGAACTGACGGATCATGGTGTAAAAATATTTCATTCTGATTACAGAGTTTCAGTTGTCAAAAATGTTTTGAACATCTCTCCCTTAGGACCTTATTCAGAAGGCTAAAGTGATAAAATTCTAGGGCAAACCAACTGAACTATAGGATACAAATGAACATTCCTAATTATTAGTGATCAGCGAGCACCCCAATGCTCGGGTGTTCGGGTGCTCTGACCGAGCACCCCCTGAGGCTCGAGTGCTCGGCCGAGCACCCGAGCCCCATTGAAGTCAATGGGAGGACTCGAGCATTACACCAGGCACCCCCTGCTCTGATGAGGGGAGGGTGCCTGGTCCATAGGAAAAGGGCAGAAAAGGATGGAAACACCACAGAAATGGTTCAGGGACAGCATAGTGAGGATGTCTGGATGCATCTTGGACTCCAACATCGCTGCTGGGAACGATCTTTCGCCCGTAGTACGCCATTTTTACAGACTGACCATAAAACACACAAAAAGGAAAATAAAAACGACTTTAGGCGAAAAATTGTTACCAAACAATATTTGCTGTATATTTACTTGTATATCATCTGCAAATTCTCCCAAAAATTTCCTTGATTTTCTGAAGTGAGGCCATGATTAAGAGGGAAACGTGCGCAGAGGCAAATTCTCCCAAAAATTTCCTTGATTTTCAGAACTGAGGCCATGATTAAGAGGGAAACGTGCGCAGAGGCAAATTCTCCCAAAAATTTCCTTGATTTTCAGAACTGAGGCCATGATTAAGAGGGAAACGTGCGCAGAGGCAAATTCTCCCAAAAATTTCCTTGATTTTCAGAACTGAGGCCATGATTAAGAGGGAAACGTGCGCTGAGCTGACCATCTAAAACATTATGGGTGAGGGTCTGCTGCAGAGCTGACCATCCTAAACATTATATGCGAAGGCCCGCTAGTGAGCTGACGCTATAAAACATTATATGCGAAGGCCCGCTAGTGAGCTGACGCTATAAAACATTATATGAGAGGGCCCGCTAGAGAGCTGACCCAATAAAACATTATATGAGAAGGCCCGCTGGTGAGCTGACCTATATAAAAATTGTCAAACAGGGCCCGCTGGTGAGCTGGCCCTATATAAAAATTATATCACAGGGCCCGCTGGTGAGCTGGCCCTATATAAAAATTATAGCACAGGGCATATGGAAGAGGAGGAGGAGGATGAGAAGATTAAGAGTCAACCATATACCCGTTTTTTGGGTGGAAGGGGTGAATGGGAATACAGAGTATTCACATCATTGTAAATAACATATATAAAGTGAGTTTATGTTCCCCCGGGGCTTTCCTCCAGTGGAGTGGAGAAGTCAGGGGAAATCCAGGACTTGTTCATTTTTATAAGTGTCAACCTATCAGCATTGTCGGTGGAAAGGCGGATACGCTTATCTGTTATGATGCCACCAGCAGCACTAAATACCCGCTCAGACAGAACGCTGGCGGCAGGGCAGGCCAGCACCTCCAAGGCGTAGAGTGCCAGTTCATACCACGTGTCCAGCTTGGACACCCAGTAGTTGTAAGGCACAGAGGGATCATTGAGGACGCTGACACGGTCTGCTACGTACTCCTTCACCATCTTCCAAAACTTTTCCCTCCTTGTGACACTAGGCTGCGCATCAGGGTGAGGGTGCTGGCGGGGTGTCATGAAGGTGTCCCACGCCTTGGAGAGTGTTGCCCTGCCTTTCTCGGAACTGCTGTGTGCTCCCCTTTTCTCCCCTTCTCGGTTGGCCAAGGTAGCACGTACTCTGCCGCCAGCGTTGTCAGATGGAAAATTTTGGAGCAATTTTTCAACAAGAACCTTCTGGTATTGCACCATTTTGCTTGTCCTCTCCACCGGAGGAATGAGAGATGAGAAATTCTCTTTGTAGCGGGGGTCCAGAAGGGTGAACACCCAGTAATCCGTGTTGTTTAAAATGCGTATAACGCGTGGGTCACGGGAAAGGCAGCCTAACATAAAGTCAGCCATGTGTGCCAGAGTACCAACAGTCAAGATTTCGCTGTCCTCACCAGGAGGATGACTCTCAATATCCTCATCCTCTTCCTCCTCTTCTGCCCACCCACGCTGAAGAGATGGAACTAAAGTTCCATGGCTACCCTCTGTAGCGGAGGCAACCGTGTCTTCCTCCTCCTCCTCCGCCTCCTCCAATTGTCGCTGAGAAGACGAAGTGAGGGTGCTCTGGCTATCACCTTGTGTAAGCTCTTCCTCCCCCATTTCCACCTCTTCCACATGCAAAGCGTCGGTTTTAATTGTGAGCAGCGAGCGTTTCAGTAGACACAGAAGTGGGATGGTTACACTGATAATAGCGTTATCGCCGCTCACCATCTGTGTCGATTCCTCAAAATTGCGTAAAACCTCGCAGAGGTCTGACATCCATTCCCACTCCTCACTTCTGATTACAGGAAGTTGAACGGAGAGGCGACGACCGTGTAACAGCTGGTACTCCACTACTGCCCTCTGCTGCTCACAAAGCCGGGCCAACATGTGGAAGGTGGAGTTCCAGCGCGTGCTCACGTCACACAGCAGCCGGTGAGCTGGCAATTGTAAGCGCTGCTGCAGCTTCAACAGGCCGGCCGAAGCTGTAGATGACTTACGGAAATGTGCACACACGCGGCGCACCTTGGTCAAGAGATCATGCACATTGGGGTAGGTTTTTAGAAATCGCTGCACCACTAAATTAAATACATGCGCTAGGCATGGTACGTGTGTGAGCTTGCCGAGCTCCAAAGCCGCCACCAAGTTACGCCCATTATCACACACAACCATGCCTGGTTGCAGGTTGAGTGGCGAGAGCCACTGCTCGGTCTGGTGACTAATCCCCTGCAACAGCTCTGAGGCCGTGTGCTGTTTGTCCCCAAGGCAGATCAGCTTCAGCACGGCCTGTTGACGCTTCCCCACTGCAGTGCTACACTGCTTCCAGCTACTGGCTGATGGGGGAGTGGCGCTGCGTGTAGAGAATTCGGAGGTGGAAACGGAGGAGGAGGAGCCAATAACGTAGGTGCTGGCGGAAACCCTGATGGAGGTAGGGCCCGCAATCCTCGGCGTGGGTAGCACCCGTGCCATCCCAGGGTCCGAGTCGCTCCCAGCCTCCACGACATTCACCCAGTGTGCCGTCAGGGAAATGTAGCGTCCCTGGCCACAAGCACTTGTCCATGTGTCAGTCGTTAAGTGGACCTTCCCAGTAACTGCGTTGGTCAGGGCACGGGTGATGTTACGGGACACATGGTGGTGTAATGCGGGGATGGCACACCGGGAAAAGTAGTGGCGGCTGGGGACCGCGTACCGAGGGACAGCTGCTGCCATCAGGCTGCGGAAGGACTCAGTGTCCACAAGCCTAAATGGCAGCATTTCGATGGCCAGTAATTTTGAAAGGTGTGAGGTTAGTGCTATGGCCTGTGGGTGGGTGGCTGGGTACTTTCTCTTGCGCTCAAATGCCTGGGGTAACGACATTTGGACGCTGTGCTGGGACAGGGAAGTGGATGTGGTCGCTGATGGTGCTTCAGATGGTACAGGTGCAGGGCGGGAGGTATGCGGGCCTGCGCCTTCGACAGGCGATTGGCCGGCACCGAAAACAGGGGAAGAGGAGGCAGTGGTGTGGCCTGCAGACACAGATGGGCGATCCAGGCGTTCCTCCCACTTACTACGGTGCTTGGATGCCATGTGTCGGATCATGCTGGTGGTGGTGAGGTTTCTAGTGTTCATGCCTCGGCTCATTCTGGTGTGGCACAGGTTGCAAACTACAATTCTTTTGTCGTCCGCACTTTCCTTAAAAAAACGCCATACCGCGGAACACCTACCCTTTGGCAAGGTAAATTTACGCAAGGGGGTGCTCCGTGGAACATTTGCGGGCCGGTTTGGTGCGGTCCGCCTTCTTTCTGTAGCCACACCACTGCCTCTTCCAGCCTGTTGCGGTGCTGCAGATGGCTCACCCTCAGGACTGCTGTCATCGCTCGGCTCTACACCTTCCCAGGTGGGGTCAGTCACCTCATCGTCCACCAAGTCCTCCTCCACTTCCTCACTCTGATCATCCTCCTCAAGTCTTGATCCCACCACATACTCAGTCATTGACAACTGTATAACATTCTCCTCAACAAGGTCTTGAGACGGAAATAGTGGTTGATTTAATGGCAACTGTGTCTCATCATCATCATCATCATCCACTACTTCCTTTGACCTTAAATGCCGTTCACATCTGTCATCTTCTTGTGATTGGGTAGCCTCTAGAGGTTGTGAATCAGGGCACAAGATGTCATGTTCCTCTGCAAGCGTACTTGGAGAGAGGGTCAAATGAAGGATTGGTGATGAGACGAGCTCCTCACTATATCCCAGTGTGGGATCACTTCTTTGACCAGACCGTGTATGGTGGGAGGAAGGATGATCAGAGTGAGGATTATGTTGACCAGACTCTTGGCTACTGAGAGTGGACTTGGTGGAAGACAGGGTGGTGCTTAACCGACTGGAAGCAGTATCAGCTGTCATCCAACCGACCACCTGTTCGCAGTGGTCGGACCTCGAGAGTGATGTCCTGCGACGCCCTGTAAAATTAGACATGAAGCTAGGTATGGTGGATGTCTTTCTTTCATGTGCTCTGGCACCAGGCACAGTTTCTCCGCGTCCTGACCCGCGCCCTGAACTATCAGGATCACGTCCACTTCCCCGTCCCTTTTTACCCGCCTTCTTCATCTTACACGGAATATGTGACTTTAATATTTGAGTTTGAAAACTTAACAGTATTTCTTCCTATTCTGCAACTGTGCAGAGTACACAGAATAGGCTGCTAAACTGCGGTGACACACACTGAATGGAATATGTGACTTTAATATTTGAGTTTGAAAACTTAACAGTATTTCTTCCTATTCTGCAACTGTGCAGAGTACACAGAATAGGCTGCTAAACGGCGGTGACACACACTGAATGGAATATGTGACTTTAATATTTGAGTTTGAAAACTTAACAGTATTTCTTACTATTCTGCAACTGTGCAGAGTACACAGAATAGGCTGCTAAACGGCGGTGACACACACTGAATGGAATATGTGACTTTAATATTTGAGTTTGAAAACTTAACAGTATTTCTTACTATTCTGCAACTGTGCAGAGTACACAGAATAGGCTGCTAAACGGCGGTGACACACACTGAATGGAATATGTGACTTTAATATTTGAGTTTGAAAACTTAACAGTATTTCTTACTATTCTGCAACTGTGCAGAGTACACAGAATAGGCTGCTAAACGGCGGTGACACACACTGAATGGAATATGTGACTTTAATATTTGAGTTTGAAAACTTAACAGTATTTCTTACTATTCTGCAACTGTGCAGAGTACACAGAATAGGCTGCTAAACGGCGGTGACACACACTGAATGGAATATGTGACTTTAATATTTGAGTTTGAAAACTTAACAGTATTTCTTACTATTCTGCAACTGTGCAGAGTACACAGAATAGGCTGCTAAACGGCGGTGACACACACTGAATGGAATATGTGACTTTAATATTTGAGTTTGAAAACTTAACAGTATTTCTTACTATTCTGCAACTGTGCAGAGTACACAGAATAGGCTGCTAAACGGCGGTGACACACACTGAATGGAATATGTGACTTTAATATTTGAGTTTGAAAACTTAACAGTATTTCTTACTATTCTGCAACTGTGCAGAGTACACAGAATAGGCTGCTAAACGGCGGTGACACACACTGAATGGAATATGTGACTTTAATATTTGAGTTTGAAAACTTAACAGTATTTCTTACTATTCTGCAACTCTGCACACTACACAGAATGTGCTGCTACACTGCGGCGAAGCACACTGAATGGAATATGTGACTTTGATATTTTAGTTTGAAGACTTAACAGTATTTCTTCCTATTCTGCAACTCTGCACAGTACACAGAATGTGCTGCTACACTGCGGCGAAGCACACTGAATGGAATATGTGACTTTGATATTTTAGTTTGAAGACTTAACAGTATTTCTTCCTATTCTGCAACTCTGCACAGTACACAGAATGTGCTGCTAAACTGCGGCGAAGCACACTGAATGGAATATGTGACTTTGATATTTTAGTTTGAAGACTTAACAGTATTTCTTCCTATTCTGCAACTCTGCACAGTACACAGAATGTGCTGCTAAACTGCGGCGACGCACACTGAATGGAATATGTGACTTTGATATTTTAGTTTGAAGACTTAACAGAATGTGCTCTAATCTGCAACTTTGCACACTAAACAGAATGTGCTCTAATCTGCAACTTTGCACACTAAACAGAATGTGCTCTAATCTGCAACTTTGCACACTAAACAGAATGTGCTCTAATCTGCAACTGTGCACACTAAACAGAATGTGCTCTAATCTGCAACTTTGCACACTAAACAGAATATTTTTTTTTTTTTTTTTTTTTTGTTTTTTTCCCCCCACACAAAATAACCTGCTGCCCCCACACACAGTAGTCCTAAAAAGGACTTTTGGTTCTTTTTTTTCACAATTTTGGTTTTTTTCCTCCCTACACTGCCTTTCCCTTCCTATCCTCAGCTCTCCCTGGCTAAGACTGAGCCGAACTCGATGGTCAGGTGCTATACAGCACCTGACCACGGGTTCTGGCCAGCCAATCAGTGTAATGCCAGCAGCCAACATGGCTGCTGGCATTACACCGATGTCAGAGCCTCCCTGCACGTTTATTGGCTGCGCAGCAGCCGCAAAACGTGCGGGGAGGAGACCCGAACATGGCGGGCGAGCACATGCGGTACTCGTACGAGTACCGCCATGTGCCGAGCAGAGCGATGCTCGAGCCGATCCGAGCATCGGCCGAGCATGCTCGCTCAACACTACTAATTATTTAAATCGGGCTTTTAACCTTGCATTGCAAAGGGGATTCAAGGGATTTAAAGTCTCATTTGAATGAATGGGAATTTGAGGGATTTGTGTTTGTCCTCATGGAGCTGTTGGTTTGCTCCAGTACTGGACTACTTTAGCTCTCTGAATTGTGCCCTTTAAATGATTTGTTGCATTCTATATTTGTGTACTGTGCTTACTGTGTTATACAGATTATACAGCATTCTATAGTGCATGTGTGTGGGCATAGTATGGGCCCTTGCTTTAATGTGCCTAGAGGGATTCAGCTTCACCACATCAACGAGACCCACATAGGTCTAAATGTACGTCTGTAGTTTTGCTGTCTCTCTTCGTGTGAAGAGGATTTGCTGCACATTCTGGAGCTGGACTGTCTGTGGGCAGGACCAGTCTGATATGGATATTGAAAGTTCCTCTCTGCAATGGCACATGTGATTGAAAAAAGTGACTTGTAGCACGACTAAGAGGCCACCATGCCTAGAACAAGATGCTTTAACTTGTTTGTTCTTGATGGGTGCTCACCACATTAGTATTTCTCATAAGTATAAGGATATTCCAGACATGAGCCCTTGTTTCCATGTGTCCAGAAGGATTCAGCTGCACCACTCAACGAGGCCCACATTGGCCGAAACGTACGTCTGTGTTTTTGCTGTCTCTCTTATGCAGCAAGAATTTGCTGGACATTTCGGAGCTGGACTGTCTGTGGGCAGGACCAGTCTGATATGGATATTGAAATTTCCTCTCTGCAATGGCACATGGGAGTGAAAAACGTGACTTGTAGCACCACTGAGAGACCACTGTGCCTAAGAACAAGACACTTTATCTTGTTCGTGCTTGATTGATGCTCGTCACATTGGTATGTCTCCCTAAGTATAAGGGTATCCCAGGCATGGGCCCTTGTGTCCATGTGCCTAGAAGGATTCAGCTGCACAACTCAATGAAGCCCACATAGTCCGAAATGTACATCTGTGGTTTTGCTGTCTCTCTCATGCGGCAAGGATTTGCCGGGCATTTTGGAGTTGGACTGTCTGCAGGCAGGACCAGTCTGATATGGATTTTGAAATTTCCTCTCTGCAATGGCACATGGGAGTGAAAAAAACATGACTTGTAGCACCACTGAGAGGCCATCATGAAGTCTGGCAATGCTATTTGTAAAATATTCACATGAAAGCCCTCAGATATTGAAAACACAAGTGTAGAACTATGATTTTTTTTGCAGCATGCTACACATATCAAGAAACACCTAAACATAAAACAATATATTATTATTTCATGTTTAATATATTCCCTTCATTCTCATACTGTGTAGAGATCATTAAATGCACAGTAGGTCTTTTTTCTGCTGCAGTGATTCTCAACCAGAGTGCCGTGGCACCTTAGGGTGTCCTTCTTTTCTATAAAGACCTTTGACAAAAATGTAAATTTTGAGTTTCAAATATATATTTATAAAAGTTGTTATGCCATGTATGTTTGTGGTTATTCAGATTGTGAGATCTAAACATAACTATACATTTATATAAAGTATTTGTACCCTTCATTATTCCAATGCCTTGTAAACCCCTCTGATCGTCAAGGTGTCATCATCAAATAATTCTATAAAATTGACCACTAGGTGGTATTCTATCATTAATCTTTTTGGACCATGTCTGTCACCAATTATAAAGCTCTCCAAACACAGAGAGGCATTTTCTTCAGCTGTGCCACATTTTGAATAAAGAATTTGCCAGCAATGGTGCATTGTTGTTGTTTTTTAATAGGGAAAGCCATACCAAATAATGTCTCTGACATCCAGTGTGTTTACCCTTTGGGTGCCTGAGGGGTATGCAACGCACTGTTAATCAAGCAGTATTTTGGACACCTTGATAAATCATCCTCATAAAATATAATGATGGAAATGTTGTTTTTATGGAATACAATAACAGTGTTCGATTAAGAGAATGGAGGCATCACGCTCAGTGGCAGTAAAAAGATAATAATAATGATCCTTCAAAGTGTATGGCTTTAAAAAAATGTCCGCAGGGAGCCATTTAGAACTAGAGATGACTAATGAAAAAAAAGAACATGAGAAGTGATTTATTATCCTTCTGCTAATCAGTCACTGCTAAGTATAACAAAATGGTCTTCTGAGTTTCAATTATAAACTGCGGCACTAGACAGAGTCTTTTCACTTTTACAGGTTTAATCTATAGGAAGGCTAATGCTAATTTACAGAACTCAGATTCAGTTGATTGGTATCCTTTCACGAGCTATTAATTTTTATATCCCTAGATGTGTACTGTAAGTTAGATGCTCAATTCAGTGCAGCCGTGGGCTTGTTTTATCAACGGAGGTTCACTGGAAATGACATGCCAGCTGTGATGGATCACCTTTAATTTGTAGGGTGTAGTACACTGAGCTTAGATGATTAACCCCTTAACGACCCTTGACGGTCATAGCATGTCATGGGTTTCTTTGAATTAACGACCCATGACGTGCTATGACTGTCATGGAATTCCAGGCTCCCCCCGCTGCTGCACGTCATTCGGGGAGTCTGGAATCCGAATCGGCAAAAAAAAAAAATGCTCCGTGGTCCTTTAGTGACCGCAACGTGCCTGTGCGGATGGTGGTTAAGGGGTTAAGTGATCAATTCATCAAATCATTTTTACAGCTGGGTATTCCAGGCTCCTTCATGTCTCCTCCACAGATATCCACTCTCTTCCCATTCCTAGCAGATATCTACCAGCAGGGGCAGATTTCCCAACAGGCAATGTAGACAACTGCCTAGAACGCTTAATTTTGAGTGGGCGGTGCTTCAGCTGTGCTGGCCACACCCACATTCTGATTGTGAATGGGGTTAGGGCAATCTAAAAGTCCCTGCGCTAATTTTATATCCCTTTTAGGATAGAGATATCTCCAGTGTATTGTGGAGCAATGCACTGGAGATTTCTCTAGCAACCAAGGGGTTAAAGCTTTTTGTTTTTGATTATGATAAGCTAAACTTATTTTTTGTGTCAGGAAACAATGGATGGGACTGGTGATGGGGTCATGTGAGGATTGAGGGTGTGGCCAAGGATGGAGCTATAGGCACCTACAGTGCCTTGCCTAGGGGCTCCTACTACTTAAATCCAGCCCTATATACCTTGTCACCTTATGGGCAATTGCTTATGAATTATCTTGATTTTTATTTATATAGCTAGACTAATGCAGACATAATGTAATGGGCCATAAAGATATACAGTGTGAGTGAGTGGATGTCTGTAGAGGGTTAATAAAATAGACGCAGTCAGTGAGATCTCCTGGGGCCATGGGGCATGGGAGTTGCGGCCCAGAACAAGTTATCACAGCACCTGGACATCCAAAATCCTGATTGGTTAGATGGAAGCTGGCAGTATTCTGTTGTCCAGGTGGGAGATAAATAACACCCTGCGTTTGATATGATAAATAACACTCACACACCCTGTATTCCTGATGAGTATGGAGTCTGATGTATTGTTTCAACTGTCCACAAATATTGCCAAGGGGAGATTGACTGGTTTATTGTACTATTGCTCCAAGTGAGATCAAGGCACAAATCCTATCAGCCTAGAGTGATATTCCCACAGCCAATCAGGAGCCTCAACATGGTAGGAGATGGGCAGGGGAACAATATATCAAGGGGGACCCACTACTAAGGAATTAGAAGGAGAAGTAGGAGTAGAGAGGAGAAGTACAGGAGAGAACCAGAGAGAGAGGGCCAGGGAAGGAATCTCTGCCAAGCTTGGGTAAGCCCCTCATTCATTAGGTACCTGCAATGTCATGCATGTTTAGGGAAATTGCGCAAATGTTATGTTTTGTGTTGTATTGAATGTTTTGTATTGTTATGTATATTTAATAGAGAACTAGTTCTTGTAAATGTGATGTACTGATCTAATATTAAATTGCATTAATTTTAATCTCAGCAATCTGTTGAAGAATCTTGCATTATTTTTCACATATAAATGTGTGTATAAAGGTTTATGCAATAGATTAGTTGTAGAATGCAATAAGCCTGGGGCTCCTTATATTTTCAATATATCTGTTTCTTTATGCTATATTTTCCATCTTTGCCCCAGGGTAAGTTTATATCTATATTGGCCACCAGTCCTATGAACAATCAATAATTGTCCTAATGAGCCACGGACATATGTGAATGAGCTGTGGACGTAGCCAAATTGTCATTCTAAATATTCATGGAGCGTGTGTGACTTTATGGCAAATATTCCATGAATATTAAATAAGCATAAAAGCTCTACCTGTTACATACCTGAACTGGTCATGGATAACAAGGATGAGGGCTGTTGAGTGGTACCCTCATGGCAGCTGGCAATAAGCTCTGAATCCTTTAGTCACCTAGAGCAGATGTTGGGGCAGTTGGAAAGATGTGTGATAGGTAATCTTGAGAATAGGAAAAGGGCTTATACTTGAATACATAGTATTTGAATGCAGGAACTATAAAGACCAGTCCGTAGGCACTTTTACTTTCCTTCTCTCTGTCTAGGGATAGAATGTCAGTTTCCAAGAGGCAGATATATAAACTTTCCATGCTGGTCTCCTATAAATGTGCATATGCATCTCTCTCCCTGGAGGTCCTGAAAAGACATTCCTCAAGTTATCAAGAACTCCATAATAAATTCAGTTGTTAAAGGTATCCTATATAATAATTCACTAGAAAGTTTGTAACGATGCAGTCATGTGCAGTAGAGACTGCCCGTGACAAGGCTGATACAGAGCGGGGCGCTCCGAAGGGGTATCCAGATCTGTATCAGCCGCGGCGTGGGCTGTCTCTACTGAACGTGACTGCACTGTGACCAGCTGGTAGTGGTACTGTGGCCCGTGTAACGGGCTCTTTAACTAGTATTTGTATAAATGCATATGTGGTATTTGTTGATACCTTCTTATTTGGAATAACAATTTGGGAACAAGCTTTACAGAGCTTCTCTGGTAAAGCAATACTGCATCACAATATTTATTTAAATAATGCAAATATTCAATGTAAGATTATCTGGTATTTAACAAAGCTGCTGCCTCCTTTCTCTCCAGGTTCCCACTGCCACCTTCTCTCACTCCATGCTCTTATCATTTTAGTGCATTCCCTGGTCCAGCACCCTCTCACTTTATCTTCATCAATGCTTTGATCCCCTCTGGTGTGGCATCTTCTAACTCCATTCTAGATTGATTCTGATGGATCTGGAATTTTCTCTAGGTCCACAGCATTGATCCTTGATCAAGGCTGAGGACCTGATCATGTTTAGTGACCTCTCCAATTGGGTAATAATGTCTATGGCAGGATATAAATATTGACCTGAAAAAAGCACAAATTAGGCGGGCAAGGATGGGTAAACCATTTTCTTGTGCAGGAAAGGAATACAATGTTTCGACGGGCATCTACCTCACATCTTTAGTTGCACTAGAAGCTCCAAATAGTTGTGAGCATCAACTACAGTTTATCCTGCACTGAAAGGGTTGTTCGCTTTTCGTTAAACTTGCATCAGCACATCTACTGACACCAAAAACCAAAGTAAAATAGGTCCTGCTATTGACCCCTTCTCTTGCTGAAATGCCACAACACATAGTCCTGGCCACCTGCATTCTATATGGATATAAATGTATAGCTGCCCCTCTGGCAGATCTCCTTCTCTCTCTCTTAAACTTGCGGATGTAGCCAGTGTTGCATTCAGAGCCCTCTTCATATCAAACTGGGGGGGTTAAAAATAAAACCCAATGTTCTCTTGGTGCATGCATCAATGTAGCATCACAGCAGGTCTATGGGGAATGCACACACAACCCAGGAGATTGTGACTCAAAGCTACAGACTTCCAGGTTGCTCTCCAGCCAAGGGGTTCAGTTTTTTGACCCCAGAATGGCAGATAAGAACTGTATTGGGACTCACCAATTTATTCCTAGACTTTTTACTAAGTCTGATCCCATTGGATTGCCCTTAGAGGAGGAGTAACCCATCTTAAAAATGATAATCCCCTACTTACTACATTATGGCCAGAAAATACTCTTGGCCGCTATTAGTGTTGAGCGAGCACCCCGATGCTCGGGTGCTCGGGTGCTCTGACCGAGCACCGCCGGAGGCTCGAGTGCTCGGCCGAGCACCCGAGCCCCATTGACTTCAATGGGGCGACACGAGCATTACACCAGGCACCCCCTGCTCTGATGAGGGGAGGGTGCCTGGTCAATGCCCCCTTCATCTCCACAATGTCCCCCTTCATCTCCCCAATGTCCCCCTTCATCTCCGCAATGCCCCCTTCATCTCCGCAATGTCCCCCTTCCACAATGTCCCCCTACATCTCCACACTGTCCCCCTTCATCTCCGCAATGCCCCCTTCATCTCCGCAATGTCCCCCTTCATCTCCACACTGTCCCCCTTCATCTCCACACTGTCCCCCTTCATCTCCGCAATGCCCCCTTCATCTCCGCAATGCCCCCTTCATCTCCGCAATGCCCCCTTCATCTCCGCAATGTCCCCCTTCCACAATGTCCCCCTTCATCTCCACACTGTCCCCCTTCATCTCCGCAATGCCCCCTTCATCTCCGCAATGTCCCCCTTCATCTCCACACTGTCCCCCTTCATCTCCACACTGTCCCCCTTCATCTCCGCAATGCCCCCGTACCTCCAGTCCCTGGTGGTCCAGAGGAGCGTCTTCAGATCTGTGCCTCCTTCGGCACAGATCCCCGCCACCCGAACATGGCGGGCGAGCACATGGCGGTACTCGACGAGTACCGCCATGTGCCGAGCAGAGCGATGCTCGAGCCGATCCGAGCATCGGCCGAGCACACTCGCTCAACACTAGCCGCTATTAATTTTGCCCTTGTTCAAGAGATGTCATCTGGATGTCATGACCATGGAGGTGGACATGGCAGTTGCTGGCAGTTTTTTAACCCTCTGAGTGCCATAGAGGTACACAAAACATTGCTTTCCCCCTCTACCACTCAAAGGGTTAAACTGAAGCAGGAAAAATTAATGAGCCTACCTACCTACTCTTTAAGGACCTGAGAAGACCTGTAAATAAATGCATTGCAGATCCCCTGGTGTTTAAATTGTTAAAATTACCATGTGCAGTGGGCAGAGTTTGTGTGCTGTGGTCCTGATAGAAACTGTCTGCTTCCATGGTGTCAAGGACTTGGAAGATGGGCAACATTCACAGGCGCTGTTAGGATTTTCTGGCCTAGTAAATTAAGCTGTGGAGTTATTATTATGAGATGTCCTTTAAAATAAGCAGTTAAAGCAAAGGGAATACTTATGTAACCTCTATGGTTCAGTTTGTTCATGTCAGAATGACTCCAGTTCTTATTAGTACAGCACTGATCCTTATGCAGAATAGAAAAGAGGATGTATTCTGGAGAAAACCAATTGCCACACTGACATACCTCCCAACATTTCAAAGAGGGACAAATGTTTTAGACGGTTTTGATGGGGTGTGCCTGGTGGGTAGGGCATTACCCAGAATTTGTACGCTATTTCATGACCTATTGACACCATGGAATAAATTATATAAAGTAAGTAAAAGTAATTTAAACAAACATTAATGTGAGTTGTATTTCTGTGGAGCAATGTGATACACTTATATACACACCAAACAGTCTGATCTCCTAAACACAGGGACACCAGGGTGATACACTTATATACACACCACACAGTCTGATCTCCTAAACACAGGGACACCAGGGTGATACACTTATATACACACCACACAGTCTGATCTCCTAAACACAGGGACACCAGGGTGATACACTTATATACACACCACACAGTCTGATCTCCTAAACACAGGGACACCATGGTGATACACTTATATACACATCACACAGTCTGATCTCCTAAACACAGGGACACCAGGGTGATACACTTATATACACACCACACAGTCTGATCTCCTAAACACAGGGACACCAGGGTGATACACTTATATACACACCACACAGTCTTATCTCCTAAACACAGGGACACCAGGGTGATACACTTATATACACACCACACAGTCTGATCTCCTAAACACAGGAACACCAGGGTGATACACTTATATACACACCACACAGTCTGATCTCCTAAACACAGGAACACCAGGGTGATACACTTATATACACACCACACAGTCTGATCTCCTAAACACAGGAACACCAGGGTGATACACTTATATACACACCACACAGTCTGATCTCCTAAACACAGGGACACCAGGGTGATACACTTATATACACACCACACAGTCTTATCTCCTAAACACAGGGACACCAGGGTGATACACTTATATACACACAACACAGTCTGATCTCCTAAACACAGGGACACCAGGGTGATACACTTATATACACACCTCACAGTGTGATCTCCTAAACACAGGGACACCAGGGTGATACACTTATATACACACCAAACAGTCTGATCTCCTAAACACAGGGACACCAGGGTGATACACTTATATACACACCAAACAGTCTGATCTCCTAAACACAGGGACACCAGGGTGATACACTTATATACACACCACGCAGTCTGATCTCCTAAACACAGGGACACCAGGGTGATACACTTATATATACACTACACAGTCTGATCTCCTAAACACAGGGACACCAGGGTGATACCCTTATATACACAC
The DNA here is from genome assembly GCA_037306005.1 of Rhinophrynus dorsalis. NCBI lineage: Eukaryota > Metazoa > Chordata > Amphibia > Anura > Rhinophrynidae > Rhinophrynus > Rhinophrynus dorsalis. Next base: position 586,455,312 of record CM074719.1, on the reverse strand, counting down.
CACGCAGTCTGATCTATTAAACACAGGGACACCAGGGTGATACACTTACATACACACCACACAGTCTGATCTCCTAAACACAGGGACACCAGGGTGATACACTTATATACACACCACACAGTGTGATCTCCTAAACACAGGGACACCAGGGTGATACACTTATATACACACCACACAGTGTGATCTCCTAAACACAGGGGCACCAGGGTGATACGCTTATACACACCACACAGTCTGATCTCCTAAACACAGGGACACCAGGGTGATACACTTCTATAAACACACCACACAGTCTGATCTCCTAAACACAGGGACACCAGGGTGATACACTAATATACACACACCACACAGTCTGATCTCCTAAACACAGGGACACCAGGTTGATACACTTATATATACACCGCATAGTCTGATCTCCTAAACACAGGGACACCAGGGTGATACACTTATATACACACCGCACAGTCTGATCTCCTAAACACAGGGACACCAGGGTGATACACTTATATACACACCACGCAGTCTGATCTCCTAAACACAGGGACACCAGGGTGAAACACTTATATACACATCACACAGTATGATCTCCTAAACACAGGGACATCAGGGTGATACACTTATATACACACCACACAGTCTGATCTCCTAAACACAGGGACACCAGGGTGATACACTTATATACACACCACACAGTCTGATCTACTAAACACAGGGACACCAGGTTGATACACTTAGATACACACCACACAGTCTGATCTCCTAAACACAGGGACACCAGGGTGATACACTTATATACACACCGCAAAGTCTGATCTCCTAAACACAGGGACACCAGGGTGATGCACTTATATACACACCACACAGTCTGATCTCCTAAACACAGGGACACCAGGGTGAAACACTTATATACACATCACACAGTCTTATCTCCTAAACACAGGGACACCAGGGTGATACATTTATATACACACCACACAGTCTGATCTCCTAAACACAGGGACACCAGGGTGATACACTTATATACACACCACACAGTCTGATCTCCTAAACACAGGGACACCAGGGTGATACCCTTATATACACACCACGCAGTCTGATCTATTAAACACAGGGACACCAGGGTGATACACTTACATACACACCACACAGTCTGATCTCCTAAACACAGGGACACCAGGGTGATACACTTATATACACACCACACAGTGTGATCTCCTAAACACAGGGACACCAGGGTGATACACTTATATACACACCACACAGTGTGATCTCCTAAACACAGGGACACCAGGGTGATACACTTATATACACACCACACAGCCTGATCTCCTAAACACAGGGACACCAGTGTGATACTCTTATATACACACTATACAGTCTGATCTCCTAAACACAGGGACACCAGGGTGATACACTTCTATACACACACCACACAGTCTGATCTCCTAAACACAGGGACACCAGGGTGATACACTAATATACACACACCACACAGTCTGATCTCCTAAACACAGGGACACCAGGTTGATACACTTATATACACAACACACAGTCTGATCTCCTAAACACAGGGACACCAGGGTGATACACTTATATATACACCGCATAGTCTGATCTCCTAAACACAGGGACACCAGGGTGATACACTTATATACACACCGCACAGTCTGATCTCCTAAACACAGGGACACCAGGGTGAAACACTTATATACACATCACACAGTCTGATCTCCTAAACACAGGGACATCAGGGTGATACACTTATATACACACCACACAGTCTGATCTCCTAAACACAGGGACACCAGGGTGATACACTTATATACACACCACACAGTCTGATCTACTAAACACAGGGACACCAGGTTGATACACTTAGATACACACCACACAGTCTGATCTCCTAAACACAGGGACACCAGGGTGATACACTTATATACACACCGCAAAGTCTGATCTCCTAAACACAGGGACACCAGGGTGATGCACTTATATACACACCACACAGTCTGATCTCCTAAACACAGGGACACCAGGGTGAAACACTTATATACACATCACACAGTCTTATCTCCTAAACACAGGGACACCAGGGTGATACATTTATATACACACCACACAGTCTGATCTCCTAAACACAGGGACACCAGGGTGATACACTTATATACACACCGCAAAGTCTGATCTCCTAAACACAGGGACACCAGGGTGATGCACTTATATACACACCACACAGTCTGATCTCCTAAACACAGGGACACCAGGGTGAAACACTTATATACACATCACACAGTCTGATCTCCTAAACACAGGGACACCAGGGTGATACATTTATATACACACCACACAGTCTGATCTCCTAAACACAGGGACACCAGGGTGATACACTTATATACACACCACACAGTCTGATCTCCTAAACACAGGGACACCAGGGTGATACACTTATATACACACCACACAGTCTGATCTCCTAAACACAGGGACACCAGGGTGATACCCTTATATACACACCACGCAGTCTGATCTATTAAACACAGGGACACCAGGGTGATACACTTACATACACACCACACAGTCTGATCTCCTAAACACAGGGACACCAGGGTGATACACTTATATACACACCACACAGTGTGATCTCCTAAACACAGGGACACCAGGGTGATACACTTATATACACACCACACAGTGTGATCTCCTAAACACAGGGACACCAGGGTGATACACTTATATACACACCACACAGCCTGATCTCCTAAACACAGGGACACCAGTGTGATACTCTTATATACACACTATACAGTCTGATCTCCTAAACACAGGGACACCAGGGTGATACACTTCTATACACACACCACACAGTCTGATCTCCTAAACACAGGGACACCAGGGTGATACACTAATATACACACACCACACAGTCTGATCTCCTAAACACAGGGACACCAGGTTGATACACTTATATACACAACACACAGTCTGATCTCCTAAACACAGGGACACCAGGGTGATACACTTATATATACACCGCATAGTCTGATCTCCTAAACACAGGGACACCAGGGTGATACACTTATATACACACCGCACAGTCTGATCTCCTAAACACAGGGACACCAGGGTGAAACACTTATATACACATCACACAGTCTGATCTCCTAAACACAGGGACATCAGGGTGATACACTTATATACACACCACACAGTCTGATCTCCTAAACACAGGGACACCAGGGTGATACACTTATATACACACCACACAGTCTGATCTACTAAACACAGGGACACCAGGTTGATACACTTAGATACACACCACACAGTCTGATCTCCTAAACACAGGGACACCAGGGTGATACACTTATATACACACCGCAAAGTCTGATCTCCTAAACACAGGGACACCAGGGTGATGCACTTATATACACACCACACAGTCTGATCTCCTAAACACAGGGACACCAGGGTGAAACACTTATATACACATCACACAGTCTTATCTCCTAAACACAGGGACACCAGGGTGATACATTTATATACACACCACACAGTCTGATCTCCTAAACACAGGGACACCAGGGTGATACACTTATATACACACCGCAAAGTCTGATCTCCTAAACACAGGGACACCAGGGTGATGCACTTATATACACACCACACAGTCTGATCTCCTAAACACAGGGACACCAGGGTGAAACACTTATATACACATCACACAGTCTGATCTCCTAAACACAGGGACACCAGGGTGATACATTTATATACACACCACACAGTCTGATCTCCTAAACACAGGGACACCAGGGTGATACACTTATATACACACCACACAGTATGATCTCCTAAACACAGGGACATCAGGGTGATACACTTCTATACACACCACACAGTCTGATCTCCTAAACACAGGGACACCAGGGTGATACATTTATATACACACCACACAGTCTGATCTCCTAAACACAGGGACACCAGGGTGAAACACTTATATACACACCACAGAGTATAATCTCCTAAACACAGGGAAACCAGGGTGATACTCTTATATACACATCACACAGTCTGATCTCCTAAACACAGGGACACCTGGGTGATACTCTTATATACACATCACACAGTCTGATCTCCTAAACACAGGGACACCAGGGTGGGAAAGAGGGACAGAGAGATTTGAGTTTCAAATAGTTAGGGACACTTGGGATGAAATATACCCTTAATATCTCCTAAAGAGGGACACTTGGGAGGTATGGAGTCCTAAAATCTACTAAAGAGGGACACTTTGGATGCATGGACCCCTAATATCTCCTAAAGAGGGACACTTGGGAGGTATGCCCACAGGGGACAATAAAAAAAACCCATTAATTTATGTATGGCTGTTATGCCTTTGAATGATTGAGAGTTATCCAACACACTGCTTCTTAATGCGTTGGTGACAAGTCTAGCATTCAAAGGTTTAACACCTTAAGGACCGGTGGCATGAAGGACTGTCACCGGTGAATTTGCTCTAAGGACTGGTGACGGTCCTGGCACGTCATGAAATTCTGGGATGGCAGCATGGTTGTCTTTAATGACTACCCCCACCAGATTGGGTGGTTATTAAAGGGTTAAAAAGACACATTAAAAACTGCTAAGTTTGGGCAATTTATTTCTCACCTGTGGTGCAACTAGCTGACACCACAATTGTTCCTGTTTTGTTTTATGTGTAAGTCTGTACATAATTAATTTCACTTAGAAGAAGGGGGAGTGTATACCACATAAACTGATATACTATTAAAATAATAAAACTGTAAATAAAACATTACTGTTCCTATTTTTGAACCTCTTGAATGCTAGAGACATCTTCATCAGGTTTCAGAGCCATGCAATGGAGACAATTCTAGCACCCAAGTGGTTAATCCAATGTTGCCCTTGCGAGTAAGTTAAATAAACATTTCAGTGTGGCCATACCTGTGTGACCCATGTGACCATACCTGTGTGACCCATGTGACTATACCTGTGTGACCATACTTGTGTGACCCATGTGACCATACCTGTGTGACCAGTGTGACCATACCTGTGTGACGCATGTGACCATACCTGTGTGACCAATGTGACCATACTTGTGTGACCCATGTGACCATACCTGTGTGACCCATGTGACCATACCTGTGTGACCATACTTGTGTGACCCATGTGACCATACCTGTGTGACCCGTGTGACCACCTGTGTGACGCATGTGACCATACCTGTGTGACCAATGTGACCATACTTGTGTGACCCATGTGACCATACCTGTGTGACCCATGTGACCATACTTGTATGACCCATGTGCCCATACCTGTGTGACCCATGTGACCATACCTGTGTGACCCATGTAACCATACCTGTGTGACCCATGTAACCATACCTGTGTGACCCATGTGACCATACCTGTGTGACCCATATGACCAATCCTGTGAGACCCACGTGACCATACCTGTGTGACCCATATGACCAAACCTGTGAGACCCACGTGACCATACCTGTGTGACCCATGTGACCATACCAGTAAACATCTTTCTCCTGCTTTCTACCTCGGATCCCTAAGTTATTATACAATAAAGGCCAGCCATGTGCACATCAGAAATGGGGCGATTCCAGAGCTAACCAACTGCCCCATAAGGTAGGCTGACCAGACCTCACCTTTAACCGGGGACACATAGGAAATAGGCATATTTCAGGACTGCACCAAAGTCAATGAAGTCCTGCAGTATGCATTTTTCATATGCGTCCCCGGTTAAAGGTGAGGTCTGGTCACCCTACCATAAGGGAAAAATAAAATGCTCATAATTCCCATTTCTTAAATAGAATTTGTAATCCTTGAATGCCAAAGAAATCTCCAAGGCATTGCTTTGCAATGTGTTCAACTCCTCCCAAGAATCCAATGGGTTAAATGATACAGAGTGTTTATTTCTCCCCGTTGATGCAGTTAGTATTAGTGTTCTTAAAATGGGACTTACAGCTAATATTTAATCCTTTGAGTGTCAGAGGGTTACGCAATGCATTGCAATGCGTTACTCTCCCCTGGCACTCAAAGAGTTAAAAGTATCGCCATGGAGAGTTCTGGGAGTCACTTCCCTACTGAATCATTCCGCCCAGACTGTGCCCTTGAGATTTCCGCATCACTGTTAAACATACTGTAGAGAAGAGCAACAACTGTGGAATATGTATTACAAGGCTGAATGCTTAAACTTTATTGCACATCCAGGAATTGCTCATTTTACAGCTATAATGGATCCATTAAGTGTACTGCCTGATAACCCTATAATGACCAGCTAAACACACCCTCTCTGTTAAATGTACTTAACCAGGGGCGTTTCTAGGTTCCAAAAAGAACTGGGGCTAGAGCCCATGGCAAAATTCAACAGCGACGGCATTCCTGCAGCCCGTGGTATCCACTATAACCACGTGTGTACACATACAAACTTAAATTTATGTAGTACATATATTGCATGCATTATAAATATGTTTAACTGAGGCCCTTTTGGCAATCACAATATTAATGTAGCTCCATTTCAAATGTAAGCACTGCAGTATCACTTGTGTAGCTCCAGTTTAGCTGTCAGCTCTGTTGTATCACTTGTGTAGCCCCATTTAAATGGTAAGCTGTTGTACTGCTTAGACCAGTGTTTCTCAGCTCCTGTCCTCAGGACCCACTGACAGGCCAGGATGTGATGATTTCCTTGTTAGAACACAGGTGAGTTAATCAATGTGAATGAGCCTCTGATCACATGATTTCTTTGTTAGAGTACAGGTGAGTTAATCAATGTGAATGAGCCTCTGATCACATGATTTCTTTGTTAGAGCACAGGTGAGTTAATCAATGTGAATGAGACTCTGATCACCACACCTGTGCTCTAGCAAAGAAATCCCTAAGTCCTGGCCTGTTAGTGGGTCCTGAGGACAGGAGTTGAGAAACACTGGCTTATACTGTAATATCTGTGGTATAACAATACTTTACCCTACCTTTTTTATCCCCCTACCTGTAGAACGGTCATCATGCTTGAATTTGCTGCTCGTTTCATTGCTGCGCTTTAACCCCTTAAGGACCAGCGGTCCCGGGGTGTCTGGTGCTTTAAGGACCAGATAGGCGAGTTCGACGTGCCATCCCATGTGACTGATCACATGGGGCGGCACATCGAACGAAGGACTGAAAGCGATCTTGGAGCAATCAACTTCAGTCCCTGGTATTACTCACCGCGCTCCTGCAGGAGCGCAGTGAGTAAAAGTACATGACGTACCAGAACCGTCAGTGGTCCTTAAGTGCCGGACCAGAGTGACGGTCCGGGTATGTCACAGGACGCGAAGGGGTTAAGGAACTAATAGATCAGGTAGGTGGCAAATTAAAATATTGGCTCCTGCTAGATGCATAAACATTGTCATGGGGCCCATTTAAGCTCTAAACTGGCCCCCCCAGTTGACATGTATAAAGGGAAATTAGCAAGATTACTGTCCTTATGGCACAAACACCATTAATTTGTAAATATTGGGAGATGGTCAGAGGATCAGTGGAACAAACAACAAGGATGTTTATAATGTTTATATATAAACAGCTTTAAATGGGGTCAGGCACAACATAGGGTGGAGCAACTCTGGGGCAAATCAGTTGTCTCAGAGGAAAAATTCCACATTTACATAAATGGTACATTTTAACCCACTAAATGCAAGAGGGGCCTTTGAGTCCTCTCCTGCATTCAGGAAATTAAATGACCCATTTAACCTCCTATTTGTTTTCTGTGACGCCATCGGATTGCTCCAGAATTGCTTCGTAGGGGAGAAACACATATATACCCAAAGAGCCTACTGATTTAAATGGGGATCTTAACTCCATGAAAGCTAGGGAGGCCTCCAAAGCATTGCTTTAAAATGTGATAGACAATCAGTCTAGCTCTCAAGGGTTAAGAGTTCCATTTAAATCCACAGGGATTTTTATTTATACCCTTTTGCGCAGCTGGATTACCCCAGAATTGCTCCATACTGCAATGCAGTTCACTGCTGCTATTCTGTATGTACCTCTTTTTAACCCTATGAGTGCTAGAGATGAATTCCTCAACACCATATTTATACATACTGTAATAGCTCTTATATGGGATAAAATTAAGATGAATTCAGTTTTTTCAATCACAATATTTTGAAGTGGGGCCACTTCAAAATCAACATAACTTGCCAAAGAGTGCCAAAAAGATTCTGCAGCAGTGGAACTCTCAACTCCACAGTCGTGGGCAACTGCTAATTCAATTTTCATCTATAAACATAAGCGCTATTCTAGAAGCCAAGAATCATCACCTGGGATATTAAGTCAACATTCGTAAAGGTGATTGAGAGTTATGGGTCAGAGACCTCACTGAAAAAAAGGGGTTACACCCCTTCATTTAATAATGTGATAATGTGAGGGAGGGCAGACAGAGGAGAAGGTAATAATGTGAGGGAGGGCAGACAGGGGAGAAGGTAATAATGTGAGGGAAGGCAGACAGGGGAGAAGGTAATAATTTGAGGGAAGGCAGACAGAGGAGAAGGTGATAATGTGACGGAGGGCAGACAGAGGAGAAGGAGATAATGTGAGGGAGGGCAGACGGGGAGAAGGTAATAATGTGAGGGAGGGCAGACAGAGGAGAAGGTGATAATGTGAGGGAGGGCAGACAGGGGAGAAGGTAATAATGTGAGGGAGGGCAGACAGAGGAGAAGGTGATAATGTGACAGAGGGCAGACAGAGGAGAAGGAGATAATGTGAGGGAGGGCAGACAGGGAGAAGGAGATAATGTGAGGGAGGGCAGACGGGGAGAAGGTAATAATGTGAGGGAGGGCAGACAGGGAGAAGGTAATAATGTGAGGGAGGACAGACAGGGGAGAAGGTAATAATGTGAGGGAGGACAGACAGAGGGGAAGGTAATAATGTGAGGGAAGGCAGACAGGTGAGAAGGTAATAATGTGTGGGAGGGCAGACAGAGGGGAAGGTAATAATGTGAGGGAAGGCAGACAGGTGAGAAGGCAATAATGTGAGGGAAGGCAGACAGGGGAGAAGGTGATAATGTGAGGGAGGGAAGACAGAGGGGAAGGTGATAATGTGAGGGAGGGCAGACAGATGTGAATGTGATAATGTGAGGGAGGGCAGACAGGGGAGAAGGTGATAATGTGAGGGAGGGCAGAAAGGAGAGAAGGTAATAATGTGAGGGAGGGCAGAAAGGGGAGAAGGTGATAATGTGAGGGAGGTCAGACAGAAGTGAAGGTAATAAAGTGAGTGAGGGCAGAGAAGGGAGAAGGTGATAATGTGAGGGAGGGCAGACAGAAGTGAAGGTAATAAAGTGAGTGAGGGCAGAGAAGGGAGAAGGTGATAATGTGAGGAAGGGCCGACAGAGGGGAAGGTGATAATGTGAGGGAGGGCAGACAGAGGGGAAGGTGATAATGTGAGGGAGGGCAGACAGGGGAGAATGTAATAATGTGAGGGAGAGCAGACAGAGGAGAAGGTAATAATGTGAGGGAGAGCAGACAGAGGAGAAGGTAATAATGGGAGGAAGGGCAGACAGAGGAGAAGGTGATAATGTGAGGGAGGGAAGACAGGGGAGAATGTAATAATATGAGGGAGAGCAGACCGAGGAGAAGGTAATAATGTGAGGGAGAGCAGACAAAGGAGAAGGTAATAATGTGAGGGAGAGCAGACAGAGGAGAAGGTAATAATGTGAGGGAGAGCAGACAGAGGAGAAGGTAATAATGGGAGGAAGGGCAGACAGAGGAGAAGGTGATAATGTGAGGGAGGGAAGACAGGGGAGAATGTAATAATATGAGGGAGAGCAGACCGAGGAGAAGGTAATAATGTGAGGGAGAGCAGACAAAGGAGAAGGTAATAATGTGAGGGAGAGCAGACAGAGGAGAAGGTAATAATGGGAGGAAGGGCAGACAGAGGAGAAGGTGATAATGTGAGGGAGGGAAGACAGGGGAGAATGTAATAATATGAGGGAGAGCAGACAGAGGAGAAGGTCATAATGTGAAAGAGGGCAGACAGAGGAAAAGGTGATAATGTGAAAGAGGGCAGACAGAGGAAAAGGTGATAATGTGAGGAAGGGCAGACAGAGGAGAAGGTGATAATGTGAGGGAGAGCAGACAGAGGAGAAGGTCATAATGTGAAAGAGGGCAGACAGAGGAAAAGGTGATAATGTGAGGAAGGGCAGACAGAGGAGAAGGTGATAATGTGAGGGAGGGCAGACAGAGGAGAAGGTGATAATGTGAGGGAGGGCAGACAGGGGAGAAGGTGATAATGTGAGGGAGGGCAGACAGGGGAGAAGGTAATAATGTGAGGAAGGGCGGACAGAGGAGAAGGTGATAATGTGAGGGAGGGCAGACAGGGGAGAAGGTAATAATGTGAGGAAGGGCGGACAGAGGAGAAGGTGATAATGTGAGGGAGGGCAGACAGGGGAGAATGTAATAATGTGAGGGAGAGCAGACAGAGGAGAAGGTAATAATGTGAGGGAGGGCAGACAGAGGAGAAGGTGATATTGTGAGGAAGGGCAGACAGAGGAGAAGGTGATAATGTGAGGGAGGGCAGACAGGGGAGAAGGTAATAATGTGAGGGAGGGCAGACAGAGGAGAAGGTGATAATGTGAGGGAGGGCAGACAGGGGAGAAGGTAATAATGTGAGGAAGGGTGGACAGGGGAGAAGGTGATAATGTGAGGGAGGGCAGACAGAGGAAAAGGTAATAATGTGAGGGAGGGCAGACAGAGGAGAAGGTGATAATGTGAGGGAGGGCAGACAGGGGAGAAGGTAATAATGTGAGGAAGGGCGGACAGAGGAGAAGGTGATAATGTGAGGGAGGGCAGACAGGGGAGAAGGTAATAATGTGAGGAAGGGCGGACAGAGGAGAAGGTGATAATGTGAGGGAGGGCAGACAGGGGAGAATGTAATAATGTGAGGGAGAGCAGACAGAGGAGAAGGTAATAATGTGAGGGAGGGCAGACAGAGGAGAAGGTGATATTGTGAGGAAGGGCAGACAGAGGAGAAGGTGATAATGTGAGGGAGGGCAGACAGTGGAGAAGGTAATAATGTGAGGGAGGGCAGACAGAGGAGAAGGTGATAATGTGAGGGAGGGCTGACAGGGGAGAAGGTAATAATGTGAGGGAGGGCAGCCAGAGGAGAAGGTAATAATGTGAGGGAGGGCAGACAGAGGAGAAGGTGATAATGTGAGGGAGGGCAGACAGGGGAGAAGGTAATAATGTGAGGGAGGACAGACAGGGGAGAAGGTGATAATGTGAGGGAAGGCAGACAGAGGAGAAGGTAATAATGTGAGGAAGGGCAGACAGGTGAGAATGTAATAATGTGAGGAAGTGCAGACAGGTGAGAATGTAATAATGTGAGGAAGTGCAGACAGGTGAGAATGTAATAATGTGAGGAAGTGCAGACAGGGGAGAAGGTGATAATGCGAGGGAGGGCAGACAGAGGAGAAGGTAATAATGTGAGGAAGGGCAGACAGAGGAGAAGGTGATATTGTGAGGAAGGGCAGACAGAGGAGAAGGTGATAATGTGAGGAAGTGCAGACAGGGGAGAAGGTGATAATGCGAGGGAGGACAGACAGGGGAGAAGGTAATAATGTGAGGGAGAGCAGACAGAGGAGAAGGTCATAATGTGAGGGAGGGCAGACAGGGGAGAAGGTCATAATGTGAGGGAGGACAGACAGAGGGGAAGGTAATAATGTGAGGGAGGGCAGACAGGGGAGAAGGTCATAATGTGAGGAAGGGCGGACAGAGGAGAAGGTGATAATGTGAGGGAGGGCAGACAGGGGAGAAGGTAATAATAATGTGAGGAAGGGCGGACAGAGGAGAAGGTGATAATGTGAGGGAGGGCAGACAGGGGAGAATGTAATAATGTGAGGGAGAGCAGACAGAGGAGAAGGTAATAATGTGAGGGAGGGCAGACAGAGGAGAAGGTGATATTGTGAGGAAGGGCAGACAGAGGAGAAGGTGATAATGTGAGGGAGGGCAGACAGGGGAGAAGGTAATAATGTGAGGGAGGGCAGACAGAGGAGAAGGTGATAATGTGAGGGAGGGCAGACAGGGGAGAAGGTAATAATGTGAGGGAGAACAGACAGGGGAGAAGGTGATAATGTGAGGGAAGGCAGACAGAGGAGAAGGTAATAATGTGAGGAAGTGCAGACAGGGGAGAATGTAATAATGTGAGGAAGGGCAGACAGGTGAGAATGTAATAATGTGAGGAAGTGCAGACAGGGGAGAATGTAATAATGTGAGGAAGTGCAGACAGGGGAGAAGGTGATAATGCGAGGGAGGGCAGACAGTGGACAGTGACCAGTGTATAAGAAGATGCATCTGTGATTTTTCTTGGTTTTACAGATTTTGTCTTCACCTAACAGTTCCCCTTAACTTCCATTTCTTAATGACATTTTGGACAGTGGAAGCAGGAAGCATTTAGATATCTTTTTAACCTTCTCCTGATTTGTAAGGATTGATTATCTTCATTTTCTGATCCTCTGACCACTGTTTAGAGAAGCCCACGGTTGTAAGCAGAGCATTCTTACAGGTTGAAAGTGACAGGGAATTTATTACTCATTTATTATATATTAGTTTTAAATCCCTTGTACACGGGCCAACACTGACGGCGCTGCAGTCATGCACAGTACAGACTGCCCGCTCTGGGGCTGATACGGAGCGGGGAGCTCCGAATTCAGACCATAGTCCTCTCTGCACACAGGATGGTGTGCAGAGAGGACTCCGGTCTGAATTCATAGCTCCCCACTCCGTATCAGACGTGGCACAGGCAGTCTGTACTGCGCATGACTGCAATGCACGCAGCCATATCTACTGCGCATGATGGCTTCTGACAAACATCCTTAGCGAATTTATCATATACTAGTTGAAAAGCCCATGTACACGGGCCACAGTGCCAACGCTGAAGTCATGCGCAGTATAGACTGCTGGCGCCGCCGCTGATACAGAGCGAGGCACTCTGAATTCTGAACGGAGTCCTCTCCGCGCATCATCCTGGGACTGCCGCTTGGTCCCAGGAAGTTGAGCAGAGAGGACCACGGTCTAAATTCGGAGTGCCCTGCTCCATATCAGCCGCTGCATGGGCAGTATGTATTGCGCATGACTGCAGCGCCTGCAGCCGTCTCTACTGCGCATGACGGCTTCTGACAAACATCCTTAGTGAATTATTACATAGGATGTAATTTTACCATGTGGTCTGGCAATAATACAGCTCTCCAGTCACTTTCTACATAAGTGGACCCTTATAGCAACATGTGGACATTTCATTACCTTGCATCTGATGTAAAGAAGAATGCCATAATCATGGCGAAGTTAACCCTTTCAGTGCCAAACGGGCATACAATGCATTGCTTTCCAATGTGTTACATACTCCTCTGACTCTGAAAGGGTTAAGTGTTTATTTGTATAATTTTAATCATACATAGAACATCAGTTCTGAGTTTTTCATTATATAGATGTCTTACTCCAGATAATTGTTTTAAAAGATTTATATGTGAGTAGTTGAAGAGCCCGTTACACGGGCCACAGTGCTACTTCCACCCGGTCACTGGGCAGTCATGTGCAGTAGAGACTGCCCGCGCCATGGCTGATACAGAGCTGGACACTCCGAAGAGGCGTGAAGTGGTGTTACACACGTTTTAGCGAATTATTATATAGGATGTATATTAGGTAATATACAATATATATATACTGGCTGTCTTTACTTGTAACATGAATTTTATGTAATGGGTATAACTATCTTTGTGGCTTTAGGTGAATGCTTATTGGTTATTACGCGATTAAAATCAAGTTGTGTCATTATTACTGTAATGCCTCATTAGCAAATGGCCTTATAACAACCAGGAAATGTGTCAAGGATTCTAGAGATTTTATTTATGATTTTAAGTGTGTGTTTTTATAATAAATATGTGAGCTTGCTCCCCAGTGATCCTCCAAAAGGTATCAGCCTGGTATCAGTCCCTTCAAGGTAACAATAGGGTGAGGACTGGGGTCATGTGACCAGAACCCCATTGTATGTTGGTGTGCTAACAAGAGTCAGCTGAGGTGGCAGTGAAGTGGATATATACACTCTGTCCCCAGATGCCATACCTAGGGCTGCAGCTGTGACAATAACAGGAGAAAAAGTGTTACAATCAGAGTCACTGATTTGCCATTGAAGGTCTCTGCACGGAGACAAAGGTATCCTACACAGGCTCAGCTGTCACTTTTAGCTGAGCCTGGTCAAGTGGTCACTTTTTCAAGTAAGAAGCCATTTGGTGATTTATTAGCATTGCTGTTTGTTAGCACAGATTCCACTGGTGTCTTCTGCTGTTTTTCTATCTCACAATATTGTAGCATGTTGGTTATATTTGTTCCCATTGTTCCCTTGAGAATTTGATGACTCCTGTGTTGAGTGTGAAAGGCATACACTGGCCCCCACAGTGCTCACATCTGCCTTGACACAATGGGAATTGAGATTCTTCTTCACTGTGCTGCCATCAAAGTTCTTTCGCGTTCTATTCCACATATCCTATAATATAAAAGGCCAGATGTCTGATGCAGTCATGAGCAGTAAAGACTGCCTGAAAGCACAGCATGCTGGGAGTACAGAATGCTGGGAGCATTCTCTGGGTTCTGGCAGTCTCTACGGCACATGAGGCGGCGGTACACAGAGCCTTTGAGTGCCAGAGAAATGTGTTAAGTACCCCTCTGGCACTCAAAGGGTTAACATCACCCGGACCTTGTCCCGTGTACATGGGCTTTTTATACTAGTGCCGTATAAAAAAACAGACAAGGAGACCATATAGGAATAACATGTAGAGAAGTATCAACTGGTACAAAAGTTCAATACATGAAACGTAATAACATATTAAAAAATAATATTCAATATTAGAAGTGTGATTGCTTAGTTCTAAGTACTTCTTGACTCGCTCAGTGAGCAAACTAATCTGTGGGGCCTCCAAAGCTTCTTCCCTATTTTCTCTGAAACTTCAGCTGTCTCCCACCTGCCTCTTGAGTTTCCTCTGCTTCATGCACTGAAAGGTAAAGACAGTTAAAGGGACAGTAATGTCCCAAAAACAATATTTCCAGTTTTGTAGAGTTTAAAATAATAATCAGTATGCTCTAACCCCTATCTCTCAAAACGCTATGGTTTGAGAGATATAAGGATTCAAAGTCCCCCCCTCCCTGCCCCTCTCCTGATGTCAGCGTCTAGCTGACAGCAGGAAATCCCGGTCCAGGGACCAACAGGCGGCTCTGCAGCAGAGCCGAAATCGCATTACTTAAAAAAAAATAATTAATTGGGAAGGTCTACAAAGTGTGCAAACCAGGCACACTTTGTAGACCTTTCCAATGAATTTATTCTTTTGCAATAATGGGATTTCGGCTATGCTGCAGAGCCTCCTTTACAGCTGACATCAGGAGAATGGGAGGAAGAGGGGACCTTTGAATTCCTATATCTCTCAAATCATAGTGTTTTGAGAGATAGGGGTTTGGAGCATATTGATTATTATTTTAAACTCTACAAAACTGGAAATATGTTTTGGGGGGACATTAGTGTCCCTTTAATGTTTACAGTTAAACTCTGATGCATGGTAATCATGGGTACAAAGAGATATCTGCAAAATTATGATTACTTTAGCACACCAGGAAAAAAGCAGTTCCGATTGTGTTTTTATTGACTAGATACATATTGTTAAAGTAATGCTATGTTTGAATAGAAACCTCAATTCAGTGTAATACAAAAAAACTATTTTATTAGACAAAAAAAAGTTAAAAATCAATTCCTGTTACTTCTTAGATGGTACAGAACTCTTCAATATATTATAAAGGGATTGAAGGAATGCTAACACCTCCATAACAAGCAGCACTTTTACAATCCTTTGGTTTAATACAAGAATGGAAACAAACAGAATACTAGGAAACATTTTTTCTCCCAGCCAACAGGATCTGTTGCAGCAAAAACTTGGGAATCTGTAGACTGATACATTGAATGCCTGGACTTTAAATTCAGTCTAGAGTTCGAGTGCTAGGTTCATATATGCTCAGTGACTACTAAGGTCATGGAGCAGATTTGAACTGAATTGAAAGCACAAGCATATAATGTCTCAAAGCAGAGACTCAAAAATGTTTATTGCAAAAGATCCTGATATCTGGGAGAGGAGCAGTAATTGCACCATGTCCCAAAATCTTCTCTTTCTTACCATTGGGCACTATTCTAAGTAGCCGGTGAGGCACAATGAAGTCAGAGGCTGCCAGTCAATGAAGGGGTCATTAGGGAAATGTTGTGTTTGAAGAATGGCAGGATGTTGTAGAGATGATGAACCCGTGGAAAACCAGACACCATCTCAGCTGTGCCCTCCGTATTAATACCATGTAATACCTCCTAATAATAAGTCCAAACAAATCTTAATCTGGGCAGAAAATTCTAATAACCACTATGGATCAATTCTACTTGTATTGATCCCACAATTAGTGCTGAATGTCATGTTGTGAAATGTGGGCAGGATTAATTTTTATTGGGATTTAGGGGCCCCAAACACTACCCACTCAGAGAGTTCTTAGGAAGAAAGGAAAACTTCAATGGGAGGAGTTTGGGGTCCAGGAATTTGGCTATAAAGAATCATATCTATCTCCATGAACAAAAAGGAACAGGACAGGGAGTGCTCTACAGACTGTGTCAGCAAATAGTGAGCCAGCCAGTCAGGATTAAATAAACCATTCTACTCATCCAATGGTTAAAGGGATAGTAATGTTTCATAATACAAGCAGCTCCAATTAATCTTCATAGTATTTGGGCCATGGAGGATGTTATTTCAGAGTTGTAGTTCAAGAGTGATTGAATGATAAAGTATGCCCCTTTTATTGATGTAACGCTACTCACCTCAGAGCAGCAAGACTGTTCAGATGGATCGCAGAGAGGGACAATCTTCAGTGAGCGTAAGGGAACACCTTAAAAACCTGTCAAGGGGGACAGGGTTTTCCTTATGCTCACAGTAAGAAGATTGTCCCTCGCTGTGAGCTGTCTGGTCCCAGGACCAGATTCCACATCTGAGGGGAGGTGGCTTATACTAGATAAAAGGGGCCGGAGGGGGATATTTTATTGTTCCATTACTCTTGTACTCAGTGGAGGACTGGCAACTTGTGGCCTGGTGGGCAAACACAATCAAGTGGCCCATTTCCACTATCGCTCCAGCCCACTTTCCCACAATACTTATCTTTAAAGTTGTAAATCATACCACAGAGCTTACAATTTAAATGGGGCTACACTAGTGATACTATAGAGCTTACAGTTGAAGTGGAAACTAGACTAGTGATATCACAGAGCTACACCAGTGATACCATAGAGCTTACAAGCAGAATTGGTTATGCTACTAGTGTAGCTCCATTTCAGTTGTAAGCTCTGTGGTATCACTAGTGTAACTCCATTTCAGTTGTGAGCTCTATGGTATCACTAGTGCAGCCCCATTTCAGTTGTGAGGTCTGTGGTATCACTAGTGCAGCTCCATTTCCATTGTGAGCTCTGTGGTATCACTAGTGCAGCTCCATTTCAGTTGTAAGCTCTGTGGTACCGCTAGGCTAGCTCCATTTTGTTTTAAGCTCTGTGGTATCTTTAGTGTAGCTTCATTTTAGTTGTAAGCTCTGTGGTATCACTAGTGTAGCTCCATTTACAGCAGCAAGAATGATATTGATGAGGCAGTGGTCCTCCAGCCCAGACCTGTGACCAGTCCAGGGGGCAATTGCCCCTCTGCCTCCCAGGCCAGCCCTCCCCTGCTTGTACTACAACTCTGACATTATTGAAATAACACTCTCTATGGCTCGTAACTTCTGTTTTTGTGAAACATTACTATCCCTTTAAACATTTTCATTGGGATGAGGGAAGGGAGAAAAGTCCTGTTTTTATTTTTGCGGTGATTTTGTGTGGAGAAAAAAAGGGTTTCTCTTGTTTTGTGAACATTTCTGCACATCCATTATAATGTGTGCCATTTTGCTATCATTATTGAAATTATTGTGAGAATGTTGCCAATTTCTAGCCAGTGTCTATATATGCTTTCTATAACAGCAAAGTCCCCCACTGAAATACTACTCCTGCTGAGTGCTGAACTGGAGAAATCTACTGTTAAAAATAAAAGGAGTTCTATGACAAAATAAGCCTTGAACATTTATATAATAATAATAATTTGTGATTTTTATAGCGCTTTTCTCCCTGTGAGACTCAAAGCGCTTTACAATTCTATAAACAGACATAAAAGGGTTCCTTATGGTTAGATGAGGTGACTGAATGCCTGATAAAAGAGATGGGTCTTTAGCTTTTTTTTAAAAGTCTGTAGTGATGGTGCCTCTCTGATTGAGGACGGTAAAGAGTTCCAGAATGTGGGGGCAGCGTGGCTGAATGCCCAGGAACCTGAGGTTGTCTTTATTCTGGGTACTGACAGGAGGGATCTGTTGGCTGACCGCAGTGAGCGGGATTGAATATAGGGTGTCAGGAGCTCTTTCAGGTACTGTGGGCCTTGATTATTTAAGGCTTTGAAGGTCAGCAGGACAATTTTAAAATATGCTCGCCATTTAATTGGAAGCCAATGCAGGGAGTGGAGAACAGGTGTTATGTGACATGAGCGAGTTTTATTGGTCAGTAGTCTGGCTGCTGCATTTTGTACTGTTTGTAGGCGATGGAGTTCTTTTTCTGGGAGGCCCAAGTAGAGTGCATTACAATGATCTAGACGAGAAGACACAAATGCATGGACTAATGTTGGCATATCATCTGGTGGAATTAAGTGTTGTATCCTGGCTATGTTTCTCAGATGAAAGAAGGCAGATTTTATTACAGAAGAGATCTGCTGTTTAAATGACAGTCCAGAGTCAATCATCACTCCGAGACTTTGTACCTCTGTTGAACTAATGAGTTCAGAGCCTCCAAGTTCCAGGCCAGTTGGGTGATCTTGAGATATTTTTGTTGCCCGGGGTCCCCTCACCAAGAGTAACTCTGTTTTGTCAGGGTTCACTTTAAGCCAACTAGCATTCGTCCACTCTATGAGGTCTGCTAAGCAACTGTTGATGAGGCATGTTGGGTCTTTAGTATCTGGAGCAAAGGAGAAGTAGAGTTGTGTGTCATCTGCATAACAATGATATCTTAGGCCGTGTCTTCTGATGATGTCTCCCAGTGGTAGTAAGTAAATTGCGAATAGCATAGGAGACAAGATGGAACCTTGTGGAACTCCGCTAATTCTGTTGGTGCCGCTGAGCAAGATCCTGATGTTACTCTCTGTGATCTACCAGTGAGGAAAGATTTAAACCAGTTAAGAACTGTGCCTCCTAGACCACAGATGTGCTGCAAGCGCGCTTTTAAAATCCCATGGTCAATGGTGTCAAATGCAGCTGAGAGATCCAGGAGGATTAGGATAGAGTAATCACCTTTGTCTCTTGCCAAAAGGAGATCATTTAGCACTCGGACTAGCGCTGTTTCCGTGCTGTGGCGGCATCTGAAACCTGACTGGAAAGGATCAAAGATGTTATAGCTTGATAGATGGGCCTCCATTTGAGTTGCCACTACTTTTTCAATGATTTTCCCCAGAAATGGAAGGTTGGATACTGGTCTGTAATTTGCTATGCAGTCTGGGTCTAGTGAGGGTTTCTTTAGGAGGGGTTTTACCACTGCTTCTTTTAGAGGATCTGGGAAAATTCCAGTTTTTAGTGAACACTCCACTATTTTTGTGAGGGCTGGGGCAAGTGTTTCAGTACATGCAGATATAAGACGAGTTGGGGCAGGGTCTAAGTCACACGTAGTGGAGCACAACTTTTGCATCGTTCTTTTAACTTCCTCTATATCCACATTTGTAAAAGTAGACCATAAACTGGGGGAATCTGGTCTTACACTGTAGTGGTTCTGGTGGGTAACTGGTTGGCATGCTATGATGGAGGCTCGGATGGAGGAAATCTTGTCTGTGAAGAAGACTGCAAATTCTTCACACTTATCTTGAGAAAAGTTGGTGGGTATATGCATGCATGCATGCTGGTTTGCAGAGCCTTTCTACTGTGCGAAACAGTTGCCTGTAGTAGCAGAAGCATGCTGAGGCCTACAGCAACATACATAATCCTTGAAAAAATTATTAAAAGGCTGTGTCTGACAGCAACATAAAACTTGAAAAAATTGTAAGTGGGCTTGTAAGGACCTCCATTGTAAGTTAGCACTGGAACAGATGGTTACACTCTTGCAAGCAATGCAATGAATTGCTAGAAGGCTGAGTCCTACAGCAACATAGTCTTTTAAAGTGTTAGCAGACTGGGGCCTATGGCAACATAAGCCTTAAATAAATGGTTAACAGGCAGGTAGGGACCTACTTTTAAATCTAGTGATGGAGCAGGAGGTTAAACTCTTGCAAGAAATGTGATGCTTTATTAGCAAGTTGAGAACTTTTTCTCTTCCTCTTCCAAAGACTGCAATATTATTTTTTACAGTAAAGTATAAGATAAACCTATTAGCTTCAGAATCATCAGCAGAAGCTCGCAAATTTTGATAAAGGATAATGCGCTCAGCAGCAAGTTCAGCACCAGAGTTCATTGCACCACAGTATATTCTGGGTCCTCTTTTTTTTCTCCGTGTTGATGTAGGAGTGTGTCTGTGTATGTGTTTGTGTGCGCGCATTCATGCAACAGAAAATGTCAAATTGTGTATGTTGTCTTTATTCTCCTTAATGTATGATCTAATATGTCTGTCTGCTTAGTATCTATCTGTCAGTGTTAGTTAAGTCTTAGGCTCAGACATCTCCAGTAAGAACAATCACCAGCATGTCTGTCACTGGCACTTGTCATTCAAAATAAGTATTATTATTATTTATTGAAACTCTCTTTTCTTCCTTCACACCCACACTCCCTTTACTCCATCTGTCCAGTGAACAACTGGCTACTTACCAAGAAACTCTGAAAAAGCATTATCCAAGTTTTAGGTGGATTATTTCTCTTCAAAGCATAGACTGACGCATGGTAAATTGATACTCCTTTTAAACTGGCAAGTTAGCACAACTGGAATACATTTGGGGGAACTCTTGTCACCAAAACGCTGTAGCAGGCAGAGACCTGCAGAGGAGGGAGTGCTAGGGTGCATAGCCTTGGGTTCGTAGCTAGTGGTGTGGAGACTGTTAACAGCAAAGCCTTGCTGTGGCCTTGGCCATCTATAGATGCTGGCCGCAAAGCCAGATGTCCGATCCCGGTTCAGCCGGGACCCAGACCAGGATGGCCTCACTGAAAACAGTACCATCTCCCCTGCAGGGGGGAGTGAAGGCTAGAGAGTGCTGCCTTGGGAATGTAGGTTGAGAACGTTGGCCACAGATGATAGCTGTAACTCTCCAGGATCAGAACCCACTATGCAGGCACAATAAACCCCAAAGTAAAACGTACAGACCTGCAGAAGGTTCCACACGGACAATGACAGGACACCTTGGATGCGAGGAGGAAGAAGTCTCGGAGTCAGGATAGCCAGTTTGGTACACAGGATAGTCGATCAGGAGGAGCAGGAGCAGGAACAAAGTCTAGGCAAGCCGGGTTGGTACATAGGATATCAGTCAGCAGGACACAGGAGGACAAAGGCAATGCTCATCAGAGATTTGGACTACAAAGGAACACTGTGACCGCGCACCGGAACTCCGTTCAACGCGATTGTATATCAGCGATATAGAGTGACGTCACCAACACATGATGCGACCATACCTGGAAGCACCGAGCTGCTTTGGAAAGAGCACTCGGAGACAGCCAGAAGTGGCGGAAGACCAGGTAGCCAGCAAGGTGCTGACCGAAGGCAAGCCACAGCAGAACAAGGAGCAAAGTACATGACACTACCCCCACCTAAAAGGGAACCTCCGGAGACCTTAGGGAGCAGGCTTGGAAGGAAAGGCATGATGAAAGGCATGGAGTAGGGCAGGGGCGTGGACGTCACGGGAGCATACCCAGGAGCGTTCCTCCGGGCTGTATCCCTTACAGTTCACGAGATACTGCAGCCCTCCATGGAAGTGTTGAGAATCCAGAATTCCGTCAATGATGAATTCCTCTTGGCCGTCGATGGTGACCAGAGCAGGAGGCGCCGGTATAGGGCAAGGCCCGCTGGTGGGAAGAAAGGCCTTGAGTAAGGAGACATGAAAGATGGGATGCACACAAAGGCCATGAGGAAGAGCCAGGTGGCACAATACCGGGGATCAACGCTGCAAGATCCAAAACGGGCTTATATAGCGTGGTCCGAGCTTGTCGGATGGCTGGGCTAGGTGTATGTGTTTGGTGGATATCACACTCTCTGCCCTACCTGATACAGTTGTGAGGGCATGCAACACCGATCAGCAGCTCTTTTCTGCAGACCCTGAGCCCGCAGAAGGCTTGTCCCTATAGTCTGCCAATGCATAGCCAGGAATTTAACTCTCCTCTCCGCAGCAGGGACCAACGATACTCTAGGGGTAAGCAGGAGAAGACGTGGGTTGTACCCCAGAGCTGCAAAGAAAGGAGAACAGCCTAGGGACGAATGACGGAGGTAATTGTATGACAACTTGGCCCAAGGTAGCAAGGCCGTCCAGTTGTTGTGATACTGGTTACAGTAAGACCTCAGGTAGTTTCCAAGTTCTGGTTCAGTCTTTCCGTCTGCCCGTTAGTCTGGAGATGATATGCCGATGATAAGCGTAAAGTGATGCCTAGATGGGAACAGAGTGCCCTCCAGAAGCGGGAGACGAATTGTGAACCCCTATCAGAGATGATGTGCAGGGAAGCCATAAAGACGTACAATCTCAATAAAGTAGGTCTTAGCAAGTTCTGCCGTAGTGGGAAGTTTGGATAGGGGTATAAAATGGTCCTGCTTGGAGAAGCAGTCAATAATCAATAGAATCGTGGTATTCCCTGAGGATAAGGGCAGGTCCACCAGAAAGTCCATGGTCAAATGGGTCCATGGTAATGCCGGTATAGGCAACGGACTCAGAAGACCCACGGGCGTGATCCGTGAGGTCTTTATCCGGGCACAGACAGAACAGCCCTGTACCCAGGACTGGATGTCCTGTAGACAGGAAGGCCACCAGAAGGAACTCGTCAGGAGGTCCAAGGTACGGTCCCCGGGTGTCCAGCAACTTGGGAATGGTGAGCCCACAACAGAACGTCATGGCGATAGGTTTATGGTACAAACAGTTTGGCAGGATACCGCCGAGTAGAGGGAGAACACGAGACCTGGGCCCTCTGAATACCTTGCAGGGTTTGGATGGATAGAGCCCCTAGGATCCTAGATAAAGGTACTTAAGGGTCTACAGAGAGGGTAGGCACCGACTCGGACTTGTGTAATCTAGACAAGGCATCGACCTTGTGATTTTTGGTGCCCGGTATGTAGGAAATGGTAAAGTCGAACCAGGTAAAAAACATGGGCCACCGAGCCTGGTGTGGTGTTAGTCGTTTGGCAGAAGCCAGATAGCCAGGTTATGGTGGTCTGTCAGGAAACTGATGGGGTGTGCGGCCACCTCGAGGAGGTAATGCCATTCCTCCAAGGCCAACTTTATTGCCAACAACTCCCTGTTCCCGGTGTCCCGGTGTCATTATTACTTTCAGCCTCAGAAAAACGGCGAGAGAAATAGGAACAGGGTTGCAGTGTGTTTCCTGGTCCAGTGCTCTGGGATAATACTGCTCCAGCAGAGCTTTCAGAGGCGTCCACCTCAACCATAAAAAGTAGAGATAGATCTGGGTACACCAGGACAGGAGCCGTGGTAAAAGCCCCTTTGACAAACTGGAAGGCCTCCAAGGCTTCGGTGGTCCAAGAGGTGGGATCGGCATCCTTACAGGTAAAACGCATGATAGGCTGGATCAATTTGGAGTAATGCCGTATGAATCTCCGGTAGTAGTTGGAGAAACCAACGAAGCGGTGGATGTCTCTAACCGTACCGGGAACAGGCCATTCCAGAATGGCCCATACCTTACCTGGATCCATAGCCAAGCCTGAGGCAGAAGTGACGTATCCCAAAAAGGACAAGGAAGTCTTTTCAAAATCGCATTTTTCAATTATGGCGTACAGCCAGTGAAGACGTAGTCTCTGCAACACCGTAGGGACATGGTCTCGGTGCTCGGATAAGGTCCGAGAATGGATCAAAATATCATCCAAGTACACAATGACATATGACAAGAGAAGGTCACGGAATATATCATTGACAAAGGCTTGGAAGACCGCTAGGGCATTACGTAGTCCGAAGGGCATTACACAATATTCATAAGAACCAAAACAGGTGTTTAAAGCGGTCTTCCATTTGTCTCCTTCACGTATACAGATCAGATTGTATTCCCCACTTAGATCGAGCTTTGTGAATATAGTAGAGCCACGCAAGCGCTCCAGTAATTCTGATATAAGGGGAAGAGGGTAACTGTTCTTGCGAGTAATTGCATTCAGGCCTCTGTAGTCAATATAGGGTCATAGAAACCCGTCTTTTTTCTTCACAAAGAAGAAGCCAGCACCCACGGGAGAGGTGGAAGGACGGATGAACCCACAAGCTAGGTTCTCCTGAATATAAGTAAGTCTCCAGAGCAGCGGTCTTTGGTAGAGACAACGGATAAGTCTGTCCTCTAGGAAGTACAGCCCCTGAAGCTAGTTCAATAGAGCAATCGTAGGCTCAGTGAGGTGGGAGAACCTCTGCTCTGACCTTGGAGAATACATCGGCAAATGACAGGTACGGTTCCGGTATAGTCGGACCAGGGTCCATAGGAGGGTTGGGTATAGGGCCTATGATATGGTCATGAGGGTTATAACACCAGACCCCAATGGAGAACCGTCGATGACGGTAATGTTTACCGGAGGGTCCTTGGAGACAAGACACACCCCAATTTGCTGGGCAAAGACCAAATCGATGAAGACTCCGGCTGCCCTCAATCAATCAGGGCCTCTGCTCGGGCAGTGGTAGAAGTCCATGATAGCTGAACGGGAATCGTAAAGCGCTGCTGCAAGGAAGAGGGAAGAACAGTGTGACTTATGCAGAGTCCCCTTCTGCCCCCCTAAGCCCGTTTGTTTCCTGGCTTATGTGGGCATAAGCGAGCAATGTGACCGGGCTGACCGCAGTGCAGGCACAAGCCTTGCTGACGACATCTGGTCTTCTCCTCCTCTGTAAGACATGTAACTCTCCCTATCTCCATCAGCTCTGGGGCATTGCCTGTAGGCATGGGTGCATTTTGAAAGAGGGGTGCCAGTCGTACAGGAGGTTGAACCACTGGGCGCTTGGAGCAGTCTCTCTCTCTTGAATTTGTGTGTCAAGAGTGGTACACAAAGCGATCAGAACTCCAAGGGTCTCAGGGATATACCATGTGGTTAAGTCATCTTTCAACTGCTCGGACTGCCCACGACGAAAGGCAGCTTTCAGAGCATCGTTTTCACAGTCGGTATCGTAAGCCAGGGTACGGAACTCAATGGCGTATTTTGTTAAGGATTCAGATCCCTGTTGGAGCTCTAAAAGAGTGGCCTCTACTTTGGCCTGTCGCCCAGGGGTATCGATGATGGCATGGAAAGCGGTAAGGAAAGGATCAAAATCATCAAGCAGAGGAGAATGACGATCCAAGAGTGGCATCACCCAAGCCAGAGCCCAAACCCGAAGGAGAGACACCACAAACGTGATGCGTGCCTGATGGGATGCATATAGATCTGGCTGGTTGCAGAAATGGAGGAAGCATTGGTGAACAAAGCCCCACAAAAGCATGGGATCCCCCTCGTATTTGTCTGGAAGGGGAACCCTGATAGACGTGGATCCAGTGAAGGGATCAGGGATTGCTGGGGAAACTGGAGCTGGCACAACTACAGGTATAGAAGTCTCCAAACGCTGCTGCATACGTTGCAACAGGGATGTGATGGGGTCTAGCTTCTGGATATGAGGCGCATGTTGCTCTAACATGGCCCCCTGCTGAATTACGGCCTTGGTGATTTCCGTTGGGTCAAAGGACATGGTTACGGTAGTGGCACTATCACTCTGCCACCAAAACACCATAGCAGGCAGAGACCTGCAGAGGAGGGAGTGCTAGGGTGCGTAGCCTTGGGCTCAGAGCGTGTGGTGCGGAGACTGTTAACAGCAAAGCCTTGCTGCGGCCTTGGCCATCTATAGATGTTGGCCACGAAGCCAGATGTCCGATCCCTGTTGAGCCAGGGCCCAGACCAGGATGGCCTCACTGAAAACAGTACAATCTCCCCTGC
Source organism: Rhinophrynus dorsalis (assembly GCA_037306005.1). Lineage (NCBI taxonomy): Eukaryota > Metazoa > Chordata > Amphibia > Anura > Rhinophrynidae > Rhinophrynus > Rhinophrynus dorsalis. The sequence continues at coordinate 586,429,147 of CM074719.1, read as the reverse complement.
AGTGGCGAGTGAAGGCTAGAGAGTGCTGCCTTGGGAACGTAGGTTGAGAACGTTGGCAATAGATGGTAGCTGTAACTCCCCAGGACCAGAACCCACTATGCAGGCACAATAAACCCCAAAGTAAAGGGTTCAGACCTGATCGAAGGAGGACTACCAGAAGGGTCCACACGGACAATGACAGGACACCTTAGATGCGAGGAGGAAGAAGTCTCTGAGTCGGGATAGCCAGCTTGGTACACAGGAAGTCGATCAGGAGGAGCAGGAACAAATCTAGGCAAACCGGGTTGGTACACAGGATATCAGTCAGCAGGACACATGAGGACAAAGGGAACACTCAGGCAGAGATCCGGAGCACAAAGGAACACTGTGACAGTGCACCGGACCTCCATACAACGTGCCTGTATATCAGCGCTATAGATTGACGTCACCGACACGTGATGCGACCATACCCGGAAGCGCCGAGACGCTCCGGAGAGAGCACTTGGAGACAGCCGGAAGTGTCAGAACACCAGGTAACCAGCAAGGTGCTTACCGAAGGCAAGTCGCAGCAGAACAAGGAGCGAGGTACATGACAACTCTCCAATCTGGGGGGGATTATTTTCATTGGTTTCAATGCAAAACTTTTTTGCCCATCCATATTAAGGGTATGACTATAACTTAAGCCATTTCTTTAAAGGGATACTAATACTTCATTTTAACTTTATTTTATTTTGTAGGCATTAAAAAAAATGAAGAACGATATAAGTCTTATCTCTCAAACCTTTATGGTTTATGAGATATTCACAAGCAAAGTTTCCCCTCCTGCCCCTTTTACCTAGTGTAAGCCATCTCTTCTCAGATGTGGAATGCAGTCCATAGACCAGACAGATAACAGCAGGGGACAGTCTTCTTCCTATGAGAACAATGAAAGCCCTGCCCCCCTTGACAGGTTTTTCAGGTTTTTCCCTTATCTTAATTGAAGATTGTCCCTCTCTGCAGTCTACCTGGGCACCTCCCTTCTGCTCTGTCTGAGCAGTGTTACATCAGTAAAAGGAGCGGGAGGGGGATACTTTGTCATTGAATTACTCTTTAACTACAACTCTGACAGAACTGAAATAACACTCCCCAAAGTCCAAATACTATGATGATTAATTAGAGCTGCTTTTATTATGAAACATTACTATCCCTTTAAAGTATTACATAATAATAGGCATAAAGGGTCCAAAGTGATTCGAGAATACAAATAAACCAATTACAAATATACTTTAAATTACATTTAATGAGCTTTGTATTAAAGTGAGATACTAAGCATAAGGTGTATGAAGTGTCAGAATAACAAATGAGAATGTTAGGGTTTTCGGTGAAATCAATTCATTCATTCGCTTGCCCCCTTTCAGTGGAAATGCACTGTGTAGGAGGGTAGAGAAGAATAAATGATCGATACACAGAATAGCCCATATATCCCTGGCAAAAAGGTTAGGGACAGTTACCTTGGTTATGGCTGTGATTGATCACTGGAACAGCCTGTGAATAGTTACTTTATCTGTGATGTGTTTATTACACTAGCCAATCCTGATTTCCAAGGGGATGGCCCCTCAAGCCTATATAATCAGTTTGCAGAATACTTTCCTTACTTGCAATGGAAGCCAGAAGTGTCACAGACAGCGTGATAATCTCATTTCCCTGCATTATTAGTAAGTTTTAAGTCTACTACTGTATTCACTCAAAGTAAAAATCTGTCCATACTGGTCTAATAACGATGCTGATGGTTTTAGTGGTACTACAATGCCAACTCTTTTCTTCTTTAGCACCACCTAACTCCCATATCATACGTCTAATAAAGATAAAGGTGCAGCTGCTCCCTTCCTTAGTCTGAGATTAGAGTATATGTTATTTTGGGGAGCTTTCTATTAGAATCAATCCCCTGTACTTCCTCGTTTTGTAGCCCGTATACCATGCTGCTGCGACTATATTTGTCTGACCAAAGTGGTATAAAGATGGTGCTGGTGGTAGTGCTTGTACTGAAATGCTTTGCCAACTCTTTTCTCCTGTATCCCCTCCTAACTCCCATACTTCATACAGAGTCAAAGATACTAATGCTTCCTTACTTTCAGAGATCTGTGCATGTACTTTTTTTTTGGGGGGGGTGCTTTGCTCATAGGCATACCATATGCACACTCATTGAAAATGAACAAATCTAAAATAAATATTGAGAATTATGACAGTTGGCTTCAAAGCAGACAGGCTGTTGATCCAGGGAAATATCTGACTGACATTTGGAGTCAGGAATTCTTTTTTTCCCCACTTGGGGCATAGCTGGAAATTGATTTGATGTTGTGGGGTTTTTGTGCCTTCCTCCGGATAAACTAGGGTTTATTTGGCATGGACTGGACTCGATGGCGCTTGTCTTTTTCCAGCTTCATCAACTATTTTACTATCCTATATAATAATTTGCTAAAACGTGTGTAACGATGCAGTCATGCACAATAGAGACTGCTGCTCGTGCTGCAGTCATGCGCAGTAGAGACTGCCAAAGGAGCGTCTAGCTCTGTATCAGCAGTGGTACGGGCAGTCTCTACTGTGCTTGACTGCCCCACGACCAGCTGACAGTGGCACCGTGGCCCGTGTAACGGGCTCTTCAACTAGTATTAAATAAAATAAAATGCAGGCCTTTATCTATAACTATTTGTATTCCTTTTCATGTGCCAGGATGTAACCTCTATGAAATGGATTGTCACATTTTTATGTTGTTAATTAGAAAAACTTTTGTTCAAGTGTCAGTCCAGAGAAGGCAGCAGGGGCTTCCTCATAGAAAACAGTGTAGAATGAAATTCGTGCTAACAAACCAGTATGCATAACTTTCATTTTACCTGAACGTGTTTCAAATTTTTGCACAAATAATTTGGACAAAGTAAATTTTCTCACCATGCACAAGTCTACTAAAGATTACATGATAAAAATGAATTGTATTAACTGTCTGTATACATAGGACATTTATCAGTTCATCAAATGCAATAACCAAATAATACAGAAAGAAATCACTACAAATAACAGAACTAAATACACGTATTGTTTAAACCTCTGAGTGCAAGAGGTGTGCATGTTCCCCTCTGGCACTCAAAGGGTTTCGTTTTAGAATATTCAAGTGATATAAGCTAAAAACTATTAAAATAAACAAGTCCGATGTCTAAAAAAAAAAAAAGCATTACATATAAATATATATATATATATATATATATATATATATATACACTAGTTGAAGAGCCCATGTACACGGGCCACAGTGCCACCCAGCAACGGCCGCGGTGCAAGTCATGCAGAGTAGAGACTGCCCTCACCACGGGTGATACAGTGCGCAGAGAGGACTAAGGTCTGAATTCGGAGCCCCGCTCCGTTATCAGCTGTGGCACCGGAAGTCTGTAGTGCGCATGACTGCACCACACGCAGCCTTCTCTACTGTGCATGATGGCTTCTGACAAACACACACTTAGTGAATTATTATTTAGTATATATATATATATATAAACTAGTACTAGACTGTGTACACGGGCCAACACTGTCTGCACCGCAGTCATGCTCAGTATTAACTGCCGCGCCACGACTGATATGGAGTGGGGTGCTCAAAATTCAGACCGGAGTCCTCTCTGCACACCTTCCTGGGACCAAGCGGTCCCAGGAAGGTGCGCAGAGAGGACTTCGGTCTGAATTCGGAGCGCCACGCTCCATATCAGCCACAGCGCGGGCAGTTAATACTGAGCATGACTGTGGTGCCGACAGTGTTGGCCCGTGTACACAGGCTTTAAAACTAGTTCACCAGCCTTTTCCAAGTGCACTGGGTGGCCAGTGCAAACCAATGCATTGCAGACCACTCTAGCAACCAAGGGGTTACAAATTCCCATTGAAATCTTTGGGACTTTGGCAAATTTAAATTCGTCCTCTGTGTTGCAGCTGTTATGTATAGAATTGCTCCCCCTTAGCCTATTGAATATTGTCCCTCACTGCTCACTGACAACAAGTCATATACTGCCTATGTGTTGGAGATCATTCTATCATCCAATGGGTTAAATGGTATTTCAGTTTCTCTTATATTGAGTAATTTCCTGTACTTTCCAATTGGTTTTCTTTGTGTCTCAGTATATAGGATCATAATAAAGATGCACCTTCTCCATCTCCTGCTGTAAAAAGATTTACATCAGTGTCTGGACACAGGTTACTGTCAGAACTCAGTTTTCTTGCTAAAGTCCTTATCTTGTGCAATCCTGTAGATCTTAAAGGTTAAATGAAGAATGCAGAACTACAATATGCCATCTGATGTGAATGCACATTTACTGTAACACTGTATTATCCTGGAAATCTTTAAGGTAGTAAATGGTAAGAAGTTAGCAATTCTGCCTTGTGGGAATAAGAACTCTATTCCTCCTTTCCATGGATATTTCAGGTGGGAAGAAATAAAGGCAAAACTTACCACCAGACGGTGACACCTAGGGCTCAATTATATCATGAGTCATGACCATTAGGGAAGACACACCACTGTCTGTAGTTTTAAGTCACTACCAACAGCTAAAAATCCAGAATGGGCTCCCACTGTAAACGGTGAAAAAACAGATGGATTTGTTGGCTTGTAACACACGTTAAGGGATCCTAGCAAACCTAACGTGTTAAAGGGATAGTAATACTTAAAATGTAAAAAAAAATATGTTGTAGGGTTTATCCCCCTGAGTAAAACGAGAGTAGTCCCACTGCTGTAAGGTGTTTCATTCAAAAGGTATTCATTTTCAAAGGTGAATTTTTTAGGTGCAATATCACAGTGGCCTGAAATTGTACAGTGGCGCTGACCATAAATCTCCATAGGATGGTGTAGCAACAGCTCCACTGTATAATTTCAGGCCACTTTGATATTGCACCGAAAAAAATCAACTTTGAAAATGAATAACTTTTGAATGAAACACCTTTCAGCAGTAGGAGTACTCTTGTTTTACTCAGGGGGATAAACCCTACAACATATATTTTTTTTTAATTTTAAGTATTACTATCCCTTTAAAAACCACCAACCTACATGAACAGTGGTTTAAAACAAATACACGCATACTCAGCTAGTGATTCCTACACTAGGGACCCATGGATGCCCCATATCAATATATCAATACATCCAAGGAACCAAAAACATCAGTGAAAAGAAAAAAAATAACCCTATGAGTGCCAGTGGGGTATGCAACTCATTACTGAGTGTTGCATACCCCTCTGGCACTCACAGGGTTTATCCCCCTAATGCTAACACCATTCCATTAAAATAAACACTTACCTGTAAGTCTGATGTCCAGTGGGACTCAACACCCTGATCACCCACTGCAATTCCTCATCTGTCATCTTCTTTCTTCTTATCTTCATCAGTCATCTTACTTGATTGTCCTCTTCAAAGCTCTTCCCTCTCAATAAATATATAGATTAAAATTAATGCTGTCAATAAATGTATAGTGCCAATAAAGGTCTGCCAGTGCCAAATGAAAGGCAGATCAAAAATCCCCCATCCATATACCTCTCAGGCCATTGCCCAATCCATAGTGAGGTAAATTTGAACAGAGACTGGCTTTTATATGGCCATTCCCTGTTCAAAATGGTTCCCATTCTTCCATTGGCTGGAATGAGAGGTTACGCACCTCCCAGCCAATCAGCTTTTAGTGGGTCATCCCTCCCACTAGAAACTGATTGGCTGGTAGATGTGCAACCCTATATCCCAGCCAATGGAAGAGTGGGAAGCATTTTGAACAGGGACTGGCCATATAAAAGCCTCTGCCCGAGACATATATGTAGGTGGGATTTTTGATCGGCTGCAGCAGAGAACCTTTGTTGGCAGCATTAATATTAATCTATATATTTCTTTATTGAGTGGGAACAGTTTTGAAGAGGACTATCAAGGAAGATGACTAATAAAGATAAGAAGAAAGAAGGTGACAGATGAAGAATTACAGTGGGTGACCAGGGTGCTGAAGACCCGCTGGACATCAGACTTACAGGTAAGTGTTACAGCTATGGGGTATGGGCAATAGGATACTGTTGGGGCTAGTGTTGTTTAACTTTATTGTTAATATTAGGGGTAGTGTAGGGCCAAGTGTAGGGTTAGTGTTTGGGAGGGTGTCTCGATGATTGACACTGTGTCAAACATCGAGTGTTAGCTAGTTTCCTTTAATGTTCCCACTAAACATTGTTTTTTGTGACCAAGGCTCGTTAAAGTGGATGCTGTTCATAGAATTCTAGTGGTACAACTGCCCGAAAGTCCTTTGGCACCTAACATCAGTTTTAGCACTGTTAATAGCATCAGGCCCCTAGTGTGAAGCTTTCCAGAGATATGTTGCCATGTCTTCTTCCACCTACTCCATGCCACGATTCTCACATTCACACCACATGGGACTCATCATACATACACACACTCACTCACTTCTCTCAGTCTCATACAGAAGGCCAGCAGAAAGAGCCTCCACAGGGAAATTCTTGCTGATGTCCTTGGTGTCTACTGAACCTCTTCAGGTGGAGGAAAGTTCATCATATTCTCAGTGCTAGAGATGTATTTAATGCATTGTGATTGTGAAACACCATCTTTAGCATCAAAAGATGCTTAGAGGGTTAAATAACCACCTTATAACTACTATTTAAATGAAAGATTTTGGAACATTTAAGTAAATTAACCCAGTGCTTAATAAAAAGCTATTATACACATCAATGATCTCATGAAATATAATAGAAAACTGCATTTTTCAAATACATGAATTACAAAAGTGTTTTTGTACAGAACAACTTCTGGCAAAACTCAAAATAACTTGAAATGCAGTGAGTCAGCATTTACTGTTACTTATGTGAATCTGAGATAGTTATTGTATCGCAATCCATTTACCGCTCCAAGGCGAACAAATTAACTTTGTTCTCTCTGAGACATTAAAGCAGGCATGTCAAATTCAAATGCAGTGAATGGCCACGTGCATAAAATTCTCCTACAAGGAAGGCTGCAACATTGGCTGCTAGGATCTAGTGTGTGTGTTTATACATATACAGGTGTACATTATATATATAAATATATATATATAATATGGTATACATAAAATTTATTTCTAAATGCTGAAATCTATGGCACACTGTCTGACACCTCACCCTTGTTCCACAGTCATTGGTTGTCAAAGAACCGCAGATACACTGCTTGACACCCCCATCTTGTTCCACAGTCTATAAGTAGTTATAGAACCACAAGTAAATTGTCTAACACACATTCCTTATTCTACTGTCCACTGGTAGTCACAGAACTATATATAAACTTTTTGACACCCCAGTCCTGATCCACTGTCCACTGGCATCCACAAAACCACCCCCACATTTCAGTTTCTCCAGCTTTCTCACTCTGGTTGTATCAGAATCATACACACACCATCTGACATCTCAAACTTGTCCAACTTTTTAGAAGCATGATTTACTCCTGCCCCTCCACCCATGTCTCTGTCTCCTCTTCATCCCTCTACAAGTCTCTCCGCCCACTACACAAACTCATTCTCTCTTTCTCCAACTCTTAAGGTCTCTGTCTCACTTGGCCAGGTCTCTCCTCCACTACTTCTTCTGTAGGAAGGATCTCCCTTCCCCTACCTTCACAAACCAACAGGCAAAAAACTTTCTAAAACTCTGGACATTTCCCCCTTCATCACAAACCCAGGTAACCCCCATAAAGGAGCAGTAAACTCTTTTTAATGAAAACCTATATGTTATAGATCTTTTCCTGCTGAGTAAAACAAGGCCACTCTCATTGCTGTCAGTTGTTTTATTCAAACTTTATAACAGTTCAGATAACCTGGAAGTGAATTTACTGTGTTTACTTCCTGATTGTTCTAACTGACAGGAAGTGGCGTGGCAGTTTCTATCGCATTCTATGGAGAACTATAAGTCACTGACTTTCTTCTCTATTAGAATGTAGCAGAAAAACTAATTGGAATATGAACACAAGATGGAACTGCTGATGTAAAAAAACACAGGTTTAAACAGTAATATTCTGGAAATAAGCATCTCTCAGCAGTGGGAGTACCCTTATTTTACTCAAAGGGACTCAATGGGAAACGCCTTACAATATATATATTTTTTTAAAAAGTTTACTGCTCCTTTAAAACTAACAGGTACCATCCCACCAATACCATCCACAGATTCAAATTACATAGAGACAAAAGCAAAGAGAACAAGGGTGCTCTGCATGGTGCACTAAGTAAAGTGGAGCAATTCAGGAGCAAACCAACTGCATCAAATGGAATAAATAAACATTCCCTTTGATTAAAATGGGACATTTAAATCCAATGCTTTACAATGCCTTGGAGACTGCTCTAGAATTCACTGGGTTAAAAGCCCCATTTAAATCAATGGGAATTTGCAGAATTTTCATTGCCCCATTCCCATGGTACAGTTGGTTTGCTCCAGAATTGCTTGCTGAATAAGGGCCATTTGGTTTTGGGGAGAATGAAAGCAGATATACTAACCAAAAGTAGTGCAGTTCTGGGGCAAATCAAGTGCATCATAGGTAGGGATGAGCGGAAACTTTTGCCTCAAACCAAAATTGTCAGAAAATGGCACTTTCCGCTTGGTAAAAAATATCCTGCAAAAAGTGCCATTTTCCCGCTTTTTTCGCCTAGCTCGTTGCATTGAAATCAATGGGAAGAAAAAAATTTTCCCCACCACATAAACGTTTTCTCTGCTTTTCTACAGCCATATAAAAGGGTGCCAGACTCTCACAGCAGCCATTTTGTGTTTGTGAGAGGAGAGAGCAGCATGTTTTTGAGCTACAGAAGACAGGCAAATAAAGGGGAATTGAAGCTTAGGGAGTTTTTTTCATGGGACATTTGTTCTCTGTATTAGGGGAGTCTGGGGGAGGGAAGGGAGGAAGGAGGTTGACCACAAACACCCCAAAATTTGTTGTGACTGACTGGTACGACACAGACAGCAGGGGTCCAAATTGCTTGCTGATTTTGCTTTTATTGTCTCTGTGCTGGGGAAAGAAGGTGTTGATTTTGTTTTTTAGTTTTTTTGTGTTTTTTTTTTTTTTTTTACTGACTGTGATAAGATAGGTGGGTGTACAACAAAAATAAAATGAAAAATTTAAAATATGTAGACATAAATAAACAAATAAATATATTAGGTGACAGACAGCTAACTGGGAGCCTGATGTGAGCTCTGTGACTGAGGCAGGGGATGTTCCAATGAAGCCTGAAGTTTAGTTCCGGGCATTTGTTCACTCCCATATCCGAGTTCACCCAAGCCCTTGCCACTGGGAGCATGTCATCCTTTACCTCCCAGTGGGCCTCAAATGGTGTGCTCTGCCCGGTGTCCCCCCATCTGGATTACTTTCAGCTAATACTATATATTTAAAGTTACTTTTATTTTAGGTTACAGTTAATTTTTTCTATTTACTTTTTATGTCCTTTTGGGTGCTGGGGGTATGCAGCGTATTGTTTGATGGCATGCTGCTTGCTCCTCTGGCACTCGGGGGTTAATGGTTTAAATTTTACCATCTACTGATTGGCTGGCTTGCCAGCCAATAAGGCATGTACCTAACTTTTATAATATTCTCTGACTGAGGGTGTAGGAGAGAGGTTGTGCATTAGAAAGCTCTCTGAAAAAGGCCTGTTTTAGGGGAGTTTTTCCTTTCTTTTGATTTTCTGTGACTGAGGCAGACTTAATAGACAGCAGACGACACTGAGAATTTTGTTGAAGGCCAAGGCAAGACATCACACTCCATCAGTTGTGTACTGTGGAGAATAAAAACACACAGTAGTTGAGTAATGTCCAGCAAAAGCACAAGGGGAGGGGGAAAGGTAGAGCAGGGCAGGGACTTGGGAGTAAAGTGGTAGTACAAAAATGACTGCGCAATAAAGGATGATGATCCCTCTCCTCGTAGGGTGGATGCAGTTTGTCAAGGTCCCACCAATCACACCACGCCAGACCCCACCACCACTACCATACACATCTGTAGGTTGTACTTTATATTTTCTATCACTTGACATCATCATGAATATGTGCCATTAACACTTAAGAACGACACTTAAGTTAGTGTCGTGGGCCAAACACAAATACATTCTGCGTGTAACACATTTTCAAGGTATATGTTGCTGTAGGACTCACAACTTTGACTTCCAGCTAATTATTTCTCCACTACAGCCCTCAGAAGAAGTAATATTGTGCTGGGAAATGTTTCACCATAGGAAACATAGGTGAAAAATGTGTTAAAATAGGAGAAAAATGTGTTGGAATAGGCAAAAAAATTTTGCTAGAATAGGAGAAAAGGAGGAAAATTTTGCATTGGAGAAAACGAGAAAACTTTCTCGAAAAAAAAGAAAACTCCATCATTTTTTGTGGAAATTCATGCAGGAAATTTTTCTCACTTTTCTCCCACCCCTAATCATAGGTAACAAATACAAATGACCATTACTTTAAATGGGGTATTTATCCCTTTGATTGCTAGGCAGTATGGTGGATTATACCTTTCTTCACGTATGAAGACTCAGAGGGCAGTTATTCCCTACACCCGCTACAAGTTCACCTTAACCTAGATATTATATATGAAGAATGGTCTCACAATTCATAGTAACATAATAAATTAGGTTGAAAAAAAGACACAAGTCCATCAAGTTCAACCTTTGCCTCATAAACCTAGAGACATGAGAATGATATAGCTTTCCTGCTGCTGCTAGTAATAATAAAATAATAAAAAGTACAATATAGAAAGGGCGAGAGCTTCATATATACTTCAACCTTTGAGTGCCAGAAGGGTACACAACACATTGCTTTTCAAGGTGTTGTATACCCCTCTGGCACTCAAAGGGTTAATCCAGTATGACTAGCAGAGTATCCTACATAATAATTCACTAGGATGTTTGTCAGAAGCCTTCATGTGCAGTAGACACTGCCCGAACATACAGAATGCTGGGAGTTCTGTGCTGGGAGTATTCTGTGCGGAATGCTGGGAGCATTCTGTGCTTTCGGGCAGTCTCTACAGTGCATGGCTGCGTCTGCAGCAGGACGCAGAGCAGGACCGGCCTCTTAACATCAGCCGGACCTTGGCCCATGTACACAGGCTTTTACACTAGTAATTAAATAATATGCTTGCAACAAAAAAAATATTGCATACTATTAGCCTTGCATATGGATGGTATCTCTTTCTATCTCACTCTGTCCATTAAAAATACATCACATATACTTTCTTCAATAGGCTACATTTACCACGTCTTTTCTCTTGTGTCAGCACAGTGTACTAGTTTATAGATATCTTATGGGTATCTATGCTCATACAGACCACCACCTGTATAATTTAGCAGATTTGTGCACTAGACTTACAGGTTTAGACAGGGTCTTAACTGTGCAGGCAGTAGCATAAAAATAAGCTTTATTAGCACATTACAGATTAGGCAGAAGATGTTCTATAAACAAATATATGTTAAGGTTTCTAGACAATCCTAGAAACTACATGCCTTTGCTAAGTATAAACAACATTCTATGTAACATTCTTCAAATGACCTTGTACACAGATTGCTAGAAGAAAATCAGTATTTTAATGTATTGAACTGCTTAAGGACCCATGACGTGCTAGAACCACAGGGCCGGCCCTTACATGGCGGCCCTTTTTCAGGGGAGACAATTTGCTTCCTCAAGGCATGCAGAGCCGGATCATAGGCACGGCAAGGCAGGGACACAACTTCTTCTTCCTACAAACCAGCCCCCTCCCAGCGACCCCCACAGAATGGACACACAATCCCTCCTCTCACTCCGTGTCACAACCGCCTCTCAGAAAAACTTTAACCCACAACAAGTCCGAGCGGCACCCACACAAAACACGCACAGATGGGTGCCCTCTGCTGGCCACAAAGTGTTACAACACAGCTGCCCTCTGCCGGTTGCAAAAATAACATGGATGACACAGAGGTAAATTTGAAGTTGTAATGTAACAACTGAATGTACATTATAATTAAATATAGTCCCACGGCTACTCAGATGATGATCAAATGACAGTCATAAGAAAAGCTGGTATGAGTGCGCTGTGTGCCTTTACTTTCAATATGCCAAATGTAGGCAGATATTGGTACCCAAAAAAGCCATGTAGTCTCATATGGGCTGTGTCAGACTACACGGCTTTGTGGGTATCACTTCTGCTTACATGTGGCATATTGAAAGTAAAGGCACACCCATACCAGCCTTTCTTATGACTGTCACTTGTCATCTAAGTAGCTGCGGCACTATATTGGACTGTGATGTACATGCAGTTGTTATGTTACATGTTTACATCCATTCAATACCTGGACATATATCCATTCCACGTATTGTGATTGCATTTACTCTGTACTGCATACTCAGTACTCCACACTTCAGGTATTCTCATTGTAATAAAGCTTTGTGTTTTTTGTTATGATTACTACAATCCCACCTTTAGTGTACTTTCCTTTGTTCTGTATTTATGCTCTGTTTACACCCCCACACACCCTTTTGTCTTTCTACACCCCAGCCAGAACAAAGACTCTTATTTTATCTTCAGTGTATGCTTGGGGAGTCCCCCAGTCTATCTCATGCTCAGCTGTTGGATGATGGGCATTTCAGTCCAACAGGAGGTGGAATACCAAAGGGCTCTGTTATGGGGAGTAAAGGGTATCCCCATCTTCTTCTATCCATCTTTCTTTCTGTGCTGGGGAATAGCATGTGTACAAGTGAGCATATATGTGTGTGAGTGAGTGTTCATTGGTAGTAAGATTTTGTGTTGTGGGTGTGAGATTGAGAGAGTGTATGTGAATATGCATGTATGTTTGTATACAATATTTGTGGGCGTGGTTTGGGGGGGCAGCATTTCATCCTTGGACCCAGACAGCACAATGTCTTGGGCCGGAACTGTAGAACCATCATGGGTAATTTTGCATTAAGGACCCATGACGGTCCTGGCATGTCATGGAATTCAGCTGTCCCCAAGCGGCATGAAAATAAAGTTCTGTGGTTCTTAAAGGGATAGTAATGCTTCATAATAAAAGCAGCTCTAATTAATCATCATAGTATTTGGGCCTTGGAGAGTGTTATGTAAATTCCGTCAGCATTGTACTTCAAGAGTAATTGAATGATAAAGTATCCCCCTCCCGCCCCTTTTACTGATGTAACACTGCTCACCACAGAGCAGAATGAAGATGCCCAGGTATATTGCAGAGAGGGACAATCTTTAATTAAGATAAGGGAAAAAGCTGAAGAATCTGTCAGGGGGGGGGCAGGGTTTTCATTGTTCTCACAGTAAGAAGATTGTCCCTTGCTGTGATCTGTCTGGCCAAGAGACCATACACCACATCTGAGGTGAGCAGTGTTACACTAGGTAAAAGGGGCGGGAGGGGGATACTTTATCATTCAATTACTCTTCAACTACAACTCTGACAGTATTGAAATAACACTCTCCATGACCCAAATACTATGAAGATTAATTGGAGCTGCTGTTTTTGTGAAACATTACTATCCCTAACTGCCGGCTGTGCGTCATTAAAAGGTTAGTAAAGCAAGAATTTATGTTGATTCAGTATGGTAGATTAAAAAAAAATAAAGTATCTGGAGAAAGTCCTATCTCTCAAAACTTTAATGTTTGAGAGATATTCACCTCTAAAGTTCCCCCATCCTCCCCTTCTCCTGACGTCAGAGCTCTACTAACAACAGGAGATCCTGGTCCTGGGACCAGCCAGTGGCTCTTCAACAGAGCTGAAATAGAGATATTTAAAAAGAATTACTTCATTGGAACAGTCCACAAAGCGGACGATACAGAGCGGGGCTCTCCAAATTCAGACAGTAGTCCTCTCTGCGCACCTTCACTACGGTCTGAATTTGGTGCACCCCACTCTGTTATCAGCTGCGATGTGAGCAGTCTGTACTGCGCATGACAGCTTCTGACAAACATACATTAGTGAATTATTATATAGGATAAGCTGAGAAAACTAGGACCAGTTCTATATGTTTCTACTACAATATGGGATAATACAAAAGGGTAGGTTTCTCACCTCCTTTAATTGCAATGAAAATTAATTAAAACAATACTACTAATAAAAATGAAATATATGTAACAATTATAAGGTCAAAGAATTAGTATATGAAATATGTATAAATATGATGAGAGGTCCTAGCTAAAATCCTCCAGGTTCAAGTGTGAATTCATGACAGGTTATACACTCGTGAAAGTTGTTTTTACATTTAAATTCCACTGGAAGTTAATTCATTATCACCATTGTCTTGTATAAATCATTCCCAGGGCTCCAGTAGAGGCATCTCTTTGTAGCTGGCTAAGTGGTACAAGACATTTACTTTTTGCTACTTCAGTAAATTAGTGAGTAGAGAGTTTTTGACTTGCAACCAAAGATGGCTACATCTATGGAATGTATGGATTAACCCATCAAACACCAGATGTATGTGCAAATCAACGCTTGCAATGCATTGCACATCGCACTGGCACCCAAAAGGCCCAAAATATGGCTAGCAGGTAACATGGCTAGGGTTCAGTATGTGTGGTTCTGTGGCTACAGTGGGACAAGGCTAGGGGTGTGGCAGTATGTGTGGTTCTATGGCTACCTTGGGACAAGACTTGGGGGCCAATATATGTGGCTCTATTGCTATCAGTGCAATGGGATGAGGCTGGGGGTCAGTATGTGTTGTTCTATTGGCACCAATGAAGTGGGACAAGGCTGTTTGTCAGAATGTGTGCGGTGGGAAAAAAAGATTAAAAAAACAGCATTTTTCAGTGATATTACCTCAGAGGGTGAAAAGTTCTGCTTTTTTGTTTTGTTTTTTTTTGCCCTTTTCTCTTTTTAGGGGAATGTTTTCGCCAATGCATTGCATTCGAGGGTTAACTGTGCTATTTAAATCAATAACAATTTTAATTTCCCTACATGTATGAGTTGGTTTCCCCCAGAACTAGACGTCTTTATTAAAAGGATAGTAATACTTAAAATGTAAAAAAAAAATATGTTGTAGGGTTTATCCCCCTGAGTAAAACAAGAGTACTCCCGCTGCTGAAATGTGTTTCATTCAAAAATTATTAATTTTCAAAGTTGAATTTTTTAGGTGCAATATCACAGTGGCCTGAAATTGTACAGTGGCGCTGTTGCTACACCATCCTATGGAGGTTTATGGTCCCGGGACCAGAGCTGTCCATAGAATCGTGTAGCAACAGCACCAGTGTACAATTTCAGGCCACTGTGATATTGCACCTAAAAAATTCAACTTTGAAAATTAATAACTTTTGAATGAAACACCTTTCAGCAGCGGGAGTACTCTTGTTTTACTCAGGGGGATAAACCCTACAACATATTTTTTTTTTACATTTTAAGTATTACTATCCCTTTAACTTGATGAATAAGGCTCTGTGTCCTAAAATGTCTCTGCACAGTTACCCATGGAATCATTGCTCTATATTATTTTTTACTAGAAAAAGATTTCTGTATTCTTTATCAATGCATTTCACATCACAATTTAGCTATAACTGGAATGGATTTGTATGTAGGGAAAATGTACATTCCCATTAACTTTTTCAGTTCCAGGACAATGCTTCCTCAGGCACTCAAATGGCTAAGTGTAGCAAGCTTCTGGTGGATGAAAGTAGTCTAAAAGAAATATGTATACCAATGTGCATATCCAGCTAATGCAAGAAGCTTATGACTCATATCTAGTATATTAATTTATTGGATGAATTGATCTTGATTTAAGCTCAACATAAGAGCTATCTACTTATCTGGAAAGCCTGAGTCATGTTCCTGAAAATCAAATTCAGCTGACCTTGCTTAAGAACACAACTTTATAGTTTGACATCTATTAATAAACCAATAACAATTCCATGCTGTTTTACAATTTGATTACCAGCATGTATTATGAAAAGTGATGTGCACAGTATTGGTATGCCTTTCAGGGAATCTAGCTGACTTGGGGCTACATTCTATTACAGGTGTTAATTTTATCACTGCTTTTATCTCCTGTTTTCCCCGTAGACTTCAACAGGAAAATGTTTGATAAAACAGGAGTTAACATTTAGCACCTGCAATAGAATCTGGCACATGGCTTTTAAAGGGCAACAATCATAAATTAGTTCCTTAACTGCAGATCTGTCCCATGAGAACAGGCCTGTAGATTAAGTTGGGCTACACTGGTGTATCAGGGAAGCAGACCTTTGTAGACCCACTTATGGGCATCCGGATTGGGCCACTTGCCCCCTCCATATAAATATAAGGATCGGATGGGCTGGCCTGGGGGTCATATTATAGCTTAACCCCCCCCCCCCGAAAATTTCTGAGGATACCCCGGGACCTACTGTATCGAACCTGAATGCCTGACACTGCAGGTCTATGGGCAATGTACATGCAAACTAGGAGTTTGTGACTTAATGCCACAAACATCCAATTTGTGTTCCAGCCAAAGGGGTCCATTTGCTCACCCCACCCCACACCAAATATCTGATAATCATTTTGGGGATACACAGAGTACCCTCCAAACTTTTCAGTAAGTTTACTCCCAATGGAACAGATGTAGTAAAACATGATTATTGCCCTTTAAAGGAGCAGTAATCTTTTTAATGAAAACATACATATTGTAGGGCACGTCCTGTTGAGTAAAATAAGGACACTCCCACTGCTGAGAGATGCATATTTTCAGAGTTATTGCAGTTTAAAAATCCAAACTAACCACTCCCGCACCTCCCCTTCATTATACACAAAGCATAAAGGAAGCTCACAATATAATATCTGCATTATACGATATAAAAAAAACTTACAATATATATATCTCTTGGAGCGCCTAATATATAATACTCAGCCAAATACAATGTGACCAAATGGGTTGTTTTATTAAAAATAAATTTAAAATCAACCTATAGAATAAGCCTATACTTAATCGAGAACAATTCTATATATATATTCTATATATATATATATATATATATATATATATATATATATATATACACAGTGGCGCTGTTGCTATACCATTCTATGGAGATTTTGTCCATAGGATCGTGTAGCAACAGCGCCACTGTACAATTTCAGGCCACTGTGATACTGCACCTAAAAAATCCAACTTTGAAAATTAATAACTTTTGAATGAAACACCTTTCAGCAGTGGGAGTACTCTTGTTTTACTCAGGGGGATAAACCCTACAACATATTTTTTTTTACATTTTAAGTATTACTATCCCTTTAAAGAAACTTAGGGACAGATTTTCCATTTTACAGATTAGGCAGCCACCTACAACATTTCAAACAAAAAATGCTACATAACACATACCCTACTACAATGACGGGCAACGCCGTCACATATTGCTGGTCAATATATAAAAAGAAAACAATAATAAAAAACTGTAATAAAAAGAGAGTCACCAGTTAGACGAGGGAGGGTATAGAATGATTATGAACGATGAATAATGTTCAGACAATCCAATTCAAGATGGTGAATGATAAAATGATGAGATGGACAATATAAAAGTCAAGTGGCTTCTTTTTTCTCTATGCAGGAGATTTCAGTATGTAAGTGATCTTATCCACTTACAATAAGATAAAGTCTATAGTAAATAAAAAGAGAGATGTAAAAGCCAATGTGTATATAGAAATGTATTGATTGAATAGAATGCATCCTACAACACAATTATTTTTTGTTTGAATGAGAATTCTATGTGCAGAATTCAGGAGTAGAAATGGGAACCATTTACATGGGAAAACGGGAATGATATTTTGTTCATAATAATAACTCTTGGGGATATACCTAAACTAATATGTAAGAAAAACACAAACATTGAAGGTTATATTGCTCCCAGTGATACATGCACAACAAAATTGTTAGTACAGTTCCTTACTCCAAGAGGCATCTTTAATTATGGACAATGTAATTGTCCTTCTGCTCACACTTTGCTAAACCCAAAATATCCCATTTTATATCCAGTGTCACAAAAAAAAGCAGTATGAGATTAAGAAATGAATTTCTTGTCAGACATATTATGCAGTCTACCTCGTAGTCTACCATTTCTGTGGTCTACAATATACAAGACATACAATTAATAAGATCACAACTAGATTTACAGAGCATCTGAAAAGTATTAGAAATGGAGAGTCGACACTCACAGCCTGTCTAAATTGTAACCACTGTAAAGTAACGCATGACTGTAAGCAGGGAGGTTACCGGTGTAGAATAAGTGACTCTAAACCATATTGGAGGTGACAGACTTTTAAAAGTGAAGGTTTTTGGATACATGATAACAAGAAACAAAGGGTTTCAATGTAGATTTTGATTTTGCAGTTTTTTTTTTTAAATATTCATAGTGTCTTTTGAATTGGACTGGCAGCGTGGATTTTATTATTTGATTTTATATTGGCATTTATCACTAATTATGTTTTCTCTCTAGCTTATATAAGACATAAGAATGGTAGAGACTATTTTCTAGTGCCTCAGAAGACGTACAGTGTCTCTCTGCGATAACGAGTTAGGAACTTTTTTTTACTTTGCACACACCAAGGGTCTGGGTCACTTCACACTCCCTGTGGGTTTCCTCCTGACATTCTGCTGTGTCATAGTGACTTCTGTCATTGTACCTCACCATAAGGCACAGACACTGATACTGGGCAATCTTTTTATGCTATTGAATACTTTTGAATGGAACCATATACTTATTTATAGAACTGCTGCATACATTGCACACAGTGACCACAGTGCAAGCTGGGATGCAGGTGTGGAGAAAAAACAGGGCACAGTACGTTTCAGGTGTAAGGGAATGGACCCTTGAGGTGCATTAAAGGAGCAGTGAACTTTTTTTTTATGAAAACACAAATTTTATAGAGGTTTTCCTGCTGAATAAAACAAGGTCACTCCCACTGCTGTCAGATGTTTTATTCAAAAATTATAGCAGTTTAAATAATCAGGAAGTGAATTTACTGTGTTTACTTCCTGATAGTTCTAACTGACAGGAAGTGACAGGCAGTTTCTATCACATTCTATGGAGAACTGTATGTCTCTGACTTTCATGACTTTCCTTTCCGTTGGAATCTAACAGGAAATCTAATTAGAATTTGACCACTAGAGGGCACTGCTAATGTAAAAAAACATGGGTTTAAACTGTTATAACTCTGGAAATATAAATCTCTCGGCAGTAGGAGTACCCTTATATTACTCAATAGGAAAATCCTTACAATGTATATTTTTTCATAAAAAAAGTTTACTGCTCTTTTAAGCCTAAGCAGGGCACATGTGAGTGCAATAGCTTCTTCTTATTTTAGTATCTTTGTTCAATAAATTGCTACACTCAGATTTACATTTATGGCTCTCTTTTTTTACAGCCTTTTTATGCATTCATAGCCAGACCATTATTTTTATTTTTTCAGCCATGTCACTTTTTTCAAGCATTATTTAGTGCACCTAATACTGTAATCATTATTTCAGTAAGCTAATGTTTTGATTGTGACATTAAGGATAGAGGTACTCAAATTCTCATCATTCATATACAATGTTTTAACAGCCCCCACATATTTTAATAATTTTCTTATTTATCCTATGTAGCGAGATGTAGGACTTCAGGAGATTGTTCCTCTGAAGTGTAACCTCATGCAGTGAGCATAAAAGCCTAGGTCAGAGCAACCTTCTATTACTTTTAAAAAAGGTAATAAAGTCTGTAAGTTAGTATGGGACCAATTTCAGATGCGTGTAGTTTAGCAGATCCTTTTTATTTTGACTATTTGTCCACTACAGAGATATTGTGTTCTAGGGGAGAGCGTCACTCGGGGATGAAGTCTCATGGAGTGATGCCATTCCATGCAAATCTTGACAGTAACTAGGCTTATGGTTTAGCAGTCTCTCACTTTCTTAGTGGTCTCCAATGCATTGTGAAGCAAAGCTTTTGATGGCTGTCTAGAAAGCAGGGAATTTAAAGATTTGAAATACAATACAACAGTAACAAAAAAGAAATGAATGAAAAGGAAAAGTAAGCAAAAAAGGCAAATTAAAGTGGGCAAAAATATGAATTTACTGGATCCACACAATATAAAGAAAATAATTATACCTCTAAAAAAAAATATTGCCAGACAAAAAAGCTTTAAAAGTTGTATAATGCAACACATTTTGTAGGGAAAATGAATTCATAACAAGTAGCATGATATCATGATAATGACTTTGAAACACAAATCTCGACCAGATGGATGAATACAACATCTCCTTAGTAACTCCTGCCACTTGTTTCCTTGTTATCATTCAGTGCTAATGTAAGCACTCTGTGACATTATGCCTGTTATTGTTTGGTGTTTACATGATGCTGCAGCATGCAGATGCTTCCAAATTATATCAAAAAGATCTTTAACAAGATGTAAAACCTTTTCTCTGCCTGTTTTTCTTTGTTTTCTTCCCTGTAATTTGGGTTATTAAATGTAGCAATTTTAATGCAACACAAAGAACCACATCTACAGTGCAAACTATACCTATAAGAATTTATGGATCTTATATTAAAAGGAAGACTGAGTCCATTATAAACATCATTCATATTTATATAGGTTGTCTTTTTTAGGGGGTTGACTGTGCTGTAGTCTCTAGCTGGTCAGGCATTTTAATATCTGAAGGTGCTTACATTATTCTAAAGGATCATGGTCTAGTCTGTTCTATGTGGGTTATCTCTTTCTGACAATTGAAACCTATTGTGTATTGTGAGGATGTGTAAACTAAAGGGAGACTAAAATGGATATTACTAATTACAGGCTATTATATACAAATATATATATATATATATATATATATATATATATATATATAGTACTGTGCAAAAGTCTTAGGCAGGTGTGAAAAAATGCTGTAAAGTATGAATGTTTTCAAAAATAGACATAGTAACATAGTAAATTAGGTTGAATAAAGACACAAGTCCATCAAGTTCAACCTTCTCCTCATACCCCAGTAATGTTATAGCTTTCCTGCTACCAATTAAATTAGTCTTTATCAGACCTTCCTGATCTGCCTACTAAAAAACAGTATAACTCTATATGTTCCCTTTTGAATGAAATGTATCTAATCTTCTCTTAAATATATCCATTGTATCTGCCATAACCACCTCCTTGGGCAAGGAATTCCACAATTTAACAGACCTTACTGTAAAAAAACCTTCCTCTGCTGAAGTTTAAACCTCCTTTCCTCTAATCTCAAGGGGTGTCCCCTGGTCACCTGATCAGGCCTTGGAATAAATAGTTCACTGCAGAGATCCTTGTATTGGCCTCTTATATACTTGTACAGTGTGATGCGGTCTCCTCTTAGTCATCTTTTCTCTAGAGTAAATAAACCAGGTTTGTCTAGTCATTCCTCATTGCTTTGCAAAGCATTCCGTACCCCTCTGGCACTCAAAGGGTTAATAGTTTATTTTTAGCAATTAACAAAATTCATAGTGAGTGAACAGAAGACAAATCTAAATCAACCAATATTTGGTGTGATCACCCTTTGCCTTCAAAACAACACCAATTCTTCTAGGTATACTTGAACAAAGTCAGGGATTTTGTAGGCATATATTCTGGTGTATGATTAAACAATTATACCAAACAGGTGCTAATGATCATCAACTTAATATGTGAGTTTAAACACTATCATTAACTGAAACAGAAATAGCTGTGTAGGAGGAATAAAACTGGATGAAGAACAGCCAAACTCAGCTAACAATGTGAGGTTGCTGAAAACAGTTTAATGTCAAAAGTCATACACCATGGCAAGGTTGAGCACAGCAACAAGACAGAAGGTAGTTATACTACATCAGCAAGGTCTCTCCCAGGCAGAAATTTCAAGGCAGACAGGGGTTTCCAGATGTGCTGTCCAAACTCTTTTGAAGAAGCATAAAGAAACGGGCAACATTGAGGACAGCCAAGATGCATCAGATGAAAGACACATCGTGCTTACGTCCCTTCACAATCAGAAGATTTCCAGCAGTGCCCTGAGCTCAGAATTGGCAAAAACAATGAGAAACAGATACACCCATCTACTGTCCGGAGAAGTCTGGTCAGAATTGGTTTTCATGGAAGATGTTTGGCCAAAAAGCCATACCTCCGAAATGGAAACAAGGCCAAGCAACTGAACTATGCATGAAAAACCAGGCACTGGGGTGCAAAAATATGGCAGCATGTGCTCTGGATTGACAAGTAAAAATGTTAAATATTCGGCTTTAGCAGAAGGCAGATTGTTCTCTGAAGTGCTGGAAAGCGGTACAAGAATGAGTGTCTGCAGGCAACAGTGAAGCATGGTGGAGGTTCCTTGCAAATTATTCTCTATTTTGAGGAAATGCAAAGTAAACACAAATGTAAATTGCTGATCTGTAAATACATTAACCCTCTGAGTGCCAGAGGGGTACACAATGCATTGCAAAGCAATGTGTTGCATGCCCTTCTGGCACAAAAAGGGTTAATCTTGAGATACCACATCATAAATATGTAAATAGATACACTGAGTTGCTGCATGGAGTACACCTGCCTAGGAAAGTCCAGCTGTAAACCATTCGGTGCTAAAGATTATCCCCAGTGCATTGCTAAGCAACTCATTGGGGATGTCTCTAGCATCCAAATGTTAAATCATGAGCTACGTAGTTGAAAATGAGCTACTAAGGACTTGTAGGTCCTGTTTCTTTAGTAAGCTGAAGGACACCATTTATTTTTATTTATTTATTTTTAACTTTACTCTCATTGAATTTGACTGCGGATAAGAACCATTCGGCACATCTAGTCTGCCCATTTTCCTACTGTAGAAACCTCTGTACACAATACTCTAGGTGAGGTCTAACTAGCGATCTGTAGAGTGGCATGACCACCTCACTTTTTCTGTTACTAATGCCCCTAGCTATACAACCCAGCACCCTGCTTGCATTCCCCACCGCTTTATTACATTGCCTGCCTACCTTTAAGTCATAAGAAATAATTACTCCTAAATCCCTTTCCTCTGTTGTCTCTGACAGCACAGTACCCTTAATAGTATATTTTTCCTTTGGATTTTTATGTCTCAAGTGCATTATTTTACATTTACAATGTAAAACTGCAGCTGCCACACTCTTGTCCATTCTTCTAATTTACCTAAATCATTTGTAATTTGGCTTATTCCCCCTGGAATATCTAAACTAATGCAATTCTTTGTATCATCTGCAAAAAAGCATACTTTTCCTTGAAAAAAAGAGAAAGCGAGAGAAAAAAAGAGAAAGGAGAGGAGCAAAGAGTCTCTATGAGCGTAGTTTATTAATCACAAAACACTGGTCCTTCACCAACACACCGTGGAAGATTTCATCAGAATATTACTCACATTTTTCAGAGGCACACAACCTGCCTCCTAGTATCTGCACCTTCACTGGCTTACACCCCAGTATAGTGATCTCCTTCAATCAGGATCAAGCGTAGGCGTAGTTCCGTCCAAAATTCTTGAAAAGGAGTGATATATTTGTATATGTGGAATCAGCCACTTCTTTTCCTTGAAGACTTTTTGCAATATCACTAATAAAAATATTGAAAAGATTGGGCCCCAGTACAGATCCCTGAGGTACACCACTAGAAACTTTCCTTTCATCTGAATATTCTTCATTGACTACCACCCTCTGTCTCCTGTCACTCAGCCATTGCCTTATCCATTTAACTATTTTTACATCCAGACCCAAACACTGCAATTTATTAATGAGTCTTTTGTAAAAGACAGTGTCAAAAGCTTTACTGAAAACTAGATAAGCTATATATACTGTTCCCCCTTGGTCTATTATTTTAGTTACCCAGTCAAAAAAATCTATGAGCTTATTCTAACATGATCTCCCTGCTGTAAACCCACGCTGTTTGGTATCTTGCAAGCCATTCAAATTCAGATATTCAAGAATTCTTTCCTTTAGCATAGTCTCCATTAATTTTCCCACTACTGATTTAAGACTTACTGGTCCGTAGTTACCAAACTCTTCCCTGCTACCTTTTTTGTGAAGCGGTACTACATTTGCTAACTTCCAATCTTCTGGAACTACTCATGTCGATAGTGACTGATTGAATAATTCTGTTAAAGGTTTTGCCAGAACACACTTAAATTCTTTTAATCACTTTGGGTGTATCCCATCTGGTCCCATTGATTTATCTGTTTTTACCTTAGAAAGTTGAAGTAGAACGTCTTCCTCTGTAAACATACATGTTTCCCATGTCTTGCCATTTCTTTTTTTTCTAACAGAGGTCCCTTCCCTTCATCTTCCTCTGTAAAAACTGAAAAGAAATATTCATTGAGACAGTCAGCTAGCCCTTTATTCTCATTTACATAGTTTCCATTTTTTGTTTTAAGTCTAACTATTCCTTGTTTCTTTTTCCTCTTTTCACTTTTATATCTAAAAAATATTTTATCCCCATTTTTTATTGACTGGGCAATTTTTTTCCCCTGTGTGTGTGCTTTGGCACATCTAATAATGCATTTGGCCTCCTTCAGCCCCAGGAGCCTATAATCTATTGCATTGGTTGTCATTCTTTGGACCTCCATTCATCTCCAATCTGCCATTTTCTGGTTGTGATTGATGAAAGTTGTAGTGTCCAACAGCTAAAAGTTCAAAGGTCAACTCCAGTTGACTACTGTGCCTTATGTTATGCCTCTGTTTACATTCCTGTCTTTTGCTCTCTTCACAACCTCCTAGACGAGCACCCCCTTTTTATTGGCTTGGCCTCTTATTTTACGGAGCCATTCCATACCTCCTTGAGCCATCCTGTAGATGCTTTGAAGTTCTAACTGGTATCATCAGTTACTGACTTCTTTTTGTGACCCTCAGTTTGCCTCAGACATTCCAGAGCTCTGCCTTCCCTGACCACAGCTATTCCTCACTTCTCTCTCATCATTACCATTTGCCACCTCAACCCAGTATATATCCTTTCATTCTGACCCACGTTTTCAAATCAGATGCCTACTCTTCATCTGATCTATGGATGCTTGCACTGTGAGTTCGTCCTCATCTCATCTATGCTCATCATCTGGCACAGTGTACTGCACCCACATAGGCTGTATATTTGCTAGTTGGTCTGATCAGTGGTTCCCTCACCAGTACATAGTATGGACAGTTCACTTAATCAGCGGCTTCAGCTCTTAGACCTCCTAATTCATCCAATCAGCAGCTTTAGCCACATCAGCACTTCCTAATTCATGTCATTAGCCATTTCATCAGTGCCAGCACATAGTGTAATGTTCTTCTGAACAGCATCTCTCCAGCCTCACTACAAACCTTAGTACATTCTTTTCTACACCCTCTGTAGTTCATTGCATGAGCGGGAGCCAGTTTACAGCATTATGCATCTGGGCCCTGCTGAAAACGACATGAATTATATTCCCCAAAAGTTGGTGGCTCTAATGGGTAATACAATACTAATTGAGGAGTGCAGGTAAAATTCCTACCCCAGAAAAATTAGAAAGCTACTCGTGCAGTATACTTTGTTATTTTTTTTTTCAGTTTCTGTTGCAATGCATTGGATATTTCTAGGGTACTCAAAGGGTTAATATTTTGTTTCCATTTTTAATTTATAAAACAGAAGACTCTACAGCAGGAAATGCCTTATAGCAACAAAATTACCTACAGAAGCCTATATAAAAATATCAGTGCTATAGTAATATAAACATCCACTAATCAATACATGACAATAATAGACTTGCACAGCAGGAAATTATGGTGTATAAAGAAAAAAGATTAAATAAATAATGGTATTTGCTTTTCCCTGTTGAGGTCATTAGGCCACTATATATCAAGGTTCTATATTTACTACATTACATCTGAGAAGATGTTCTCTGTGACTGCTATATTCTAAGTTAAATTAAAAATCAATAGCCTGGAACTGAATCTGATAGATGCTTTGCTTACATACAGAAGATTTTAATGGAAAATGTAATTACGATAAGTAATACACTAGTGAGAAAATCTTAAAGCAGGGTGTCTAACCTTTTGTGACCAAGGGCAGTAACACATAAAATGACAATATCAGAGGGCCACATAAATAAGAAAGTTTTAGTATCAACAATATATGCATTTTGACTGCTAATGTTAATAAACAATTATTACATGACATTAGTAATATTCTTGTTAATATTTATACAGCATCACAAGTGGCCAGCTTCTCTAATCCTTTCCCTCACATTAGCTCCTCCATCACTATCATGATCTCCTCCCCAGTCACCCCCTTGTCTCCTCCTCAAATAACACCTTCTCACCTTAATCCAACATAGTTCCAAAGTCTCTCCTCATCTCCCCCATATCATCTCCTTCCTCCATATCACCACCTTCTCCCCTCATCACCTCTCCCATATCACCTTAATCCACTATAGTTCCAAAGTCTCTTCTCATCACCCCATGTATTCTCTATCCTCCATATCATCTCTCCCATATCACCTTAACCGACCATAGTTCCAAGTTCTCTTCTCATCACCCCATATCTTATCCGTCCTCCATATCACCTCTCCCATATCACTTTAACCCAGCATAGTACCAAAGTATCTCCTCATAACCCCATGTGATCTCCATCCACCTCTCCCGTATCACCTTAACTCACCATAGTTCCAAAGTCTCTTCTCATCACCCCATATCTTCTCCATCCTCCATACCACCTCTCCCATATCACATTAACTCATCATAGTTCCAATGTCTCTCCACCACCATATAATCTCCTGTCTCTATAGTACTACCTCCTTCTCTCCCACCACATTCTGAACCCATAGCAGTACACTCTGAGCTCGTCATATCCCACATACCACCACCTTCTCCCTCCATAGAACCACATTCTCCCCTTATCATATTCCCTCCATAGCACCCCCTTCTCTTATCACCACTATCTCTCTCCCATAGTTTTATTTACATTCTCCCCAATCATATCCACACATAATGCTACTTTTCTTCTCACCACTTTCTCCCCAATGCACCACATTTTCCCCTCATCATCTCACCCCATAGCACCACATTCTTCCCTCATCATATCACCCACCAGAATCACTTCCTCCTCTCACAAACTTCTCCCCATGTAACACCGCGTTTTCCCCTCATCATCTTCCCCCATAGCACCAGCACAACAGTAAAAATAGAGGTAAGCTTACATTTTAATGAAGCTGGTAGGGTCCTCCGCATCCCATTTCAGTTTCTTTCTTGGAGTACTGTGACATCCTCCATGAGATTGTCACAATGTGATGATGCCATCATATTACACAATCCCTGATGGAGCTCCGAACAAGAATGAAGATGCTTTTGGATGTGGGGGACCTAGCTGACTTAATTGATATTTAAGTCCTCCTTGCTCATTAGTAAAACCTGGCTGCTAGTTGGAGCCACTTTGGTTCATGGCAGGAAGCAGTTGGCATAAGGACCACATTTCAAGCAGCAAAAATCTCTTCCTGCAGGCCGAATTACATACTGGCCATGGGTTGGACACCCTGTCTTAAAGCTCCTTAGAGCTCAGTACTCTCCTAATTTAAATCTGTGCTTCCTAGTTCCATGTACAATAACTCTTGCCTAAATACCAAAGGTGATTTTCAGTCAGGTAATATTAGTCTGATGAACCGATACCATTTTCACCTCATATTACATTAGACTGGCAAAGCAGTACACCATTATATGCCACCATTGGGTAATAAATCAATATAGGATGAGGTTATCTACTGTAGTACCTTTCATTTTAGCAAATCCCGCTGCTAAATTTCCCTTTCTCCTTTCTTTCGTTCTCCCATTATCTTTTTTTGTGATTGTTGTTATTCGTATGTAGACACCTTGACCTTAGGTGCAAAATTATCATCAGAGAAGTAGGTACAAATTTCTTGAAAGCTGAAAACAGAAAATGTTTAAGATTTATATATAAAATATTTATATTAGCGCCCTTATTCACTAGATCTGCCACTCACTGACCTCAACATATGACAAGGTTATTCTCACAATATGTCCCCCGCTGATTATAATGTGACACACATGACATTAACAAAGCATTTAACGATATGGCAAAAACAAATAAAAGGCAAATGTCAGTATGGTATGAGATCTACAATCCTAAGACTTGTATTAATCAGTATCACAGATTAATTCCTAGAGGCCTACAGCTCTAATTATCCTCAGCATCTCATATTGTTTCTTAGCGATTACTAACCAAATGGGAACCTGTGATCTCAAAATGCTTATTGGATTTACTGGCCCTATTAAATAGTATAAACATAATTAATTTTAATTAATAGCAACTCTGATCGTGATTGTTAGATTGTCATAAGCACAAGGAAAGTGGAGTAATTCTCTGCAAACCAATTACATCAAACAATAATTGTAAGCTTATTTGGGACAGGGTCCCTTTGCAAACCTATTATTCCTGCACTTTTTCCCCTCAAATAGTGCAATGATCATATTTTAGCCTGAAGCTCTTAACCCAGTTCTGGATTTTTGTATGGTACTATTACAATTTTTCTGTTAAGTGCTGTGTACATGTATGGTACTATATAAATAAAGATACATACGGAACAAATAAACATTTTCCATATCTCCATTCCTTTAAATATGTCTTTTAACACCTTGAATATGTATCTATCTATCTATCTATCTATCTATCTATCTATCTATCTATCTATCTATCTATATTTTGTATTTATTCTATGTTTTAGATTACTGCTTGTTAGTGCCAGTTTACAATCTGATAAAGGTAATTGACCTTACAAACCTAGAGGACCTCTTCCCACCCATTGATTAGCTAGAAGCTTTGAGTGACTGATTTTCAGCCAATCATGGATGAGCTATAAACTGAGCATGAAAACGTATGATTTACATAGTAACATAACTGATGAGGCTGGAAAAAGACGTGTCCATCAAGTTCAACCCATGCCATATCATCCCTGTTGATCTAAAGATAGGCATAAAAAAACAATTGAACCAATATCCAATTAATCTCTAAGTGGGTAAAAAAAAATCGTTCCTGACTCCAAATGGCAGTTGGGTATTTTCCTGGATCAACATCCTATCTGCTGTGAAACCAACTGTCATAAATCCCAATATTGTTCTGAGCTAGAAATGCACCCATTTCCTTTATGAAAGCAACTACAGTATCTGCAAGTACAGCATCCTAATGCAAGGAATCCCATAACTGTACTGCCCTTAATATAAAAAAATCCTTATTTTCAATAGAGGCTCATTTGGTTGTCAAACTTCCAGTGTAATATCTTAATGTTTCATTTTAGAAATATCTCAAATCAACAGAAGCCTCACCTTTTTGCCCAAGGATGCAGTAGGTTCTAGTTTCTTTTGCATTTTCATATGAGCTTGTTGTACCATAATCATAAAATCACATAAAAGCAACTTCAAATTTAGAATGATCTCCCATTAGAGATGAGACTTCTGTTGATAATGGTTTGTTCCTAAAATGTTCTCTCTAGTTTCATTATTATTCCATCATTTAATATGTTGTTTTTAGTTAAGGGGTGTGCATTCAAAACTGTGATGCAATCAACTCTGTCTCTCTTTATCTCATCCAATTAAATTCCTTGGATTCTATAGATTTCTCCAATGCATTCCTTTTAGATGTGTTGGGGATGTCTATGGAATCCAAGGTGACAAACATTATTGATTTTTTATTAAGCAATAGTCAATCCTCCCTACAACTGGGAAATAAACTTGAAGTGAAAAAAATATGAAAATGCAGCTATTTGGACAGCTCCTGGCTCATGTTTAAACTTGCCATTGTAATAGTCAATAAATTCAACTGCTTTACTATCTACTCCAAGTCATCCTCAGCAGGGACTCTAGATATTAAAGACCTCAGATAACTTCATAAAATATTAAATGTAAAAAAAAAATAAATCAGTCATATATCTGGAAACATTTTTGCTAATACACAATGTGAACAGAATACAGTACACAACAATCCCAAATGCTGCCTGATACTGTATTCTGAGACCAACACAAGAATGAAGAGACATTGTATCCAATTCATAGCGCTATACAATTACTATTTATCTTTGTCTATTTCAGGTGGAAGGCAAAATGTGACTTTCCATCTGTTGTAGATGAAAACTCCCATCATCCCAGCCACCCAGTGGCTTGTTGGCATGATGTGAGCTGTAATCTCAAACAGCTAGAAAGTCAAATGTTGCTTAAAGGTATGGTAATGTTTCACAAAAAAGCAGCTCCAATTAATCTTCATAGTATTTGGGCCATGGAGAGTGTTATTTCAATACTGTCAGAGTTGTAGTTCAAGAGTAATTGAAAGATAAAGTATCCCTCTCCCGCCACTTTTACTGATGTAACACTGCTCACCTCAGAGCAGCAAGACTGTCTGGATGGATCACAGAGGGACAATCTTCAGTGAGCATAAGGGAAAACCTGAAAATCATGTCAAGAGGGGAAGGGTTTTCCTTATGCTCACAGTAAGATTGTCCCTTGCTGCGAGCTGTCTAGTCAAGTGACCAGGTTCCACATCTGAGTGGAGGTGGCTTACACTAGGTAAAAGGGGTGGGAGAGGAATACTTTATCATTCAATTACTCTTGAACTACAACTCTGATAGTATTGAAATAACACTCTCCATGGTCCAAATACTATGAAGATTAATTGGAGCTGCTTTCGTTGTGAAACATTACTATCCCTTTAACCCTGGTCTATCTCATCTTGTAACGCCATAATACCATAAAATTAACCCTTATTCCAACAGTGCAAGATTTAACTCTCTGTATTTAGATGCCTGTAATGAGTAGATGCATCTTTCATTTAAGATTATATCCCTGAAAACTACTGGCTAATTAATATTTGAGTGTGGATAATCAGATAATGTACTCAAGACTCTGCAAGCACTTGTCATTCATACAACAGACTTCGTAAACCAGGTAGTTGATTTAATGGACTTACCAGGTACGTCCCGCAAAACTGTCACTTAGTGACAGAGGATGTACCTGGTAAGTCCCGGAAGTCCGGGTCTCCATGCGGCTGCACGCCATTCGGGGACTCCAGAATCATTTAGAAAAAAAAAAAAATGTTAGCCAGGCGTTAACTAAGGGGTTAATTGATGTAGTTGATATATTGCAGTACAGGAAAGTACAGGGGATTCTTCCTTATTCCTAAGTAAGTTAGATCATATTGGAATGAGGACATGACATGTCTTCCCTGTGTGGTGATCAAATATGTTAATCTGTCTGACAACTCCTGTTTCACACTTAAAGAGATAGTCATGTCCTATATGAACAAAAAGTAATATTGTGCATAATCCAAAAAGAAATCAGTCGGTGAAAGTCCTATTTGTCAAACCTTTATGATTTGAGAGATATAACGTTTTAAACTCACTGATGTCAGCTGTAAAGCTGACAGCAGGAGATGCGTGTTGGCCGACTCAAGGCGGATCTTCAGCAGAGCCGAAATAGCGATATCTAAAAAGAAATACTTCTTTGGAACGGTCTACAAAGTGTGCCTGGTTTGCAAGCACAATTTGTAGACCATTCCAATGAAGTATATCTTTTTAGATTTCGGTATCTCGGCTCTGCTGAAGAACCACCTACCGGTCCCCGGACAAGGTTCTCCTGCAGTAAGCTAAACGCTGACGTAAGGGAACGAGGAGGGGGGTCTTTAAAACGTTCTGTCTCTCAAACCATAAAGGTTTGAGAGATAGGACTTGTACTGATCGATTTCTTTTTGGATTATCTACAATATCACTTTTTAGTCATGTAAGACATTACTAACCCTTTAAAGGGCATGTTAAAAAAAACAAAAAATGTTTGAAAGTTCAAGATTTTACAATTTATCACGACTCCCCCCAACCCTGAGAGCAGCAGCACTATAATCTTACAGTTCTCAGTGAGCAAGCCCATTCTGAACTCTTTCCCAAATTCTTCAAGAGCTGAAGGTATCAGTGGCAGCCTGAATTCTGTTGTCTGTTCAGATGTGTGTGATCTCACAGCAGGCACTATGAATCATGAGCTTATTTGGGGTACTTCATAACACAAGCTCTGGGGACGAGGAGCTCAGGGGGACATGTACATTGAGAGGTAAAATGTTATAATATGCTACCCCAATGGGAAGGAGTAGCACCAGTTAGCTGGTAATAACTGTGATTCATTATATAGATCTTGAAGGAACAGGCACAAGCATGAGTCACTATGAGCCCAAACAAACAGCCAGGAATGACCTATAGACCCAGGCAAAACATAAGGACCTTAGAATGTGATAGGATACAATGTATCAGGTCCCTACTTTTTTAAAAGAACAATTGACACGATGCAGGAAACGTGAGCAATCGCTGTTTCCCATGTGAAAACCACTAGGGAATAGGTTTGAGCATGAAAAAAATCAAGATTAGCGAACAGCTGCATATATTTATTTTTTTTTAGGGCGTGGCTAAGATTAACGAATCTGTGTAAGTGGAATAGCGAATGCACCTAATGCAGGAACTGCTATTGTGAATGAATTTGTACGTCTGTGTACTGTTGTTGTAAAATGGAATTTTTCATGAGCAATTCAAGAAGCGTTCGGTATTTAGCTTCCTGGATTAGAACATGCGCAAAACCTATCTGCACGCAAAAATTCCTTTATTCAATGCAAAAGTTTCTTGCATCGCTCCAAATGTACATTAACCCCTTGGATGCTTCGTAGTGGGTTGAATATACCTTAAACATTTGAGAGGTTAAATCGAAAAATCATCAGCTCATTTTAGAATGATCATGGGCTACCTTCTTGACAGACACAAGAAAGAAGATACACGTCATATACATGATGTCCAAACAGTAAATTTCAATATTTACATTTTTATGTGTAACATTTATTGCACAGTTTTTGTTATTTTAATTCTTGTTTCTTTCTTTTTCCATCTCCCAATGGCCCTATGAATTTTGTGCTTTTGTCTTCATTCTCTTCATGTAATCCTATATGTCAGGTGCATGGAGGCAGCCATGACAGTAGCTGGCAGGTTTTTTTTGTGGCAGAAAGAGTGAAGATGACACTAAATTATGCAGGCTAATACATTCAGAACAGGATGTTTGTTCCCAACAGATGGATTCACATACAATGTCAGATTGGGAAAACAAATGAAATATGAAGTTTAATATGAAAAAGTGTAATGCTATGCATTTGGGAAGAGCTGCTTATGAAATTAATGGATTCATTTTAAAGGGATAGTAATACTTTAATATTACTATTCCCCACATTGTAGATATTTGAAAAAGAATTGAATTGCCCCCAGGTTCATCTCACAAACCTTTATGGTTTGAGAGATAACCGAATGCAAAGTTCCCCCCTCCCTCCCCCTTCCCTGAAGTCAGTGTTGTACTGACTGCAGGGATATCCAGTCTTATTTTCATCAGGCAGCTCTGCAGCTGAGCCGAGATTGCAATAGTAAAAATAATAATTTCACTGAAATGGTCTTCTGCATGTGCTTGTAAACCAAGTACATGTAGAAGACCATTTCAGTGAAATAATTATTTTTTACTAACGCGATCTCGGCTCAGCTGCAGAGCTGCAAGCCTGTTGTATGACAGACTTCCCCTGCAGTCAGTACAACGCTAACTTCAGGGAAGGGGGAGGGAGGGAGGAACTTTGTGTTTGGTTTTCTCTCAAACAATAAAGGTTTAAGAAATGAACCTGGGGCAATTAAGTTATTTTTCAAATATCTACAATATGGGGAATAGTAATATTAAAGTATTACTATCCCTTTAAGGAGCTTGTTGCTAGAGAAAGACCTGGGAATCCTTGTAAACTACAAAATTGGAAACAGTGACCAGTGTCAAATAGTAGTAGAAAAGTTCTGTCTTGTATAAAAAGAGGTATTGAAGCAAGAGTGGATAACATCATTTTGCCTTTGTACAATTTGTTGGCAAGACCTCACCTTGAATATGCAGTGCAGTTTTGGGCTCCAGTTGTGAAAAAAAGATATTCTAGAACTGGAGAGAGTACAGTAAAGTACAACAACATTAACCTAGACAAAGTTGGTTTATTTACTCTAAGAGGAGATATTATTACAATGTGTAAGAATATGAAAGGTCAATACAAATATCTCTCTAGAGAACTTTTCATTCCAACTAACAAGGTGCCACCCTTTAAGATTACAGTAAAGGAGTTTTCAAATTAAGAAGAGGAAGAGGTTTTTTTATAATAAGGTCTCTTAAATTGTGGAATTCTTTGCCCAAGGATGTGTTAAATGTATCCATTGTATCTGCCATTAAGAGAAGATTAGATGTATATCTTTTTAGAGGAAACGTACAGAGTTTATTAGTATGTAAACCAGGAAGTTCTGGTAAATAGACTAGTGCTCATTTGGTATCAGGAAGCCTTATGTAATTCTCATTTTCTGGTGTATGAGGCAAAGGTTGGACTTGTGTCTTTGTTTCAATCTAATTTCCTATGTTACATTTGTCTACATAACTCTTTTAGGACCAGAGAGGTACACAATGAATTATGAAGAAATGTACTGTACATCCTTCTGTTTCTCAAAAATATAAGATTACCATGTACAGTGGGCAGTGTCTGAGGCCCTGGCAGCATGTCATGTCTGTCTCCATGGACATGGAGGGTCCGGTTAAATATGTTATCTCTTGAACAAAGTTACAACAGGTACAATTCAAAGGGTCTATTTGGATTTTTGTTTCCATATAAGATGAGTGCAGGATTATTATGAGATGTTACTTCTCCTTTAACACTTCAACTTTATAATCAATATGACCATAAAACACTTTCAGTATCACAACATTGTTACCTGATTTTAATAAAATGTAATATTGTAGATATTTAAAAAAAATTAACTGATGCAAGTCTGGTCTCTCAAACTTGATAGTTTGAGAGATATACGCTTATAAAGTTTCCCCTTCCCGCCCTTTCACAGACTTCAGCCTCTAGCTGACATAAGGAGATTTGGGTTGTGCGACCTGATGAAGGCTCTTCAGGAGAGCCGAAATAGAGCTATCTTGAAAGAAATACTTCATTGGAATGGTCTACAAAGTGCGTGTTGTTCGACAGAAGCCAGGAGGTCATCCAATTTCTTTGAATTACTGGCAGTCTGAAGAGCTCTTCATCAATGGTCCAGCATGTTATGTGGAACAGTTGTTGCTCTCATCTCAGCAGTGTTCTTGAATGGAAGACTGGAAATGTGGTCACCCTATAGGGAACACATAGGAAAAAGACATATTTCAGGTCTGCTCTGAAATCAAAGCAGCCCTGCAGTATGCATTTTCATATGTTTCCCTGGTTAAAAAGGAGGTCTGCAGGGCTCCATTGGTTAAATATTTGGTTGCAATGGTTCCCATGTATAAATTCAGCAGTTATTTCTCACATGTCCTCTTTTAAAAGAAAGATTTGGCAACCCTAGAAAAACAGCACTTACAGAGTCAAAGGATTTGAAGCATAGATCAATAATCCAGAGATTCATGACATGGATGTGTAAACCAATTCAGGCTTAGTTCATCAAATCAGCTCCCATAGATGCATAAGGATGGAACTTTAGTGATTAATGAACATTTACCCATCTGAGTACACTACATGAAATCAGCAACCCTAGATATAGTAGAATACCGCATCAGAGTTTAGTACAAACATGAAGCCTTATAGCCATACCTGGGTCTCCGGGAACAGAGGCTAATTGTCCCGTGGTGGTGTGTTATGAAACTCTGCCCACTTCTCCTAGTTCCCTCCCCTGTCCATTCCACTATCCCACCCACTTCTCCTCATTAGTTTAATGAATTTGTTGAATGTTTTCCACACTGTGGCATATGTTTTGACCGTGTTAGGTGCCATGGCGGCCCGCATGATGACACCTGCTTGGCTGATATAGTGTTTCATGGCATCGTAGGCTCTTTGAAAGACGGGGTGTGGATTGGTTGTGGTTTTGCATCTGGCATAAGTCTGAAAAAGTTCTGAAATGTAAAACGAGACAGAATGTCAACAGCTGTGTTTTGGTGACCATGAATGTGAGTGCTGTGAAAAAGAAACATATGGTATAGAGAAAGCCAGGTTAGTTTGCGCGTAAATAACATGACTAAGTGGTTGGAAGATCTGACTTTGTTTAGAATGGAACGGTAGCTAAGTTGTCTGAAAGAATTATCATTGAAAAACCTGACCATTTACTCCCCCAGACTGCTGCACCTGCCACCATCGTATAGATCTCAAAGAGAGGGGAGGTTTCCAGGAAATCTGGAATAGAAGAAATGTCCGCAGGCCACTGTTCTGCTAACCATTCCCTACCCCAGATTGCAGAGAAACTGTGAACTGGGGAGGCATCTGAGAAAATAACGGCTGATGCTTGGGAAATTCGAGGGGGGAACAAGGCTCAGCCATTCCAATGTGACAAGAAGTTGTCCAACATTTTAAGGTCTGCTAATGCTGGAATGTCTAGTTGGCATGT
Organism: Rhinophrynus dorsalis; assembly: GCA_037306005.1. Lineage (NCBI taxonomy): Eukaryota > Metazoa > Chordata > Amphibia > Anura > Rhinophrynidae > Rhinophrynus > Rhinophrynus dorsalis. The sequence goes on along the minus strand of CM074719.1, from coordinate 586,392,856 downwards.
GTTGGATGTATGTTGAGTGGATAAAATGGACAAAATATGGGAAATGAAAGACCGCCCTTGTTGGATTATACGTAAAGGGAAACTAAGGTGGCTTAGCAGGGACTGTACTTCGGTTTGTGTGGTGTGCTTGTGTTTTAAGGATTGGTGTACCAACTTTTGGATTCTGTTTACCTTGACTGCCAGTAGGCTGGCTTCACAAGCAACAGAATCCAGTTTAATACCCAGAAATTCTACAGCCTTGGCTGGCCCTACTGTCTTGTGTTTTGACAGGAGAATGTTAAGCATGCTAAATAGATGTGTCAGATAATCTAGGCTGTGAGGGGAGACTGATGCTGGTTCGATCAAGAGAAAGTTGTCCAGGGAATGGAAGATGGACGGGCACTTGCATTTGTTAATCAGAATCCAGCACAGGACTTCCGTGAATGAGTCTAAAATTTTTGGGCTGCTTTAAGACCCAAATGTCAATCTGGACATGAAATAGAACTGTCCTTCCCACTGAATCGCTTGCAGGTGCTACAGAGAGGGGTGGAAGGGCATGACCTTAAAAGCATCCTGTATGTCAGTTTTTGATAACCAGCATCCTGGGCCTGCTTGCTTAATGAGAGATATGGCATTGTCTGTTGTGGAATAATGGAGAGAGTATTCATCTGAAGGAATAAGTAAGTTTAAGCTAGGAATACTGGAAGAATGGGGGCTGAGAAGTCAATTATTAACCTTTGTTTGTTGGAAAATGTATGTTTTGCTAAGCCGATGGGGTTGATCCTCCATGAGGGAAAGGGTGGTCATGGAAAAGGGCCAAGTAGAAAACCCTTTTCGAATTTTTGGGAGAGAAGTTAAGAAACTGTTTGGGGGTCTGCTTTGGCTGAAAGTAGGTTAGAATAGAAAAACGGACAGGAGAGCAGAAGAAAGGGAATCCTCTAAGTGCAGTAATGAACACTTTATTGGGATCATAAAAAATTTAAATAATATCCAAGAACCCCCCTCTGGGCGATCTACTCACAAGATAAACCAACAAATAACGCTCATCTGAAAGTAGCAATAGACTGCTCCACGGACAAACACAAGCCCTGGTTTCCTCTGTTCACTCTTGGCGTCCTCCACGTCTTCACTACCTTCGGCTCTGTCTGGTGACGTCACCCACCGTCGCGCTGTAGTTCCCGTGTCCTGATGTTACCTCAATAGGAGCGGGGAATCCCTCCAGCTCAGTCCGATCAATTACACGTCTCTGCTACTTCTCCTCCTCTCTCTCTACGTACGTTTCGTGTCAAATCACACTTTCTCATGAGACTCTTTTCTTTGTTTTCTTGTTAAGCAGTTCAAAGAGTAGATGTAGCTTGAACATTGAGTAACTGACACTTGGCGTTCTTGAGTGCCTACACCTGTTGTGAATGTGTCATACTGCATCTGAAGCTGCCCATGGGAACAGCCTCTCAAATCTGATTGGTTGGGATGTATATAAAGGTAGTCTCCGCTCAGATTCCCTCAATGTTGAAATGAGCATCAGCCCATGAAGGACAGGACTGGGGACTCCGCGGCCGCACCCAGCGGCAGAGACATGAAAACACTGAACTAAGAATTTTATTATGACATGCAGCTAATTATGACATTTTTGGATATATTATTTTGAACAAGTTGGACATAAATGAATAAATGGAGGCATAGTCATATTTCCAAACGGACAGTAATACATGTTTTAACCCTTTTGAGCCCCAGGAAGGTACGCAATGCTTTGAAATGCATTGTGTACCCCTCTGGCAATCAAGGGGTTAAACTATGTATTATTGTGGCGGGCATTCCTGCATTGTATTAGAACTTTTATTTTTATTTACGTTGGCTATTTGAAGGTCCGATAAGGGACTCTAGTCCCAAAAAAACTGGGTATTAAATTTCCTGCAATAAATTGAGTCCCTTATCGGATCTTCATGACTAACACAGACATTTGAATTGATAACTGCAGTGTTTTCATTATTTGCTTTGGCTGAAAACACTTTATTACGCGATGGCTTTTTTTTGCCTTTTTTGCATCAAGTCCTGATTGTCTTGTTTTTTAATCCCAGGTCGTTCACTGACAAAAAACTTTTTAGTGCACAACTATCAAATAATCAGCACATGGTGAAATAGTCTGACATTGAGTGTCTATAGGTTTTTTAAATAGTTTTCACAAGGTGCTTATTAGAGGAGTGATTTGGACATGACTCATTTTGCCATTTCTATGAGTCATTTAACCTTCTGGATGCTAAAGACATCTCCAGCAATGCACTGAAGATGTCTCTTTGTGTGTGTATATATATATATATATATATATATAAATAATATCTATCTATCTATCTATCTATATACTAATATATATATATATATATATGTACATGAATCTGTAGGATATGGACAGCATTCACAGGTTCTTTTTATGAAGAAGGAGAGTAGTTTATTGAAATTGATGTTTCGGCTGTATTGCACAGCCTTTATCAAGACTGATAAAGGCTGTTATTGATAAAGGCTGTGCAATACAGCCGAAACATCAATTTCAATAAACTACTCTCCTTCACTTCATATAAAGAACCTGTGAATGCCTTCTATATCCTACTGATTCATGTATGTATGTTTTGCATTACTAACGTGCACCCAGGCATGAGGATACCTTTACAGTGAGTGCTACCGTCTAGAACTTTGTAGATATATATATATATATATATATATATATATATACACACACATATATGTATTTTTTTGTAAAGGATTGGCACTCAGCAGGAGCTTTTTCTTACAAATTTATTTAGAAAAATATTTCACCGTTTTGGCTCTAACATCTGCCTTTATCAAGACAATATGAGCATTAATTGTCAGGCCTTATATACCAAAATAAAAGTATGATCAAATGATACTCACCAAACATTCTGCAGGAAGAAAAACCAGATGTGACTTCATCAGGTAGTGACTGTAAACACAGGTACCTGGTATCCACAGAAACCATTTATAAATTCTGCAGCACTGGCACACACAGGGGAGGCAGTAAGGAGGATATATTCAGATCTCCTCCAAACTGTCGATCCCATAGGTCATGCACAGGGGCATGATTGTCACAGGACTGGTCAGGGGAGCAGAGCCTCCCTGACCACTCCTGAGAAAATCTCTGCATGGACATGAACGATTTTCTACACAATTGGGGGCAGGATTATGATCTTGTCAAAATCTCTTCAAAAGGTCACACTTTAAACACTGAACTGCTCTTTTCCTCCCCCTCCTTCCCGCCATGCCTGTGTCCATCTGACTCCATCTGCCTGGTAGCGGGCAGGGTTCTGCCTCAAATGCAGTATGACTAATCCTTTTTGAGAACGACATCCCACAGCAGTTAAGCAGTGCAGTGCAATGCAGTGCTGTCCCAGTGCAAAGCGGAGCCTCTGTGTGTTTTCTGACACCATATGGGGCAGGGGTACAAATAAAAGTGCTTCTTTGCATTGGGCCAACAGAGCACTGCTTAACTGTTGTGGGACATTGTGTTCTCAAAGAGGCCTGGTCATACTGCTTCAGAAACTGAACAGGCTATCCACTGCCAGGCACACAAAGGCTGCATAGTGCTGTGGCTTTTATAACAGAGCTCTGTTATAGACATAGACTGCCAGCAGCTCCCTTGTTCCTCTCTGATGATAAACTCCGACCACTGCAGAGAAACACTTGGGATAGATCTTCTTTAAAATAGTACTGGTAAAGAAGCACTGTGGAGCCTGTGTAAAGGAGCACTGTCATAAACATACACCTCCAGCAGGAAGTATGCTGGGAGGGTGAGGGAGAAGCTTTGAGGAAGAACATAGTAACATAGTTGATGAGGATGAAAAAAGACATGCGTCCATCAAGTCCAGTCCATGCCAAAAACACCCCTGTTGATCCAGAGGAAGGCAAAAAAAAGCCCTCCGAAGCCATATCCAATTTAGCCCCAAGTGGATAAAAAATTCATTCCTGACTCCAAATGCAAGTCAAATAGTTCCCTGAATCAACAATCTTGGCATTGAAGCCATCTATCATAATTTTCAATATTGTTCTGTGCTAGATAGGCATCCATTGCTTTTTATGAAAGCAGTTGTATTATCTGCAAGTACAACATCCTGAGGCAAAGAATTCCATAGCTTTACCACCCCTACTGTAAAGAATCCCTGCCTTTGTTTTAGACAAAATCACCTTTCTTCTAGTCTTAAAGGATGACCTCTTGTTCTTAGCTTTGCGTAAATAATTCATTGGATAGTTCTTTGCATTGACCTTGAATGTATTTGTAAATGGTAATCATATCACCCCTTAGACGTCTCTTCTTTAATGTAAACAAACCCAGTTTGGCTAGTCTCTCTTTATAACTCAGATCCTCTAATCCCTTTATCAGTTTTGTTGCACGTCTCTGCACCTTTTCCAGTTCAACAATGTCTTTTTTAAGAACTGGCACCCAAAATTGTACTCCATATTCTAGATGAGGCCTAACCAAGGATATATACAAAGGTAGGATAAAAATTACGGCGTCGGCATAGCGCCAGGTACGGCATGGTGTGTAGTCCTGTTACTTTTTGAAGCTGAGCGAAATTATGTTAGCCCATTTAATACTGATGGACACAGATTAACCGTTGAGAGCGGTAATAGATCAGTTGGCAGATTCTACTCACATAATCTATCTAGGCTGCCTGACGAGAGATAAAGAACGCTTCGACACAATGTTTCGATAGCATTCTAACTAGCTACTTTTGTAATAAGATACAGAACACACACAGCACATTGTAGTTGCTTTCTTCGTCAACAAGAGAGACGATGACTCAGAGACGGTCTTTAGTGTTCTGATACACTGTCTCTGAGCAAGATACTAATGATTCACATTATTAAATAACGTTATATTTGATCTCAATATTGAGCTGACCATTATATAGATCCTTTTATGTAGATGGACTACAATATATGGTTAGCTGTATGTGAGATATATAATGTGAATTAATAATTAATATAGTGGGTACCGGAATTTGAATATTAAAAATCCTACATGTAGTAACTCTATTATACACAATTCACTTATAGCTAACAGCATAAGTTTGAAAAATAGAGTAAATCTATATAAGACGACTATTTGTTCTTTAGAAATACCCCTCAATTAGTGGAGTATATTTTGATTTATTTCCGGGTGTATGACACTATAACTGGAAATATCTCCACTTACTACTATTATTATAGTTTGCATCCCAGTGTTGGGATGCGGCTTTACTGTTGGCATTTTTTATTATATTATTTTAATTCGCCAGGCTTTTTAATATACCAATAAAAGTTATATTTTATTATCTATGAGACACTTTTTAGGATTATAGGGAAAGCCTTCATAGATATGTTCCCTCTGTCTATTCTCTTTCTTTTTTTGGGGGATATGGTCTGGTGCTGATCTGGATATTTCCTTTTTCTTTCTTTTTTTGATTTAGATTTCATATTATCCGAGCACATTCCTTTGCCCAGCTACTAGGGCACCCCTTATACTAAAGTGGTGGTGCACCGCTATTTTGAATAAAAATTACTTGCATCTACACCTCTTTTTATGCAGGCAAGTACCCTGTTTGCTGTTGCAGCAGCTGAGTGACTCTGCACACTGCTGCGAAGTCTATCATCTATCAGTTCTCCTAAATCTTTCTGTAATGAGTATTCCCCTCATTAGACTGACTGCTACACTTACATCACGGACCTGTTGATGGTGTGTTTCCTGGTCAGATCTGGGGTTGTGCATCAGGTAGGATGTCAAGAGGAGGTGCCTTGGCGGGAGCCTTCTTTCCCCCCTGCTCAAATTCTTTTTACATTGACAACAGATAACAACATTCTTAGCTTTTGGATCATGAGTGAAGTATCTCCATACTGTGGACTTCCTAATCTGCAGGATACCTGAGGGGCTCCTGCTACTTCTGGGGCTAGATATTACTGCAATGGTACTACTACTACTAAGTGTCAAAGGGGCTGCACTTCCAAAAGCAAAAGAGGCACTCATTATAACTAGGTTTATGGTTGTTGCATGTTGCTACTAGTGCGTGTGGCTAAGTCGGACTTGAACTTGGAAGTGGTGACAATGCTGATGATGATATGACAGAATTAATGTGTATTTTTGGGAATATTTGCATGTCCACGGTCAGACATTCTAATTGTTTTCTCAAACAGTTTATAAACAAGCACAGTGCACTTTTGCAGTGGTGGAAGATTGAGCCTTTGCCTTTTAGCTAACTTTCTGGCCATGTAATCATCTCTCTCAATATCAACTTCATCTTTATCTGAAGAAGAGGATGCCAGAGGGGTATATTCTAGATTATATTCTAGATTTACATTATAATCATAAATAGTTACTAGTTTATACTCTGCCACTTCTTCCCCACCACTTTTACATTACTCTAGGTTTTTAGAGGTCTAAAATAATTTATATTTAATTTTCCAATCTGAGGGATTTTCACTACATTCACTGCTACTTTGAGACAGGTGTTTTTGTGTTTGTTTGTCTCACTGTCAGATGCATCAGATATTCCATCCACTAGAATGTGAGTCATGGTCGTCTTCAGTGTTTTTACATGATTTATAAATAATACTTGTGCTGGCGGTGGTGGAAAGTTTTGCTGGACTTTGACAAACTGCATCCTTCTTGGGTGAAGATTGATCGCCATCATTTATTGTGCATGCTGCAACAACCACTGCTGCAGTTATTTTTTGGACTACCACTTAACTCACATGTTCCTGCACTGCCCCTAATCCTTTCACCCTGCCCCTACCGCTTGTACATTTGATGGACATTACTTCTGTATGTATTTTTATTGTAAAATACACAATAGAAATATTTTCATGTGATGTTTTGCCCTGGCCCTCTACAAAATGCTCTATCTCATGTATTATCAGTCTGCCTCAGTCACAGCTAACCTCAGTGTCCCTCTCACCTATCAAATTTTTTTTTTTTTCCTCTCACCCTGACTCCAACACAAAGATTACAGCCAGAGCAGTACGGAATTTGAGTCATGGCTTCTTGTATCTTCTCAGTCAATCATACAGAATTTTGGGGTATTTGGGATAATTCTCCTTTGCTCCCTTCTCATACCCCCAGACTCCCCTGACACAGAGATAACAGTCAGATCAGGAAGGAACTTGGATCACGACTGCCTTTGTCTTCCCAGTCACACATAATTTTGGAGTCAACCTCCTTTCTCCCTACCTGTCCCCCAGAAGGCCCCAGACTCCCCTAATATAGAGAACAGGTTTTCCATCTACAAGATTCCCTAAACTATACAGCATATATTATAATTTATTTGCCTATCCTAACTAGCTCAAAATGTGCTCCATTCTCTTAATCTCACAAATGCAGAAATGACATGCTGCAGTAACCTGACACCCATTTTATACTATGCCTGCAATACAAGAAGGGAAACTTGCTATGTAGTGAGGGGAAATTCAGTCTTCCCACTGATTATAATTCAATGAGCTAGGTGAATTAAAAGTGGAGAATCAGCACATTTTGCGAACAATTTCCCACTGGGCGGGAAATGCCATTTTTTTCATGTTTTGATTGTGAGGCGAAAGGTTTCACCCATCCATATACCCTAGAATTGTCTTTTTCATTATTAGTCCTTGGAGCACACCAACAGTGCAGGTTATCAGGTCATCCCTGCTTAGCCAAGGTGAGTGCCTCAGCCATTGTGATTAATCCACCTATGCATAATTAGGGATATCTTGAAATCATAAATGTTTGTTTGCCTCGAGAAATGGACCTAAAAAACACAGCCAAAGAGAATTGTCTCTCAATTTGGAAGGACCTAGGTAGGTGTCCTTCATATACCAGTCAGATACAACTCTATACTTTTTATGCAATTGTTTCAGTTTACAATCTAATAAAGGTTAGTTACTTATATGATCCATTCAAGGCTATCAAACTCTTTTTTTGTGAGGAGGTGAATCTAGATCACTAAATACAGGGAACTGCAGATATAAATATGTAGACATGAATGACAGCTTTATGAAAGACTTAGGTATGTTAATCTGTTAAAAATGTAACCACCACTTATGTCTATGTTCTACACCTCTTCCACAGGAACTAGGAAGAACAAAACAGCGACATTTGATTTTGTGAATCGATCTAAAGGATATGGAAAAAAATGTGTCTCTGCAAATTGATCTTTGGGACATGGGGAGGGAGTGACAAGGTAGCAAAGCAAAGGCAAAGTGTGACAGAAGGATGTAAGAGTGGGGGTGCCGGTGGGCTGAAATGAGTAGAGGCAAGGTGCTGTTTTAAGAATTGAATAGAAGGCATAGGGCAGGCCAAAGGAAGAGGGAAAGGGAAGTGAACTAAAAGGGATGGAAGGAAGGGGAGAGAGTTAAGAACATGGAATGGAGGTAAGTGAGCCAAGGAGATGGAAGGAGGAGAGCATGCTAAATGAGATGGGGAGGAAGGGCACAAGAAATGGAAGGGAAAGGAGTGGGCTGAGGAGATAGAAGGGAGGGTCAACAAGAAAAGAGAAACATGACTGGAAGGAAATAGTTACATTTTAGGAAAAACAGTATGGTTTTTCAAATTTTTTTCTTAAATCCTTATGCATAGATGCTCACATCTTAGAGACAATGGTCTCTTTGTCTCAGTGGAAGGGTGGAAATATCTAAACAACGTGTATGAGAAAATATAGCTATTTTCTAGATGAAATGTCTAGAAGAGGGTCACTATCTTGTATGTGAAAATCTAGGGTGTTTGACAGATATGGTGAAGTATGGTGACCTCTTAACCCTCTCAATTTTGAAAAGAAGCAGTGATATAGTTACTCCATCTTCAGGAATAATAGAATTGCTAGATGAATTCCAAAATCTCAAAATAATGTAATTTTAGGTTTGACCAATCAGAGAGTCCAGATAATTTAGTCTAAATATGGCTAAATATCCAATAAGAGGAGGATGGGTAGTGACTTTCTGATAAAGGAACTTACCTTATAAACTGCTTAGGCCTAAGGTAGCCCACTTTCTGTTTGCTGACTTCCTTGAAGGACCATCTAATAATTCCAAGAGAAACACATTTGATTGTCTGGTAAATATATCTTGCTTTAATAGTCCTAAGAATTATATACATACTTCCTCTATAAATGAGGAAAACAATGTTATAATAGTTCTGCTAGATATAGGCGTGGCAAGCTGTATACAGCAAAGTATTATATAAGCCATAGTGGCTGTAGTTTATTCTGGGAACTAAACATAATGAATTAACACATTTATCCAGATAACTGTGAAATAGTTGAAAGTAGTTAGATCAATATAGCATTATATATTAGTTAAATATAATTATTTATACCTATAGAATTTGTGTTTCTGAAAAGGTTATTGAGCTTATGTTGATCAGGTGAATGCTTTGAATTCTTTACTTAATCCTTAATCTGTTGTTTGTTTATTTTGGTGTGTGTCTTTGTTTCATGTGTGTTTGGACCTAACTTTTGTACACTGGGAACTTTCTTTTGACCTCTCACTAGACAAAATAAGCCTCCATCTTGAATGGGGCAACTAAGTTCCTTTTAATCTGTGGATTAACCCTTGAAGTGCTGTGTAGGTGTAATAAATAAGATTGCTGTTGTCAGCTTCATAGTATATGTTGCATGAAGTTTTTAGCTGTGATTTCTAGACATATATTATTAGATTTATTTCTGAGTATATTCTTGGCTTAATCTATTATTGACAATAATAAATGAAATTTACATGTTTTAACCAGAAGGTATTGAAAACAGTAGATAAATACTTATATTTCTATTCTAGATCTGGGATTTTTAGTCCAGATAAGTTTTCTAAATTTAATATATGGTACAAGGGAATTGTTATGAGACCTGTTTTGTTTTATTAAAGGCAACTCAAATAACAACATTCCTTAGACCTTGGTTAGCATAGATTATTCAGTATCTGGGGCAGGTACCCATATACATTGCTGCCAAATGAATTATAATTAATTATAGGATCAATTAATTTCTATGCTGTTGTGTTTAATTATTGCTACTAAATACATCTGGATAAACCTATGCAATGTTTAATCTTGTTTATTATGGGTAATACTTTTTGTGATATTGGTTATTAATTTAATGTGTGTCTCTTTCAAAAAAAACATCTTAGTATATGACTAAGTCCTATAAAAACATATATTTTTGAGTCAATTGGTGTTCACTCATTCATATCATTTCTGATTACATTTTATATATAGTATATTTTTACTTAAATAAATTATATATATTTTTGCACAAATATGCATAATTGATTCAATCAATTATTTACTGTGAAGTAGCGTGTCAATACCTAGTATTGTGTAAAGTTCTCAAATGAATTTAATATTATTATTTTATCTATTTATATAAAGATATACACCCTAATTGGGTCTCCTGTTTAACCCTTTCCTATCCTCAACAACAAATTGGGTGGTGAAAAAGCTAAAGGGGAAAGAAGTTCCTTATCTTACTTAGATTACTGCCCACCAGGACTATAAGATGCTGCAAATGACATCTAAAGGTAAGTTAACCTCCTTTATATTTTATGAAACATATACTAGTGATGGGCAAAAAGTCAAAACATTTTCCACCCATCCTTAACTTAGACCCAAAACATTTAGGGTTTTGTGAAACACTCTATTTCAGACAAAAAAAAAAAAAAAACAAATTTAAATAATCATTTTGCTCATTAGTATATAAATACTTAAAAATAATCGTTCATAATTTTTATGCATCTCTGATGTATTTTATTTGTGTTCTAATAAGCGAAACACAAAATCAAGTCACATGGACACATTTAATCATAATTAATGACTCCGTAATGTCACATCCCTAGCAACTGAAGATTGCGGGGACCTAAAGAGATACATTCCAATAGTCAGATGGCATCCCTAGCAACCTGGCATACTTTATAGTACACAAATTGAGTTGTATAAATCACAAATTATTTAAATACCTGACAAGTTTATTTCTTCCAAATCTTGTCACACATATGGTATTAATTTCAATGAGATTTAACTCTTTTTAATGAGAGATTTTTGTGTGTGGGGGGGTTCTTCTGTTTTATTGGTTATAAAGTGGAATTGAGTTTTCTTAGAGAAATGCTAACACTATAATATAGCCTCAGAATACTAATGCCCTGTAAGTTTTCCCCTTGTGCCTTTGTTCAAGATATGGCATCTTCAATAAGTACTGGCTGTCAAGTGCACGGATTCAAAAATGAACGTTTTTAGCTCAAAAGTATCTTTTTTTTAATCCTAGCTTATTGCTTTTAAATCAATGGGAAGGCTGAATTTCTACTCACCAAGTGGCAAGTTTCCCTTACTTTCACTAACATGAAAGGGCAGTCACCCCCCCACAGTATGCCATTTTATGTTTGTGAGAGGAACAGAGAACAGCACATTTTTGAAAAAGAGAAGACAGGCTAAGAAAAATGAGTTGAAGCTTAGTTTACGGAGTCTTGTAAGAAGGACATTTGTTCTCTGAATTAGGGGAGTAAGGAGGCACTGTACAGGACAGAAAGGGAAGTTGACCCCAAATACCCCAACATCCTTTGTGACTGAATGGGAAGACACTGGCAACCATGATCCAATTTCCTTCCTGTTCTGGATATTATTATATCTGTGCTGGAGAAATATGGGGGCTGTGAAAAGGGAGCAAAGGAGGCTTACCCCAAATATTCTCAACATTCTGTGTGACTGATTGCAAAAACACAAACAGCTGTGATCCAAGTTCCTTCCTGATCTGGCTGTTGTTATATTTGTGTTAGATGTGTCTAGGGGTGTGAGAAGGGAGCAAAGGATGTTGACCCCAAATATCACTACATTCTGTGTGACTGATTGGAAAGACAAAAGCAGCTGTGATCCAAGTTCTTTCCCAATTTGGCTGTTATCTTTGTCCTAGAGGGAGTCTGGGGGCGTGAGAAGGGAGCAAAGGAAGTTTACCCTAAATACTCCAACATTTTGTGTAACTAATTGGCAAGGCACAGGCAGACTGATACAAGATGAGATCAAGTATTTTGTAGAGGGAAAGGCAAGACATTACACTCCACTAGTTCTATTGTGTACTTTACAGTAAAAACACACACGCTACACGCTGTTATCTACACACTTCGTACATCATACAGAGTAGCAATGCTGGCCTTGTGAAGTGTGTCTGTTTACTACAGTCAGCTGTTTGGCATATGGAGATTTGAACATCCCCAGCGGAGAACCTATGTGTTTAATATAACCCTCTGCGGAGTCAGCTAAAAAATCAGCGGACATTGGTGGCAAAGAGATCAAGAAGTCCTCCAAAATACTAAATGCAGATCTACATCAATGAAAAAATATTATCATATGGCCACAAAAAAAGAGACGAAAAATAAAAAAATTAAAATAATATTACTATGCACAAATGAAAAATCATTTGTCCGTGGGATATCACACACTATACTGTGGGATATCTCTTTATTCTCTTTTGTATAGATGTTGGTTGAAGAATGAGCAGGCAGGAAAGTGAGCAGGAGAGTAAGCTATTTAAGTTGATATGGCCAGGTCTTCTTGGTTTCTTATTTGCAAAAAGAACCAAAACACCAAATATTCTTGCACCAACCTTTTTGAGGGCCCATAGGGAACAAAATTTTAGCAGCTGAAATATAAGCTCAGTCTTAAGAATCACTTCAGCAGTGATTGACTGGTGCTATTGTGGGCATTGTTCAACATGTATCAACTTGACTAAAAAATTTGATATAATTATAGATAAAAATAACAATAATTATGTCTGACATTTGGCAGTGCTGAAGTGGTTTGTGTACTTGAATGCCCCTGTGGATTAAAATATGTGGAGCGAACTAAAAGAGAGTTAAAAAAAGATTATATGAACATTAGAGAAATATTAAGAAAGGGGTTTTAACCCATTTAGTTTCACATCATTTTGAAGAAAAACATGGAAAAATCCAAAACTACTTAAAGGGATAGTAATGTTTCACAAAAACAGCAGCTCCAATTAATCTTCATAGTATTTGAGTCATAGATACTGTTATTTCAATACTGAGTTGTAGTTCAAGAGTAATTGAATGATAAAGTTTCCTCCTGCTGCCCCTTTTATCTAGTGTAAGTCACCTCCCCTCAGATGTGGAATCTGGTCTTAAGACCAGACAGTTCACAGCAAGGGACAATCTTTTTACTGTGAGAACAATGAAAACCCTGCCCCCCTTGACAGGTTTTTCAGGTTTTCCCTTATCCTCACTGAAGATTGTCCCTCTCTGTGATCCAAGGGACCAGATTCCACTTCTGAGGGGAGACGGGGAATAAAGAGGGAATAAATAAAGTGTTTAAGAATAAAGAGATCTTCCAGTATTTTTTTTTTAAAAACTGTCTGAATAATTTCAACATAAATTCAACACCATTGCACCTCCACTAATTTATACATACACTGAAAACGAGAAAATAAAAATTATGAAAATATCATGTATACACAGTTGCATTTTGATTTCACATACAAAGAGGCAGTTATTTTTAAGGATTTTAAATTGGCAGGAGATATGTTTTTTTTAGTTAGGTTCCTATGTAGCCTCTCAGCATGCAAATTTATCAGACTTTCCTCATGAAAATAGTAACATGTTCACATTACTCATAGTTACACTGGTCATAGGTTTTCATAGGTCAAAGGAAGCAGTATGTGATGTCACAGTCTGTTTTTCAAAGATCATACAGTAGTACAGGATTTTGCATCCTCTTCAAAAAAATTACATAGGTCAAATGAAGTAGTATGTGATGTCACATTTGGAGGGAGAAGCACTGTTTCGATGTAATAGTGGTGTCTGGCAATGAGTGGCAATCACTTCACCATGGACAATATGACATGCTTTGACATATGCACTAAGAATTATTTATGTAAGGGGAAGGGCAGAGACTTTAATCATAAACATATGAGGTTGGCATAATGCTGGTGATGTGTTAGAGAGGGAAAAGGGGGAGGTGGAGAGTATGTGCTCAGACTTCAGCACCAAGAACACCACCAGTCAGCACTGGATTTATATCACAGGGACCTCTAGTCAAGGCACTGTAGACAATCTTAGCTCCACCTATGGCTACTCCCCATTCCTCACATGGCACCAGCCCTAGTCCTATTCACTGATTTTTGACACATAAAATACCCTTGGCCTATAACAAACAGGGATGAAAAAGCTTAAAGTGATAGTCGTGTTTCACAAAAACAACAGCTCCAATTAATCTTCATAGTATTTCAGCCATGGAGAGTGTTATTTAAATACTGTCAGAGTTGAAGTCCAAAAAGTAATTGAATGATAAAGTATCTCCCTCCTGCCCCTTTTTACCTAGTGTAAGCCGCCTCCCCTCAGATGTGGAATCTGGTCCACAGACCAGACAGTTCACAGCAAGGGACAATCTTCTTACTGTGAGAACAATGAAAACCCTGTCCCCCTTGATAGGTGTTGTGCTTTGTGGGTTCCAATATAATAATACAGACAGACACAGAAGTCTTTTTAACTCTGCTTTTACTTGTATGCAACATGAAGACAACTCTGAACAACCAGTCTAAACCAGTTTTGTCACATGACACCAGTGAGCATGAATACACTATTGAGCATGCTCAGCTTCTTAAAGCAACATAGCCACATAACATAAAACTTATACACATATCATTACACCTTCCCATCTTAGGAAAATGAAAGTATTCTAAACAACATGCAATAACACAAACATGTATATCTATTTTAGCAAGTAATTCTGCATAACATAGCTATCTGATATAGACATCTCAACATGACTGCATCAGTCTTTCTGGACATTTTCTTTGACGTGCAGACTGTCTAACTTTCACATCAGTATCTGACGCAGCCTCCATGTTGTTATGTGGTACTTCATCGGAGTCTATGTTGAATGTCTCTTCTATTCCTTTGAAGAATTGCTCCATCCTCTGTTTGAATCGTGTAAGATCTTGGTTGCACTTGGTCAAAGAAGGGTACTATCATTGAACAAGTATTGGCCTTGTCTGTGAGTCTCACTTTGTTTCCATTTTGCAATTCTGGTAGAAGTTTAGCTCTTGAGCCAAAATATACCTTCTGTCTCTCCTTCTGATTCACTTTAAACTGCTTAACTTGTTCACCTGCCCCTGTTGCAAGTAGATCTTCCTTCCTAGGCAGATTGGAACGCAGACGTCTTCCCATAAGAAGTTGTGCAGGCGAGTAACCACATTCAAGTGGTATACTGCGATATGTTAGCAGCTCTTTGTAGAAGTCACCTCCACTGTCATCAGCTTTTCGCATTAATTTTTTGACAATTCCAACAGATTTTTCAACCAGCCCGTTGGACGGTGGAAAATGTGGACTAGACTAGTCCCACTCTTTGGCAAACTTTCTGAAGCTGACAATGGCAAACTGTGGGCCATTGTCAGTAAATACTTTGTGAGGTACACCATGTCTAGAAAAGACTGACTTCATGCATCAACTCACATTCTCAGATGATGTTGACCTCCATCCACATACTTATAAATACAAGGAATAGTAATCCGTGATGATGACAAAATCTGTGTTACACGTAAACAAATTAACACTGACCCTTTGATATGGCCTATCAGGAACTCGATGTGGCTACAATGGTTTTCTTGCATTGCTCACCTGGTACTTCAGACATGTAGAACAGGAGGACACTATGTCAGAAATGTCTTGGTTCATTCTTGGCCAAAATATTACTTCTCTTGCCCTTTTCCTGCATTTCTCAATGCCCAAGTGACCTTCATGAATCTTTTCCAGCATAAGCTTTCGTAGACTGTATGGAATCACAGTATTGCTGCCCTTGTAGATAATCCTATCAACCACAATCAGTTCAGCTCTGCAGTTCCAGTATTCTTGTACTCAAGTTATGCAACTTTGTTTGACATCAGGCCATCCAGTTAGAATAGCAAGTTTGATTTTTTTCCAGTGTAGCATCTTTTTCTGTCTCTTGATGGATCAGCTGCATCTTTGCATCAGATATAGGCATAGCTGAGGTAATCATATCTATATAAGTCTGAATTTCTTCAGCTACCTTGTCATTTGGAACAGCTGTTTGATCCACTGCTCTGGATAATGTATCAGCCATACACATAAGATTTCCTGGTGTGTATGTCACCTTTAGGGTATAGCGTTGCAATCTGATCATCATTCTCTGAATCCTCAGAGGACAATCATTAAGAGACTTTGTGAATAATTATATCAGTGGCTTGTGATCAGTTTCAACATTTACAAGTTGTCCTGAAAAAAACTGATGAAATCTCTCACATGCAAACGTGATACTGAGTTCTTTCTCTATCTGAGCATATCTTGTCTCAGCACTAGTCATGGAGCAGGAAGCATATGCTACTGGTTGCCAGTTGCTATCATGTTCTTGTAGTAGAACTGCTCCCAGTCCTGTTTGTGATGCATCAGATGATACCTTAATGGGTTTAGCTGGATCATAAAACTTTAACACCGGTTCATGCATAAGTGTTGCCACGCTGTTTCTTGCTCATGGTTCCAGCCCCATACATTTTTCTTTTCAAGTAACCATCTCAGAGGAGCTATCTTCTTTGACAGGTTGTGTATGAACTTTCCCATGAAGTTCCCATGCCCATAAGCCTCTGCACATCCTTTTTGGTTTGTGTTCTTTGCATGTTTTCAATTGCATATATCTTCAAGGGATCAGGTCTGACCCCTTCATTGCTGATGATGTCTCCAAAAAACTTTAGTTCTTTTACTCCTAATTGACATTGTTATTTGTTTAGTTTCAAGTTTGCTTGTCTAGTAGCTTCTAGAACTTGTCTGATTCGAGAATCATGTTCTTCTTTTGAAGTTCCCCATTTGATAATGTCATCCATGGATGTGTCCACACCTTCAATGTGTTCATATATAATGTGAATGGTTTTGTGATACACTTCTGGGGTGGATGCAATGCCAAAAGGTAATCTCAAGAATCTGTATCTGTTGAATGTATACAATTTTGAGCTGGCTTTATCCAACTTCAATTGCCAAAATCCTGAGGAAACATCCAATTTACTGAAATATTTAGCATTTGCAAATTGTGACACGATCTTATCACAAGTTGGTAATGTAAAATGTTATCTTTTTATTGCATTATTTAAATTAAGAGGATCTAGGCAAATCTGTAATTTTCCATTTTTCTTGTCCACTATCACCAAAGAATTCACGCACTCAGTTGGTTCATCTATTTTTTAATGACTCCCAGGCTTTCCATTCTATCAAGCTCTGATTTGAGCTGGTCCTGCAGTGCAAATTGTACTTTGCTGCAGGGATGTACTATTGGTGGTACTGTTTTGTCTGTCCTAATGGTGTGTTCACCTGGTAGACAACTAAGCCCTATGAATAAATCACTGTATTCTTCCATCAAACTGTCATATTCAGAATTACTTCCAGTTTCAAGTACTAGTACTCTTTTCACCAGGTTCAGTCTCTCACAAGATGATAAGCCTAATATTGCTTGAACATTTTTTGGGACCACAATGAATGAAAGAGCATGCACTTCATTTTTATGTGACACTTTTACCACACATTTACCTTTTATTGGTACAGTTGCACCAGAGTATCCTGTAACTCTGCTATTAGTCTCCTGCAGTACTGGTCTTGGTTTTAACAGATTGAACTCAGTCTCTGATATGACATTAACTTGGGCTCCAGTATCTAACTTAAATGACATTTTAATGTTTTGCACCTGCAGTGTGAGGATCCAGTCTTTTTGTGCTTGCTCATTCTGTAGCAGTGTATCTACATAGAATTCCTCCACAGCACTTTCATTCAGAATGTGCACTTTACTCTGATTTTCTGTGCTTTTGCAGCATCTCATATAATGATTTAGTTCACCACATTTATTACAGCTCTGTCCATATGCAGGGCATTTCTTTGGTGAATGGTCAGTTCCACACCGATAACAAGGCTTTTGTATTTTATCTAAGTCTAATATTTTTCCTTTTGCGGATTGCATCTGTTTTTTCACCATATTTCTATTCTGCTCACACTTTTTCAACTGGTCTACAGCACATGTCTCATTAGTGAGCTCTTTGGCCTGTGACTTCACAGTTTCTGCTGCTCTACACAATGCTAAGGCCTTTTCTAGATCCAAGCCTTGCTCCCTAAGTAGCCTCTCTCTCACTCCATTATCTGGTATACCACATACAATTCTGTCTTTTATCAAGGAATTTGTAAAAGGAGCAGTAAACTTTTTTTATGAAAAAATATATATTGTAGGGATTTTCTATTGAGTAAAAAAAGGTTACTCCCACTGCCGAGAGATTTATATTTCCAGCGTTATTACAGTTTAAACCCATGTTTTTTTAGATTAGCAGTGCCCTCAAGTGGTCAAATTCTAATTAGATTTCCTGTTAGATTCTAATGGAGAGGAAAGTCAGTGACATACAGTTCTCTATAGAATGTGATAGAAACTGCCTGTCACTTCCTGTCAGTTAGAACTATCAGGAAGTAAACACAGTAAATTCACTTCCTGATTATTTAAACTGTTATACATTTTGAATAAAAAATAAGACAGTGATGGGAGTGACCTTGTTTTACTCAACAGAAAATGCTCTGTAAAATATGTGTTTTCAGATTAACAGATTATTCAAGTACACACAGAACAGGCAGATCAGCTTAGTCCATTTATTGAACAGCCACAATAACATATAAACACACCCACAGGGATATGACAAAGGTTTATTAAGCTGCAGTATTCAGTATGCAAATTAGCCATTGTTGTAGCAGACACTGTAACACTTTAAAACGGGAGAAGGAATTGTGAAATCATAGTAGTGTCGGTGTACTTGTACCATATTCATGGGGATATGAGAGTGAAGACATCTTACTGCATATAACGAGATGAAATATAGCGAATAGACCATAATATCTCCATCCTGATACCTTATAGAGCCTTAGTGCATCTCCTCAAATCTACTTATTGTTACAGAGGAAGTGACAGAGGGGGGTGGGAGGTAAACAAAGAGTGTTCAGCAAATTACTCGCTTGTGGAATTTGTGTTCCCTTGTACAAGTCTCTGAGCAGCTTTGCTGGTGGTTGCTCTTACACCTCACATATCGGGCTCCAGAGTGAGAAGAAGGTGTAAAGGGGCAGACATCAAAGCTCCTCAGAGATGCAAGAGAGAATTATGATCAGCTGTACAAGAGAAAACACTCCACAGACAATCACTGAACAGTCTACATGGTACATCTGTTTCTTCAAAGCAGAGAGTACTTTTGAGTTCCCCTGATACAGCAATGATATGCGGCAGACAGGCAGGCAAGACTATTAACTTCAGAGCTTCGCAGCTCTCAGCTCCTTTATGATTTGGATTGCCACTCAGCCATGAAGGAGTCTGATCGGCAGTGAAATTCCTTCCCCTGCTTAATCCAGCCTTGCAATAACACAGGGAGGGCAAGCAACCCCTTTTGACCCTTCCCCTGTGGATGCCCATGACTCAAATATGATAAGCAGCCCTGAATCATATGACCACGAGGCACTGATTAATCCAGCCTGAGGCAAGTACGGGGGGGCGGGGTGTAGGTGTCCTCTCTTGACCCCCCCCCCCATATACACCCGTGGATTTGAGCCCTTGTTGTTTTTTGTAATAAGCATAATAGAGAGGATTAGTTTGGAATAATATGAATTTACATTCAGTTTTTTTCAGACCATCTAACGCTCTGAATCACTGTGAAAATAAACTCTTAATCTTTTTCTCAACTGTCAGCACTTTCATTACAACTTCATTATGTCTAAATAGCCAGTAAAAAGCACAAAAAATCCAACTGAAAATGTATTAAATGGTGCTGCTACAATAAAATAAAAATTACATTTTTAAACAGGACAACAGATAGCTAGTTAACTGTTTGAGTGACAGAGGGGTACGCAAAGCAATGCATTGCATACCTCTCTGGCACTCAAAGGATTAATAAACGAGGCAAAATCAAGTAACTACAACTTGAGTTTAACCCTTTACATCCCAGATTATCTTTGCAATTAATTGAACACCCCTCTGGCACCCAGTCTGAGATGGAATGTATTAATTAACCAGTGTAGCTCATTTTTTTGTTCATAGGAATTATGTGCCTGCATTCAGAGTATTTACCAGAGTATAAAATCACTTTAGTGTATACAGATGCACTCACTCTGTTACTTATAAGTCTAATGAGAGCGAGCCCCGAATCCTGTATGATATCATGTCACTGGGCCAGATTTACATCCCAGGTTCCCCATGGCAAGGAACTATAGGTGATGTTAGCTCTTCCCCTGGCCACACCCCCATTTCTCACATGACCTGTCCCCCAGTCCATTCAGTTTCAAAGCACAGTTGCTTAGAGCGGATTGGCTGGGATCTGAGTCAGCACATCCCAGCCAATGGCTGGGAGGGAATTGCAAGTGAGACTGCCCATAAATAAAAGCAGGCTTGCTACCAATCCCCTCACATTGTAACGGGCATTGGCCCGTGAGAAAGATAGAGGGGGGGGTCTGTGCTCCATCATGCTGTCTCTGCTGCCGCCGCCTCCGTGGCCACACAAAGCGGCGGAGACAGCAAGCAATAGGATAATAATTTACATACAGCTAAGTATTTTGCAGAGATATTCATAGCATGGCATTATTTTAACGTGACATGGCGACATTTATTGGGCACAACTTGGATCTCATATAGTACTAAATAACAGCATATCTTTTGAACCCGACAGTGTTCATACATACTTTAACCCGTTTGAGCACCAGAGAGGTATGCAACGCATTGCGTACACCTCTGGCACTCAAGGGGTTAAAGTATGTATTGGGCTGAAGCTTATTTCTACATTATACTTAAATCTCTTTGTTTTTTTAAAGGAGGAAGACTGAAGAAAGAAGACAAGACAGAAGAGAAGAAAGAAGGACAGAAGATGACCAAGAAGCCGAGGACTCTGCTGTACATCAGGATTAATAGTAAGTGTTAATGCAATGTTGATTTACTCAGTCGGGTTAACTCTATGAATGCCGGCAGGGTAATTATACCCCACTGGCACTCACAGGATTAATTCTACTAACTTTGAACACTTTTTAGGCACTTTGGATGTATCGATATGGGGCTTAGGGCCCCATATCAATACATCCACTGTGGACTTAGGTTTTTTGTTTGCCCGTTAATAGCTGTGTTAGCTGCCTAAAGATCCAATAAGGGACTTTAAAGGGATAGTAATACTTCATTTTATTTTTATTTTATTTTGTAGGCATTAAAAAAACATGAAGAACGATATGTCTTATCTCTCAAACCTTTATGGTTTAAGAGATGTTCACAAGCAAAGTTTCCCCTCCCGCCCCTTTTACGTAGTGTAAGCCATCTCTTCTCAGATGTGGAATCCAGTCCATAGACCAGACAGATAACAGCAGGGGACAATCTTCTTCCTATGAGAACAATGAAAGCCCTGCCCCCCTTGACAAGTTTTTCAGGTTTTTCCCTTATCTTAATTGAAGATTGTCCCTCTCTGCGGTCTACCTGGGCACCTCTCTTCTGTTCTGACCTGAGCAGTGTTACATCAGTAAAAGGTGCGGGAGGGGACACTTTGTCATTGATTTACTCCTAAACCACAACTGTGACAGAATTGAAATAACACTCTCCAAGGCCCAAATACTATGAAGATTAATTAGAGCTGATTTTATTATGAAACATTACGATCACTTTAAGGCCAAACTGGGTCTTAACTTTTATTCATTAAAGTGAGTCCCTTATTGATTTTTTAAAGCTAACACAGTCTTTTAAATAGCAACTTGAAAAGTTTTGGGGTTTTTTTCTAATGGGCCAAAACACACGTTGGTGTAGCGGATGTATTAGCTGTTGAACTGCCATTAGCAGTTCATTACATGGACCTTTAAATGGCTGACTACATGTTAAAACATCCGGTGGTGTTTTTTTGGCCTAACGACTGCCTTTAAATATACCCCTTCATCTCAGAATGGCTGGGCAGGGACTATGGAAATGGTATAGTTCTAGAGACTATTGCCAGACAAAGGGCAAAGATACAAGACTTCTGACAAGACTGGTGCAAGGAGGGTATACTGAAGACAGGGTACAATTACATGAACTGAACATTAGGTGGAGTTGCTGAAGACAGGCAGCAATACAGAAACTGGACACAAGGTGGAGTTGCTGGGGACAAGCTACAATACAAGGATGGAACACTGGTGGCTGTGAAGAGGAAACCAGCAAAAGCATGACCAAAGAGTAGCCACCTGAACAGGACCCAGAAATACTACAGCTTAAAGGGATAGTAATACTTGGTTTTACCTTTATTTTATTTTGTAGGCATTAAAAAAACATGAAGAATGATATAAGTCTTATCTCTTAAACCTTTTTGGTTTGAGAGATATTCACAAGCAAAGTTTCCCCTCCCGTCCCTAGTGTAAGCCACTTTATAGTTTGAGAGATATTCACAAGCAAAGTTTCCCCTCCCGCCCCTAATGTAAGCCATCTCTTCTCAGATGTGGAATCTGGTTGTAAGACCAGACACATAACAGAAGGGGACAATCTTCTTCCTATGAGAACAATGAGAACCTTGACAAGTTTTTCAGGTTTTCCCTTATCTTAATTGAAGATTGTCCCTCTCTGCAATCTACCTGGGCACCTCCCTTCTGATCTGGCTGAACAGTGTTACATCTTTGTCATTGAATTACTCCTGACCTACAACTCTGACAGAATTGAAATAACACTCTCCAAAGTCCAAATACTATGATGATTAATTAGACCTGCTTTTATTATGAAACATTACTATCCCTTTAAATGTACAAACATCCTCGATACCTAAGCATACAGCAGCAACTGAGAAGCAGGGGCAGATATAAATGACTAAAACAAATCAAAGGGTAAAGCAAATCAGAAACAATAGTACAAAGCTGGAACAAGCAACAAAGCAGCACAAGCAGAGTCAAGTACTGGTCAAACAGTAACTACAACAATGTGACCACAAAGACAGGAATAAATTTAGTACAGTAACTGAGGATCAGAAAAAGAACAGAAAATAATAGCATAACCAGAAACAGGACTGATTTAACAACAGCAGATCAGTGAAGGAACAAGGAATTCAAGAACAGTGGATCAATGCAGTTACAAGCAGAAAACAATAGTGTGGTCAGGAATAGGACTGGTCCAACAGCAATGGGACATGGGATGGACCAATACCGAAACACACTTAATTCAGCGGCTCCGTTCACTACAACATATATTCTCTGATACACATATATGATATCTTAGAATAGGAGAACATCCAATGAATATCAAAAATACATCAAAAAAGTGTGCAATAACAAAAAGGCTTACCTTTACCTTTCGTCTTCTCTACAACATGTACAAACAACCGCACCACTATGATGTATAGATTCAATCAGCAGGATACTCATTTGTCTTCTAAAAAATCAATCAACCTTTATTCGAAATTTAAAATCATACCTGCATATATATAGATGCCTCCAAAGAACACAGCAGGACTTACAGCGTGGGTAAACAGCGAGTTATGTGTCAAGATGATAATCAACGCATTTTGTGCTTATACTGCGCTTACTCATGATTAAACAAATCTTATTGTAATCAACCTAACCAGTTGCTTTTAATCAACCTAACCAGGTTGGGGAAGGTAGATTTAAAAGCAACTGGTTAGGTTGATTACAATAAGATTTGTTTAATCATGAGTAAGCGCAGTATAAGCGCGAAATGCGTTGATTATCATCTTGACACATAACTCGCTGTTTACCCACTCTGTAAGTCCTGCTGTGTTCTTTGGAGACATCTATATATGCAGGTATGATTTTAAATTCCGAATAAAGGTTGATTGATTTTTTAGAAGACAAATGAATATCCTGCTGATTGAATCTATACATCATAGTGGTGCGGTTGTTTGTACAAGACATGGGATGGACCAGACAGTGTCTAGGAAGACCCAACTTGTAGGTCACTGCATTCATTTGAAAAGAAATACAGAATGGCCAGATAAAATCTGCCCCCAGCTTGATATTACATTTGGTGAGCCAAACCTTGTCATATGTGAAATATTTCATGAGTGCTTCATCTGGAATCAACATGTTTCTTGTAATCCATCTGCAATCAGAATGAATTACCTCACATTTGTCAGAGTACAGAGCCAGGATAAGACATTAGACACAGAGATGGAACTGTACATAGGAAAAGAATGTCTGGAAAAGAATATGGTTGCCTTGAAGGAGTTAGTGTGACCAGTCAGCTGGTTTCTGGATAGAAGTATGACAACTGTGCAAACATTTATCTCGGCTGAATACAGGTCAATGGCTTGAAGAGGAATATAAGATTGCAGGAGTTCATAAAACTTTGAAACATTTTCTTGTCCGCCATAATATTATCAGGAAGTAGAACTTGAGTTTCCAGAGGCAACACCATTTGATGAGTGAGGACTCTCAGAAGGCTCTGAGACAGAAGTCCCAGGAAAGTACAGTTCCTAGAGGTTGGTCAGGACATTAGAAAGGGCTTCTGGGTTCAGGGTCTGAATCCCAATGGCAATCCACACACAACTGGACTAGAGTGAGAACAAATAGACTTTTGTTGCTGAAGATTTGAGTGCACTGCTTCAGAACAAAGCTACGGGTTGTGGTTAGATGTGTGTTCTTGCAGTGGCTCAACCTACAAATTAAAGATGTCAACTGAAAGTTTGAATTTCTGATCCTATTTGCGCAAGTCCAAGATCAATATAAACAGAAATCAAGGTCAGGGTAGGTGACATTCAGGCAGAGTCAGAGTCACTAGCTGAAGTCGGGAAATCAGAGAATAAAAACTGAAATAATAGGACCAAGTTCTCAGAGATTAAGTACCAATAAGCGTAACAAATGGCTTAACTCACAGAAGTAGATAAACGTGAGCGTCTGTGCACACACAGATACCTATCACGGTGCCTGTGATCTCACGTTCTGTCGACATTGCTACTTCCTGACTATTTCCTGCTGGGTTCTTATTGACCGCTGGGTTCTGCTCCGCCCAGCGTTTGCCTTTTTATACTCAGTCCTGTCTAACCTTTGGCGCCCTTTCGTGGTGTTCCTGACCTGACATTTGTTGCTGTAATTCCTGTTCCGTGTATGATCCAGTTTTGCCTGACCTTGCTCCTGTCTTCGCTGCCGTGTTACCGTTGACAACCCGGACTGTCTATCTACCGCTCTCAGTGTACAGATCCAGGCTGTGTCTGACTACCTCTCTCTGTGTACCGATCCAAGCTGTGACTGACTATCACTCTCTGTGTACCAATCCAGGCTTTGGCTAACTATCACTCTCTGTGTACCAATCCAGGCTTGGGCTATCGCTCTCTCTGTACCGATCCAGGCTTTGGCTGACTACCGCTCTCTGTGTACCGATCCAGGCTGTGGCTCGCTTCCACTCTCTGTGTACTGATTCAGGATGTGGCTTATTAGCGCTCTCTGGTACCGATCTAGGTTGTGGCTCTATAGAGCTTTTCGGGCATTTCCAGGTCTCACTGACTACGCTAGCTTCCGAGCCTGTGTCTGTGCCTGTCAGTGTTGCCTTCGGTTACCGATACCTCCAGAAATAGAGCCTGTGCCTGTCAGTGTTGCCTTCGGTTAACTATACCTCCAGTGATAGAGCCTGTGCCTGTCAGTGTTGCCTTTGGTTACAATATCTCCAGAGATAGAACCTGTGCCTGTCCATGTTTCCTTCAGTTACAAATATCTACAGAGATAGAGCCTGTTCCTGTCAGTGTTGCCTTCGGTTACCAATATCTCCAGAGGTTGAGCCTGTGCCTGTCAGCGTGGCCTTCAGTTACCTATATCTCCTAAGAGTAGCCTGTGCCTGTCAATATTGCCTGTGGCTACCTCAGCCCTCTGGGCTAGTCCTGTGCCTGTGTCTGCCTGAGCTTCCTCTACTGTCGGGCCTCAGGGATTTTCCCTGTCCACTGTCTGTCTGAAACCACAACCTTGATCCACTATCCCACTAGCAGCCATTGAACTAAACATACACTGTCTGACACCGAACCATTTTTCCACTGTCCAAATGGTAATCACAGAGTCACCCATGAACTGTTAGGAATCTCAGTCTTGTTCCACTGTCCCACTTATAGCCATTGAAGTACACATATATACTGTCTGACACCCACCTATTGTTCCACTTCCCGCTGGTAATCATATAATCACACATGTAGTGTTAGGAAACCTAGTCTTATTACACTGTCCCCCTAATAGCCACAGAATCACATACAAAATGTCTGTCACTCATTCCCGCTCCTCTCCTGAAAGAACTGCTGCCAGCTCCCTTTCCATTGCCTCCACACTCAACTCTTTGTCCTGCCCACTCCCCACTCTGTGACTTGCTCTCCCAGTGATGTAATCACTGGCCTCAGTGAGTGAGCAGGACTAAGAGATAAACTTGGAGATAATAAGGAGCCAGCATTATGCAGTTCTTTGGAAAAGGTAGTGGGGAAGTATGCCAGACAGTGTATGTGTGAATCGGTAGCTAATGATGGAACAGTGGTACTCAGACATTTAAGGATAAAAATGTCACTAACTAAATAACTCATAAACTATATTTAAGTAAAACGGGTATCATAATATACATGTGATTTTGAAAGCCCTTTTAAAAGTTAGAATGTGACTGGTCCACTTTAATAGCTGGAATTTACTCAGGGTCCTTCATACAGTATTGAGATTACCTATTATATTTGTGCATCCTACGTGCAGTTGCCTGTAGTGACTGTTTTAGGTCTGTACTTAGATCATATCTCTTCACAGTACTTCCTGGTGCAAGAAGTGCAATTATAGAGCAAACCACCTGCACCATGATGGCAAATGAAGATTCCAGTTTATATAAATAGAGTGTTTAATCTGGTGAAGGCAGAGATGTCTCCAGTGTATTGCAAAGCAATGTGCTGGAGAACTTATCAGCAACAAAGAGGTTAAAAACCAAATTAAAACAAATAGGTATTTGCAGAATTGTCACTTCAACCCTGTGGTGCAGTTGGTTTGCTCCAGAATTGTACCTCTTTAACTTGATGAATCAAGCCCCTAGAGATTTTGGCAGAGAGAGACCGAGTTCCTTTCTTATGAGTTTAAAGGATCATGTAAATCTTCTCAAGACAGTAAAGTGTCAGTGTCCAGTTATAGATTACAGCAGAGTTCAAATGCATAATAAATAAGTAATAAATAAATAAATAAATACAGGAAAGCTATAAAATTACTGGGGTATGAGGAGAAGGTTGAACTTGATGGACTTGTGTCTCTATTGAACCTAATTTACTATGTTACTAATTTGCTATGTTACATAACAGACAGTTGTTTGAAAGGTACCTGCCTAATGATGTCCTTCTGTTAAGGGCAAAGTATCCCTTTAACTTGTAGAAACTTCAAAGCATTCAACAATGTTCCAGTAGTAATGTTCCTGGGGGAAATGAGGCTTATGAAAGATTTTATTTACAGTCCCAAAGTGCACAAGGTTCAGAAGAAAACTGACAAGTCTGTTACAGATTTCAGGCTATAAAGCCAATCCTGCAATTTTGAGCTTTTAAATTACATTTCATAATGGGTTTATTTATGTGATGATGCAGTAACCCAAAGTAAAAGGAACATTTGGTGAGAGAGTGATTGTACTATGGCTAAAGGTAGACAGATAACCAAGGCTGCAGAACGTGCCAAGGCAATGCCTGCAATTCACAGACAGTTATTATTTTGTACATCATATAGCAAAGGACCTGTAAAGTGTAAAATAGAAGGTACAACTCTAATAAGAAATAAACAATATAATTTAACCCTTTGAGTGCCAGAGGGGTATGCAATGCATTGCTATCCAACACATCGCAACACAATGGGGAAATCTTAGTACGTAGGCTCCATAGAATAACATAGGAACTGGAGAAGTGATATCACTGGAGAAGTCATCTCCATTTTATTACCTCTTTATTACACCTTAGTACACCCCCCCCATGCACTGTATACCTCTCTGACACTCAAATGCTTAATATTCTTCTAGTTCAAAGTGAAAAGAAGAAAATGGCGCACTCAGCCCCTTGAGAGAGAAGTAATATTTTTTATGAAAAAATGTTTTAACGTTTTTCCTAGTATATAGAGTAAGGGTACTCACACTGCTGAGAAGGCTTTCAAAAGTTATTGCAGCCCAAACTTTTATTTTTTTAATTAAACTGCAATTTATCTGTTGTATTACTCATCAGGTGGTGCTGTTGCTATCACTTACTATGAAGAGGCATAGTCTATGACTGAAGATCCCTATATAGTTCATTATTTTTAAAAAATGACTTTTAGACACAAGTTGTTGCTGTTGCTATCAGTTTGATTAGAAATGGTTAAAATAGGATTGAGCTGTAATCACTTTTGAATGAAATATCTTTATTCTTGCAATGCAATGAGCTGGATACCTCCCTGGCACGCAAAGGGTTAAAAGCCACTGCTCTTTTAATTTTCTTGAATGCTTGAGGTTGCTTTAATGAATTTTCCCTCAAAGTGTTGGACATATCTCTGTAGTATCCAGATGGTTGTTCCATATAACAAGAAAAATGCATTTGGTTTCTGCTCTTGTATTCATACAACCCTTGTAAACAAACATCAGATTGCAAGAAAATAAAAAGATCAGACTCATGGACCAAGCAGTACATTTTCATAAACGGAGGAGCAGGAAGAACCGTTATGTGTCTGGATGCCCTGGTTTCCCAGACCAAATGATAGCCAGTTCCCCCACATCACCCATAGGGATCTTGGGGGAATTTGTCTCACAGGAGGAGGAAAAAAAGGGTAGTAGTAGTCTTAGCAGGACAGGTCAGTTACCTGTGCCTACTGTCAGTGCTGCACCTGCTGCCAGTGTGTCTTATAATTCGCAGGAGGGGGAGAAGGAGATGATGTCAAGTATGACAGAACAGAACCCTACATCACACTTACCTCCCCAAGATGTCCTGCCAACAGTACTCCTACTAAGAAGTCCAGCAGCTTGTACAGAGTGTTAGGAATGTGGGGGTGATCATATTACTAGTGAGGAGAAAGACTCAGTGACTGAAATTGATGTGGTTGGTGTTCGTAGCAGTAACAGTGAAGGTGAAGCAGCTGGTGGGACTAATGTTAGGGGAATGGTAAAGGAGGTAATGCAGAGCGGCCAGACTAGCAGTCAAGGGCGCCCACAACATTTCTCTGACCCTGGGAAGCCCTTTCCCCCACTGTATTATCCAGATGGAACATGATCCTGAAGAAGGCAGAATTGTTGCCTAGTAGCAATGATACCACCACCACCACCACAAGGAAAACAAATCAGCTGCCTGTGCCTTCTGCTAGTGCTGCCATTCTGCCTTCTTCAGGTCAAATATGGCAAGTGAGACATTATGGGACCCTCTGTCACATTTCTCATTGTCTTCTCCAACTGGCGAGATGTCTGAAATAGAGCAGCAGCAGCAGCACAGAGGAACTGGTAGTGGTTAGTGATGAGCGAGCACCCCAATGCTCGGGTGTTCGGGTGCTCTGACCGAGCGCCCCCAGAGGCTCGAGTGCTCGGCCGAGCACCCGAGCCCCATTGAAGTCAATGGGAGGACTCGAGCATTACACCAGGCACCCCCTGCTCTGATGAGGGGAGGGTGCCTGGTCCATAGGAAAATGGCAGAAAAGGATGGAAACACCACAGAAATGGTTCAGGGACAGCATAGGGAGGATGTCTGGATGCATCTTGGACTCCAACATCGCTGCTGGGAACGATCTTTCGCCCGTAGTACGCCATTTTTACAGACTGACCGTAAAACACACAAAAAGGAAAATAAAAACGACTTTAGGCGAAAAATTGTTACCAAACAATATTTGCTGTATATTTACTTGTATATCATCTGCAATTTCTCCCAAAAATTTCCTTGATTTTCTGAAGTGAGGCCATGATTAAGAGGGAAACGTGCGCAGAGGCAAATTCTCCCAAAAATTTCCTTGATTTTCAGAACTGAGGCCATGATTAAGAGGGAAACGTGCGCAGAAACAAATTCTCCCAAAAATTTCCTTGATTTTCAGAACTGAGGCCATGATTAAGAGGGAAACGTGCGCTGAGCTGACCATCTAAAACATTATGGGTGAGGGTCTGCTGCAGAGCTGACCATCCTAAACATTATATGCGAAGGCCCGCTAGTGAGCTGACGCTATAAAACATTATATGAGAGGGCCCGCTAGAGAGCTGACCCAATAAAACATTATATGAGAAGGCCCGCTGGTGAGCTGACCTATATAAAAATTGTCAAACAGGGCCCGCTGGTGAGCTGGCCCTATATAAAAATTATATCACAGGGCCCGCTGGTGAGCTGGCCCTATATAAAAATTATATCCCAGGGCATATGGAAGAGGAGGAGGAGGATGAGAAGATTAAGAGTCAACCATATACCCGTTTTTTGGGTGGAAGGGGTGAATGGGAATACAGAGTATTCCCATCATTGTAAATAACATATATAAAGTGAGTTTATGTTCCCCCGGGGCTTTCCTCCAGTGGAGTGGAGAAGTCAGGGGAAATCCAGGCCTTGTTCATTTTTATAAGTGTCAACCTATCAGCATTGTCGGTGGAAAGGCGGATACGCTTATCTGTTATGATGCCACCAGCAGCACTAAATACCCGCTCAGACAGAACGCTGGCGGCAGGGCAGGCCAGCACCTCCAAGGCGTAGAGTGCCAGTTCATACCACGTGTCCAGCTTGGACACCCAGTAGTTGTAAGGCACAGAGGGATCATTGAGGACGCTGACACGGTCTGCTACGTACTCCTTCACCATCTTCCAAAACTTTTCCCTCCTTGTGACACTAGGCTGCGCATCAGGGTGAGGGTGCTGGCGGGGTGTCATGAAGGTGTCCCACGCCTTGGAGAGTGTTGCCCTGCCTTTGTCAGAACTGCTGTGTGCTCCCCTTTTCTCCCCTTCTCTGTTGGCCAAGGTAGCACGTACTCTGCCGCCAGCGTTGTCAGATGGAAAATTTTGGAGCAATTTTTCAACAAGAACCTTCTGGTATTGCACCATTTTACTTGTCCTCTCCACCGGAGGAATGAGAGATGAGAAATTCTCTTTGTAGCGGGGGTCCAGAAGGGTGAACACCCAGTAATCCGTGTTGTCTAAAATGCGTATAACGCGTGGGTCACGGGAAAGGCAGCCTAACATAAAGTCAGCCATGTGTGCCAGAGTACCAACAGTCAAGATTTCGCTGTCCTCACCAGGAGGATGACTCTCAATATCCTCATCCTCTTCCTCCTCTTCTGCCCACCCACGCTGAAGAGATGGAACTAAAGTTCCATGGCTACCCTCTGTAGCGGAGGCAACCGTGTCTTCCTCCTCCTCCTCCTCCTCCTCCTCCTCCTCCGCCTCCTCCAATTGTCGCTGAGAAGACGAAGTGAGGGTGCTCTGGCTATCACCTTGTGTAAGCTCTTCCTCCCCCATTTCCACCTCTTCCACATGCAAAGCGTCGGTTTTAATTGTGAGCAGCGAGCGTTTCAGTAGACACAGAAGTGGGATGGTGACACTGATAATAGCGTTATCGCCGCTCACCATCTGTGTCGATTCCTCAAAATTGCGTAAAACCTCGCAGAGGTCTGACATCCATTCCCACTCCTCACTTCTGATTACAGGAAGTTGAACGGAGAGGCGACGACCGTGTAACAGCTTGTACTCCACTACTGCCCTCTGCTGCTCACAAAGCCGGGCCAACATGTGGAAGGTGGAGTTCCAGCGCGTGCTCACGTCACACAGCAGCCGGTGAGCTGGCAATTGTAAGCGCTGCTGCAGCTTCAACAGGCCGGCCGAAGCTGTAGATGACTTACGGAAATGTGCACACACGCGGCGCACCTTTGTCAAGAGATCATGCACATTGGGGTAGGTTTTTAGAAATCGCTGCACCACTAAATTAAATACATGCCCTAGGCATGGTACGTGTGTGAGCTTGCCGAGCTCCAAAGCCGCCACCAAGTTACGCCCATTATCAAACACAACCATGCCTGGTTGCAGGTTGAGTGGCGAGAGCCACTGCTCGGTCTGGTGACTAATCCCCTGCAACAGCTCTGAGGCCGTGTGCTGTTTGTCCCCAAGGCAGATCAGCTTCAGCATGGCCTGTTGACGCTTCCCCACTGCAGTGCTACACTGCTTCCAGCTACTGGCTGATGGGGGAGTGGCGCTGCGTGTAGAGAATTCGGAGGTGGAAACGGAGGAGGAGGAGCCAATAACGTAGGTGCTGGCAGAAACCCTGATGGAGGTAGGGCCCGCAATCCTCGGCGTGGGTAGCACCCGTGCCATCCCAGGGTCCGAGTCGCTCCCAGCCTCCACGACATTCACCCAGTGTGCCGTCAGGGAAATGTAGCGTCCCTGGCCACAAGCACTTGTCCATGTGTCAGTCGTTAAGTGGACCTTCCCAGTAACTGCGTTGGTCAGGGCACGGGTGATGTTACGGGACACATGGTGGTGTAATGCGGGGATGGCACACCGGGAAAAGTAGTGGCGGCTGGGGACCGCGTACCGAGGGACAGCTGCTGCCATCAGGCTGCGGAAGGACTCAGTGTCCACAAGCCTAAATGGCAGCATTTCGATGGCCAGTAATTTGGAAAGGTGTGAGGTTAGTGCTATGGCCTGTGGGTGGGTGGCTGGGTACTTTCTCTTGCGCTCAAATGCCTGGGGTAACGACATTTGGACGCTGCGCTGGGACAGGGAAGTGGATGTGGTCGCTGATGGTGCTTCAGATGCTACAGGTGCAGGGCGGGAGGTATGCGGGCCTGCGCCTTCAACAGGCGATTGGCCGGCACCGAAAACAGGGGAAGAGGAGGCAGTGGTGTGGCCTGCAGACACAGATGGGCGATCCAGGCGTTCCTCCCACTTACTACGGTGCTTGGATGCCATGTGTCGGATCATGCTGGTGGTGGTGAGGTTTCTAGTGTTCATGCCTCGGCTCATTCTGGTGTGGCACAGGTTGCAAACTACAATTCTTTTGTCGTCCGCACTTTCCTTAAAAAAACGCCATACCGCGGAACACCTACCCTTTGGCAAGGTAGATTTACGCAAGGGGGTGCTCCGTGGAACATTTGCGGGCCGGTTTGGTGCGGTCCGCCTTCTTTCTGTAGCCACACCACTGCCTCTTCCAGCCTGTTGCGGTGCTGCAGATGGCTCACCCTCAGGACTGCTGTCATCGCTCGGCTCTACACCTTCCCAGGTGGGGTCAGTCACCTCATCGTCCACCAAGTCCTCCTCCACTTCCTCACTCTGATCATCCTCCTCAAGTCTTGATCCCACCACATACTCAGTCATTGACAACTGTATAACATTCTCCTCAACAAGGTCTTGAGACGGAAATAGTGGTTGATTTAATGGCAACTGTGTCTCATCATCATCATCATCATCCACTACTTCCTTTGACCTTAAATGCCGTTCACATCTGTCATCTTCTTGTGATTGGGTAGCCTCTAGAGGTTGTGAATCAGGGCACAAGATGTCATGTTCCTCTGCAAGCGTGCTTGGAGAGAGGGTCAAATGAAGGATTGGTGATGAGACGAGCTCCTCACTATATCCCAGTGTGGGATCACTTCTTTGACCAGACCGTGTATGGTGGGAGGAAGGATGATCAGAGTGAGGATTATGTTGACCAGACTCTTGGCTACTGAGAGTGGACTTGGTGGAAGACAGGGTGGTGCTTAACCGACTGGAAGCAGTATCAGCTGTCATCCAACCGACCACCTGTTCGCAGTGGTCGGACCTCGAGAGTGATGTCCTGCGACGCCCTGTAAAATGAGACATGAAGCTAGGTATGGTGGATGTCTTTCTTTCTTGTGCTCTGGCACCAGGCACAGTTTCTCCGCGTCCTGACCCGCGCCCTGAACTATCAGGATCACCTCCACTTCCCCGTCCCTTTTTACCCGCCTTCTTCATCTTACACGGAATATGTGACTTTAATATTTGAGTTTGAAAACTTAACAGTATTTCTTACTATTCTGCAACTGTGCAGAGTACACAGAATAGGCTGCTAAACTGCGGTGACACACACTGAATGGAAAATGTGACTTTAATATTTGAGTTTGAAAACTTAACAGTATTTCTTACTATTCTGCAACTGTGCAGAGTACACAGAATAGGCTGCTAAACTGCGGTGACACACACTGAATGGAAAATGTGACTTTAATATTTGAGTTTGAAAACTTAACAGTATTTCTTCCTAGTCTGCAACGGTGCAGAGTACACAGAATAGGCTGCTAAACGGCGGTGACACACACTGAATGGAAAATGTGACTTTAATATTTGAGTTTGAAAACTTAACAGTATTTCTTCCTATTCTGCAACGGTGCAGAGTACACAGAATAGGCTGCTAAACGGCGGTGACACACACTGAATGGAATATGTGACTTTAATATTTGAGTTTGAAAACTTAACAGTATTTCTTACTATTCTGCAACTGTGCAGAGTACACAGAATAGGCTGCTAAACGGCGGTGACACACACTGAATGGAAAATGTGACTTTAATATTTGAGTTTGAAAACTTAACAGTATTTCTTACTATTCTGCAACTGTGCAGAGTACACAGAATAGGCTGCTAAACTGCGGTGACACACACTGAATGGAAAATGTGACTTTAATATTTGAGTTTGAAAACTTAACAGTATTTCTTCCTAGTCTGCAACGGTACAGAGTACACAGAATAGGCTGCTAAACGGCGGTGACACACACTGAATGGAATATGTGACTTTAATATTTGAGTTTTAAAACTTAACAGTATTTCTTACTATTCTGCAACTGTGCAGAGTACACAGAATAGGCTGCTAAACTGCGGTGACACACACTGAATGGAAAATGTGACTTTAATATTTGAGTTTGAAAACGTAACAGTATTTCTTCCTAGTCTGCAACGGTGCAGAGTACACAGAATAGGCTGCTAAACGGCGGTGACACACACTGAATGGAATATGTGACTTTAATATTTGAGTTTGAAAACTTAACAGTATTTCTTACTATTCTGCAACTGTGCAGAGTACACAGAATAGGCTGCTAAACGGCGGTGACACACACTGAATGGAATATGTGACTTTAATATTTGAGTTTGAAAACTTAACAGTATTTCTTCCTAGTCTGCAACGGTGCAGAGTACACAGAATAGGCTGCTAAACGGCGGTGACACACACTGAATGGAAAATGTGACTTTAATATTTGAGTTTGAAAACTTAACAGTATTTCTTCCTATTCTGCAACGGTGCAGAGTACACAGAATAGGCTGCTAAACGGCGGTGACACACACTGAATGGAATATGTGACTTTAATATTTGAGTTTGAAAACTTAACAGTATTTCTTACTATTCTGCAACTGTGCAGAGTACACAGAATAGGCTGCTAAACGGCGGTGACACACACTGAATGGAAAATGTGACTTTAATATTTGAGTTTGAAAACTTAACAGTATTTCTTACTATTCTGCAACTGTGCAGAGTACACAGAATAGGCTGCTAAACTGCGGTGACACACACTGAATGGAAAATGTGACTTTAATATTTGAGTTTGAAAACTTAACAGTATTTCTTCCTAGTCTGCAACGGTGCAGAGTACACAGAATAGGCTGCTAAACGGCGGTGACACACACTGAATGGAATATGTGATTTTAATATTTGATTTTGAAAACTTAACAGTATTTCTTACTATTCTGCAACTGTGCAGAGTACACAGAATAGGCTGCTAAACTGCGGTGACACACACTGAATGGAAAATGTGACTTTAATATTTGAGTTTGAAAACTTAACAGTATTTCTTCCTATTCTGCAACTCTGCACAGTACACAGAATGTGCTGCTACACTGCGGCGAAGCACACTGAATGGAATATGTGACTTTGATATTTTAGTTTGAAGACTTAACAGTATTTCTTCCTATTCTGCAACTCTGCACAGTACACAGAATGTGCTGCTAAACTGCGGCGAAGCACACTGAATGGAATATGTGACTTTGATATTTTAGTTTGAAGAATTAACAGTATTTCTTCCTATTCTGCAACTCTGCACAGTACACAGAATGTGCTGCTACACTGCGGCGAAGCACACTGAATGGAATATGTGACTTTGATATTTTAGTTTGAAGACTTAACAGTATTTCTTCCTATTCTGCAACTCTGCACAGTACACAGAATGTGCTGCTAAACTGCGGCGAAGCACACTGAATGGAATATGTGACTTTGATATTTTAGTTTGAAGAATTAACAGTATTTCTTCCTATTCTGCAACTCTGCACAGTACACAGAATGTGCTGCTACACTGCGGCGAAGCACACTGAATGGAATATGTGACTTTGATATTTTAGTTTGAAGACTTAACAGTATTTCTTCCTATTCTGCAACTCTGCACAGTACACAGAATGTGCTGCTAAACTGCGGCGACGCACACTGAATGGAATATGTGACTTTGATATTTTAGTTTGAAGACTTAACAGAATGTGCTCTAATCTGCAACTTTGCACACTAAACAGAATGTGCTCTAATCTGCAACTTTGCACACTAAACAGAATGTGCTCTAATCTGCAACTTTGCACACTAAACAGAATGTGCTCTAATCTGCAACTGTGCACACTAAACAGAATGTGCTCTAATCTGCAACTTTGCACACTAAACAGAATATATGTTTTTTTTTTTTTTTTTTTCCCCCCACACAAAATAACCTGCTGCCCCCACACACAGTAGTCCTAAAAAGGACTTTTGGTTCTTTTTTTTCACAATTTTGCTTGTTTTCCTCCCTACACTGCCTTTCCCTTCCTATCCTCAGCTCTCCCTGGCTAAGACTGAGCCGAACTCGATGGTCAGGTGCTATACAGCACCCGACCACGGGTTCTGGCCAGCCAATCAGTGTAATGCCAGCAGCCAACATGGCTGCTGGCATTACACCGATGTCAGAGCCTCCCTGCACGTTTATTGGCTGCGCAGCAGCCGCAAAACGTGCGGGGAGGAGACCCGAACATGGCGGGCGAGCACATGCGGTACTCGTACGAGTACCGCCATGTGCCGAGCAGAGCGATGCTCGAGCCGATCCGAGCATCGGCCGAGCATGCTCGCTCAACACTAGTAGTGGTGATGATGATGCTGGAGAAGCTGGGGTGGAAGAGACACTAATGGCCTATTTAGCCCAAATTGAGAAGGAGTGGAAGACAGGGATGGGGATGGGCATCACCACCACCATCAGCAGTGAGCTTTTGGAATTTGAGGAGTTTGAAGCTGCTAAGTTGCAAGGGCAGCAGGATGCTAGTGTGCCACAAACCACCGTGGACACAGTGGGAATGGGGTCCAGTGATCTGGGACTAGGACAGGTTCCACTTGCAGCAATACTCCTGTTCCTGGTTGCACTGCTGATTCTGAGGCAGTAGCAGCAAGAGCAGCAACATCATCCTCTGCCCCAGCCAGTGAGGTCTGGGTGTGGGACTATTTTTATCTTGGTGCAGGCACATTGCAGTCATCAGCAATGGCACTGTGCACAATTTGTGACAAGTCAGTGAAAAGGGGAAAGGAGGGAAGTCACCTTTGTGCCACCACCCTAATAACACACATGAAACAAAGATACCATGACATTTATATGAAACATGTTAAAGCTAAACAACCACCAAAGAAATTGGGCACCGCTTTTGCTCTACCCCCGACTTTCACCAAAGGCAACAAGAGGCGAGGCAGAAATCAAAGAGGAGGAAGAACAGAGAAATCCAGCCAGAGCCAGAAAGTTTGATGGCGAGCAAAACAACTGGCTCGCCATCACCTTTTTGATTTAGAGTAACTGCATCTTCTGCCAATACACCTCTTTCATATTTACCTGCCCCACCATCTGATAGCCATTCACTAGGTGTCAGGATGTGACAGTTCATATCCACCCATTACATACTCTACGGTGCACTGACCACATATGGCAGTGTGGTGAAGGATAATCGCAAGCAGATCATAAAGCGGCATCTAAGGAGATTCCATCCCACAGAATATGCTAAGCTGGTGACAGGGAGGGTTCATCATTAGTATACTGTCTGCAAGTTGTCATGTGTCCTTAGAGGGAGAGACGAAGGGCATAGTGACAGCAGCAGTACTTGGTTTCTGGTGGGATGATTTCACATTGGGAACAATAAGCGTCATGGTGTCTGGTTACAGTTATGCCAGGTGTTTGATGTCAGTCCGGTTGTGCCCCTTGTTCCCAACGCTTGCCTTATTTATCACACACACAGTGTGAACATTGCAGTTACAGATGAGAGGCACAGTTCCTGCTCTCAAGGGAACAATTCCTATTCTAACAATACACCCAT
This sequence comes from Rhinophrynus dorsalis, assembly GCA_037306005.1. Lineage (NCBI taxonomy): Eukaryota > Metazoa > Chordata > Amphibia > Anura > Rhinophrynidae > Rhinophrynus > Rhinophrynus dorsalis. Next base: position 586,354,654 of record CM074719.1, on the reverse strand, counting down.
GCTTTTGAAGGAGGGGTAGGTGGAAAAGCATTATTGGCCAACTTCTTCTTTTCTCCACATATACCTGAACTAGTGGGGGCTAGATATGGTGCTGCTACTGCCTCAGGCGCATCACTGGAGCTAGTAGTGGCAAGTGGAACCTTCATCATCCATCACCCATGTTACTGCTGTTGTTGATCCAATTTCCTTTGAGCTGCCTAATCATCCTGCTGTTTAAACAACTCAGCAGCAAGAACATCAGTTGCAAATTCCACAATTACAACAAGGCACTGGCCAACACAACATGACTTTATAGCACTAGGTCAGTAGAGAATTTTTTTTCTCAGAGCTTGTTCTTTAAAAAACAGAGGCCTACAAAAAATGGGGGGGCTTGTTTCTAACAAGCCTAAGTCCTTCAAATCAATGTTTCCTCAGGGCTTGGGCCTAACACAAGTTCCTCAAGGCTTGTGCCTCTAAATAAGGGCTTGGGCTAAAAATGCATCTAAGTCCTACAAATCTATGTTTCCTCAGGACTTGGGCCTCTAACAACTAGTCCTACAAATCATCCTCTACAAAATACTGTATCCCGTTTTAACCAGTTCTAGGAAGAGTATAGAGGACCCTTGCAGGACTAGGAGGAACACAACACAGGATAGCTCAGCAAGTAATGGTTTGCAGTTCGAGTATACTGCTGATGAGGATAGTATCCTCTACTTTCAAGACCTGAGTCTAAACAGATGGACTACAGCAGTAGGAACAGCTACGACTTCCCAGGAAGTGAAGTTGAGAACACTTGGTCGTAAAGTAGTAGGTCCGGAAGATCTGACTGGGAGTCTTGCAGAAGCAGTCGATGAACTACTACCCATCGAGCGGTGCTGCAGGAAGTCGTATGGGCTAGAGGGCAACAACCTAGTGATTCGACTAATGGTCAAAGGATTGTAGTCAAAGATTTACAACTTCGGAAGGTGCGACTGGAATGTTGACCATTGGTCGAAGGGTTAATATGGAGGTGATCTCTTGCTGGTAACTGACCGACAAATGTGGAAGTTGATGAAGACTTGGGTGGTCAGCCAACAGCAGATGGTTAAGACTGGGATTGATTCGACTGACTGTGGAGTGTAGGCCCAGTTGGATGTTGGGGAAGACTGGGATCGATTCCGCAGGTTGATGAGGATTCAGGCCCTGCGGAAGATCAGCCTGCCAAATACAACAACTGGGATCGACCTAATTCATTGTAGATGGTAGATGAATGAGTCAGGAATCAACCAGCAATGGAGGCTTTCAAGAAGGATGTACAGTTAGATAGCCATACGAAGAAGCCAAGTTCGAGCCAGGAACACTGCAGAAGAATAAAAGTCAGGAATCAAGCTGGATCATAAGGGGAAGGACAGGAACGGCGGTCAGAAACAGGTCGAGGATAGGTGATAGAACAGTCGGGCAGAGTTTTGCCTTGAAAACTATGAAGCTCAAAGATCGGGCACGGGAAGCCAGAAACCATGGGGACTTAAAGGGCTAACACCCAATCAGGAGTAAGGGGGAAGGGAAGCAGGCAAACGGAGTAACACCCATCAAGTATCAGTCTGCCCCAGTTGTAGTTTACTTCAGGAAGTCCCTGTCTCTGTCACTTTACTTCCCAATTTCTTATTTTAGTTCATTTTTGCTTGTATTTTTTTTTTTTAATAACTGTCCCCCAAATACCAGTCAACAAACTCCTCCCCCAAAAAAATCCTGTTCAACTGATGCTTTCTCCAGACAGGCACCCTCCTCAGTCCCCTTTTATACCATGTTTTATGTTTTCTTTAAATTACAATTATTTATTTTTTTATTAACTGTCCCCCCAACCCCAGTCAACAACCTCCCCCCAAAAAATCCCTATTCAACTGATTCTTTCTCCACCAACACAGGCACCCTTATACCCCTTTTATACTATTCCTTTGGGAAATAAAATAGCATTTGCTATGTGTTGTAGGTAAATTCAATGTTTCCTTTGGTTTCAATGCAATGAAATAGGCAAAAGAATTGGAAAAACTGCACTATTCACAGGGAATTTTACACCAAGTGGGAAGTGCTATTAATTGCTGATTTTGGTTTGAGGTGAACATTTTCACCCATCCCCAAGTTTGACATTAATCTCTCTGTCCCAGTTTGCAGTTTGCAAGGACTCACAGATCTTTCTTTAGCAAAGAGTGTCATAGACTATATTTATTTAGAAAATGTCTTACAAGGAAGAATACATTGAGATTTCTTTTGTTTTCAAGTATGTCCTGGAGAGCTTTTGAAGTAAGAAGTTATATATAATATAGAAACAATAACATAAAGACACATACAAAAAACGTATAATGACTCAGGTTTGGATACACAGGGAGGTTGCTGAATTTTATTGCAACCTGAGGCTCATATTTTGCTCAATCCCATTCCTCACTCTATTCTCCATTAATTTCATAGGTAGCATTGTTTTGTTATTTGTTCATCCCAAATGTAAAACTGTACACTTTTCTACATTAAATGTCATATTCCATTTGTTTGCCCAGTCTTTTATTTTATGTAAATCTCTCTGTAGAGAACAAATCCAAGTTCTTTCTCACTGCACATCTCTAATCTGAATAATCACATTATGTGACTTTTCTATGAACATATCCCCAGTCATTTATGTCTCAAATCAAACTTTTAGAATAAAATAATAATGAACAAATGTCTAAACTATCCAATATATTGAACATAAATGTTCTCAAATATTTCACAATGATATAGTAAACATGCATTAAGTGAATATTTTTTTTATGGTAAAATCTAATCTCTTATCCCCCGAATGTGGAAATCAGTTCACCCACCTACTCTTTCTTCTTGCGTCAACGAAGTACAATTTTATTACTCCATGAACAGAATTCATCACACAAATTGTCTGAATTTAAAGCCATATGTGATCCTTGGGAGATATACTTTAACAGGCATTTTTCCTCTGCTGATTAGACGTTTCATTGCCAGAGGTTTAGTCCCATTGGTTGGTGCTCACATGCTGAATCCTTTCCTTTTGCTTCTCCTCCCTCCCTACCCTTCACCACTCCTTTCCCTTCTTTTCCCTTGTCTGCTCACCCTAGACCCTATGTCACTCTTTCCCCTTTCTGCCCATCCTCATTCTTTGCTTCTAGCTCATTCTCGCTTGTTTCTTTCCGCTTCCTCTAACTCTATCCTGTTCAGTAATACGCTGCCTCAAGGTGAGATGAATGGCATATATGTCAGCAGTATAAGGTGGCTTTGCACAACAAGTTTTTTTCTATATTGTTTCTGTTTTGCTGTTTTCTAACAAGAACGCCTATGTATATGATGATTAATCATATAATTAATCTCTGTATTTGTATTCTTGTATGTATTTGGATACTGCATGTTGACAATATGTTAATGATCTTTATAACATGTTATATTAATGATGGGGACATGTGGTCCCTTGCTTTTTCTTGATTGGATGTCTTTACTTACAAATAAAAAAATGTTGAAATTAAAAAAAAAATTGTATTAGTGGATAGTGACTGGTCAGTTGGAGGCATCAAATTCATCCTTTGAAAACTTTATTACAAACTGACTGTTTGCTTAGTTAGCCAAAATTTGTAAGCAGGTATATAGTTTAGATGATATTCACACTTTTATGTCTGTAAGGTAAGCTCACTGAGTGCAGCAACATATGTTAATTTATGCTAATGTTGTTCTCAGCACAGCACACAAATTAATTAATATAAGAAACTACACTGAGTTAGACTTTCGCTTTTTCAGAAATGAAAGTATTACTATTCCCGAAACTCTGTATCTGCTGATCTTTAGCCTAACATAACAAATAGGCAATTTGAATGTTTTGTAATATGCAAAGTAAACATAAAGGTGACATGTTTGATTTAAATAAAATAAAAAAAAACACTAGTAAGGAATTTAACTTTGCATACCTAGTTGAATATACCCCATGGATGCTAAATACATCTCCAATATATTGCTAGCATTCAATGCTTTAAAGGGATAGTAATGCTTTATTTTATCTTTATTTTATTTTGTAGGCATTAAAAAAACATGAAGAACGATATAAGTCTTATCTCTCAAACCTTTATGGTTTGAAAGATATTCACAAGCAAAGATTCCCCTCCCGCCCCTTTTACCTAGTGTAAGCCATCTCTTCTTAGATGTGGAATCCAGTCCATAGACCAGACAGATAACAGAAGGGAACAATCTTCTTCCTATGAGAACAATGAAAGCCCTGCCCCCCCTTGACAAGTTTTTCAGGTTTTTCCCTTATCTTAATTGAAGGTTGTCCCTCTCTGCAGTCTACCTGGGCACCTCCCTTCTGATCTGGCTGAAAAATGTTACATCAGTAAAAGGGGCGGGAGGGGGATACTTTGTCATTGAATTACTCTTGAACTACAACTCTGACAGTATTGAAATTACACTCTCCAAGGTTCAAATACTATGATGATTAATTAGAGCTGTTTTTATTATGAAACATTACTATCCCTTTAAGATAAATATTCAGAAATACCGGGATAGTCTGAAGATTGATTAGGTCCCACACAAATGTTTTCCTGATGTGTAAAATGAGGATACTTTGACTGTTGGTAGTCTAACAGTCCAAAATTACTGTTTAAAATGTCAGTACAGTAAGTTAAACTGGTAGTAACAGTGTCCCCTGGTGTCCAGGCAGAATGCTACAGTAAGAGTTCCAGTTCTTCCAGAGAACTTGAAGTATAATTTATTTTCAACAAAAGATCTCCAAGCAGTGGAAGAACCCTTTTCTTCACTCACACAATAATAAATATTTTTTTTCATCAAAAAATTGTATTGTTTATTTACATTCCATTATAGCTTCCATACATCATTTTGCACAGATAAAGTATCAAGCGTCATATCCAATAAGCTGAATAGGTATAGTCATTATATATTACATTTGATATAAGTCTTTCCTGTTCCTTGGAGTGAAAAGGAACAGAAGCTTCTAGAATAGTGAAAGAGGTGCTTTAAAGGGATAGTAATATCTATAATAAAGTTGCGCTCCGAGTCTTCTACAATGGTTTTATAACATGCAGCGCTAAGCTAATAACTTACTGTTCAGTAGTTCAAAACATATTGATGCTTAAATGATCCTCCTCCTGCCCCTTCTAGCCACCTCCCACTGAATCTGTGATCTGGTCGTGGGACCGGACAGATGCAGCGAGAGACAATCTTCACTCGGTAAGTATAAGGAAAACCCTGCCCCTCTTCATGAAGGAGGACAGTATTTTCCTCTTGCTTACTGAAGATTGTCCCTCACCGTGCTCCATCTTGACCATGCTCACAGGCAGGGGGTCATTTAAGCTTCAATATCTTATGATCTACTGAACAGCAAGTTATTAAACTTAGCACTGCATGTTATAAAACCATTGTAGAAAATGCGGAGTGCAACTTTATTATAGACATTACTATTCCTTTAACCCTTAAAGGACAAGAGGAGTTTGTAACCTCTTGCTTCACAATGACTTGAGCATTCCTCTTTTCCATAAAGAGTTAAAGGAACGATAATAACAAGTCTCTTCTTATTATAATCTGGACAAAAACCAATAATGACCATTATGAATCAATTGTGCCTGGATTGGTTCCCCAAAATGAATATTGAATTAGTACTGGATACTATGTCCATGGAGTCATGCATAAAGTATTGAGGTGCTAATCATAGATTAGTGCTGGAGAACCGACACACACAGAATTAACTAAAATCCTCAGATCCTTGAAGACATCAATGAATTTGTTGAATAATACAAAAATATCCTAACTGCTTTCTAGAAGCTTAGTTCTAAAGTTGTTGCAACTGAAACTTGGTGACCAGACTACAAAATTATATTTTTTCTTTGCATGTCAATAGAAAAATGTTTGTCCTCGATATAAAAAAAAACACATTTGACCCAGCAGAAGTGTGTCTGTACTTTGCAATGTAATGGAGACCCCTTTAGCATTAAATCAAGGGGGGATTTGGGGAATTTTTATTTTCACCCTAAGGAGTAGGTGGCTTGCCCTATAATTGCTCATAGTGTGTATACTGTCCAATATTGCAAATGGCCAAAGAGGGACACTTTAGCTTTAGCTAGTGTTGCTGGGGCGTGGCTGGGGGCTGTGGCATTAGTGAGAAGGTTTAAGTTATTTAATGACCTATTAACACCTCTTTGTATAACTGAATAAATGATATAGAACAAAACCAAAGTATTTTTTTTTTACACAGACTAATTTATACACACGTATACTAAAATTTAAACAAACATTAAAGGGTTTGTAATACTTCAGTGAGAGGAAAGCTATGATGTGCCCTTATACTGTATATTATTGCCCTCCTTCAGTGGTAATCCTGAAATCTCTATATATTCTGTGAAATCATATTAGGAATACAGACAGATCACAAAGAGGAATCCTGCCTCCTTGATGAAGAAGGGCAGGTTGTTCCTTATTGCGATTCGCTTTCAGGTCTGAGGGGAGGCGGCTCACCAGACTGAAAAGGTGCTAGAGGAAGACAATTTATAATATGATTTCACAGCAGATATAGAGATTTCATCATTTCCACTGACTGTGAGTAATAATATACAGTATAAGGATACATCATAGCTTACCACTCACTTAACTTTTACTAACCCTTTAATGTGATACACTTACATACGCACCACACAGTCTGATCCCCTAGAAAGAGGCACACCAGGGTGGAAAAAAAGGACAGACAGATTTGGGTCTCAAAAAGACACTGTCCTTCCTAAAGAGGGACACAGCAGGTACGAGTTTGTTCTCTGCATAATGCCCTATAGACCTTATTCATCAAGACAAACAGATGACTTTTTGGAGTAAAATTATTTTAATTAAATATTTCCCAAAGCCCCTTTGATTTAAATTGGGCTAGAGAGGGCTCAAATGCATTGCTTCACCAGTGATGTATTTAGATCTAAGCCAAGTAGGCATAGGCCTATGGTAGCACTGCCTCTTTGTGCCAGTATCCATTTTCTAAAGATCATGAGCATACCTTGCCAGGTTTCACCCGGAGACTCTGGATTTAGGGCACTGTCTCCAGGTAAAAAATGCATTAGCTGCTCATGCGCAGTTTTTAAGTTATTGTCAATGGCTCGGTACTATGAAGCTCACACACTGATGGTTCCTGCAGTAGCATACATCCGCAGGCAGGTGGCCTCAGCAAGCCAATGCAATGTGCTGATAGGAAATATACAGCTGCACTGGACAGCAGCATCATTAGGTCGGCTTCACATGAGGATCGGGAAGAGTGGAGCAGAGAATCTGCACACCTCTCTAGTCCAGCCAGTGTTGGCTGGTATGTGCATTCTTCTTTTTTTTAATTTAACCCTTTGAGTGCCCGCAGGGTAAGTAACGCATAGCAAAGCAATGCATTGTGTACCCTTCTGTCAGTCAAATGATTAATACAATTGACTTGTTTCTGAGATTTAAGGGTTAATAAAACCAAAATCTCCGGGTGACCCTATTGTAAAAGTTCCCAGATATGATCATGCGTTTTAAAATGTCCACTCTGTAGCCTTCTCATACTTACGTCTTTCCCTAGTAGACCTAGGTCTATGGCAGCGGATTGGGGAGCTTTGCTGATTTGTGCCTATATCTATTTTCTAAAGAACATTTTTTATTATAAGATTTGTGATTCATTAATGCAGGGGTAATCTCCTCCTCATATGCACCTTTTTCCCATACTAAACATTCTAACGTGGTCTTTCTTCACACATCAGATTTGCTTCTCTCTTCAGGCCCATGGATGCTAGTTATTTGCACTGAATATAGTATTTATATGTAACTTATATATAATCATAAGAATATTCCCTCCGGTTTGACATGTTTGCTATCCATCTGTTGAGGTATGATTCCAGATAGTAACTTTGTAGTTATGTATAGAAAACTATATATATATGTTTTTTTCAGAACAAATTCAGCTTTTTCATGGCACCTTGCAAAAACGAAATTTTGCATCATCATAAAGACAAACATTTCCTAAACAAAATTACTTATTTTGCTAAAATCATAAACTATATATCAAAAACATTTATTAAGGTAGTGAGATTTTCAATTCTTTTTAAGGTCCTTGAACCCCCTGAGTACAAAAATACAAAATAGGTATAATTTTATCTACAACCACAGCCTGCACAGATCCATAATTAACAGGAGTGTAAATTGTATTTTAAACTTTATGAACTAAAATGTACATACTATTGGTTACATAGTAACACTACCCTAAAACAGCTCAATGACTATATAAAGGTATATATTTCCTGAAAGTAGATATTCCTCTGCATCAAATGGTGGGTCACGTGCCTTTCTACCCTTAGCCTAAAAGTTTTCTTTTTCCACCCCTTCAAATAAACTGAAATATTTGAAAACTATGGAATTTCCTATTGTATTCATTAGCTAGTGCTCTTACCAGAAAAAAATGTAAACCCATTGGTTTGAGTTGACATACTGTAGGGGGATTAGCAGAAGCACAAAACTACATCAACTACAAGCTCTAATTTTTATTACATTTTTTCAAACATGAATTGCCTGTACTAAAATAGTATCACAGCTAGAGAAATGAAAACAATGAACATCATTTTGGAAAGAAGACAATCCATCTAATCAAATGAGGAGACATATGACTTTCCACCCGTAACCTGGTGTGCACAAATGTTTCCAGAATTAGGTGCTACTGGAAAGAATAGACTTCTTTTTATATTTCCACCCATTCAAATGTACCAAACTCTTTGGAAACTATGGAATTTCTTACTTCATTTAACTTCATGTAACTTGACATATCTTAGGGGGTGCTAGACGCAAATGGCACCTACCTGTTTTCATTTTAATTTTAATAGGCTGTCTGCACCAAAATGGTCCGAACTGTGACATGCCATGGGTGGATGGCTTTTCCCAATCACTCCCACTCCTACCGGAAGTTTGGGTAGGGTTCAAGCAGAGGAGCCATGTAGCTCCCCTGCATTGCATCGCATCAGCTGGGAGATCAATAGCTGAGGGGGGGGACATCACACACAATGTATTGGAGACCTCTCTAGCATCAATTCAAACAAATCTGTTATATTTTCATTTCCACCCCATGATTCAGTTGGTTTGCTCCAGAATTGTACCTCTTTAGCTTGATGAATACGACTTTCTGACCTGTATTCAATCAGCTATAGAAGAGAAATGCTGGAGCAAGCCAACTACATTACAGGGGACAGATAAAACTCCAAAAATTACTACTGATTTAAATTGGACTTGTAATGGGAACCAGGGTGACCATCCTGTCCCTGGCTGTCATGCTGGGCTTCTCTTGCCGTAATACAGCTACAAAGGGGTAGCCGTGTCGGGCCAAGTTGTAAGGATCTGAGGAATGGGAGTCAAAGAGGACTCTTTAGACCATTCCTAGAAGAACACACACCTTACAAGTTGTTGTAGTCCAAGAACACTGTGTACTTTATTGGAACTGGCCATGGTTTATATAGTCACATAACAAGGGGGAAGGGGGGCGTAATATGCAATCAGGACAGGAACAGATTCAAACAATTACATAGCCCAATTGATGCAGATTATACAGACAACCACGGCACCAGGCTAATCTCATAACACAGATTACAATGGTGAATACACAACAGTGGTAAAGGGATTGGGGAAGTAACACCGAATCAAACATGGACCAGACAGAGAGACATACAATAAGGTAATAATACAAAAATACCACAATTTAACCCCTGCAGGCCCATGTAAAATTGTAGTACAAATAATTTTCTTAAAACAGGGCTCCAGCATCCGTTACATCTATTAACAAATACCATAGGTCCGTTACAGGGCTTTTAACCCCTTACATGCTATAGAGATGTCCATAGGATTTCTAAGTAATGCATTGCAGTCCTCTCTAGCACTCAAGGGGTTAAAATCCCCATTTAACCCTTTGAGTGTCAGAGAGAAATCCAATGCATTGCAGCGCAATGTGTTGGATACCTCTCTTGCACTGAAAGAGTTAAACATAACATTTGGGACATTTTTATTTGTCCCCTAAATGCAGTTGGTTTGCTCCATAATTTCTTATTAATGCTGATCTATGTTCCTACCATTGCTTCAAACAGCATAATCCTATTATGTTAGCTGTAATCATCCCAAAAGCTAAAAGACAAAATGCCCCAGACATGTCATTATGTGCCAGCTGTGTGATGACACTATTTGAAGATATTTTTAACAGAATTTGATTTAAGCACAATCAGGAGAATTGCACACCCAGATATAGATACTGCAGGTTAAACTGTCTGTTTCGTTTCTGAAGAATAGGCTGCAATTTAACTGAACGTCACATTTATTCTTGTTAGAACTGAACTGGTTGGAGTCAATAGACTCTTGGAATTTTTTTATAATAGGTGAATAAGAAAAAGATGAATCTCTCGGTTGTGTATCGATGCTAAATATAATTAAAAAAAATAACATACTAGCTCAAAAAGAAAGTACCGTTATTTTCCAAAAGATATTCTGATGTCAATAACTGATTCCTAAAAACATGTTCTCATGAGAGACTGAGCAGCAGTAAACTCCCTTGTTGTGCACAGGTGTCCAAAATAGGGTGCCTTTTACCCTATGTTCATATGGTTTTAACACAATGGGGATATTCACTAAGTGGTGATAAAGACGTGATAAAGTGGAGAAGACTTCTCCAGTTTATCACTTCACCAATTAATATATTATTTTACGGAGCCTATACACTAAGATTTCTTCAACTTTGGAGGGCTGTCAACTTGTGGCCTGGAGTGCAATTACAATCAAGTGGCCCAATTTTACTATCATTCCAGCCCACTGTCCCAGCTTACCCCCTTTTGTTAATTTTAAAATTGTCATTAACCCTTTGAGTGCCAGAGGTGTATGCCACGCATTGCTTTGCAATATGCGGGATACCGCTCTGGCAATCAAAGAGTTAGTGTTGTGAAGTAAGGCAAACAATACCACAAAGTTACACTGGTGCAACTACAGAGCTTACAATGTAAGTAAAGCTACACTAGTGATACCATAGAACTTACAAGAGAAATTGGTTATGCTACTAGTGTAGCTCCACTTGGGTTGTAGCTCCATTTCAGTTGTAAGCCCTGTGGTATCACTAGTGTAGCTACATTTGCAGCAACAAGTGGGAGTGGCCCACCAGCCCAGAAATATGACTGGCCCAGGGGGCAATTGCCCCCCTGCCCCCCAGGCCAGCCCTCCCCTGACTTTGGATATCTTAGTGAATAGGCTGTACAGAATAACATAGGAAATGGAGAAGTGATAAACTTTATCACCGCATAGTGAATCTCTCCCAATGCCAATACAACGGCAACAGGCAACATGAATGCAGCTTGCTACAAGCTCCTCAATTGCTAACAATGGTGTTAGATGGGAAATTGAAGTACTGATTGTTTTCATGGCAGCCAATGAGGTAACTGCAAAGGCTGTTCACGCAAGTGATCATTCCAGTATGGTTCTCAATTGTCCAGTAACAGGCTGGCCCATGCTAGCACCAGCCAATCAAGTAATGCTGACACCTATGTGACCATGACCAGCTAGCTACTTTAAAGTGCATACTTCCCCCTGCAGGGGGAGCACAGAGCACATGAAATGGACAATACCAGCATGGTTGCAGTGTGCACAAGGCCAGTAGTTTTGAAATAAGGCCTAGTTAACTTGAACAACTTTGCTGCAACATCCAACAACTGTCTTGCAAGACCATGCAGCAGTACAACATTGCCATTGAATATAATTGTTACTATAAAAGTCATAAATGTGAACTACTTCATAGGAAACAATATCTATGCTATGAAATGTGTTGTGGTAACAAAGTGGCAGTGACAGACAACCATGTGAACAAGTCCAAATCTGTATAACTGAGGCAAGGAATACTTTTTTGACTAGGTGAGACAACAGGTTCATTTCTAGGTTCCAAAAAGACTTGGGGCAGGGGCCGGCCTAATGTATTATCAGTACTCAGTGCAGTCCTATTGCACCATTATTAGTAAATTAATTAGAAGATTAATACTATTAGATCCTCCAAGATGGCAACAAGACCCAGGGCTTTACGCTCTTCAGGTACTGTTGGACTTCAATTTGCATCATCCTCCATCTGGAGAGAAAAAGATGCAATTCTCTGAAAGCTCACTGGGTCACAAAGGTGGTGGATCATGCCTCTGGCTGATTATCCTACACCAGGGGGTGAGATGCACTAAGGTGTGATAAAGGTTGATACTGAGGAGATGACTTCTCCAGTGTTCTAAACTCTCCAAGTCCTATGTTACTCTATGGAACCAATGAACTAAGATTGCTGCAACATTAGAGATCTTAGTGAACAGGATCCATAGAATAACATAGTACTTGAAGAGTACCCATAAAATATCAGGTATAATACGCACCTGTGTATAATACACAGATGTAAATTAAACCCAAGATTTTAGAGGAAAACAAAAGTGCCTATGTATAATATGCACCCTTGTTTCTGGTTTGGTTTAGACTTGTGCACAGCAAAAAAATTAATTAAAATTAGTTTTCAGTCAAATTTTTTTTTTAATTCGATGAATCCGAAATTCGGACCGGTCCTGTTCTATTCGGACGAAATTCGGGTAAAAAACGAATTATTCGTCCGAATTTGCCATGCTTTTAAAAATGCAATAAAAGTCAAAATTAGATAAATAAAAATAAATGGAACCATTTCTAGGGTCTAAATGAAGACGGTGGAACAGGGTAAGGTGGAGCTTTAGCCTTATGGTACTATGGATGAAGAATGAATATAGCTATTAGAAAGAACATTGAGGGTGAGTGGTGCGAGGCAGACTCAGGATGACAGCAACACTGAAGATGTAGCCAGCAGCACACTGCAGAACACTGGAGCAAGACTCAGTAGATGGATACAGCAACGGAGGATGACTAGTGAGAGGCAGACTCAGGATAACAGCAACACTGCAGATTAGACTTGTGCAAATTGATTCGGAGACATTTGGATTTTGTCGGAAATGGGGTCATTTGGAAACATTCGGACAATCCGACACTCAAGGGTCATTCAACAAAAAAGATCCGACTCCGAGCAGCCCTGAACTGAAAGTCGTTGAAACTTTTGGAAGTTTCTGCATTTGACAAATTTCTGAAAGTTTCGACTACTTTCAACCAGGACTGTTCGGAGTCGGATCTTTTTTGTACTACCTGCGCACGCTCGACTACTTTCACATTAGAATTGTACATATTGTATGGATATGTTATGGTGAGTTGGCGCTGTGTAAATTCCAAAATGTGTTCACTCACTTTTTAGTCATTAACAAGATATAGAGCATTAACTCATTGAGGACCAAACAGGACCACAATGTATCACAAAGCAAGAAGTTATACATCCTTCTGGTCATCAAAAGCTTAGTACAGATGTTATTACCTGTAGAATTTGTTAAAACATAGCAATCTTTATTTAGTACACATCAAGACATTTAAAGGGGAACTACCACCCCACACAATGTTTACCTTCACTAAGTCCCCATCTGGCGACTAGCTGCTTAATAGCGCTAGTCGTCAGAATAATTACCATATTTAATAGATTTCTCCTCTCTTCCATGGGCGACAGGCAGGACGGAGAGCGGACATCTTGCCACAGTGACGTCCACACGCCTGCACTGTCAGTCCCAGCCGGGTCTAGTAGGTGTTGCTAGAAGCCATTTGGCTCCAGCTGGGACTGACAGCGCAGGCGCGCGGAAGTCACTATGGCAAGATGTCCGCGCTCTGTCCTGCCTGTCACCCATGGAAGAGAGGAGAAATCTATTAAATAAGGTAATTATTCTGGCAACTAGCGCTACTAAGCAGCTAGTCGCCAGATGGGGATTTAGTGAAGGTAAACATTGTGTGGGGTGGTAGTTCCCATTTAAAAGAACACTAATACTGAAATATTTCTTAAAGTCCAAATCCAGTCCCATCTGGCATCTAGAAACCATCTCTGTTTGGCACCAGAGGTCTAAAATCTAGTCTGAAACCATCAGCACCATTTAGTTCAATTTAAAGATAATTAAAAACTGCTTATAAGGAGTACAAGCCATTTGTTTCCAATACAAATTGTTGTTGAGAAGTGATTGTATTTTGGGGGGCACTTTCTTCTAATTAGCTGGTGTTCTGAGACAATAGTACCATACACTGTGCTATGAATAAATCCACACACAGACATCACACTGAGATCATTTCAGATTGCACACAGAGTGATAAATGGTACAGAATGCAGATTTGTATTCCTTGTAAGATAAACAGTATTTGCCCTAAGGCAACAAACTTTAGTGCATCTAGGCCGTTGTGTTGCAATGCATTGGATATGCTCAAAAGGTTATAGCTGTCTGCAGTTATCTCTGTCAACCCTTCGAGTGCCAGAGAGGTATCCAACGCATTGCAACGCAATGTGTTGGATACCTCTCTGGTACTCAAAGAGTTAACTGTCATAATAAGCTAACAGCCTTTCTGAACAGATGTGGGGTAGGTGTTCAGATCAATAGATTAGGTCTTATAATGAAAATGCATTACAGTCAGTGGCTACACAGAACAGCAGCACAGATGTCTACACATGCAATAGAAAAGCATGTTTAGGTTTATCCTCACAAACAGATGGTTTTATTATTTTTTTGTAACTTTCAAAAAATGTGGATGCCAATGGTTATCAACACAACGAAAGTTACCGTTTAAAATCATGGATCAACAATATCCCCTACGTGCAAAGAAGTAATACTTTAGAAAAAGATTTGAAGAGTGAAACATGAATTAGGTGCACTCTTAAAGTAAACTGAATATATTGTTTTCTTGTTTCCTTTTGTTTTATTAATTTCTCGTTATATACAATATGTAATAAAAACAAGTTTCTTATTATTGAGTTTATTGTTTAAAGGGATAGTAATGTCCCATAAAAAATGCCTAGAGTTTTGTAGAGATTAAAAAAATAAACGATATGCCACAAATCCTATCTCTCAAACCGCTATGGTTTGAGAGATATCCTCCCCTCTCCCTCCTCTTCTCCTGATGTCAGCTGTAAGCTGACAGCAGGAGTTCCTGGCCCGGGGACTAACAAGCAGCTCTTCAGCAGAGCCGCAATAGTGCAATTTAAAAAGAAATACTTCTTTGGAACGGTCTACAAAGTGTGCATGGTTTGCAAGCAAACTTTTTAGACCATTTCAAAGAAGTATTTCTTTTTAAATCGCACTATTTTGGCTCTAATGAAGAGCCTCCTTGTGTCGGTCGACACGGGTCTCCTTCTGTCAGCTTTACAGCTGACATCAGGAGAAGAGGAACTTTAGTGGAGGATATCTCTCAAACCATAGAGGTTTGAGAGATAGGATTTGTGGCATAGCGTTCAGTTTTTTTAATCTCTACAAAACTCTAAGCATTTTTTATGGGACATTACTGTCCCTTTACCCTCTGAATGCCAGAGGGGTACGCGACGCATTGATTTGCAATGAGTTGCATACCCCTATGGCAAAGGGTTAAAATGTATTTCTTTAAATGTGCCTCCGTTATCACAGTTGAAATTTTGTGAATCTGTTTTCGATACATATATATTATTTGGTATGTTTTATCTAATTTGCATTCTTATTGCTTGTTTTGAATTTTTAATTAAGCAATTACCGCCTTGTACATTTCATGTAATTGGGTTGATGAAGAAGGGAATCTGAAGTTTCTGAGGAAGGTGAATGTAAAACTAGTGAAGCGCATTGTGCCTAATATTGTGCATTCTTTGTGTGCCTTCTGCTTGTATCCTGCCCCCATTGAGTTATTGGAGATGTCCACTGCTTCACACGCACCATAACTAATGGAATTCCCCACTTTTGTTGGCAGGAGAGCAAACCAAAAAAAAACCTAACAAAAGCTTCCAAAAAGAACATTAAACCAGCCAAGATCGGGGGAGGGCGGCAACTGCGACCTGGGCCGGTCATTTGACCAATGCAGTGGGCCACTGCCTCACTCAATCTCTCGCTTTCTGCAGTAAATGTAGCTACAATAGTGATAACACAGAGCTTACAAATGAAATGGAGCTACACAAGTGGTACCACAGAGCTACTGTCCAAATGAAGCTACACTAGTAGCATAACCCATTTCCCTTTAAAACTCTATAGTATCATTAGTGTAGCTTTACTTACATTTTAAGCTCTGTGGAAGCACTAGTGTAGCCCCATTTCAATTGGAAGCTCTGTGGTCTCATTTGCCTTACTTCACAACATTACTGGCAATTGTAATATTTACAAAAGGGGGCGGGCTGGTACAGTGGGCTGGATCAACAGTAGAAATTGGCCAGTAGATTATATTTGCCCCCTAGGTCACAAGTTGCCAGCCCTCTCCTGGCCAAGATTTTGTCAATGGCTCTTAGGATAACAACAACCTTTGAGATGCCTGTTCCTCTAGAGTGGAGATTGTGAGCATATAACTTATTACGTCTTATGTTTGTATTGCTGTTTATTAAACCTACTATAATAAATAGCTTCTTCTGCACTATCTTCTCTAGTTTAGAGTCATAGGAATCATAGAGACATAGAGAAAATTAGCAATGGGAGGCCTTTGATTGCTGCACAGGGACATATTTCACAAAACACATAGTAAGCAACTGACTACAGTTCCAAATTTTGAGGGGTGTCTCAGCTGTCCTAGCCATGCCCTGATTTGTGGGTGTGGCCAGAGCAATCTCAGTGTCTCAATCTCAATGTCCCTGAACCAGTTTTCCATACCCACATCCAGGCTATAGCAATGCATTGTGGATCTCTCAAGCAACCAAGGGGCTAAAGCTTTTTTCCGTGTTTGCTTATTATAGGCCAAGGGCCATTACTATGCCAGAAAAAAATGGATAGGACTGAGGGCAAGATCATGTGAGATGTAGGGGTGTGGTCATGGTTGGAGTTAAGAGCACTAGACTACCTTATGGAGGGGTGCCTGGCATGTAAATCCAGTACTTATTGTAATATTCTGAGATAGTTTTCAAAACTAAATAAGAACTAACTTCAAAAAAGGACTTGTCTTCACTGGCAGACAATCTATAGTTTCTCCAAAACAAACAAGACTATATAATCAAAGCCGTTGATACAATTTAATTGTCAACTCACTTAGAGAGGAAAAAAAACTATTAGGAATAGTGTTGAGCGAGCACCCCGATGCTCGGGTGCTCGGGTGCTCTGACCGAGCACCCCCTGAGGCTCGAGTGCTCGGCCGAGCACCCGAGCCCCATTGAATACAATGGGGCGACACGAGCATTACACCAGGCACCCCCTGCTCTGATGAGGGGAGGGTGCCTGGTCAATGCCCCCCTTCATCTCCGCAATGTCCCCCTTCATCTCCGCAATGTCCCCCTTCATCTCCTCTATGCCCCTCTTCCACAATGTCCCCCTTCATCTCCGCTATGCCCCTCTTCCACAATGTCCCCCTTCATCTCCTCTATGGCATAGAGGAGATGAAGGGGGACATTGTGGAAGAGGGGCATAGCGGAGATGAAGGGGGACATTGTGGAAGAGGGGCATAGAGGAGATGAAGGGGGACATTGTGGAAGAGGGGCATAGCGGAGATGAAGGGGGACATTGTGGAAGAGGGGCATAGCGGAGATGAAGGGGGACATTGTGGAAGAGGGGCATAGAGTCTATGCCCCTCTTCCACAATGTCCCCCTTCATCTCCGCTATGCCCCTCTTCCACAATGTCCCCCTTCATCTCCGCAATGCCCCCTTCATCTCCGCAATGCCCCCGTACCTCCAGTCCCTGGTGGTCCAGCGGAGCGTCTTCTGATCTGTGCCTCCTCCGGCACAGATCCCCGCCACCCGAACATGGCGGGCGAGCACATGGCGGTACTCGACGAGTACCGCCATGTGCCGAGCAGAGCGATGCTCGAGCCGATCCGAGCATCGGCCGAGCACGCTCGCTCAACACTAATTAGGAACATAGGGGAGAGATTTATTTAAAGTTCTTGTTCCATTTTGCAAACAGATGCTTAACAACCAGGAAAATCTGAGGTCGATTTCACTTAAGGACCGGCGCAATTTTGACTTTTTTGACTATGTCTTTGTTCAACCATATATTCTCTTTAATTCCTTTTGTACACCCACACAAATTATTTAAGCACAAATAGGGCTTTCTTTTGATACCACAATTATATGAATACCTTATCATTTAATTTGATTAAAATAGAAAAAAAGAGGAAAAAAAATTTTGCTTACAATTTCCTGTCAAGATTTGCATACTATTAGTTCATTACAAAAAAATACCCCTAAATATATTCATTTGCTTCTCCTGAATATAACAGTACCCTATATGCTTAGTATTTCAATCCCTTTCTCACATTTACAAGGTAAATATTACAAGATGGATAACATAAGGTAAATAATCAGGAGAATTTTGGAGTTTTTTTATGCAGCTATTTTTCCAGAAATATTTTTCAAAATTATGGTAATATTTTGTTTTTTTGCAGTTTTCACACTTACATTTCAATATTACTGTTGATATCAAGCACGGATAGTTGAAAATTAAAAAAAATGCAGTGATTAGTATTCATCTCCTTCTTCTGAGTATGGTAATAACCCATATGCATAGGTTTCTCAAGGTTTGGGGAAGCTACGGGGCCCAAATTGAACATGCGCGTTTCCAGTTTCACACTTTTCACAGCTTGCATCACTGGTGCCATATCTCATTTGGGGCTGTGTACCAGTGCTCCACTTTAAAATTTCCCTCCAAAAGTGTATATATTTGGAAAGTAGACACCCCAGGCTTTCATTTTATGTATGTTTTCACATTTTTTATGCAGCCATTTTACCACCAATCCCTTGTAAAACTTAACGTAAGTAAAAAAATCTACGTTTTTCACACTTTGACTTCAATGTTCATGTGAATATCAAGCACATGAGAGGTGAAGATTTTTAAAAATGCATTGTTTAGTGTTCAGCTCATTCGTCTGAGTACGACAATATCCCATATGCATAGGTTTCTTAAGGTTTGGGGGAGCTACGGGGCCCAAATTGGAACATGCGCGTTTCCAGTTTCACACTTTGAATTTTCACAGCTTGCGTCACTGGTGCCATGTCTCATTTGGGGCCATGTACCAGTGTTCTATCATAAAATTTCCCCACAAAAGTGTATATTTTTGGACAGTAGACAGCCCAGGCATTCATTTTATGTATGAGTTCAAATTTTTTACATAGCCATTTTACCACCAATTCCTCGTAAATCTTGATGTAAGTAAAAAAAAAATCAGCGTTTTTCACACTTTGACTTCAATATTGATGTGAATTTCAAGCACGATAGGCAGATTTTTTAAAAATGTATTGTTTAGTGTTCAGCTCCTTCTTTTGAGTACAGCAATACCCCATATGCATAGGTTTCTCATTTCCAGTTTCACACTTTGAATTTTCACAGCTTACGTCATTGGTGCCATGTCTCATTTGGGGCTGTGTACCAGTGCTCCACCTTAAAATTTCCCCACACAAGTGTATATTTTTGGAAGGTAGACACCCCAGGCTTTCATTTTATGCATCTTTTCAAATTTTTTACGCAGCTTTTACCACCAATCCCTCGTAAAACTTGACGTAAGTAAAAATAATCAGCATTTTTCACACTTAGAATTCAATGTTGTTGGGAATTTCAAGCACAGGATAGGTGAATATTTTATAAACTGCATTGATTAGTGTTTGGCTCCTTCTTCTGAGTACGGCAATACCCCATATGCATAGGTTTCTCATGGTTTGGGGAACCTACGGGACCCAATTTTAAACAAATATTGAATTTTCATATCTTACTTAACTGGTGCAATGTCTCAATTGGGGCTATGTAACAGTGCTCCAATTTAAGATTTCCTCACAAAAGTGTATATTTTTGGAAAGTAGACACCCCAGGCTTTCATTTTAGGTATGTTTTCAAATTTTTTACACAGCCATTTTACCACCAATCCCTCATAAAACTTGACGTAAGTAAAAAAAAATTGCGATTTTCACACTTAGACTTCAATGTTGATGTGAATTTGAAGCACAGGATAGATGAAGATTTTATAAACTGCATTGATTAGTGTTTGGCCCCTTCTTCTGAGTACAGCAGTGCCCCATATGCATGTTTTTCAGGGTTTGGGGGAAATACTGGGCCCAGTTGGAACAAGTGAGTTTCATTTTACAGACATGCCATTTTTACAGCTGGTGCCTTGTCTCATTTCAGACTGTTTAGCAATGCTGCAATGAATTTTACCCCCAAAAGTATATGTTGTAGAAGAGTAGACAACCTTGGCTTTCATTCTATTTGAACTTTCTCAATTTTTTCACTGCCACTTTATCAGCAATCCCTCCCAAAACCTGGTGTAAGGCAGAGAAACACCATTTTATCACACTTACATTTTAGTGTTGCTCTGGATTTCAATCAGATGATATCTGCAGATTTTTTAAGTGCTTTACATTAGTGGTGAGTTACATCGTCTGAGTACGGCAATGCCCCATGTGCATAGGTTTGTCAGGGTTTGGGGGAGCTACTGGGCCCAGTAGGGAACATGTGTGTTTCCATTATCAAAGATGGAAAAAACGTAGGGTGCTTTGCTTCCCATTATACTTTGATAGTGTTAGATCTAAGGAGGGATGTGTTTTGAAAAATAAAAAAACAGGATATTTCAAGGGGAAAAGTGGCCAAATAATAAAATAAACTTTACAGCACTACTGCATTGTGCCTGCATGGTACTACTTGAAGCAGTCACCCATGCAGAGGCCAGGTTTGGAAGGGCAATCAGGACAGTAAGTGGGGGTATCTGTCTGTATTCCCTTGCTGTAGCAACCCTTGCAGCTCTTTTGTGGGTTTTTCTTTTGAGGGGTTGGGAGGATTTTATAAATAAAGTGTACTACCCCGGGTTTTGGTGTAATTATTTTTTTTTGCCCCTTGAAATAAAAATTGGGAAATAAGATGGAGCTGATACTATAGTTTTAGAGTGGGATTTGCCAATTTGGAAATTAAAAATGATTGTATACTGCAGTCTGCATCATGTAAATGGCAACCTTTTTGCACCATGCCCTACACTTTCTCATGGTGAGGTACGGCTGTATGAGTTGATCACACAGATCAACTCCCTCATGTGCTTCTTGTAGTCTCTGATGCAAACTGGCTTTCTTATTACCCCCTTCTGCCATCAACAGAGACTGCCACAGTTTTGTCCATGGTGGAAAGCATGCAGACATCTTTTCTGTCCTTGAACTTAACTGCCCACAGCTCTTGTTGGCACAAAGCTGAGGACGTCCAGGTTTTTAGTTTTTTAGCTACAAGTTCTTTGGGCATCTCCCTGCAATTATGCCTGACAGAGCCACAGGCCACGGTGTCAAAATAAAAAAGTGACAAATAAAGGGGGGCTGGTGTAGTAGACGCCAATATATAAATTATATCCTTTATTTAATAAGAGATAAATTAGATCCCAAACTATTTTCCCATTTGTTCCCACAGATTGGGGGCAACCAGGAGGGTCAACTTAGCTGTCCTTTTCTCGTAAATTCGAAAAACATGGGTATAGCCTGTGGCACTTTCGCACAATTTATAAAATTTAATGCCGAATTTAGATCACTTGGAGGGGATGTATTGCTTGAAACCTAACCTGCCTTTATATTTCATAAGGGATTCATCTATACTTATGTGTTTTTGCGGGGGTATATGTTTGTGAAAACTTTTCCGGTAAATGATTTATTAGGGGGCGATTTTTGAACAGTCTGATTGGTGATACCCATTCCTCAGCAGGAGTGGCAGTACTTGTGGCAGGTCTTGGGGCAGCTGTTGGAGCATTTCTTGGGGCATTTCTTAAGGCAGCTCTTTGGGAAGTTGCTGGGGCAGCTCTTGGGGCATTTGCTGGGGCAGTTCTTGAATCAGTTGCTGGGGCAGCCATTGGGCAGTGCGTCTCTTTTTCACAGAAGGCTCAGCGTCATCACTACTAGAGCTGCTCTCACTCTCCGAAAATCTGACATTGTGTCTGTGGCTTCTGAGTCAGACGCCAAAAAGGAATAAGCCTCTTCCAAACTGTATCTCCGCTGCATTGTATACACCTACACTAAACTAAAAAAATGACTACCTTCTATACCTAACTATACCTAACTCTCACCCAAACGGTCACTAATCCTATGATAAATTTTTTTTTGTATTTTGTATTTTTTTTCCCTACACTTCTCCTAAACCTAAATCTATCCCTAAGCCTTACCCTAACACACATATTGCCTGAACCTACCCAACCCAACTACCTATCTAAACTAACTTATAATATAAAATATATTTTTAAATGAAATAAACTTTTTTTTGGGGGGCGGTTGTTTTTTTTTTCCCTACACATCTCCTAAACCTAAATCTATCCCTAAGCCTTACCCTAACTCACGTATTCCCTGAACCTATCTAACCCAATTCAACTACCTACCTAAAATATAATTATTTATTCTAAAAATCAATAAAATAATTTTGTGGGTTTTTTTTCCTACTTTACTCCTAAACCTACAAATAAAAATATTAAAAAAAATGCAAGGGGCTGAGTACTACAGATCAGCTAAAGCTGATCTGCAGCAAACTGATCACTAGTAGAGTGATCGGGGGGGGATGTTTTGATCACTGCAATAAGTAATCAATGGGGATAAAATTTATATTTTCTCTATTTTTAACTTTTTTTGCAGAAGCAGGAATGATCAGGAACGATCAGCAACCAACAGCAAGATGTCTCTCTGTCTCTCTCCACGTCAGAAGTGTGTAAGATGGAGGGAGGCAGAGAGATGTGACAGAGACAGTATTTGTAAATACTGTCCCTGTCATTCTGATTCTGCAACATGTGATTCGCTAATCACATGTTGAATCCAGCCAGCCTGCTCTCTCCCATCGCTCCGTGCAGCGGCGATGGGAGAGTTTATCCCATGACGGTCCAGGATCATCATGGGTCCTTAACGGGATTCAACCCATGACAGTCCTGAACTGTCATGGGTCCTTAAGGGGTTAAAATGTCCTTATTATGGTATTTATAATGTATTCTAGTTACATTTATAAATGTGGTGACCACTAAGAATAAGACCAAGTCAGACACGTTCTTAAATATTTGGAAGAAATTCTGTTGCTAAATTTTGGCAAATAGCCACATTTCTTTATACATTTGCTGAACCACTTTTTACAAACGTTCTTACTCCATTTCAGTAAAAAAACACCCTAAACAGTGTTATGTCCTCCTCTACTGTCCTTAGTAAAAATTGTCCTTTTTTAACTACCAGAAACAATCTTAAAGCCATTTTAACGGCCATTAAGGACCAATACGCTTTTTTTGTCACAATGAATTCTGGGATGGCAGAGCAGAGTGCTGATACACTAACACCCTGGAATTCCATGACGTGCCAAGACCATTACCGGTCCTGAACACAAACTCGCCAGTGATGGTCCAGGAACTTAACCAGTTCATAAGGTGTTAAAATTGTAATTTTATGTTGCTCTGTTATTGGTAACATCATAAAATAGCATTTTGATTAAAAAACAGTTTAAAGTATAATATGTTTTTAATGAAAATGTAACAAATATATATATAATATATATATATATATATATATATATATATATATATATATAGAGAGAGAGAGAGAGAGAGAGAGAGAGAGAGAGAGAGAGAGAGAATCCAGGGGGAATCCAGACGTGGACCCCTAGAGGGATCAGCTGCACCTCACAGACAAGGCCTAATAAGGCTGAAAAATAGTCTGGGGTTAGCTGTTTCCCTTGTTCAGAGAAGAATTATCTGGCGTTTCGTGGCTGGACTGTCATTTTGGCAGGACCTGTATGATATGCTTCATAATATTTCTTCTCTGCGTATGGCATTTGCGAGCCAGTGAGCTTTTTGCATACCCTCGCAAGGTCATGATTCGTGTTGAGCATCCCTGACTTCTTCTCTGTATATGCAAATTGTTCTTAGGGTTGGCCACCCTAAGGGTAATGGGGGAGTCCCTTGCTCCCTTGCCTAGAGGGATCAGCTGCACCTCACTGACGAGGCCCAATAAGGCTGAAATGTACGTCTGGGGTTAGTTGTTTCTCTTGTGCACCCTGGGCGCGAGGACACAGTACCAGTGAGCTTTTTTCATACCCTTGCAAGCTCATGAGCCGAGTTGAGCATTTCTAACTTCTTCTCTGGATATATATTTATAGAGAGAGAGAGAGAAAGAGAGAGAGACAAATGAGAATTCTCATTTGGTCAAATTGAGCTTTAAACCATTTGAAGGGGTTAAAGGTCCCAATTATACCAATAGATATTTCTGACACTTATTCGTTCGCCTCTGGCGTAGCTTTTTTTCCTCATATTTTCCTTACATCAAACTGACTATCTACTCTTAACTCTTCAGATGCTTTAGCAGAATGAGCACCTATCTTGCAGAATGGTTAAGGGGTTTGATTGTTAGGCGGGTTCCACTGAGATTTCCCCTGTAATGTGAGCAATGTTGAGCAACCCAGTGAAGAGTATGCATTGCATGCCCCTCTGGCACTCAAAGGGTTAAGACTGGGTAGAGCTGCCTGGCATGTCTGTTATTACAAGACAACCCTTCTAAAATAGACCTCTAGTCTTTAACCCTTTTGTGTGTTCGCTACTCACCGTTGCTCACCTCTAAACATTTGTACAGCATAGCAATAACTGCCTAAAGAGTGACAACTACAATTACATGTGCTAAAGTGAATATAAAACATTTATTTTTGTTTTATAAAGTTTTATAAGTAAGAAAACTGTTATCTCTGTAATTCCATCCCTAAACTATTTCTAGACTTGTACATTGCATACAGCAATATCACATAATCCCTAGCAACCTAAACATTATTTTATTATGAAATCTTTTTGACTGAAAACTATCATTGTTTAGGCTATTTTATCACCTTTCAAATATACAATGAAATGTCTCCATTCAGCAGCAATGACTCATGCAATATTTGTCCTTCTTTCTATTCACTGCCAGCACAATGAGCAACAGGCCGATGAATGTAAAGTCCTTCAATCTCAATATCAATCAATATCAATATAGATGCATGAAGTACACTACGAAAAACAAGACAGACAGAGATCTGAGTTTATAATGCAGGTTTACAAAATGGGTAATAATTATCATAATGCCTCTGACGTCACTGGGGTAAATGTTTACCATTTACATGCCAGAAGTTTATCGGATAACATGAGAACATCACCCTCATACTTTCCTCCACACATAAAGCTGAACTATAATGATCAGGGGCGTTCCTAGGTTTCAAAAAGATCTGGGGCTGGAGCCCATGGCAAAATTAACAGCATGCCCACCACCCGCAGTATTGGCGATAATACATGTTCACACACATACACATATTTATGTAGTACATATATGCACATGTGTTCTAAATATGTTTAACTGAGGCCCTTTTGACAAGTACAATACTTTAATATTGGGAACGTCAAACACTTGCACTCAGTCAGTTGGAGAACTACAACTAGCTATATTTATGCTAAATCTTAACCCCTTAACGACCAGCGGTCGCGGGGTGAGTGGTCTTTTAAGGACCAGATAGAGAATTTCTATTTTTATTTTTATTTTTGGTGCTTTGTCCTATAGTTTTATTATACCCCCTCCTCCACCTCATTTATATATATTAATTATTCTCTCTATAAGGAGTAAGAGCTACTACGCTTAGACTATTGGTGCGCTGTCTTTTTCTTCTGTTTTCATGTATGTACTCGAGTGGACTCCAAGCCCTTGACAAGCAGCACAATAAGATCTAGGGATTTAAGAATTATCTGGACCTGTGATCCTCCCATCTATTCATATTATCTTTTTCATCATATCCCATCAGCATTTGTCCATTATCCATCATTCATCTTCATGAACCATTTTTTCTCAATCTCTTCATCTTCTTCATTCTAACACTCCTGAATCTTCATGAATGGACATTTGTTATATATCAGAAACCAAGGTATTTTGAATTACATATCGATACAGACTATATCATTTATGGTACGGTTTTTCATTTTCAATTAGAGCTGATTGTCTTTATGCAATTGATTTTGCTTTTTGATTTTATTTCTATATATTTTTATTTTTTGCTTTATTTGTATTTTAACTCTTATCAGAGTTGATCACGTTTACACTTCTGACCGTGCCTCTTTTGATATTACTGTCACAGTATCATTTTCATTTAGTTATATTGTCTCAGTATTTTTTCTTCTGGCTATATCTGTATGTAAATATTATATGATTTTCATGATTATCATATTTTTCTGACTAATATTTTATATTAATTCTTTGTGTTGTTTTAAATTATTCTCGATCTTACTCTACTTTGAGCCTACACTCATGATATATTAGTGAGCGCTCCATACTTATATATATCTTTAATTAGTCACAGGTGGCTTTGTGCTTGCTCATTTGTCTGTCAAAATACAATTTCCAGATGCTAGGTTGTGGCTGATGTACCCATTGACTTCAATAGTATTACAAGCATATCATACTCATTCAGTGCATGAATAATTAAGATTTACTTAATTCATAGCATCCATTGGATTCTCTGACTCTCAAATGGTTCATTCTCAATGAGCAGAGAAGCTCCCTACACCAAGCACCTTTCACCTCAACTCTCTGTTGCCCATGGTCTCTTCGTCATTCATAATTCATAAATTGATGGGTGATGGCTTCCTGCACATGGTACAGTTACATGTTCTGCCCAGAGAAGACATTGCAGCATGGGGGACAGTCCTAGAAACACACACACCATAGCCTTCTATATCGTGCACAGGAGTCACCATATACAAGGAAATGGTGTGTGTGCTTCTAGGACTGCCCAGTGCTGCAATGTCTTCTCTGGGCAGAACATCTGCAGGATGCCATCACCCATCAATTTTCTTTGTACAAGAGGCATTTTTTACCACCTGCTAAACCCCGCCCCCACTCAGGATTAAGCCTATCCCCTTTTTGACTCCAATCGTGGCATTTCACCCCCAGCAGCACCACAGGACACCAGATAAACTTCCCAGGTAGTGTCATATTTCAAGCCCATATGGAGTAACATTTTTAATGCAGCCTATCTGTTTAACCCTTTCGGTGGCAGAGGGGTATGTACCCCTTTGGCACTCAAAGGGTTAAAACAACTGGACAGGTTCCTCTGTATTTTCTTTATAATTTCAGCATTCTCTGCACAATGCAGTATAAAATTATCTGCTACTTTAAAGGGACAGTAATGTCCCAGAGAAAAAAATATCTAGTTTTGTAGACTTTAAAAAAAAAAATATGTTCCAAACCCAATCTCTCAAAACGCAGGAGATCCTGGTCAGGGGACCAGCAGGCGGCTCTGCAGCAG
Organism: Rhinophrynus dorsalis; assembly: GCA_037306005.1. Taxonomy (NCBI): domain Eukaryota; kingdom Metazoa; phylum Chordata; class Amphibia; order Anura; family Rhinophrynidae; genus Rhinophrynus; species Rhinophrynus dorsalis. The sequence continues at coordinate 586,327,392 of CM074719.1, read as the reverse complement.
AGCTGAGATCGCGTTATCTATCAATAATTCATTAATTGGAAATGTCTACACAGTGTGATTACAAACCAGGCACACTTTGCAGACCTTTCCAATTAATGAATTCTTTAGCAATAACATGATCTCGGCTCTGTTGCAGAGCCTTCTCGAGTCGTACGACTCGATTCTCCTGCTGTCAGCTTTACAGCCGACATCAGGAGAAGGGGAGGGAGGGGGGAACTTTGAATCACTATATCTCTCAAACCATAGCGGTTTGAGAGATCGGGTTTGGAGCATATTTTTAAAAATTTTTTAAAGTCTACAAAACTGGATATTTTTTGGGGGACATTATTGTCCCTTTAAGAGTTCAACTGTAACACTATTTTCTACTGCATCATTAATACTAAACTCTTACACTGTTATTATCCCCAAACATGAAAACTAACCCTAAGCCAGGGATACTTAAAGGGATAGTAATACTTAAAATGTAAAAACAATATGTTGTATGGTTCATCCCCCTGAGTAAAACAAGGGTACTCCCACTGCTGAAAGGTGTTTTATTCAAAAGTTATTACAGCTCAAAGTTGATTTTTTTTAGGTGCAATATCACAGTGGCCTGAAAGTGTACAGTGGCGCTGTTGCTACACCATACTATGGAAAGTTATGGTCCTGGGACCAGAGCTGTCCATAGGATGTTGTAGAAACAGCGCCACTGTACAATTTCAGGCCACTGTGATATTGCACCTAAAAAATTCAACTTCGAGCTGTAATAACTTTTGAATAAAATACCTTTCAGCAGTGGGAGTACTCTTGGTTTACTGAGGGGGATAAACCCTACAACATACATTTTTTTACATTTTAAGTATTACTACACCTTAAAATGAAGCTTCTCATTGTATAGCCTCAAAAAATAAAAGACATATAAAATTATATAGCATATCTTTCACATTAGCAATCCACACATGCATAATATCCACATTAATCACATCATTCTCACATTACCCACAATTCTCACATTAGCCACGACTTATACATAGACTACTTGTGGGCATTTAGTTCTTTAACTGCTTGAGGGGGTATTCAACACAATGGTTTGCCAACTTTTGCAGCACAGAAACGTTTCACTGTTTCACAGCCAAAGAGGTATCCATGCAATTTGAATCTGTTCCATAACTCTTTAGCACTCAAGGGGTTTAAAAAAAACTAACAAAATGTCCAATGTCTTGGGTTCCTTCCATGACAGAGGCAACACCTTCCACTGCATGGATACATCTTTGCCTTCCAAACACTTAACCCTTTTACTGCCGCAAACATACCCAGACCACTGTCAATCGATGCGTTCAGTACCCCTAAAGGGACTTAATCCCCACGGGCAATGCCGTGCCCCTCTAGCATATAATGTTTTATAATTGCCCACTTAAATATGAAAGCTGGAGATGCCACTGCAAAAATGATTCCCATTTGCTTATATGCCTGATGACATCACCACCATTCTAAGGTATTTTGACATATTCAATGCCCTGAAAACTCACCAATTACATATTACCTACATATGCATATATAATGTTTTTGTAAATAACAGATTCCTTATCTCTATTCATTGCCTGCAGTTTAAAATAGTAATTGATGATCAATTTCTTTACATCTATCAAACATGAAATATTCTTCGAGACAGAAATATAATTATATGTCTTTGCAGGATGGAACCACAGATGTAACAGCCTTACACATCAAGACAAATCCTATAATGGGTACAGGTCAGAGGCATGAATAAACTTGAGGTTACTATGTTCCATATCATAGTGGCTCTCCTAGCAACAAATTACAGTCTTGTTTCAAAATATCACCAACCTTTTTATCTGTCTGACATAAAAGCAATAATGACTTGATAACCCTACAGACATGATGATTTTGCTTAGTGTAAGTAGTTACCAAACCAGATGTAGAATGTGTCTGTCTAATAACAAATTATCCCTGTATTTAGTCAAAGCATATTCAAAAGTGATTTCTAATACATTCTGATTTTAAAGGGATAGTAATGTTTCATAATAAAAGCAGCTCTAATTAATCATCATAGTATTTGGACCTTGGAGAGTGTTATTTCAATTCTGTCCGAGTTGTAGTTCAAGAATAATTGAATGATAAAATGTCTCCCTCCCGCACCTTTTACTGATGTAACACTGCTCAGCCAGATGAGAAGGGAGGTGTCCAGGTAGATTGCAGAGAGGGACAATCTTCAATTAAGATAAGGGAAAAACCTGAAAAACTTGTCAAGGGGGGCAGGGCTTTCATTGTTCTCATAGGAAGAAGATTGTCCCCTTCTGTTATCTGTCTGGTCTATGGACTGGATTCCACATCTGAGGAGAGATGGCTTACACTAGGTAAAAGGGACGGGAGGGGAACTTTGCTTGTGAATATCTCTCAAACCATAAAGGTTTGAGAGATAAGACTTATATCGTTCTTCATGTTTTTTTAATGCCTACAAAATAAAATAAAGATAAAAAGAAGTATTACTATCCCATTAAGATTTCTCTCTAAGCCTAGAGGATACATTTTAAGTCTTATGTACAAATTGATAACAAACTAAGGATATTCTCGATTTGATGTTTTGGATGTCATGAAGCTGTAAGAAATACAGTATTCCCTGGATGTGGCTCCTGATAAACATTGGAAACAACTCTACTCAAACCAACCTCCCTTTAATGCCAGATACAAAAACCAAATGGCATGTTGATTGGTGTTGAAAGTAAATATCAAATTGCCGGTGATATCATTTAAATACCTAACTAACTCTGGTATTTGATCCATAGGCCAATGCCAAATAAGTAATAAATAATCCATGGGTTTGTCATACCAAAAAATCCAGCCTTAGTAACTTAACCCCAATCAATTAACAGATCTAGCTCACCTACCTAGCCTAGGGTCCCTGCACTACCTAAGCAAGCATTCATCTCTGTCAGAGGTCATGTCACAAAATCGCCATAAATTATTAGACTGGACTTACAGGCCAGTGACTGCCATTGGAGAGATGTGTTTGGTCTCCCACACTGTAGCATCAAGCAAGGCTGATTTGTCAGCAGGCTGGACTCACATGTTTGTGAAGATCCAGTGTCAGATAAATTATAAAGGTGGATACAAAATCACTGGTAGGACACAGATCTCAGTGGGTACCCATACTAAAGTAGCTGAAATAAAGAAAATTAAATGCTTTGCATCTGTGCTTAGATGTGAGTTCCTGGTCAGCTGTAAAAGGCTGGGTCTTAATTTGGGATTCTGAGACCTAGATCCAATTAAGACTTAGTTTTACTACTGAATAGTTTTTTGTTGCCTAGGTCATTAAAATAAATTAAAAATTCAACTGATTATATTCAAGCCGAATCCACCATTAAACTTCACACAAACGGCAGGATTTAATGCCAAAGACACAATAGTGCATCTTGGACGATATCTCAGAAAATTTTTCAATGCTAACAAATTCTATATAAAGGACCTATTCACCCCATTTTATTAGCTGTATTCCAGGCTTTATCAAGTTAGAACAGAGTGCTCAGGAGTCGGTGGAAGGTTCTAGGGCCAGGAAAGGTGGTGAGATTTGTGGATTTAGTTGAAGCAGGGTATTTTTGCAGTAAGAGTACGAATGCTTTTGTGAGACGTGATGGCAAATAAAGTAGATGCTTTCAAAAAACTACTGGGTACCTTTTAAGCTTAGAACAATATACATATATGACAACTGGCTTAAATACCAGTAAGATGTTGATCTGAGGTGCAACCTCCTAAAGTCGTGAATAATTTATTTTACCCATTCGTAGCAAAACTGGAGTAAAGCAGGTAGCTCTGATTCAGAATATAATATGACCTCAGTCTGTTTCATGAACATGAGATTTGTCTTGGTCTTTGAGGTACTCTGATAATACATATGTGTTTTAGTGGTTTCCTGTTATAAAGGTTCAGGGTAAGAGGTTGATCCACCAACATGTTGCATAAAAATGAATTGTGTATTCATTATTGAATCATCTGCTTCAGTTAGAAAGCTGGAAGAGATGTGGGGAGGGAGGTAAGGGGAAGGAGTTGACCTCTTATTACTGCCCTACAGTACAATGTCTAACCCCGTTTCACACTGGTGAAACGTGACATACTGGACTCTGGTGCCTTCCACATGGGTGGCTATTTCCACATGAGATCACACCAAAGTTCTGCATGCTTCAACATTGTTGTCTTCCTTTAGGAAAGCAGTTAAGATACAGTAAGTAAGGACTGCCCACAGACCTTTCAGACGAGATGTGTTGGAAGTTGCTTTTGTTATCATGTCATAAGTAGGGATGGGTGAAAATTTTCCCATCAAACTGAAATCGGCGAATAATGGCACTTTCCGGTTGGTGAAAAATTTCCAGCGAAAAGTGCAGTTTTTTCGCTTTTTTCCACCTTTACGTCCATTGAAATCAATGGGAACAAAAATATTTCTACACCACATGAAAGTTTTCTACAACCATATAAAAGGGTTTCAGGCTCTCACAGCAGCCATTCTGTGTTTGTGAGAGGAGAGAGCAGCATGTTTTTTAGTTAGAGAAAATAGGCAAATAAAGGGGAATTGAAGCTTAGTTTAGGAAGTCATTTAGGTAGGACATTTGTTCTCTGTATTAGGGGAGTCTGGGGACACACTGGGGGATAAGAAGGGAAGAAGGAGGTTGTCCCTCAAATACTCCAAAATTCCATGTAACTAACAAGCAAGACACAGGCAACCTATTTGCTTGCTGATCTTGCTGTTATTGTCCCTGTGCTGGGTGGGGAAGTCTGGGGAAAGACATTGTTGATTTTCTTTTTCAGTTATAATTTTTTTTGGACAGACTGTGATAAGACAACAGGGTGGACAACTTAAAAAAATAAAATAAATAAAATAAAAAAAAATAAAAATAAAATAAAAAATAATAAAATACGAAATATCTTAGGTGACAGTGACAGACAGCTGACTGGTCTTAGGTAAGGCATCATACAGCTCCATCAGTTGTGTTGTGCACTGTACAGTAAAAAAACACAGTGTCGTTGCAAAATGTTCAGCATATGCAAAAGGGGAAGGGGTGGAGCAGTGTAGGGACATGAGAGTAAAGTAGTAGTCCAAAAATCTACTGCAGCAATGGTTGTTGCAGTGTGTGCAATCAATTATGATGATCCCTTTACTCTAAGGGAGGATGCAGTTTGTCAAGGTCACAGCAAAACTAGGTCCAGCACCACCAGTCCCAGTAGAAATACAGAACCATATAAGAAGAACACTGAAGATGGCAAAAAGTCACATTCAAGTGTTGATGATGCTGGCAACAGCATAATAGAGGAAGGTGTAGCAGCTGAACCGCCTGCTGCATCAGACAGTGAGACACCAAAACACCTGTCCTCAAAGTAGTAGTGAATTTTGTTATAGTAAAAGCAAAAAGAAATTGTTTGAGACCTCCAAAAGCTTAGAGGAATATAAGGGTAGTAGTGGGCAACTACTGTCAGGTGATGCTGATGCTGCTGAGGATGACCTAATGATGACTGATGATGATGCAGATCTAAAATATATCACTCAAGCATCCTTCTCTTGTTCAGATACAGATGACGTTGAGAGTAAGGATGATGACAGGGCTATAAGGTTAGCAGAAAGTCAAAGGCTCTATCTTCTGCCCACTTTAAAGGAGCACTGTGCCTGTCTATAAACTGTTTGAGAAAAACATTGAAAGTCTGACCCTGGACAAGTACAGATGTCAAAAAGCTCACAGTCACCCTATCAGTCATCCTCAGCATCATTGCCTCTTCAAAGTCCAAGTCCCACTCAGCCACACACACCTGTTTTGAGTAGCCAGCAACACAAGTTGTGTTAGATATGATGAGTACTTCTGGTGCTCTGCTATAAGTGCTGCACCTTTGACACCTAGTAGTAGTGGCAGTAGAATTACATCAACATCCAACTCCAGTAGTTGTAGTAGTAGCAGAAACCACACATGACAGACAAAGCCAGGACAAATATATTAACAGCAGCACAGATGAGGAGGTGGAGGATGGATGTGAAGAAGGGTTGCCACCATCTAACTCACTTGGGACCACTGCTATGACCGATAAGTAATATGTGTCAGTAATCTGAGAAGGAGGATAGAGTATGACAATGGTAAAGTACATACACAAATCACACCATGCCAGTCCCCCACCACCACCACCACTACAATTAATATCTGCCACATTGTAGGTTGTACTTTATTTTTTTTTTATTACTTGATATCATCATGAATATGTGCCAGTGTCACTTAAGCAAGAAAGTGTTGTGGGCAAAGGACAAATGCATTCTGCATGCTAACGCATTTTTCAAGCCATACGTTGCTGTAGGACTCAAAGCTTTGACTTTCAGCTACTTATTTCTAAACTTCAGCTCTCAGAAGAAGTAATATTGCAGTGGGAAATTTAGTACCTATAGGAAATATAGGCGAAAAATGTGTTAACATAGGCGGAAAATTTGTTAAAATAGGCAAAAAGGAGGAAAGGGTGAAATTTTTCACGGGAAAAGCGAAAAATCATCACGTTTTCATGTTAAAGGGATAGTAATACTTCGTTTTATCTTCATGTTTTTTTAATACCTAGTGTTACGGTTTTCAAGACACTCAGACCAGCCGGTGAAATAAAACACAGTTTTATTAAATAAAAAGAAATAGAATGGAATGCCCTCTACAGGCGACAGTAGAAATAGCGAACACAAGCAGAGTTGCTATTACAGGTAAATAGATGAACACAATGGTCACTATAACATATTACTGGAAGGTACACAGTAGCCAGGCTACTCAAGGGTTAAATACAACAATAAGTCAGTCTCAATTGTGGAGTTTGGCACGCCCAAGATGGTGATAAAGCTGTTGATGGTAGTGCACAGAAGGCTGGATGCACAGTCAGTACTGCCTTAGACTATAGCGGTGCATAGCCCCCACGGGCGTAGCAATGAAGACCACAATATATGCTAGTGCTTGAGTCGGTAGCCCCCACGGGCGTCACTACGGAGACTGCAATAATGCAAGAGCTTGCCAATAGCCCCCACGGGTGTAAAAACGGAGACCAGCGATACAGTGATTTGAACCTGTAGCCCCCACGGGCATATACCGGAGAAACCTGCAAGAGCTTAAGCCAATAGCCCCCACGGGCGTAATACTGAGACTGCTGTAACGCTAGAGATGGCCAATAGCCCCGCGGGCGTACACCGGAGACCACTCTGTGCTGCACAAGAGGTGAGCCAATAGCCCCCACGGGCGTATACCGGAGACAATGCTAGAGCCAATAGCGCCACTACTGGACGCGGTAAGCGATACCGACTACTCTGCTAGGTGGAGGATTGAGCTGCCATCCAAATCAAGCGTTCAACGCGGCCAGCTCGGCAGAAGTAGCAGTTAGACAGGAATAGGCTCAGCAATAAACGTAAAGGCTCACAAGAGGTATGCCAGCACTGAACAGGTTAAGCAGCTCATAGAACTAAAGCTTAGCGAAAATGAGAAATGCTCTGCAAGTATCAGGAAGGCTCAGTACAGAAGCACAGCTCTGCACTTGGTAACGGAGACTCAGCACAGGAGGCCCAACACAGAAGGAGTACTGTGGCAAGAGACAATCAGTCCGGTACTCGGCCTTAGCGGAAGTCAGAATGTCGCCATGGAGACAGTAGAGCAGGAAGCAGTACAAGAAGGTCACTGGAACAAGCCGGTTCAGGTCACGGAGAAGGAAGTCAGCCAGGCCGGATTGGTACACGGAGGTGGTTCTCAGACAAGCCGGATCAGTCACAAGCAGGTACGTCAGCCAGGCCGGGTCGGTACATGGAGGTGGTTCTCAGGCAAGCCAGATCAGTCACAAACAGGAATGTCAGCCAGGCCGGGTCGGATCATGGAACAGGAACACAGGAGCTTAGTCATGACAGGCCAGTTCGGTACACAGGAAACAGGATCAGCTGAAGACAGCAACAGCAACACTGGCTCAGGAACACCACGAAAGGGCAAGTGACAGGTGTCAATGGCTGGGTATAAAAAGGTCACCGGGGGCGGGCCAAACCTCCTCAGCCAATAGGAGAGCACCACAAGCGAGAGTGACAGAAAGGGATCACGGGCAATGTGATAGTACCCCCCTCTCAAAGACCCCTTCTCCCTGCATGAGGTCTTGGTTTCTGGGGATATTTAGAGTGGAAGTTGCGCAAAAGCCTAGGCGCATGGAGGTCCTTCTGATCCACCCAAGAACGTTCCTCCGGGCCATAACCCTTCCAATGGACCAAATATTGCAACTTCTCCCTAAATCTCCTAGAATCAATGATACTCTGGACTTCGTACTCCTCCTGGCCCTGAACGTCCACTGGTCCAGGAATCACTGGAGTGGTAGTATAGCGGTTGCAAATGAAGGGTTTCAAGAGAGATACATGGAACACATTATGTATACACATAGAGGCTGGGAGTTCCAATGCGTATGAGACAGGATTGACCTTACGGATAACTTTAAACGGGCCAGTGAACTGGGGGGCCAACTTATTGGAGGGCACCTGCAAATTGAGGTTTCTGGAGGAGAGCCATACCCTATCCCCTACCTGAAATGAGACCACTGGTAGCCATCTGCGATTAGCGTGCCACTGATGTCGCTGAAATGACTGGCTGAGGGTCCTCTGAACCTGTGCCCATGTGGAACGAAGTTGCGCCATATGCTCATCCAGGGCAGGAATCTGTTGTGACTGAAATGAGTCCGGGAGCAGGCATGGCTGGAACCCGTAATTAATGAGAAACGGAGAGCTCCCAGACGATGAATTAACCGCACAATTCCTGGCAAACTCTGCCCATGGCAACAGGTCGGCCCAATTATCATGATGATCAGTAACAAAGCAACGCAGGAACTGTTCTAGTCCCTAATTGGCACGCTCAGCGGCCCCATTGGTCTGGGGATGGTAGGCGGAAGAAAAGGACAATTGGATGCCCATCTGGCCACAAAATGTCCTCCAAAACCTGGACACAGAGACCACCACTCTGGGTACCCCATGCAAGTGAAACACTTCTTTGGCAAATATGATAGCCAATTCCTGGGCTGACGGAAGGCCAGTGAGAGGCACGAAATGAGCCATTTTAGAGAACCTATCAACCACCATTAGGATAAATGTATACCCCCTAGATGCAGGCAGCTCTCCCAGAAAGTCAATAGATATGTGGGATCATGGACGTTCGCCATTAGGTACAGGCTGGAGTAGGCCCACTGGGAGATGCCTGGGGGTCTTAGCACGAGCACAGGTGGAACAGGTTGCGGTAAAAGCAGAGCAATCGGCTCTGAGGGAGGGCCACCAAAACAACTGTGACAGAGACCATATCAGTTGATCCCTCCCAATATGCCCAGCAGCCTTAGAGGCATGGTATGTCTCCAACAATCGGGTTCGAAATGGCTCATCCACAAAACACTTGACACTGGGGTTTCTGTGGGAGCCCTAGCTTGAGAAGCCAAAATCTCTTCCCCCAGTGGCGAAGTGATGCTAGTGTGCACCGTTGCTAGGATACGGTCAGGCTGAATAATGGGTACCGGGTCTTCATCCCTCTCAATGTCCGATGCGAACTGTCTGGACATGGCATCTGCCCTAACGTACTTTGAGCCTGGTAGGTAGGACACTACAAAATTGAACCGAGACAGAAAAAGTGCCCACCTAGCCTGTCGAGAGGATAGCCGTTTAGCTTCCGAGAGATATGTAAAATTTTTATGGTCAGTTAGGATTAACACCAGGGTTCTGGTACCTTCCAATAGGTGACGCCACACTTTGAGAGCAAGAATAATAGCCAGAAGCTCTCTGTCACCAATCTCATAGTGGCTTTGGGCAATGGAGAGTTTTTTAGAAAAGGACCCACGAGGTCTCAGTGCGCCACCTCCCACAGGAAGTTGGGACAGCACTGCCCCAACTCCGACTTCAGAGGCATCCACCTCCAAGGTGAATGGCAGGGTGGGATTGGGGTGGGACAGCACTGGAGCTGAAGCAAAGGCAGATTTCAGAGTCTCAAAGGCAGATTCAGCTGCCTCGGACCATTGAGAGGGATCAGCGCCCTTAAGTGTCAAGACAGACAGTGGTTTCACAATGGTAGAAAAGTTATGGATAAACTTTCTATAATAATTGGCAAAGCCCCAAAAACACTGGATAGCCTTTAACCCCTTGGGATGAGGTCACTGTAAGACAGCTGCCAATTTCTCTTGGTCCATAGCAATGCCATCTTTAGAAATTACAAACCCCAGGAATGGTACTTGGGACCTATGAAATTCACACTTCTCTAGTTTACAGAACAGCTTATTCTTGCGTAATCGCAGCAAGACCTCAGAAACATCCCTGATATGCAGGGTAAGATTGGCAGAGTGAATCAATATATCGTCAAGATATACCACCACACAGGACTGGAGCATATCACGCAGGATGTCATTAATAAATTCTTGGAACACCGCAGGTGCATTGCATAGGCCAAATGGCATCACCAGATATTCATAGTGCCCATTTCTGGTATTAAAAGCCGTCTTCCACTCATCACCAGCCTTAATCCTGATCAGGTTATATGCCGCCCGCAAATCAAGTTTAGTAAAAATGGAAGAGCCCTTTAACCTGTCAAATAACTCCGTAATGAGAGGAATAGGATAGACATTCTTAGGCAACAGTTTGTTTAGTCCCCGGTAATCAATACATGGTCTAAGCTCGCCATTTTTCTTTTTCACAAAAAAGAACCCAGCCCCAGCCGAGGAGGTAGACTTGCGGATAATCCCCTCCTCAGGGCGTCCTCAATGTAATCCTCCATAGCCCTGTTCTCATCACAGGACAATGGATAAGTGCGACCCCTGGGAGGCACCACACCCGAGGGCAGATCAATAGCGCAATCATAGGGTCTGTGCTGGGGCAATGCGCTAGCCTCCCCCTTGCTGAATACGTCACTGAATTCTTGGTATTCATCTGGCACAGTAGGGGAGGTACAGAGAATCTTAACAGGATGCGATATACAGTTTCTGGCACAATGCTCAGACCAAGATTTAACTTCACATTTCTGCCAGTCAAACTGGCGATTATGTAAGAGTAGCATTGGAAACCCCAGGATGACTGCATGATGAGGAGATCGAATAATTTGGAAACATACCTCCTCCTTGTGGAGAGCCCCAATAGACATAGTAATAAGAGTAGTCTCCATAGTAATAAATGCTGGTTCCAATGATCTGCCATCAGTGGCCTCAATAGCCAGGGGAGACTTTCTATTGAGTAAAGGGATTTTGTGCAATTTGGTCCATAAAGTACCCAGCAGCACCAGAGTCCACCAATGCCCTGGCTTCCACGGACAGGTTTGCCCAAGAAAATACCACCTGGATGGTGGGTTTCAGTGAACTTGTGTCTAGGGACTGCTGTACACTACCTAGGGCCTGTCCCCCAAGGTACCCTAGGTGCGTCCGTTTCCCGGCCGTACCGGACAAGTGCGTAATAGGTGCCCAGCCTTACCACAATACAAGCATAGGCCCTGTTTTTTACGGTATGCCCTCTCCTCCTTAGTAAGTCTAGTAAACCCAAGCTGCAAGGGTTCTTCAGCCTCCGGTAACCATTCAGGAGGAATGGGTGGTGAGGGTGGATTTAAAAGACTGTCGTGCCGTTTCTGGACCTTGCCCTTTTTGCCAACCGTCTCTCATGGATGCAGGAGTCAATAAGCATGACATAGTCAATGTACTCATCCAGATCACTAGGAACATCTCTGGCAGCTATTTCATCCTTAATGGATTCGGACAGACCCTGAGCAAAGGCTGCCACTAACACCTCATTGTTCCATCCCACCTCTGCTGCCAAGGTCCGAAATTCGATGGCATAATCGCCCAAGGTACGGTCGCCCTGCTATATCTCCATTAACCTTTTGGCAGCAGAGGCAGCTCTGCCAGGAACCTCAAACACTCTGAGGAACTGCCTTACAAACTCATTGAAGTTCAGAGTACAGGGTTTGGCATTTTCAAACAGGGGGTTAGCCCATGCCAGTGTTTTGCCCGTCAATAGTGATATCATAAATCAGACCATGCTTCTATCATTCGGAAATGCTTGGGGCGTGAGTTCCAAGAATATCTCCAACTGATTAATAAAGCCCCTGCATTGGGTAGGTTCGCCATCATATCTCAATGGTAACGGCGCCGCCGCCATTAAGCCTCTCGAATGTGTAGTGGAAACTACAGACAAATTATCCGGTGTTGAAACTGGGGGGACCACCGGATTCTGGTTAGGTTTGTCAAGATGTACCGTACACTCAAGTAAAGTTTGCAAGGCCAGTGCCAACTGATCTAGGCGCGGCTCATGAACATCCATTCTCCAGAACCTTCCCCCTTGCTGTCTGAGGTCATGGCCTTTTCATACTGTTACAGTTTTCAAGATACTCAGACCAGCCGGTGAAATAAAACACAGTTTTATTAAATAAAAAGAAATAGAAAGGAACGCCCTCTACAGGCGACAGTAGAAATAGTGAACACAAGCAGAGTTGCTATTACAGGTAAATAGATGAACACAATGGTCACTATAACATATTACTGGAAGGTACACAGTAGCCAGGCTACTCAAGGGTTAAATACAACAATAAGTCAGTCTCAATTGTGGAGTTTGGCACGCCCAAGATGGTAATAAAGCTGTTGATGGTAGTGCACAGAAGGCTGGATGCACAGTCAGTACTGCCTTAGACTATAGCGGTGCATAGCCCCCACGGGCGTAGCAATGAAGACCACAATATATGCTAGTGCTTGAGTCGGTAGCCCCCATGGGCGTCACTACGGAGACTGCAATAATGCAAGAGCTTGTCAATAGCCCCCACGGGTGTAAAAACAGAGACCAACGATACAGTGATTTGAGCCTGTAGCCCCACGGGCATATACCGGAGAAACCTGCAAGAGCTTAAGCCAATAGCCCCCACGGGCGTAATACTGAGACTGCTGTAACGCTAGAGATGGCCAATAGCCCCGCGGGCGTACACCGGAGACCACTCTGTGCTGCACAAGAGGTGAGCCAATAGCCCCCATGGGCGTATACCGGAGACAATGCTAGAGCCAATAGCGCCACTACCGGACGCGGTAAGTGATCCAGACTACTCTGCTAGGTGGAGGATTGAGCTGCCGTCCAAATCAAGCGTACAATGCAGCCAGCTCGGCAGAAATAGCAGTTAGACAGGAATAGGCTCAGCAATAAACATAAAGGCTCCCAAGAGGTATGCCAGAACTGAACAGGTTAAGCAGCTCGTAGAACTAAAGCTTAGCGAAAATGAGAAATGCTCTGCAAGTATCAGGAATGCTCAGTACGGAAGCACAGCTCTGCACTTGGTAACGGAGACTCAAGACAGGAGGCCCAACACAGAAGGAGTACTGTGGCAAGAGACAATCAGTCCGAGAGACAATCAGTCCGGTACTCGGCCTTAGCGGAAGTCAGAATGTCGCCGCGGCGACAGTAGAGCAGGAAGCAGTACACGCAGGTCACTGGAACAAGCCGGCTCAGGTCACGGAGAAGGAAGTCAGCCAGGCCGGGTCGGTACACGGAGGTGGTTCTCAGACAAGCCAGATCAGTCACAAACAGGAACGTCAGCCAGGCCGAGTCGGATCACAGAACAGGAACACAGGAGCGTAGTCAGGACAGGCCAACAGCAACACTGGCTCAGTAACACCACGAAAGGGCAAGTGACAGGTGTCAATGGCTGGGTATAAAAAGGTCACCGGGGGCGGGCCAAACCTCCTCAGCCAATAGGAGAGCACCACAAGCGAGAGTGACAGAAAGGGATCACGGGCACCGTGATACCTAGAAAATAAAATAAAGAATGATATGTCTTATCTCTCAAACCTATATGATTTGAGAGATATTCATAAGCAAAATTCCCCTCACTGACCAAAACGGTCAAGTCTGCCATCTAGCTGTCAGATTTGGAATCCGGTCCACAGATCAGCCGGTGGCTCTTCAGCAGAGCCGAGATCGCAAGATATAAAAATAACTGTTTCATTGGAAGAGTCTAAAAAGTGTGCTTGCAAACCAGGCACACTTTGTAGACTATTCAAATGAAGTAGTTCTTCTTATATCTCTCAATCTCAGCTGTGCTGTAGAGCCACGGCCGGTCCTCGGACTGGATTCCAAATCTGACAGGTAGATGGCAGACTTGGCCGTTTTGGTCTGTGTGTGGAAACTTTGCTTGTGAATATCTCTCAAACCATAAAGGTTTGAGAGATAAAACTTATATCGTTCTTCATGTTTTTTTAACGCCTACAAAATAAAAGAAAAATAAAAAGAAGTATTACTATCCCTTTAAATGTGTTGACATAGGCGGAAAATTTGTTAACATAGGCGAAAAGGAGGACATTTTTGCAAAGGTGGAAAGACAAAATTTTTCACAGGAAAATCGAAAAATTGGCATGTTTTCGTGAAATTTTTTGCAGGAAATTTTTCACACCTTTCGCCCACCCCTAGTAATAAGGAGAGGGTATGATCCCAAATAAACACAGACACAACTCTTGGGGATAACAAGCTACAGCTTTATTTACATATTCCAATCACATTATTATTCAACTATAATAGTAATTAATTAATCATTAATTAATCATTAACTGGCATTCTTTGAATCCAAGCATGGCCAAATTCACCAGGACTCATCTGGAATCCCAACATTACAGCTGATCCCAACATCTCTCAGCACTTACAGCTGAACCCAGCATTCTTCAGCGCTTACAACTGACTCCAACATTCTTCAGCACTTACAGCTGACTTCCAAGGAATTACCCCATTGGCCATCCACCTTAGCTTCAATGGTTAACTTCACCACCCGTGACCTATGTCCTGGGCAAACTCCCAAAGGGCTTCCACCGAGGATAAATCCGCATAACTTTTACCACATAAATTATCGATCTCTACAAATTAGGCAAGGACTACCCACCCCACTGTAACAAACTACCAACCCCACACATACGCACACACACACACAAACACACACACACAAACCTAGAGAGTTAGGGAAGGATGCTTCTCCTTGTCCTCTCTTCTGTTAACTGCAGTCCACCGCCATCAAACCTAATGCTCCTTTTCCCGCCTACATACTTCCTGCCTAGATCAACCCTCACATATGACATGCTTCCTCTCCCTGTACACTGAGCTCCCATCTGGGGAAGACTCAACCTCCAAAGAATGGCCAGGCCACATGAATGGTGCTCTTGTGTACTGGCCATCAGGCACACATGCCCTTTGGCCTGATCAGTGGTGAATGCAGGAGACAGGTGAGTGAAATAAGAGCACCCTGCAACAATTTTGTCACCCGTGTGAAAGATCTTAGTTTCTCGGGTGTAGAACTGGAGAAATTTAATTTTTATAGAGCATCTGATAAGAACATTTACGAGCAGCAATAGCTGGTGCAATACTTAACTCCTGGGGTGCTAGAGAAGTTTTCAAGACATTGCAAAAGCTGACATCCAAGTGGTTAAATGGTTTACATTACTTCTATTTTACAAGAATTTAATTTAACTACTTATCTTTCACCTGTACAGATTATTTAAACCAGATTTAGGCCACTAGAAATTTCAAGGACTGTACATTTTCAAAGCCTGCAAGTACTGCTTTATAACATCACTATTATAATCACTCTAGATATGTGCCGCTATCAGAGTTTTCCATCTTTTATTTTACTATGGTACTGAGTACTGTGTATTTTCATCCATTTGTACACCAAAAGCCAATCCAAAGTTCCTGACATTTCACATTGGATTTTTGCCAGGCTTTCTTGTTTGATGAAGTATACTGCTGCTTGATGCTGCTGATGATAATATTTCCAATAAAGAATGAATGCCAGAATAGATAAGGAGACTCGAGGCTCTGTTTATCATTGTGCTGGGAGAACTGCATTTCCAATATCCTCTGGGTTGAAATGACTGCCTATTACCCCATGCATTACAGAAGACTTAAGGCCCTTCCTTTTTATTTCACCTATTAAACCTCCTGTCCACACACAAACACACACATACACATCCACATGCACTCATTCACATTCACATGCACTCATTCACATCCTATATAAAAAAACGTTAGAATGTTTGTCCGATGCAGACATGTGCAGTAGAGACTGCTTGAATGCACAGAATGCTGGGAGCATTCTGTGCATTCAGGCAGTCGTTACAGTGCATGACTTCATCGCATGTGCCGACAATGAGGCGGCGTCAATACGCAGAGCAGGATCGGCCTCTTAACCATTTGAGTGCGTGATCAGAATGCAACGCATTGCAAAGTGTTGCATATCCCTCTGGCACTCAAAGGGTTAACATCACACCGGACCTTGGCCCATGTACACGGGTTTTTACACTAGTACCTTCATAAAGCAGCCCTGGACCCCCCTTCCTACAGCCCTGGGCTGCTGTCTCATCCACCTACAAATTAATCCATCACTAATAAACACTCTCTTCTATAAGCTGTTATTCATAAATAGCTTTTTAGATATTTATAATGATAAAAAGTAATTATCTGCATGGCAAAAGCTTTGCAATCACTAGGCAGGACAATAAACTATAGCAGTGGCGGTCAGGATTTTTGCTGGGGAAGAACCATTTAGTTTCAAATTAAATCCTCCTAGGACCCTATCAGTCAAACTGATTAACCCGTGGATGCCAGAGAGGTCTTCACTGCATTGCTTACACCTTGTTGGATATCTCTCCAGCACCCAAAGGTTTAAAGTGATAATAACCCTTTATTATTATTTTGTACCTTCCGCAAGTTCATTACATGTAAAGTAAAATTTCCAATTCTTTTTACAGTGAGCTAAATGGATCTCTGTTTCCAAAGAGCTTTCTGATCAAACAACCATCAAAGCAGGACAGTGATAGGATGTAACACCATCCTGCAGCATACGTGCCCTGTGTGCTATCTTTGTAACTATATATGCTTTTCACATTGTATCACTATCTTGTGTCACTATCCTTGCTTTCACAGTCCCTGACAGAAACTATTCTGGAAACAGATGTAGGAAGCTCACTTTCAGGTGACGATAAAAAAAGTAATAAAATGTATAGGCAACTTGACTTAGTTAAAACAAAGAGTTACTATCCCTTTAACATAATATATTTATCAGATATGTTTGAAAACTAGTTGGTTCAATAAGTTAAAAATTCATTTATCAAGGAAAAGTATGTGATAATTATGTTTAACAAAGCTTGTTATAAGATGACACACTTTGAAAGGTTTTACTCTTCCACACATCCACTGATAGTTACAAAATCAAATGTGTCTGACGCTCCCTCAAGGTCCATCTGGTAAAAAAAACAAACAAACATGGCCGACGCACACCCACACAGTTGCCTCAACCGGACCATCCAACATCCCATCCATACACACACAACTCATGCTGTGTGTCTGGCTACCCTGACTCTGTCTCTCCCTCCATGACACATTTCCCTGCTCTCTCAGGTGGCATGTAGGTTTGCGTCTGTCTCTTGGTATCATTTCTCTCTGTTATCTGTCCTTATGTCCCTGAATATCTGCTGTCTTTGTATGTGTCTTCATTCCCATTCTTTGACACTTTCTGCTACTACCATCTTCATCTTTATTGTCTCGTTCTCCAGACTTGGGCTCCTCTACACAGTGTGGGCCCGGCGGCACGCAGACTCAGTGCTATCCCTGGAGGTAAGACACCTCCCTCCATCCCTCAGCCGGGTCATAATAATCACCTGTGTTTCTGCTCCCGGTCAGGGACCTCTGGAGGCTCAGTAGTTACATAGTTGTGATTCTCCTCACAGTTAGCAGAGGAAGCGCTTGGCTACAAATGTTTGACATTTTATGTACACAGAAGTGATAAATCCTTTTTATCTGAATATGAAGTTGTTTTCTTCTCTCACTGATTTATGCCTCCCATCACAAGAACATGTCTTGGCAGAATATTCAGTAAGAATTGTGTGACTCTTAATGGATTCTATCAATCTTTCCTTTTCATTATAAGGAATAGGTGGTATTACTTGTACGTAGGGGTGGGCGAAAAGTGTGAAAAATTTCCTGCAAAAAATTTCATGAAAACGTGCCAATTTTTCGCTGTACTCGTGAACAATTTCGCCTTTCCGCCTATGCAAAAATGTCCTCCTTTTCACCTATTTTAACAAATTTTCCGCCTATGTTAAAACATTTTCTGCCTATTTTAACACATTTTTCGTCTATATTTCCTATAGGTACTACATTTCCCACTGTAATATTACTTCTTCTGAGGGCTGAAGTTTAGAAATAAGTGGCTGAAAGTCAACGCTGTGAGTCCTATAGCAAAATATGGCTTGAAAAAATGTGTTAGCATGCAGAATGCATTTGTCCTTTGCCCACAACACTTTCTTGCTTAAGTGACACTGGCACATATTCATGATGATATCAAGTAATAAAAAAAATAAAGTACAACCTACAATGTAGCAGATATTAATAGAAGTGGTGGTGGTGGGGGACTGGCATGGTGTGATTTGTGTATGTATTTTTACCATTGTCATACTCTATCCTCCTTCTCAGATTATTGACACACATTACTTATCGGTCATAGCAGTGGTCCCATCTATCCTCCACCTCCTCATCTATGCTGCTGTTAATATATTTGTCCTGGCTTTGTCTGTCATGTGTGGTTTCTGCTACTGCTACTACTGGAGCTAGATGTTGATGTAATTCTACTGCCACTACTACTAGGCGTCAAACGTGCAGCACATACAGCAGCAGCACCGGAGGTACTCGTCATATCTAACACTGTGGATGTTAACCTGTGTTGCTGTTGCTGGGTACTCAAAACAGGTGTGTGTGGCTGAGTGGGACTTGGACTTTGAAGAGGCAGTGATGCTGAGGATGAATGATAGGGTGACTGTGTGCATTTTGACATCTGTACTTGTCCAGGGTCAGACTTTCCAATGGCTTTCTCAAACAATTTATAGACAGGCACAGTGCTCCTTAAAAGTGGCGGAAGATACAGCCCTTGAATTTCTGCTAACCTTATAGCCCTGTCATCATCCTCACTCTCGACTTCATCTGTATCTGAACAAGAGAAGGATACTTGAGGGATATATTCTAGATCTGCATCATCATCAGTCATCATTAGGTCATCCTCAGCAGCATCAGCATCACCTGACAGTAGTTGTCCACTACTACCCTTATATTCCTCTAAGCTTTTGGAGGTCTCAAACAAGTTCTTTTTACTTTTACTATAACAAAATTCACTACTACTTTGAAGACAGGTGTTTTGGTGTCTCACTGTCTGATGCAGCAGGCGTTTCAGCTGCTACACCTTCCTCTATTATGCTTTTGCCAGCATCATCAACACTTGAATGTGACTTGTTGTTGTCTTCAGTGTTCTTCTTATATGGTTCTATATTTCTACTGGCACTGGTGGTGCTAGACCCAGTTTTGCTGGGACCTTGACAAACTGCATCCTCCCTTGGAGTAAAGGGATCATCATCATTGATTGCACATGCTGCAACATCCATTGTGCGTTTGCTGGACATTCTGCAACTGCACTGTGTTTTTTTCCTGTACAGTGCACAACACAACTGATGGAGCTGTATGATGCCTTGCCTAAGCCCAGTCAGCTGTCTGTCACTGTCTCCTAAGATATTTCGCTTTTTATTCTTTTTTATTTTTTTTTATTTATTTATTTATTTATTTATTTTTAAGTTGTCCACCCTATTGTCTTATCACAGTCTGTCCAAAAAAATCATAACTGAAAAAGAAAATCAACAATGTCTTTCCCCAGACTTCCCCACTCAGCACAGGGATAATAACAGCAAGATCAGCAAGCAAATTGGCAGCCTGTGTCTTGCCTTTCAGTCACATGGAATTTTGGAGTATTTGGGGGACAACCTCCTTCCTCCCTTTTTATCCCCTAAAGTGCCCCCAGACTTCCCTAATACAGAGAACAAATGTCCTACCTAAATGACTTCATAAACTAAGCTTCAATTCCCCTTTATTTGCCTATCTCCTCTAAAAAAAACATGCTGCTCTCTCCTCTCACAAACACAGAATGGCTGCTGTGAGAGCCTGACACCCTTTTATATGGCTGTAGAAAACTTTCATGTGGTGGAGAAATATTTTTCTTCCCATTGATTTCAATGGGCAGAAAAGGCAGGAAAATGCGGAAAAACTACACTTTTCGCAGGAAATTTTTTGCCAAGTGGAAAGTGCCATTATTTGATGATTACAGTTTGAGGTGAAAATTTTCACCCATCCCTACTTGTAAGAGTGCAGCTAACTGACGTTTATGAATAATATATCTTACCACCATATGCTGTATAGTAATGCTAGGCAACCTTATGCCGAAGGTATGATGGTGTATAGAATTTTTGAAATGTGTCCATTAATTCATTTTTAGCTCTTCGAAATACCATTTTCTTTCAGAATATAGATGGCTGCATACGTGCAACATGCCTAAGGGGTGTTAAGAAGACGCAATTCTAGAGTGAACCATCTACACTGTAGGGGACAAAAATACAGCAAAATTCACACTAATTTAAAGGGGCGGAATAGGGTCAATACAAGACCCTTTTACCCCACTGCCAGTGCCCTCAAAGCTATTTCTGTATGTATGTATATTTTTATTTATATAGTGCCAGCTATATGTATACTTAGCACTTTACAGTTTACAATTAGTATAGCAATGAAGTGATTATACAGACAATTATCATAAGGGGAACACTAAGTGAGCATATATTAGGATAGGAGTTTCCTGCCCCGTAGTGCTTACTATCTAAGTGTAGGAAGGGTGACATACAGATACAAGCAGGTAGAGGAGGAAGTGCAACTTCTGACATATGAGATATGGTTTACATATTTGAGCAGTGCTACATTTAAAAGGTGCTCTTTTAGCTTGGATTTGAAGTTGTTAAGGGTCAAGGCTTGGTGAATACTGGGTGGTAGGGAGTTCCAGATATAGGGAGCAGCAAGGGGAAAAAAGCCTTCAGTTGCGATACAGCAATATAGGATAAAGGAGCAGAGAGTTGTCCACCATTTTTAGTGCCTAGAGAACGTGCAGGTATATGGGGGGATATCAACGAAATATAGGAAGGGGATGAGTGTTGAATAGCCATGAAAATAATGGGAAGGATTTTGAATGTAAAAAGTTGTATGGGAAGCCATGACATTGATAAAACTGTAGGGTTAAGTACTGTTCTGGAGGGAAGTAAGAGTAATCTGGTGGCTGAGTTAAGAATTGATAGGAGAGGAGAACTATGGATGGCAGGCAGACCAATAAGGAAAGAATTGCAGTAATCCAGGTGGGAAAAGATGAGAGAGTTTCTGTTGTAGAGTAAGAAAGAAATGGGTGAATTTTTGCTATATTTCAAAGAAAGAATCAAGAGATTTTTGTTACTTTATTAATGTGGGTGGTGAAGGAAAAACAAGAGTCCAAAGTTACCACAAGGCAGTGCACCTTGTTCCCGGGGTAAATTGTGGAACCCTCAACTGTTATAGAAAACTGGGTTATTGTGTAGGATTTAGGAGGAAAGGTAAGTAGCTCATTCTTAGACATACTAAGTTTTAATCGAAGATCAGCCATACAGGAAAAGACAGCAGTAAGGCATTCCGAGACCCTCTTCTGTGTTTCAAGTTATAGTGAGTCTGCAGAGAGATAGCTTTGTGTATCATCTGCATAAAGATGATAGTTAAAGCCAAATGATTTTTTATCAGTTGCTCCAGAGAAAGGGTATACAGAGAGAAGAGAAGGGGCCCGGAACAGAGCCTTGGGGTATGCCTACTGAGAGAGGGATAGGAGGTGAAGAGGTGTTGGCATATAACACAGAAAAAAGTTGTTGAGAGAGATAGGATAAAGACCAGGAATGTGGCAGGCCACAGATGTCAAGAGACTGGAGAACCTGGGAGAGGAGGGTATGGTTGATTGTCAAATGCGGCTGATAGGTCAAAGAGGATAAGAAGAGAGAAATGACCATTGGTTTTTGCAGTACAGGGATCATTTGTTACTTTCATAAGGGCAGTTTTTGTAGAGAAAGTGGGATGAAAATCAGACTGCAATTGGTTCAGTGTTTTATAGGAATTGAGAAAGGTAAAATGACGAGAGTAGATTAGGCGCTCAAGAAGTTTTGAGACAAAGGGCGTGAGTGATATGGGACAGTAGTTGGATGGGGAGGTGGGGGTCTATTGAGCTTTTCTTGAGGATTACTATTGAATGTTTGAAGGGAGAGATGCCAGAGGATAGGTAGGAGTTCCCAAAGCTTATAACTCATCTCTTTCCTGTCGGTTTGTTGTGCAGATCACCAATATATGTATAGCTGGGGGATATCAAAGCCATACTCAGTGCCCATGGGAGATTATTTTTCTGTTTCCATAGAAGCTTCTTCAAATCCCTGAGTCAGCAAATCTGTCACCAGTTGGAAAGAACTCCCATGAGCACCGAGTATGGCTCTGATGTCTCCCAGCTGAGCAGGTATCTGTGATCTATACAGAATACCAAAAGGGAATGGGTGAGTTATGAGCATGGGCATCTGCATTTGGGGGATGATGAGGCACTTGCCTCCCCCCCCCCACAGAAGGGCATGCACCAGTTGGAATGAGGCAGGAGAGAGGGAGAGCATGATAATGGGATCAAAAGCAGGTCAAGCCACATGCATCTGGGCTGGTGCCGCCAACAGCAAAGCCATCAGGTGAGAAACAGAGTGGAAGCAGTGTGAGGACTCACTACATCAGAGAAGAGGAGAATCATAAGAATTTGGGCTGGTCTGGATATATCCCAGAGAGAGGGGTACTAGCACGCTGCTTGTGAATGAACATAATGTTTGCCCCAGCAGCAACCTGTTCAGTGCTTCCATACTTGCATGAAGTCTGTCTGCTGGATTGATTAGTTTGCCTGCACAGTGAATAGGACACTTTTAAAAACTTTAAATGAAGGAGGACAAGGGGAAATGGAGGAGTACAGGTAATGAAATGGGAGACATAGGCACCAGAGCAGACCTCACTTCAGTTAAAAATAGATAAAGATCAGGCAGCTGTCTGGACTCACTGTTCAGCTGTCGGGTGGGTAGTTTCAGGTTTATGAGCACTGCTTAGTTCCCCTTGCCTTCTCACTTCCTGCCCCAGTTGCCTGGATCCTGATAGGAGGATCCCCCCAGCTGTGAGTCAGGTGACCTGGTGAGGACCTGACATCACATTTTCCTTCCTGTCCTCTCAGCCTTTACTCTAGTAAGTGATGTCTCTCAGATCAGGTACTGTGATAATTATTATTATTATTATTATTATTATTATTATATGACCTTCTCCATTATTCCATTTCCCACCACTACCACACTGTGCTCTTTACCCTTCAGTTGTTTCTCTGGTACCTCTCTTTTGCCGCACACTTAGCTCTCTGATCTCCCATTGCCACCTGTTGTGCCTCTGTTTCCTATTTTGCCACTCACTTGCCCCATATGCCACTCTGTTGTCCATCTTTGCTCCCTTATGTCTTTTTCCCCATTGTACCCGTGCTTCTCCCCTATGCCCATCTCATAGTTGTGTATAAAGACAAAGTGAAGCACAACACCTCTCTAGGGGTTAAAAGCCACATTTATATTATTGTGAATTTTAAAAATATATTTCCCACCCACAGTTTAAATGGTTTTCAACAAATTTGCATAACATTGACTTAAACCCTTTGTGTGCCGGAAGGGTGCACACTGCACAACGCATTGGTTTTCAAGGTTTTGTCATCTTGTTATCAGCAGCATAGAAAAATGGCCCTTGACCCTTTGAGTGCGGTGGTAGCCGAAACGTAGATTCCAATAAATATGTAACATTGTTTTACTTTCCACAAGAAATCGTGTGGGTGCCGTCTATCTTCATGAACTGTATGTATCATCCTTTTTTTCTTTGATGTGCACCCAGGTCGTTATATACAATCTACAGCTAGCGCATTCCAACTACACATACTATTATATATATATATATATATATATATATATATATAGATATATAGATATATATATATAGATATAGATATAGATATATATAGATAGATATATTGTGTGGCTATTCCTGTTGAGTAGAATAAGAATGCTCCCACTGCTGAGAGATGTATATTTCCAAAGTTATTACAGTTTAAACTAGTGCTTTATTTACATTAGCAATGCCCTCTAGTGCTCAAATTCCAATCAGTTATTCTGTTACATTCTAATAGAGAGGAGAGTCAGTGACATACAGTTCTCTTGAATGTGGTAGAAACTGCCTGTCAGTTAGAACTTCACTTTCTGGTTATTTGAACTGTTATAAATTTTGAATAAAACTGACAGCAGTGGGAGTGACCTTGTTTTACTTAGCAGGAAAAACTCTATAATATATAGGTTTTCATTAAAAAATGTACTGCTTCTTCAACCTCTTAACAACTCTTGATGTGCCAGGACCATCACGCCTTGTCCGGCACTTAAGGACCACTGATGGTCCTAGCAAGTCATGGAATTGTGGGGCTGCTGAGTGGCTGTACGCCACTCAAAGACCCTGAATCCATTGGGTGCTTAACCCCTTAACTACCACTGACATGCCAGGACTGTCACAGCGGTCCGGCACTTAAGGAACAGTGATGGTCCTGGCACGTCATTGAGTTCAGGGCTCCCGGCGCGGCTGCACGACTCTCTGGAAGCCCTGAACCGTAAGTGAAGAAAAAAAAAACCTTTGGTCCTCAAGTGCCGGCCACGCGTGTGCACTCCGGTTATTAAGGGGTTAATTGCCTACCTTGTGGCTGCATTGGCCAGTCATTACGGGGTTAAAGTGCAATTCTGGAACCACTACAATAGGGGACAGATGAAAATTCATTAAAATCCCTACAATATATATTTTTTCATAGCAAAGATTTACTGCTCTTTCTCTCTCTCTCTCTCTCTCTATATATATATATATATATATATATATATATATATTTATATAATGGCCACTATGAACTTTATCCTTGTGCCTTTGTTCAAAAGAAAACATCTTCAATCAGTCCTTATTGAAGTGCTAATCAGTGCTGATGCATATGTGACTCATCCATCATGATTTTCTTTGAAAAGGGTAGCTGTCCATCACACTCTTGAAAGTGTCTCAGAATATATGTTGACACTTGTATTAGTAAGAGGAGGCATATGACCTTTTTATTTAGAGTATAAATAGGACCAGTGTCGAAGACCAGTTTTTGTCTTCAGACAGATGAGACGTAAAGATTTAAAATGAATGCTGTTTTGAAATGATTAGTTAGCTACAAACATATAGGATAACAATTTACTTGTGATTAACCATTAAAGGACTGGAGAGATGCACAACGGATTTCAGAATAATGTGTTTCACATACCATTCTGCAATAAAGGTGCACTATTTGATATCACATTTATTAACTAGAAATAATAAAAATAAATAATCACCCTCAAAATAAGTATTTCTTAATTTGTTTAACAGAAGAACCAACCTATTTCCTAGATAGATAGATAGATAGATATATGATAGATAGATAGATAGATAGATAGATAGATAGATAGATAGAAGCAGATGTCAACTGCTTATCAAATTCTGTTTACAGTGTGATAGATGACCCATATGAAACATTCAGGAAGATCGAAGATCATTTGTGAGGAGGTATGAACTAGAGATATACTTCAATGGAGATCATTGCTTGCAGGAAACTGAAGGTTTGTTGCAAAAATTAAAAAAATAACTCATCAAGGCCTCAATTCTATTACCAACGGTAAAAAAAAAACAGGCGTTGTGTTTTTTTTAAGTCAGGTTTTAGATTCCTATTAACAAGTTGTGAAAACAAAATCAGCGGTAATTATACTCACTGCCAGTCAAAATAAAAGCCCATAGTAAACAACTAAAAACAAAGTGCAAGTAGCATTCTATTACCTACGTTCAGTATTACCTCGTGTTTTGTGGTTACATCTTCTGTCGGTAATCCTGTGCCTCAGAGTTGAGGCGTAGAAGCCATGACGACAGCTTAAAAAATATTATTGTTTGAACAAAAGCAGTGCAGAATACAGTATACATCATAGAAATCCAACATAGAGTGCCCCTTCGACATATGAGCCCCCCATTGAAATTCGACTTATAGTGCTTTCTTTCACCATTTTAATACAACAAATATTGTTCACATTCACCATTTTAACCCCCCCCTTTGAAATTCGACTTATAGTGCTCCCATGACCTTCTTTCTCCATTTAAATTGGACCAATATTGCCCTCCTTCAACACATTAACCCCCCCTTTGAAATTTGACTTATAGTGCTCTTATGACTTTCTTTCTCCATTTAAATTTGAAATTGTTTCTTTCAAATTTTTTTCGACATGCCTTTGTTATATATGTTTTGTATAATTAACCCTATGAGTACCAGAGAGGTAGCAATGCATTGCAATGTGTTTGCCACCCCTCTGATAATCAAAGGGTTAATAGGTAAGGTATGCAGCTGTATACCTTGCCTGTATATGTGTAAAATGTTATCTTTTGTTGTATTGTATTAAAAAAAGGTCAGACTAGGGGGCATCAGGACCCCTCCTGATATCCCATAGCATTGATCACTTATCCAGTAGGATAGGTGATCAATGCAGGTGACAATTGACGGCATTTCATAAAGCCCATATAACATATGTGTTACATATGTTATATGGGTTTTCTTCTTATAATACTTGTTTAAAAAATATAAACTTCAGGCCTTGAGGGGGGCATCAGTACCCCTCCTGACATCCCCTTAGCATGGATCACCTATCCAGAATGATAAGTGATCCATGGGGTGAATTTTTAATAAAGCGCATACAACCTATGTTTATCCAGAAGGATAGATGATCCATGTGGTGACAAGGTAGGCATTTTCTGACTTCCTTTCTTGCTACTGGAGCCTCCGTATAAGCTGGCTCCAGTAGTAGCTTGTAGTGAACCCTGTCACCGGGTTCATTCATAGAAAACCCTTTGAAAGTCGACATATAGTGCTCCTATGACCATCTTCTCCATTTTTATTTGACAAAAATTGCTCCCCTTCGACACACTAACCCTCCCCATTTGAAAGTCGACATATACTGCTCCCGTGACCTTCTTCTTCATTTTTATTCGACAAATATTGCCCCCTTCGACAAATTAACCCTTCCGTTTTGAAAGTTGACAAATAATGCTCTCATGACCTTCTTCTCCATTTTACTTCGACAAATATTGCTCCCATCCAACATGGTTCCTTCTCCAATTTTATTCAATATACACTGCTCCTTGTATATTTTATTCTCCATAGAACTGTCTGTATAAATGGTCCCTCTGCACTGCAAGTAACGTTGTGATATGATGCCAATGCTCACTTTAATTTGTATCTAGATCACATGAATATTTACTTGGATCAGATGTCAGATCTTTCATTGTATCCCCTTTGAAGCTTTCATATAGATACTCGAGTGTAACACCTTTCTTGTATATTTGATTTAAAGGCAACCGTTAAACCAGCCGCTAAGTGAAAAAGGCACATCGCTCGCAAATAATACAGGAGTTACGGCAGATTCAATAGCTACTCTACGAGAATAGCTATCGAGCGTAGGCACACAAAAAACACGTAACACAAAAGCCGTTGTCGCTCATGTTAATGCACAACGGGCGGCCAAATCACACGATAACTGCGCTCAAAACAACATGTAATATAACGGCTGCCGTTGTCAAGCAACCATGATTGATGCCAAAACAAATTCAAACACACAGCCAATCACAAAGCCCCAATGTATCAAATAACTTCAAATACACCTATATATACCCAAAAATAACCGGCACACACTGTCTGTTATCGAGTTCTTCAGAGCCAGATATCAGGACCCAGGAGCGGAGGATAGTCATTAGAGAGAGGGAGAGAGGCGCGTTCATTGGAGGTAGAGGAGTTTTGCAGTTTGGAGAGAGGAAAGAGGTGCACCAAATATACACATATCACACTTTTGCACATATTACATACACACATACAAACACAAACACATACACATACATACACATAGTCCTTTTATTTCATAACACCTTACACATTTTACTTTTTATTTTGACAGTGTGAATCTGGGAGTGAAAGTGTGTGACAGAGATTGACTGGATCGAGTGTGTCTGTGAGGGCCTGTGGGAGTGCCTGGGTGTGACTGGGTGAGTGATGGCAAGGAGAGGAGAACAGGAGAGAGGGATGGGGAGAGTAGTGGAGGAGGAGGAAGCTCAGGAGGGGATCCCTCAGCAGAGCAGGGGTGGCAGAGGGAGATCTGCAGGGCGGAGGGGGACCCGGCCCACAAGAGCAGGCACACAAAGAAGAGGGACAGAACCTGCAGTGGGACGACGGGTAGTTCCTGGGGAGCACCCCACACAGACAGGGTCAGACCAGGCAGGGCACTCCGGCTCTGAATCCTCCCATGCCGGAGCTGATGAGGGCAGGATCAGGGATCCCAGATATAGTGAGGAGGAGAACACGGCTCTTGTGGAAGCTGTCCTGGAGAGGCAGAGTGTTCTCCACCCGACGGCAAAGGTCCCTGGCCTGGCAGCGCGGAGGAAGGCAGCCTGGAATCAGATCTGCAGCCGGGTGAACGCGGTGGCAACATGCAGGCGGGACGTGGAGTCTGTGAAGAAGAGATGGGGCGACTGCCGGAGGGTGGTCAAGAACAAGATGTCTGACATGGCCAAGCAAGCCCGAGGCACCGGAGGTGGCCCATCTGTGCCCATCACATTCTGCGGCTGGGAGGAGATGGTGCGGCAGAACATGTCCCCGACCATGATCGAGGGGGTCGTGGGAGGAACTGACACTGGGAATGAGAGGAGCCTCCACACTACCGGTAAGTGCAACACTACAGAACAACACACTACAGCAACCAACACCAGCTGCACACACAGTCACACCTCAACACATGTCCATCACTCAGCCATACAACTGCACCAACACAGCACCATGAGGGTTAAAAAAAGGACACAACACCTGGACAAATGGCAACGTCCAACTTGGGACAAACCTGTCAAAGTCCTACTTCAACCCTCCTGTCGCTGTGCTCATTACACACTATACACAAACCTTCATTTTCAAAATGTCGACTGTCATAGATCATCACTGTTCACACACAATGTCACCCATGTCCCCACCCCCACCCTAACCCCTTGAGTGCTAGAGGGATCATCAATGCATCGATCAACAATGCATTGGCAACCCCTCTGGGACTCAAGGGGTTAACCTGACAACAAACAAGTCAATAGGACAACGATCACATGCTACACAGGGGACATTCACTAAGCGGTGACAAACAGATGGTGGACACAAAGTAACCCTCACACACCCTCACTTCACCAGTACCAGTGTTAGTCCATGGAGAATATGCCAAAACAAGAATCAAGTTCCTAGGGTCCCATTGTACAGACTCCATGGAAAACACTGGAAATGGGGAAAGGAGATCACTGGAGAAGTCACCATCATGTTCATTTCATCAGTTCAACATCACCGCTTACAGAATCACAAAAGGGGGCATCAGATCACACATCACAGTGTCACACAGAATAAATGCTTGTAGGTGCAACACACAGGCCGAAAACTATTTTACAGAATTCAAGCTGGAAAAAGTGGGCATTGGTGTTGTGGCTGCAATCATTTACTCTGACTTGAAATTACATATCCCATATCTGATTCCCACATGGATCCACAGGGGTGCTGATGCCATGGATGGATGGTACACCAGCATCTCTATGCAGGATACATATGGGAAACAAATAGCAAACATTGTACCTTGGTCACCAACAGGCCATGACTGATGGATATCTAGGACTGAGTACGGTTGCCTCACACAGAAGGATGGATGGGCTCATACACAGACAAAAAAACAGGCCTCAATCAAAGATATCCCTCACTACTGGCTGGATTGTTGCCCTTAGGATTCAAATGTTACTAAATATGTTCCAACATGATGTGAACACAGAGATCACTTCACTGGATGTGATTGCCTTACTGGCCAGATATGTGCACCCATCACATATCAACCTACATTGCTACCATCCAAATACACACACATAGTATATCACACTCTACGTAGATGGGATATACGAGGTATGTTCATATCCATCATATCAATACAATGTCTTGTTGGATGGGTGCACATATATAGCCAGTAAGGCAATCACACCTAATTAAATGCTCTCTGGCATCACATCTTGGAAGGATATTACTCTATCCATATGAAGGGTACATATCCACATACATATATGACCATTTCTACTTGTGTGTCACTGTAATGGGATAGCAATGGGTAATGTCATCATGATGTCATATCATTGCCATCGTTAACAGATGTGTCTTGATCTAAGTCCCATCCCTCCAACACTCATGGTTATACAGATATTGCTCCATGTGACAGGTGAAGATATCCATCATTTGACCACACGGTCAGCAGAGCCAAAGTCACAACATATCGAGAGAAATACCTCTTTGGAATGGTCCACAGAGTGTGCTTGTAAATCATGCACACCCTGTACACCATTCCAATTAAGTATTGTTCTCTAAATGGGTTGATTTTGTCTCTGCTGAAAATCCCTCGTGTGGACAAATGACTGAAATCTACATCCGTCACACAGAGCAATATCTGAACAACCATGAGGGTAGGAGGGATAGGACTAACAGAGATGTCTACAATCTGACATCAAGGTGGACTTAACCTTTGCCACCCCCCTGGAGGGATAGCCATCCCTACAAGTTGTGAAGACAAATATATGTTGTTGGATCCCCCCCCCCCCGAGTTAAACAATGGTATTCCTACTGCTGAAAGGTGTGTTGATGCAAAAGGTATCACAGCTCAGACATGGATATGTCAGGGGCAATATCCCAGTGGCCTGATATTGTACAGTGGTGCTGTTACTACACAATCATATGGACAGCTCTGGTACAGGGACCAGATATCTACATGGGAGGGTGTAGCAACAGCCCCACTGTAGTATTTCTGGACACTGTGATATTGCACCTCAAAATGAAACCTTCACCCGTAATAACTCAAACAACACCTTTCAGCAGTGGGAGTACCCTTGTTTACCCAGGGGGATTAACACAAACACATATATTTTTCTTCACCACATATCAAAGTAGAACTGTCTCCACAAACATATGGCTAAGGTCACTAATCACAACATCTTCTTCCTCCACACAGCTTACGGCCGTCAAGCCCAGCGGCAGACAGTGGAGGAGGCTATGTCACCCCCCAGTGAGGAGGACACAGAGGAGGGGACCAGCCGGTGTTCACCTTACCCACCATCACCATCCCCTCCAACACAGGCTGCATCACCACCTACTGCACCACCACAGGCTGCACCACCCTTTCCAGCTGCACCACCACAGGCTGCACCACCCTTTCCAGCTGCACCACCACAGGCTGCACCACCCTTTCCAGCTGCACCACCACAGGCTGCACCACCCTTTCCAGCTGCACCACCACAGGCTGCACCACCCTTTCCAGCTGCACCACCACAGGCTGCACCACCCTTTCCAGCTGCACCACCACAGGCTGCACCACCCCTTCCAGCTGCACCTCCCCAGTACAGTGGCTGGATGCCACAGGAGGAGAGGTGGACATATCCATCCACCTCCACCAGCTACTACCCTCCATCAGCAGCACCACCACCACCAGGGAGACAATGGCTGCCAGGGACAGTGGCCACAAACCAATATGGCCCATATTCCACACACATCAACCCACCCTCCTGGATGGCTCCACAACATGCCCCAAGGTATGATCCCAGGTGGGGTCCCAGCACCTATCAGTGGCCACCATATGAGCCTTGGCCACTGGACTACCCACACCTGGGCCTGATTGGTGAGCCCCAGCACCCCCTACCCAGGGACATATTCACACCTCCACCAGCACACACATCTCTGGGCAGCTCTGCATCACTTGATGTGGTGGGCATATGCCCATCATCTGCACCAGGCACTCCAACAGCAGCCACAGCACCCTCAACAGCAGCAGAGAAGGAAAGAGCACCCTCAGCAGCAGCAGAGGAGGAAAGAGCACCCTCAGCAGCAGCAGAGGAGGAAAGAGCACCCTCAGCAGCAGCAGAGGAGGAAAGAGCACCCTCAACAGCAGCAGAGGAGGAAAGAGCACCCTCAACAGCAGCAGAGGAGGAAAGAGCACCCTCAACAGCGGAGGAGGAAGAAAGAGCACCCTCAACAGCAGCAGAGGAGGAAAGAGCACCCTCAACAGCGGAGGAGGAGGAAAGACCACCCTCAACAGTGGAGGAGGAGGAAAGAGCACCCTCAACAGCAGCAGAGGAAACAGCAGCACCAGGGACACCGGGCACATCCACCTCCAGCACCGCACGCCTCACAGGCATGGAGGCGGAGTGTATGGCCCTTCAAAGAAGACTACTCCGGTCCAGCAGAAGTACAGACAGCAACATCACCAGGAGCAGGAGGCAATCCAGGAGGAACATTGCCCAATTGGAGACCAGAATCCAAGGTCTGGAGTCGGAGGTAGCCAGGGGGAACACACTACTCCACCAGCTCAGGAATGGTCTCATGGATATGATGGCACAGGTCCTTGTGGAGTTAAGGGAGATCAACCGCAGAGAGAACCTGAGGATGGAGAGGGCAAACTTGCGTTCCACCGAGGGGTCTACTGCTACCACCACCCCCTCCAGTGTTACCCCTGAAGCAACACCTAGGGGGCAGAGGGTTACCAGGAGATCCACAAGGGCATCCACTAGTGTTGAGCGAGCATGCTCGGCCAATGCTCGGATCGGCTCGAGCATCGCTCTGCTCGGCACATGGCGGTACTCGTACGAGTACCGCATGTGCTCGCCCGCCATGTTCGGGTCTCCTCCCCGCACGTTTTGCGGCTGCTGCGCAGCCGATAAACGTGCAGGGAGGCTCTGACATCAGTGTAATGCCAGCAGCCATGTTGGCTGCTGGCATTACACTGATTGGCTGGCCAGAACCCGTGGTCGGGTGCTGTATAGCACCTGACCAGCGAGTTCGGCTCAGTCTTAGCCAGGGAGAGATGAGGATAGGAAGGGAAAGTCAGTGTAAGGAGAAAAAAAGCAAATTTGTGAAAAAAAAAAGAACCAAAAGTCCTTTTTAGGACTACTGTGTGTGGGGGCAGCAGTTTATTTTGTGTGGGGGGAAAAAAACAAACAAAAAAAAATTTCATATATTCTGTTTAGTGTGCAAAGTTGCAGATTAGAGCACATTCTGTTTAGTGTGCAAAGTTGCAGATTAGAGCACATTCTGTTTAGTGTGCAAAGTTGCAGATTAGAGCACATTCTGTTTAGTGTGCAAAGTTGCAGATTAGAGCACATTCTGTTTAGTGTGCAAAGTTGCAGATTAGAGCACATTCTGTTAAGTCTTCAAACTAAAATATCAAAGTCACATATTCCATTCAGTGTGCTTCGCCGCAGTTTAGCAGCATATTCTGTGTACTCTGCACAGTTGCAGAATAGGAAGAAATACTGTTAAGTCTTCAAACTAAAATATCAAAGTCACATATTCCATTCAGTGTGCGTCACCGCAGTTTAGCAGCCTATTCTGTGTACTCTGCACAGTTGCAGAATAGGAAGAAATACTGTTAAGTCTTCAAACTAAAATATCAAAGTCACATATTCCATTCAGTGTGCGTCACCGCAGTTTAGCAGCCTATTCTGTGTACTCTGCACAGTTGCAGAATAGGAAGAAATACTGTTAAGTCTTCAAACTAAAATATCAAAGTCACATATTCCATTCAGTGTGCGTCACCGCAGTTTAGCAGCCTATTCTGTGTACTCTGCACAGTTGCAGAATAGGAAGAAATACTGTTAAGTCTTCAAACTAAAATATCAAAGTCACATATTCCATTCAGTGTGCTTCGCCGCAGTTTAGCAGCCTATTCTGTGTACTCTGCACAGTTGCAGAATAGGAAGAAATACTGTTAAGTCTTCAAACTCAAATATCAAAGTCACATATTCCATTCAGTGTGCTTCGCCGCAGTTTAGCAGCCTATTCTGTGTACTCTGCACAGTTGCAGAATAGGAAGAAATACTGTTAAGTCTTCAAACTCAAATATCAAAGTCACATATTCCATTCAGTGTGCTTCGCCGCAGTTTAGCAGCCTATTCTGTGTACTCTGCACAGTTGCAGAATAGGAAGAAATACTGTTAAGTCTTCAAACTCAAATATCAAAGTCACATATTCCATTCAGTGTGCGTCACCGCAGTTTAGCAGCCTATTCTGTGTACTCTGCACAGTTGCAGAATAGGAAGAAATACTGTTAAGTCTTCAAACTAAAATATCAAAGTCACATATTCCATTCAGTGTGCTTCGCCGCAGTTTAGCAGCCTATTCTGTGTACTCTGCACAGTTGCAGAATAGGAAGAAATACTGTTAAGTCTTCAAACTAAAATATCAAAGTCACATATTCCATTCAGTGTGCGTCACCGCAGTTTAGCAGCCTATTCTGTGTACTCTGCACAGTTGCAGAATAGGAAGAAATACTGTTAAGTCTTCAAACTCAAATATCAAATTCACATATTCCATTCAGTGTGCTTCGCCGCAGTTTAGCAGCCTATTCTGTGTTCTCTGCACAGTTGCAGAATAGGAAGAAATACTGTTAAGTCTTCAAACTAAAATATCAAAGTCACATATTCCATTCAGTGTGCTTCGCCGCAGTTTAGCAGCCTATTCTGTGTACTCTGCACAGTTGCAGAATAGGAAGAAATACTGTTAAGTCTTCAAACTAAAATATCAAAGTCCCATATTCCATTCAGTGTGCGTCACCGCAGTTTAGCAGCCTATTCTGTGTACTCTGCACAGTTGCAGAATAGGAAGAAATACTGTTAAGTCTTCAAACTAAAATATCAAAGTCCCATATTCCATTCAGTGTGCGTCACCGCAGTTTAGCAGCCTATTCTGTGTACTCTGCACAGTTGCAGAATAGGAAGAAATACTGTTAAGTCTTCAAACTAAAATATCAAAGTCACATATTCCATTCAGTGTGCTTCGCCGCAGTTTAGCAGCATATTCTGTGTACTCTGCACAGTTGCAGAATAGGAAGAAATACTGTTAAGTCTTCAAACTAAAATATCAAAGTCCCATATTCCATTCAGTGTGCGTCACCGCAGTTTAGCAGCCTATTCTGTGTACTCTGCACAGTTGCAGAATAGGAAGAAATACTGTTAAGTCTTCAAACTAAAATATCAAAGTCACATATTCCATTCAGTGTGCTTCGCCGCAGTTTAGCAGCCTATTCTGTGTACTCTGCACAGTTGCAGAATAGGAAGAAATACTGTTAAGTCTTCAAACAAAAATATCAAAGTCACATATTCCATTCAGTGTGCGTCACCGCAGTTTAGCAGCCTATTCTGTGTACTCTGCACAGTTGCAGAATAGGAAGAAATACTGTTAAGTCTTCAAACAAAAATATCAAAGTCACATATTCCATTCAGTGTGCTTCGCCGCAGTTTAGCAGCCTATTCTGTGTACTCTGCACAGTTGCAGAATAGGAAGAAATACTGTTAAGTCTTCAAACTAAAATATCAAAGTCACATATTCCATTCAGTGTGCTTCGCCGCAGTTTAGCAGCCTATTCTGTGTACTCTGCACAGTTGCAGAATAGGAAGAAATACTGTTAAGTCTTCAAACTCAAATATCAAAGTCACATATTCCATTCAGTGTGCTTCGCCGCAGTTTAGCAGCCTATTCTGTGTACTCTGCACAGTTGCAGAATAGGAAGAAATACTGTTAAGTCTTCAAACTAAAATATCAAAGTCACATATTCCATTCAGTGTGCGTCACCGCAGTTTAGCAGCCTATTCTGTGTACTCTGCACAGTTGCAGAATAGGAAGAAATACTGTTAAGTCTTCAAACTAAAATATCAAAGTCACATATTCCATTCAGTGTGCGTCACCGCAGTTTAGCAGCCTATTCTGTGTACTCTGCACAGTTGCAGAATAGGAAGAAATACTGTTAAGTCTTCAAACTAAAATATCAAAGTCACATATTCCATTCAGTGTGCGTCACCGCAGTTTAGCAGCCTATTCTGTGTACTCTGCACAGTTGCAGAATAGGAAGAAATACTGTTAAGTCTTCAAACTCAAATATCAAAGTCACATATTCCATTCAGTGTGCGTCACCGCATTTAGCAGCCTATTCTGTGTACTCTGCACAGTTGCAGAATAGGAAGAAATACTGTTAAGTCTTCAAACTCAAATATCAAAGTCACATATTCCGTGTAAGATGAAGAAGGCGGGTAAAAAGGGACGGGGAAGTGGACGTGATCCTGATAGTTAAGGGCGCGGGTCAGGACGCGGAGAAACTGTGCCTGGTGCCAGAGCACAAGAAAGAAAGACATCCACCATACCTAGCTTCATGTCTCATTTTACAGGGCGTCGCAGGACATCACTCTCGAGGTCCGACCACTGCGAACAGGTGGTCGGTTGGATGTCAGCTGATACTGCTTCCAGTCGGTTAAGCACCACCCTGTCTTCCACCAAGTCCACTCTCAGTAGCCAAGAGTCTGGTCAACATAATCCTCACTCTGATCATCCTTCCTCCCACCATAGACGGTCTGGTCAAAGAAGTGATCCCACACTGGGATATAGTGAGGAGCTCGTCTCATCACCAATCCTTCATTTGACCCTCTCTCCAAGCACGCTTGCAGAGGAACATGACATCTTATGCCCTGATTCACAACCTCTAGAGGGTACCCAATCACAAGAAGATGACAGATGTGAACGGCATTTAAGGTCAAAGGAAGTAGTGGATGATGATGATGATGATGAGACACAGTTGCCATTAAATCAACCACTATTACTGTCTCAAGACCTTGTTGAGGAGGATGTTATACAGTTGTCAATGACTGAGTATGTGGTGGGATCAAGACATGAGGAGGATGATCAGAGTGAGGAAGTGGAGGAGGACTTGGTGGACGATGAGGTGACTGACCCCACCTGGGAAGGTGTAGAGCCGAGCGATGACAGCAGTCCTGAGGGTGAGCCATCTGCAGCACCGCAACAGGCTGGAAGAGGCAGTGGTGTGGCTACAGAAAGAAGGCGGACCGCACCAAACCGGCCCGCAAATGTTCCACGGAGCACCCCCTTGCGTAAATCTCCCTTGCCAAGGGGTAGGTGTTCCGCGGTATGGCGTTTTTTTAAGGAAAGTGCGGACGACAAAAGAATTGTAGTTTGCAACCTGTGCCACACCAGAATGAGTCGAGGCATGAACACTAGAAACCTCACCACCACCAGCATGATCCGACACATGGCATCCAAGCACCGTAATAAGTGGGAGGAACGCCTGGATCGCCCATCTGTGTCTGCAGGCCACACCACTGCCTCCTCTTCCCCTGTTTTCGGTGCCGGCCAATCGCCTGTCGAAGGCGCAGGCCCGCATACCTCCCGCCCTGCACCTGTACCATCTGAAGCACCATCAGCGACCACATCCACTTCCCTGTCCCAGCACAGCGTCCAAATGTCGTTACCCCAGGCATTTGAGCGCAAGCGAAAATACCCAGCCACCCACCCACAGGCCATAGCACTAACCTCACACCTTTCAAAATTACTGGCCATCGAAATGCTGCCATTTAGGCTTGTGGACACTGAGTCCTTCCGCAGCCTGATGGCAGCAGCTGTCCCTCGGTACGCGGTCCCCAGCCGCCACTACTTTTCCCGGTGTGCCATCCCCGCATTACACCACCATGTGTCCCGTAACATCACCCGTGCCCTGACCAACGCAGTTACTGGGAAGGTCCACTTAACGACTGACACATGGACAAGTGCTTGTGGCCAGGGACGCTACATTTCCCTGACGGCACACTGGGTGGATGTCGTGGAGGCTGGGAGCGACTCGGACCCTGGGATGGCACGGGTGCTACCCACGCCGAGGATTGCGGGCCCTACCTCCATCAGGGTTTCCGCCAGCACCTACGTTATTGGCTCCTCCTCCTCCGTTTCCACCTCCGAATTCTCTACACGCAGCGCCACTCCCCCATCAGCCAGTAGCTGGAAGCAGTGTAGCACTGCAGTGGGGAAGCGTCAACAGGCCGTGCTGAAGCTGATCTGCCTTGGGGACAAACAGCACATGGCCTCAGAGCTGTTGCAGGGGATTAGTCACCAGACCGAGCAGTGGCTCTCGCCACTCAACCTGCAACCAGGCATGGTTGTGTGTGATAATGGGCGTAACTTGGTGGCGGCTTTGGAGCTCGGCAAGCTCACACACGTACCATGCCTAGCGCATGTATTTAATTTAGTGGTTCAGCGATTTCTAAAAACCTACCCCAATGTGCATGATCTCTTGACCAAGGTGCGCCGCGTGTGTGCACATTTCCGTAAGTCATCTACAGCTTCGGCCGGCCTGTTGAAGCTGCAGCAGCGCTTACAATTGCCAGCTCACCGACTGCTGTGTGACGTGAGAACGCGCTGGAACTCCACCTTCCACATGTTGGCCCGGCTTTGTGAGCAGCAGAGGGCAGTAGTGGAGTACCAGCTGTTACACGGTCGTCGCCTCTCCGTTCAACTTCCTGTAATCAGAAGTGAGGAGTGGGAATGGATGTCAGACCTCTGCGAGGTTTTACGCAATTTTGAGGAATCGACACAGATGGTGAGCGGCGATAACGCTATTATCAGTGTAACCATCCCACTTCTGTGTCTACTGAAACGCTCGCTGCTCACAATTAAAACTGACGCTTTGCATGTGGAAGAGGTGGAAATGCGGGAGGAAGAGCTTACACAAGGTGATAGCCAGAGCACCCTCACTTCGTCTTCTCAGCGACAATTGGAGGAGGCGGAGGAGGAGGAGGAGGAGGAGGAAGACACGGTTGCCTCCACTACAGAGGGTAGCCATGGAACTTTAGTTCCATCTCTTCAGCGTGGGTGGGCAGAAGAGGAGGAAGAGGATGAGGATATTGAGAGTCATCCTCCTGGTGAGGACAGCGAAATCTTGCCTGTTGGTACTCTGGCACACATGGCTGACTTTATGTTAGGCTGCCTTTCCCGTGACCCACGCGTTATACGCATTTTAGACAACACGGATTACTGGGTGTTCACCCTTCTGGACCCCCGCTACAAAGAGAATTTCTCATCTCTCATTCCTCCGGTGGAGAGGACAAGCAAAATGGTGCAATACCAGAAGGTTCTTGTCGAAAAATTGCTCCAAAATTTTCCATCTGACAACGCTGGCGGCAGAGTACGTGCTACCTTGGCCAACCGAGAAGGGGAGAAAAGGGGAGCACACAGCAGTTCCGAGAAAGGCAGGGCAACACTCTCCAAGGCGTGGGACACCTTCATGACACCCCGCCAGCACCCTCACCCTGATGCGCAGCCTAGTGTCACAAGGAGGGAAAAGTTTTGGAAGATGGTGAAGGAGTACGTAGCAGACCGTGTCAGCGTCCTCAATGATCCCTCTGTGCCTTACAACTACTGGGTGTCCAAGCTGGACACGTGGTATGAACTGGCACTCTACGCCTTGGAGGTGCTGGCCTGCCCTGCCGCCAGCGTTCTGTCTGAGCGGGTATTTAGTGCTGCTGGTGGCATCATAACAGATAAGCGTATCCGCCTTTCCACCGACAATGCTGATAGGTTGACACTTATAAAAATGAACAAGGCCTGGATTTCCCCTGACTTCTCCACTCCACTGGAGGAAAGCCCCGGGGGAACATAAACTCACTTTATATATGTTATTTACAATGATGGGAATACTCTGTATTCCCATTCACCCCTTCCACCCAAAAAACGGGTATATGGTTGACTCT
Source organism: Rhinophrynus dorsalis (assembly GCA_037306005.1). Lineage (NCBI taxonomy): Eukaryota > Metazoa > Chordata > Amphibia > Anura > Rhinophrynidae > Rhinophrynus > Rhinophrynus dorsalis. Next base: position 586,287,776 of record CM074719.1, on the reverse strand, counting down.
TAATCTTCTCATCCTCCTCCTCCTCTTCCATATACCTGGTGATATAATTTTTATATAGGGCCAGCTCACCAGCGGGCCCTGTGATATAATTTTTATATAGGGCCAGCTCACCAGCGGGCCCTGTGATATAATTTTTATATAGGGCCAGCTCACCAGCGGGCCCTGTTTGACAATTTTTGTATAGGTCAGCTCACCAGCGGGCCTTCTCATATAATGTTTTATTGGGTCAGCTCTCTAGCGGGCCCTCTCATATAATGTTTTATAGCGTCAGCTCACTAGCGGGCCTTCGCATATAATGTTTAGGATGGTCAGCTCCGCAGCAGACCCTCACCCATAATGTTTTAGATGGTCGGCTCAGCGCACGTTTCCCTCTTAATCATGGCCCCAGTTCAGAAAAATCAAGGAAATTTTTGGGAGAATTTGCCTTTGCGCACGTTTCCCTCTTAATCATGGCCTCAGTTCAGAAAAATCTAGGAAATTTTTGGGAGAATTTGCCTCTGCGCACGTTTCCCTCTTAATCATGGCCTCACTTCAGAAAAATCGAGGACATTTTTGGGAGAATTTGCAGATGATATACAAGTAAATATACAGCAAATACTGTTTGGTAACAATTTTTCGCCTAAAGTCGTTTTTATTTTCCTTTTTGTGTGTTTTACGGTCAGTCTGTAAAAATGGCGTACTACGGGCGAAAGATCGTTCCCAGCAGCGATGTTGGAGTCCAAGATGCATCCAGACATCCTCCCTATGCTGTCCCTGAACCATTTCTGTGGTGTTTCCATCCTTTTCTGCCCTTTTCCTATGGACCAGGCACCCTCCCCTCATCAGAGCAGGGGTGCCTGGTGTAATGCTCGAGTCCTCCCATTGACTTAAATGGGGCTCGGGTGCTCGGCCGAGCACTCGAGCCTCCGGGGGCGCTCGGTCAGAGCACCCGAACACCCGAGCATTGGGGTGCTCGCTCATCACTAGCATCCACCTCTGGCACCCAGGCTAAGGCCCCCCACCCAAAGAAGAAAAAATGAAAGGCCCAACCTGTTAAGTTTCCCCTCAATAAAGAAAACATTTTTTTTTAATTACAGTCTGATCTGTTGTGTCTTCAGTTATGGATTGGGTGGCAGGGTTGTCTCCAATGCATTGCCATACAATGCAGTGAACACAACCTCTGCCTGGGTGAAATGTTAGTGGGATGCTACAACATGGGTTCACACACACACCGTTGTACAAATTCAACTTGTAATACATCCCTGGAGCCATATTACACCACTGTGTTATATGGCGGTGTTGTGTGTTGAATTTGAACAACAAAACATACCCCTTAGCACAACAAATTGTACAACACTGAACATTTGTCTACATCATATGTTGTGTTTAACCCTTTCAGTGCCAGAGTGGTAGACAACGCATTGTAAAGAAATGCGTTGGGGACCACTCTTGCACTCAGTGGGTTAATGGGATAACCAGACAAACAGCTCTGTGACTTAGCAGGGACATTATAAGCAGGATAGATAAATGGGACATGTATCCATGTTGTCTTGGATTCTGATCTACGTCTCATGACCTCTACATTGTGTGCCCATACCACTAAACATCCACCCCTGTGCTGCTCTTCTCAGCTGTAGCACAGTACAGGTCCCATATTGAGTCTGATGTCCCTTCTAATGCATATCATTAGATAATACTCTTTCGCTACTGGGCTAGCATGGTTGTTCAGGCTATAATCATGGCATATCCAGTTAGTTGCTGTCAATCAAGCCGTGTAAGGTGATGAACATGGGTAATATGTTGTACCTTGTTTATCCTGGGGGTGTGCGTGATATCCTTGGGGTCTGTATGTCAACGTGGAGAGTGGAATGGAGGATGGTTGTTGAGTCCACACACACAATTTTCCACGTCCACTGCCAGTGCAGTGCTGTGTCACTGTTCCTGTGGGGTGAGACAGAACAAAATGTGCAGTGTGGTTAGTGTCACAGGACTGATGGGGGACTTGCATGGATTGTTTGCATGCATGTGTTATACTCACAGGTGAAGTATTCCGTGATGAGCCTATCCTGATCTGTGCCCCTCTCATGGTCTCCTCCACATGCCCGATGTCCATGGCCACTTCCTGTATGGGGGGGTCCGGGATGTGATCCAGCAGTCTGGTGTCCACTGCGATGTTGTGCAGTATTGCGCACGCCACAATGATGTCACACACCTTAGCCGGTGCATACTGCAGTGCTCCCCCAGAGTGGTCCAGACATCGGAATCTTGACTTGAGGAGCCCAAATGTCCGCTCAATAGCATTCCTCGTTCTGGCATGAGCCTGGTTGTAGCTTTCCTGGGCATGTGTTTGGGGATTGGCCAGAGGGGTCAGTAGCCAGGACTTGCATCCATAGCCAGCATCACCTGTGTAATGTGGGTGACATGGTGAAACAGGGAGCACATGTTGTGTGAATGATGTTTTGTGTGGTGGACGTAGTAGCTGTGGGTCAGGTGCATGCTGAGCTGAGTGGTGTGTACGCCTGTGTATGTGGTGTGATTTTGTTTTGTGAACTCACCCACTAGCCATCCCCCTGTAAAGGTTCCATTCTCAAAATCTCTGTGGACTGAGGAGTTTTGTAGAATGTATGCATCATGTGTGCTGCCAGGATATTTTGCACAGACATTCATGATCCTCATGTTGCTGTCACACACCATCTGCACGTTGATGGAGTGGAAGTTCTTCCTGTTGATGAATATCTGTGCGTCACGTGCTGGGGCCTTAATCCGGACATGGGTGCAATCTATAGCACCCATGACCCTGGGCATGCCTCCCTTTGCGTAAAAGGCCTGCTTGACGAGTATCCAGTCCATGTCGGTGGTGGGAAAATGTATATAGGTACTGGCCTTGCTTTTGAGGGCTGGCAGGACCTGGGCCAGCACTCTGGAGAATGTGGCCTGTGACATGCCAGATGCGTAACCCTCAGTGGACTGGAAGGCCCCGCTTGCCATGAAGTGTATGGCACAGAGTAGTTTCTGCAGGCCAGTTAGGGCATGGTTGTGGATGTAGATGGGATCCACCTGCTCCTTGATGACCTCATACAAGGCAATGATGCTGTCAGGCCTCAACCTGTAGCGATCAATGACCTCGTCATCAGCCATTCCAAAGAGTGTGAGCCTTGGGCGGTATACCCTGGGCCTTGGTGGTCGTCTATACATCCTGTGCCCTCCAGGTGGGGATGGACTCCTGTGTGGCTGCTGAGCCAGAGCCTCCTCACTTGCAACAGGTGAAGGCTGTTGATGAGGCGTGCTTGGAGTTTGCTGATGTTCCCTAGCTCTCTCCCTTGCACCCCTTCTCCACAGTCTTCGCAACAATATGTAACCCAACATACTGTTTGCTCTCTCTATCTGTCTCTATCTCTCTCTCTCTATCTCTCTCTCTCTCTCTATCTCTCTCTATCTCTCTCTCTCCCTCCCTGAGTGGAAAACAAGCCACTAGTGAGTGTGTTGAGTTGTCCCTTTAAGTACTTGCTAGGGCGTTGTGTAGGTGTGGTGATGAGGTGAGTGCTGACCAATGGTGAGTTGTTTGTGTCCAGGTAAGTGTTAGCAGGTGTGTGTGTTATAAGATGTGGTGTGTTGTGCTTGTTCTGTGTGTGCCATTTGCGGGCGTGCAGTTGTGGGGTGCAGGTCACGTGTTGATGTTGCCCAGGTGAGCTTGTATTTGCAGGGTCCGCTTTGTGTGATGACCCCCATTGTTCCGTGCCATGTTGTGTTGTTGTTTTTTTTGTGTGTCATTGTTCCTGTGGTGTTGCTTGTTGTTGTGTGTGTAGTGATTTGTGTTGTGTGTGCATGTTTTTGTGTTGTTTTGGCATTGCACGGGTTAATTTTCCCATTTACATGGTTGTGCGGTAAGCCTTTTGTGTCTTTTCCTCTGTAACGGGTGTTTAGTTTTGGCCGTTAAGTGTCTAACATGTGTGAAAAGTGGGTCTTAACTTTTAGCCGTTAGGTGTGTCTTTTTTTCAGCCGTTAGCAGTACCGCAAGCCTTTGAATAGCTCTGGGGTATGTTGTTCCATGCGTCTGAATGCACGTAAGTGTATCGCCGTAAGGATTCTGCAACTGCCGTTAGCTGTTCTTTAGACGGATCTTTGAATTGCAACATGACACTTAACGCACCCGTTAGTGATTTTTTTTGCTAACGGCTGCCTTTAAATCGAGCCCTTAGTGTTTGGCAAGCTGAATGATGTCCTGGCAACACTTACATTAGGGTACAGATGTCACATTTTTGCTTTTTAAGTTCATAAATAAAAGTTAGGTTTATTACCTCTGTATATGCTAATCTCCTAGTGTGACTGATGGGGTTGATATATGCTTGCTGACTTCAGCAGGGAAATCTTTTTATTCCTTACAATCTACTTTGTGGGACATTGCCAGTCTGTGCATGTCACCTCTACTCCAGCATGGATTGCCTGTCACATTCTACATGGCGTGTGTTCAAACATCAACAACCCATGTATGTCGCAGCCTAACCTGCATAGTGTGTCGAACCTAACCAACCGTCTGTCCCCACCTACCCTACATAGTTTGTCGAAAACAAAACAAGTTGAACATCACCAACCATTGTCTGTCATTTCCTGCCCCTGGTTATTTTGCAATGTCACGTTGTATCTTTCTAGACTTTTATTGGCTATTGAGATGTCATCGCCCATTCCAGTTCCCTGCATTCGACTACAATTGCCCGAAATTTAGAACTCTTAAGAATCCCATTGCTGGTCGGCCAAGTGCCTTAGTAACAAGGCCAAAAAGTTCAAGATGACCCTATGACAGTGTTTCTAAACGTTAGTCCTCTGGGCACACCAACAGTGCAGGTTTTCAGGTTGTTCCTGCTTAATCACAAGTGAGTAATTAGTGGCTCAGTCATTGTGATTGATTCATCTGTGATTAATTAGGGATATCTTGAAAACATGACCTGTTGGTTTGCCCTGAGGACTGGAGCTGAGAATCACTGCCCTATGACCTGAAAAAAAGGTGGGGAATACCCCAAGCAAGAACTAGCCCCCAACAGGCAGCCATTTTAGATAAGACATCAAGAAGAGCAGCTATGGCCAGAAGAAAAGTTCCCTTCAGCTTGTAGGATAATGCGACACTAGTGGGGGCACTGCAGGGCCATTATTCAGAGCTCTTTGGCCCATTGGCAGCTTCCACTGCAGTCGTGGATAGGAGTGAAATGTGGGTGGAAGCTGTCAATGAGGCGGCAGTGTCCCCAGGCACATTGCGCAGTTGCAGGAAGGGGGTGTACGATATGAGATGGCAGGTTCTGCAGAAAAGGGTAAGATGGAGGTAATGCGGTCATCTGGGGCCTCCAGGAGACCTGTTCAACTTTACACCTATGAACAGGCCCTAGATGGTCTCATTACAGCATCTGAGGCAGAAGCTGCTCATGCTGCAGGTGGTCATGAGGCTGTTGCTGGCCCATCACATGCTGGACCAGCTCCCATCACCCCTGTAGCAGGACCAGTGGAATCCTCAGATGCTGAAGATGACCACACTCCTGCATCTTCCCCTGCCCCTCCAGCACCTGTCTTCCCTGGCAACATGCCCGTTCCTGTTCCTGCTGCTGATGTACGTGACCATTCTCCATCAGCTGGAGAGAGCAACTCTTCTTCTGGTCTAGTGATTTGCACTAGCTCAGCCAGGAGCAGTGGCAGTGATGCCCCCTCCCTGCACACCTCAGTGTTGGGTACTCCAGCGCCAGACTTCTCCACAGCTAAGGAGTCAGGACATGATGGTGTGTTTTCTGGTAAATAATTGTATTCTGATGCATGTGTTCATGTAATGTTGTTAAAGTGCTAGAGGGGTACGCAATGCAGTGCATGTGTTGTGTTACCCTCTGGCACTCAAAGGGTTAAACATCTAATACTGAGCAGATAGGTGTGCAATGTATGGTAAAACATTGCAAATCACACGTATCTGCTCCATGTAGCTTAATCCTTTGTAATGCAATGTCCAAGTGTGTGTACTGTAATGTAGTACATTGTTATGCAATGTCCATACATTTGCATATTGTAATGTGGTATACTCTTGTCATTACAGATGATGCTGATGGAGTACCCAGCTCTGGCAGGGAGGGGGAATAGATCTTCACCCTTGAGCTGCAGCAGGTTGCTGCCACTGCTCCTGCCAGTGTGGCTGAAGATACATACGTTTTTAGTCATTTTAAATTGTTCCACATGAGTGTTAGCAAACACAGCTTGATTTGGCCATATCGTTATATAACGATTACATTGCCATAGGGGTGAGCAGCGCATTGCTAAGCTATGCTTTGCACATCTTTCTGGAACTCCAAGGGTTACATACCCCACTAATGCAAATATAGAGCACATGTAAGAAATGTTTGTCATGCTCCTGCCATTCACATGATGACATTGTAGGCATGATGGACACCAGCTAATGCACCATGATGGATGTCTCGGTATGTTGAAGCCCTGCCATGCATTGCAGTGATGCTTCATAGGCCAAATTTGCCTTTCTGTTGTTGAGTAAATCCTGATAACTACGTTATTGCACCTTGGTGCAGTTGTTGTGACCCTGAATGCTTGCACATGTTAAGTAAAACAGAAGCATTTAATGAAGTCAGTTTTTTCATCACATATTCGTACTTTCAATATCCAAAATAGGTCTGGTTGACATGCCAGAAGCGGAGGAGGGACAGGCTCACAGAGGAGAGCAGGCCCCCATTGGTGCACTTGGGGACCACCACATGGAAAGGTCAGGTGAAGTTGGTTTGAAATATGTCCTCCATTCCAAACAAGTGCATCCGTTCTAATACCTCTTTTGTTGTGTGTTGGTGGTTTTGTATAGGGGAAGGGTCCTGAGTTTTGTGTTTCTGATTGTTGTAACAATTTCAGTGGCACTGGGGTACGCAATGCATTCTACAAAAAATGTCTTGTGCACCCCTCTGGCAATGAAATGGGTTAAGGCTTCATACAATTATCTCACCCTAGTAAAAATGTCCTGTATCTCCTCAGGGTCATCGCAGGCTGTAACCAGTGAGGAGCATGAAGAACCACCTTCCGAGGCGTCTGTGTCTGATCCTGAGGCTATGTCCCTGCCTCTAGCAGCTACTCATTGGACAGCAGCCTGGCATCATCCAATGCCATGCCTGCTGCACGTGGTGGTAGGTGCCACCTAGGCAGATGGAGACCTTGCACAAGGGGAGGAAGGCAGCGCCCCCACTGACTACGTTTCTGGTTGAAGGGAATATTTTATTTATTCTTTTTGTTATTGATATTATTATTAATATTATTATTATTATTATTATTATTAATTTCAAGTAAATTTTACATTTTTGTCTTTCAGCATTGTTGTTGTCCATTTATTTCATACACAAACTGGGGGAAGATGCACCAAAGTGTTATGAGGAGGTGATGAAGTGGAGATGTCCCTTCCAGTGTGATAAACTATCATTGCCTCTTCCATCTAGCCAGTGAAACAAGATTTAACCAACTGGTAAGTTTTAGTGCACTGGCTCCATGGAATAATCCAGGTATCAGAGAGTTTAGCACATTGGAGAAGTTCTCTACACCTCATAACCATTTGATAACACCTTAGTGCATAACCCCCACTGCTGACCCACTCTCCTATGTGTGTCTCCAATCCTTGTCTGTCTCCCTTAGAGATTGGAAAAGGGAAGGAGACAGACACAGATTTGCAGGAAGGGAAGCTGACAGAGGGACAGAGAGGGAAGGAGACAGAGATGGAAATGAGACAAACAGAGGGAATGTAAAGGAGTGAAAGTAAACGGTGAAGACTGATGGGGCTCGATACTATTATTTCCAATGTTAAAAAAAAAAAAATCAATACAATACAGTAAGGCATGCTTCCTGATCTCAACACAGGCTCTGGATGCAATCATTGTACCATGGCCATTGATCACGTCACCTGTGATGCACACAACATCACATGAGACATACTGAAGGGATCAAGTCACAAGCAGTTTTGGGATGTTTGAGATGTAGTTTAGGGAATAAAGACTCAGTGATTGTTACCTTGTGGTAGTGTGTTTGCATGTGTCCCAGATGTCAGTTGGCATGCATATTGCCATCCTGTCATCTGTGATGCATGTTTTTTGACCCTACACTGTCCCAATGTTAGAAATCTGAACATGCATGGACCCATATGTAGGTAACAATCTATGTGTGCTTCAGTTGTTGTTGACCCAAAGCTTACATTAGACCCATCTCTGTCCCCCATATTGATGAGTCCCAGGTAATATGAAGGTCAGCAACAGCTGAAAATTGTTTGTTGCACTGATGCAACACACATTAACCCCAGCTGACTGTGGAGTCCCAGAGTGGTGTTCATTGTATTGCTTTGCAATCACAGTGTACAAACACAATGAAAAACACAGACACCATCTTACCAAGGAAGGGATGTTTATTAGCTTTTAAAAATCACTTCCTTCCCTTTTTGCTGGGGGGGGGCTGAGGGGTCAGATGATTGCAGCCTTGCAGCCCGCCTTGGGGTCATACCCTGTGTTGGGGTTTGGGCTGGTGTTCCGGTGGAGGATGAGGGTGTGGAGGCTGACTGCTGGTGAGTAAGGAGCTGGGTTTGGATCAGGTTGTGTTCCTTCATCTACTTGACCGCCTGGCCCAAGAGGGCCCTGAATTCTTGCAGTTCCTGGGTCAAAATGGTCATCTGGCCCTCTAGCTGCTGATGATGCCGCCTGTTGTCCCACATCATCTGCTACAGCAATTGTAACAAATTCCCTATCCAGGGGTAGAACATAAGAAGGCGGCTCAGGCAGCAATGGGGCAGGCAGCAGTCGGGCAGGCAGTGATGGTGCACCAGGCTATAGTGCAGCAGGCGATGGTGCAACAGGCGATGGAGTAGCTCATGATTCTGTCCCAGACAAATGTCCTTCCACAGCAGGCTGTGGCTCTGGCTTACCTGTGGATGAACCTCCACCCACCACATTCATCAATTCCCCTTATTCATCAATTCTCCATTTTTTTCGATATATAGTGCTACAATTCAACGTACTATCTCCATTTTTATTTTGATATATAGTGCTACAATTCAACGTACTGGCTCCATTTTTATTCCCACATATAGTGCTACAATTCAACGTACTGTCTCCATTTTTAGTTTGATATATAGTGCTCCCATTCAACGTACTGGCTCCATTTTTATTCCCACATATAGTGCTACAATTCAACGTACTGTCTCCATTTTTAGTTTGATATATAGTGCTCCCATTCAACGTACTGTCTCCATTTTTATTTCGATTTATAGTGCTACAATTCAACGTACTGTATGCATTTTTATTTCCACATGTAGTGCTATAATTCAACATACTGTCTCCATTTTTATTCCCACATATAGTGCTACAATTCAACATACTGTCTCCATTTTTTTTCGATATATAGTGCTACAATTCAACGTACTATCTCCATTTTTATTTTGATATATAGTGCTACAATTCAACGTACTGTCTCCATTTTTATTTCGATATATAGTGCTACAATTCAACGTACTGTCTCCATTTTTATTTCGATATATAGTGCTACAATTCAACGTACTGTATGCATTTTTATTTTGATATATAGTGCTACAATTCAACGTACTGTCTCCATTTTTATTTTGATATATAGTGCTACAATTCAACGTACTGTCTCCATTTTTATTTCGATTTATAGTGCTACAATTCAACGTACTGTACGCATTTTTATTTCCACATGTAGTGCTATAATTCAACATACTGTCTCCATTTTTATTCCCACATATAGTGCTACAATTCAACATACTGTCTCCATTTTTTTTCGATATATAGTGCTACAATTCAACTTACTATCTCCATTTTTATTTTGATATATAGTGCTACAATTCAACGTACTGTCTCCATTTTTATTTCGATATATAGTGCTACAATTCAACGTACTGTCTCCATTTTTATTTCGATATATAGTGCTACAATTCAACTTACTATCTCCATTTTTATTTTGATATATAGTGCTACAATTCAACGTACTGTCTCCATTTTTAGTCCCACATATAGTGCTACAATTCAACGTACTATCTCCATTTTTATTTCGATATATAGTGCTACAATTTAACTTACTATCTCCATTTTTATTTTGATATATAGTGCTACAATTCAACGTACTATCTCCATTTTTATTTCCACATATAGTGCTACAATTCAAAGTACTGTCTCCACTTTTATTTCGATATATAGTGCTACAATTCAAAGTACTGTCTCCATTTTTATTTCGATATATAGTGCTACAATTCAACGTACTGTCTCCATTTTTAGTCCCACATATAGTACTACAATTCAACGTGCTGTCTCCAATTTTATTCCCACATATAGTGCTACAATTCAACGTACTGTCTCCATTTTTATTTCGATATATAGTGCTACAATTCAATGTACTGTCTCCATTTTTAGTCCCACATATAGTGCTACAATTCAACGTACTATCTCCATTTTTATTTCGATATATAGTGCTACAATTCAACTTACTATCTCCATTTTTATTTTGATATATAGTGCTACAATTCAACGTACTATCTCCATTTTTATTTCCACATATAGTGCTACAATTCAAAGTACTGTCTCCATTTTTATTTCGATATATAGTGCTACAATTCAAAGTACTGTCTCCATTTTTATTTCGATATATAGTGCTACAATTCAACGTACTGTCTCCATTTTTAGTCCCACATATAGTACTACAATTCAACGTGCTGTCTCCAATTTTATTCCCACATATAGTGCTACAATTCAACGTACTGTCTCCATTTTAATTTCAACATATAGACATTTTTATTTCTCCAGTTTTACTTGACATACGCTGTATCCTTGTATAAGAAATGTTGAGGTGTTTCGATTACTTGGACAAGATCATATTGCCACAGCATCAATCTTTAGTGAATGTAGGCCATCTAATGCTTAACTTGACCTTTCTCAAATGTACACCTATTTCCTTGGACTTTGACATTTTGCGTATTTTTTTAGACAACAGTTGAATAGAAGCAGACAGCTCAATTTATTTTAGTTCCTAGAAATGTGCTGTCTACGCCGGTTTTGTTTTAGCGTAGTTCTGCAATAGAATATCGGTAAAACACGTTTACAAAATACACGTTGCTTGTTTTTACTGTAGCTACGGTTTTAGTGCAGGTAATAGTATTGAAACCCAAGTCACATATTATGCATAATTTTACATTCGGACTTATAAAACCTCATCTGCCAATTATATGGGTATACTACAAGTTTATCCATATCTCTCTGTAGAAATGTCCTTTTTTTCTGCTTTTTCTTACATAGATGTGTGTCTTCAGCAAAGATTGAGACATTACTTTAAAAGCCCACTTCAAGGTTCCATTTACAGCTCTCTACATTCTATAATTTAACCTGTTCTATATCCATGCACAAACATTATCTCCAAAGTTGTACCCTTTCCATTTATGCAGTAACCTCTTACACACCATCATATCAAAGGCTTTATAAAGACACTGATTACATTCACAGTAATATATGTGTTATTAGTTACCTTATGATTTGTGTCTTCAGCATAGAATAAGACATTACTTTCAAAGTCCACTTCAGGGTTCCATTTGCAACAACTCTCTGCATTTTATAATTTATAATTTAATCAGTTCTCTATGATTGCTCAATCATTATCTCCAGTGCTGGACCCTTACCATTTATGCAGTAACCTATTGTGATCCATTCTGTGCCTGCTCGTTTACTGGAATCCTGCTGTGATTAACGGGGGCTGCTCCGGACTTGCCAACACATATTGAAAGGGGTAAGTGTATGAATACAATATCACTTTGATAAGTTTGAAATATTGGATTGAGAGAAACATTGTAGCCACCACTTATTATTCATATTATATTGTGATCCATAGTATCAAAGAATTTAGCAAAATCTGATTATACTACATCTATAGCTATAGTTAGTTATCTTGTCTAGTTACACCGGCAACACTGGCTATTTTTACACACAACAAACTTTAGATGTAGATATTAGGTAGGCATTGCATAAAACAGTTCACTGTGCTTATGTTTTAGCAGAATTTGATTAGAACATTGTTCTGTATGAGTAAGTGCATGGCTCTATCAAAGGCTTATTTTCCGTATTTAGTTTTCTTGTTTGCATTATTAATATTGTTTGATTTTCTTTTTGCAGGCTAGGTCAATGAGAGCACCACAAGTGGTTTCTTTCATAATTAAATTAAATGCCAACATAATAACAGCTTTCTATATTTGACTTTTAATGTGGATGTACAAGGATAAGAGGGATCTAGGAGTAATTCACTTTAAATTCTCACTGCATTTTAAAGGAGCAGCGCATTTTGTTTATGAAAAATGTTGTACAGCTTTTCCTACAAAGTAAACCAAAGGTACTCCCACTTTTAATTTAAAAGTTATTACAGCCCAAACTTCTTTTATTTGTAGCAGACTGTTGGCAGCAGGACTTGGGGGAGATGGGCTAAGGCTCGATAATGGTCCAGGCTGGTGACACACTGGTGTATTTGCACAAATACTATCTCATCATATGCACTAAGATGTCTATGTCATCATATTCCTGAGAATACACCACATATACATTGATATTACAATGCTTTTTGCCATAAGTTCACCTGGTTTATGTTGCTGCAGTCTCTACTTTGGCAAAGGCTCATTGGCATATTTAAATGCAGATTAATGATCCATTGTCCTATACCTGTAGGTGTTAACTCAGGTATTCACCACATGCAGTAAGCTCAGATAGCTGCCTTTGATGCAGAGTGCATAGTCCCAGCTTCACCAAACTGATGATGAGGTTGGAGTCTTCCTGTAGATTTCCATGTACCTACAGAGGAGAGTTTGCTGTCTCTACTGGAAAGCAGAGAATGGAGTTGCTCATCCTTACACATGCAAAAGAGTAAAGGGAGGGTTAATGGTGTTCTTGGTGCTGAAGTCTGAGTGCATCCTCTACACTCTCACGCCTTCCCTTCCTAACACTTCGCCAGCATTACGCTAAGCCTATATGTTAATGATTAAAGTTTTTCCCCCTCTTGCATTGATTCCCCGTCTTAAACTGATCAATGTACATCGGCAGGCATGCTTTGTCATTGCATCAACACTTAGTGCATCTCCCCCCCAGGTACACTGCCCTTCCCACAGCTTGTGGGATCTCACCTATGGGATAGCTCAGTCCCTATGGCTCTGATAAGAACATTGTCACCTGGTGAACACGATAGGTAATTGCAGTTTAAACCTTTGAGTGCCAGAGAGGTTTTGCATGCCTCTCTGGAACACAAAGCTTAATGTAAAGAAAAAAAAAATTGAGATGTAATAGGTTCTGAACTAAAAAACTCCCTGCAATGATAGCACTGTTGTTTTAGGCCTTTTCACCTGGGCGACAGGAACACAGCAATGCTACGTTCATGGAGATGAACTATGCTGGTCTATGGTATGTTTCACACAGGAGACTGTTGCATCATGTGAATTCACCAACGTCCAACACAATGCCCCACAGAAATATAGTGTTATGAGTAGATAAAGCTAAATATACTCACATTTTTCAGTGGTGAGCAGAGGGGATAACAAAAGCTGATATTCAGGCAGATGGGGAAATCTCATCATCCCCACTCAGTGATACACATTTAGCTGCACCACTCACTTCAACACCAAAAGCATCCACACCATCTGGTATCCAAAATATTTAACATAGAATATCCTATATAATAATTCATTAGGATGTTTGTCAGAAGCCGTCATGCGCAGTAGAGACTGCCCGAACGCACAGAATGCTGGGAGTTCTGTGCTGGGAGCATTCTGTGCTTTCGAGCAGTCTCTACAGTGCATGACTGCATCGGTGGCAGGATACAGAGCACGACCGGCCTCTTAACCCTTTGATTGCCAGCAAAGCAATGAGCTGTGTACCCATCTGGCACTCAAAGGGTTAACATCAACCGGACCTTGGCCCGTGTACACGGACTTTTACACTAGTGTCCAGATAAAATAAATAACACTGTTATATGCACATGCATATTATTGGAGGCTTGATAAAGCACTCTTGTGTCGTGAAATCAACACTCATTTTGTTTATTTTATCTGGACATATTCTATATTAAATATTTTGGATACCAGATGGTGTGGATGCTTTTGGTCTTGAAGTGAATGGAGCAGTTGACTCTGTGTCACAGACTGGGGACGGTGAGATTTCCCATTTGCTCGAATGACAGCTTTGGTTATCCCCATTGCTGACCACTGGAAAATGTGATTATATTTATCATTATCTAGTCATAACACAATATTTCTGCAATACGTCACTACTGGGTGCTTTCCCATGTGTTTTTTCTTCTGGAGTATTTGTACCACTTGGAGAGAGTGAGAAGAGGAGTAGCAGCCTGAGATAGTGAATAGTAAAAAAATACTATACTAAAGAAAGTGAATAGCAAAAAAGACATACTGAAGCCATTTCCTACTAAACCTAAAGTGGGCAAAAAAATATCCATCTTGACTCCAAAAAAGACAGTTGGATATGTCCCTGGATGCAGCTCGGAAGTCCTGCACAGTGGCCAATGGGGCCGTCCTCTGAACATTCACACAGGGGTGGATTTACATCCCAGGTGCCCCTGGGCAAGGCATTCTAGGCACCCCTAGCCACACACCCCCTACTCATATGATCTTACCCCCAGTCCTATCCACTGTTTCCAGCCAATGAAAATACCCTTGGAGTATACAAAGTAAGAATGAAGAAAGCTTCAACACAGTTGGTTGCTAAAGAGAACACTGAGATCTCCCTAGCATCCAAGGGCTTATATAAATGTCTATAAAGGGGTATAAAACTGTCAAAAGTTAATGGAGATTGATTAGGCCACACCCACAATTCAGAATGTGGGTGTGGCCAGTACAGCAGAGGAGACCCTCAAAACTTGGAGCAGCTGAAAACTCTGTCTGTTGGGAAATCCAACCCTGCATTGACATGTGCATTAATGGAGGTTACAATGCTCATCACAACTTCCAGTGCATGGCTGATCCACATGGGCACCAGCCAATAAGATTGCCTGGAGTTCACATGGTACAGCAACCAACAGAGTGGCACAGGCCAGAGAATGTGTCTCAATCAATAACAATAACAGAGAGAATGAACTCACCCGTTGACTCCATCTACTGTGTGTTGCTGGAACATGGACTCTTCTATTTGAACTGAACTGACTGCGTACATTAACAGCAAAGCTTTACAAACAATAAAAATATAAGTTTACTGGAGATATATATACAAAAACAATGAGCACAAAGGAAGGGTCTAACACATTTCTCACATGAGTTGCTAGTTTATGAATAAGCACCTTGTTTGAGAAATGCATTAGAACCTTCCATTGTGCTCAGTGTTTTAGCACAATGAGCCTATGTTTTTATTGTTTGACATGAATGAGTGTGGTGAATTCACATTTTCCTCTTGTAGTTCTCATTGGTCAGCTGTCAGACACACCCTTCCTGTGTCCAGATTGTCAGTAGAATGCAGGAGAAGTGTAAGACGATGGGAAACTGCAGCAAAGGTATGATACTCCTCTCTCACCTGTGTGAAAGAGACCTTTTTTATCAGAAAAAGTGCTGTAATATATTTATACGAAAAGTTTACAGCTCTTTTAACCCCTTGTTTGCTAGAGGGATCTCCATTGAATTGCAAAGTCGACTTACAGACCTCTCTAGCATCCAAAGAGTTCATTTTTATGAGAGACTGGAATAATCCTAACCTTTTCATAGGGTTGCTCTGTAGCAGAGCAAAATGTTTCCAGCATTCTAGATCACAAAATGGTAAGGCTAATGTTTAGAATGAAAGGGCTGCACATGACACAGTCAGCATTCTGTGCAAGTACTGGTGTACATTCCCCAGGGTGTACATTTATCTACTTGTTCCTTCCATGCAATTATAAAGAGTGGCAAAAAATGGTCACGTTTTACTGCAAACAGAAATATAAGCTTGAATAAGGACATTCCAGGGAAAACATAGACTGAACTGTATGGAAATAGTTTCATCTTTTAAGTAACCATTAAACATGATTATTTAAGTAACAATATGTGTAAGATTATTAAAATAATTAAAAGTCAAAAGAATCTTTACATAGATAACAATTTAGGGCCATATTCTCAGTTGATTCGCATTGATTTAATGTATTGTTTCACAATAAAAGCAGCTCCAATTAATCTTCATAGTATTTGACCATGGAGAGTGTTATTTCAATACTGTCAGTGTTGTAGTTCAAGAGTAATTGAATGATAAAGTATCCCCCTCCCGCCCCTTTTACCTGGTGTAACCTGCCTCCCCTCAGATGTGGAATCTGATCCTGGGACAATCTTCTTACTGTGAGAATAAGGAAAACCCTGCCCCCTTGACAGGTTTTTCAAGTTTTTCCTTATACTCACTGAAGATTGTCCCTCTCTGTGATCCATCCGGACAGTCTTGCTCCTCTGAGTTGAGCAATGTTACATCAGTAAAAGGGGCAGGAGGTGGATACTTTATCATTCAATTACTCTTGATCTACAACTCTGACAGCATTGAAATAACACTCTCCAAGGACCAAATACACAAGTTTTGGAGGTTGAAAAAACAAATACAAGTTCACCAAGTTCAACCCTTTAACACTTTGAATGACAAAGAGGTAGGAAACACATTGAAAAGCAATACTTTGCCTGCTCCTCTGGCACTCAGAGGGTTAAATCTTTTAATGCTGTTTATCATGATTTGATAAAAATGAGTCTAAGCCTTTCTTGAATATGTCTATCGTATCTGCAACACCAGCTATTCTCAGAAGTTAACTGCTCATGTTTAATGCGCTTATAGTAAATAACCCCTTCCTTTGCAGAAGGTGAGATCTCGTTACTATCTTTCATATAATCTCAGTGTGTGTGACTTTTTGTAATCTATATAGCTCTGCTGATAAAAAAAGGACCTTAGGAAGTTATGTGCATTGTTCTTGTATTTCTTTGTAAATAGGAATCATTTCAATTTATCTGTGACTCATCTAGTGTAATTTCTTCCATTCCCTTTATTAATTTTGTTGTCCATTATCTGAATTCTTTCGATTTATTGAATGTCTTTTTATGAACTTATGACTAAAACTGTACTATATACTCAAGGTGAGGTCTTAACAAGGATACATGCAGAGGAAAAACTAAACTTTTTCTGTGAGTCTATACCCTTTTTTAAGAATGCTAATATCTTACTGACTTTTACAGCAGAAATTCTGAAAATTTGTGTTTGAAGGGGGGGTCCAGCAAAGTGGTAAGAATGTATTCCTCATTGCTTTTAATAGACACTATGCGAGGATCTTTAAAGCACGCTAACATGTCCTTTACCAGCTGGTGCATGTCTGTGTTGTCATTATGGTAAGAATCCTCAGCCATGTTCCTAATTTTTTTCTGCAATAAAGATATCAGTGGTAGGATTTTTGTTTCAGGAGCTCACATATATTGCACATAAGTTGCCATTGGCCAGGTGACAAAGAGGTTCCCTCCAAAGCCTTACAGTTATGCATGGTGTACTCACTAATGGCTTTATTTTGCTCGTACAAATGCTCTAGCATGTACATGGTGGAATTCCACCTGCTAGGGACCTCCATTTTCAGCTGGTGATGTGGCAGGTTGTTATGTTGTTGTATGGAATATAGAGCATTGCGTGCACTGTAGAAACAACTAAAATGGGCACAGATTTTGCGGGTAATAGTAAGCATCTCTTTCAGATTCTGCCAGGAATCTGGTCAAAACTAAATTTAGCACATGGGCCACATGCACCATTCCACCTATTCTCAAATTAGCGATTATGTTGGAGCCATTATCATCAGACACAAAACCAGCTTTTAAGGAGTGGGGTACAAGCCATTCCTCTATCATCTGCTATTGCTAACTTAAAACATCTACAGCTTTGTGGGATTTTCTCTCAAAACTCTGCATGCACAAGATGGCGTGAAGATGGTTTGGGCTATCCTGCTGCTGCCGCCTTTTAATCACACTGCCAGAATCAGAAGCACGATTGCTGGCTGTCACCTGATGCTCTAAGCTAGTGTTGTCCACTTTTGCTGCTGGGAGGGAAACTCAGTGAGCAGTCACAGTAATATAGTCTGTGCTCTGCCCACTTGTCCACATATCTGTTGTCAGGTGGATTTTCTTGCCATATACAGTTTTCAGCCCTTTGCCCACCACACTGACCACCTGCTTGTACAATTGAGGCACAGCCACCCTGGAAAAATAACTGCAGCCTGGGCTTTTCCAGTGTAGAGCTACGCATGACATCAATTCTGTGAAATCTCCGTTTTCTACTAAAAATACAGCAGTATTTTTTACTGCCACATCTTGACAACGTTGCCATTCTACAGGCATAGTTTGCGATTGTTTTTGTGAAGTTTTTGACTTCTTCCCAGGAACTCAGTTAGTGAAGGTTGGCAGGACATGGCAGAAGAACCCTGGAACGTTATTGCTTTAACAACATGACTAGAGGAGGTGGTGGCGGTAGAGGCAACACGTGTCGGCAGTCTATGACTCTTGCCATCTCCTACAGCAAAGCCAGTGTCATCCTACTCCTCTGCAACAGGAGCCGTAGGTGTTATTTGGAGTGAACTAACTGTTGGCAGTAGCAAACTCTCTCACACATAAATAACTTCACTACTTCTACCCTAGAGCCCTGGGAACTTTAAAGAGTGCTTCTGCTGCTGCTAGTTGCAGCACTTTTGGCCTGCTGATAGTGTGTCTCCCAGTCAGACCTGTGGTTTTGCTTCAGGTGAAAATATTCAGGAACAGAGACGTGTTCTAGAGAGAGAAAGAGAGAAGTGAGAGAGTGAGAAAGACTAAAGAGAGAGTACAGTGGGGAGTGGTGGTTAGAACCTCCGAGGCTCTCCCATGCTGAGAAGTCTAGTGGTGGCTAAGTATCTTTCTTTTGCTATCTTCCTTGTTTTTACTGCATAATAAAGTTGTGAAATTTACGTGGTGTATGTGTCTCGTTATTGCTTGTGGAATTAGGCAGAGCTGGACCTGCCTGAGGGCTGGAAATGGCTCTAGGCTTTAGGTTGGACATATATTATTTGAATCATTTGCACTGTTGACGTGTTCATTATTGTCTTTTACTCCTTCAAGATTAAGGAGGTGAGCAATGTTTTCCCAAGCCATGCTTTTGAGCGCACATCTGGTTCTTCAGTGCTTAATAACCCACTTCTGATATTATTTTGTTTAGTTTAGATCAGATCTCATACAATTCTTTTTAGCTGTACTTCCCATAGACTGAAGGACAGTTTTATTTCTCTAAAATAAAACAGCATTCCTAAGTAACATATTGAGAGCTATGTTCTTTATTTTTATTTAAGCACCATGTCTCATAAAACTAGTAATGTGTCCGCTCTAGGCAGCAACTTTATATCATTCTTATGTCACTTCTGTCTTGTCTATGTCTCTACCATCATTACTCATTATACTGAAACATACACAACAATGTCAATTCAGTAATTCCTAAATCTCTTACAAATATATGTGTGTGTGTATTTGACTCTATAATTTATTGTTCATTTAATTTATTGTTATTCATTGACTTAAAGGGATAGTAATACTTAAATTCCACTTTAATTTATCTTGTAGCCCTTAAAAAAAAAAAAAACAAATTTAATGATCCCAGCGGCATCTTTCTAACCTTTATGGTTTGAGAGAGATCCATTTTCAAAATTCCTCCTCCCCTGACATCAGCGCTCTAGCTGACTGAAGGGGAATCCTGTCCCTGAACAATGAGTGGCTCTGCAGCAAGGCCGAGATCACATTATGGAAAAAGAAATCCTTCACAGAAACGGTCTTCTATGTGTGCTTGCAAACCAGTGAAGGATTTCTTTTTCCGTAACGCGATCTTGGCTCTGCTGAAGAGCCTCCTCCGATGCTGGGACTGGATTCCCCTGCAGTCAGCTAGAGCGCAGCTAGGGGGAACTTTGAAAGCAGATATCTCTCAAACCTTAAAGGTTTGAGAGATGCCACTGGGTCATTTAATTTGTTTTTTAAGGGCTACAAGATGAATTAAAGTTAAATTTAAGTATTACTATCCCTTTAGTTTACTTTACAGGATTATCTGTGCAATTAACTTATATAACTGATCTCAGTTATCGATAAAAAGGGAAAAGAAGTGCAGAACCAGAAAACTATTGGCCCATAAGCTTAATAAATAAAAATATCAAAATATTTCGAACCACCTAGCTCCCTTAATTCAGTACCTAGTACATAAGGATGAATGCAGTTTTATTTTGGGGAGGCACACGGGGGATATAACATCAGGAGACCTTTTAATGTCCTAGATATTGGTAAATGAGAAAAAAATTATTAACCTTGCCATTCTATCCCTTGATATAAATAAACTTTTGATTCTATTGGGTCGAATTAAATTAATAGTATTCTTCATAGCTTTTGTGTAGATGGCATCATAACAAACTACTTACAAGCTGTACATTTGCACTCTAAGGGGATTTGACATTAAATGGTATCTGAACGCAAGAAAATTACAATCGAACGTGGTATAAAACAGGGCTGCCCATTGTCCCCTCTTATTTTGTGCCATTTGCATGGAGCCAATGGCCTTAGCTCTCCATAAAGATAGGGAGATTTCTGATGTGGACATTCCTGGTGGGAAACCTGACAGCTTAAAGGGATAGTAATGTTTCATAATGAAAGCAGCTCTAATTAATCATCATAGTATTTGGACTTTGGAGAGTGTTATTTCAATTCTGTCAGAGTTGTAGTTCGAGTAATTCAATGACAAAGTATCCCCCTCCTGCCCCTTTTACTGATGTAACACTGTTCAGCCAGAGCAGAAGGGAGGTGCCCAGGTAGATTGCAGAGAGGGTCAATCTTCAACTAAGATAAGGGAAAAACCTGAAAAACTTGTCAAGGGGGGCAGGGCTTTCATTGTTCTCATAGGAAGAAGATTGTCCCCTTCTGTTATCTGTCTGGTCTATGGACTGCATTCCACATCTGAGAAGAGATGGCTTACACTAGGTAAAAGGGGCAGGAGGGGAAGCTTTGCTTGTGAATATCTCTCAAACCATAAGGCTTTGAGAAATAAGACTTATATCGTTCTTCATGTTTTTTTCATGCCTACAAAATAAAATAAAGTTAAAACAAAGTATTACTATTCCTTTAAGTATGCACACCAATGATTTGGTATTGTTCAGAACAAACCCCTTGAAATGTTTGGAAAGAGTGTGGAAAATCCTTGAGAAGTTTAGTTTCATCTCTGTCTATTGTCTATTTGTAAATGGTCAAATGAATATTTACTTATTTGGGTGTAAATATTCCCAAAATTAGAGCCAAACTATATCTCTGAATTATTACCCACTGTGGAAAAAATATCTAATCTATTGAATATTTGGAGGTTTCTGCCTCTACCTTTCTCGGGAACAATAGCTATGATCCATATGGTGATTTTACCTAAAGATTTAAGTCATATCCAAAATAAATTATTTAATTTTATTTGGGAAAATAGACAACGGAGAGTTTAAAGAGATATTTTATATAGACTTGCTGATGGTGCCAAATCTTAATTATTATATTTCTTCGGGTTTATCTTCTTTGTTATATTTAGTCACAGGTGGAGAGACCCTTGAATAACTCAGAAATGGGAGTACCAAGAATGAGTTTACATGAATCTTATGCAATTTACAAACCTTTGCTGGGAAAATTTGGGATCTTAACAAACATCCCCTGAGATTCCTAGGCCTAGATGCACTAAAGGTCGAAGAGGGCTAAAAATGATGATGTACTGTCGGAGCAGGGTCGTAGGCACATCCGCGGCATTCACCAAAGTCTCTACGACATCACATCTACAGGATTCTGACAAAAATGCCAACATCAATCCAACATTCCTTCAACTGGTTTACGAATTTTTACTCTTCACATCGACAATTGCTCATTTCCATATGGAAATGGAGCATAATTAGACACATTCATATGCAAGGGGGGGTGTTGGCATGTGACTGTGACACTTCAATTCATTCAGTAAACTCTGATAGCAGCCTCTGCTGTCGGAGTTCACAGTCTCCACTTCACCTAACTCAGGCTGTCATACTTGGGATCTCCCCTGTACTTTCCAATGGAGAAACAGCAGGGAGAGCTACGACAATTCTGAACAGCATTCTCCGACATGCATTCTCTGACATACATTCTGCGACATACACTGCACTTGCTACCTCTCTGGTACTCAAAGGGTTAAGTGTCGATTAAAAGACTCGAGTAAAATATAGTTGACTAAAAGTGGAGTAGGATAAAAATGGAGTCGACAAAAAATGGAGTAGACAAAAAAATGGAATCGACTAAACATGGAGTCGAATAAAAGTGTAGTCGACTAAATGGCAGTCCCTGAGGTGAAAGTCGGATGGAGTTAATATGTTGAATATATGCAAAATATGTTGACATACTAAGGGGGGGCACATTGTGTAGTGCTTTGTGTACTAGTTCTGTCTATTGTAACCCTTTGAGTGCCACAGGGGTGAGCAATGCACATCCCTATGGCATTCAATGCTGTCCATGGTGCTGAAAGCCTTCTCTGTATTCCCCTACTTGCTAGGTAGGGAAGCACAGAGAATGCTATACAGAATTGTCGTAGTGTTGGTGACGTGTGAGGGGAAGCGATATCTTCCACACCAACAGCACTTCAATAATCCTGTATGCTAATAGGGACCATTCTACAACCTTCCCCTTCCATCCAAAAATTTTTGTGAATATGTCAATGTGTGTGCAGATCAAATTGTCGGAGTGATTCGAACACAACGACAATATCATACCGACACCACATCAACATTTACTGCATCTAGGCCCTGGAGTCCTACTCCAAGATGCTCCCAATCCATGACCAGTCTCTTTTTGAGTGGGACCTCTACTGTTAGAAGGTAATAACTCTTTGTGTATTAGAGATATTTTGTTCAGAGGTAGAGTTTTGGATTGGGAAGATGTTAAAAAAAAATCTAGGCTGGGAAAATCAACAGATAGATCGCTATATTAAATTAAGAAGGATTATTGAAATTTCCACTCCGGTAAGTCAGTTTGTTAGACACTGGGTTATGGTAGCAGATGATTACATTTAATTTATAAACACCTACTGTTTGATAACACTAAACTGAATTGTATGTTTAACTGGGAAAAAATGACCAGGGAAAGTTTATAAGACCAGGAATGAACTCAATTATTAAAACGTAACCTTTGCGATGAATAAATGTTAACCTCAGAGAACAAACCTTCAGGATGCTACACCTCACATATCTGGTTCTTTCTAAATTAGCTAAAATGTATTCTTAGTTTCAAGATCTTTGTTTCAGAGACTGCCAAGATAAGGGCACCTTTAAACATGTTTGGTGGGACTGAGGTACAGTCTGTGATATCTGGAATAAGGTATTTGAGACCTTGACCCTACTCCTGAGTAAACCCATCAATTTAACTATTTGGGAAGCTCTGCTGGGCAAGAGAGTTCATCTACTAGCAAATATGAAGACAAATTTATGGCTCTATTCTGCTTTGCCGTAAGGATGCATATCGCCTCCAACTGGAAATGGAGGAGGTTATCCTGGACTTTCTCTCAAAAATTTACTGTATTAGTATTAATGAACATTTTGGTGCAATTAAAAAAATTATTTTGATAAATATTTACTTACCTGTTCAGCTTGGTTAAAGGGATAGTAACACTTAAGTATTACTAATCCCTATAGTAAAGCCCTACTAAAAAAAAACATATTACCCCCAGTGTCATCTCTCAAACTTTTATGGTTTGAGAGATGAACGCTTCTAAAGATGCCCTCCCCCTTCCCCAAAGTCAGCTTTGTAGCTGACTGAAGGGAAATCCGGGCATAGATCATCAGGCAGCTCTGCAGCAGAGCCGCAATCGCATTAATTAAAAAAAAACTTTCACTAAAACGGTCTTCTATGTGTGCTTGCAAACCAAGCACACGTAGAAGACCATTTCAGTGAAAGTTTTCTTTTTTAGGAACGCAATCAGGCTGTGCTGGAGAGCCGCCTGAAAGTCGTACAACTCTCTTCCCTGCAGTCAGCTACAACGCTGACTACGGGGAAGGGGAAGGGGGAGGGAGAGGGCAACTTTAGAAGCGATCATCTCTCAAACCATAAAGGTTTGAGAGATGACATTGGGGGCAATACTTTTTTTTTAGTAGGGCTTTACTATAGGGATTAGTAATACTTAAGTATTACTATCCCTTTAAACAATAACTTCTATTACAAAAGCTCATTCGTTTCTCAGGTGTGATACAACCTTTACTTGATTTATCTATTTTTTATTTTTATTTCTGTAACCTTTTCCTTTATTGATTATTTTCTCTACTGTTCTTTTCACTTTCGAAAACAAAATAAAAATTATTGTTTTTTTTTAAAAAAAGTATATCACAGTATGTAATAATACTTTTTTATTGGACCTAGAATCAATTAATAGACAAGCTTTCGAGAGTAATGTTCCCTTTTCTAAATCAAAAGCATATTGGTTGTAAAAGAGAAAACAATGCAAGCTAATGAAAGCACCAACTGATAAGTAATAAATCACATAAAGTTATTAATAAAAGAATGGGGGGGGCAGTAAGAAATAAAAAGAGAGAAAGACAGACAGAATGATATAGATCCATAGTATATAGATATAAAAAGCAAAATTATTATATTTTGCTATTTATATTTATGTACTATGGCTCTGTGTCATTCTCGCTTTCTCCCTCTGTCTCTCATAATCCCCACCCGCATTCCTCTGTTGATAACTTTAGGTGATTTATTGCTTACTGTATCCGTTGGTGCTTGTGTATATAATTGAATGTAAGTCCAATAAAAAAGGTATTATTACATATTGAATGTAACAAGAAAGAAGAAAGGGCGCCCAATGGTATATATAGTGGTGGCTAAGTATCTTTCTTTTGCTATCTTCCTTGTTTTTACTGCATAATAAAGTTGTGAAATTTACGTGGTGTATGTGTCTCGTTATTGCTTGTGGAATTAGGCAGAGCTGGACCTGCCTGAGGGCTGGAAATGGCTCTAGGCTTTAGGTTGGACATATATTATTTGAATCATTTGCACTGTTGACGTGTTCATTATTGTCTTTTACTCCTTCAAGATTAAGGAGGTGAGCAATGTTTTCCCAAGCCATGCTTTTGAGCGCACATCTGGTTCTTCAGTGCTTAATAACCCACTTCTGATATTATTTTGTTTAGTTTAGATCAGATCTCATACAATTCTTTTTAGCTGTACTTCCCATAGACTGAAGGACAGTTTTATTTCTCTAAAATAAAACAGCATTCCTAAGTAACATATTGAGAGCTATGTTCTTTATTTTTATTTAAGCACCATGTCTCATAAAACTAGTAATGTGTCCGCTCTAGGCAGCAACTTTATATCATTCTTATGTCACTTCTGTCTTGTCTATGTCTCTACCATCATTACTCATTATACTGAAACATACACAACAATGTCAATTCAGTAATTCCTAAATCTCTTACAAATATATGTGTGTGTGTATTTGACTCTATAATTTATTGTTCATTTAATTTATTGTTATTCATTGACTTAAAGGGATAGTAATACTTAAATTCCACTTTAATTTATCTTGTAGCCCTTAAAAAAAATAAAAAACAAATTTAATGATCCCAGCGGCATCTTTCTAACCTTTATGGTTTGAGAGAGATCCATTTTCAAAATTCCTCCTCCCCTGACATCAGCGCTCTAGCTGACTGAAGGGGAATCCTGTCCCTGAACAATGAGTGGCTCTGCAGCAAGGCCGAGATCACATTATGGAAAAAGAAATCCTTCACAGAAACGGTCTTCTATGTGTGCTTGCAAACCAGTGAAGGATTTCTTTTTCCGTAACGCGATCTTGGCTCTGCTGAAGAGCCTCCTCCGATGCTGGGACTGGATTCCCCTGCAGTCAGCTAGAGCGCAGCTAGGGGGAACTTTGAAAGCAGATATCTCTCAAACCTTAAAGGTTTGAGAGATGCCACTGGGTCATTTAATTTGTTTTTTAAGGGCTACAAGATGAATTAAAGTTAAATTTAAGTATTACTATCCCTTTAGTTTACTTTACAGGATTATCTGTGCAATTAACTTATATAACTGATCTCAGTTATCGATAAAAAGGGAAAAGAAGTGCAGAACCAGAAAACTATTGGCCCATAAGCTTAATAAATAAAAATATCAAAATATTTCGAACCACCTAGCTCCCTTAATTCAGTACCTAGTACATAAGGATGAATGCAGTTTTATTTTGGGGAGGCACACGGGGGATATAACATCAGGAGACCTTTTAATGTCCTAGATATTGGTAAATGAGAAAAAAATTATTAACCTTGCCATTCTATCCCTTGATATAAATAAACTTTTGATTCTATTGGGTCGAATTAAATTAATAGTATTCTTCATAGCTTTTGTGTAGATGGCATCATAACAAACTACTTACAAGCTGTACATTTGCACTCTAAGGGGATTTGACATTAAATGGTATCTGAACGCAAGAAAATTACAATCGAACGTGGTATAAAACAGGGCTGCCCATTGTCCCCTCTTATTTTGTGCCATTTGCATGGAGCCAATGGCCTTAGCTCTCCATAAAGATAGGGAGATTTCTGATGTGGACATTCCTGGTGGGAAACCTGACAGCTTAAAGGGATAGTAATGTTTCATAATGAAAGCAGCTCTAATTAATCATCATAGTATTTGGACTTTGGAGAGTGTTATTTCAATTCTGTCAGAGTTGTAGTTCGAGTAATTCAATGACAAAGTATCCCCCTCCTGCCCCTTTTACTGATGTAACACTGTTCAGCCAGAGCAGAAGGGAGGTGCCCAGGTAGATTGCAGAGAGGGTCAATCTTCAACTAAGATAAGGGAAAAACCTGAAAAACTTGTCAAGGGGGGCAGGGCTTTCATTGTTCTCATAGGAAGAAGATTGTCCCCTTCTGTTATCTGTCTGGTCTATGGACTGCATTCCACATCTGAGAAGAGATGGCTTACACTAGGTAAAAGGGGCAGGAGGGGAAGCTTTGCTTGTGAATATCTCTCAAACCATAAGGCTTTGAGAAATAAGACTTATATCGTTCTTCATGTTTTTTTCATGCCTACAAAATAAAATAAAGTTAAAACAAAGTATTACTATTCCTTTAAGTATGCACACCAATGATTTGGTATTGTTCAGAACAAACCCCTTGAAATGTTTGGAAAGAGTGTGGAAAATCCTTGAGAAGTTTAGTTTCATCTCTGTCTATTGTCTATTTGTAAATGGTCAAATGAATATTTACTTATTTGGGTGTAAATATTCCCAAAATTAGAGCCAAACTATATCTCTGAATTATTACCCACTGTGGAAAAAATATCTAATCTATTGAATATTTGGAGGTTTCTGCCTCTACCTTTCTCGGGAACAATAGCTATGATCCATATGGTGATTTTACCTAAAGATTTAAGTCATATCCAAAATAAATTATTTAATTTTATTTGGGAAAATAGACAACGGAGAGTTTAAAGAGATATTTTATATAGACTTGCTGATGGTGCCAAATCTTAATTATTATATTTCTTCGGGTTTATCTTCTTTGTTATATTTAGTCACAGGTGGAGAGACCCTTGAATAACTCAGAAATGGGAGTACCAAGAATGAGTTTACATGAATCTTATGCAATTTACAAACCTTTGCTGGGAAAATTTGGGATCTTAACAAACATCCCCTGAGATTCCTAGGCCTAGATGCACTAAAGGTCGAAGAGGGCTAAAAATGATGATGTACTGTCGGAGCAGGGTCGTAGGCACATCCGCGGCATTCACCAAAGTCTCTACGACATCACATCTACAGGATTCTGACAAAAATGCCAACATCAATCCAACATTCCTTCAACTGGTTTACGAATTTTTACTCTTCACATCGACAATTGCTCATTTCCATATGGAAATGGAGCATAATTAGACACATTCATATGCAAGGGGGGGTGTTGGCATGTGACTGTGACACTTCAATTCATTCAGTAAACTCTGATAGCAGCCTCTGCTGTCGGAGTTCACAGTCTCCACTTCACCTAACTCAGGCTGTCATACTTGGGATCTCCCCTGTACTTTCCAATGGAGAAACAGCAGGGAGAGCTACGACAATTCTGAACAGCATTCTCCGACATGCATTCTCTGACATACATTCTGCGACATACACTGCACTTGCTACCTCTCTGGTACTCAAAGGGTTAAGTGTCGATTAAAAGACTCGAGTAAAATATAGTTGACTAAAAGTGGAGTAGGATAAAAATGGAGTCGACAAAAAATGGAGTAGACAAAAAAATGGAATCGACTAAACATGGAGTCGAATAAAAGTGTAGTCGACTAAATGGCAGTCCCTGAGGTGAAAGTCGGATGGAGTTAATATGTTGAATATATGCAAAATATGTTGACATACTAAGGGGGGGCACATTGTGTAGTGCTTTGTGTACTAGTTCTGTCTATTGTAACCCTTTGAGTGCCACAGGGGTGAGCAATGCACATCCCTATGGCATTCAATGCTGTCCATGGTGCTGAAAGCCTTCTCTGTATTCCCCTACTTGCTAGGTAGGGAAGCACAGAGAATGCTATACAGAATTGTCGTAGTGTTGGTGACGTGTGAGGGGAAGCGATATCTTCCACACCAACAGCACTTCAATAATCCTGTATGCTAATAGGGACCATTCTACAACCTTCCCCTTCCATCCAAAAATTTTTGTGAATATGTCAATGTGTGTGCAGATCAAATTGTCGGAGTGATTCGAACACAACGACAATATCATACCGACACCACATCAACATTTACTGCATCTAGGCCCTGGAGTCCTACTCCAAGATGCTCCCAATCCATGACCAGTCTCTTTTTGAGTGGGACCTCTACTGTTAGAAGGTAATAACTCTTTGTGTATTAGAGATATTTTGTTCAGAGGTAGAGTTTTGGATTGGGAAGATGTTAAAAAAAAATCTAGGCTGGGAAAATCAACAGATAGATCGCTATATTAAATTAAGAAGGATTATTGAAATTTCCACTCCGGTAAGTCAGTTTGTTAGACACTGGGTTATGGTAGCAGATGATTACATTTAATTTATAAACACCTACTGTTTGATAACACTAAACTGAATTGTATGTTTAACTGGGAAAAAATGACCAGGGAAAGTTTATAAGACCAGGAATGAACTCAATTATTAAAACGTAACCTTTGCGATGAATAAATGTTAACCTCAGAGAACAAACCTTCAGGATGCTACACCTCACATATCTGGTTCTTTCTAAATTAGCTAAAATGTATTCTTAGTTTCAAGATCTTTGTTTCAGAGACTGCCAAGATAAGGGCACCTTTAAACATGTTTGGTGGGACTGAGGTACAGTCTGTGATATCTGGAATAAGGTATTTGAGACCTTGACCCTACTCCTGAGTAAACCCATCAATTTAACTATTTGGGAAGCTCTGCTGGGCAAGAGAGTTCATCTACTAGCAAATATGAAGACAAATTTATGGCTCTATTCTGCTTTGCCGTAAGGATGCATATCGCCTCCAACTGGAAATGGAGGAGGTTATCCTGGACTTTCTCTCAAAAATTTACTGTATTAGTATTAATGAACATTTTGGTGCAATTAAAAAAATTATTTTGATAAATATTTACTTACCTGTTCAGCTTGGTTAAAGGGATAGTAACACTTAAGTATTACTAATCCCTATAGTAAAGCCCTACTAAAAAAAAACATATTACCCCCAGTGTCATCTCTCAAACTTTTATGGTTTGAGAGATGAACGCTTCTAAAGATGCCCTCCCCCTTCCCCAAAGTCAGCTTTGTAGCTGACTGAAGGGAAATCCGGGCATAGATCATCAGGCAGCTCTGCAGCAGAGCCGCAATCGCATTAATTAAAAAAAAACTTTCACTAAAACGGTCTTCTATGTGTGCTTGCAAACCAAGCACACGTAGAAGACCATTTCAGTGAAAGTTTTCTTTTTTAGGAACGCAATCAGGCTGTGCTGGAGAGCCGCCTGAAAGTCGTACAACTCTCTTCCCTGCAGTCAGCTACAACGCTGACTACGGGGAAGGGGAAGGGGGAGGGAGAGGGCAACTTTAGAAGCGATCATCTCTCAAACCATAAAGGTTTGAGAGATGACATTGGGGGCAATACTTTTTTTTTAGTAGGGCTTTACTATAGGGATTAGTAATACTTAAGTATTACTATCCCTTTAAACAATAACTTCTATTACAAAAGCTCATTCGTTTCTCAGGTGTGATACAACCTTTACTTGATTTATCTATTTTTTATTTTTATTTCTGTAACCTTTTCCTTTATTGATTATTTTCTCTACTGTTCTTTTCACTTTCGAAAACAAAATAAAAATTATTGTTTTTTTTTAAAAAAAGTATATCACAGTATGTAATAATACTTTTTTATTGGACCTAGAATCAATTAATAGACAAGCTTTCGAGAGTAATGTTCCCTTTTCTAAATCAAAAGCATATTGGTTGTAAAAGAGAAAACAATGCAAGCTAATGAAAGCACCAACTGATAAGTAATAAATCACATAAAGTTATTAATAAAAGAATGGGGGGGGCAGTAAGAAATAAAAAGAGAGAAAGACAGACAGAATGATATAGATCCATAGTATATAGATATAAAAAGCAAAATTATTATATTTTGCTATTTATATTTATGTACTATGGCTCTGTGTCATTCTCGCTTTCTCCCTCTGTCTCTCATAATCCCCACCCGCATTCCTCTGTTGATAACTTTAGGTGATTTATTGCTTACTGTATCCGTTGGTGCTTGTGTATATAATTGAATGTAAGTCCAATAAAAAAGGTATTATTACATATTGAATGTAACAAGAAAGAAGAAAGGGCGCCCAATGGTATAATAACGTCTGGCAAATAGTAATAAATAAAAGATGTATATAAATATACTCACAAGAGTAGATGCCAGTTAAAATGGAAACTGACAAATATGCATTCGGAGAAAATACACCTATCTCTGCTCAGGGTAACTGTAGTATCAAGACTTCAAGCACACTGTAGATGAAATTACTCCGCACAGCTCCACAAATCAATAATATAAAAAAATTTAATAAAATAATAAATTCAATAGAATATAAAAAGTAAAATCAGTAAATAAAGATAGAGAAGCAATCTAACGCGTTTCGTGGCTAAACACGCCACTTTATCAAAGATATAGTAAAAAAAACTTCTGACCTAGAAAGATGGAGCCTGCGTTATACAAACATTTAAATACCTCTCGCACAGCCATGATAGGACCAACAAACCGGGCGTCAGATGAAAATCTATCCATTACAGTGAAAGGAACCAGACGAGCCTCCAACAAACAAGGCTACGTCAGCGTGTCAAAAGACAAAAAGCCAATCGGCAATGAGAAATAGAGCATGGGTAGTCACGTGATCGCAACTAAACGCGATCTCAGTGACAATGTAAACATACCCGGTGTCGATGATCATATCTTAACCAAGCAGGAAGAAATGTGACAAACATAAAACTAAACAATAATCATAGTAAATTTAAAATAAAACATTAACAAATTATAAGCTATTTACTTCAAATAATTAAAAAAAACGCTATTCTTATGTGAGGAAGGAGCGATCTTCGCTAGCACTATGGTGCATAAATGGCCAACATAACAGTGATAGATGTTATATACTGATAAAATAATAAAAAGGCCATTAAACTAGAAGCTGTTAAAACCTCCCCGATATGTATCAAGTACTTACTTTGAAAGCGCACCAACCTCACATAAGATCGCGTTAAATACCACGTGACAAAGTTGACGATAATCAACATATATTATACAAATCAAAAATCAATCTCCATTGAGTAAAACAAAAATGTCCACCATCTAATAGTAGTATTAAATAATAATGTCTACTCAACACTACATATCATTATAATCATTTCTAATATAGTCATTTAAATAAAGATACAGTAAAACTACTTAAAGTGTGATATATTAAACGGTTATTCTAATCAATTTTGAGTCATATTGAGTTACTCATTCATTAATTTGGCCTCTACATCAATGGAGTAACACGGCTAACCAAAATCATATATACAGTAAAATCTCAGGTATAATACGAGCCTGTGTATAATACACAGGTACATATTATACCCAAGATTTTAGGGGAAAACAAGAGTGACTATGTATAATATGCACCCTTGTTTTCCCCTGTCAGATACACAAAAAAAAAGTCAGATTTTTCCTTCCTCCCTCCCTGCCCGCTTACCCATTGTCGCCTCTCTCGTGTATAATTTGTACCCCTCACTTCACATAACCTTAACCCATGCCTAATCTAACTACCCTAACAGATAATAGCAGAACAGACACCTAACCTAACAACCTTAACTACTCGTGGAAGGTGAACCAGCACAACATATACGGGCCAAACCTAAAGATCCTAACCTAAACCTAATAACCATAACCTAAACCTAACAGATACTGGCTAACCTTATCCCATGCCTAACCTAACTATCCTAACAGACAATGGGTGAACAGAGACCTAACCTAACAACCCTAACTTCTAGTGGAAGGCAAACCAGAGCAACCAATACTGGGTGGACCCCTTACCTATCTACTAGTGGAAGTCTTTTATTTAATAATAATCTCCAGTGTGAGTCTGGCATTCACTGAAGAAGTGCTGTTGCTCTAGGAGGCTCTGCAGCCATACCTTATGCCTCTCTGGAGGGAACTGACTCGAGGATGAAACTATGTCATTGCTCACTGTTTCTGTACTCGCTGGTGAGCATCACGTTGTCATGGCAACCTTCTCTCTACTGCACCCTGCCCAAACTCCCTCAAACACCACATCCCCTCCCTTCCTGCAATAAGAGAACACAAGCATACACTATACAAGAAAAACAGTAAAAGAGAGAGAACAAACAACAGCTGCCTCTGTCTGATCAGGGTTATCTCCAACTTCTAAGATTCTCTGTGAGCTTTCATGTCTCTGAGGGTCTTCTATTCCTAATAGTTCTTGGAAAAGCAGAGATGTGTGATAGACTGACTGTTTTTATATGGCCCAGGCTTAGCTGGGAAAGAAACAGGATGATTCCATGAATTTGCTTCAACAGTGTCCCTCCTCCTGAGCAGGTCTCCTGGATGTACTGTCCAGTGGCCTAGCAGCCAGGTGTAGCTGAACAAAGTCCCAAGGACAAAATTCATAGGGGTCATTATATTTTCTGGCTATAGTCCTGTCAGTGGTGGGTTAATATTTGGAGGTTCTACTTCACCATTAAACTGCCTTGTTAGAGTTATAAGCATGTCAGCTTCGCCATAACAAAAAATATATACTATACTGCATAATTCCACAGTGTTTCCGATGCAGCCACATAATGTTCTATAAATATGCACTGTACCTATCTGAGGAACCCATTCATCTGTGATTAAGTGTATTGCCTTCCTTAAAACCAGTTTTTATACCTAGATAGAACAAGAGGAATGTTTTAAGACTCACTAAAACAGAAGATGACAGCAGCAGAAATTTACTTATTTTTATGGTACTAGAGAGTTATGTTCAGCGGTGCAGCTAGTGGCTTAACTCTTTGAGTGTCAGAAAGGTATTCTACACATTGCACTCAAAGGGTTAATTGTCTAATAACGTGAACATTATTTTGTTTGAGTTCCTGGTTTTGTATATGAAAAAAAAAGATGGGCAAAATTAAATATATTCAAAATATACATATCACCAAGAATCTAACAAGGATTTATTACTTTGTGAAGCAATTTGCATACAACTCTTTAAAGGGGTAGTAATGTTTCATAATAAAAGCAGCTCTAATTAATCATCATAGTATTTGGACTTTGGAGAGTGTTATTTCAATTGTAGTTCAAGAGTAATTCAATGACAAAGTATCCCCCTCCCGCCCCTTTTACTGCTGTAACAGTACTTAACAGATGTTAAAAATTCTTTGAGAAAAAAAATAAATAAAATTGTCTTTGAAACAAAAACTTTAACAGAATCAAACGCATTTTTTGTCTTTGAAATGACAAATTGCTTCATACTACTGATAACAGTACTTTAACCCCCTTAAGGTCCAGTGACGTGTCAGCACTGTCACCGATGTAATGCCTACAGGAACAGAGATATCCTGACATGTCACATATTTTTTACTCACAGCGTTGAGCACTCCAAGATTGGAATGGTCACTATCAGTCCTTCGTTCGGCGAGCCGGCACACGTGATCAGTCACATGCGGGCATGCTAAACTTCCCTATGTGGTCCTTACAGGACAACACACTCCGCGACCACTGGTCCTTAAGGGGTTAATTTGTCTTTTCCAAGTTTATTTTGTTGGGAAAAAAAATGACCTTAATTAGCCAAAAAATTTACGTGGAAAAAAAAATTTTCTGAAAATACCTTACAATATAACGTTAGATTTAACCACACCCACTTTTAAGACAGCTTTTTCCCATTGACGGAGATGGCGGAATTGGATGCAAAAAATGATGGAAACATGTCTGAGAATTATCGGACCATGGAGTAAGCAACTGAACTATATCACAAAGACAGTTTCCTGTCCCGCTCCCCTGGATAAACACTGAACTGGATCACACAGACAATTTCCTGTCCCACTCCCCCGGAAAGACACTAAACTGCATCACACAAACAGTTTCCTGTCTCGCTCCACTGGAAAGACACTGAACTGCATCACACAAACAGTTTCCTGTCCTGCTCTCACTGCATCACACAGACAGTGTCTTGCTCAATTCAGGTGCTCATAGAACCTCTGTTTTGAGATCAGGGGAGTGGCAGTTTTCTAATTGGAGGTGTTTTTGGGACTGCTCAGGGCGGTCTGGGGCTTTTTACTTCTCATAGGAGCAGACTTAGTAAAATATGATAATTGCCCTTAAATAGATACTTTTTTCACTGAATAAGTAGTAGTAACCGTAACAAGCAGTTGTCCTACCTTGTTCAGATGAATAATGACCAAGACAATTTGTCTTCTTTGAATTATATTGAGGTTATATGAACCTGGTTTTCGGACATCATGTGAACACTTTTCCTGCAATCTGAAGATTATATTAGTCAAGATTGGTGTAAGATATTGAATTAAGAGTAGCCTATATGTCCACTGCTATACCTCGTACTGAAGGTTCATTTAAGGTTAAGAAGGCCTCCTAGTAGGCCAGCTCCATGGGGAATAGACTCCTTACTGTTCATAATGTATATGTGTACAGGCACAGCCCCTAACTAATACCCCTGATAAAATAGTAATTTCCCCTTCCTGACTGTGTTGTGAGTAAAAGTGACAGAGGACTATGTCAGTCTGTTTCTTATGCTTCTACATATTAAATTTGGTTGAAAAAAGACACAAGTCCATCAAATTCAACCCTTGCCCCATAAACCAGAGAAATGTGAATGATATAGCTTTCGTTCTGCCAAATAATTTAGTCTTTATCAGACCTTCCAGTTTTGCATACTAATTCACAGTATAACCCTGTATGTTCCCGTTTGAAAGAAATGTATCTAATCTTCTCTTAAATGTATCCATTGTATCTGCCATAACCACATCCTTGGGCAAGGAATTCCATAATTTAACATACCTTACTGTAAAAAATCCCTTCCTCTGCTGAAGTCTAAACTGACTTTCCTCTAATTTCAAGGGGTGTCCCCTGGTCATTTGATCAGGACTTGGAATGAATAGGTCACCAGAGAGATCCTTCTATTGACCTCTCATATACTTGTACATTGTGATAAGATCTCCTCTCAGTCGTTTTTTCTCTAGAATAAATAAACCAAGTTTGTCTAGTTGTTCCTCATATGTCAAGTCCTCTATTCCCTTAATTAATTTTGTTTCTCTTCACTGTACTCTCTTCAGTTCTAGAATATCCTTTTTCAGAACTGGTGCTCAAAATTGCACTGCGTATTCAAGGGGAGGTCTTACCAACGATTTGTACAATAGCAGAATGATGTTATCCACTCTTGCTTCCATACCCCTTCTCACACAAGACAGGACATTGTTTGCTTTTGCTACTGCTATTTGACACTGGTCACTGTTTCCAAGCCTGTAATTTACAAGGATTCCCAGGTCCCTCTCTAGCAACAAGTCTCCTAAAATGATTCTGATTAATAGTTACTACCACAAAGAGTATTTAGTAATTCTAGTTCTTTCTGCACTAGTAGAATGATACATATGTATCACTCTTTTGTAGGGAAAGCCAGAAGTGATATTTTATCTGTATAGCAGCACTGCTGTAATTGTACAGCTACCAAAGGGGTTAATACTTTTATATTGTTTGTTATAGGCGGAGAGGTTTTTCTGTGCCAGGAAACAGTAGATGGGACTGGGGGCAGGATCATATAAGGATTGGGGATGTGGTCATGGGTGGAGCTAATGGCACCTAATATGCCTTTCCTAGGGGCGCCTGGGATGTACGAGGTGGTGCTGATAAGTATTGAGCCTTACCCAGAAAAAATTAAGCTAGGAAGCTATAAATTGCAGGGTGTACTGACCAATTTGTCTATATTCAATGGTGCAAAAATCAACTACCTATGATATTAATTTATCTTTATTTTTAAGGTCCAAAGTGAACATGGCAGCACCTCCAGAAAAGTTCAATGTGGAGGAGCATAGGACCATAATCAAGTTCCTGTTTCTCCAAGGGAAAGGTGCAAAGCAGATCCATGAAGAAACGTCACAAACTTTGGGTGACAGTGGCCCTTCATATGCAACAGTTTAACGTTGGGTTGTCAATTTCAAAACTGGCCATTTCTGTGTTGAAAGTGAGAAACCCAGTGGAAGGCCTGTTTCTGTCTCTGTGCTTGCAAATGTGAAAGCCATCCATGACATGATCATGGAGGACCGCCGAATATCAGCCAAACATATTGCTACATATCTGGGAATATCATGTGAGAGAATTGGTGCCATTATCCACAACAACTTGGAAATGAGAAAGCTTGCAGCAAAGTGGATCCCAAAACTTTTGACAACCGAACAAAAGAGGAGATGTGTGGAGATATCAGTGGCTGTTTTGGAACATTTTGCAAGAAATGAGTCAGATTTCCTGGACAAACTGGTAACTGGTGATGAGAAATGGATCTACTGTTATGATCCTGAGACAAAGGAACAGTCTAAGGAATGGAGGTACAGTGGTTCCTCCAGGCCAAAGAAGTTCCGTGTGCAAAGGTCAGTGCAGAAGCAAATGGCAACAGTTTTTTGGGATAAGAAGGGAGTTCTGCTGGTGGACTACCTCCAAAAGGGTTCAACCATCAATGCAACATATTACTGTGCTTTATTGACGAAGTAGAGGCAAAACATCAAGGAAAAACACAGAGGAAAGCTCTCCAAAGGTGTCATCCTGTTGCATGACAACGCCTCATCACACACTGCAGGTGACACAATGGCAAAACTGACCTCCTTAGGCTTTCAAGTGATGCCTATTTGCCCAACCTGTCTCCTTCTAACTATCATCTGTTCCCCAATCTCAAAAAACACCAATGATTTGGGAGTGTTCCGGAGGCAACTAATGCTGTAAATGAGTGGTTCACCAGCAGTCAGAAGAATTGTATTTGCAGGGACTTAAGAAGCTGCAGGACAGATGTCGCAAGTGCATTGACTTCCTGGGGGAATATGTAGAATAGTGTGGCAATTACAGCTTCCTATCTCAATTTTTTCTGGGTAAGGCTCAATACTTATCAGCACCCCCTCGTAAATCCAGCCCAAAGCATGTGATATGCCAGAATAACATTTAGAAATTATAACAATAGCAGTTCCTCTATTCTACAAACAGGACAGTATCCGAATTAGTAATCTAATGGCAGGTCCGTACAAACTGAACTTGAAGCCAAATAGCTTCCATATCACCAGTATTTTATTTCAGAAAAGTTGACATCACCGTACCAGTTCCATTGGCATATAACGGGACATAATAAGAAAATTAAAGCTGAACTACCACCCTTAAAAAACACTGTCCCAAATAATTCCCTATCTGGCGACTAGCTGCTCAGTCCCACTGCTCCGGACGGAGCGCAGACATCTTTCCATGGTGACGTCTGCAAGCCCGCACTGTCAGTCCCAGCATGCTCTAGGAGGCATTGCTGGAGCTTTTCAGCTCTGGAAGGGACTGACAGCGCAGGCGCTCAGACGTCACTATGGAAAGATGTCTGCTCTCCGTCCTGCCTATCAGTCCCGGAGTAGGGTATCATTCTCATGAACGCGGTAATAATTCTGCCGACTAGCGCTACTGAGCAGCTAGTCGCCAGATGGGGAATTATTTGGAACAATGTTTTTTAAGGGTGGTAGTTCCGCTTTAAACATTTTTTGTGGTGCAAACTATTTGCATCATAGGGGAATAACACAAATTCCCATTGAATGTAACCCTTTGAGTGCCAGAGGGGTATGCAGCATACCCCTCTGGCATTCAAAGGGTTAAGGGGTCTTTTGACTAGAGAACTCTGTAGCAAATTGCAAAGCAATACCATAGACATCACTCTAGCATTCAAGAAGTTAAAATCACAATTTAAATCAGTGGAAGTTTATATTTGTTACCTGTGGTGCAGTTGGTTTGTCTCAGAAACGGCTCCACTTTTTTTACTTTGTGCATATGTCCCTAAGAGAGAAGTCAGTTTAGCAAATCCTGTACTTCATGCTGAACTAAACATCTAAAGCACAGCAAGCTATCCTGAATAGTTAATGATGTGCCTTCTCTTTATCATGATGCTCGCCAACAAAATGGGATTCTAAGGACAAAAGCACCACCTAGTGGCCAGATGGATTATAGCCGAAAAAGAAATCAGCCTCCATTCACTGAGGAATTTTATTCAGTTCTAGTCTTTCTAATTTTAAGAAGAGATTTAATCTTTTTAGTTCCAAAGGACTGTGCAACACATTGTGGATGCAATGCTTTGGATAACTCAAATATTTAATTAAAAGTTTCTTAAAGGGGCACTAGATAAAGAAAGTATTGCGCAGTCCAAAAGTATTTCAACAGTGAAACAGATGTGTTGATTGGGTTCTGTACTCTAACACATTGGGTTTGAAATGAAAGAATGACTAAGAGGGCAAGATGAACACTACTGTCCTCTTTAACCCTTTGAGTGCCAGAGGGGTACGCAACGCATTGCTCTGCAATGGGTTGTGTACCCCTCTGGCACTCCAAGGGTTAATTTGAGGTTACTTACAGCCCTAAGCTGTGAACCGTGAAGGAATTACAGCCCTTTGAATGCATAGTCCCTCAAGGGGTTGAAGGGCAACTAACATGACCAGAGGCGTAACTAGAAGCCACCGGGCCTTGGTGCAAAAATTGCCATGGCCCACCCCCCACATTGCACCCCCCCATTTCCCCCCAATCACCACAATTGCCCCCACATTGCCCCCAATAACCACAATTGCCTCCTCATTGCCCCCAAATTGTCACAATTGCCACCAATAGCCACAATTGCCTCCACATTGCCACAATTGCCCCCAATAGCCATAAGTGCCTCCACATTGCCTCCAGTTGCCACTACATTGCCCCCAATTGCCACAATTGCCCCAACATTGCCACAATTGCCCCCAATTGCCTCCACAATTGCTCCCAATTGCCACATTGCCTCCACAATTGTCCCCAATCGCCACA
This sequence comes from Rhinophrynus dorsalis, assembly GCA_037306005.1. Taxonomy (NCBI): domain Eukaryota; kingdom Metazoa; phylum Chordata; class Amphibia; order Anura; family Rhinophrynidae; genus Rhinophrynus; species Rhinophrynus dorsalis. Next base: position 586,248,233 of record CM074719.1, on the reverse strand, counting down.
TTGCCTCCACTGCTGTGCTGACACCCCCCATGCCCATATCCTACCTCCCCGGTGGTCCAGCGGCTGGCGTGGCATGAAAGGTCTTCTGCACAGACCGCTTTAGCTGGAGATCACGCGCAGTCCTTCAGTAATACAGAGCGCTGGGAGATGATGTCATCTCCTAGCGCTCTGCATTATTACTACAGTGCCAACGGAGCCCGCACAGATCTCGTCCTCAGCTGCTTGCTGCTCAGTGGCGCAGGGCGGGGGGTCTGAGGGGGCGACCCCTGCCACCGCTATTGTTACGCCACTGAACATGACAAAATATAAAATATATATGGTAAAGCTCAGCCTTTCATGAGTTGATTGATGAATCCCTGTCGGTAGCAGTATTATAAGTGTCCAGCATTCAGAGCTGGTGATGTGAGCTTCAGAAGGCAGCTAGTGATTCCTTTTGGCTAATTTGATCTCACAACCATCAGCACAACCAATATAAAATGAAGCTGCCATTGGAATCCTCAGCTCTTGCAAAAGGTGGTACAAATACTGTAAAATCCTGCACAATTACTGTACAGAATATTACAGTTTACTTTGGATGAGGTGGTTGGACAGAGGCTCTGCTGTATTTAGTATCCAGAGGATTGATTGATAAGGTGATAGTCCCACATTTGGGAGTATCAGTAATTGTCTAGTAAGACTTTAGTTAAATATATTTCAGCCTAATACTTGAGGGACTGGTGAACCCTTTCATTCTCTGCTGCAATCTATACATTCATTACTTTATTCTTATTTACACTTTATTAATTATATGTATGTATTATGCTGAGTTAGCACTGTGAGCTATTCTTTTCATCTTGTTTTTGCACATCCCCTCTGCTCATTCTAGCTGTTTCTTCACTTGTTCTACTTATTCACTACTATAACACACAAATATTTTATTGCACTTTTCTCTTTTCTATATTTAGAGGCCTTTAATTACATGGCTATTGGCCTGTCTTGGCTTTCATACACCTTGTCTGTTTGTAATTAATTATTCCTCACTAGTTGAAGAGCCGTTACACGGGCCACAGTGCCATTGCCAGCCGCTCACGGGGCAGTAATGCGCAGTAGAGACTGCCCGCGCCGCGGCTGATACAAAGGAGCGTCCAGCTCTGTATCAGCTGCGGCGCTGGCAGTCTCCACTGCGCATGATTGCGATGCAGTCATGCGCAGTAGAGACTCGCCAAACGCACCGAGAAGCTCCCTGTGTGCAAAACTGCACATGCGCAGCAGAGACTGCTGGAACAGCATGTTCGGTTTCACACATAGGGAGCTTTGCAGGCTAGCGTTTTATATTAATTAGATAAAGAAGGCTAGAATTTCCACATTCCTCTTGGATGGGCACCCACTAGCTGCAGGCCTAGTTTTCTTAATATCAGACAAGTCCTTCTTCTACACCTTTTCACCCCTTAAGGACCATTGACGTGGCAGGACCATCACGCTGGTCTGGCACTTAAGGACCAGTGACGGTCCTGGCATGTCACGTACTTTTACTCACCGTGCTCCTGTAGGAGCGCAGTGAGTAATTACAGGGACTGAAGTTGATAGCTCCAAGACCAGAGCGATCTCTATCAGTCCCCCGTTCAGCGTGCTGCCCCATGTGATCAGACACATGGGAAGGCACGTCAAAGTTTTCTATCTGGTCCTTAAAGGACCACACACCCCGGGACCGCTGGTCCTTAAGGGGTTAAGCTGTTGTATGTCTTTGTTTTTAATTGCAAACATTGGGACCCCCAACCATCAAAAACACTATATTTATAGGGTCCCTCTTCAATGTGTTTATTATAACATCTCCTCAGGGACTGTTTTTAATTTAGATAGAGCTTTACAGGTAAGTACAGAGTAAGTACTTGCCACATATTGAGGTTCCTTGACTGCGTTGGCAAGCTTATACAATGTCTGGCCAAAATTTGAAACAAAATCCTTATATTTATTAACACAGTAGTATTATATATGCCCAATACAGGACACACACTTGCACCTTGTATAGAGAAGCGCAAGTTTGTCTTTTTGTCTTGTGTTTTTTTCTCCCATAGTTAGCAATTGTTTCCGCACTTAAATTCAACATCTACTTTACATCAATAATAGACTGGTTAAGTTATGGGAATTTACCCCTTGAGTACCAGAGGGTTGTATAACAAGAACTGTTCCATTTTCTTAGGTAACATTGTATTCCATGAACTAAGCTAAGTGTATATAAAAGAAAACAAATGTAGTTAATGAGTTAAAGTGGAACTATCATGAAACATACCCCCCCCCCAATCACTTCCAGATGTTATTTGATTGTCTAAAATATTCCTTTGACCACTTGAAATGCTTTCTATTTTGTACAACTCATTTTCATTGCAGACGAGGGAGAGCTCTGCAATCTTAACTCTGCTTAACACTATTTGCAGCTCTTTCCCTGTCATTCACCTGCCCTTCATCCTTCAGTGAGTCTACAGAGATGTCTGCAACAAACAGAGCCATGAAGAAGCAAGCCAGACAGCAAATACACAGCAAAATCAACTTCCTGCACTTATCAGTGATCTTATCAGTGCTACACACTACTTTTTATTGTGTATTCGTTGTCTGGCTTGATCCTTCTCTGCTGCAGGCAGCTCTGTGGACACAAGCAATGGGAATGACAGAAATGCAATTAGATGCCTACAGCAAGGCTTGTACTGCTGGCAAGCTCCGTGTGACATAGAAGGTAAACTTTAAATGTGTTTTAATAATAACAGGGCTTTTTTTTTTTCAAAATTACATTTCTGGATATAGTGGTTTTTGCTTCCATTATCATGTGAAAGCATATTGTCTTGAGGTAATAGTTCCACTTTAAGGCTGAGGTGCTAAAGCTATCAGGGTGAGGGGGATGTATTAATATGTGATAAATAAGTGATCAAGTGGAGATAACTTCTCCAGTGTGATAACCTCTATAGTGGATTTATGCACTAACATCTCTCAAGTTGGCTCTATAGACTAACAAGGAAACTGGAGAGTTCATCACACTGGAGAAGTTATCTAAACTCTATCACTCCTTGATGCATCTACCCCGAGGACCAAAAAAATTCCCATAATCCCATTAATTCAAATGGGGATTTCAACCCATTGAATGTAACATAGTAACATAGTAATTTAGGTTGAAAAAAGACTTGCGTCCATCTAGTTCAACCTTTTCCTATTCCTGTTTACCATCGTTGATCCAAAAGAAGGCAAAAAAAACCCTCAATTAGCAATTTCAAATTCTGCTTTGAATGGGGGGAAAAAATTCCTTCTTGATTCCAAATGGCAATCAGATTCCTCCCTGGATCAACAAGCCCCAACTAAATATTAATCCCAATACTAACGTACATAGCCCTCTATGTTATGCTCTTTTAAATAAGTATCCAGGCCCCTTTTAAAGGCATCTAATGTTTTTGATAGCACCAAAGATGTCTTCAATACTGAAGATCTGTCAAGCACTCGAGAGGTTAAAATCCCCTTTTAAGTCAATGTTAATGTTTACTTCTCCCCTATGATAGAGTTGGTTTGCTCAGCAATTATCCCAGTTCATCTTTGTACATGAGCCTTAATATCATTTGCATGCAGGTAAAAGAACCTTAAATAGGAATGATTTGGGAACTACTATATTACTAAGGGGTGAAAATATCCTGTTCAACCTTTGTCACTGGTATTACTTGGTAATGTGTGTGAGCACAAATATCTTATTTACTTATTATTGTAAAGGAAAAATTCTGTACCAAAAATTGTCAGATGGAAGGGGAAGGTTTATAGAAGGTCCCTAATAGCATACAGGATTTTTGGAGTGCTGTCGATGTGGAAGGGATCTCCTCCCCTCACACATCACCAACACTACAACATTCTGAACAGCATTCTCTGTGCTTTCCTACCCAGCCAGTAGAGGGATTCAGAGAAGGCTTTCAGCACCATGGACAGCACTGAATGCCATAGGGATATGCATTGCTCACCCCTGTGTCATTCAAAGGGTTACAATAAACAGAAATAGTACACCAAGCACTACACAATGCCCCCCTTCGACATCCCCCCTTTCCTTTAGTATGTCGACATATATTGCATATATTCGACATACTAATTCCATCCGATATTCACCTCAGGGACTGACATGTAGTGGACAAATCTGTCTTTTATTCAACACTTAACCCTTTGACTACCAGAGAGGTAGGAAAGCATTGCTTAGCATGTGTTTCCTACCCCTCTGGTATCCAAAGGGTTAATAGGCAAGGTATGGACCGCATACTTTGCCTGAATGTGTGTGTGTGTGTGAACCATTTATTTTTATTAAAACGTGTTTATTAAAAAGTGTGTTTAAGTTTTATTACATGAACATTAGACCTCAAGGGGGGTATCGTGACCCCTCATGACACCCCCCTAACATGAGGCTGACAATTGTCCTTTTAATTACATTAAGCGCATATAAACTATGTGAAACATAGCTTATATGCGCTTTTATGCTGATATTACACAATCAGACCTCAAAGGGGGCACCAGGATCCCTCCTGATAGCCCCCCTCCCATGGATCAGCTATCCAAAAGGATAGCTGATCCATGGGGCGACCCCAAAAGCATTTACAGCCTTCTTGATGCTGCCGGCTTTACAGCCAACTGCAGTATCAAGATCTGAATGAATGAATGGACCCAGTCAGTGGGTTCATTCAAGGTAAACGGAGCTCTGCGCTCCCGTCATTGAATCAGTCACCGGGGTCAAAGCTGGTAACTGACTCAATGATCAGAGAGCAGGGCTGCTTTCTAACAATGAACCTGGTGACAGGGTTCATTTATTGAATGAAGCACTTAGAGTGGATGCGGTTTTTACATCTACTCTAAGCGCTCCCCCAGATCTCCATTTACCTTGAATGAACCCAGTGACTGGGTCCATTCATTCATTCATTCAGATCTTGATGCTGCAGTCAGCTGTAAAGCCGGCAGCATCAAGAAGGCTGTAAATGCCTTTGGGGTCCCCTCATGATAGCTGATCCATGGCAGGGGGGCTATCAGGAGGGGTCCTGGTGCTCCCCTTTGAGGTCCAGTTGTGCAATATCAGCATAAAAGGGCACATAAGCTATGTGACGGGCCCAGTCGCAGGTGCGGCCCCTGCGACCCCTATAGTTATGCCACTGGCACACAGGGCACTGCCATTATCTATCTGTGGTTTTGCTGATTAATACAAGGGAGAGTGAAAGAGATAGACAGAGAGATAGATTGGGTGCTCCTCCTGCAGTAGGGCTGATTCATGTGTGTAGAAAGGGAAGAAGCTCACTGTTTGGCCAGTTTGACACTGGGAGGCATTGTGAGCTTCTTGCCAAATTCATGTTTGGGAGGAAAGGGAGATGCATCCATTAAATTAACCTGTTATTGGCAGATTCAAGTGAGGATTTGGGGTAGGCACAGGAGACAGGCCTGCTGTCATGCAGATTTGTGGTGAATAGAAATGGGATTGATACCCAATTCATAGTAGAAGGGGGAAGGTAAAATGTTACAGCTTCAATTCAAGGACTGATAAAGCTAAAGCTAATGTGGGGCCTTTACTTTGAGCCTAGCTTCCCCCAAATATATAATTTATGTCTGTATGCTCATATTTAGCCAGCGCTAGAAGAAGAGAGCCAGTGTGTGAATCTAGGCAGGCATTAAAGAGACAGTAATGTCCCAGAAAGAATCTTTATAGTTTTGTAGTTGTTACATTTCAGTACACTCAGACACGCTAGGTTTAGGTAAGAACACAGTTTTATTGAAGCACACCAGAAATAATGTAACCCTTGCGGATCCAGTAATTAGCATCAACTGACACAAGACAGGTTACAAGTGGTTACCCACACGAGTCCAGTAAAGTGCACAACACAATACTGACACAGGTCAGGTATATCGTGATACAGTGTATGAGTCCGATATTACAGTGGAGCCACTGGTATAGTGGCTAGCAATAGCTGCGGTACAATGTCGCTTTAAGCCACACCAGGTGACAATGACCTGAGTAACAGAGGCAAAGGTACTAGCACGGTTCCACTACGGTGGACGCCCACTGTGGATTACAAAGGCTGATCAGAGCTTGTGCCAAACGGAGGCCCACCGGAGAGATCAACACCAATGCTCTTGCTATTCCCCAAAGGGTTAATGTGCTCACTTAAGATGGATGGCAACCGGAAGTGCCCAACTGAACCACATGAACGGTACGCCCTGGATATTGGAAGCAAGCACAATGGTATAGCAAGTGGAATACGAGGCAACGCCCCCGAAGGGGTTAATAATCGCAATGGTCTAGATAACGGCAACCACAGGAAGCGCCCAACTGAACCTAAGGCAACCAAGCAATGCAGCATGGTGTGAAAGGATACTGGCACACTGAGACTCTGATCCAACTGGTAGGATCAGACCGGGTACCGGAGTACCGGAGACGTGAGACACACTCTGAGGGAACCGTGCAACGGGAAGCAGCTGGAACTGCCAGATAAAGTCCAACAAACAAGCTGAGAGCAGGAACCAACGCCAGACCGGTTCAGTAACCAGCACAGGAACGTAGCCAAGCTGAGTCGGAGCAAGAAGCAGGAACGTCAATCTCGCCGGGTCCGTACACGGAGCAGGAACGTCGATCTCGCCGGGTCAGTACACGGAGCAGGAACGTCAGCCAGGCCGGGTCAGAACAGGAAGCAGGAACGTCAGCCAATCCGAATCAGTACACAGAATCAGGAGCAAAGACTAATGGCGTGGACAGAATGTCGCTCAGATCACGGATGCCGTGATAGTAGTGCTTCAAAAATTCAACTAAATCCTATCTCTCAAACTGCTATCATTTGAGAGATATTTGGCACTAAACCCCCCCCCCCTCCCCTTTCCCTGACGTCAGCACTGTGCTGACTGCAGGAGAATCCTGTCCGGGGACCAACTGGCGGCTCTAAAGCAGAGCTGAAATCGCGTTATTGGAAAATAATTACTTCACTGGAAAGGTCTACAAAGTGTGCTTGGTTTGCAAGCACACTTTGTCAACCATTCCAATGAAGTAATTTGTTTTAAATAATGTCATTTTGGCTCTGCTGAAGAGCCTCCTCGTATCGGCCGACACGGATCTCCAGCTGTCAGCTTTACAGCTGACAGCAGGAAGCAGGAAACTTTCAATGCAGAAATACTCTTTCACGTCAAGTACCAGTCCACCCCAGTGGCAGCTTATGTCAGGGGGTTCCTGTCTCTATCACTTTACATACAAATTTCTTATTTTATTTTATTTATTTGTTTTTTTATTAACTGTCCCCAATACCAGTCAAAAACAATGCCAAACAAATTCCCTGTTCAACTGATTCATTCATTCACCAACACAGGCACCCTCCTTAGACCCCTTTTATACCATGTCTTATGGGGGGGTTTTAATTGTATTTAGGATTAATTTTTTTATTGACTGCCCCCAATCCCAGTAAACAAACCCCTCCAAAAAAACATTCCCTGTTCAACTGATTCTTTCTTCACACCCCACCAAAACAGGCACCCCATGCCCCTTTTATACTATGTCTTTGGGAAGTAAAATAATATTTGCTATGTGTATATTCAATGTTCAGTGAGCCAGGCGAAAAAAGCGGAAAAACTGCACTTTTTGCAGGAAATTATTTGCCATGCAGTAAGTGCCGTTATTTGCCAGTGTCAGTCTGAGGTGAAAATGTTTGCCCATCCCTACTCCAGAATTGCTCCATTTTACTTTATAAAAATGCCCTTTATGTGATTGTAGGAAAGGTATTGTGAAGTCAGTCTCCTTTGCACAAAGCCATATTGTTATTTAAATTAGTCACGTACAATACATTACAGGCTTCTAAGTTCCATTTCTAAGTTGGTGGCATTGCAGAAAATATACTGTCAAGGGATTTAGCTTTGTTTACTTTGGTTGTACACAACACTGAAAAAACGATTATACCTGGGAACTTTCAAAATATGCTGACCCCAAGAGTGTTGAAATATTAACCTAAAAAGTTCCTCACAACATAGATTCTAAATGATAATGCCCTGCTTGGTCTAACCCAGTGGTGTTCAGTTGGCGAACAAGGAAGCCTTAATATACTACAGCATAGCTATCAGTGGCGTAACAATAGGGGTCGCAGCGGTCGCACCTGCGACCGGGCCCGTCACTCCAGGGGCCCGGCCGCCCCCTGCGACCCCCTCGCCCGCATCAGTAGCTCTCCCATTCGGAGCGCGGCTCTAGTAATACAGAGCGCTGGGAGATGACATCATCTCCCAGCCTCTGCATTACTAGAGCGGCGCGCGGGAGCTTCAGCAGTAGAGATCTGTGCCGAAGGAGGCACAGATCTGTTAAGCCATGCCGCTAGACCACCAGGGACTGGAGGTAGGGGCAATGTGGAGATAAAGGGGAAATGTGGAGATGAAAGGGAATTGTGGAGATGAAGGGGGCATTGTGGAGATGAAGGGGGGCATTGTGGAGATGACGGGGGCATTGTGGAAGGGGCAATGTGGAGATGAAGGGGGCACTGTGGAAGGGGCAATGTGGAGATGAAGGGGGCATTGTGGAAGGGGCAATGTGGAGATGAAGTGGGCCAATATGGTCGGGGGGGGCCCATGGCAATTCTTGCACCAGGGCCCGGTGGCTTCTAGTTACGCCTCTGATAGCTATATCACTGCCCTGAAACACACAAGACAAGCAGGACTTTTCTGTCTTCCTTCCTGATACAAATGGCACCAATTTAGAAACTTAACAAGCACTAAATTGGGAAATACTAAAGTATCTCACCTTGAGAATTGAGACCTTCACCCTGAGATTTGGTTCAAAATCCTAAGTCTCAGGTTCAAACATTGAGAGTTACCATACTGAAAATGATACAATAAAAAAAGTATTCGGCACAAGATGTTTGTTTCATGTGGTTTTTACTCTTTAAAAAAAAACAAAACAGTTGATATTTTCCGATGACATGAAGAGAGCATACAATTGTATATAGCTGTCTTTTCACATATGTGCAAATTAGAAGATTTACCAGTGGAAGACACCACGTTATTAGTAACATGTGACGTGGAATCACTGTATACCTCTATTGGTCATGACCAGGGTATAGAGGCGGTAAATTTCTTCTTGTTGAAAGACCACACTGTGTCAGAGGAATACAGAATATTTCTTTTGAGGCTGTTGAAATGTATTTTGTATCATAACTATTTTGTGTTCAATGACTGTTATTATTTACAGATTAGGGGTACAGCTATGGGGGCAGCCTGTGCCCCCACATATGCTAATCTTTATTTAGGGTTCTGGGAACATGATGTGGTTTTTGGAGACAAACTGTCGGACTTTAGTAAGCATGCCTTAATTTGGTTTCGATATATCGATGATTTGTTGATATTGTGGGATGATAGTGAGGAAAGTATACAACAATTTGTCTCATGTTTAAATCAAAATCAAAATAACTTAAGATTGACTGTGGAGAAGAGTCTATCCACAGTCAACTTCTTGGACATTACGATATCTAAGAATGACCGAGGCTATTTGTCTACAGATTTATATAGGAAACCTACTGCTACTAACAGTCTACTACATAGAATGAGTTTTCATCCTAGATCTGTACTTGATGCGATCCCTACTGGGGAATTTCTGCGGCTGCGTAGAAATTGTTCCGATGACAGATTATATCAGACACGTTCAGTTGAACTCAAGAACAGATTCAAACAAAGAGGTTATGGTAATGAAGTAATTAAGAGAGCGGCCAAAAGAGCAGACAGTACTCCAAGACACCTTCTGATCTCTGACAAGCAACCAAAGGTGAACAACACAGAAACAGAAACGATTAGGTTTATAGGCACTTTTAATAACCAATGGGAGACAGTGAGGAAGATTATGAATAAACACTGGCCATTACTTAAAGCAGATCACGATCTGACTAAAATCTTGGGCGATCGTATTCAAATGACTAGCAGAAGATGATCTAATTTAGGTGACATGCTAGTTAAAAGTCACTTTACGAACAAGAAAATGAAGCCTACTACTACTGTTGGCACATATCGCTGTGGCAACTGCAGTATATGTCCTTATATATATAATCAGCAATCTATTACTGATAGATTTGGTCATATACATAAACTGAATCACTTTGCCAACTGTGAAACTACGAATGTAGTATATGCTTTGAGATGCTCATGTGAGAAATATTATGTGGGTATGACCACACGTAAATTGAAGGATAGAATTAGAGAACATCTTAATCATATATTCAGGTTAAAAAGGGAACAGCATTGTTGCAAGAATTCCACAAGTGTGAGTAGGCACTTCTTCTCAGTCCACAACACCGACATAAGCAATTTACAAGTATTTGTACTCAATAAAATTTCATTGGGTATTAGAAAAGGAGATTATGAGAACCATCTCCTAAAATCAGAGAATCGGTGGATTTTTCTGTTAAAGGCAATTTCGCCCGATGGACTCAATGAGGGGATGCGTTTGTCGGCTCACTTATAGTTTATACTATTGATGCACTTAATATTTTGATATCTGGTATTGTATGAGGAGATTTTTATATCTGTGTCATTAGTGCCGATACGTGGTTTTGAAGGCTGCTATCAAGGAAGGGGTTAATTATTTTTAAATTCCTCAGAGTTTTTATTGTTTGCTCCTTTACTGCTGAGATGCGTCTTCATATAAACCCCGAGGTAAGGGTTAATCTTTTCAAATGTTTCACTTAACATGGTGATTGGCTCTAATATTGGATTGGCGGCCTTTATGGCCATTTTTTTCTCTTGTGTGGGAGGAGTTGTACACTATATAACCGTCCGAATCAAAGCGGCCGGTATCCTTTGATAAAGCTTATTATATGCGAAACGTACGTCAGGAGAGGACATGAGGAGCACACTGATAGTAGCTCCTAAAGATAGCTATATGGAGTACACTTACAGTAACTCTTGCTACTCTAACTAAATATGTACATTGGTTAGGTTATGGTTTTTTTTGTTTTTTGAGTATCTTTATCGTACTAGACAGGGCGGTTAGTGCAAGAGGCATGGTTAGGATTTTTTGGTTTGGAAGCCTGGGTTATATACTGTTATAGCAACTTGATGTTGCGATTTTTGTTGACAGTCCAGTGCCTTCCAACCACCGTGTCTCTTTTAGCCAGCTAACTCTTGTTACTTACTACTTTCACCCGACTAGATAGTTTGGTTAGTGTAGGAGTCATGGTTAAGCTTTTTTGGTATGGAAACCTGGGTACTATACTGTCATAATAACTTATGGTTACTATTTTTTATGACAGCCCAGTGTTTTCTAACCGCCGTGTCTCCTTAAGTTAGCTTTCCCATGTATGTTACTCCAGTGCCTACACGATACTTTATATCATTTTGAGAGAGGATACATTGTATCCAGTCTCTTATTATTGTGTTTGCTGGGGTTGCTTCTTATTATTACTATTCCTAACCTTGGATTTATGTAGTGATATACTCTACTAATTCGCATGTTTTTTTTTAAAGTTTTGATATATATATCTTTTTAATATGTATATAATAAAAGTAAATTTTTAGCTCGTTTTTGCTCCTCCCTTATCCTCTGTTTGTTCTTGTCCAGATGAGCGTGGGGGAAGGGGATATTGGTGCCATTATATGTATTTCTTTTTCTTTTCTCTTTTTTAATATCCATATTCTACATTAGGCACATTATCCGGTCTTATTAGAGACATCCCTTGTACTGTATATTAGGTATCTGGTGCATCACATTATTTCTATTTTCACATATGTGTCCAACACCTTGTACAACTGATCTGTAATAACTTTAGAGTAAAGCATCTGCCAACGTTGGAAGTTCCCTTCTTTTTTACAACAGAAAAAAGCTCTTTAACCTCTTTCGGACCAGAGAGGCATGCAACGCATTATACAGAAGTTGCAAAGTAAAGCCTTTAATAGACGATTGCTTGCTTTTTGTAATAATACTTAAAATATGTTTCAAAATAGACTTTTCAATATTTTGCAAAGAAAAAACATCATAGAAAAATGAGTATTACATCCCCCCTCTCTATTTTAGTCTACAGTTGGATTATTAGTTATAGGAAACATTATCCTTCCTTGAATCCTTCAATGAAACAGTAACAATATTATAATAATGGCTTTCTGTGTACTAAGTAAATATTTCTCAGACTATGGTAAATGATTTGTAATAGTCTCAGTTGGGGGCAGATAAAATTACAGATCAGCACTTGTAAGCACAGCTATTACGGCTAATATTTAACAATCTCAGTAAATATGTGTAGGAATGTATGAGTGTATGATGGGAACAATGAAATATTGACTCACTGTGATTACAGGTTAATGATGCACAAAGTCAAGGGCTTTTTAACCCTTTCAGTGTCAGCTTTCCAACGCATTGCTTATACCTCTCTGGCACTCAAAGAGTTAATAGGCATTTTTAGCATAAACATTAGACTTATAGCAATTACAACAATATGTTCCCCAGATATGTATGTATTCCTGGTCCACTAGGGATTAACCTTCCTGTCTGATGCTCCCAAACTCATATCTAGCACCACCAGGCCATCACTAACCAGTCGAGTGCCAGAGAGGTTTTCAACACATTGCTTTATATTATGGACATGGATTAGCTCTGATAATAGGTTTCAGATATGGGAACCTGTAATTATTTCCCCTTTTTAGTCTCCTTTTTAGTATTATATATGTGGACATGAATTAACACGTGATACTGGGATGGTGATGTCCAGTGTGTATGTGTAAGAGTTCCATGCCCTTGAAATCACTGACTATTCATAAACACTGATAGAGGGCACCAGGAAGTCTCTTTAATACAATCATGATTTATTGAAGGTCAAAAGCAAATAGATGCCCTTGATCAGAGAGCCAGCAGTTGTAGCTGAACTAGGCCCTCACATTGTAAGGTCGGGGATGGGGATAGGATAAGATTCATTCTCTGGTTAGATTCTAGGGCCCACTGGTGATAGGAGCCCCCACAGTCAAGACAAAACTCAACATGCCATACAACATCTTGATCTCACTCTTCCCAATGATCTGGTGCATAAACATAGTCTGAGTTCTCACTCCTTTAAGTATTAGGGCATTAATAATAATATTAATTGTTATTATATTGTAGTTTATTATTTAATTCTGCAGAGTGTGAAGGCTAATTATTCTAAACACTGGCATATAAATAGATATTAAGTCTGATATGATGGCAGCAAACTGGATCTACTCTATCCAGCCCCCAAACAGCTCCAAACAGCCAATCAGGGGCAGGAGGTTTGGAACACAATTCAGGCTTCTGTGGCTCTCGGTATCAAACTCCAGGGGCTCGATTCTATTACCGGCGCTAAAAATAAAACACATTGTTTTTTTTTTAAGTCAGTTTTTGCTATTCTATTACCGGACTTGTGGAAGCAAAATCAGCGGTAATTATATTTACCGCCAGTCTAAAAAAAGCCCATAGGAAACAACTAAAAACAATGTGCAATTAGTATCCTATTACCCACGCTCAGTTTTACCGCCTGTTTTGTTTATACAAGTTAAGTTGGAAATTCTGCTCCTCAGAGGTTAAGTGTAGAAGCCATAACGACAGTTTCAAAACCATCATTGTTTGAACAAAAGCAGTGTATAATACAGTATACAGCATTGAAATAAGACATAGAGTGCCCCACTTCGACATATTAACCCCCCCATTTAAAAGTCGACTACTTCTGCTTTCTTTCAGCACATTAATTCGACAAATATTGTTCATAGTCAACAATTAACCCTTCCCCTTCCAAATCCGACTTACAGTGCTTTCTTACACCTTATTAATTAAAAATATTGTACATCCAACATTTTAACCCCCCTCCCCCTTGAAAAGTCGATTACATTGCTCCCATGACTTTCTTTCACCATTTTTATCCCACATTTTTCTTCTCCTATTATATTCGACATGCCATTCGACAACCAACTGATTTACAGGCATCTCTAGTGAACAAGGGGTTAAGAACACACACACCCACAAAAAAACAAGGCACTCTCATTTCCCAGGGTAATATAAATCAACCGGTCAGATTCCAACTGACATTGCCAGGCTCTCGAAATGACGCTTCGGCATCAGCAGACGTCCATGCTGCACGGATTGACACAGGATTATGGCAGAGGTTGGACATATCAGAGCAAGAGGCGTCATCTGCAGGTGCGAGGCTTCTGAATAAGCAGGCCTCTGTTTTATGTGTTTGCTTCCTGTAGTCTCCTCCTACCTACTTCCTCCTTCTGAGCTGCTCCTCCTACCTATTTCCTGAGGAGGGGTTTAAAGGGCAGACTGACTCCTGACTCAGTTGCTCTTGCATTGTTGTACAATACAGTTCTGTTTCCTTGGGCTCTGTGTATGACCTGGCTTGTCTAACCATCCAATCTGGTGCTGACCTGTGGCTCTGTCTGACTATTCTTCCGCGTGATCCCTTATAGTGGACAACCAATCTGGTGCAGACCCGTGGCTCTGGCTGAATACATGAACTGTATATGACCTGGCTTGTCTGACTACCCTCTCTGGTGCTGACCTGTGGCTCTCTCTGACTATTCTCTTGTTTGTCCATTTTTTATACTGACTGCAGGCATGAGTCTAGTATCCGCTTTTGCTATATTGACTGCAGACGTGAATCAGGAGTATTCCTCTCTCATCGAATCAAGACTCCGTGTTCCGGTTCCTGCTCCTGTTCCATTCCTGTTCCAGCTCCTGGTTCCAGCTGAGACTACCAGTGGCTTTGGCCTAGTCTCCAACAGTGTGGTCAGTCTTGGCAGTCTACTATTCCTGATAGTAGCGCTTGCTGGCTGTGACCATCTGCTTGTTCCTGCCTTATTACCATTGTATGCTATCTTTATTGTTATTTAATAAATTGCATTATACTATACCGTACTGACTCCTGAACATCTCTGGGGACCCATGACAGTACGCAAGGGCCATTGATTCAGATGGTAGTAGTAATGCAGTTCTTCAAAGCATCCTGGACAGGATGGAGACATTGGATGAACATATTGACTAATTGTCTTCGGCCATCCAAACCTTGTTGCAGCACATGACGCAACTCGAATACTCTAATCCACAAGTTGTGGCCACTCCCGCTCCATCCCAGGCACCAGTTGTCCAAACCTCTTCTGATGCAGGCACGATCAAGGGGTTATCTGGTTCTGCTCAGCTCCCCCAGTGTTATGGTGGGGACCCAGATTCTTGCCGTGATTTCCTCAATCAACTCTGCATGAGATGAGATGAGATGGTTTCTCACTCCTTTCCTTCTGAGCACAGTAAAGGTGGCTTTCTGATCTCTCTCCTCACTGGCAGGCCGTTGGCATGGGCTAACCCATTGTGGGAGACTGACAAACCCTCTGTGTATAACTTTAAGTAGTTTGTGGACTCCTTCAGGAAAGTATTCGATAGGTCAGGCCGCGTGGTCTCTGTCACAGAGTGACTAGGAAATAACAACACTGACAAGTACAGATGAACTTAAGATAAAACTTTATTAAGTACAATAATGGCAGGAAATGAAGAAACAGGCTGGTGGCAACAAATGACACAACAGTAGCGACACAAAGTGGCAGCAGATAGTGACACACCTTCACGAGACCAGGGAGGAACAGTGGACCCACTTTCCTCACCCTTCACTAGGCAGGTGAGCAGTAGCAGAATGGCCCTGGGACTCACACAGGTAGATGTCAGGACAGTGTGGGTACACCACGCACACGGTATGAATAGCACACCTTCACGAGGCCAGGGAGGTACAGTGAACTCACTTTCCTCACCCTTCACTAGACAGATGAGCTACAACTGAAAGGCCCTGGGACTCACACAGGTATATGGAATAACAGTGCGGGTACTCCACGCACTCGGTCTGAATGGCACACCTTCACGAGACCAGGGAGGAACAGTGAACTCACTTTCCTCCCCCTTCACTAGGCAGATGAGCAGAATCTGAATGGCCCTGTGTAACGGAAGCTGAGAAGGGACCGCGTCGCCTTCCGCCGTCGTTCCTGGGTCTCTCCTTCTCAACGCCAGATAAGCGCCGTCAGGTGCACCGGTTGGAGTATTAACAGTCACTGGAAACAGCCACAGGATCGCTGGAAGCAGGGAAGCAGGGAAGAGTCCACGTCGCCACCTGACAGTCCACGAAGTTAGGTCGCAGGAAACTGGCAGCAGGCGGTCGGCGATTCAGGATACTTGGCGCAGATGGGTATCAGAGTGGATACTTTAGACCATAAGCAATACAAGACTCCAGGACTCCTTGTTCACTCCAAAACAGAACTCACTTTATTACAACAAACCACAGCATATTTATACAGTTTCAAACCACACTAACTTGGAGCACAGTACAGGAGACTTAATTCAATCACAGTTCATCAATAGGACACAGCAAATGGTAGGGCAGAATACAATGGGGATAATTCAGTCACCACAAAGGGTCCAAGAACCAACAACAAATGATTCAGGGAAACATAATAGGGCAGACATGATTGGATTAATCACACAGCGGGGGGTCACAGGACAGTGCTCAATACAATGACTTGAGTAATTAAGCCAAAAGGCTTGGGGGACTACAATACATATTGAAAGTAAATATGCTCAAACTCAAATGATTAACCCTTTGCAGGTCAGAAGAGTTTGCAGCACCCAAGCCTTGAATTGTTCTTTCCTCTGGTACAGCTGCCTATCCACATAAGGCTAGCCAAAGTCTCTTAGTCCAGGATAAGGGCTTGAGAGATTGTACGCCAGGGCACAAAGGAGTGTCCAATATCCATAATCCTTGGGCCCAGGGGTGAATAAATGCCATGCCCAGACAAGAGCTCCCAGTAACGGGTAGGATCCGTTACATTTCTCCCCCTTTTTTGTACCAAGCCAGCGGTTGCAATACTAAATGCTGGCTTGGAGTTGTAAGAGAGCATAGAGATGGTGAGGCACTTGTCTGGACAGTACATTAGTCCGGAGGCCTTGGTCCTAGGCCAGTTTTAACTGTGGGGCCCCTTGTCCTGGGCCAGAGATTGAAATAGTCTTTCTGTCCTGGGCCAGGGGAAAACAGGAGCCCTTTGTCTGGGCCTGGTAGTGGTGCACAAGGCCCTGCTCCTGGGCCAGTGAGGAGAATGCCAGTTCCTTTGTCCTTAGTCCTGGGCCAGGGGAACTGGTACTGGGTTGCCCTGACCAATAGCAGATTAGGGGGCCTCTCCTGGGCCCTTCTCCAGGCAGTGCTACAGTCAAATCCTTCTGGGTCTGGGGCCAGTGGCTCAGGGTCCAGAGCCAATCTATAAGGGGGATCTTCCTGGGGCAATTGTGTCTCTGGCTTCTGTGCATCAGAGTGTGGGGAGAGAGGTATATCTCCCCCTTTTAGTTGGGCCACTGCCCCAGAGGAACAGGAGAGGATGTTTGTCCCACTCTCCTGGGCTGGGGCAACGTTCTGGGACACATTCCCACCCCCCAGGCAGAGCTCAGGAAATTCAGGGGCCCCAGCAACATCCCTGATGAGGACGGTGGTCCCACTCACCAGATCAGGGCCCAAAGGGGAATTGTTGGGGAGCGCCTTCTTGGGGCTTCTGGTGAGCTTGCTCCCACTCACCAGTGTCAGGGCAAAACAAGGGGTGGTGTGCTCACTCCTACACACCACAGCAGGGGGTTCACAGGACCCGGTGAATTTGCTCCCCTCCACCAAGCCAGGGGTCACAGGGAAAGGGAACACAATCGTTGGGCTGGGGATGAGGACTGTTGATCCACTAATCCCAGCCAAGGTTTCACATGACCTGGTGCGCTCGCTCCCACGCACCAAGCCAGGGGTTACAGGGGGACTGGAGAGCTCGCTCCTACTCTCCAGCATGAGGAACTTGGGGCAACATCCAGGGTTTCCAGGGGCAGTAGCAGCACTGCAGAGTGGCAGCCTGCTGTACCCCTCTTCTTCTTGGCCCCTCACAACAGGGCCATCTCTTGTCTTCTGGAGGAGGGCAGTCTCAATCCTCCTCGCAATCTTAGTCACATACCTGGAGAAGACACTCTTCCCCTTCTCCAGGGCAATAGCAACAGGGGACGGACTGGGGCTGCTGGTGGGGACCTGCATCTCCTTCACCACAGCAGGGGTTTCCCAGACCCTGGTGAGCTCGCTCCCACTCACCAGGTCAGGGTTTACAGGGGGGCTGATGGGGCACTCTTCTCCACCCATCAGTTCACAAAACATATCCTCAGGAGGGGCAGCAGCACTGCTCTCTTCCAGTCCGCTGGGGTCCTCCTCTTGTAGGCCATCACTTTCCAGGGCCTTCTCTGCCTTGAGGGAGACCGCAGTCCCATCCCTCAAGGCGGCATCCTCTGTGGCCCTGGAGAGCACATACCGCTCCACTTCCAGGGCGTTTTCCAACCCCACAGGGGGCATCATCTTGGGGCTGCTGGTGAGCTCTTCCACACTCACTACAGCAGGGGGGTCATAGGGACTGATGGGCTCTCTCCCACCCATCAGCTGGGACATACAATCGCTGCTGGTGGGGACCTGCATCTCATCCACCGCAGCTGGAAAGACAGGGGAAGGGGCAACATGCCTATCAGGGGAGACGTCTGTCCCATCCCCTGATGCCGAGGCATCTTCTTCACTGAGGAGGAACGCATTCCCACTCCTCAGCTCAGGGAAAATACAGTTCAGGGGCAAAGGGGTATCAGGAAGGACGATTTTCCCAATTCCTGATGCAGGGGCAACAACAGGGGCACTGGTGAGGAACGAATTCCCACTCACCAGTGTGGAGTGAACAGGGGAAACTCCATCCAGGTCCTCAGCTTCACTGAGGCCCTCCTCAGATGAGTGACCCCCCCAGTTTTCTTCTTCCTCTAGGGCCTCCCGAATTTCTTGCACTAATTTGGCATACATGTATTCCACCTCACACTCCCAACTGACTGTGTCGCTCAAGTCCTCTTGCAAGCTCATGGGGACGTACCCCCCTAGCATATCTTCTCGTTTGGCCAAAAGCTCCAAGAAACGGTCGTTTTCTGGACTGCCAAAGTTCGAATCCCACAGATAAGCATCCCATACCAGCCCTTGGATCTTACATCGCAAGCGGGCCGGGGAGAAGGTTACTGGGAGCACGGGGCCATACTCTTGTTCAATGTGATTTACCAGCATCCAGTAGGCATCTTGCATCCGTAGCTCCTCTGTGATGCAACCACCCAGTTCTGGAATAAAGTCATTTACAATATCGCCCAGCCAGAAACTCCACTGAGACCGGATTAATTCAAAGCGATCCTCATATGACCCAAAAGCATCCTCCATATCTCACTTGATGCAACCGATGAATGAAGGAGAAATCCCACCGCTATGCCACCAATGTAACGGGTAGCTGCGAAGGGACCGCGTCGCCTTCCGCCGTCGTTCCTGGGTCTCTCCTTCTCAACGCCAGATAAGCGCCGTCAGGTGCACCGGTTGGAGTATTAACAGTCACTGGAAACAGCCACAGGATCGCTGGAAGCAGGGAAGCAGGGAAGAGTCCACGTCGCCACCTGACAGTCCACGAAGTTAGGTCGCAGGAAACTGGCAGCAGGCGGTCGGCGATTCAGGATACTTGGCGCAGATGGGTATCAGAGTGGATACTTTAGACCATAAGCAATACAAGACTCCAGGACTCCTTGTTCACTCCAAAACAGAACTCACTTTATTACAACAAACCACAGCATATTTATACAGTTTCAAACCACACTAACTTGGAGCACAGTACAGGAGACTTAATTCAATCACAGTTCATCAATAGGACACAGCAAATGGTAGGGCAGAATACAATGGGGATAATTCAGTCACCACAAAGGGTCCAAGAACCAACAACAAATGATTCAGGGAAACATAATAGGGCAGACATGATTGGATTAATCACACAGCGGGGGGTCACAGGACAGTGCTCAATACAATGACTTGAGTAATTAAGCCAAAAGGCTTGGGGGACTACAATACATATTGAAAGTAAATATGCTCAAACTCAAATGATTAACCCTTTGCAGGTCAGAAGAGTTTGCAGCACCCAAGCCTTGAATTGTTCTTTCCTCTGGTACAGCTGCCTATCCACATAAGGCTAGCCAAAGTCTCTTAGTCCAGGATAAGGGCTTGAGAGATTGTACGCCAGGGCACAAAGGAGTGTCCAATATCCATAATCCTTGGGCCCAGGGGTGAATAAATGCCATGCCCAGACAAGAGCTCCCAGTAACGGGTAGGATCCGTTACACCCTGGGACTCACACAGGTAGATGTGAGGACAGTGCAGAGCACTCCCACTGGTCAGAGCCGGATCGGGTAGTCAGACGTCGCCAGGGGTCAGAGTCGGATCGGGTAGTCAGCCGTAGCCAGGAGTCAGACCCAGAACGGGTAGTCAGACATAGCCAGGTAATACACAGGAACAGTAATGGACCAACACAGCAATAAGCTCAGGTACACCACGAAAGGGCAAAGGTAATGACACAGGCTGAGGTTTAAAAACCCTGTCAGGTGGGCGGAGAGATGACCTCACCAGCATGGTGACCTATGAGAATAGCGACTCTGTGTAGAGCAACAGCTAGGAAGTGAATAATGTTGCTGTACGGCAATATCTGCTGGAGGCAATCACGGGCACCGTAATAGTCTCTGCGTCTAAAAACCTTATGACCATTTGTCAGGGCACACATACTGTGGCAGACTACTCCATTGAATTTGCACCCTGGCTGTGTAAGTAGGCTGGAATAAAGAGGCCTTAGTAGCCGCCTTTTCACAAGGGTTGTGTGATACCTTAAAAGATGAAATTGCGGCTTGCGATTTACCTAATGAATTGGGTAAATTGATTTCGTATTGTATCCTGATGGATACCAGACTCAGGGAGAGACCCTTGTTTAGGGAGAGCCTGTGGAGGCCCTCGGGCAAATGGTCTTCTCATTCTTCTGGCCCACCCTATCCTCCCTCGCCTCCCATGCCTCCTGGGGTTGTTTCCGATAGTTGCGAACCAATGCAAGTTGATGCAATTATCAGGGAGAGAGGCCCATTTTGTGAGCCCCTGCGGAGGCCTCCGGGTAGATTGTCCTCTCATCCTTCGGACTTACCTCTCACAACTCCTGTACTGGCCTCTGAGGGCACTGAACCCAGGCAAGCGGGTGCCACCCGGCTTTTGAAAGAGGAGAGGGCCTGCAGGAATGGGTAGGGACTTTGTCTGTACTGTGGCGAATCTGGACACTTGTTGCGGATCTGTCCAATCCGTCCAGACTGGGGACAAATCATTGGCGGCATTTCACGTTCCCCAGAAAATGTTTTGAATAAGCCCATGTTGAAGGCCTGAATTTATTGGGCAAATAAGTCAATCTCAGTTCCAGTGTTTCTGGACATGGGGGCCACTGGCTGCTTTATTGTTGCAGAATTTGCAGCCAGTAATAATATCCCCTTGAAGCCGATTGCTTCTCCTCTGGCCGTAGAAGCCATTAATGGGCGACCCTTATAGCCCTCACACATTACGCATGAAACCGTCTTGTTAACCCTGAGGGTGGGAGTCTTCCACACCGAAACCCTGAGATTTCAGGTGATTAATTATCCGCATTTTGCCATTGTTGTGGGGTTTCCTTGGGTACAGAAACATAACCCCAGGATGGATTGGCACACGTGTGACATTGTGGCTTGGCCTCCTCAATGTACTAAGTCTTGTCTGTCATGTCCTATCAGACTCACTCACACTATTGCTCTACTCCTCCCGGAGGAGTATGACACATTTAAAGATGTCTTTAGTCAAAGTAAGGCCAGGTCCTTACCACCACATAGGCCTTATAACTGATCTTTGGAATTGTTTTCTGGTACTATGCCTCCTAGGGGCCGTATCTACCCCTTATCTGTTGAGGAAAATAAGGTTATGGAGGATTATGTTTCTGATGCGCTGGCTAGAGGTGTCATTTGTAAATCCACATCCCCCACGGGTACTGGATTTTTCCTTGTTAAGAAAAAGTATGGAGAGCTACATCTGTGCATTGACTTTCGTGGTCTAAGAAAACTGTTGGTCAAGAATGCATATCCCCTACCTTTGATTACTGAACTCTTCAACCAGGTTAAAGGGTCTAAGGTATTCACAAAACTTGATCTGAGAGCCGCTTACAATTTGGTGCGAATAAAAGAAGGGCATGACTGGAAGACAGCTTTTAATATTCGGAGCGGGCACTATTAATACTTGGTCATGCCCTTCGATTTGTGCAATGCCCCGGCTATCTTCCAGGAGTTCATCGATGATGTAAGAGAACTCCTACAAAGTTGTGTGTTTGTGTATTTGGATGACATCCTTATTCACTCTCCAATGCTGGAGATCCATTGCTCTGATGTATCCAAAGTCTTGAGCCTATTATGCAAGAACAACTTATTTTGCAAATTGGAAAAGTGTGAATTTCATAAGCCCCAGGTAAAGTTTCTGGGGTATATAATTTCCGCCTCCAGGTTCGCCATGGACCCTCAAAAGTTGTCTGAGGTACTAGATCCAAAGATTTTTGGGGTTTGCTAATTACTACAAAAAATTTATAAAGAACTTCTCTCCTATTGTCAAACCACTTACCGACATGACTTGTAAAGGGGTCAAGACCTCTGTATGGTCCCAAACAGCTATCTTGGCTTTTGAAAAATTGAAGGCAGCTTTTTCTGCAGCCCCAATATTAGTGCATCCCAATCTCTCCCTGCCCTTTACCCTGGAGGTTGACGGATCCTAGACTGGAGTGGGCACTGTTATCACAACATTCAGCTCCTGGGTGTTAGGGAAAACTGTTAGGGAATTTACCTGGATCGCTGCCTGAAGAGATACCTTTCACCCTCTTATGATCAGTCTGTCTGTAAAGTCTATGTCAATAGCTGGTATACCAGGAGGCTGTAAAGTTCGCAAAGAAAAACACACACAACAGCGTATACAATACAAGCTCTCTCTTTATTCTTATCAGACATAGCATTTATAGTCCTATACAGCCCCCCTCCCCTACAGGGAGGGGGGCGGTGCTTTCTTCATAATTGCAATAGAAAAGTTATAAAACATGCTTCAAATATCCATCCCCTTCCTTTACTGAGGGGGGAGGGCAACACTACAGTGGAAGATCTGCAAATTTCCCAAGACAGCCTTGAACACATATCAGCATTTGTATTTCTTGCAAAAGAACAAGCATGGCCTTCAACGAATAGATAAGAAAACGAGAACAAACAGGATTTGGCTGGCTGTATTTGGGTTACTCATTTCTCCTTTACACAGGTTTCTGCAAACCTTAGCAAATGTCAATTTTAACCCTAGTATTGCTGCGTCCCTTTATAATGTTAACATGGAGAAAAAAGAGATTTTACCGGTGCACACTCAATGTTAAGCACGAAAAACTCTCAAAGACTAAAAGATTGATAAGACTTTAGGTGCTCACAGGGTAAATAATATGTAGAAAGAAAGAAGGAGAAAAGGGAAGATCCCTGCTATTCTTAAGCACTCAAAAAAGATCTCATCAAAATGTCTATTGAGAGTTAAATATTCATGAGTTAAATAAAACTTAACATTTATTAATAATAATATTAAAAACATGAAAAAGAGGGCGAATTATAAATGTTGAGAGTGCTCTATTGACTCAACAGAAGTATCCACAAATTGCTTTGTCCTAATTAACAAAATGGTACAAAGTAAGGGACTGTACCAGTAATACGTTACGGAGCAGATTATAGAGTCCTCACTTAAGTCCCAACTCCACAATACAATAAATGTAGTTCTTTATGGGTATAGTGGTAAACTACCGTTACCTCGGTTTTGAAATGTCATCCCTACGTAAACGAAGCAAAATTGGCTTCAAGTAGTTGTAAATGGATGAAGCCTCTTAGCTCTGATACGGTAAATACCGTTAAATCAGTAACCGGCTTCATGCAATAAGACCCTATATAAAGAATGGTAAATCCGTACTAAATACAAAGCAGTACCTAAGGTGAATAACGTATCTGGTTGTCAATATGGCAGGTGGATGAAGCCTCTTAGCTCTGATACGGTAACCACCGTTCGATCAGTAACCGGCTTCATGCAACACAACCTTTATCGTGGATAAAGCATCATAGGTTCTGAAGCGACTATGCAGTCTCTCGCTATAACTATCTAAATCAGAGTTGGCTTCTAAAAGGTATTGTAACTATCTGACGCGCGTTTCGCCCTGCGGCTTGATCACAGAGTGAGTGTCCGAACAAAAGCCGGAACACATTAGCGTCTATTTGTAGCAACATCTCAAACAACAATTGGCTGAAATTCAAAAAATGTATCTGCCAATCAGCTATCTACATAATAACCGAATATCAATTACTCGGTGAGTTATTGCCAATTACATAGTGTTGAGTATATATTAGCCACAAAAGACACAAATTAAAGGACACTGTCCTTTAATTTGTGTCTTTTGTGTTGCTACAAATAGACGCTAATGTGTTCCGGCTTTTGTTCGGACACTCACTCTGTGATCAAGCCGCAGGGCGAAACGCGCGTCAGATAGTTACAATACCTTTTAGAAGCCAACTCTGATTTAGATAGTTATAGCGAGAGATTGCATAGTCGCTTCAGAACCTATGATGCTTTATCCACGATAAAGGTTGTGTTGCATGAAGCCGGTTACTGATCGAACGGTGGTTACCGTATCAGAGCTAAGAGGCTTCATCCACCTGTCATATTGACAACCAGATACGTTATTCACCTTAGGTACTGCTTTGTATTTAGTACGGATTTACCATTCTTTATATAGGGTCTTATTGCATGAAGCCGGTTACTGATTTAACGGTATTTACCGTATCAGAGCTAAGAGGCTTCATCCATTTACTACTGCGCAGTGACTTGTCAACAGAATCTGGAATGCACCCTTCCACTGGGGCTCCAAACACCCTGTTCTCCATGTCTGTACATATACCCACTCCCCAATCTGGAAACGTGCACTGGGCCAGCCGAAAGCAAAGGCTGTTGAACAGAAAATCTGTGAAGAAAAGAAAGGGTATGCTGCAAAGCAGTTCCATAATCCATAATCTGCTGATTACCAATCTCTAAGGTAGGTCCTTGATACATCACAATCCTATTCCAGGGCCTACCAAAGAGGATCTCATAAGGACTAAGCTTTTAAGGATTTGGAAGGGGTCACCCTGAAGTGAGTCAAGGCACTGGGAAGCGCCTCTGGCCATTTGAGTCTTAGTTCAGTACATAGTTTGGTCAGAGAGCGCTTAAGAGTCTGGTTCATCCTCTCAACGTGTCCAGAGGATTGAGGCCTCCAGGGGGTATGACATCTCCAGTCCACCCCTAGAGTGACACAATTACTTTTAACAATTTCAGCTGTAACATGTGTTCCATGGTCTGACTCAATAACTCAAGGCAAACCAAACTTTGGAATTACTTTTCTTATTAACACCTTAGCTACTGATCCCACAGTAGCTCCTTTCAAAAGAAATGTCTCTAACCACGTAAACAATTAATCAACTATTACAACAGCATACTAAAATCCCAGTACAGGCTGCAAAGCAACCCAATATAATCTATCTGGAGCCGTTCAAATGACACCCAAGCCCATTGCCTGGCCCCAGTGATTAGAATATGTCACATTTTAGGATTTATTTACAAGTATATATCACACAAATCCCAACAATTTTCTAACTTACTTTGTACAGATCTGGTCTAGGTAAAGTCACTTCCTCCAGGGCTTCTACACAGTCATGCTCTGGAGGATCATTTATGTCCTCGGGCAATAGGGTAACTGGTTTTGGCAGAGCTAAAGCAGGGGCGAACATCAGCACCCGCTTCAGTTCATCCCATACTATCGTATCAGGAGAATCATAGTCAGTTTGTCATACAATCCTTCAGTCAAAATATTGGCCACTATTGGCTTAACCCTTGCCTAGCCTCTTTGCTGATGGGGTACTATCTGACCTAGACCGGTCCTGCATTAGGCTGCAAGTCAATAACGGGTCGGGCATCTCTACCAACCCCTGGCTGTCCAGCTGCTCAAACAGCATAGGGCACTGAGCGCAGAACCTCCTCCGGGATGTCTGAATCAGGACTATCCTGGGAAGTGTGTCTCAGTGCCATCTGGAAAGTCAAGTCATAATAGTCAGGTACATATACCTCTATCTTGTCAGCGTCAAAAGTTATCTCTGTCCTCAATCTGGTCAACAGATCCCTTCCCAACAGTGCAATGGGGCATGACTCTGATAGGAGAAAATCATCTTGGACCATAGTCCCTTCTATGGTAACTTCCATAGGTTGTATATATGGCATAGAGGAGGGAATTCAATCCACCCCTACTATACTGATAGTGTTCTTCACTATGAATTCCACCCTCCTGCACTATAGGATAATGCTAAAAAAAACTGATCCTGATCCCTTCCTATTCTGTCTTATTAGGTGAGTCATCTCTGTCTGCATCACCACCAACAGATGCACCTTCTTCCTGGGGATTTCTGTCTTTATATCTATACTTATTCCTCAGCTTGGGGCAATTTCACTTCCAATGTCCTTCCTGCTTACAGTAAAAACATGTATTCTTTCCTACCTGCTTAGATCTCACTGTACCACTTACATTATTCTTTCTACCTGCTTCAACAGTGCCAACTTTCCTTGCAATTGCTAAAGCACTAAACTTTACATGGTCCTTCAATATCTGCCTAGTCTTTTTTGTCTCCCTCTGTATCTCTGTACATAACTTCTGTCCTTTCTTTCTCCATTACTTCACTTACTGGCTTGCTCAACACACTCTCAGTGTTTCCCTAAATCCATGCAAAGATGCGGCAAGGGACTTATCCCTCTGCTGCACAACCTACTGCACCCCAGGAAGATTCAAAGGAGGTTCCCCACATGTCCGCACGGACCCCAGGGTCAGAGAACAGTAAAACAGTAATACATTATCAGTCACGTCATTAAGAGGGAATGCATCTGCAGTCCCTACTTATCTGTCTCTAATTTCATTAGAAGTTAATTTCCTATATGTATCAAGAATCCTTTCTCTTTCATTCCCCCATAACATTATTACAACTGGAAAAAAATTACACAGGAGAGGGAGGGGTCTGATGCTGCGCGATCGTCTCATAGTGGGAGAGAATCAGCACACAGGCATTTAACCCCTTCCTGTCATTTTCAGAGAAAGCAGGACTGTTGTTTCTCTAATTAACAGACAACAGGTTGCAAAGGGCACATATACATAACTACAATTTGTTCTTATGGAGGCTAAATCACAATTCAACAAATCTTCAGTTGAACATATACATATATACACATATATACACATACACATTGGGTGCACCACTTCAGCTGAAACATATGTTTCCCAAGAAGTCAAAACAGGAGAGGAAGGGGTGCCCGTGACCGCGCCGGGTGGACTGGCTGGACTATTCGGTCTTAGATCACTGAGGACCATTGAACCGGTAAGACCAATGCCAAAACCCCCTCAGACACTTCCAACAAGACAGCCCCCACATTCCTGCCTCTTCTCACTCAAGAACATAATTTTAGTTCTATTATCTATAACACATTGACAATTTTCTTTAACAAATCCATATATTTTTTTTTTTTACTTGCTTGGATCCATACAATTGATTACACAAAATTAGGATTGAATTTACCTAAATGTTGCAACATTTTATCTCAGAACCAATACCGTGTGCCTGTCCAGGCTAATTACTGGTGGCCTACCAGTACCTGATCCTGGCAATACATTTCCACATAAATGTACAAAAACCTGCCCCTGTCAGCTGTTAGTTCCCAGCTACTAGACAACATCTTAACAATAGGACCTTTAGGAAAACAGCAGCGTTGGTGACCTTGAAATTCCGTTACTTGTGTCTTATCTAAGAACAGAGAGAACAAGGGGGAGAGGTAGAATGAAAGAGAAGGGAGGGGGAATCAGAGCTGCGCTAACTTTCTCATAGCATCAACATTTTACAAGCATGGCGGCTTAACCCCTGCCTAGCTGTCACTAAATGAATGCATAATGTGTTAGTACCTGATTTTGATATCAATAATCCACACACTCTGAATAACTTTCCCGTTTTCTTACAATGTTCCTTCTCCTCTCTCAACATCACCAGATCCCGGGCCACTACACCCTTAAGGGGCTTCCCTTGGGTGACCCCCATTCCCTACTTATCTGTATCCCACCGTGTAACTACTTAAACTTAGTCCCTCAAGTCTCTCTCTCTGGTGATGTAGGCACGCTTTCCCTCTTTCTGCGCTCACTTACTATATCCCTCCGGGGAAACGGATTAGTACTCTTTAGACCCTCCGTCCATCCCGCCAAGTTAGAGACAAAAAGGACAGTGTAATAAGCCCCTCCAATCAGTCTTCCCACCTAGTGAATACAGTCTTCCCCTATTTCTGGAGTCTTACTTTCCTGACCTCCCATCTTACAACAAGTTATACAATACAAGGCAATCACAATGTAAAATAAAAGCGGAAAAGGGAGGAGAAAAAATGTTTTCAGGTGCTCACCTTCACCTGGAATAACACCCGGTCCCAGTGCTTACCTTCACCTGAACCAAGGACAGAAACAATAATACAATTCTTATTCTTAGTCTCTAATATTCTTTGATACAATACTTAATTGACATTTCTATAAACATCCATATTTCAACACCAGTGTATAGTAACCATATAGTATCCCGAGACAATTTAACAGACAAGAAAGGACAGAATAGTAGACTATTGACATAGACTCACAGAGGGACCCTATAGTGGAGAGTGTTCTGCTGCCTAATATTCGGTAGTCAAATGCCACTCACTTAATTTACCGGGCAGTCTCCCGGAAAGTCACATATAGTGCTTTCGAGACTACCAAGGGACGAATCCTGTGGTCATTTCCGGACTACAACTGTTCCTGAATCCTTTTCCTACTTGCTCAACTACGGTCCCCGGAGCCTACCACATGGGTGACTCGGACCGTAATTCCGGAGCTCTGGATTCGAACTATATCTATTTCTGTTCCCGGAGACACTATACCTGTGCCTCGAACTTATTTCTATAGCGCGCTTATATATTAGACTAACAGAAACTCACTCCCTATTTCACTCAACCCTTTAACAAGGCAGTGTCATCCCTGGGACGGCGACAACATATAGTCACTTACCCATAGATGTACACTGCCCGCATTCTCCACCAAAAACTGTTAGGGAATTTACCTGGATCGCTGCCTGAAGAGATACCTTTCACCCTCTTATGATCAGTCTGTCTGTAAAGTCTATGTCAATAGCTGGTATACCAGGAGGCTGTAAAGTTCGCAAAGAAAAACACACACAACAGCGTATACAATACAAGCTCTCTCTTTATTCTTATCAGACATAGCATTTATAGTCCTATACAGCCCCCCTCCCCTACAGGGAGGGGGGCGGTGCTTTCTTCATAATTGCAATAGAAAAGTTATAAAACATGCTTCAAATATCCATCCCCTTCCTTTACTGAGGGGGGAGGGCAACACTACAGTGGAAGATCTGCAAATTTCCCAAGACAGCCTTGAACACATATCAGCATTTGTATTTCTTGCAAAAGAACAAGCATGGCCTTCAACGAATAGATAAGAAAACGAGAACAAACAGGATTTGGCTGGCTGTATTTGGGTTAGTCATTTCTCCTTCACACAGGTTTCTGTAAACCTTAGCGAATGTCAATTTTAACCCTAGTATTGCTGCGTCCCTTTATAATTTTAACATGGCCTGTTTGACAAATATGTAATGACTTGTTACACAAACAATTTAACCCTAAGAATATTTAACCCTTCTATATGTTATACAATCCTTTCACTGGGGAGGCCTTGCGCCCTTGTGGATATTTCCCCAGAAAACTGTCCAAAGCGGAGATGGTATTTCAATTTGGGGACAGAGAGTTACTGACAATTGTCCTGGCCCTGAAAGAATGGAGGCACCTCTTGGAGGGCACTAAAACTCCTATCTTAATCTTGATTGACCACAAGAACTTCATTTATCTTTCTGAGGCCAAGAGCTTGATTTCCAGGCAAGCCAGATGGGCGCTGTTCCTTTCCCGTTTTAATTTTGTGGTCTCATATCTTCCTGGCTCGAAAAATGTTATGGCAGATGCATTGTCTCACCAGTTTTGCTTGCCTCCCAGGGAACAGGTTCCACCATCCACAATCATTCCGGCTGATCTTATCCTTGCTACCATATGAACCTGTATTACTTCTCCTCTGGGAGAGGAGATTTTGGCTGCCCAAACTTCAGCACCTGCTGACAAACCTGATGGCCGTTGCTTTGTTCCAGCGCAGTTGCTCATTAAGCTGTTAGAGACCTATCATGCCTCAAAAATTGCTGGCCACATTGGTCGCGACCAATTGAGTTGGTCTTTGTCACGAGTATTCTGGTGGCCTAGTCTCTGTTCCGATTGTGCTGCCTTTACAGTGGCTTGCACAACTTGTGATCAAAATAGTAACTCCGACATCTACCGGTGGGCTTGCTGCAGCCAGTGGCCAACGGGGAACGTCCCTGGTCACATCTATCTATTGACTTTATGGTGGACCTCCCTCACTCCATGGGCTGTACCGTCATATTGATGATTGTGGACAAATTTTCAAAGATGGCTCACTTCGTGCCACTTAAGGGCTTACCATCCGTGCAGGAATTGGCAATGGTTTTTGCTAGGGAGGTTTTCAATGGAATACCCAAAGTAATCGTGTCCGATACAGGAAGCCAATTTGTGTCCCGCTTCTGGAGGTGTTTCTGTGCTCAGATGGGAATTCAATTGGCATTCTCCTCCGCGTACCACCCACAATCTAACAGTGTGGCAGAAAGGTCAAACCAAGCCTTAGAACTGTTCCTCCGCTGCTATATCTCTGACCATGATATTTGGGCTACCCTGTTACCTTGGGCTGAGTTTGCCAGAAATTGTGCTGTTAACTCGTCTACTCAGAGTTCCCCGTTCTTGGTCAACTATGGGTTCCAACCCTCGGTTCTTGCTGAGACCTTCCAAGCACAAGTGATTCTTTCTCTTGACGATCATTTGAGGGCACTCCGTTCCTCTTGGGTTCGGGTACAGCATACCCTACATGGTTCCGTGCAGCGACAAAAAAGGCAGGCTGACTGTAGGCGACTGCCAGCACCTACCTTCCAGGTAGGAGACAGAGTGTGGTTGTCTTCCCGTAACTTGCACCTCCAGGTTCCTTGTAACAAATTGGCTCCTCTATTCATTGGTTCTTTCCGTGTGTTGCGCAAAATTAATCCGGTGGCTTATGCATTGGAGCTCCCTGCCAATATGCGCATTCATAATGTCTTCTGTGTTTCCCTGTTAAAGCCCTTGGCCTGCCACCGGTATACCTCAGCTACCGTCCTTCCTGCTCCAGTGAGAGTTGCAGATCACACGGAAAATGAAGTAAAAAATATTCTGGACTCCTGTTTGGTTCAAGGGCGCCTACAGTACCTTATTCATTGGAAGGGATATGGTCCAGAGGAGCGCTCCTAGATTCCAGCTGATGATGTTCACGCTCCTGTCTTGGTACGCAGATTTCACACGCACTTTCCTGACAAACCCCAGCCGGCTCCACGGAGGGGGGGCCTTTGAGGGAGGGGTACTGTCACAGCTTACCATCACGCTGCTTCAGGCAACGCTCGAAATTAGGTTTCAGCATCAGCGGTCATCCATGACGGATTGACGTAGGATTACGGCAGCAGTTGGATGCATCAGAGCAAGATGCGTCATCTGCAGACACAAGGCTTCTGAATAAGCAGGCCTCTGTTTTATGTGTTTGCTTCCTGTAGTCTCCTCCTACTTACTTCCTCCCTCTGAGCTGCTCCTCCTACCTATTTCCTGAGGAGGGGTTTAAAGGACAGACTGAGTCCTGACTCAGTTGCCCTTGCGTTGTTGTGTAATACAGTTCTGTTTCCTTGGGCTCTGTGTATGACCTGGCTTGTCTGACCATCCAATCTGGTGCTGACCTGTGGCTCTGTCTGACTATTCTTCTGCTTGATCCCTTATAGTGGACAACCAATCTGGTGCAGACCCGTGGCTCTGGCTGACTACCTGAACTGTGTATTACCTGGCTTGTCTGACTACCCTCTCTGGTGCTGACCTGTGGCTCTCTCTGACTATTCTCTTGTTTGTCCCCTGTACCTAGCAGACACCCAATCTGGTGCGGACCTGGGGCTCTGGTAGACTAGCTATATCCTGACTGCAGGCATGAGTCAGATATCTGTTTCTTATACTGAATGCAGACAAGAGTCTAGTATACGCTTTCGCTATACTGACTGCAGACGTGAGTCAGGAGTATTCCTTGCTCATCGGATCAAGACTTCGTGTTCTGGTTCCTGCTCCTGTTCCATTCCTGTTCCAGCTCCTGGTTCCAGCTGAGACTACCAGTGGCTTCGGCCTAGTCTCCAGCAGTGTAGTCAGTCTTGGCAGTCTACTATTCCTGATAGTAGCGCTTGCTGGCTGTGACCATCTGCTTGTTCCTGCCTTATTACCATTGTATGCTATCTTTATTGTTATTTAATAAATTTCATTGTACTATACCATAGTGACTCCTGAACATCTCTGGGGAACCGTGATACCACCAGAATTTGGACCTCTGATTTTGTATTGGAATCAGGACTTGTGTCAGGTATTCCTACAGGCAAACTGGAAGCAAGAGGTTTAGCATAAGATGAATCAAGATAAAAACAAAACTGAAGAAGTATCTTCCTCTAGAAGCCCTTGGTAATTTTAGGAGAAATAGACAGATAGGTTGGTCTATGCATGGTTCTGGAGCACAGAAGCTAAACTCTACTTTGTGGATGTAAAAACTAACACCTAACCCTCAGTGGCATAAACGGTGAATGGCCATGGTATATTTGGTTGGGCAACCGAAGATATTTTTTTCCCCTGGGACATAAATTCTACCTATTGAGATATGGTGCAGATAGGCATGTTGGATGCTAGGCCCCATTACAGCTGTGTCCTCTGTAGTTTATATATATATATATATATATATATATATATATATTTGACTGATAGGTGTCAGTGACAGTCAGACAGGTAGGTGGTTCTACCTGATCATAGACTCGACTGATAGAGATTGATATAAATAACACAGACATTTTACATCATACATTCAACTGAAGATAGACAGCAGGTATAACTTTACATACTGTGTTACACATGCACACACTCCTGTATCCACACTGAGAAGAACAAGAGGAACAAGCATTCACAGTGGTGTAGTGGACCTGCTGCAATGTGCTTTATCCTTTATTGCAATTTGAATGCTGCTAATTCTAAAGCTAACATGTTGATCCTGTACTTTACTGTAAAAATGTACACTACAGTCCTTAGGAGAGATAGAGAGGGCTGTTGAAATGTTGACAATAGGTTGTATAGAGGCAGACAGACAAAGTGGGGGAGCTGCAGTTGCTTGATTTAAGCAGTACTGATGCTGGCCAGTTTTCTGAAGGGTTTCATGGGGTGTGTGTGTAATTTAGACTGTGGCACTGACAGTGACAAATAGTACTGTAGAGGGAATTCTTGCAACCCTAAATGGAAATTGGCAATGTTCTCATAGGAAGTGAAAAAGCAAACATTTTCATTTATTTCCATGAAAAAGAAAAAATATTTCTTTTTTCCATAACACTTCACTAGAAGAAAAACTTAATTTTTCCTGTCCCAGCACTCATACCACACTGTATTGAATCAGTTCAGAGGGCACTAACCCTGATCTCCTGAGGTGCTTGTCCTTAGAAATGGCCAGTCCCAAATGTACATCTTATAGACTGTACTACTGTAAGGCAGACACTGTAATCATATAAAAGTATGTAATTTCAACCCCTTAAAGGGATAGTAACGTTTCATAATAAAAGCAGCTCTAATTAATCATCATAGTATTTCGACCTTGGAGAGTGTTATTTCAATTCTGTCAGAGTTGTAGTTCAAGAGTAATTCAATGACAAAGTATCCCCCTCCCGCCCCTTCTACTGATGTAACACTGCTCAGCTTAGAGCAGCAGGGAGTGTCCAGGTAGATTGCAGAGAGGGACAATCTTCATTTAAGATAAGGGAAAAACCTGAAAAACTTATGAATGGGGGCAGGGTGTTCATTGTTCTCACAGGAAGAAGATTGTCCCCTTCTGTTATCTGTCTGGTCTTACAACCAGATTCAACATCTGAGAAGAGATGGCTTACACTAGGTAAAAGGGGCGGGAGGGGAAACTTTATCATTCAATTACTCTTTAACTACAACTCTGACAGTATTGAAATAACACTTTCTATTGCTCAAATACTATGAAGATTAATTGGAGCTGCTGTTTTTGTGAAACAGTACTTTCCCTTTAAGGACCGGCCACACACTCGTGCGGCCAGCACTTAAGGACCACGGACCTTTTTTTTTTTTTTTTTGCAAATCCGATTCAGGGCTCCCCGAATGGCGTGCAGCCACGTGGGGAGCCCTGAATTCCATGATGGTCCTGGCACGTCATGGGTACTTATGGCTCGCTGACCCATAATGTGCCAGGACCGTCAGGGGTCCTTAAGGGGCTAATCGCTTCAGACTGATAAAAGCTTTTCATAGCTGTTAAAATAACTTCTTCTTTTTTTAACTTAGCACAGTGTTTGGCTCCCCTTTATTTATGATATTATCAAGAATTTCGACTTTAGTCACAACATGCATATATTGTTGTGTGTTTACATTATTATTGTTTATGTATTTGTGTTAATATGTAACTTTGTACTGTAAAAGCTCTCCAGGAAATACTTGAAAATGAGAGAAATCTCAGTGTATTCTTCCTGGTAAAACATTGTCTAAATAAATAAATACATAGTTCAAGCACAGCATGGAAATGGCATTGATATCCTACAGTTCAGTAAATAAACCACTGTCTAATAGAACGCAAATCTGCATATACACTGGCACATGAATGCATTCGGGGTCTGCAGCAAATTATTGACTAACTAGTTGAACAGCCTGGTCGCGGGGCAGTCACGCCCTTGGGTGGTCCCCTAGTTATGCACTAAAGCCCCTTCTAATATGAGAATAAGAATGTTTACTTTATTTTCAAATTTACTTTATTAACTAAACCTTCGAATACCAGAGGGGTATCCAATGTATTATAAATCAATGAGTTGCATACATGTCTGGAACTCAAAGGGTTAACCCTTGAAATATTTAGCGTTGGTTAATGCTTCAGTTGTAGAAACTGTTCAGACCTCAGGGTTGCAGCTTCTAGTCCCGACAGGGTCAACTCAGTTTTTATTGTTCTGAGGTAGATAAAATGAGTACAATTAAATTGGGTAATAGTAACATTTATACTGTAGAATATACTGAAAAATGAGAGATAATCTCAATGTATACGTCAATGTAAAATATTTTGATATTTTATATCTGATATATTTGACTGTTCTGCGTTGTGTGTAAATGGACTGAGATATGGTAACAAACTTTCTGAATAGAACATTGCGCTGATCTCAATACATTAACAGTGCTAACTCTCTTAACAGGATTAGATCACATATAGGATTTTATTATAGGGATCTAATATAAAATAAGCAACATTTACAG
Source organism: Rhinophrynus dorsalis (assembly GCA_037306005.1). Lineage (NCBI taxonomy): Eukaryota > Metazoa > Chordata > Amphibia > Anura > Rhinophrynidae > Rhinophrynus > Rhinophrynus dorsalis. Next base: position 586,212,825 of record CM074719.1, on the reverse strand, counting down.
ATTCTACCTGGAAGTGATAGTTAAAATTCATTGTCCCAATTTCATTTCTTAAGTGTTACTGTGCTTAAAACAGTTTGGAAATCCATTCATATTTCTTATAGGGAGTGATTCTGTCAGACAGCAGACAGCACAATAAAGAACATATTTTTTTTTTTATAAAAGCAAAGATAAGCAATTGGTGACATCTACTGTTTTTTAAAAATATTACATCACAATTACATGGGCCCTTATGCATAAAAGCAAAGATGAGCAATTTTTCAGCAAACCAAAAAAGCAAATAGGTATTGATTTAAAAGGCGCTTTTAACTCCTTGCATGCTAGAGAGGTCTCCACGGTTTTGCAAAGCAATGCAGAGAGACCTCTCTAGCATTCAAGGGGTTAAAGTTATTTAAATCAATGGTATGTTTTATTTGTTCCTACAGCACAGTTGTATTGTTCCAGAATTGTTCATTTCTGTCTATATACATAAAGGTCTGTGTAACTGTAATGTAATATCTAAAAACTACCAGTAGATGTCACCAGTAGCTTATCTTTACAAACAGGTACTAACTCTACTGGATATGGGAATAACATTGCAAGATAGTTACAATCCCTTCTTTATTACATATGTATGGTCAACACTGTAAATTAAAGCTTCCATTTTGCAAAACATGCTTTGAATTTAACCCTTTGAGGTCCAGAAATGTATCCAGTGCCTTGTAATTCAAAGCTTTGGATAGTTCTCCAGTACTTGAAGAGATAATTCTAATTCGTTCACAATTTTTTTGGTAAATGGTTATATTCATACATTGTAGCAGGTAAATAGTATTGAAAAAAATAGATACATTTTGACAGGTTTTATTTTTGTGTGTTTTTCTGAGATTTTAGTTCATTTTGACGTGCAGTTTAAAAGTGATCTGTTTTTTTTCTCCCAGCACTCCTTGCTCTGTATAGAAATAGCTGATCAAAATGCACTGAACACACAGCTACCTGCATTTATATTGTTGTACCATCAATGTGAAACATTACTATCTCTTTAATACCATTTGCACCAGCTGGAGGGCAGTTGGGATGTGTGTAGGCATTTCAGACAATTTCTGTCCTCCATTCCTTATTTTACATTGTACTAACAAGCAGTGGACATAGGTCAGGTAAGCCAAGGGTGGGAGATCTGCAGAGGCAGCATAATGAGAGGCTTTGTCACCTTGTGCTTATATCAGTTCTCTAAAGAAAATGCTCTAGACAAAATGTTTAAGGCCCATATAAAGTACGCCTGTTTCCCAAAGTACACGTTACTAAAGAGTCTTTCTTCATAAATAAATAATATTAATACTTTATTTATATAGCGCACACAGATTCCGCAGCGCTTTACACTCATATTGGTTCCTGTCCCCATTGGCATACCTGGGAACTCTCCGGATTTGCCCTGGAGACTCCGGTTCTGACAGAGCTTTACCGGGTCTCAGGGGCAGAGGCTGATTCCTCCGGATGTGGAGAGTTTCTATTGAAACTCTGCCACATCTGCTTTTTCTCCAGTTGTGCCTCCGTCCCCAGCCTTCTGTGTGACACATTTAACCCTCTGAGTACCAAAGTGGTACGGAATGCATTGCTTTGCAATGCATTCCGTACCACTCTGGCACTCAAAAGGTTAAATCCCTCCCAACACTCAAGTTAAGCCCCGCCCCTTTTTTACACGATTAGCATCATTTTTGTTACCCCCTGCTGAACAGAGGACTACCCTCCGGGTAGCCCTCAACTGAAAGTTCCCAGGTATGCCCATTGGGGCTCACAATCTAAATTCACCTATCAGTATGTTTTTGGAGTGTGGGAGGAAACTGGAGTACCCGGAGGAAACCCACGCAAACAAAGTGAGAACATACAAACCCATTGCAAATGTTGTCCTTGGTGGGATTTGAACCCAGGACCCCAGCGCTGTAAGACAACAGTGCTAACCACTGAGCCACTGTGCTTAATCTGAGCCACCGTGCTTAAATAAAGTGTTCCATTTTCTTTTAGCTCCTTAAATGCTAGTTATTTGCATTTATTCTGTGTTTTTAAGGGAAGGGTCATGGTCTGTAGAAGTGGTGCGATAAAGTGAGGGTGTGTGTAGACTATACCAGGGAACATTCAAGATGAGCTGACCCTGAGATCATTGAAATATTAACCCTTAAAATTTCCAATAAGGTAGAATTTATTCAATATGTACCTGCTTGATCTAAGCAATTGGTGCTGTAGTCCACAAGGAACAATTAACATGTTACAATTTAGAGATCTCACTGCTTAAACACAAACAAGATAAGCAGTACATCTCTATTTGTATTTCAGGTACAAAGGGCACCAATTTAGAGACTAAATAAACATTTAATTGGTGAAAATCAGATAGTAGGTAACACTGACCTCTCTCACCCTGAGAATTTGGCCCTTTACCCTGAGACTTGGGTCAGACTCTGCACCCTTGGGTGCAGACTGTGTGTGGGGAGGTGCATTCACTTAGTTATGCCTGCAGCTAGCACGACATAGAGGAAACTGACATAACCACTCCATCAACCTGCACATGCTGTTGAGAGAAGTAGGGTGACCACATTTCCATTCTGCCATTTAGGACCAATGCAGACACAAAAGCAGCAGAGTACTTGTCCTCGGCTCTATGTGGGAGGGGTCACTATAAATCACTGGTCATCAGTGGGCATTTGCTCTTTCTCCTTTGCATCACAGAGTTCTAAACATTAGAGGGAGAACTGCCCATTGACCACTGTGACATAAAATGATGCCTGCGGTAGACTACAAGATAATGTACATCAGGCCCAAAGCCTTAGACTAGCATTACACTACTACAAAATTGCACTGCAGTTCCTGTCTGATGTCAGAATCTAGACTCAGTTCTCTCTCTCTCTAGTGTTTAGAACTCTACCTGGAAGCCATTTTGTTGTAGCCCAGCAGAGGCGTCACTTTCTGTAACAGCAGGCAAAGGGCATTTCTCCTTCTACTCTTGTGAAGTCGGTGATCTGGAGTCTTTATTCAGGGACTTAGTATTGTCCCTGTAGGAGGCTACCCTGCACATGGGACACACATTTCAAATCAGGGACTGTCCTGGGCAATCAGGGACACGTGGCCACCCTATCTAAGAGGAGTCTGCTGGGGCTTAAATTGACTGAGACAGAGAGTGTGCACCAGAATGCAATACAGTTAGCATACTCTGTAGTCTAGTGCACCCCCCAAAATGCAGTCTCATTCATGGATAGAAACATCCCAGAGACGTAAATAAGCTGAGCTGACAGATTTATAGATACACACACACAAACATCCCAGAGCAGTAAACAAGCTGAGCTGAAAGATTTATAGCTACACACACACACACACACACACACACACACACACACACACACACACACACACACACCAGATGTAGAAGCTTTAAACCAGTGGCTCTCAATCAGGGCTCTCTGACACTTTTTTTCTTTCTTTTTTTGAAAGTATTTTACCAGGTACAATACAATGAGATTATCTGTTGTGCTCAAGTATGTCCTGGACTCATTCTATCTACCTCTGCAGGGTGAAAGGCTACCATGACCTTGATGGGACTAGACCCTGAAACACTATGAACTGAACAGATTCTGCAGCTGTTGTATTAACCAACAGAAGTATCTCACCAGCACTTAGTGTGTCTGTATCTTCTATGAAGACATTGACAGAAATGTGAATGTTGAGTTTTAGATGCCTATTTATGGAAACTATTATGCAAGATATGTTTCTTTGTTTTTGTTGTTTTTTTTTCTCATTCTGTTTGTGAGACTCATGAATAGATGTATATTTGGTATTTACACCCTTCATTACACCCTTGATAATTACATAAAATATGCATACCTGGGAACTTTCAAAATGTGTTGACCCTGAGATTTTTTTAAATATTATCCTTTAAAGTTCCTGAGAAAATTGATTCTAAGCTATATTGCCCTTCTTGCTCTAGTCTAACCCATTGGTGTTCAATTGGCCCACAAGACAGTCATAACATACTACAACATTCTATATTATATATCTCTAAGGATGTTTGTCAGAAGCCGTCATGCGCAGTAGAGACAGCTGCATGCACTGCAGTCATGCACAGTACATACTGTCCGCGCCGCAGCTGAGACGGAGTGGGGCGCTCTGAATTCAGACCAGAGTCCTCTTTGCGCACCTTCCTGGGACTGCTTGGTCCCAGGATGGTGAGCAGAGAGGACTACAGTCTGAATTTGGAGAGCCCCGCTCCATATCAGCAGCGTCATATTCGCGCAGTCAGTACTGCGCATGACTGCAGCTCCGCTACTGTTGGTCCGTGTACATGGGCTTTAAAACTAGTAAGTATATAATTGCCTGGACACATCCAAGACAAGGAGGACTTCTCCCTCTTTCATCCTGGTACGAATGGCACAAGCTAAGAAACTAAACAAGTAGTTATTTGGTTCAGATCTAATATTAAAAAACACTGAACTCTCTCACCCTGAGAATTGGGAGCTTCACCCTGAGATTTGGCTCCAAACCCTGAGTCTCAGGGTCAAACCCTGAGAGTTCCCAGGTATGTTGGATAAAGCTTGGTACTGTGTTAGCTATAGAAAATGCATGAGAGTGGTAGAGTAAAAGTGATGCCTTTATTGACTAATTGAGTGGCATTGGATGTAAGATTTCAAGACAACTAGGTCCCTTCTTCGGGCATAATAAGAAGAGATCTGGTTGTCTTGAAAGACTGCATCAAAAGCCACTCAGTTAACCAACTCTGTCCCTCTTTCCCACCCTGGTGTCCCTGTGTTTAGGAGATCAGACTGTGTGATGTGTGTATATAAGTGTATCACCCTGGTGTCCCTGTGTTTAGGAGATCAGACTGTGTGGTGTGTATATAAGTGTATCAGCCTGGTGTCCCTGTGTTTAGGAGATCAGACTGTGTGGTGTGTATATATGTGTATCACTCTGGTGTCCCTGTGTTTAGGAGATCAGACTGTGTGCTGTGCATATAAGTGTATCACCCTAGTGTCCCTGTGTTTAGGAGATCAGACTGTGTGGTGTGTATATAAGTGTATCACCCTGGTGTACCTGTGTTTAGGAGATCAGACTGTGTGGTGTGTATAGAAGTGTATCACCCTAGTGTCCCTGTGTTTAGGAGATCAGACTGTGTGGTGTGTATATAAGTGTATCACCATGGTGTTCCTGTGTTTAGGAGATCAGACTGTGTGCTGTGCATATAAGTGTATCACCCTAGTGTCCCTGTGTTTAGGAGATCAGACTATGTGGTGTGTATATAAGTGTATAGAAGTAAGTCACAGCCAATGTGGTTAACTGCACATGTAAAGAAGGAAATGGCAAGGAAAAAAAAAGCATTCAAATTATTTAAGTCAGAAGGAACTGAACAATCTTTCTTAAAATACAGGGAGAGCAACAAAGATTGCAAAAAGGCAATTAGGGTAGCAAAAATAGATAATGAAACTCGAATTGCAAGGGAAAGCAAGACTAATCCAAAAAAGTTTTTTAAATATATAAATAGCAAAAAACTTAAGAGGGAGTGCATTGGACCATTCAAAAATGAGATGGGTGAGTTGGTTAGTGAGGATAAGGAAAAGGCTGATGTTTTAAACACTTTCTTTGCATCAGTATATACAAGGGAGCAAGGAATGGTAGAAGAGCCTCCGCAAGTATCAAATAAAACAATACAATTAATAGATATTGGGTTAACTCAAGGAGATGTCATGGGAAGACTGAACAAAATTAAGACCGACAAAGCACCGGGTCCTGATGGTATACATCCAAGGGTTCTTCAGGAACTCAGTGCAGTGTTAGCAAAACCCCTATATTTACTCTTTAGAGATTCTATTACCACAGGCTCAGTGCCACAGGATTGGCGAAGAGCTAACATAGTGCCTCTATTTAAGAAGGGAACTAAAACAGAACCTGGGAATTATAGACCAGTGAGTTTGACCTCTGTAGTGGGAAAACTATTAGAAGGCATAATAAGGGACTATATTCAGGATTACAACACAAAAAATAAGATCATTAGCACGAATCAACATGGTTTTATGAAGAATAGGTCATGCCAAACTAATCTTTTCAGCTTCTATGAGGAGGTAAGCAGCAACCTTGACAATGGCAAGGCAGTAGATGTAGTATATCTAGACTTTGCAAAGGCATTTGATACAGTACCACACAGAAGGCTGGTGTATAAAATAAGGAAATTGGGGCTAGGAGATAACCTTTGCAATTGGATACAAAACTGGTTGAAGGATAGGGAACAGTGTGTGGTTGTAAATGGAAAATTCTCCAGTATAGTTAAAGTGGAGAGTGGAGTACCTCAGGGTTCAGTATTGGGTCCGCTGCTTTTTAACATGTTTATAAATGACCTGGAAATAGATATAGAAAGCAAAATATCAATATTTGCAGATGATACTAAATTATGCAAAGTCATTAATTCAGAACAGGATATTTTCTCTCTACAGAGGGACTTACATACAATGTCAGATTGGGCAAACATGTGGAATATGAAGTTTAATGTGGGGAAGTGTAAAGTCATGCATTTGGGAGGAAACAATCCCAAGGCTACTTATAAACTTAATGGAATAATTTTAGGTGACTCGTTGCTAGAAAAAGACCTGGGTATCCTTGTCAACTACAAACTTGGAAACAGTGACCAGTGTCAAACAGCAGTAGCAAAGGCAAACAAAGTCCTGTCTTGCATAAAAAGAGGTATTGAAGCAAGAGTGGATAACATTATTTTGCCATTATACAAATCATTGGTAAGACCTCACCTTGAGTATGCAGTGCAATTTTGGGCACCGGTTCTGAAAAAGGATATACTAGAACTAGAGAGGGTACAGCGGAGAGCAACAAAATTAATTAAGGGAATGGAGGACTTGACATATGAGGAACGACTAAACAAACTTGGTTTATTTACTCTAGAGAAAAGACGACTAAGAGGAGACCTTATCACATTGTACAAGTATATGAGAGGTCAATACAAGGATCTCTGCGGTGAGCTATTTATTCCAAGGCCTGCTCAGGTGACCAGGGGACACCTCTTGAGATTAGAGGAAAGGAGGTTTAAACTTCAGCAGAGGAAGGGTTTTTTTACGGTAAGGTCTGTCAAATTGTGGAATTCATTGCCCAGGGAGGTAGTTATGGCAGATACAATGGACACATTTAAGAGAAGATTAGATACATTTCTTTCAAAAGGGAACATACAGAGTTATACTGTTTATCAGTAGGCAGATCAGGAAGGTCTGATAAAGACTAATTTAATTGGTAGCAGGAAAGCTATAAAATTCTTAGTTACTGAGGTATGAAGCGAAGGTTGAACTTGATGGACTTGTGTCTTTTTTCAACCTAATTTACTATGTTACTATGTTACTATGTATCACCCTGGTGTCCCTGTGTTTAGGAGATCAGACTGTGTGGTATGTATATAAGTGTATCACCCTGGTGTCCCTGTGTTTAGGAGATCAGACTGTGTGATGTGTATATAAGTGTATTACCCTAGTGTTCCTGTGTTTAGGAGATCAGACTGTGTGGTGTGTGTATATGTGTATCACCCTGGTGTCCCTGTGTTTAGCAGATCATACTGTGTGGTGTGTATGTAAGTGTATCACCCTGGTGTCCCTGTGTTTAGGAGATCAGACTGTGTGGTGTGTATATAAGTGCATCACCCTGGTGTCCCTGTGTTTAGGAGATCAGACTGCGTGATGTGTAAATAAGTGTATCACCCTAGTGTCCCTGTGTTTAGGAGATCAGACTGTGTGGTGTGTATATAAGTGTATCACCCTGGTGTCCCTGTGTTTAGGAGATCAGACTGCGTGATGTGTATATAAGTGTATCACCCTGGTTTCCCTGTGTTTAGGAGATTATACTCTGTGGTGTGTATATAAGTGTTTCACCCTAGTGTCCCTGTGTTTAGGAGATCAGACTGTGCGGTGTGTATATAAATGTATCACCCTGGTGTCCCTGTGTTTAGGAGATCAGACTGTGTGGTGTGTATATAAGTGTATCACCCTGGTGTCCCTGTGTTTAGGAGATCAGACTGTGTAGTGTGTATATAAGTGTAACACATTGCTACACAGCAATAAAACTCACATTATTGTTTATTTACACTTTAGAATATGTGTTTATACATTAGTCTGTGTAAATAAAATACTTTGGTCTTGTTCTAAATAATTTATTCAGTTACACAAAGAGGTGTCAATGGGTCATGAAATAACCTAAAAATTATCAGTAATGCCCCCAGCAACACCCCTAAAACACAAGTGTCCCTCTTTGACCATTTTAAATGTTGGGAGGTCTGGAGAAGCAATGCATTCGATATCCCTTTGGCAATTAGACATCAATGACCCACCCCTCCCCCATGCTGAATGCTAGATAGAGCTCTAACATGTTAACAGCGGCTCCATGGTATTTGATAGACAGGAAGATAACATGCCTTTTCAGTGCATTAATTGCTCGGTTCCTGGCAGTGAATCATTATAGTCTGGTTGCAGGATCCCGCGCAGTGTACGGTAATTATCCTCTCACAGTGTACAATTACTGTGTCACCTCTATACTAACTAACAAATGGCTGGTTGGGGATTATGGGAGATGCAGTCCCCAACAGCAGGATGTTCATTAATTGACCACCTCCAATGTAACCCTTTGAGTGCCATAGGGGTGTCCAACGCGGCATTCAAAGGGTTACAGCTGTTACCTAAAGTCACCAGGTCATTTCATTGGAACCCATCTACCTTCCATAAGGTCTGAAGAGATTGTGAGACATATGTATAAAGAAAAGGGTAACAATTCTGGGGCAAACCATCTGCACTCTAGGGGACAATTAAAGGGACAGTAATATCACAGAACAAATAGTTATAGTGCTTAAAAACTTGAGCTAAATGCAAAAAAACCCTATCTCTCAAACCGATATGGTTTGGGAAATATTCACTATCAAAGTTCCCCCCTCTCAACCCTTTATCTGACATCAGCGCTGTGCTGACTGCAGGGAAATCCTGTCCGGGACCAACTGGTGGCTCTGCAGCAGAGCCGCAATCACGTTATTTAAAAAGAATGACTTAATTGGAAAGTGAAGTAATTAGTTTTAAATAATGGGATTTCAACTCTCCTCGTGTCGGCTGACACAGATCTCCTGCTGACAGTTTTACAGCTGACAGCAGGAAAAGGCAGACTTTTAATGTGAATATCTCTCAAACCACAGCGGTTTGAGAGATAGGGTTTTTTGCATTTAGCTCAAGATTTTAAGCACTAAAAATGCTAGCTATTTGTACTGGGACATTAATAACACTTTAAAGAAAATATCTCTACATTTCCATTAGTATAAATGGGGCTTTTAATCTTTTGAATGCCAGAAAGTTGATACGTTGGAGACCACTATGGCATTCCATGGATTAAAAGCTCAATTTAAATTATTCTTATATTTATATAGCGCCAAATTATTCTGAATCATTGTACAATAGGGAATAGACATACGGAGACATAGAACAATGGATTATAGAAAACAGAACGATCAGCGGGCCCTGCTATCAATGGGAATTTGCATTAGAATCTTATGGTCCAGTTTTGTGTACCCCAGAATTGGTCCAATTTTGACTCATAGGGGACATTAAAGTTTTCTGCCCATGTTAACTTGTGGGATTATTAGTAGTTGGTGTTAGTTTTCCTTTAAGGACCTGAGGTTTATTCAACACAATGCTACCTCTGGTCTTTAGCTCTTTGAGTGCCAGAGGAATATGATAGAGAAAGACCTGGGTATCTTTGTCAACTACAAACTTGGAAACAGTGACCAGTGTCAAACAGCAGTAGCAAAGGCAAACAAACTCCTGTCTTGCATAAAAATGGGTATTGAAGCAAGAGTGGATAACATTATTTTGCCATTGTACAAATCATTGGTAAGACCTCACCTTGAGTATGCAGTGCAATTTTGGGCACCAGTTCTGAAAAAGGATATACTAGAACTAGAGAGGGTACAGAGAAGAGCAACAAAATTAATTAAGGGAATTTAGGACTTGACGTATGAGGAACGACTAGACAAACTTGGTTTATTTACTCTACAGAAAAGATGACTAAGAGGAGACCTTATCACATAGTACAAGTATATGAGAGGTCAACACAAGGATCTCCGCGGTCAGCTATTTATTCCAAGGCCTGATCAGATGCCAAGGGGACACCCCTTGAGATTGGAGGAAAGGAGGTTTAGACTTCAGCAGAGGAAGGGTTTTTTTTTACAGTAAGGTCTGTTAAATCGTGGAATTCTTTGCCCAAGGAGGTGGTTATGGCAGATACAATGGATACATTCAAGAGAAGATTAGATACATTTCTTTCCAAAGGGAACGTACAGAATTATACTGTTTATTAGTAGGCAGATCAGGAAGTTCTGATAAAGACTAATTTGGTAGCAGGAAAGCTATAAAATTACTGAGGTATGAGGAGAAGGTTGAACTTGATGGACTTGTGTCTTTATTCAACCTCATTTTCTATGTTACTATGTTACATACACACATATATACCTGACTGTTGTATGAAGAACAGATTCCAAAGTGAGTCCTTTTTAAAACAAACTAAGAGAAGAGACACTTATTTCAAGAGTATCATTACACTTTAACATAAAACATGTTTAGCCTGTTTTCCACCCATTCTATTTGAGGTGTGCAGTTTCCAGTCATGGTGCTTTTCATAAACAAAGTCTTCAGTACAAGGCATTGTATACAAGGCTCAGTGCCGGAACCTCCCTTTTCACCAATAATGTGTTTGGTTTCAGGTAACATTTGTATGCAGATTTCATGTTGGCTATTAACATTCAATGACTTCACTGATTTAACCCTTTCAGTGCCAGAGAGGTAAGCACCACATCTGATATCTCTTTGGAACTCAAAGGCTTTAATAGGGCTTTTAGTTAATTGGTTGCTATATTGATATCCAACACAATGCTAAGCAATGCATTAAAGAGGTTAAAAAAATGATTTTAAATCAATAGGAATCTTTGGACGTATACTGTTCCTCTACAGCGAAGTTGGTTTACCCCAGAATTGTTCCACTTTACTTTTATAGATTAAGTTCATCCTGGAAATTTCCTCTGGAATACACAGTCACCATATCATACAGAAAGTATATGTTAGGAGGTGGAACTGATGGTCAGTCTACATGAGCATCAGTTGTATATCATTGGCTAATGCCTATGTGAGTCACCCATTCATTGGATATTGTGATGCACATAACAATGTCCACCTTACTAATGTTAATAATCTGCACAGTGGCCCATAGGCCACAGTATAGATCACCTCCACTCAGCTTCTCAGAATTCAACCTATGAACACACTGAAGTTGCAGCATGCTGAGTATCATGTCCACCTCCACAGATATGACCTTCCAGGATGTCATCTCTTGAACACAGTTAAATTGACAAAATGTATTGGGTCACTTAGGATTTTATGGCCATAGTAAGCTAACTGATGGGTTAATATAAGGAGGTGTTACTTCTCCTATAAATGTATTGTTTTTAAAACTGACCAATGTGATCAAAACTGCTAATAGCAGCACTAATTACTCTCTTGTCTGTTTCTGTAAAACTCCCATTACCCAATTAGAATGCAAACTGGACAGAGACCTCCTTCCTAGTATTTTACAATGTTTGGCACTTAGTGTAATTTCGCTTCATTTTATTGTATTGTTGCCTTATGTAGTGTGCTGCATACATTAGGTCATATGTACAAGACAGGCAGAGCACGTCTTGAGCAAACTCCCCTATAAGACGCAATAACAGGCAAATACAATGTCCCAGTGATTTAAATTGGACTTTTAATTCCTTGAATGCTAGAGAGGTCTCCAACTCATTACTTTACAATAATCTTCTCTTTCATTTCATGGGTTAAAAATCCAATTAAATCAATGATAAGCTTAATTTGTCATCTATGGGGGATGTGGCTTGCTACACATTACCTTTCTTAGATTCCATTAAAGGAGAACCATATCCTAGGAATACATTTATTTTAATTTGTTTAACCCTTTGAGTGACAGAGGAATACTGCGTTGCGCATGTCTCTGCCACTCAAAGAGTTAAAAGAAGGGAGTTAATCTAGCTGGGCATTCTTCAGACAACAGTCTATTGCATCTACATATTTGTTTTCATTTTTTGCAATTGATCTGTTGCAGTCTACTGCTCGTTACTTTCAGATTACAATCTGATAAAAACAATTGACCTAATTCAGGTGATTCAGGTTTTTTGAAGTCCATTCTTTACTACAGGATTCAGGATGGAGAGTGGAGTGGACTCTGGGAAATTTGGGAGCAAGCAAAAGTGAAGTGGGGAGGAAGAGAACTGGAGAAGAAGATAGAGTGGACCAAGACAGAAAATTGGGGAGAAGAAGAAAGACAAGGTGGGAGAGTGAGAAAGAGAGGGGAAGAGTTGTGCAACAGTCCTACGTGTCAACCTCAGACTCGGATTGACCTAGAGGCAGACATCATTAGACTTTACTATATACAGAAAACTGCAGTGACTATGCAGAAAATATATTAAAAAAGATATACTTGACTGCTGTATGAAGGACTCCTACATAGGTACGTCCCTCTGATAGGCATGTGGTGGGCAATCCGAGTCTGAGGTGGACATGTAGGACTGTTGCACAACTCTTCCCCTCTCTCCCACCTTGCCTTTCTTCTTCTCCCCAATTTTCTCTCTTGGTCCACTCTATCTTCTTCTCCAGTTCTCTTACTCCCCACTTCACTTTTGCTTGCTCCCAAATTTCCCAGAGTCCAGTCCACTCTTCATCCTGAGCTCCCATCCTCTCTCTCTACCACACTGTCCCAAATTCCGCCCCCTCCCCAGTATCTCCAACTTTTTCTAGTGCTCTTAGTCCCACCCAATTGTTGTTGTGCTCTTCCTGTCTTCCATTGTCTCTCTCCCTTCCCTTCTCACTGTCCATACATGATTCATCTAAAATTATTTCAGTTGCATCCAAAATGTACTCTGGTTTCTCTGAAACATTTCCAAAATGTTTTAATAATCTGTAAATGGGGACTATACCCTGACTGGTTGGAGATGTTGTCTCCAACATCTTGGGGGAGATTCACTAAGCGGTGATAAAGTGGATATGACTTCTCCAGTTAATCACTTCTCCAGTCCCTATGTTATTCTATGGAGCTATGTTATTCTATGGAGCCTATGCAGTAAGATTTCTTCAACTTTGGAGATCTTAGTGCATAGACTCTATAGAATAACATAGGAACTGGAGAAGTGATATCATTGGAGAAATAATCTCCATTTATCACCGCTTAGTGAATCTCCCCTTCTGTCTCCCAAAATTGCCTATCCATTACCTAAAGCAGTGTTTTTCAATCACTTTTTTCACCTAACACACATTATGGACATACCTGGGAACTCTCTTTATTTGCCCCGGAGACTCCGGTTTTGACACTGCTTTACCGGGTCTCCGGGGCAGAAGCGGATTCCTCCGGATGTGGGGAGTTTCTACTGAAACTCTGCCCACATCTGCTGTTGCTCCCGGTTTTCCTCCTTCCCCAGCCTTCTGTATGACACCTTTCAGCCCTGCCCCCTCAACTCGCATCAAGCTCCGCCCCCTTTTGACGCGATTTGCGTCATTATTGTCACCCCCTGCTGCACCAGAGGACTCCCCTCCGGGTAGACCTCAATTGGAAGTTCCAAGGTATGATTATGGAAAATTAACAGCACAGCTAATATGTTATAGGTATTTGTCAAGGACTGCATGATGGGAAAAATATTTAAACATACACAGTATTTATTCTTAGATAGATCTGCAGTCAAAATGACAAAAACAAGCATATCGTGCATACAAAATTCCTTACGTATACATTTAAAATGTACTATTTAAGTAGTTGTCAAAAGCTTGTTGTGAAAACAGGGGCACCCTAGGACTATAACCATGGAAGGCCAAAGTGCCTCAGCCCCCTAGTGGAGAACCACTGATCAAAACAGTTTATGTTAATGTAACTTTGAATCTTGTTCTGTATACACTTTGAAACAAAGAGACAGCAAGAAAACTTGAAATGTGCTTTATTTTATTTTTATTTTATTTTGTTTTTGATAAAAAAATTAAATATAAAAGATTTGTACAGTGATAAATTAGAAATTTCAAGACATATCAACAAAAACCATATACAAAATATAACATACTTAACCCTTTGAGTGGCAGAGAGGCATCCAACGCATTGCTCTGCAATGTGTTGGATGCCTCTCTGCCACTCAAAGGGTTAACTCCTTGCATGCCAGAGAAGTCTCCAATGTTTGCATTTGAGACCTCACCATCATCCATGGGGGTTAAAAAGCAGTGTCTGTCTCCATGGAGGTTTACAAATTCATGTGTAACATGAGCAATCGACTTGTACCTGGAAGTAATTGTCAGACATTGCAGAAGTCTGTTTATCAGCAGCAATATGTGGGATAAAGCGCTGAAAGGAATAACTTTATTTAAAAAAACATACAAAAGAGTAGTTTTCTTTAACTCTTTAAGGGCCAGAAGGGGAGTGCAAAAGCATTGAGAAGCAACATCCTGTATACTAATTCGCTAATGTATGTGTGTCAGAAGCTGTCATGCGCAGTACAGACGGCTGCACGTGCTGCAATCATGCTCAGTACAGACTGCCTGCACCGCGGCTGATAATGGAGCAGGGAGCTCCAAATTCAGACCGTAGTCCCCTCTGCACACTGAAGGTGGCCCGTGTACATGGCCTCTTCAACTAATGTTACATACGTCACTGGTCCTAAAAGGTTTAACGTGCAGAGTAATGAACAACACAAGGCTTTGCAATGCATTGAACACCTGCTGACCCTTAAGGAACAGTAAAGCCTTATTATGAAAATATTTGTAACGTAGGATTTTTTCTGCTGAGTAAAAACTAGGATTCTTTCACTGTTGGGAGATACTTCAGTCAAAAGTTACCTCAGAACAAAGCTGGTTTATTTCTTAACAAAGGAAGTGAGACAGAGAATGAGTTTGAGATCAAGATGTATCACTATTACTGCCATGAATAGGTGAATGCAGACACATGGACATAAGCTGCAGCCAATATATATATATATATATATATATATATATATATATATATATATATATATATAGTGCATGTCGGGGAATCCATACAGAGGAGGATGTAAGGGAGGAGATTGTAACTTCTTTTAACTTTTTGAGTGCCAGAGGCAAAGGGTTAAATGGTGTGCTGTCTGGATTGCAGTATGTCTGGTTAATGAAACAAAATGGCTGTCAACAGCCTTAGAGGCCCTTTCTCTTATTTGAATAAGCATTTTGTAACACTCCGTGTAACTACACTATTCACTTCCATTTTCAAGAGCACAGAAAATGTAATTTCATGATAGATTAACTCTTTAAAGGACCAGGGAGGTTTGGTAAGAGATGAGTCAAATACCCATAAATGGTCCTTAAAGGGTTAATATATATACACTTTTTAAACATATCTGGGAATGTTACAATATACATTTTCAAATAAGAGCAATTTGTTTTTAAGAGTTACTGCCACTAAGAAAGGTTAATTCCTGCCCATTTCCCAGGAGGAATGCAATGGCACTTTGATCTCTGCTAAGATCATTTAGCTCTCTCTGTCCTGACTTCCTGTAGTTAAACACGCAGTATTATAATTATTATGCCGCTTATGCCGCTTCCCTTAAAGATTACATTTTAAATGCAATCCTAGTTAAATATTGCTGGAAACGAGTCCAAAGTTGAGTATTGCATGATTGCCTGTCCTGTCCTGTATTGGTAACATTTACTCCACCAGCATTCTTCTCTCCTTACACAACCTGCTAACTGTACTTTTAATGTGCACAGTGAATGCTAAAGGAGAGCTGACACTTCATTATAACAACAACTCCCACTTACCTTCCTAGGGATAGAAAATTCTAATGGCCCCTCAGATTTTTACCTTGCTGCTTGGTTCAAGAGACAACATCTTTAACCCCTTAACGATCCTTGATGATCATAGTACGTCAAGGGTCGATTTGACTTAACGACCGATGATGTACTATGACCGTCATCGAGTTCCGGCCTCCCCCCGCGGCTGCACGCCGCTCTGTGGTCGTTCAGTCGGATCGCGGCACGGATTCCCCGGTCCTTAAGGGGTTAAAGCAGAACTATCACCCTTAAAAAATGTTGTATCAAATAATCCCCCATCTGGCGACTAGCTGGTCAGTAACGCTAGTCGCCAGAATTCTTACCCGTGTATGAGAATGAGCCTCTACTCCGGGAATGACAGGCATGACGGAGCGCGGATATCTTTCCCCAGTGACGTCCGCACGCCTGCTCTATCAGTCCCTTTCAGCTCCTAGTAATGCCTCCTAGAGCCGGCTGGGACTGACAGAGCAGACGTGCAGACGTTACTAGGGAAAGATATCTGCACTCCTTACTGCCTGTCATTCCCGGAGTTGAGGCACATTCTCATGAACAAGGTAATAATTCTGGTGACTAGCGCTACTGAGCAGCTAGTCGCCAGATGGGGGATTATTTGATGCAACGTTTTTTAAGGGTGACAGTTCTGCTTTAATCAGTTGTGGACATCATTTTCATGGAGGCGGACATAACAGTTGCTAACAGGACCACAGGACGTTAACCCTTTGAGTGTCAGAGGGGTGTGCCACACATTGCAAAGCAATGCATTGCGTACCCCTCTGGCACTCCAAGGTTTAAACTCACTGTACATGATAATCTGAATTCTTTAAGTCTTTAACTCTGTTCACTGTACATGATCATCTTAATTCTTTAACCCTTTGAGTCCTAGAGAGGTAAGGAAAGCATTCCGTACCCTTCTGGCACTCAAAGGGTTAAGGGTCAAGGTGTGTGCAACGGATACATGAGTGTTAAGTAGGCTCATGTACTTTCTCAGCTTTAGTTTCCAAAAACTGCCAGCAACTGTCATGTCTGCCTCCATGGATATGACATCCAGAACAGACTGAAGATGGTATCTCTTAAACAAAAGGCACAAGGGTAACATTTATATGGGTCAATAGGATTTTGGGCCATATTAAGGTAAGTTGGGGTTATTATTTAGAGGTGTTACTTCTATACTTTAAATGTCCCAATAGCAGTATACCCTAATTATGAAACAAATACGTGTTAGGGTTTTTCCGACAGAGTAAAACAAGGTTACTCTCAGTGCTTGGACACAATTCTTTCAAAAGTTATTAAAAAGATAACTTGCTGTTTTGATAGGTTAAAGTTCAAGATGCTTTGCAGCCAGAGGGCGCTGTTGCAGCAACACCATCAGCTGGCAGAAAAACAGCTTGAAAGGGATAGTAATACTTCGTTTTAACTTAATTTTATTTTGTAGGCATTAAAAAAACATGAAGAATGATATAAGTCTTATCTCTCAAACCTTTATGGTTTATGAGATATTCACAAGCAAAGTTTCCCCTCCCGCCCCTTTTACCTAGTGTAAGCCATCTCTTCTCAGATGTGAGTCTGGTTGTATGACAGTACAGATAACAGAAGGGGACAATTTTCTTTGTATGAAAACAATGAAAGCCCTTCCCCCCTTGACAAGTTTTTCAGCTTTTTCCCTTATCTTAATTGAAGATTGTCCCTCTTCAGTCTACCTGGGCACCTCCCTTCTGATCTGGTTGAAGAGGGGGGGGATACTTTGTTTGTGAATATCTCTTAAACCATAAAGGTTTCAGAGATAAGACTTATATCATTCTTCATGTTTTTTTAATGCCTACAAAATAAAATAAAGTTAAAATGAAGTATTACTATCCCTTTAACTTAGTTATCAGAAATATGGCAAGCTAACTTTTTAATAACATTTCAAAGAAATCTCCAGCCATTGCTAGTACCCTTGCCTTAAGCTATAGGAAAAGCCCTACAACATATATATATATATTTAAATTAGGTTAGCCATGTAAGCCCAGCAGTATAGATATATATATACACATATATATTAGTTTCCGTAATATATTTTCATGATAATTGTATACTGTCCCTTTAATGCTTAGATTTCCTTCCCTTATTTCACTAAGGCACCACAAATGAATATGTTAATGCTATTTACAGAGCTAAATTAAATGTCCAGATAGCAAATAGTGCATTGTTTTCCCGTTTCTTTTAACTTGCCGGAGTAAGGTGACCTGACCTCTTCTTTTCCTCCTTGGATGAAAATGCCATCTCTATATCTTTAACATCCAAGGAGGTTAAAGTAATTTCTAAAATACATGTTGTTATCTAAAAACAGCATAATAAAACATCCCTAACTTGATGCAATGTTAAACTATATGATATAGAAAGTGCTTTTTCATCAGACTGGGGAAGTATTTTCAGTCACCCCTCTCACGTTCTGCATAGCAAGCTATGTTCTAATGTGTGAGACACAACAGCAAGTGAGGATTGCAAGGTACATAGATTCCCCAGCATGCAACTAACACATACAATAACATTAAAGGAGCAGTACACTTTATGGGAAAAAATATTTTTCAAGGCTTTGGATTTGTGGGTTTTCTTTGTTTTGGTTTGTGTTTTTCATTACATAAAAAAGGATAATCCCACTACTGCAAAATATTTAATTCAAAGTTATCACAGCTCAAACTGCTTTCAATTAAACTAAAAATTTTTGGTCAGGACAGCCTCACTTACTATGTAACTCAAGTTCTGCCCACAGAAAGGATTATAAAAAATAAAAATCCCATTTTGGAAGCTGAAACTGTTGCTCTCACTTTAAAATAAACACATTTGAGTTGTGATAACATTTGAATAAAGAATCTCACAGAAGTAGGAGTACCCTTGTGTCACTAACAGTAAATGTCCTATAACATATTTTACATTAACCCTTTCAGTGCCTGAGTGGTACACAATGCAATGTACCACTCTGGCACTGAAAGGGTTAACCGAGCGGCAGAGAGATATACAACGCATTGTGCCTTTCTGGCACTCTAAGGGTCAAAAAGGTTTATGTCTCTATAAATGTGGCTAGGCCTCCTCTTTAATACACGGTACTGTATTGTGCAGTGCTGCCTAAGAATCAGTAGAACCTTGCAGTGTGTGTTTTTCATAACTGCGTTAAAGGGGAAGTCTGATCACTTAAACTACAATGTACAGACACACGGAAACCTTTCACACATTGTGAATCTTCCTATATACTGTTTCAGCTAAGAACCAGTTCTATTTTAGAGCATGTTTCACTTGATGTATTAAGAACCAGAGTGGTGCACAGTGTATTCCTTTAAACCCCATGGATGTTAAAACACATTGAGATGTCTTTATCATCCAAGAATTTAAAGGATTAAATTGGCATTCTTCAAAGAAGTTCCTTCTGCAATGAAGCAAAATCCACCAGTATATATCCCTACAGGATGCATTACTGCCCAACATTAAATGTCTGGGATGCTGGTGAGATTTCCAACACACTAGCATCAAAGGGGAGTAAAAGGGAGGTCTGTTTGTCTTATATAAGACAATATTTATTTTCCATTTCTAGTGCATTTTGGACTAAACATACATATCAACAGATCCTCATTTATACCCCTTTAATCTAGAACAGTGATTCTTAGCTCTTGTCCTTGGAGGACACCAGTAGGTGAGGTTTTCAGGATATCCCAGATTAAGCACAAGTGGATTAATCACAGCTACTGATCACCCACCTATGATGAAGCAGGGATATCTTGAAAACATTCACTGTTGGTGTATACCGAGAACTGAAGATAAGAATTGCTGGTCTAGAAACATTCACTTTAGAAAAAAAATAAAGGGATAGTAATACCTCTATAATAAAGTGCAGGTCTGATTCTTCTTTATTCTTTTTCCAGCAAGTAGCGTTATATATCAATACTTACAGTTCTGTAGTTCAACTGCTATTGAATCCGAAAAGCTCCCCCTCTTGCCCCATTATGCCACCTCCTATCAGATCTGGAATCCAGTCCTGGGCCCGGATGGATGCAGCAATGGACAATCTCCACTCAGTAAGTATAAGGAAAACTCCACCCCCTTGAGGAAGGAGGGCAGGATTTTCCTTATGTTTACTGAAGATTGTTCCTCGCCGCGCTCCTTCTGGATCAGACTGTGAGGTATGAGGGGAAAGGGGCGGGAGGGGGATCTTTTTGGATTCAATAGAGCTTTAACTACATTGAAATATAGCGTTACGTGCTCAAAAAAAATAAAGAAGACTGGGACCTGCACTTTATTGAAGTATTTCTATCCCTTTAACCATCTGGATGCTAGAAAGGTTTCAAATTAATTGCTGGTTTTAACAGGCTACAGGCCCTAGGAACAAAAGAAAAATATTGCAATTCTTGGGCATATCAACTGTCCCATAGGGGAGAAAAGATGTTCCCCAAGTATTCTGTATGATTTTGTATAAGAAGTTAAAATTCCCATTTAAATCACTGGAGATTTTTATTTAGACCCTATGGCACAGCTGATCTCCTGATTTCCTTTATACATGAGATTTTATGTTAGCTCATCAGGAAAACACACACACAAAAATGTAAAAAAATAAAAATCTTATGTTCAAATGCACCACAGATTCAAGCCCTCATTTAAGTATCCAGTGTTTAGTGGTTTCATTTTATTTCTTAAAGGACAACTATCAACTGGACAGTGGCCCATCAGCAGATCTGCTTCTGCAACAGCTGATCTACAAACGAAGCCAGGCTATATTGTGATTCCCTATGGAGCTCTGGTGTAGAGGAACGGAGACTGAAAGAGATCTTCAACACTCCCCAAGAAGACACTGGATTGCATTGTACACTTTCCCATCCTGCTTGTTGCAGGCGCCCTTTGAACCTCTCTATTGGGCTTGAAAGCCTGGCACAGTGGAGCTATGAATGTTACACATGAAACCCAGGACTTTGCGGATGAGAGCCACAAAATTCCAGGTTGTGTTCCAGCTAAGCAGTTCAGTTTTAGGACACCCCCTCCAACAGCTGATACAGCCAATTTGGGGCAGACTTAACAAACATAATAATTGCCCTTTAAGAATTTTGTGCCATGTCTGCAAATGATGCTAGGTTGTGAGGCACTTATCGATCACTGGGCCAAAAAACTTACCCTCTGTTTAGACTCAAGCCTTGGAAAAGCATTGATCCAATCACAGAGGAGAGTTAAACTTCCAAGATCATTTAAGACTTAACCACAATCAAACCTTAAGGATATAGCACTGGCATATAAGTAACAGCAATGTAACACTTTGGTTCATATGCACAGAAAAAGGTGCAAGCACAAACCAACTGAACACTAGGGAGCAAATAAAAAATGCATTTTATTTAAATGTGACTTTAAATACCTTGAATGGTAGGGAGGTCTCCAGCACATTGCTTCAAAATGCATTGAAGACCTCTCCAGCATTCAAGGGATTTAAATCAATGGGAATTTGGGGAAATGTTATTTGTTGGTTGGTTTGCTCTACAATTTCTGACTTTTTCCTTATGCATATAGCCCTTTGAGTGCCATACAGGGGGTCAATGCTTTGCATTACACATCCCCTGGCACCCAAATAGTTACAGAACAGTGGCATCTCCTGACCCCAGACTGCTCGAATGTATCCCTTGGAGATGTCCATAGTTGTATAACTTAGATCTCTCTTCCTGCGGCCAGTCACCTATTATCATAAATCCGATCCAAGATGGCATTCACTCATTTCCAATGATCTGTCAGTAGAAGGTGGCACTTCTACAACAAAGTATTTGGGGTGCCCCCAAGCTTCCACCTTGTTTAGATTTCCACCTTATCAGGGATCTTCTTCCCCAGGTAACAGTAATGTTGCAAGTCAACTTGGTTTACAACAGCAGTGTGAGTTCTCCTTCAAAGTAATGAAGGTTGTCTGAATCTGTTGACTATACCACAGTCTCGTTCCCCTTCCCTGGTTTCACCCAGGCATCGGCTCTTTTCTTTCTTTTTACCTTTCCAGAGTTCACCAGTCTGTTGGAACACTTTTGCCACGTGTGCAGTGTTTTGGCTGACCAGATCCACATTCCTGAGGTGATACCTACTAAAAGGGACATAAAAATTTTAAGCATTTCCACCGCCATGTTGGAATCATCGGCTGTGTAACGGAAAACGGCCCAGTTTGATATTTCATAAAAATAGCAGGCTATGACGCAGGTTGCTGGGACGGTGTACAAAACTGAAAACACTCCAATTTTTACCATCAGTCTCTCCAACTTATCTGTTTTTGTGCCATCTTTTTGAAGGTTGGAACGTATTTTAAACAGAGCTACTAGACCAGCAGCAATGAACAAAGTACCTATCACTAAATAGGTAAAGAGTGGAGCTACGACAAAACCAGTGAGTGCATCAATGTTCTGGTTGCCAACATAGCACAAACCAGTCAATTCATCAGCATCTACTAATCTCATGATCAAGATTACAATTGTCTTCACTGCAGGGATAGCCCAGGCTGCAATATGGAAATATGAGCTGTGCATCTCTATAGCTTCATGTCCCCACTTAAGTCCGGCTGCTAGAAACCAGGTCAATGTCAAAATGACCCACCAGATGGAGCTAGCCATCCCAAAAAAGTACATCAGCAAGAAAATAATAGCACATCCTGTGTTCTTTAGTCCCTCTTGTATAAGAACTGGTTCTGCTGCCTCTTCAAAATCGCAGGATATCCTTTCCCGGCCCACAGTTAACCTCACAATATAAGCAATGCTATAAATATTGTAGCACATGCTGAGAAATATAATGGGTCGCTCAGGGTAAGAAAATCTGGACGAGTCAATCAGAAAGGTAAGGACGGTGAAGGCAGTTGATATAAAACACAGACTCGCCCATACAGCCATCCAGATGTCTGTGAATTCCTTGGACAGTCGATTGTAAAGTCCTGCATCATATCCACACTTCAGGACACAGTTCATGCTTCTTTTAACCCATGTATACTGATCAGAATTGGGTCCAAAGGAGTTGCAGTCTTCTCCAATCTGCAGGGAAGTTTTACTGTGTATTGGGACGTCCTCATCTCCTGGACCTTCCATACACATGTGGTTGTGGTCATTCTGAGGGGGGAATTTATCACAATTTAAGCTCTCTGGCCAGGGAAAGCCAAACTCTTTCAGGACAGGTTCACACCGTCTCTTGACAGAAAGGCACATTCCTCCGCAGGGCCCGATCGGGATGTTGATCTTCTCGGTGCACATCGGGACGTACACCGAACAGAGAAAAAACTAGAAAAATAGAAGAAAAGGAAAAAATTAGGTTGATCTACTACAAAATGACAATACTAATAGGATTATTTAACTGTTTATGGTCAATAAAGGGTTAAAGTGGACCTCAGATAAATTTAAGATGTTTAATTAGTTTTGAAGAGAAATAAAACTGCTTATGTGCTGTTCTAGCCATTTATTTGTAATATAAATAAGTTTTTCACAAATGAACCTTTATTCGTTGATGGCACAGTGTGGCACTGTATGCTAATGAGTTTATGTGCTGGGACAATACTACCACGCAGTATTCTGTAAATGACTCTAAGCAGAGCCCACACCCTGGAGTTGTGTCTAATAGTACAATAAACAATACGGTTTGCCTCAAACAGAACTAATTAGTATACTGTGCAGGGAATTAGCACAAATTGCCACTCTGGGCCACCACAACATAAAGGTACATTTTCTCAAAAAGTATTTATTTTACAGAAAGATGGTTTGGAAAACATATATAATATTCTTTAAACTAAACTAAACTTGTCATTAGGTAACAGGTCCATTTTAACATCTGTACAATTAAAATAAATATACATTATATATATAGATATAGATATACAAATTTAACGGTTTCATGTTCATTGTTCCCCCCTCCCTGGGGCGACAGGGGGGGAGGAGATTGGCCGCACCAAGCAAATCGCCACTGGGCAGTGATTTTGCCAGGAGTGGCCTGGGGGGCCCAAGATCCCCTGGCCACTCTTGGCAAAATCTCTGCAAGGAGATGCCCCCTACCCATTCCTGCAAAAAAACTCTCTGCAGCTAGATTTACAGGGGTGGTGATTTTCATCCTCCTGCCCATTCCACTGAAAATAGCTGCAGTGAGACTCACCGCCATTGGCGTCCCGCACTGCAGTGACACTCACCAAAATCAATGCCCAGCGGGTCACCTTTGATGAAATGTAAGATAAAAAGGGCAGGATTCAATAAGCTGAAGAGGTGCAGTTCTGGTGCAATCTAACTGAACCATAGGGGACATATTATAATTCCCAAAAATTCCCATTGATTGAAATGTGACTTTTAACCCAATGAATGCTAGAAAGGCCTCAAGGGCACTGCAAAGTAATGTGTTGGGAGAGCTCTCTAGCATAACACAGTTTAACCCTTTGAGTGCCTGAGGGTTACACAACACTTTCCTTCGCAATATATGGTGTACCCCTCTGGGGCTCAAAGGGTTAAATACTCCATTTAAATCAATGGGAATGTTCATTCCTCCCTTATGGTGCAGTTCATTTGATTTGGAACTGCACCTCTTTAACCCATTAGGTACCAGAGGGGCGTCCAGCGCATTGCTTTTCATTGCTTTGGACACTCCCCTCTGGCACTCAAAAGTTTAACTATGGCCCAATATTAAGGGTGCTGTTTTTAGCAGGACAGAGGGGGATCACATTTCCTGTGCATATATCTGTTCCGTGGTCAGAAGGTCGCTTTTTACTGGGTAAGGCACAACAGGAAGTGATCCGTTCAAGGAGAATACATACCTCCCAAGTGTCCCTCTTTAGGAGGGACAGTCCCTCTTTTAGACCCAAATCTCCCTGTCCCTCTTTCCTACCCTGATGTCCCTCTTTTTAGGAGATCAGATTGCATGGTGTGTATATAAGTGGATCATATTGATCTACAGCAATAAAACTCACGTTATTTGTTGTTTAAATATCAGTATATATGTTTATAAATTAGTGTGTATAAATAAAATACTTTGGTCTTCTTATAAGTCATTTATTACTTTATAGAAGGAGGTGTCAAGAGATCATAAAATAGTCTAAAAATTCTTGGTAATGCCCCGCCCACCAGCCACCCCCCCAGCAACACCCCCTAAAACACAAGTGTCCCTCTTTGGCAATTTGAAATGTTGGGAGGTATGAGAATATCTTCCCCTTGTCTGCTGAGAAACAGCCTGCAGTATAAGATCTCTTAAATTATTTTGCTGTAAAGAACAACCTATATATTTACATACCTGAATGGCACAACATACTGTTCCATTGTTGGTTAACATTCATGTTCTGTTAACCCTTTGGGGTACCAGAGGGGTGTGCACTGTAGCACTCACAGAGGCTGGTGTACTAAGAAAATGGAGTAATTATGTGATATACTAACTGCACCATAGGAGACATTGACCAAAAAAGTGCTTTTAACCCTTTTGAATTCTAGAAATGTCTGAATTGCTTTGCAATGCGTGGAGACCTCTCTAGCATTCAAGGGTTAAGATTTAAGTGCCAGACCGATTACTTTGTAATCTGGTGTCACTCCACTGGCACTGAAAGGGTTAAATCAGTTGGACTTCAGGGGATTTTTATCATTGGTTTACTCCAGAATTACTCTACTTCTTCTTAGTACATCAGCCACAAAGAGTTTCGGGTGACTTAATATATTTCTTTTATCCCTGGATAATTCCAATCAATACAAATCCCAAAACAGAGGAGCTATGCAATTGAATGGGGCATTCCATATAAATGTAAACTAGAATTCTTTTCTATGGATAAGATAAACACATGAAAAGGACTCCAGACTGAGTGAGATTTATTTTACATGCACATGTGACCTTTAAACCTAAACCTTTTTAGCTGCAAACCTATCTTGATAAGGGGTATGTTCTGTTCAACCACTATATTATAAACTGTTTATTTTGTTTGATTAACTGCTGTGAATTATCATGTTCCTTATCAGCAGTCTTCCCACCCTTAGGTAAACTGGGATCAGTAAAAGTTTTCCATCTGGAAATTTTTCAAAACATTTGATTTTTTTGCAAGTAATGATGGCTGAGAGCTTGCTAATGGAGAACACAATATGCCCTGTATTTTAACAAGCCTGAAATTAGGAGGGACACTAATCAGCAGGGCTGGAATTAAATTTCATGTGGCCTTAGGCCAGAAGCCCTTTGTTCAACCTGTGGCCACACCCACACTCATTAATTAGCCCCACCTACCACCCCATCCATTATTGGCTGTACAGGAAATACTCTTTTGAGACTGTTATATGATATATACATACCAAGACTGATGCAGTGCATATTTGGAGCAATACAGCTGTGGTATAGTGAAAAAGTAAAAATCCATTACATTCCTATTGATTTAAATTGAACTTTTAAGCCCTAGAATGCTAGAGAGGTCTTCAACATGTTGCAATGTATTCAAGTGCTTAATAGTCATATTTAAAACAATTGAGGTTTTTTATTGTTCCTTTTGGAGAAGCTGGTTTAACCCATAACTGCACCACTCACACTATGTAAGCTGATTTATGAATGCAAAATCCATTGAATGCATGCTCTAGAGGGAATTGCAAACTTTATGTTTTTGACTGTTCTAAAGAGCTTGCAATCGGTGTTGGGTAATTCAGGATTGTCAAAAAAAAGCTTGCTATCTATCGTCTTGCTGCCAAATTGCACTGATGAATTCAGACTGCAAGGCTTCTAGTCAGTAATTTGGGGGACCCCACTATTTGTATACGCTAGGATTTTATCATAGGGGCAAGAAAGGTATTAATTCATTCCTTGAAAGAATTGTCTCCAATGCAATTCTCTCACATCCAGGGGGTAAATAACCTGGACATTAGAGTGTATGGAACCAGATAAACCAGGCTATTTTCTGGGCATGCCAAGGGGGACTCTTTACTGGAACCTTTTTTTAAAAAAATACATTATTGTATATGCAAAAGCCACATTTATAATAAGGCAGAGTAGGCATCTGCCTACAGGCGCACCCCACAGAGGGGCGCCTGTTAGTGGGATCGTTTTTTATTTTAAATTAGCCTTATGATGCATGTAGCACTGATAATGTGTAGACTTGCTGCCAGACTCACTCGCGTAGTTGCGTTACTGTCTGGCAGCAAGCACTTCTCTTCATTGAGTCTACTGAGACTCTACCGAGACTCTATGAAGAGAACCGAGTACTCTTCCCTCTACGCATGCCTATACGACCTTTTGGTCTGCATAGCACACGCATTGATGTCATCATGGCCCGCAGGGGTTCATGATGATGGGTGAGAGGCTGTCAGTCAGAGGACATCAGAGTGCCCACTTCCCGCTAAGGAGGACATGACCCAGGACTTGCTCACCCCAAATGAATCCATCGGATCAAGGAGGCAGCAGTCAGAGGAGGAGACAAAAGACCCAAGCAGCGCTCACAGGTCAGCCAGTACTAGTATATAATATACAGATCCGTTTTTAACGTGTGTAAGATATGACGGTGGTGCAGTTCAGTATATATGTGACATAATGACTGATGAATGTGCAGCGCATCAAGATACTGCACAGATTTCTGTGCCTACAGGCTCCAGAGATGTAAACAAGGCCCTGCGAATATAGTATTTTTCTACACAACAGTATAACAGTATAAGTTATGCAGTTCCGGTACCTTTTCCTCTACAAATAATATCCCGGTGTATAAAGCGGAAATTAAAGTAGCATATAAACTGTGAAATTACAGTAAACCGGAAGCCAAAGTTTGGTGCATTGCCTCTGGGATTTTTCTGGCCTCTCCCTCAGTTTAGAACTGTGGGTGTTTCCAATGCAGCTGGAGAGCCCACTCACAAGAAGGACACCTTAGACGGTAGCCTACTCTGTCTAATGGGAAATCCTGCCCTGCTAATCAGTCTCCCATGGAAAAGTTGAGAAAATAAGTGACAAGTAAACAGATCAGCCCTCACATTCCTGTCGTGCAGCCTGTCACTTTCACAATGAGTTGAAATCCTTGTATCAACAATGTATGGAAAGTGTCTAAGAACAGCAGCATTCCACCTCGGAGCCTGGCAGTGGCTGGGGGTGAGCAATGTCTATGCGCAAGGCTTGTTATTGTAGTGATTGTTTTAATGATTGAGGGCCAGCATAGACTGTAGTGCTGTACAATGGGGTAAAAAAAAATAGTGGACAGTAGGTCAGGAGCACAAGGAGTGTATGTGGGGGAGGGTACAAGCCAGCTTCATCATAGGGCACCAATAAAAATCCCCATAGATTTAAATTAGGATTTTAAACCCTTGAATACTAGAAAGCTCTATAATGTATTACAAAACAATGCATTAGGGACGTCTCTAGAATTCAAGGGTTAAAAGATTTTTACATGCCCCCAGTGGTGCAGCAGATCTGCTCCAGAATTGCTCTACAAATGCTTAGAACACTAGTGTCTTTGTGCAATTTATTGTTGCGTCCTGTGTTCGCCTTACTCCAGTTTACTAAGCTATGTATGGTGAGAGACTTCCCGTCAATGCTGCGTGCACCCAGAGGAGGGCAGTGGGTAATCTGTTGGTGTTTCTTCATTATCTACATCTTGCTTAATGCAATGTATTAAACAAGTACAGAGGAAGGTGGTGTAACCTTACAGCATGTTCCTTTGTCCGCTATGGGGCAGGCATGTGTCACTCCCTGGCATTAGAGTCTTAACAGCAGCAGAGGGTGTCTGCCACTAGTAGGCACTAAAGCAATCTTACTATCTAGTGCAGTGGTGGGCAACACAATGCCCTCCAGCTGTCGTTGGACCATAACTCCCGTCATCTAACGGCTGCTAGAGGAGGATGAGAATTGTAGCCCAACATCTGCAGATCCTCAGTCAGCCCAGCCCTACTCTAGTCACTGACACTGGAGGCTAACACAGTATAGCTCTGTTGTCTGATTCATACATCTCCTCCATTACTCCAAAATGAAGCAAGGGCCTTATGGAGAACTCTTCTTTATTTTGGAAACTGTGTACACTTCCCAACCATACATACTACTGCAATGAAAAGCACTCAGGGAAATAATCCCTGTCTATAAGTGAATTCTGTATTTGCTAGCTATTGGTATCACAGTCAGTAATAGGGTTGCCACCCAGCCAGTATTTTACCGGCAGGCTGGTAAAAAAATTGGCTTCTGTACAATGTTAAGTCTATGGAGGGAATGCCAAGGCCGGTATTTTTTTGAGGAAAAGGTGGCAACCCTAGTCAGTAAGGATATTGACTTGACATGACTTCCATCAAGTCTTCTAATGTAAATGAGAATTGTACCCTAGGAACAAGTATTTACCTAGATAGGAATCCTTCATACAGCCAGGGCTCAAAATTTCCACTCACCACTAGCCAATGGCGAGTGAAACTTTAGCCCTGGTGAGTAGAAATTCAGCCCTGGTGGGTATGTTTTGGCTTGCAGTGGCGAGTAACTTTTCAGGTCTGGCTAGTAGCAAAGGACTTAAACTTATAAGCCCTGATACAGAAGTATATTAAATATATTTATATATTTTGCATTATAACTTCTCTTTCCTGCATACTATTGCGATATCCACTGAAGTCAGCTCCTAGGTCACACCTACTGACAACAAACAACAGGCTTCAATAGTCCTAATAAATGACTCATAAGGATCACTAGTCATTATCAGATTTTAAACAGAAACAACTAACAGTGGAAAGCAACTAATAAATATTATATAGGTATAACTGGCTGCTTCTTGAAGGACACTTGCCTAAGTAAATTCTTGGGGGAGATTAACTAAACGGTGGTAAAGAGGTCATAGAGTGGAGATGA
This sequence comes from Rhinophrynus dorsalis, assembly GCA_037306005.1. Taxonomy (NCBI): domain Eukaryota; kingdom Metazoa; phylum Chordata; class Amphibia; order Anura; family Rhinophrynidae; genus Rhinophrynus; species Rhinophrynus dorsalis. The sequence continues at coordinate 586,183,204 of CM074719.1, read as the reverse complement.
CTTCTCCAGTGATATCACTTCTCCAGTTCCTATGTTATTCTATAGAGCCTATGTACTAAAATGTCCAAAGGTGAAGAAATATTGGTGCATAGGGTCCAGAGAATAACATAAGAATCGGGGAAGTGATATCACTGAAGAAGTCATCTCCACTTTATCACCGCTTTTATTGAATCATCCCCATTTTGTTTAACAAACTAAGATTCGGTGATCTATAGGGCATAGTTCCTTTTAAGTACCTTGGGTTTTAGAGAAGTACCAGTGGAACTGCAAGTAAGCAGATGAGGGGTGGACACCCCATGCCCCTGCTATTGCTGAATGGCAGCTTCCATCAGCCTCATCCAAGCAACCTACAATAACCTACAATCTTCCAATCAGAAATTCACACATGACTGTGCCAGGTACTTCTGTACTTCATCGACCGCTCGCTGCTAAACACTTGGAGGAGGATTTTATTCTATTTATCAAAAATAAGAAGAGGTTAAGTTGTTTTTAACCCTTTGCTTACCACGTGGATGTGCATTGCATTGCTGAGCAATGCTTTGCACACTTCTCCAGCACTCAAAGGGTTACAGGACAGTACAAAGTTAATATCAAGCAAGTGTTCATGTTCCATCGCTTTATTATTCTTTACTGCCCCTTTAAAAGAAAAAAAAAAAGTTGACCTCTTATTTTTTAACACTTTGAATAAACTTCCTCCGGCAGTCCACATAAATCCACCACACGCCAGTCTGCTATTTATTTGCTTACTGCAGGAAAACTGACCTTACACTGCATGTATTCCACAACATCTCTGATGAAGGTGTGAAACAACTCTGAAACGTTGTCTTACTTTTTTTTTCTTTTCTACACTGAGCAAATAAACATTGAAATGAAGATTAGTGTGCAATGAATTTGCAGTAATTCAGTCATTCTCATCTGTGAAAATATACTTTAAGATTGTTTTTACTAAACATTTTATATTTACAGACAAAATGTTTTTTTAATTAAAGTGGAAAGGTATCAAATTGCTTCTTTCTCCCTTGGGAAGAAGTTTGACAAACGGAGTTCTAAACCACTAAACCAGCACTACAAGTAGGACATTTTGGGAGGGGGGATGTTATTGTGTTAAGTGCTAAAAATAAAACGTTTGGGGGATTATTTTAATGTTCTTTTTAAGGGAGTAAACATGTATATACCTTGCATTTTAATATTATTAGTACATCTGTTGCAGCCACTTTCTCTTCCTTAACTCTTTCAGTGCCAGAATAAAGGTCCCCAATTAAGACTATTTCTTTTCAAGCTTATCTTACAAACCTGAGAACCAAAGATTATTTTTAGAAGCCAGTTAGGAGCTAAAGGAAAGGTGCAAATATACAGATAGATGTTAAATATAACCTAAAATTATATTACATTTTCAGAGGCCAGGCTCACAAAAACAAGTGATTTTTTTTCCCATCCATATCTTACATATATGGTACCCTCTTTCCAATTACTGATATTCAGGATTATGCCCATCCTTTTTAACCCTTTGAGTGCCAGAGAGGTACGCAACGCAATGCGAGAGAGATGACCACCTAGCAGTAGTGGCATAGGCTAAGAAATAGGGATTTAAATGTACCCTCAATTTAAATAAAAGTGAGGGTACCCTGCTAAATAAGGTCTTAACCCTTTGAAGCTGATGTACTAAAAGAACTGGAGTCATTCTTTGGAGAATAAATAGTTTTTCAGATTCTCATTGGTTTAGCCCCTTAACCCATTGAGTGCCAGAGTGGTACGCAACGCATTGCAAAGCAATGCGTTGCGTACCACTCTGGCACTCAAAGGGTTAACTCTCTGTGTGCTAGGGACAGATGCACATTGCATTTGAAAGCAGTGTGCTGAGCAGCTCTCTGGGACTCAAAGGGTTAAGGCTTGCAACGAGCTGCGTACCCTGCTTGTACTTAAAGAGGCAAAATAAGGATTTGATATAACCCCTTCTCTAACTCATTGCAAAGTAAAGCTGCAATTAAATCAATGGGAATTTGAAACAATTTTATGTGGGCTCTGTAGTGCAGTCGGATTACTCCAGAATTAGTCCGTTTGACTTAGTACATCAGCCTCTTTTGAGTGGTAAAGGATGTTTAAAGCATTGCATTGCAATTTATTGGGCACTCCTCTGGTTCTCAGTTAATACAGATAGGGGAAAATGGGCAGAGTAGCTGGATAAGCCTATCTTATCTGCCTTAAAAGTATGTTTGAGTCCTGTTTCTGAATCCTATAGATTGTACAGGAGGCAAATATAGTTGTTGATACCTTTATTGGCTAACTAAGCAGATTTAGAATGCAAGCTTTCCAGACCTTAGGTATCTTCCTCAGGCTTGTTAACTATAGATTGTAAACTCTCACAAGCAGGACTTAACTTGCTATCATTATTGTTCTCCCTCTGTATGGCACACTTAGGGGCATGTATTGAGTGACGTAGAGCAATTTAAGGGGCAATTAGCAATTACACCATGTAATGTCCAATGAATACCTAAATTATATCAACTATGCAACAAATTGCATCCACTCTACCAAAATGTTATATTATATGAAAATGCAAAAATGAGATATGATGTACAATTGCTATGTGCCATTAAGCCACTTGATTCAAGGGAGCATTTGTACCACTTTTTAGAACAAAATTTGGCCAGGAGTCACTGGATTGAGATTATACCCAAATTTATAGCATTTAAGGAGAAAGGAATAACACGACTGTATCAAGAGGATAAACGTGAAAACATTTGAATGTAATCAAGTATAATATTAGTAAATCAGATAAGACCAAAACGGATGCATCACCTGCAAATATTATTTAATCTGCTTTTGTGCAACTCTACGGAATATGCTAGCACCTTTCAATCCCTTGAATGGTATAGGGGGTCTCCAATGCATTGCTTCACAATTTATTTGAAAATGTCAAAAAGTTCACTTTTAGACAAAGAGATGAACGTTAACATGAGAAATGATCTTTGACCCTTTGAGTGCCAGACTGGTACGGAATGCATTGCACTCTGGCACTCAAAGGGTTAACTCCTTGGATGCTATATAAGTATGTAGGAAACTGCTTCACACTTTAACATTTCACAAAATATAACCTTAACATTTCAGATAGTATACATTTTGTCAAAAAAAGCTTTACAAGAAATGTATTTAACCCCTTGAATTATAGAGACATATCCAAAACAGTGCTACATACTTAATTTTAAAATATTCATAAAATGTAAATTTAAAATGTATTTAGACAAAGTCGAACTTTAACACTAAAAATTATGTTTAAACCAATGACGTTGCACAGCAATGCATTGCAGACCTCAGTGTAGCATCCAACGGGGTTAAATACAAATGTCATTGTTTTTAAACATTCAGGTAGGTGGCAACATGAGATGATGTAAGTACCCACCTGTAACTGGCTGGAACACCCATACTGTATGAGTGGGGTGAAGGTGGTCAGCTGAAGCTCAGCATCACTCTGCAATTCATGCCCAACCAAGTTGGGCATCTTGGTCACATTGTAGCCAAGATTTTGGCACATGGAGATCCTGATAGGGTCGCATCTTCTTTCTTCTTCATCTCCAAAGCTATAAATCCTAACCACCAGGCAGCACAGGATAGGTAAATAGCAGGTAAGTGATCTTCTATCAAATCCTCTACCCATCTTCTTTCCAGTGCCAGTTCTCCAATCGTTTCCCTAACCTGGTCCTAGTCCTTCACATGCAAGGATTATAGGAAACCCAGACAAAAAAAAACTATAAAACTCAACTTGACTGTTCGTGCAGCAAACTCTACTGAGATCTCTCAGCTGAGATAAAGATAGTTTAGAAGAATGTGAAAATAAAAAGCTTCTAGTTTCTTGCAAGATCCCAATGGAAATGAGTTGGATTAATCCACCAATGCGTTCCACAAGATGAAAAATAAATGATGCAGAGTTGAATAGTGTCTAGGGATGAAGTTTAGCGGTGATGTACGGCAGGCAAGTCTGTGGTTCTATTGTCACAGCTAGCTGGTAAGTCAGAGCTGTGTGTGCAGTGCAGTGAGAGTGAAGTCTAGTCCAGCCAACTCTCTGCTCTGTTTCTCACTGTACTAGTCAGAGGGGGAGGAGGTAGGGGAGGAGAGAGTCCAGGACACTGGAGAGGGGGGTGGGGGGTGGAGAGGGTTGAATGCTGCTCCCATGATACGGGATCCATAGAGGTTCACTTCAGCCAGGTTCTCAAATTTCCTCCACTTTCTACAATTCAATTCAAAGTATCTCTTTCTTAACTCTCTGTGTGCCTGGTTGACTTGTACTGCTGTCCAACTTCAAGGATTTGAGAGATTATATATATATATATATATATATATATATATATATATATATATTATATAGAGATAGATAGATAGATAGATAGATAGATAGATAGATAGATAGATAGATAGAGAATTAAAATGCTAAAACTAATTATTTATGTAGATATTTTTCAATGCTTTGCGTACCCCTCTGGCACTCAAATGATTTAACTCTTTGAGAGCCAGAAGAGTGTTCAAAGGTGCCTAACAACATGCCATTTAACCCTTTGAGTGCCAGACGGGTAAGTACCCCTCTGGCGCTCAAAGGGTTAATCTAAATTAATTTGGAAAATGGTTTACCAGCAAGAATACATTGAGATTTCTCTCTTTTTTTAAGTACGTCCTGGAGAGTTTTTACAGGAAAATGTTACATATTTACACAAAATAGTACATAATTGCTGTAAATCTATAGTGCCTCTTAAAAATCCTACTTAAAAATAAGAAAATATTAACTCCTTTAGGACTCCTGCAACAACTCTACTCACATCTGTGGTTTTCCAGGGGTTAAAGTGATAGTAATGTTTCAAAATAAAAGCAGCTCCAATTAATCTTCATAGTATTTGGGACATGGAGAGTGTTATTTCAATACTGTCAGAGTTGTAGTTCAAGAGTAATTGAATGATAAAGTATCCCCCTCCCACCCCTTTTACCTAGTGTAAGCCATCTCCCCTCTGATGTGGAGTCTGGTCCACAGACCAGACAGCTCACAGTAAGGTACAATCTTGTTACTGTGAGAACAATGAAAACCCTGCCCTCCTTCACAGGTTTTTCAGCTTTTTCCCTTATCTTAATTGAAGATTGTCCCTCTCTGCAGTTTACCTGGGCACCTCCCTTCTGATCTGGCTGAGCAGTGTTACATCAGTAAAAGGGGCGGGAGGGGGACACTTTGTCATTGAATTACTCTTGAACTACAAGATCAACGATGGTAAACAGGAATAGGAAAAGGGTTGAACTAGATGGACGCAAGTCTTTTTTCAACCTAAATTACTATGTTACTATGTTACAACTCTGACAGCACTGAAACAACACTCTCCACGCCCCAAATACTATGAAGGTTAATTGGAGCTGCTTTTATTATGAAACATTACTATCCCTTTAAGTCAAGGATTTTTAACCTTTTGAAGGCCCATTGGTATTCAAATTGTCAAAGTGCAATTAAGAGTTGTGACATGACCTTGAACAGAAATACATACTTGTTGTAACTTTACTGCTAAGTATTAAAATAATAATAATTATTATTATTATTATTATTATTATTATTGAGCACCAGTAACGGTTATTGTGACAAAAACAAGAAGTACTGGGGTCCCTGCCTGGAAATGCTTCTTCTCACCTAAGAAGCAATTTCAATAAAATTACCCCAAAAGTCTACTTAAAATTAGAAGTGTTATTCATGTACTATTTTAACCCTTTGAGTGCCAGAGACATACCTCTCTGGCACTCAAAGGGTTATCTTATGATCATTGCAGTAGGATATTACCTTACACCAGCTCTTGTCTTTCTTCCATTTGTAGTAACATGAATTCACACTATCTGCAGGCTGAAAAATGAGTCTGTGACTCAACTGTAAGCTCTAGGCTAGGGATGGGCAAGATATGACTCAGCGGTCGATTTACCGTGGCCCTTGGATCTTACTGGCTATAGTGAGAAAATATCACTTCTGACTATCCCTTCAGTGTTTAAAATTATACATTTTACCTAAAAGCCTATGTTTTATACAATGTATCATTCTAACAATGCAACTCTGTACAGCTGTAGACTAGATTCTATTGCAGGTGCTAAATGCTATCACCCTTTTTATCAAACATTTTCCTACTGAAGTCTATGGGGAAAACTGGAGATAAAAGCAGAGATCAAATTAGCACCTGCAATAGTATCCAGCCCTGTGTGTCCAAAACTCAAGAGCACAAGGAAAAGTTAGATTTATCCCTCTGTTATTTTCATTTCCATGTCAGTTAGGAAGGGGAATTACTAGTTGGGCAGGGGTATTAGGCAGTGGGTGTATGTATATACCCACCCCTTCTCTAGATTGTAAACTCTCACAATCAGGGCCCCAGAATTCTTTTATGCTGTAACTGCATTATAATGAGTCTATGGCTAAGTATGACCATTCCCTGCTGTACAGTGATGTACTGTGTGTGGGTCATGTTAGCCAATAAACAGCAGATATGAAACTAGGAGACATTAATGCTTTTGTTTATGTATGCTGTGCTCTCTGAGTGCAGTAATATATACTGGTCTATGCTAATTGACCTTATCAGTGAGGTTTCATGTGACAATGAAGCTCTTGAATGCACTCTGCTTTCACTTATCCCAGGAATAAAATTATGAATATCTCCTAACCCAGTGTTTTTCAACCAGGGTGCCGTGGCACTTTGGTGTGCCATCAGGGCCGGTGCAAGGATTTTTGCCACCCTAGGCAAAACCTAATTTTGCCACCCCAGGCAAAACCTAATTTTACTGCCCCTTGGCTCCGCCCCTTTTGCCCCACCCCTTTATACCACGCCTACTTATACCCCACCTCTTTTTCTTGCCCCGCCAGCTCCAACTTGCCCCCGCCAGCTCCAATTTGCCCCCTATCAGCTCCACTTTGCCCCTATCAGCTCCAAATTGCCCCCACCAGCTCCAACTTGTCCCCCATCAGCTCCAACTTGCCCCCACCAGCTCCAACTTGCCCCCCACCAGATCCACTTTGCCCCCTATCAGCTCCAACTTGCCCCCTCAGCTCCAAATTGCCCCCCATCAGCCCCAACTTGCCCCCCATCACAGACCTGTAGCTGCTGGAGCTCCCGCGTGGTCTTCTCTTCAGTAATGCAGAACACGCTGAGAGATGTTGACTCCCAGCTCGCTCTGCATTACTAAAGAGCCAACGGCGACGAGGGAGCACAGTAGCTACACAGACCTGACTGTGTTGCAGTGCCTGGCGGAGGAGTCCTGCTAGCGGGAATGGCCGACCCTGGGAGCAGCTCTTCTCTGCTGCATGCCTGCGCCCCCAGTACATGTGTGCCCTAGGCCGGCACCTACCTCGCCTACATGTGGCGCCGGCCCTGTGTGCCATGGACATACACTTAAGGTGCCCCATTATATCTATAAGGCTTTGACAAAATGTGAATGTAGACTTCCAAATGTCTGTTTAAGGATAATACTATGCACAATATGTTTATTTTAGTTGTGAGGTCTAACAATAACGCTTTATTTATGTATTTGTAACCGGCATTACACCCTTGACAAATGACCTAAAATGATAGGAGTGCCCCAAAAATGTCAGACTGCGTGTTAGGTGTGCCTTGAGTATAAAAAGCTTGAGAACCACTGTCCTAACCTGTACATCTGCTGGACTTCTGGAATTGTTTCCAAATATGCAACCGCATTCAAGGTCACAGGTTCACTTTAAATGAAAAAAGCCAGATGATAAAATTAATTTATATATACCATTAATATGAGAATTGTTATAATAAAACCACATATTTTAAGTGGGATAAAATGAGTTGCAAGATGCCATATAAATTAATGTGCACTCACTCATCTTAGTTATTAACCCTTTGAGTGGCAGAGGGGTATGCAACACATTGCAGAGTGAGAGATAGGTCCACTTTAAAGGAATACTAACACATAAATATGACCTGGGGTTACATACATTTTAAAACCCTGAACATCATTATGGAAAATTCCCAGTTTGTTTTATGAGGCCTAAAATCTAGGCAACATACATCCTATTGATTGTCCAGGATTATCTGTAAATGGGCAGAGAAAATATAACAGCCTTTCTATATTCAAGAGCAGAAGGCACTAATCAGAATAAATTGCATTACTTTTTTAGTTCTTATATGTAATAACCCAGTCCACAATGTCCAGCTGTGCCATTTGCAGCTCTGCCAGTTTACATTGACACACCCAGCGCACTGATCCCCATATACACGGTGTGACACCCCCCCACTCTTAGCTACTGATCCCCACATACACTGTGTGACCCCCCTAGCCTTGTTCACCTGCCCAAAGGTAGTCACAGATCCCTATATGCACTGATACTCCCCTAGACTTGTTCCCTGGACCACTGGTAGCAAAAAATATACTGCTAGCCCTTACCATGATTTTTTAGGTAGTGGTATTGAGGACAGTGCAGAGCTCCACTTCCATCCACTACCTACCGAAAACATACATTTATAGTTACACTTTCTGGCAGCTCCTGAATCCAGCTGTGCTCCCAAGTCTCACAGGGCTCCCCTGCACCACTGGGGCTGTGGGGGCCTCCACTATGTTACTTCACTCCAACTATTCTATTACTTGTGATCCTGTCTGCTTTCCAGGACACACCCCTGAGGCCTATATAAAGCATCCTCCCAGGTATTTCAGTGTATATGTATAATATCTCACTGCTTAGTGTTCTAGAGCTTTGATTGCTGTTTTCTGTGTGTGATTTTGGCTAGTGAATCCTCAACATGATTGTTTGCCATCCCTGATCTTAGATATGTTCCTTGACCATTTGAATCCTGAGCCCTTGGTTTGTTTGTGAGCTCCTAGTTTCTGTTTCTTACCTGTGTTTGCTGCTTGCTACTTCTGCTTCCATCGACAAGCAGGTGTGACCATCCTGGTCCAGCTCAACTGTAGCCACATCAAGCTCTTGCAGTCAACACCGCAGTCAACACCGCTCACTAGCTATGCACCCCAGCTTCGCTCTGAAGCAGCTCTTCAACTGCAGCCTTGATAGTTTGTTTTTGGTCTTCCAACACGTGGTTCCCCAAATCCTGTTCCACTCTAGCAAGTGAGTAAGAAGTTTTCATACTCTACTTCCAGTCTCTCCTGTATCTATTCCTGGCTTGTGTTTCAGTGTCTGTTCTGACTAATAGCCGCCCCTCTGTCCTGCAGGATCGCCTCCTGTCCCGCCAGTCAGCCTGACATTATATGTCAATACAAACAGCAACAAGACAACAAATACATCCTCTCTAAATAGGACAATTTACACATGGGTTGGAGAGGAAGTTTAGAAGTATATTTTAGGTATGTAATATTTGAAATGATAGTTTTAGGGGTGTAACTACAGGGGATGCAGTGCGTGCAGTTATTGTGTGTAGCATTCAAGGGGATCCTATCTGCCCCAGGGTCCAATAGGTTTTAGTTATGCATCTGTGAAAATATTAGGGGGCCCAAAATGCTTGAATCAGGGCCCTCCATTAACTAGTATGAGGTACAGCATATGCTGTTTGCCATCAGGCTGAGGGAAAGTGACTCCCTTGTACTATTCAGATCTGTAAACTACTGTGTAAAACATAAGGAAGTGCAGTGTGCAGAACTAAACTACTTCCCCTGCCTGCTGAAAAACACCACATGTACAGGCTAATATCTTAAAGGAGCAGTACAGGGCCCTTTTAAATCCTTGGCTGTGCCCCCATATGTGTTTCCACAGATCAAACCCCCTCCGTTGTTCTCCCTTGCAGATCATGGTTATGTGTAAGGCTGGGTGGCTTCAGTGCAGTGTGAGATGCTGACATCACCCAGCCTTGCAGATACTCTGATGTGCAAGGCAAAAGGGGGTTAAAGATAGATGTTTTGAGTTATGGGAACCCAACTAGGTACCATTTTTTTCAAGCCCACTGCATTTCTTGTTACTATGCTACTTTGATGAGACTGTCTGTCTGCTTTCAAAATGTAATGCTTTGGGTACATGTTCTTCATTTCTTTACTTCTTACATCGATTTTAGCACAGGCACATCACACTGAAAAAAATGTAGGAAAATAAGATATTTTAGTTTGCATACTTTTGTACTTCTTGCACCTACTACCACGTCATCTCATTCCAATGGTCTACCATTTTTCTTAGAAGAGCATTAGCTAATGAATACATTAGGAAATTCTGTAGTTTTCTAAGATTCAGTAGCTTTGAAGGTGTATATATATATATATATATATATTGCTTACCCACGTAAGTCCTGTTAAACTGTGATCCACTTAATACTGTACATATATATTTTCTCTTTAACACTTTTACCAGAGGGGTGTGAAAAATGTTAAATTGTTACAGAATTAAATGTTTGCTTCTTTTTAAAGGGAGAGTAATGTTTCATAATAAAAGCAGGTCTAATTAATCATCATAGTATTTGGGCCTTGGGGAGTGTTATTTCAATTATGTCAGAGTTGTAGTTCAAGAGTAATTGAATAATAAAGTATCACCCTCCCATCCCTTTTACCGATATAACACTGCTCAGCTCAGAGCAACTGGGAGGTGCCCAGGTAGATTGAAGAGAAGGACAATCTTCAATTAAGAAAAGGGAAAAAGCTGAAAAACCTGTCAAGGGGGGCAGTGTTTTCATTGTTCTCACAGAAAGAAGATTGTCCCTTGCTGTTATCTGTCTGGTCAAGCAACCAGATACCACATCTGAGGTGAGCAGTGTTACACTACATAAAAGAAGCAGGAAAGGGACACTTTATCATTCAGTTACACTTGAACTACAACTCTGACAGTACTGATATAACACCACGGCTCAAATACTATGAAGATTAATTGGAGCTGCTGTTTTTGTGAAACATTACTATCCCTTTAACCCCTTAGTGACAGACTTTTTTTTTTCTAAATGATTCCGGAGTCGCAGAACGGCCGAGACCCGGACTTCACTAAGTGACAGTATTTGCAGGACGGACCTGGTAAGTTCATTGTCGGGATGGGGTTAAATAGATATTTCTACATAGAAGTGACGTAGCAGGCAACCTGTGGCATGCCAGCTCATGTTGTGGTACAAATTCCATCATCACTAGATGAAGAAGAATGAGTTTGTAGTTCAAAAACAGCTGGAGAGCCAGGTGTTGCTCATCCCCCACCTTAAAAAGTAACTGAATTAGAGGGAGGTCACAGAGTAAAACCCATGCTAAAGTTCAGGTTAGACATTAGCTGCTAAGTCCTAACATTCACCAGATTGACTTGTGAGGACTGGTAATGGCTTTCACACTCTAGTGAATAAATAATCCTACTGATTAGTTTATTCTGCCCCAGGCTCATTTTGACCCTGTAGCTGAAAAATCAGCTCTGTATGTGCAACAATGGGGACAAGGTGGGGGGGAAATGGAAACCAATAATGCAAGCTGCCGAGTTAACCCTTTTAGTACCATATTGATGTCCAAGTCATTGCTTTATACCCTTTTATGACAATGATAGGAGAATCCACAAAGGAACATTATCATAAAAATACAAGTGGCTCTTATACAGCATAGTACATACCTCATGGAACTTAATTTATCTCAAAATGCATGTGCTGCTTTTCATCAGTCTATGGGGTCAATTTCCATTTGCGTTTCTCACTTCCTGGTCAAGATACTGTACTCCACTGTATATTACATAGCATAAGTGAGGAGCGCAAGGAAAATTGCAATATCGTTTATATGTTTATAGGGAGTACTGTGGAAAATGTTATGTGTGTATATTGATAAACGTTACTATATAGTCCTGTAATAGCAAGATGTAGTTTGGTATTTGTGTTGCTTTTATAAATGAGTATTGGAAAACTTCTACAAAAACATAACGGGAAATTATCATGTTTTTATATCTGCTCCTATGACTGTCAGTGTCCTTGGAATGACCCTCAACTTGCAATGGGCTGGAAACTGACCCCTTAACTAGCAATGGGTTGGAATGCAAGACAGAAGACAGAAGATTGAGGCTCACAGCCATAAACGTAGTGCGTTGTGCACTCTGATTCCATAAACCCTTAGGGTAGAAAAGTTGAGGTGTTCCAAAAATTGCCATTGATTTAATGGGGATTTTAACCCCTTGAATCAATGGTAAGTTTTAGTTCTCCCCTTTAATGTAAATGGTTTTCCGCAAAACTCCTCCTCCTTTCTTTTGAAAATACAGCCTTTAGAGTCGTCTCTGAAAGCCTTTCACTACTGTCTATAGAGGTTGTGTACACAGCTCTGCGAGACTGAACTACAAAGATTAACAGTCTCACCATTCAGTCTCTCACTCTTGCAGGACCAGTGAGGGTGTACCTTCATTTCAGGCACCGGTTCTACTCCATTGTTGGTCCTCACATTGCATCCCAGGAGACCAGCTTTTCCAATGGCACTATGTGACTAATAGTTGCCGTTTAGCCCATTGATTGCCAGAGGGGTATGCAAAACATTGCACAGATATGGACTTGCACTGAAGGTGTTAAAATGAATTTACCATGCCTTTTATTTTAGCTGGATTACATATTTAATTATATTAAATATTAGTAACATGTAGTCTAGCCATGTCATTATTAATTCATTTATTTATTTATTCACATTTGTATAAGGAGGGACACCAGGGTGGGAACGAGGGACAGAGGGATTTGGGTCTCAAAGAGTTACTAAAGAGGGACACATGGGAGGCATGGACCCCTAAATCTCCTAAAGAAGGACACGTGGGAGGTGTAGACCTCTAAAATCTTCTAAAGAGGGGCACATATGAGGTATGGACCCTTGAAATCTCCTAAAGAGGGACACTTGGGAGGTATGGACCCCTAATATCTCCTAAAGAGGGACACATGGGAGGTATAGACCCCTAATATTGCTTAAAGTGGGACACAAGGGAGATATGCCAATGCATTGTGAAGCAATGCATCAGAAATCAGAAATCATTCAATGGGTTAAAAGCTCCATTTAACCCTCTGCATGCCAGAGGTGTATTCTTTGCATTGCACTCTCCTCTAGCAATCAAAGGGTTAAATCAAAGGACATTTTGAAAATGTTTATGTTTTTTTCTCACTTGGGAAATGTTGCAGTGTGTGATTAGATTTTGTATGAAGAATCCAGCTTGTTGTTCTGTCAGTGACAGTGTAGGAAGAAAGGAAATATGTTTACAATTTACTAGAAAACAAACAAAACAAATCCCCGTTAGTGGAAATGGCATGCTGTTGTTATAATCACATTCTCTGGTCACTGACCAAGCAGGAAAAAAAATAAACATTTTTAAAATTTCCATTGATTTAAATAGGGCTTTTAATCCCTTGAATGCTAGAGATTTGGAGATGGCTTTAGCATTTAAAGCATACCTCCCACTATTTCAAATTGCCAAAGAGGGACACTTGTGTTTAAGGGGATGTTGCTGGGGGGCGTGGCTGGTGGGCAGGGCATTACTGAGAATCTTTAGGCTATTACATGACCTATTGACATCTCCTTGTGTAACCTAATAAACAACATATAACAAGGTCAAGGTATTTTACTTACACATACTAATTTATAAACATGTATACTGACATTTAAACAATCATTAATGTGAGTTTTATTGCTGTGGAGCAATGTGTTACACTTATATACCCACCAAAATCTGATCTCCTAAAAATAGGGACATCAGGGTGGGAAAGATGGACATGGGATTTGGGTCTAAAAGAGGGACTGTCCCTCCTAAAGAGGGACACTCTGGAGGTATGTTAAAGGGATAGTAATACTTAATTATTACTAATCCCTATATTAAAGTCCTATTAAAAATAAACGTATTGCCCCCAGTGTCATCTCTCAAATCTTTATGGTTTGAGAGATAATCGCTCCTAAAGTTGCCCTATCCCTCCACCTTCCCTGTAGTCAGTGTTCTAGCTGACTGCAGGGAAGCCTGTCGTATGACTTTCAGGCGGCTCTGCAGCACAGCCAAGATTGCTTTAATAAAAAATAAATCTTTCACTGAAATGGTCTTGGTATGCAAACACACGTAGAAGACTGTTTTAGTGAAATATTTTTTTTTTTTTATTAACGCGATCGCAGCTCTGCTGCAGAGCCGCCTGAAATTCGTTATGCTGCCGCCTGATTATCATAAGACCGGATTTGCCTTCAGTCAGCTACAACGCTGACTTCAGGGAAGGGGGAGAGAGAGGGAGAGGGCAGAGCTCTGCAGCAGAGCCGAGATCGCAAGATATAAAAATAACTATTTCATTGGAAGGGTCTACAAAGTGTGCTTGCAAACCAGGCATACTTTGTACACTATTCCAGTATTCAAGTAGTTATTTTTATATCTTGCAATCTTGGCTCTGCTGTAGAGCCGCTGGCCAGTCTGCGGACCGGATTCCAAATCTGTCAGCTAGAGCGCTGATATCACTCAGGGGGAAACTTTACTCGCAAATATCTCTCAAACCATAAGACATATTGTTTTTAATGTTTTTTTCATGGCTGCAATATAAAACAAAATTATTTTTAAGTATTACTATCACTTTAAGAAACTGCCCACACCCCAGAGAATCAGACTCTGCCCTGGAGACCCGGTAATGCAGAGTCAAAACCAGATTCTCCAGGGCAAACCTGGAGAGTTCCCAGCTATGCCTCTCCGGCACTCAAAGGGGTAAAAATAATTAAATGATCCATTCATTGCATTTGAGAAACTGTGACTCACACAATCTCTTTAGACTCTTTGTAGGTATTTTGCGATGTCCTTGAAAGGTAAGTAAGAGGTAGGTAAACAGAGGTTGCATGGACTGCAATTTAATGCAGAACAGTGAAAGGTATAGTAATGTTTCATAATAAAAGCAGCTCTAATTAATCATCATAGTATTTGGACTTTGGAGAGTGTTATTTCAATTCTGTCAGAGTTGTAGTTCAAGAGTAATTCAATGACAAAGTATCCCCCTCCTGCCCTTTTTACTGATGTAACACTGCTCAGCCAGAGCAGAAGGGAGGTGCCCAGGTAGACTGCAGAGAGGGATAATCTTCAATTAAGATAAGGGTAAAACCTGAAAAACTTGTCAAGGAGGGCAGGGATTTCATTGTTCTCATAGGAAGAAGATTGTCCCCTTCTGTTATCTGTCTGGTCTATGGACTGCATTCCACATCTGAGAAGAGATGGCTTACACTAGGTAAAAGGGGCGGGAGGGGAAACTTTGCTTGTGAATATCTCTCAAACCATAAAGGTTTGAGAGATAAGACTTATATCGTTCTTCATGTTTTTTTAATGCCTACAAAATAAAATAAAACAAAGTATTACTATCCCTTGGAGTCACCAGTGTGCACAAAACATTAGTACAGTGGTTCCTAACCTTTTATAGGTCGTGATGCATCCTTCTTTAACCCTTCACGTGCATTACAATGTGTTGGATATATGTCTAGCACTCAAATCCAATTTTCTGTGATGTGCATCAAAAACAAAATAGCTAAAGTGCAGCTGTCACTGCAACAAATAGATGATTTTGAAATGGCTTTCAAAATCACTTATACTTTTGTTAGTCATTTTTATTTCAAACAATAATTTGTGAGATATTCATTTTATTCAATTGTCCATTTATGCAAATAAACTAATACTGACTGACTGGCAGGAAGAGGCAGTTGGGATTTGGAGTAGCGTGGAATATTAATATCTGGTAGGCATGTCAGCCATTACTGTCTAATTTGCATAAATTGTCAAATAAATAAAACTAAATATATCATAAACTACTGTTTGAAATAAAAATTGGCTAACAGAAATAAAGGGGCTTTTGAAAGCACTTTCAAAATCATATATTTGTTACAACATGACAGTTACAATTTAAAGGGATAGTAGTACTTGCAAATTACTAATCCCTATATTGTAGCTTTGTTAAACAGAAACTTATTGCCACCCTTATGGATTGAGAGATGATAGTGCTCAAAGTTAACCCCTCCCTCCCCCTTCCCTGACTGAACGCTGACTGCAGGAATATCTGGTGTTAATTGCAACAGGCGGCTCTGCAGCATTGCCGAGATCGCGTTTATAAAAAAGAAATCTTTCAAACCAATCACATGTAAAAGACTGTTTCAGTGAAATAATTATTTTTTATAAACGTAATCTCGGCTCAGCTGCAGAGCCACCTGATGCACATAAGACTGTCGTACAACAGCTTCCCCTGCAGTCAGCGTTCAGCATACCTGGGAACTCTCAGGATTTGACCCTGAGTCTCAGGGTTTTGACCCAAATCTCAGGGTGAAGGGCCAAAATTTCAGGGTGAGAGAGTCCAGTGTTATATACCATATTGTTTCTAAATGTTTCTAAATTGCATCCATTTGTACCAGAAAGTCAGGGGCAAATGTACTGCTTGTCTTGTTTGAGTTTAGTCAGTGAGATCTTTAAGTTGTATCACATTAAAGGTTTCTTGTGGAATGACTGGGGCACCTCTGGGTTAGAGCAAGTAGGTATATATATTGCATAAAATCTACACTATGCAAACCTACACAGGTTACAATTCCAGTGATCTCAGGGTCAGCTAATATTGAAAGTTCCCAGGTATGGTGTTCAGTCAGGGAAGGGGGAGGGAGGGGGGAACTTTGAGCGCTATCATCTCTCGAACCATAAGGGTTTGAGTAGGGTTGCCACCTTTCCTTCAAAAAAATACCGGCCAAGGCATTCCTTCCGTAGACTTAACATTGGAAAGAAGCCAATTTTTTACCAGCCTGCCAGTAAAATACTGGCTTGGTGGCAACCCTAGGTTTGAGAGATGACACTGGGGGCAATATGTTTCTTTTTAACAAAGCTACAATATGGCGATTAGTAATTTGCAAGTATTACTATCCCTTTAATGAAAATATTTGGAAAGGTGACATATTATGGCCTGAATTCCATTGCACCCGATACATACAAGGATTTTATTTCATTTTTTTTCAATAGACTTTAATGGGAAACTGTTAAAATGGACCTTGATTCAAGTTTACATATTTGAACACTTTATTAAAAACTGCCTGTGTGCCATATTTAACCATATTTAAAGGAACATTAACACCTCACTTACCTTCACTTGGGCAGAAAATCTTAATGCCTAATAGGAATCAATTCTGCATGGATTGGTTCACTAACATTGCATTGTACTTGATGTCCATACCTGGGAACTCTCTAGATTTGCCCCGGAGACTCCGGTTTTGACAGAGCTTTACCGGTCTCCGGGGAAGAGGATGAGTCCTCCGGATGTGGGGAGTTTCTATTGAAACTCTGCCACATCTGCTTTTCCTCCCGCTGTTCCGCAGTCCCCAGCCTTCTGTGTGATACCTTTAAGCCCTGCCCCCCCACTCGCGTCAAGCCCCACCCCGTAATTTTTGTCACCCCCTGCTGAACAGAGGACTCCCCTCCGGGTAGCCCTCAACTGGAAGTTCCCAGGTATGTTGATGTCATGTTCACGGAGGCAGACATGATCACACCTGTAAAACGTTTTGAATGGGGCCCTCAGAGACTCTCATAGGACCAGGGTGTCCAAATTAAGCAAGTTTCATCATAATGGGGGTGTACCCAATCAGGGTGGGTAGGGCTGGAAGGTTGAGGGGCATAATTTGCCCGGAAATGGTGAGGAAGAGGGCAGAATGGGGCCGGAGTAGGCAGAATGAGTAGGAAAGTGGGTGGATCTCATACTGAATGAGTAGGAAAGTGGGTGGATCTCATACTGAATGAGTAGGAAAGTGGGCGGATCTCATACTGAATGCATCAAACCACAGAATCAAACTCTGTCCCCAGAAACCTGCTAATTCCATATGAAAACTGGAGTGTGATGGACAGATCTGGAAAGTTCCCACAATCCAGCACTGAGTGGGAGGAGTCTGATGTCCTGGAATCCTGCAACAAAGAATCATGTCTGCCTTGGAACTCTGGACATTTGTATTTATCCCTAAAGGTGCACTATGTTTGCTCTAGTTTACATTGTGCATATGGCTCTTTGTTGTCTTTAAAGGTATATTGGTTTGTCACATTACCTAAAAATAATTTGCATGGCATGTGTTTTGTATTTGTTACTATGTGTGTATTTGCCCTATAAACTGTCATTTCATCCATTACAAACACTCATGATGATCGACTAAACAGTATTAGCTCAGTGGTAAATACCCTGCCTGCAGAGCCTGCTCACACCTCAAGGCTGCAGGTTTGATTCCTGTCAGCGTCAACTCAGCCCTTCATCCTTCCGAGGTCGATAAATGAGTACCATTGGTTGGGTAATAATAACACCTATTATTCAGCTGCAGATTCAGTTAATTCCAAGAGCGTGCTCTAAAAGTATCCCACTGTGAGAAAGGCGCTATACAAATACTAGTTGTTGTTGTTATTATTATTAACCCCTTTAGTGCCAGGAGGGTAGGCAAATAATTGCTCTGAACTCAAAGGCTTAATTAACAGCCTACAACAACTCAACAATGTTCCATAATAGTTGCAAGAACTTTATGTGAACTCCTTGTAATGATTCTGTGTAATAGGAGCTTCCATCTGCTTGCCAGAATGCAATATAGCCTTGTATTTAGAGTCAACAGCATCCTAACAAGGAAAGACAGGACAACTATTATTATAAATGATATCCACTATGAAGTGGCCTTTGTCTGGGACCCCTACGGCAAGTAGCCTGATGTACTAATCAAAACTGAAGACATTCAGGAAGAAACCATCATCAGTATGGGGAAAAATAAAAATCTCCTAATTCTCATTAATCTAAATGGGTCCGAATGAGACCCCTGGGGCTCTTTTGTTGGTACCACAAAAAAAGACAGAATTGTGCATGGGTCCTAACATTTCAAATTTTGCTGTAGTTGGTGTGGCTGGTGGATGGGTCATTACAGAGAATTTTTAGGTTATTTCCTGACCTTTTATGAAAACAATTGCCACCAATGGTGCTATCCATACTACTGACTGCAGAACACATCATTATGTAGCATTCTGATATAGCGTATTCCAAGTTCAGTAAACCTTATCTGCACAGCACCCCATTTTTCACACAAGCGATGTTCATCACAATGTCCAATAACTGACTCACCAGATTGGCGTCAACCTATAATATATGGATGCATACCTCCCAACATTCCAAATGGCCTAAGAGGGACACTGTAGTTTTAGGTAGTATTGCTGGGAGTGTGGCTGGTGGGTGGGGCATTGGTGAGAATTTTTATTTTATTTCATAACCTATTAACACCTCCTTGTATAACTAAATAAGTGATTTTGAGCAAGACCAAAGTATTTTATTTACACAGACTAATGTATGAACACATATAGTGATAACTAAACAAACATTAATGTGAGTAGGGTTGCCACCCAGCCGGTATTTTGCCGGCAGGCCGGTAAAAAATTGGCTTCGGTCCAATGTTAAGTCTATGGAGAGAATGCCATGGCCGTTTTTTTTTAAAGAAAAGGTGGCAACCCAGAATGTGAGTTTTATTGCTGTGGAGAAATGTGATGAACTTATATCAGTGGTTCTCAACTCCTGTCCTCAGGACCTGCTAACAGGCCAGGACTTGGGGATTTCTCTGCTAGAACACAGGTGTGGTGATCAGAGGCTCATTCACATTGATTAACTCACCTGTGCTCTAACAAGGAAATCATGTGATCAGAGGCTCATTCACATTGATTAACTCACCTGTGCTCTAACAAGGAAATCATGTGATCAGAGGCTCATTCACATTGATTAACTCACCTGTGCTCTAACAAGGAAATCATCAAATCCTGGCCTGTTAGTGGGTCCTGAGGACAGGAGTTGAGAACCACTGACTTATATACACACCACACAGTCTGATCTCCTAAGTGACACCAGGGTTGGAAAGAGGGACAGAGGAATTTGCATACCTGGGAACTTTCAAGATGAGCTCACCCTGAGATCTTTGAAATTTTAACCCTTAAAGCTTCCCATAATGTAGATTTTAGGCAATATATACCCGCTTGCTCTAACACAGAGGTGATCCAGTCGGTCTGCAAGGATCCTTTAACATGCTACAATTTAAAGATCTCATGTCCTAAACACATACAAGACAAGCAGGACATCTCCCCCTGTATTCCTGGTGCAAATGGCATGAATTTAGTGACTAAAGAAACATTTAATTGGGACAAATCATATAGTAGGTAACACAGAACACTCTCACCCTGAGAATTTGGTCCTTCACCCTGAGACCCTGAGATATGGGTCAAAACCCTTAGTCTCAGGGTCAAACCCTGAGAACTCCCAGGTATGGGGATTTGAGTCTCAACGAGGGACTGTCCATCATAAAGAGGGATACTTGGGAGGTATGTGGATGAACACACGTGGTCCGGACTTGTAACAAATCTCTGCCAACCCCAGCCCCCCACACACTCATCCATGTGACGGATCACCAAACAACGGTGGTAAGTACTGGTTAATTGGTACGTGCAAAATGATCCTACAGACATACCTCCCAACATTTCAAATGGCCAAAGCGGAACGCTTTTGTTTTGAGTGATGTTGCTAGGGCAGAGCATTACAATGAATTTTTAGACTATTTCATGACCTATTGAAGCCTTTTCGTGTAACTGGACAAATGATTTAGAACACGACCAAAGTATTTTATTTACACAGACTAATGTATAAACATATACAATGAAGTTTATACAAAAATAAATGTGAGTTTTATTGCTGTGGATCAATGTGATACACTTATATACACATCACACAGTTTGATCTCCTAAACTCAGGGACTCCAGAGTGGGAAAGAGGGACAGAGGGATTTGAGACTGTTCCTTCTAAAGAGGGACACTTGGGAGGTTTGTCCTTCAGGTCAAATCACCAAGGTGAACATAGCCTAATGAACTCAATGGTTGAAATAAAGGTTTAGATATCTTTAGATGGGTTTAGATGTTTAGAAAGGTTTAGATATGTTCATTGTATTCACAGGCCCCTGGAGTGCTTGTCAGTCCAGTGATTTCTTGACCCCAAGCTCATTTTGCCCTTATCACAGAGAGATAAGTGTAAAGTAAGCCATTTCTGTCACTCAATGATATCAGACAGAAGAGAGTAGCCAGAGGTAGCCAGTCTCCTTCCAATGTTTAGCTCTGAATGTTTACACAATATACATGTAATACCTTTGATGTGTTCTCTGCTCTCACTATCGCTCTGTCTACAATCATCCCACAACCCCCTGCATGAACCATGATCTTAGCTAGAAAACATCACGTAGCTTGGGAAATGGAGCAGCTCTCCGGGATATACGTACAAAGTAAAAAGTGCCGTAGTTCCCGACAGATGATAAAAACAATGTTCACAAATCTCCATTGACTTCACCATTTCAGTGCTAGAGGGGTATTCAACGCATTGCTTTGCAATGCATTGCATACCCCTCTGGCACTGAAAGGGTTAAATGGGACTTTCACTTTGAAGGCCTCATTAAAGTACAAGGGCTTCAACGTTCCCTTTAAACCAATGGTAGTTTTTATTTGTTCCCTACTGTGTAGTTGATTTTCCCCACAATAACTCCAGTTTCTTTGCATATATAGCCCTGCGTAAAGTGTAAGGTTGCTGCCTTTGGCTCACTTTTCACAGCATGAACTGATTTTTCCAGGAACGGAGAGTAATAGGCCCCCTAGGTAGGGATAGGGTTAACTCTTCATCCAAATAATATTGTATGCTTTAGTATGCTTTAAAGGGATTGTAATGTCTAAGATATGTAAAAAGTAATATTGTAGAGAATAAAAAAAGAAATCCATTGATGCCATTCCTATCTCTTAAACATTTATGGTTTGAGAGATAGAACATTTTAAAGTTCCCCCCTCTCTCCCCTTTCCCTGATGTCAGCTGTAAGCTGACAGCAGGACATCCTGATCCCGGTACCGGAATGTTGCACTTCAGCAGAGCCGCAATAGCAATATCTATCTCTCTCTATATATATATATATATATATATATATATATATACATACCTGGGAACTCTCCGGATTTGCCCCGGAGACTCCGGTTCTGACAGAGCTTTACCGGGTCTCCGGGCAGAGGCAGATTCCTCCGGATGTGGAGAGTTTCTATTGAAACTCTGCCACATCTGCTTTTTCTCCTGTTGTGCCTCCGTCCCCAGCCTTCTGTGTGACACATTTAACCCTCTGAGTACCAGAGTGGTACGGAATGCATTGCTTTGCAATGCATTCCGTACCACTCTGGCACTCAAAGGGTTAAATCCCCCCCAACACTCGAGTTAAGCCCCGCCCCTTTTTGACACGATTAGCGTAATTTTTGTTACCCCCTGCTGAACAGAGGACTACCCTCCGGGTAGCCCTCAACTGAAAGTTCCCAGGTATATATATATATATATATATATATATATATATATATATATATACCGTTCCAATGAAGTAGTTCTTTTTAAATATTGCTATTTCAGCTCTGCTGAAGAGCCGCCTGCCAGTACCGGGACCAGGATCTCCTGCTGTCAGCTTACAGCTGACATTAGGGAGACGGGAACTTTAGAACGCTCTATCTCTCAAACCATAGAGGTTTGAGAGATAGGAATTACATCGTTGAATTTCTTATTTTATGCTGTACAATATTACCTTTTATATAATTAAGACATTACTATCCCTTTTGTACCTTATTAAACAGCATTTTAAAACTCAAGCGCAGGAGTGATCACAGTCAAATTTAATGAGAATTAATTTACAAGACAGAAAAATATCATGTCATGGAAAGAAAATCTCATTATTAAGTCTATGACCACAACACTCCTGGGTGTTGTGGCTCAGTGTGAACAGAGAATATGTTTTAACAGTTGGCAGTGCCTCTGAGCGGAACATTTTGATTTATGAAATATTGGAAGGTATGGGAAAAGATCCTAGAAATTATACTTTCACTGTGCAATAACGTATCAATTTATCAGACAGCCAGACATAAGTCAATCATTTTCCCTCACAAATCACATCTCTTCTTCTTTCAGTCACACATATCTCACTCTGTTACCAGTCAGAAAGGGTGGCATCACGTTATCTGTGGATAAAGCAGAAATCTAGTACAGTAAAAGTGATACCTTTATTGGCCAGCAGTAGCTTTAGATTGCAAGCTTTCAAGACCACGTTCGTCACTTCATCAGGAATGTTGTAGTGAAGAGACCTAAGTGGTCTTGAAAGTTTACACTCTAAAGCTACTGCTAGCCAATAAATTAAAGTGAATGATATAGTGAAGAGACCTAAGAGACTGAAACAAGTAAGAGACTGAAGAGACTTATAACATCAGAATATTATAGTGAAGAGACCTAAGTGGCCTTGAAAGCTTGCACTCTAAAACTACAATAAATGTATCACTTTAATTCTACTAGTCTCCGGTCAGGAAGGATATTACTAGCAGGGCAAGGGTATTAGACAGGGGCTGCATGAATGTACGTTTTATTTTAACCCTTTGAGTTCCAGAGGGGTACAAACGCTTTGCAATGTGTTGAGTACCCCTTTGGCACTTAAAAGATTAAACACACACACACAATCACCTTTTATCTGTTTAGTAATAAAATAAAACTACTACCCCCCCCCAAAAAAAAAAAAAAAAATAATTAACCCCTTGAGTGCCAGAGGGGTATGCAACACATGCATTGCACACCCCTCTGGCACTCAAAGGGTTAAACAAAGATGCGGCCCAAGAGCAAAACATAATTGCCCATTCTGGGTGTTAAATCTATAGCCATTTCTGGTTTTCATGCAAATTCTGGGTTATACAGCATGACTGAGTTGTTATTTCTTTTTTTCCATCTCATATAATCTGATAATTAGTGATAACATTAGTTATATAAATGTGTTGGAGACCAGTGCAATGTGTTGGAGACCTCTCTAGCATTCAAGGGGTTAAAAAGCCCCATTTCAATCAATGGGAATGTACAGTATTTGTTTCAGAAATGCATCTCGTTAGCGTGATAAATAAGGCCTTTGTGAATAGCCTGATAGAACCTTAACTCAGAGATAATTGATTTGAGATTAGAATCGGCTCTTTTCAGTTCACAGAAGTTCTTATCACATGTCTGTTTGGTATCTCGATCATGCTATCTATAGCACTTATCACCTATTACATTGTATAAATAAACAGGGGTCAAATGGACATGCCTAGCTGTCTACATATATATCCATCTCAAATTTTGCAGCTTAAAGGGATAGTAATACTTCAGTATTACAAATCCCTATATTAAAGCCCTAGTAAAAAAAAAACATATTGCCCCCAGTGTCATCTCTCAAACCTTTATGGTTTGAGAGATGATCGCTTCTAAAGTTGCCCTTCCCCTTCCCCATAGTCAGCATTTTAGCTGACTGCAGGGAACAGAGTCGTATGACTTTCAGGTGGCTCTCCAGCACAGCCTGATCGCGTTAACTAAAAAAAAAAACTTTCACTGAAATGGTCTTCTACGTGTGCTTGGTTTGCAAGCACACGTAGAAGACCGTTTTAGTGAAAGTTTTTTTCTTAGTTAACGTGATTGCGGCTTTGCTGCAGAGCCGCCTGATGATCTCTGACCGGATTTCCCTGAGTCAGCTAAAATGCTGACTACGGGGAAGGGGAAGGGCAACTTTAGAAGCGTTCATCTCTCAAACCATAAAGGTTTGAGAGATGACACTGGGGGCAATATGTTTTTTTTACTAGGGCTTTAATATTGGAATTTGTAATACTGAAGTATTACGATCCCTTTAAAGGGATAGCAATGCCTGCTGTTAACAAGCTTTAATATTGTAGATATTAAAAATATAAATTCAATGATGTACATGTTGTCTCCCAAACACTTATAGTTTGAGAGACATTCGCTTTTATAGTTCCCCCTTCCCACCCCTTTCACAGACATCAGCACTCTAGCTGACAGCATGAGAACCTGGTCGTGTGACCCGAAGGAAGCTCTTCAGTAGAGCTGAAATAGTGCTATCTAAAAATAAATACTTCATTGGAACGGTCTACAAAGTGTGCTTGGACCGGATTTCCCTTCAGTCAGCTACAACGCAGACTTCGGGGAAGGTGGAGGGAGGGGGTAATTTTAGGAGTGATTATCTCTCAAACCATAAAGGTTTGAGAGATGACACTGGGGGCAATACATTTCTTTTTAATATGACTGCAGTGTAGGGATTACTCATTATTAAGTATTACTATCCCTTTAAATTGTAAATCACTGCATACACTTGTGGCGCTATATAAATAAACATATTCATTCATCTGGGTCAAAACCCTGAGTCTCAGAGTCAAACCCTGCCAGCAATATATGGCACTAAGACAGTTGGTATCAGTAAGGATTTTTACTGCGGCCCACACCAGCGAACAAAAAGCAGCGTTTCACTCCTACATGGAGCTTTATAAAGCTGTTGGTTGGTTGGTTGGTTGGTTGGTTGAGATGGTGGAAGTTGTAGCCCTCAATATCCCAAATGCAAACCAAGACTGGGTTTCTAGTTGCCCAGAACAAAGGTTGGGAGAAACATTTTACCTCAAAAGCAAAACATGCAAAAACCTGCATTGCTGGAGAAGTGCCTTTTTCCCTTTTTTCATCGCATTGAAATCAGTGATAATAATGTAATTCCCTATACACAGACATTGAGAGTTTTTGCCATATATTCCCTCCATGCAAACTCACAAGTTTAAAATGGGGTTGTCAGTTTCATACATGTTGTCAGTGTGTTTGAGAGAAAAAGACAAACCAGTTGAATTGTTGGTGCTATCAAGTGTAGAGGCAGACAGACAAAGAACGGGTGCTGGAGTTTCTTGATAGGAGTATTAGTGGAAGCCAAATGTTCTCTGGACAGGTGGGGTGTGTCTGTGAAGGGAGGAAGGAGACTTAAAAATAAATTAATAAATAAATCACTTTTTTTTTACTGATGTGACAGTCATACAGGTAGGTGATCCTTAATACCTGAGCTGGCTGAGTCTGCGACTTGAGACAAGAAAAACAGATAACAGGTACAACTTGATATTCTGCATTATACACACTCACTCCTACATCCATATACAGAAGAACAAGAGGGACTAGCTTATACTATGGTGTGTTGGACTGATTCAGCAGCTATTGAGATTAATACCCACCATTCACGTAGTAATAAAGGCTGTTACCTTATCTCAGACCATTTAAAGACAATGCAACACCATCTCTTCTGATACACCTATTGAGAGTGATCTGGTAATTGGCGACATGGAGTACCAGAAAAGGATGGAATGTCTGCCTCCACAGAGCACATGGAAGACTAGATTTTAGGCCTCACATAAAGTAGAGAAGCTTTACAGATGCTAGCATGGAGTACATGGTACTTAGGTGTACAAATCCCCAGATTATTTTTACATGTTAGTGTTTATTCATACCCTTGGATACTAGATGATGATGATGGGAGTTATCACATACAGCTAGCATATATAAATAGGAATTATTTACAAGCAAAGTTTCCCCTCCCGCCCCTTTTACCTAGAGTAAGCCATCTCTTCTCAGATGTGGAATCCAGTCCATAGACCAGACAGATAACAGCAGGGGACAATCTTCTTCCTATGAGAACAACGAAAGCCCTGCCCCCCTTGACAAGTTTTTCAGGTTTTTCCCTTATCTTAATTCAAGATTGTCCCTCTCTGCAGTCTACCTGGGCACCTCCCTTCTGATCTGGCTGAACAGTGTTACATCAGTAAAAGGGGCGGGAGGGGGATACTTTCTCATTGAATTTCTCTTGAACTACAACTCTGACAGAATGGAAATAACATTCTCCAAAGTCCAAATACTATGATGATTAATTAGAGCTGCTTTTATTATGAAACATTACTATCCCTTTAAGATCTAAAGACCTTTATCTGATTGTTATTAGTGACCACTGCTCTTGTATTCAAAATAGTCATTATCTTATCTCAGCCCATTCACATAATCTTGGACAATCAATGGAAGCAGGAATGCAGGAATGTCTGCTCCCACAGAGCACATGCAAGACTAGGTCTTAGGCCTCAGAAACAAATACAGTATGGAGTATGGATGCTAGTATGGAGTACAGTGTATTTAAAGGGATAGTAATGTCCGCTGATAAGTTTATGCTATATTGTAGATTAAAAAAAAAATTATGTGTAGCAAGTCCCTTCTGTCAAACCTTTATGGTTTGAGAGATATTCACAGCTAAAGTTCCCCCTCTCTTCCCTTTCCCTGATGTCAGCTGTAAAGCTGACAAAAGGAGATCCATGTCGGACAACTAGAGGAGGCTCTTCAGCAGAGCCGAAATAGCGATATTTAAAAAGAACTGCTTCATTCGAATGGTCTACAAAGTGTGTTTGCAAACCAGGTACACTTTGTAGACCACTCCAATGAAGTAATTATTTTTAAATATCGTTATTTCAGCTCTGCTGAAGAGCTGCTGGCTGGTCACAGGACCGGGATCTCCTGCTGTCAGTAAAGCACTGACATCAGGGAAAGTGGGGGGAGGGGGAACTTTAGCTGTGAACCTCTCAAATCATAAAGGTTTGAGAGATGGGACTTGCTCCGCATAATTTTTTTCCTCAAATCTACAATATAGCATAAACTTATCAGCGGACATTAGTATCCCTTTAAGTGTACATAACCCCAACTTTAAGTGTTGGAGTTCCTTTAAAGGGATAGTAATGTTTCATAATAAAAGCAGCTCTAATTAATCATCATAGTATTTGGATTTTGGTGAGTGTTATTTCAATTCTGTCAGAGTTGTAGTTCAAGAGTAATTCAATGACAAAGTGTCCCCCTCCTGCCCCTTTTACTGATGTAACACTGTTCAGCCAGAGCAGAAGGGAAGTGCCCAGGTAAACTGCAGAGAGGGACAATCTTCAAATAAGATAAGGGAAAAACCTGAAAAACCTGTAAAGGGGGGCAGGGCTTTCATTGTTCTCATAGGAAGAAGATTGTTCCCTGCTGTTATCTGTCTGGTCTTACAACCAGATTCCACATTTGAGAAGAGATGGCTTACACTAGGTAAAAGGGGCGGGAGGGGGAAACTTTATCATTCAATTACTCTTGAACTACAACTCTGACAGTACTGAAATAACACTCTCCATGTCCCAAATACTATGAAGAGTAATTGGAGCTGCTGTTTTTGTGAAACATTACTATCCCTTTAAGTGTAAATAACCTCAGATCATTTTTCGGAGTTAGTGTTCCTTTACTAAAAAAGCCAAATGTAAAAAATAAAATAAAATGACTGAATTATTTGTGTAAATAGGATTTTTAAAGAATAGTCTACAATAAGAAAGGAACAGTTTTATTTGTAATCCTTTAAGGAATGTATGTATCCTATTTCCTGTATGATTCCACAGTTTAGATTCTTTTTGCTTAAAAGCCATTAAACTGTTATTGTTTAATTTTTTCCCTTGCCCAATCCTTTGTCCCTTTGTAGCGTTTCCTGGTATTTAATTTTTATTTTACAGTTAATTGAACATATTTCGTATTTCCAAGTAAATGTTCCTTGGCAGAATGTACAGGAGTTCTCATTCCTGTTTCTTTTGGATGGAGAGGACTGTGTGTGTCAACTGGTATCGCCCAACATAAGCTGGCTGGAACCCCTCTCTCTGTGAAGCAGCAGACAGCTATTGATATATATATGGAATACCCAGAGCAACGATAACACTGGGTTAAAGCAAACTGCAGCAACAGGTATAAACATAACGATACTGCAAGACAGATACTAGGCCAGATACTAGGTATTGAGGAGTAGGGAACAGTGCTGGCTAATGTAGACTACCCCTAGAGGTGCTGATGGTAAGATCAGTTTAGGTGCCATCCAGAGGAGCTGGCTAGTACCCAGGATGACTGTCTAGGGCATAGTAGCTAACGAATGAGGTATAGGGAGGACACAGACATATAGCAGAACAAATACCTGAGCTGCTAGTCAAATGCTGCTATGCTTGAACAGAAGAATCTGGTTGTCTGGAAATCGAACTCCAACTCAGCAATTAGATGGCTGTCAAACAATTTGAACTTCAGGCTACTATGGCTGGAATCAGACTGATGTAGGGTTGCCACCCAGCCGGTATTTTACAAGCAGGCCGGTAAAAAATTGGTTTCTGTCCAATGTTAAGTCTATGGAGGGAATGACATGGCCGGTATTTTTTTGAAGAAAAGGTGGCAATCCTAGACTGATGGTCAAAATTGTAGAACAGTGGGAGACAGCAGCAGGACCAACTGAGAGTCAAAAAGTCAAACTAAGGCTGCTCTGGTATTTACGGTGAACACAGAGCAAATTCCAAGCAGACCCAGTGTCATCTCTCAAACCATAACGCTTCTAAAGTTGCCCTCTCCCTCCCCCTTCCCCGAAATCAGCTTTGTAGCTGACTGAAGGGAAATCTGGTCTTAGATCATCAGGCGGCTCTGCAGCAGAGTCGCAATCGCATTAACTAAAAAATAAGTTTCACTAAAACGGTCTACTATGTGTGCTTGCAAACCAAGCACACGTAGAAGACCATTTCAGTGCAAGTTTTTTTTTTTAGTTAATACGATCAGGCTGTGCTGGAGAGCCGCCTGAAAGTCATACAACTCTCTTCCATGCAGTCAGCTAAAATGCTGACTACCAGGAAGGGGGAGGGAGAGGGCAACTTTAAAAGCGTTCATCTCTCAAACAATAAAGGTTTGAGAGATGACACTGGGGCAATACGTTTTTGTTTTTTTTTTTATTAGGCCTTTACTATAGGGATTAGTAATACTTAAGTATTACTATCCCTTTAAGGCCATGTCTGACCTGTTCTTATTCTTTACTGTCACCACATTTATAAATGTAACTATAATATATTATAAATACCATAACTCAGGGCTTAAAATTTGAAGTCCTTTGCTACTAGCCAGACCTGAAAAGTTACTCTCCACTGCAAGCCATAACATACCCACAAGGGCTGAACTTCTACTCGCCAGGACTAAATTTTCACTCGCCATTGGCTAGTGGTGAGTGGAAATATTGAGCCCTGCAAACTCATAATAAGGAATAAGAACATATTAAGGATCCGTTCAAAAAAATGAAAAAGAACACTTTTTATGATTCTCTCTCCCTATAATCCTCATTTCCATGGAAGCTCCAGCTGGAAGGAAACACTAGCAACACATACCTCCAGGAAGTGAAAAATCATCTGTTAAGGTAATCCCGCACTGAGTTCCGACACTCTTACTATGACAATATAATGTACGCACAGTGCATGCACATGTCACTCACACAATGCCGCAGAGAGGAAGAAGTCACTGGAATTGAGCCTTTTCACAGGAATTCCTACAGGAGGTCAAAGGCCATGTTTTTCTCTGATTTCTTACTGCTATAGATAATGAAGCACATGGCTGCCTCCTCACAGCTGGACATAAACAAGACAGTTCAAATATCCATCTATATGACACCAATCCATTCTGCCAATGTGGTTTTCAAATTGAATCAAAAAGTTAGCGCTGTGGTCGCAGAAGGAAGGTTAGTATTTATTTCTAAATGCAAGAAAACACAAAACCAGGAGCAGGTCCTGGGGTAATATCATCACACACAGTCCAGCAAAACCCAATGCCCTCCCCTGTAGAAAATCTACTCACAATCAGGAGTGTTCAGAAGGGTTTTTATACTGACCCAGCCACAGTAGACTTGATGGTAGACAGGAACACTTGTAGAACCGGGCTGCTCCTTTATACATCCTATAGGTAGATAGTCATATATGAAAACACAAAAGAAAAGGGCTCCCAATACTGCCTGTTATCAAAATGGATCTCAGTGAAATTTATAAACATATTATACTCACAGTTAAATTGGTTGGGTATCCAAGTTTCAGGAAAGAAAGGTGCCGCTCTTTACTCCTCTTAGAAAATGATTTTAATATAAAAACATAATAAATATTCAGTGGTATAACAATAGGGGTCCCAGGGGTCGCACCTGTTACCAGGCTGGTCACTCCAGGGGTCCGGCCTCTAACTGTAACCCTCCCCGCCCCACCACAAACCTCTAGCTGCTGAGCTCCCTCTCCATCAGGAGAGTTGGGGGCAATGTGGCTAGGTGGACATTGGGGGCAATGTGGAGAGATGGGGGAAATGTGAAGAGTTGGACTTTGGGGGCAATGTGGAGAGATGGGGGCAATGTGAAGAGTTGGACTTTGGGGGCAATGTGGAGAGATGGGGGCAATCGCAGTGTACACTCATTCAAAGTTTACAATAAAGTTATATATGAGTTAAATGGTATGAATGGCAATTAAAGGGATAGTAATACTTTGTTTTAACTTTATTTTATTTTGAAGGCATTAAAAAAACATGAAGAACGATATAAGTCTTATCTCTCAAACCTTTATGGTTTAAGAGATATTCACAAGCAAAGTTTCCCCTCCCTCCCCTTTTACCTAGTGTAAGCCATCTCTTCTCAGATGTGGAATCTAGTTGTAAGACCAGACAGATAACAGAAGGGGACAATCTTCTTACAGTGAAAACAATGAAAGCCCTGACCCCCTTGACAAACTTTTCAGGTTTTTCCTTTATCTTAATTGAAGATTGTCCCTCTCTGCAGTCTACCTGGGCACCTCCCTTCTGATCTGGCTAAGCAGTGTTACATCAGTAAAAGGGGCGGGAGGGGGACACTTTGTCATTGAATTACTCTTGAACTACAACTCTGACAGAATTGAAATAACACTCTCCAAAGTCCAAATACTATGATGATTAATTAGAGCTGATTTTATTATGAAACATTACTATCCCTTTAACCAATAGGGGAATAGGGAGGGAAATATAAATTCGGCTTGTTCAGGTGCTGCTTTGGCTGTTGTATCTTGTTTGCTTGTGTCAGCCATTGGATTCTGAGGAAGCAGTGTATACTGTGAAACGTAAATCTATGGCTTTTAATCTGATTTTTCAATATTGATTGATAATATAATTTTTATTGTTTTTATATTAAAATAATTTTCTAAGAGGAGTGAAGAGCGGCACCTTTCTTTCCTGAAACTTGGGTAACTGAGCAGAGAGAGGGTTGTTCCCTCTGCAGGCTTATAGTGTTGGGAGAAGGTACAAGCCTCTACCCAACCAATTAATTGTGAGTATAATATTCTTATACATTTCAGTGAGATCCATTTGGATAACAGGCACTATTGGGAGCCCTTTTCTTTTGTGTGTTCCTATTTATTTCTAAATGGCAACCCTAGCTGGGAAATATTCACAAAATCAAAAGTGGAGTAATTCTGGGGCAAACCAGCTCCACCATAGATGAGAAATAAAATCCCCATTGATTTAGAGGTGCAGAATAGGGTCAATAAAAGACCCTTTAGATCCCTGGCTGCGCCCTTAGAGCTCATATCTCCCTGATTCTCTCCAGCTGTGTGGATCACGGAGATCTGTACAGCTAAGTGCAATCAGTTCTTTACTCAGTGTTCATGCCAGCCTTTCCCTTCCCCATAGAAACTCTGTGTTTGTACTTCTGCCATCAATGGGCTTCTACAAAGCTTCTATGGGAAAGGGAGATGTGCAAATGACGTAGTTGGGAACTTTTAAAAAACTCTCACCCGAAGATCTGAAGCACAGAAAGGGGGGGGGGAGTAGATTGCATTAACCCTTTGAGTGCCAGAGGGGTGCGCAACTGCAAAGCATTGCAATGCATACCCGCCTTGCACTCAAGGGGTTAAATGCAGTTAAATTTTTTAGGTGCAATATCACAGTGGCCTGAAATTGTACAGTGACGCTGTTGCTACACCATCCTATGGAGATTTATGGTCCTGGGACAAGAGCTGTCCATAGGATCATGTAGCAACAGCGCCACTGTACAATTTCAGGCCACTGTGATATTGCACCTAAAAAATTAAACTTTGAAAATTAATAACTTTTGAATAAAACACCTTTCAGCAGTGGGAGTACTCTTGTTTTACTCAGGGGGATAAACCCTACGACATATTTTTTTTTTTATATTTTAAGTATTACTATCCCTTTAACTCTGAGGGCGCAACCAGGGGTTTTAAAGGGTTCTTTATATATATTGCCATTCTACTGCCTTGGATACCCTCATAGCTGAGAACTCTCCGGTGTTCACTGTGCATTACTGGATCCCCAGGGCAGAGGCTGATTCTCTGGATGTGGTTTGTTTCTTCTGAAACTCTGCCCACATTTGCTCCTTCCCCTTCTGTTTCTCCAATTTATCCTGCTTCCCCGGCGTATTCCGCACAGATTTTGCAGGTTTGTGAAGCCCTGCCCCCACTCCAGATTAAGCCCTGCCCCCTTTTTGATGCAAATTGCGTCATCTATTTCCCACAGTGGCACCAAAGAGTTCCCCTCCAGGGAGAGCAAAATAAAAAGTTCCCAAGTATGGATACCCCTCTGGCACTCAAATTGTTAAATTGGGCTGCTAAATGCCAGAGATGTCTCCAATGCAATGTGATCTGGATAGCAGAGCTCATTTTCTGCATATTACACATTAGCATAAAAATCATGCACTTACACTGTATGGGGTATGTGCGAGAGTGTGTGATCGCTTTAAGGCATACGAGTGTGCACGCTGCAATATCCTTATGATCTGAATGCTAACAAGCTGAATGTCACACTGATTCACAGGGAAAAGGAAGAATTTCTACAGCAAGGAGAAGTGGAACGGAATGCAGGGAAATGCTCCTACACTTCCATATGTTCTCTCCTTACTGCAAGCGGAGTATAGAGAAGGATTTTCTACACACACAGCTTAACCCCTTGAGGGCCAAAGAGGTGAGGAACGCGGTACAAAAATGATGCTCTTGTCCTCAAGGGGTTAATAAATAGGTGTCTTGCTTACGCTGCACCAATAAAAATCAGTTAAACACATAATCATATTAGTATACCCCACCACCACCACTCTGTTTTAGCTGCAGTGTTCTTTTTACACCTCCTTGCATTTATATATCTGTCCAGCCCCTAACTTTCACTTCAGCTGCTCCCCCCAGATGACCCCTTCCAAGAAAACAGCATTCTTCTGTCACCAGGGTGACCTGTCGGCACTTGAATGTGCCCTATAGAATCTGTTGCACTTGCACACTGTGACATGATGAGGAGTGTTCCACAAGGAGTGACAGGTGGATGGCAGAGATACAGAAGACTGTGAGCTCGAAGACTAACACAGCGTGGGCATGGATTGGTAATTCTTTATTGATCAACAGTTCCTTTTAACCCCGTAGATGCTAGAGATTTCACCAATGCATTGCAAAGCAATGCTTTGGACTTCTATAGCATCCAAAGAGATAAAAGGATAAGTTGTGTTCCATGATTCTGAAGAGTAAGGCAGTGCCAGGGGAGGGCTGGCCTGGGGGGGCAGGGGGGAAATTGCTCCCTGGGCCTATCATATGTCTGGGCCAGTGAGCCACTTCCTCACTCAAACTCCAGCATGCTGCTGTAAATGGAGCTACACTAGTGATACCAAAGAGCTTATCACTGAAATGGAGCTACACTAGTGATACCAAAGAGCTTATCACTGAAATGGAGCTACACTAGCAGCATAACCCATTTCCATTGTAAGCTTTATGGTCTCACTTGTGTAGGTTTACATACATTGTAAACTCTGTAGTATCAGCAGTGTAACCCTATTTCAACTGTAAGCTCTGTGGTGTCACTTGCCTTACTTCACAACATTAATAGCAATTTTATAATTAAATACAGGGGTCGACTGGGACAGTGGGCTTGAACAATAGTAGAAATGGGCCACTGTATCGTATTTGCCCCCAGGCCACATGTTGCCAGCCCTCCCCTGGGCAGTGCTCAGATTATTTACTGAGGTGGAACCCATTAGTTTAAAGTGATAGTAATGTTTCACAAAAACAGCAGCTCCAATTAATCTTAATTAATCTGCCCCCAGCTCACTTTGCTCCTTCTCTTTTGAATCACATACTGTCTGTATTTCCGTACCTCTCTCTCTCTACAGTTTTCTGTTAATTATCGCCCACCTACCACCACAAAATCACATTTTCTTTCTGACTCTGAATCATGACTTTCCTTTTTCCAGTTATCAGACACACTCTCCCTTCTTCTGGAGGACTTGAGCTGTCATGTGGATGATCCTCCTGTCTCCTGTGCAGCCCTCTGTCTCTAACATTTCCATTTAGACTACACCAGTGGTCAGCTGCAAGTACTCACAAGGATGGTCATTTCTTAGACCTTGTGTTCGGAGGCTGTATATTTAATATCTCCTCTTTTCCACCATCGAACACCCCCTTGTAACATTCAGCATTGCTGATACTTTTTCCGCAATCCCCTGCCTCCACTCCCCACACCACATATAACATCAATTTACTCAATCTCACTGCTCTCTAGTCTCATAGTAGTTTAGGTTTAAAAAAAAGACTTACGTTCAAGTTCAACCCTTTTCCAATTCTTGTTTACCGATGTTGATCCGAAAGAAGGCAAAATAAACCCTTATTTCAGCAATTTCAAATTCTGCTTTGAATGGGGGAAAATATTAATCCCAATTCTAACATACATAGCCCTCTATGTTCTGCTCTTTTAAAAAGGTATCTAGGCCCCTTTTAAAGGCATGTAATGTATTTGATAGCATCATGTCTTCAGGCAGTGAATTCCACACCTTTATTGTCCTTATCATAAAGAATCCCTTCCACTGTTGTAGACAAAATCTCCTTTCCTCAAGTCTTAACGTGTGACCCCTTGTCCTTTGTACAATTCTGTTAATGAACAGGAGCCCTTTGTATTGGCCCTGAACATGTTTATATAATGTTATCAGATCCCATCTAAGACGCCATATCTCTAGTGTGTACAAATGTAACTTTTTTAGCCTTTCTTCATAACTAAAACTTTCCATTCCCCTTATTAGTTTTGTAGCCCTCCTCTGCACTTTCTCCAGTTCCATAATGTCCTTTTTCAGAAATGGTATCCATAACTGAAATGCATATTCAAGGTAGGGTCGTACAATGTACTTATAAAGAGGCAGAATAATATCTTCCTTCAGTGAGTCAATAACCCTTTTAATACATGCCAATATCTTATTGGACTTTGCAGCCTCCAGATGGCACTGCACACTACTGCTAAGGTCCTCCCTGTCTAATGGACTTTCATCTATTACTACTAAACGTGACATTAACAGCCTTTTCAAAATCTACAACTACATGCCTCTACATTCTCTTTGAACCTGCATGTACCTCTCTAACTCTCTGCAGCCCCTGTAAATCTAATCCACGGTCATGGTTTAATGATAACACCAGCTTCCTCTGTTCCTGTACCTGTTCAGTTGAATTACTCTGGAGAAAGTCTGGCTAACTGGTAGACCTTCTCCACTACAAATTCCACCTTTCTTGCTTTAACTGTGCTTTGTCCTTGGATGAAAAACAATACTTTTCACAACTATTTAACATGCATAAATCCATCCCCCACTGTCTCTTCTACACCTTTGACTCCCTTTTATGCCCTCTATTTGCCTCCGTCCCAAACTCTATACAACCACAAGACTTTGTTATCTTCTTCAAAGCCAAAGTAGATTCCATCTGGGAAAATATCCCCATTGTAAATGTCTTCCTCTGGTCCCCTTCTGCCATGCTGGACCCTTTCTCACCAGTCATGGAGTAAATGGCACTACCTTAAATCCAGTATTATAAGCATGGTGCCTAGGGGTGATAATTAACACTGCTCTATCATTCTCTCATCATATTAATGCTATCATCAAATCCTGCCACTTTCTCTTGCTTAACATAGCAAAAATCTGTCCCTTCCTCTGTTCCGCCACAGCTAAAATTCTTACAAAGGAACTCCTTTCCCACTTGGATTACTGTAAACTTCTTCTCTCTGGTCTTCCCTCTTCCCAGTTCCATTCACTTCAATCCACACAGAATGCTGCAGTCACCTTACTGTCACTTAGGGTTGTACCTGCCCCCTCCTCCTCCAATCACTCCAGTGGCTGCCTTTCAAACTCTGGATTTCTTATAAAATACTGCTTCTCTCATTCAAGACCCTTCTCTTCTACCCCTTCCTACATTTCCACTCTGATCTTCTGCTATACCCCATCATGCCACTTACTATAAATGGAAGACATTCTTCTATTAGCTACTTTTGTGTCTACAGTTCTCTCTCATATCAAACTCTTTTCCCTCATTGTTCCTTATCTGTAGCATGCACTACCACCCAGCCTACAACACTGCACTTTTCTTGCCTTCAAGTCTTGTTTGAAATGACACCTATTCAACAAGTCTTCAACAATCTAGAAGGCATTCACTTCATACATCCAAGGCTCTTAACATTTACTTGTTTACTGTTCCTCTGTCCAGACCACAAATAAAGCACTGTATTCCACACTTAATTGTCCAAACCCTTAAATTGTAATGAGACCTGGAGCAGACTGCATTTAGGAGTAGGGGGCTTGACAGGGCTAGGAAGGAAGTAGGCAAGAGGATGTAGGCAGGAAGAAGTGGTAGGTGGAATTGTGGGAGGTGAGCAGGATATCACTGGCTACAATGCTTCCGGCCGCAGCCATTTTGTGAAGGCAACAATGAAAGCAGTTCCACGCCCACCCGTTCCTGTATGGTACTGGGCATAGGGTCTGGTGGCTGGTGGTTTTTGGTGGTGGTATGCTTGGTAGGTGCTGATGTTTGTCACAGCAAGGTGTGGTGCTTGCTGGGCGAAGCATGGAATTGATGGATTTTACAGGATCATGACTCTTGGGCATGGTCTTAAGAGTCATGGGGTATGGCTGTTGGGCTAACACTTGCCACATTCAAATAGTTTAGGGTTTGGATGGTGGCATGGCCCACAGCCAAGTAGATTAAGCATGTGTGTGTGCAATAACTGTACAGTGATAGTTAGGCGGTGGTTATATACTAGCAAGCACTAGGGTTAATGTTTATATATGGTTATCTAGTAAAGTTGAATGGTTCTTAATAAATATTTAAATATTTCATGTCTGTATAATAAAATGCTGTGGCCTTTTCAAATCCATCCCAGGTGTCCGTGGTTAATTTGGAAGGGAGGAGAGGTAAGTGTCAACGGGTGGGTGGATGACTTGATGATGCCCTTGTCAAGTGTCGCATACACTATATATACATATACATATTTATTCATTCAAAGAGTTAAAAGCCACATTTAAATCAATGGGAATTTTAATTTGTCCCCTGTAGTGAAGCTGGTATACTCCAGAATTGCAGCTTTAACCTCTTGGATGCGAGAAAGAGATCACACAATACATGGAGTTGCACTTCACTGGAGATCTTTCAAATCATTTGTGTTTGAATGTTAGTTCTTAAACGTAACCTAAGACTTAACTATTAGGATTAAGTCTATCAGGTAACAGTTACCAGGTAATTACATCTAATAATTTGTTTTGTCTTAGGGAAGACTATGATGTAGTGCTTCTTAGAAGACAAGTCTAACAAAAAACACTATTACGCTATGTGAGAGGTTCAATTTTTCACATCCACTGGTATTCCCAAAACCACACATACACTGTCTGACATCCCAGCTTTATTCCATTATCTACTGTTAGTCCTAGAACCACACATGCACTGTCTGACACCCAAATCTTGCTGCACTGTGCACTGGAAGTCATAAAACCACTCATGCACTGTCTGACACCAACCTTGTTCCACTATCCACTGGTAGTCACATAACAACACATAAACTGTCTGCCACAACAGCCTTGTTCTACTGTCCACTGGCAGTCTCAGACCCATACATACATTGTCTGTTTTCCTTGTTGTCCTATGCACTGGTAGTCACAGAATCACACACATACCATGTCACCCCAGCCTCAGAACCACATATAAACTGACCACTGGTAGTCACAGAACCACATATATACTCTGTGTTCCTTCAGCCTTCTTCCTCTCTCCATCATGACTGATCTGTGGAACCCCTTGCATAAAACCCATTTAGAGACCCACTGTTATAGAGAAATCCCAATGTCTCCATCTTTGAACCCATCTAATGCTAGATACCTCTCCAGAACATTGTTTTACATACATTTCAACATACAGGGGTTTACTTTAATTAAGGCTAGTTTATTCAGCAAACTCATTCTAGCACATTGAAGGTGACAACCGAGATCATAAACAGCTAATCAGCAAGTTTATACACTCACCACTTCCGGTTGTGTGGGATACACAGCCAGCCCAAACAGGAAGTAAAAAGACACCATGGAGAGTATGTTCAGTAGTGATCACTGTTCTCTTCCCTTCATTGCTAATGACATCTCCAAGTACTGCTTTGCTAACAAAAAGTGATTAGGAACACAAGAGGAGATTTATAAAACTGAACTAATAAAAAAAGGGTCTTTAAAATTATCACAAAGTGACACAAGGATATGTATAAACGTTTAGTGACATTTTCTCTAACTACTAACTTCACTCAGATGACTTTTTTGAAATGTGGAGTAGAAATGTTCTCATCCAAATAAGAATTGTTGCTTAATGTATTTATAAAGAAATTCACTATTGATGTCTAAAATAAAGGTGGTGTTAGTGATTCAATCTTAAAGGGACAGTAATGTCCCATAATTTTTTTTATAGTTTTGTAGATGTTAAAAAATGAAAGTATATGCCACAAATCCTATATCTCAAACCTCTATGGTTTGAGAGATATTCGCATTCAAAGTTTCCCTTTACAGCTGACAGCAGGAGTTTCTTAGTCGTCCGACTAGAGGAGGCTCTGCAGCAGGGCCGAAATCACATTATTTAAATCACATTATTTAAAAATAATTACTTCATTGGAAAGCTCTACAAAGTGTGGTTGCAAACCAGGCACACTTTGTAGACCTTTCCAGTTAAGTAATTATTTTTAAATAACACAATTTCGCCTCTTCTGCAGAGCCGGCGGCTGGTCCCGGACTGGGATCTCATGCTGTCAGCTAGACGCTGACGTCAGGAGAAGGGGAGAGAGGGGCGAACTTTGAATGCTAATATCTGTCAATCTATAGCGGTTTGAGAGATAGAATTTGTGGCATAGAGTTTAATTTTTTTTACATCTGCAAAACTATAAAAACATTTTATGGGACATTACTGTCACTTTAACGGCAAGTATAACCTGTTCTTAATGGAAGTATATAGCGATAGGTATGTATGCAGAAAAATATTCTCAGTTGTGAATTTTTTTGCAAATTTTCTCAGAATATTCTCAGACAGACATTTACTTTATTTCTTTACAAATATGGCACAACTTTATGGACTTTATTGACGGTTCTTAACCCCTTAACCTTTTGAGTGCCAGAGGGGTATGCAACGCATTGCAAAGAAATACGTTGCATACCTCTCTGACACTCAAAGGGTTAAGGGCCACTAGCCATGATTTTTTTTCTTTTTTTTTTTACTCGATCGGATTCAGGGCTCTCCAAACAGTGTGCATCCGCCGTGGGGGAGCCCTGCAATCCATGACGTTCCAAGGTCTTCCCATGATGGTCCTGACACGTCATTGGCCCTTAAGGGGTTAGATATACACTAATCAGTTGACAAGCCCATGTACAAGGGCCACAGTGCCACCCAGCAACGGTCGCGGTGCAGTCATGCACAGTAGAGACACACTGCGGCTGATACAGAGGGGGGCGGGCCGAATTCAGAACGCAGTCCCCTCTGTGCACCGAAGACGTGCAGAGAGGACTACGGTCTGAATTCGGAGCCCCGCCCCGTTATCAGCCGCGGCACGGGCAGTCTGTAGTAAGCATGACAGCAGCGCGCTCAGCTATCTCTACTGCGCATGACGGCTTCTGACAAACACATTTAGCTAATTATTATATAGGATACGGCTTTTTTTTTAAAAAAAACTCCACGGTGCTTTTAAAAAAGTGTGACTTGTTTAAATTGGTCATTAATACCATATTATCTGCTCTTGTCATATCTCATATTCCTTCCTTCGTTTGTGCCTTCTGTATTTGACCAGAATTGATTTCTCTAATTGGGTTTCTCATTGACATCTTATGTTCTTATATTGTCTGTAGTATATGTGACACATTGTCTTATTGTTCAATAATGCTTTGATTTCTCTCAAAAAACTCTTTGAAAAAGAAAAAAAATGTGTGACTCGAGAACTGCTATATACATAGCCACTGTGGCTGCTTTGTACAAAGTGCTCCTCGCACATTCAGTATGCCAAGCTGTGTGGCCAAACTTTCAGCAATACAGGGAGAAACTTAATTTGGCACTGGCAGAGCAGCTGTTCCTATAAGGAATGTAAGTAGACCAGGGGAGAATGTAACCCCTTGAAAGCATGAGATGTCTCCAACGCATTGCTGTAACAAACAGCAAAGCTGTTGACAGTGACCTCTATACTAAACACAATGCCATTGCTAATGGCCTTCTTTTAAAATGGGGCAGATGCGAATGCCCCAGAGGCCTTTAAATGGGCCACATTACAGCTTATGTTATGTAGATTTAATCCTTCTTTGAAATTTGAATATAAAACCCTCTGAATATGTGAGAATGGATGAGCACATTAAAGCCACTGGGCAAATAACAATCCAATTGATGATGAGATATAGATTTCTAAGGCAAAGGGGCAGTTTTTCAGGTGGAGATAATTAGTGTAATTAGAGGACAATGCAGAGCACCTGATATCGTCACTCTCGGTAAAGCTTCCCTTTCATTAAAAAGGAGGGCATCACAGTGGGGTCTTTGTAATGAATATTGATAGCCATCAGTGGAATGAGAGTCGCAAATCAAAAGAACCAGTGACATAAGATGTGACATGTTCTGGACATGAATACTCAGTTGCCCGAAATGTAACGCAATGCAGTTTCCTTTTCACCCTAAAATGTTTACTGTTCCCTTACAGTGCAAAGGTAGCTCATCAGAGGCGTAACTAGAAGCCACCGGGCCCTGGTGCAAGAATTGTCATGGGCCCCCCCCCCGACCACATTGGCCCCCTCAACTACATTGGCCACCTCCATATTGCCCCTTCCACATTGAGCCTTTCACAATGCCCTCATCTCCACATTGCCCCTTCCACAATGCCCCTCATTCTCCACAGTGCCCCTTCATCTCCACAATGCCCCTCATTCTCCACAGTGCCGCTTCATCTCCACACTGCCCCTCAATCTCCATAATGCCCCTTCCACAATGCCCCTCATTCTCCACAATGCCCCCATCACAATGCCCCTCATTCTCCACAATGCCTCTTCCACAGTGCCCCTCATTCTCCACATTGCCCCTTCCACAATGCCCCTACTGACCCCCCCTCCTCCTACCTCGAGTCCCTGGTGGTCTAGCGGTGTGAGATGACAGATCTGTGCCTCATTCAGCACAGACCTCTGTCTGAAACGCAAGCTCCCGCGTGGTTCTTAGTAATGCAGAGCGCTGGGAGATTATGTCATCTCCCAGCGCTCTGAATTACTAGAGCGCCGGCTGCCGGGAGATCAGCTGAGCTGCGGGTGTGTGGTGAGGGTGTCGCAGGGGGCGGCCGGGTCCCTGAGAGTGACGGGCCCGGTCGCAGGTGCGACCCATGCGACCCCTATTGTTATGCCACTGTAGCTTAGCTATTGAATACTCCAACACCCATCATCCCCATTCCCATCATTGTATTCTCCAGACATTATTCTTTGGACCATATGTATAAAGACAAAACTGGGAGCAATTGTGGGGTGAACCAACTGTATCACAGAAGGCACCAAAATATTTCCCAAATTTCTCTTGCTATAAATGGGGTGTTTAAAGGGATAGTAGGGGCTGCTTGTAACAAAATGTAAAAAATAAATTAACTGATGTCAATCCAGTCTCTCAAACCTGTAAAGTTTGAAAGATATATGCTTCTAACGTACTCCCCTCCCGCCCCATTCACAGACGTCAGTTCTCTAGCTCACAGCATGAGATTCTCATTGACCCGATGACGGCTCTTCAGCACAGCCGAAATAGCATTGTCTACAATGAAATGCTTTATTGGAATGGCCTGGTTTGCAAGCACACTTTGCAGCTGGTTCCAGTTTCCTTTTAGATAACAGCCGCCTGCAGTCCTGAGACCAGGATCTCATGTTGTCAGCTAGAGCACTGACGTCTGTGAAAGGGGCAGGAGGGGGGAACTTTAGAAGCATATATCCATCAAACTATACATGTCTGAGAGACCGGATTTACATCAGTTACTTTATTTATTTAATATCCACAATATTACATTTTCTTACAAGCAGCCATCACTATCCCGTTAACATCTTGAACGATAGAGAAGATTCCAAAATATTGCAAAATGAGTAAAAGTCCCAGTTTCAGTCTTTGGGAATTTTTATATGTTCCCTATGGTGCAGTTGGTTTCTTCCAGAATTGCTCCATTTATCCCTTATACATATGCACCAACGTATGTTCCCAGCAACACCTGATCTAGAATTCTGCAAATATCCTATATAATAATTTGCTAAATCATGTGTAACGCCGCTACATGCGCAGTAGACACTGCTGCGCGTGCTGCAGTCATGCGCAGTAGAGACTGCCCGCGCCGTGGCTGTTACAGAGCTGGGCACTCTGAAGGAGCGTCCAGCTCTGTATCAGCCGTGGTGCGGGCAGTCTCTACAGCGCGTGACTGCCCCACAACTGGGTGGCAGTGGGACTGTGGCCCGTGTAACGGGCTGTTCAATTAGTATATTTATATTTAATTTTCACCAAAATAACCACATACAAGCGCTACTTAATGGAATGTGTTGGAGGGGCTGGTTATTAACCTTTTGAGTGAAGTTTCTGGTGAAGGGGGTCTTACAACTTAAGGTTGTGTGTTGAATTACAAATTCATAGACACAGAGCATCAAGTGGAGAGAACAGTGGTCTCCCAGAAGTGCTCAGTGAGGAGCTGATGTCACTCAGCCCTGCAGATCACACGATATACAAGAGGAACTGGGAGAGTGTTTCTGAGAATCAATTTCAAGAACCCTCTTGTCACCGCCTTAAAGGAATACTAACACCAAAGAATGAAATAGGTTGATATACCCGTAAATATCAAATAATTACAGCTAGCATATGCAAAAATGAATTATCTATGTTACATCCCTAAGGTATAATCCTAAGTGTGCCTTTAACACGTGTAAATTGTCCTGTTCAGAGGGCAATTATTTTATGTTTTATGTACTATTTGAATTGAGAGATAAGCGCTAATATCAGTTCATTTTGATTAGTGCCCACTGAACTTGTATTGTTATCTTATCTCAGCCCTTTCACAGATAATCCTGGACAATCAATGGAGCCCTGGAAAAGGCAGGAATGTCTGCTCTCGAGTATATGTAAGACTAGATTTTAGGCCTCAGAAATCAAATAGAGAAGTTGTACAGATGGTAGTATGGAGTACACGATGTTTCAGTATATATATATATATATATATATATATATATATATATATATATATATAAAACCCCAGTTCATTTTTAGGTGTTAGTATGTCTTAATACTACAACTCTGTAACACTCAGTGCACAGATTTCTACTGACCCTTTAACCCACAAGGCAAATATAGATAGGGAACAAATTATCTTAAACTAGGATCTTCTTCCTCCCACTAGAATTCCAGACAGAAGGTCCTTTCTGTAAACACCTTCCATATAGTGAACTGAGGTGAGTGAGTGTGTTTGCATGTATAGGTGGATGTGGACATATGCTGCGTGTGGTTATGTTGGCTGCAATAGTGGAGACACACTGCAAGAACATCAGGAAAGCG
This sequence comes from Rhinophrynus dorsalis, assembly GCA_037306005.1. NCBI lineage: Eukaryota > Metazoa > Chordata > Amphibia > Anura > Rhinophrynidae > Rhinophrynus > Rhinophrynus dorsalis. Next base: position 586,138,770 of record CM074719.1, on the reverse strand, counting down.
TGTGAGCACAAGAACTTTAAGCCCATGGAAAAAATCAGCTTAAATGTCAACTGCAAATGGGATATAGTCTATTCCCTGTGATCAGGCCTGCCAATGAAGCCAGGGCTGTCCTCTGAGCTCTGGGGGACCCACAGGGAAGCACAAGGGGGGGGGGACTGAGAAGAGACTCTGTGTGCACCACCATCAGTCCTGCAGAAAGAGACTGAATTGTGAGACTGAAGTGTAGCAGTTGAGTTCCCTGTCCTGTGCGATGCAGTTCCCCATAAACCCCAAACACAGACAATTCATGGAGGCTGTTCACTCAACACAGGAGTTGATGGCTAAGAGTCAAATACTTTCAGGTTGTGTTCCTGCACAGGTGTCAGTTTTCTGACCCCCTAAATGACTGATAGGAGCTGTTTCTATCTCTGTCTGTCTATCTGTCTGTCTATATCTATCTCTCTATCTATCTCTGGCTATGTATGTATGTATGTATGTATGTATCTATCTCTGTCTATCTCTTTCTATCTATCTATCTTTATCTATCTATCTATCTATCTATCTATCTATCTATCTATCTATCTCATATCTATCTATCTATCTCTATCTATCTCATATCTATCTATGTATCTATCTATCTATCTATCTATCTATCTATCTATCTATCTATCTATCTCTCTATCTATCTTTATATATCTATCTCTGTCTATCTATGTATCTATATCTATCTATCTCATATCTATCTATCTATATATCTGTCTATCTATTTGTCTGTCTATTTATCTATCTATCTATCTATCTATCTATCTATCTATCTATCTATCTACCTACCTACCTATCTCTGTCTTTCTGTCTGTCTGTCTATCTATTTCTATCTCTGTCTGACTCACATATATGTATTTGTTTATATTTTTGCAGGGATTATCATGATGAATAAAATAAAGGTAGCCTCACTTCTGAGAGAAGTTTTATTCAAAGTTATTGGATCTCAAACTTGCATTTTTGAGGGGTGCAGTACCACTATGGCCTGAGATGTTGTGGTGGCACTGTTTCTACAGCAGTCTTTTGGTAGTTCTGTTCAGCTGACCATGAACCTTCATAGGATGGTGTAGCAACAGCGCCACTGTAAAATTTCAGACTATGAAGATACTGCAGCCATAAAATTTATGTTTGAGCTGCAATAACCTTTAAATAAAACATCTCTCAGCAGTGGGAGTTCCTTTGTTTACTCAGCAGGATAAACCCTGTAAAATATATTTTGTAAGTATTAAGCATTCCTATCCCTTTAACTAATCACCCAGACCCATCCCTACACATAGGACTGTGCCCTGACACCTCCTGTGATTCCAGTATTAGGGGAGGAGAAAGTGACTGGAGGAAGACAGAAGGAGGAACAAATAGAGATTAGGAAAAGTAACACGTTGTCCTGTTAAAATACAGAGACATGTGAGTGACAACAAGGAAGTTTTAGCACATGTCACAGTTGCAAAATGGAAACGTAACAACAGATTTAGGAGGCAGAGGAGTGTGTACAATGCATTTTGAAGGGTTAATAACCTCTAGTTTGCCAGAGAGCCTTTCAGGTAAATTGTGTTGTGGTTTTGTCCACAAATGATAGAGATATCCAACTATAACAGCTAATGTGCACAGAGACAGTGGGGAGAATGTACATATTCTACTTGCACATACCTCCCAACATTTCAAATTGCCAAAGAGGGACACTTGTGTTTTAGGGGGTATTGCTGGGGGCTTGGCTAGTGGGAGGAGCATTACCGAGAATTTTTAGGCTATTTCATGACCTATTGAAACCTTTTTGTGTAAACTAATAATTGACTTATAACAAGACCAAATAATTTTATTTACACAGACTAATTTATAAACATATATACTGATGTTTAAACAAACAATAATGTGGGTTATATTGCTGTGGAGCAATGTAATACACTTCTATACACACCACACAGTCTGATCCCCTAAAAAGAGGGACACCAGGGTGGGAAAGAGGGACAGAGGGATTTGGGTCTAAAAGAGGGACTGTCCCTCCTAAAGAGGGACACTTGGGAGGTATGCTTGCATCAAAATGTATCCCCTCAACACTGCTTGTCCCAAAGGAAAGCAACGTGGAAATGTATGGGCTTTTTTGGGGCATTCATTTTGTTTATGCCTTGTGTTATGTTATGTACTAACAAGGCTCAGAATATACTGGAGACGCGTACACCATTTCCTGTGCACGATATAGAGACCACTGGTGGAAAGGGTTTGTTGGAGGAGTCAGGGCTGGATTCCCCGGTAGTCAGAATAAGCAACTAGAGCGCCAAGGTTTGAGGGGCCACATGTTGCCAGCCCTCCACTGCACCCAGTAATGTTTGGCTATTCCCACATGAACAAGACCTCTACCACCCACCCCATGGGGGTCAATGCAGGCAAGTTAACCATATGAGTGACAGAGAGGTATCCACACATTGCAGCTCAATGCATTGGATACCTCTCTGACACTCAGAGTTAAAGGGATAGTAATACTTAATATGTAAAAAAAAATATGTATTGTAGTGTTTACCCCACTGAGTAAAACAAGGGTACTCCCACTGCTGAAAGGTGTTTTATTACAGCTTTCTTACAGTTTTTAAGGGGATAGTAATACTTCGTTTTATCTTTATTTTATTTTGTAGGCATTAAAAAAAACAGGAAGAATGAGATAAGTCTTATCTCTCAAACCTTTATGGTTTGAGAGATATTCACAAGCAAAGTTTCCCCTCACTGACCAAAATGGTCAAGTCTGCCATCTAGCTGTCAGATTTGGAAACCGTCCGCAGATCAACCGGTGACTCTTCAGCAGAGCCGAGATTGCAAGATATAAAAAAACTGTTTCATTGGAAGGGTCTAAAAAGTGTGCTTGCAAACCAGGTACACTTTGTAGACTATTCGAATGAAGTAGTTCTTCTTATATCTCGCTATCTCGGCTCTGCTGTAGAGCCACAGCCGGTCCACGGACCTGATTCCAAATCTGACAGCTAGATGGCAGACTTGACAGTTTTGGTCAGTGAGGGGAAACTTTGCTTGTGAATATCTCTCAAACCATAAAGGTTTGAGAGATAAGACTTGTATCGTTCTTCATGTTCTTTAATGCCTACAAAATAAAATAAAGATAAAAGTATTCTGTATTACTATCCCTTTAAGTTATTACAGCTTTTAATAAAATAATTTCAGCAGTGGGAGTACCCTTGTTTTACTCGGGGGATAAACCCTACAACATGTTTCTTTTTAGATTTTACGTATTACTATCCCTTTAAAGCAGCCTTCCTGAGCAGCACTTTTCAAAACACCAATGAGAACCTAGAAAGAAAGTATTCTGGCATCGCAAATACCTTATTTGATTTGTCTTAGAATACAATGGACATTAACACTGTGAGTGCCAATAAGGTCTACAGTACATGATGAATAGCTGGAAAGTGCACTAGAAGGCACATGTAAAATAACCTTTTGTAAACAGTCTGATGATCTAATTGCCTCTCGTAAACTAATCTGTTAGTGCTTAAGCAAATAACTGTCTTCTATTTCTTTGGAATAACATAATGGCTTGCATATCTTAGCGGTCTAGTGGTAGTATATATTGAGCAACAGCTTTCTTCCCTTAAAGGGATAGCAATTGGTTGTGTAGCCCTCTTGCACTCAAAGGGTTAAGCCCAATTTATTTATTTAAACACATTGCCTTTAAAGGGATAGTAATACTTTAATCTTACTATTCCCCATATTGTAGCTATTTAAAAAAGAATTGAATTGTCCCCAGGTTCATCTCTCAAACCTTTATGATTTGTGAGGTAACCAAACGCAAAGTTCCCCCTCCCTCCCCCTTCCCTGAAGTCAGCATTGTGCTGACTGCAGGAGAAGTCTGTTGTACGACAGGCTTGCGGCTCTGCAGCTGAGCCGAGATCGCGTTATTAAAAAAAGAATTATTTCAGTGAAACGGTCTTCTATATGTGCTTGGTTTGTGCTTGGTTTGTGCTTGGTTTGCAAGCACACGTAGAAGACCGTTTCCAGTGAAATAATTCTTTGTCACTAACGTGATCTTGGCTCTGCTGCAGAGCCACTTGATGAAAATCAGACTGGATATCCCTGCAGTCAGTACAACTCTGACTTCAGGGAAGGGGGAGGGAGGGGGGAACTTTGCGTTTGGTTATCTCTCAAATCATAAAGGTTTGAGAGATGAACCTGGGGGCTATTAAATTCTTTTTGAAATAGATACAATATGGGGAATAGTAATACTTAAGTATTACTATCCCTTTAAAGGCAAGGTGTTTAAATAAATAAATTGGGCTCTCTGGCACTCAAAGGGTTAATGAAAGTTAAAATTGGTGTAGCCTTTCCTATCACCACTTAGTTTTATGTGTGCAGTTGCAATCCTCTTATTTATTCGTTAACCCTTTGAGAGCCAGAGGGGTACGCAATGTATTGCTTTGCAATGCGTTGTGTGCCCCTCTGGCACTCAAAGGGTTACATTACCATTGCAAAGCATTGGGTGCATGTGAAAATACATTGGTGATGACTTTAGCAATGTGTTGGGTGACTCTGTATCTTTCAAAGGTGTAAACCTTTTGAGTGCCAGATAGCACTCAATGGCTTAAATGCCCCATTTAAAGCAGTGGGAATTTGGGATTATTTTATGTGTACCTTATGTAGTAATTGATGTGCCCCAGAATAGCTGTGGTTCTGCTAAGTATATCAACCTCAGTGAGTCAACACATGCTTTGTGCCTATGTACAAATGGTCTCAATGTCTATACCTCTATGGGAATCTGCAAGGAAGGGGTGGAAAATATGGGAATGTTCTTTGTCTGTAATCAGGCATTGGCTATGTCTGGTTTTCGGGTACCTTGACACTTTGGTTTTCCATGGGCACTAGCTTAGACTGCCACACAGTTTTCATATGATTCTCAACATGTGCCACTTGGTATGCCATGGGTATGAGCTTAGATTGCCACACAGTTTTCCTATGATGATTCTCAACAGGTGCCACTTTAGTATGCCATGGGCACTAGCTTAGAGTGCCACATAGTTTCCCTATGATTATTTAGACAGATGTAGCACTTTTTGCGTTTAAAATCTATATTCATGGAATGTGTTAATCTCAAATTTTGTCATACTGGCTGCAAGTCCTAAAAGTAAATATGATTTGATAAATTACCTATAAAATTAGATGCGTCCTGAGAATTCAACTGCATTTTAGAGGTTCCCTGAGCCAAAATAAGATTGAAAATCATTGGTTTATTATGTATAATCTAAGTTCAAATGATGATTTGTTTTGTAATGCACTGTACACTTCTCTTGTTCTTAGTGTGTTAAAAGGAGTACATTACCCTTGAAATAAGTGGCTCTTAATTAGTTGTATAGAAGGACATGCTTAGGAATTTGTCCTTAATTCAACAATCAGTTACAACTAATTACCAGTTTTTGTATTTGTACTCTGCTGTAGTTAGTAACTGAATAGGGATATATTATGACTCACATCCTTTTACAACCATGGTTGGGACTGCTACCTAGGTAAGTGTTTCTGTTGAACACATTAAGAGCCACTTACTCATATAAGAGTAGTTCCTTCGTTTACTGTTTGATATATTTTCCTTAACCTTTTCTTTAAAATAAGACAACTAAATGATTTATTACCATATTGAGAAAACACTCAGTGTCGTAAAACAGTGGGATAAGCCAGCAGGATTCTAGGTTAGTCAAGAAAAGGGCAGAGAGAAGAGAAGTTCTAATGACAGTTTAAAGAACAATAGTAGAGAGCAGTGTACAGTTCTGTAGACTATCAATAAAAAAAATACTATTCAAAGAAGGGCCACTAAAATGGTGCATGATAAAACTTTATCAAGAAAGACTCAAGGATCTTTTGGACAGGGTTGGATTTCCCAATAGGAAGAGTAGAGAACTGCCCAGCACTCCAAATTTTGAGGGGTGCCTCAGCTGTGCTGGCCACACGCACATTCTGAATTAAGAGTGTGGTCAGACCAATTTCAATGTCCCTTCACCTTTTTTATTTAACACCTTGGATAGAAACATAGAATTTGACTGCAGATAAGGACCATTCGACCCATCTAGTCTGCCCATTGTTCCGACTGTAAAAACCTCAAACCTTATTTGGTCCTTTGTCTTGTCTTATGTTCAGGACAGCGATATGTCTATCCCATGCATGCTTACATTCCCTCACTGTATTAACCTCTACCACTTCTGCTGGTAGGCTAGCAGTGCTCTCCAATGCATTGCAACCAATGATTGGATTTGCTTGTCATATGCCAAGGGTATTTTCTGTGCCAGGAAATAGTGGCTGGGTCTGGGGCCATGTGAGGAATGGGGGTGTGGTCATGGGTGGAGCTAAGGGCACCTAGAACGCCTTGCCTAGGGGCACCTGGGATGTAAATCAAGTCCTGGTCTTAGAGGAGAGGACACTTTTAGGCTTCCATAGTCTTGAATTGTAAGTATGGGTTAATTGTCTTTACTAGATTGTAATCTAAAGCTAAGCAGCAGTCAACTCTAATGCACCATTCACATGGATAACACCAACACATAGATGCTGCGTTGGTTGTCACCCCTTATAAAAGGCCCTATGCTGGGCTATGGTGCCTTTGTCATGGGCTGCAATCACCTTTTTTGTGATTTCACCATCGTCCAGGATTCAGCATTTTACTGCATTCAATAACACAGTAATGAAGAGGCAATAAGGGTCTGCACAGAGGTCTATGGGGCCACCTGTACACCCTTCACATAAGCATTAATAGAGATTGTGATGTTCATAACAGCCTGCAGTGAATGGCTGACCCATGTGAAGGCCAACCAAAAACAGTGGCTGGTGCTCACATGGGAAGTGTGTGTCACGGGAGACTTGTAAATAAAAACTCAGACAGGTACATAAAATCAATTTCCACTTTATTAAGAATAATCACAAGCAAATAAATAAGACACTTCCCTTACCTTCCCAGGGTCAGGCGTGGGGACAGTGTACAGTCCATCACCAGGAGCTGAAACTGAACCTTAGCCAGACAGAGGCACCAGCTAGGATTGAACCAGAGCGAGAACAGAGCCACTGAGGTAGAGGAAAGTGGTAAGCACGCTCTAATAACACACCCGCAATACCCTAGAATGCTAGGGTTACAGAACACCATGCACCCTATAATGCTAGAGGCACAACAACACCAGAGAACTTAGGCACTGCTGCACTACTGACAGGACATACCCAACCAAGGACTGAGAATGAGAGCCTGCAAGGGGCTGCCAGGCCTCAGGAAGTGACAGAGACTATACAGCCAATGGTAAGACAGTTCGGGTAGTCAGACAAGCCAAAGTACTTAGCATGGAACGGGAAGTCAGACAAGCTACAGTACTTAGCATGGAGCGGGTAGTCAGCCACGCCAAAGGTCATACACGTAGCTGGTAGTCAGACAAGACCAAGGCCAGTACGGAGTGGACAATCAGCTAGGCAAAAGGTTCAGGCACAAATCTATAGTCAGACGGAGCCAGGGTCATACACAAATCAGATTCAGCAGCCAGGAATGGATCACGACAGAAGACTCAGAAAGTGCTCAGGTACACCACAAAAGGCCGCTGAGGCAATGATTGAAAGCAGCATATAAGGCCTCTCTAGGAGGCAGAGTCACATAGGTCAATTAAGGTGGAAACTATAAAATAGCAAGCACTCAGAATGACGCGCGAGTGACCAGGAAGTAGTCACCCACCATGTTGTCTCTAGGCAATCACAATAAAGTGAATAGGCCAGTAAAAGGGCCAGAATCACGGGCACCGTGATAGTGCTTCAGACAGACCCCTCTTGTGTCAGAATTGGCATTGTAATTCATTGCTCGGCAACGCATTGGATACCTCTCTAGCATTCAAGGGGTTAAAAGACACATCTGAATGTTAATTTGTCCCCTACAGTGCAGGTGGTTTGCTCCAGAATTGCTGCTCTTTATATTAATGATTACAGACCATATGGGCGTGTGAATTTGCCAGTGGCTGAGCTCCAGGATATTCACTACAGCAAATGAGAGCCGTAGTACGTGCCAGCTGCCATTGTTAGTACTTTAGTAGAAGCAAGCCATGCTCGCCAGACTCATAGCATGCAAAGGAGAAATGGGGTTGAATCACACCAATTCCACTACTCCTTGCTTAACCCTTTGAGTGACAGAGGGTTAACACACATACTGTTAAACAAGAGAGAAGAAATCTCTGAAACTTCCATAGAGTACCTCAGTGCCCTCGCTTTGTCTCAAGTCATGTTAATCCTTTGAGTGCCAGAGGGGTGCGCAACACATTTCTTTACAATGTGTTGCATACCCCTCTGGCACTCATAGGGTTAAGCGGAGGATTTTTGGTGTGAGTAGCTTAGTACATTGACATTAGGCAGGCATAGGTAGTAGAAATGTATTCCAGTGTCTGACTTAGAGCAGAATGGCCATAGTACAGTCATGAATGAATATGTTTATTTATATAGCGCCACAAGTCTACTCAGCACTTAACAATTTAAGGGTTTAGACAATACAGGGTTACAGGTGCTTTGTAGAGTGAAACATTGGGAGGTAGGTCCCTGCCCGAAAGCTTACAATCTAAAGTAGTAATAGGAGAAATACAGAGTACATAAGGGTCAAGTGCTGAATCCAGTGCTAGAGTTCTGGTGATGGAGGACATCAGTAAAGTAAATAATTTATAAGAGCGTTCTTTGCACAACGTCAGTGCTTTCTAGCATGTTGCAGTTTTATCCAGGAGATGTAGATTCAGGCATAACTTGAAGGCCATCAGAGAGGTGCAGTGTTGGAGGTAGAGCATTCCATATATATGGAGCAATGAGAGAAAAAGGTTTGATACATGACAGGGCTGTAGACACAAAAGGAGATGAGAGAAGACAGTAATTGGCTGAATGTAAGTGGCAGGATGGGGTATAGCATTAGATCAGAGTGGAAATGTAAGAAGGAGTAGAGGAGAGAAGGGTCTTGAAAGAGAGAAGTAAGAGTTTGTAAGATATCCAGAGTATGACAGGCAGCCATTGGAGACATTTTAGGAGGAACGGGGCAGTGACAAAACTAGGTGAAAGAAGAATAATTCATGCTGCAGCACTCTGTATGGATTGAAGGTTGCAGTAGTCCATGCGGGAAATCATGAGCGCTTGTATAATCATTTTAGCTGTGGAGGAACAGTGGAAAAGACAGATTTAGCTATGTTACAAAAGAGAAAGCAACAGAATTTAGCAATGGTATTAATATGACGATAGAATGAGAGAGACTTGTCAATTATCACAGGACATGCTTAGCACCTAGAAATGGCTATTTGAAGGCTGTAGTTAAAGGGGGTGCAGTTGTGATGGAGCCCAGCATCCAAGACAACCCTTCATCTCTGCATTGTCTATCATATGAATACTTCCAGTGTTGAATTGCACGTAGGAGCAGTGTCAGCACATGATTCAAACTTGCTCTTAAACTAGGGCTGTCTGATTTCAGTCCTCAAGGGCCACCAACAGGCCAGGATGTAAGGATTTCCCTGTTTGAGCACTGGTGGACCAATCAAAATGAATGTTCCACTGATTCATTCACCTGTGCTTAATCTGGAAAATCCTTAAATCATGGCCTGTTGGTGGCCCTTGAGGACTGAACTTGGACAGCTCTGTTCTAGACTATGGAGGGGGCCCACCCTCTGACTCTGCACCAGGGTGCAGTAGTTTCTAGTAATTACCCAGGCTCTATGAGCAGAATTAATTAACACTTTGAGTGCCAGAGGGGTACACAATGTGTTGCAGAGTAATGTGTTGCATACCCCTCTGGCACTCAAAGGGTTACAGTCTGTGCTGCATTAACAAATGTCCCTCACTATGTGTTAATAATGCTAAATTAAATGTCATAAAATGTCATAAAACACAGAAGTAGGTTTATAAAGATTTGTTCAGTCAGTTGATGGAGGAAACCTGGGTGGACTTATTTGATGAAGACAACAATAACATTGAGAGGGGCAGTGCCAGATCATACCGGTGATCTCAGCTGGAAAAGATGGTAATTACACTGACCTGAGCCTCCATGCATACTAAAGGGTTTAGGAGAGAACAAGAGAAGCACATGTATAATAGCGTCCCTGAATAGATCAAAGCGGTGAGAATACAGGAACAGCTCAGGCAAACTGCTCACTAATTAAAAGAAATTTTATCTACTTAATTGTTAGCCACTGGCATATGCGACATACACTTGAATCTCATCATGGGCTCGCATCTGCATATTAAAAGGACCTATTTCAGTTCTTAAGGGAACAAGTAAATGAAATAATTGGGCATCTGCACAAGACTGATTCAGCAACAAAAGTTGTTCAGAATTCCACAAAATAGCCCAGTTTGTTTGAGGGAGGAGGGCGTGGGGGTATCTGTTTTCTTGCTAAGTCTGTTGATTCAGTTTTTCTCTGGAATTCCATGATTAACCCTTTAAGAACCAGGGAGATGCTTAACAATACATTGCACAGTCTCTCTCTGGTCCTTATAGGGATGCTATCATCTAAAAATTACTTCTGGTGATTTGAAAACAGCATTCAGAATCACATCTATGTTTTATTAGACTTTTTTTATTTAGAAAACTCATTTTTATGTTATTAGAAAATGCTAATTAACCATCTGAGTGCTACAGAGCTGTGTAATGCATTGCAAAGCCCAGGCACTCAAAGGGTTGAGGAATGTGATGCAGGCACATCCTGTCTCAGCACTACATTTCCTTCTCCAGACATTGATACGTAAAGCGGAACTACCTCCTCAATAACTCCCCATCTGGCGACTAGCAGCTTAGTAGCGCTAGTCGCCAGAATTATTACCTTATTCAAAAGAAATATGCATTCTTACTGGGCTGACAGCAGCACAGAGCGCAGACATCTTGCGTGCCTGCGCTGTCAGTCCCAGCCGGGTTTAGGAGGAGTTGCTAGGAGCCGTCCGGCTCAAAAAGGGACTGACAGAGTAGCTGCGCAGACGTCACTGTGGGAAGATGTCAGAGCTCCATGCTGCTGTCAGCCTGGTAAGAATGCATATTTCTTCTGAATTAGGCAATAATTCTGGTGACTAGCGCTACTAAGCTGCTAGTTGTCAGATGGGGAGTTATTGAATTTAAAGTGTTTAAGAGGTGGTAATTCTGCTTTAACAGTTGGCATTGCCCACCTCTCCTAGCACTGACAAGCAGGGGTGTCCTTACCCCCCCACCCACCGGACACCATGCTTAGAAGGTTAAGGGTCAGTGAGTGGGGGGAGGTCATGTAAACGTAAGACAGGAAGTCCCAGTAAGGCATTCCTTAATTAGCATAATCTATCAATTTAAAAAACTCAAAAACTACTTTTCTAAATAAAAGATGGTTAATACAACATAGAGATGATTTTGAAAGCTCTTTCAGAATACCAGGCTAGTTCTAGGTGATATGGTTCCTTTAAAGGGATACATTCGCAGAGAGGCCAATTTATTAGGTAAGCAACTGGCAACCTCCCATAGTAGTTTAATAATCTAAATGTGTGGTTGAAAACAACACAGATTAACCTTTTGATTACACTGAGATCTTACTTGCACCCATGAGGTTAAAACAGAAAGAGGATAGGTGCTTTTTTGGGGTGGAAGAAGGGTATGTGCAATGTAAGAGAGGGAAGTTATCTACTCTTTTTACTGTAACAAAGAACAGACTGGGAGCACAGGATACATTTCTGAGAGAAGAACGAGGACTGAGGCCTTCTGTTGCCCACCTCTGTGTTACACCAACCTAATAGCAGGTAGAGTCCCATGTGGCCACCAGAACAGCTTTCATTTCATGGGACATGGACTCTGCAAGGTTCCAGAAGTGTTCTGTGGGGATTTTTACACCTGAAGACTCACTGTGTCCCCACAGTTGCATCAGAATGGATGGCAGTATGTTTCTGCACAATCCTAGCCACCCTCTGGCACCCATTCACATAAATAAACTGTGTATGGCCACAAACATGCTACTGATAGGCTGTTTGATGGTTGTCAGAACTTTATTAGTGCATTATGCCTATTGTTGTGAGTGGCCATGAAGCAGGGCAGTGGTATTCATTCACTTATCACTTTCACAACTGCTGTTGGATCATTCTCTCTCTGAAATGCACACACATACACAGGGCCGGCACCACCTATAGGCGAGATACGCTCCTAGGGCGCATATCTACTCGGGGTGCAACATGGGACAAGTGCAGCCCCATGGCATGTTATTTTGGGCACCAGCCTCCAGGTCTGAGTCCCGTGTCCCTCCCCAACCGGGACAATGAAGAGTCCCGACTTATCTTCTCCTGCGCTGTGGCTGTAGTGTAGCATAATGTACAGAGTCAGTTGTCAGTGTTACTGTGTCAGTGTGGCTGAGGCTCACTCAATGGCACTGGCTACGTCAGTGACAGCCAGTCCAGACAGACACGCACTATATCCACGCCACTCCGTGTGCTGCCCACAGCCTACCTACATGCACCACCACCAGCCAATTAAAGGGGCGTGTATTTGCTCAATGTGGTCCGTCCTCATTGGCTGGTTGGAGGTGCGTGTGGTGTGAGACAGCAGGGACATCGGTGCTGCACTGTGCACATGTGTGACTTCTGAGTTCGGGGACTAAGTGAGTAGACTCAGGGGTAGGACACTATATAACTGTGGAATTGAGGTTTATTTTTTCCCTCCTTTTCCTATTTTCTTCCATCTCAAGTCACCAGGGCTGTAAATATGCACTTTGATTCACAGTCTGTAGACACCAACCAAGTGTAAGAGCATAACTGATATTTAGACTAAATATCAGTTATGCCCTTATAATTGGTTGGTGTCTACAGACAGAGGGTAAATCAGAGTGCATATTTACATCCCTGGTGACCTGAGCTATGTCTATGGACACAAGACCCCACCATCATGTTTACTAGCTGAAATAATATGAGGGGCATAAAGGGGCGGAGCCAATGGGGGCGGCAGAATTAGGTTTTGCCTAGGGTGGCAAAAATCCTTGCACCAGCCCTGAACATACACACATACACACACTGGTCATCATTATTTGACTACTTGCTTAATATAGCCAGGTATGGACACCTGTGCCTGATGAAGGGGTTGCACATTGAGCATTGTGGTGATAACTGGTGGGAACTTCAGATTAAGCCCTAGCTCCCCTAGTGGGGGATACTTCTATAGCATGGAATATGTTTTACTGGACAAGTGAATTGTTGTTGATGTAGTATACTTGTATTTTTTTAAAAGCCTTGGACACTGTGCTTCATAACACATTTTGTATAAATTAGAAGACTTCAGTATGGGAAGTGATATCTGTGCTTGGAGAGAGAACTTCTTAAATGATAGATTTGTTATAAATGAGAGTTGTTATAAATTGAACCTTTTCAAGTTGGTGTAAGGTTGTAAGTGGGGTGACACAGGGTTCAGAGAAATTCTGGGGCAAATCAATGCACCACAGACTAGACTTAAAAACCCCATTGAATGCTAGATAGGTCTCCAACGCATGTTAAATCTGTGTGTTGGAGATCCAGCTAGTGTTCATGGAATTAAAGCGAAACTACCATGCTAGGTAGACTCGCCCTGCAATAATTAGGCAGGTGGCGACTAGCTTAATAATAGTTATATTACCTCTCTCAATGACAAGATTATATAGAAATCCTTAATCTTCTGAGACTGATGGCCAGGTTAGTGCAGTCTGCGTGCCTGCACCGTCAGTCCCCTCCTGTGCCTTTCGCGCCAGTGCAATGCTTTATAACCCTTTGAGTGCCAGAGGGGTACGCAACGCATTGCAAAGCAATGCATTGTGTACCCCTCTGGAACTCAAAGGGTTAAGGATTACTTTACAATCGGCTACTTTTGAGAGGTAATATAACTATTATTAAGCTAGTCATCACCTGTCTAATTATTACAGGGTGGCTTTACCTAGCGTGGTAGTTCAGCTTTAAAAGCTCCATTTGAATAAATAACAATTTAGGGAAATTGTATTTGCACCTATGGTGCAGTTGGTTTGTTACAGAATTGCTTCCCCTCTCTGTGAATATGGTACTAAAAGGGGGGCAGTAAGTTCTACTGTATCTTACTATTGTTTGACACCTTAAAGCAGTGATTCTCAACCAGGGTGCTGTGGCACTTTGGTGTGCCACGGACATCAACTTAGGGTGCCCTGTGTTTTCTATAAAGACTAACAAAAATTGATTTTTAAATAAAGAATTATAGAAATTGTTATGCAAAATATGTTTAGTTATGGTATTCTGATTATAAGACCTAATAACACTGTATATTTATGTATTGTACCCTTCATTATGCCCTTGATAAAGTACATTAAATATGTTAGGGGTGCCCCGAATGTTCAAGATTACGTGTTAGGGGTGCCCCGAGCAAAAAAGATTGAGAACCACTGCCTTAAAGGTATAGTAATGTTTCACAAAAAAAGCAGCTCCAATTACTCTTCATAGTATTTGGGCCATGGAGAGTGTTATTTCAATGCTGTCAGAGTTGTAGTTCAAGAGTAATTGAATGATAAAGTGTCCCCCTCCCGTTTTACCTAGTGTAAGCCACCTCCCCTCAGATGTGGAATCTGATCACCTGACCGAACAGGTCGCAGCAAGGGACAATCTTCTTACTGTGATCATGAGAAAAACCCTGCCCCCTTAACAGGTTTTTCAGGTTTTTTCTTATGCTCACTGAAGATTGTCCCTCTCTGCAATCCATCCGGACAGTCTTGCTGCTCTGAGATGAGCAGTGTTACATCAGTAAAAGGGGTGGGAGGGGGATAATTTATAATTCAATTATTCTTGAACTACAACTCTGACAGCATCGAATGAACACTCTTCATGGCCCAAATACTATGATGATTAAATGGAGGTGCTTTTATTTTGAAACATTACTATTCCTTTAAAGGAACACTAACACCTAAAGTAATCTGAGAGTATACACATTTAAAATACTTTCTACTCCATGCTTCCTCTTTAAAAATTCTCTAAAATGTAGTCTCACACATGTTCTGTGGGGGCTCCTGTTTATGCTTTTGCCAAGGCTTCCATTACCATAGCAACCTTTATAGGGCATCTAAGAAGTGATTGTCTTTAAATGAAACATTGGGTACTAATCTCAATACATTTAGTATTATCCCTGCTCAACAATTTAACCAAAATGTGTCTATGTAGGATAGTCTATACATGCATTAAAACTTTTAGAATTTGATGTTGAAATGAAAAAATAGGTGAGCGCTAGTAAAAAATATATATGTAATATACTCTTAAAGGGATAGTAATGTTTCATAATAAAAGCAGCTCTAATTAATCATCATAGTATTTGGACTTTGGAGAGTTTTATTTCAGTTTTGTCAGAGTTGTAGTTCAAGAGTAATTCAATGACAAAGTATCCCCTCCGGCCCCTTTTACTGATGTAACACTGCTCAGCCAAAGCAGAAGGGAGTTGCCCAGGTAGACTGCAGAGAGGGACAATCTTCAATTAAGATAAGAGAAAAAGCTGAAAAACTTGTCAAGGGGGGCAGGGCCTTCATTGATCTTATAGGAAGAAGATTGTCCCCTTCTGTTATCGGTCTGGTCTATGGACTGGATTCCACATCTGAGAAGAGATGGCTTACACTAGGTAAAAGGGGCGGGAGGGGAAACTTTGCTTGTGAATATCTCTCAAACTATAAAGGTTTGAGAGATAAGACTTATATCGTTCTTCATGTTTTTTTAATGCATTCAAAATTAAATAAAGTTAAAACAAAGTATTACTATCCCTTTAAAAGATTTTTATAAGTCCTATAGAAAATATATATATATAATGCACCTCTAAAGACTCTATCTAAGTCAAGAGTGTATATATGTATAAGGAATCAAATAGGTGAGCGCTACAATGTATACTGTGGTAAATATTATATAATTACTGACAATTGTGCAAGCTGTGATTCTCATTGAATCAGTTTTAACAATATATAAACCCCACTGTTAATTCTCGTGGTATTGC
The DNA here is from genome assembly GCA_037306005.1 of Rhinophrynus dorsalis. NCBI lineage: Eukaryota > Metazoa > Chordata > Amphibia > Anura > Rhinophrynidae > Rhinophrynus > Rhinophrynus dorsalis. Next base: position 586,122,827 of record CM074719.1, on the reverse strand, counting down.
TCACAAAGATCGTATATAAAAAGATAGAAAAAAATCACATAGCATAAACTGTGTCTAAACCAATTCAAGACAAATTCAAAAGTCCCACAAATATAGTGATACAAGAGGTATTCAGCAAAGAATATAATTTAGAACTGGCAAGTGTTGTTAACGATTTTCTGTGAATTGTATAGAATTTTTCACTGTAATGTTCAGCACAAATTTTCAATCACGTTTAAAGGTACCACTCACTTTTAGAGTTGATTCACTTGAATGACATACAGTCAGACAAGCATGTAGCATATGCGGGATTTTTATAAAGATGCCCACACTCAGGTACACACAGAAATGTATCAATTCTTCTGCAGATTATCCCAAACGTTACAGATATGACGATATGGATATAGCCATACCTGGGAACTTTTGAAACAGGGCTACCCAGAGGGTAAACCTGTCAGTGCCCAGGGGGAGGAAAATGACGTGAATTGCATCATAAAAGGGGCGGGGCTTAGTTGCGGGGGGGACGACAAAAAGAAAAACACAAAAAACCCCTGCAAAATGTAAGAGGGCGGGGAGTGGGAGGAACGGGCGGGATGGAGCACAAGTGGGCAGAGTTTCTACTTAAACTCTGCCCACCCGGTGATTCACACATTGCCCTGGAGACCCAGTAATTTACTTTGAAATCCGGAGTCTCCGGGGCAAAACCGGAGAGTTCCCAGGTATGGATATAGCGATTCTCACAGCTGAAGTTCTGCCTGGGAAGTTGGATGAATTATCCCAGGACTAACTGAGCATATGAGGGTATTTGAAGCTGCCCTCACTCGGTCATCTCCAGTTATCCGGTCTGTGTAATCCAATAAGTGTATAAAGAAACACCTCTTTTTCAGTGGCAAGAGGTCTCCCGCATTCAATATAATAATGAATTAAAACTTGAATTGTATCCAAAACAATAAATTAATTTATTTCAATAGTATGTTTAAAATACATAAAATATACCAGTTATCGGTATATCTCACAGGGTGACTGTGGAATAACGACACTGACAAGTACAGATACGGTAAAATCAATATCGTTATTAAAATAAGAACAGAATCAATATGAATAGCACTTCCCCAACCCTCACAGGACCAGGTGTGAAGACAGCACAGGATCCCCGACTGTAAGGAGGCAAATACCACTCTGACTGAATATATATACTAGTAGCCAGGATGGTAGTAGCTACTAGTACAGGAGCAGCTGTGAAGCCCCTGTGAACGGAGGGAAAATCCCCTAGTATGCTAGGGTGGTTTAGCTCAGAGACGGATCTCCCTAGAACGCTAGGGTAACAGAAGAGGCAGCGGTGACTGAGAATCCCTAGAACGCTAGGGTAACAGAACAGGCAGCAGTGACAAAATCCCTAGAATGCTAGGGTAACGGAACAGGCAGCGGTGACTGAGAATCCCTAGAATGCTAGGGTAACGGAACAGGCAGCAGTGACAGAATCCCTAGAATGCTAGGGTAATGGAACAGGCAGTGGCGACTGAGAATGCCTAGAATGCTAGGGTAAGGGAACAGGCAGTGGTGACTGAGAATCCCTAGAACTCTAGGGTACCCAATGACACAAAATGGAACGACAGACAGTAGGAATGCCAGGGGCATGGACTGACACAGACTGAGCACCTCTCGACCGGAGAAAACAACAGAGTACGCAGAGTGCAAGCGGAGACAGTAGGCCATGGGTATAGAATGATGGATAGTCAGCCGGAGCAGGGGTCAGCACAGAGTGAGTAGTCAGCCAAAGTCAGGAGTCAGACCAGAGCGGGTAGTCAGCCAAAGCCAGGAGTCAGACCAGAGCAGGTAGTCAGTCCAACCTAGGAGTCAGACCAGAGCAGGTAGTCAGCCAAAGCCAAGAGTCAGACCGGAGAGGGTAGTCAGCCAAAGCCGGGAGTCAGATGGAGCCAAAAGTCAGACCAGAACGGAAGGCAGTAGTCAGGGATCAAAGAGAGCCGAAGTCAAAACGTAACCAGTAGCCATACACAGAAATGGAGCATCGGATTCACAAGAGCTATAGCGCACAGGTACACCACGAAAGGGCAAAGGAGTAAAGGCAGGCTGAGGCCTATAAGGCCTAGCATGTAGGTGGAGACTCACTCTGGCAATTAAGAGTGGCTAATAAGAATAGCGAATGTGCCTCAGCGTGACAACCAGGAAGTAATGCAATGTCACCTGCAAGCACAGTGTCGCTGGAGGCAATCACAGGCACCGTGATAGTATATTATTAAAACAATTGCTCAACGAATTTCATAACTATAAAGTTATTTCTACAGGGGCAGGAGGAGGATACTTTAGCATTCAATCATTTTTGTACTACAGCTCTGACAGTACTGAAATAACACTCTCCATGGTCCAAATACTATGAAGATTAATTGGAGCTGCTTTTATTTGAAACATTACTATCCCTTTAAAGGAACACTAACACCTAAAGTAATCTGAGAGTATACACATTTAAAATACTTTATACTCCATGTTTCCTCTTTAAAAATTCTCTAAAATTTAGCATCACACATGTTCTGTGGGGGCCCCTGTTTATGCGTGTGCCAAGGCATCCATTACCATAGCAACCTTGACAGGACATCTAAGAAGTGATTGTTCTGCATTGTCTTTAAATGGAACATTGGGTACTAATCTCAATACATTTAGTATTATCTCTTCTCAACAAATTAATCAAAATGTGTCTATGTAGGATAGTCTATACATGCATTAAAAAGTTTAGGATTAGATGTTGGTGATCTAAGATAAATAACTTTTTACAGATTCTAGCTGGAAGTGCATAATATTAAAGTTATATAACCCAATTTCAATTTTAGGCATTAGTGTCCCTTTAATAACAAACTCCCCTGGTTTCTGTAACACAGTCATCTGATGGTTCATAGCCTATCAAACAATTACAGTTGTATCCCGCATTTCCTTTGGACTCACTTTTTCTCACCATAACATTCCCAACAACGCTATCGAATACAGGAGCAGGCAATGTGAGGTCTTCCAGCTCGTGCCGGCCTACAGCTCCCATAATACTCAACAAGCCTAAAGTGGTGTCCTGTTCTGTGGAACTATTTCCTTTGGGCTCTCTTTTTCTTTAAAAAATTGTCAACCAATTAGATAGCTACAGCTTTCCCAACACCACGACTGCACTCAGAAGCAGGCAACGTGAGGCTATCCAGCTATTGTCTGACTACAATTACCATCATTGGCTAGTGGGATATGATGAGAGTTGTAGTCTGGCAACAGCTGTTGGCCCTCACGTTGCCCACTCCTGAGGTATCTGCATATGCTCCAGTGCCTGCTGACTAATAGTGCACTCTCAGGATCAAGTCATGAATAGATTATGATGCTTGAAGCTAGATATTAATTCCACAGTAAAACCCTTGTATGATAGATGGTCTCCATTGTATTGCAAAACAATAGACGGAATGTATGAACCTTCCAGTGCAGCTCATTTTCTGAACTGTGACACTGGCATACAAATTATGCAGCTGTACTATAAGGCGGGCACTCGTTCTTATGATAACATTCATACCCACCAGCACACACACTCTGCCGTCATTAACTTTTTGAGTGCCAGAGGGGTACACATTCCTAAAGATGCAACGAGGGAGCTCACCACCTACAAAACTGTGCCAAAGGAGGCACAGACCTGTCCTGCTGGGGAGGTAGGAAATAGGGAACGGGGGCGCCAGCAAGGTGGCTACTCCACATATAGACACAGTGATATTTTATGGGTATTAGGTGCTTTAGACTCTATAAAGAGGAATGAGTGTTAAATAGAGCAATGGGTATTTAATTGTGTATTGTGGTAGCTGTTACGATAAGCACTGAATATATATAATTATTTCTCATTGAGCTGACAGACGGACACAGAACAGTAGGAGATGCTCCAGGTATCAGTATACAAAAAGAATAGTAATGGCGGTAATAGTGAGTGATTAAATCTCTAGTATTTATGCTAAGAAATACAGTTGGAGGATTAGTCGGGAATACCTGGAGTGTGATTTCCGTGTGTAAGGGTCAGAGGAATAGCAGTGATGAAAAGTAATAATAGATATGCGGTTGAGATGTCATAACAAAGACCATTTCTTGTTGCTGTGGAGACAAATGAGTAATAAAAGCCGATGTTGTAATCCGCACAGCTCTCGCAAGGCGCATGCTCAGTGCAAGGTGGAAGTGACGCAAACATTCATGACAGTTTGTTCTCAATAGCAGTAGTGGAGAACATGTGGGGTCTTGAGCTGTTATACTACATCCCTCATTACCCGAGGTGAATGGTAGTTAGAATACAACGTCTGGAAGGGTCATAGTATTGCATTCACGATTTGCGTTCCAAACCAACAAAAATAAAAAAAAGAAATACCAATGACAGGCGCCCCTGGGTGGCAGGTGCCTACTTTGCCTAATGGCAGATCTGGCCCTGAGGGTATGAGAGTTGGATGTCAATCAGTATACTTGTGTAATTCTGTGGCTATCAGTGAACAGTGGAACAAGACCGGGTTGTCAGACATTATAAATGTGGCTCTGTGTCTATCAGTGGAACAAGGCTGTGTGTTAGACAGTGTATGTGTTGTTTTGTGACAACCAGTGGACAGTTGAACTAGGCTGGGGTGTCAAACAGTATATTTGTCATTCTGTGGCTACCTGCAGAGAGTGGAAGAAGGCTGGAGTGTCAGACAGTGTGTGTGTGATTCTGCGACACCCAGAAGAGAAAGGCTGGGGTAACAAACTGCGTATGTGTGATTCTTTGTCTAACTATTGGCCCTTTATTTACCAGTGAAACCCTAGCTCAGCAGTGTGGAGCCCCCTAAACAAAGTATATAGGAGAGGCCCAGCATGTCTTCATTATCCCACTGCTCTTGTCACTTCCAACTAACTCATCATCCTTCGTGCTTTGTTTTTACACAACAGCAGTAGGAGAAGACATGTGTACAGGAAAGTGTTGTCTCACTCCCTGAGGCATCTGCTTTACTACGATTATGTCTCTCTCAGCGCTGTGCATTCCTAGAAGTGCTGTTACTGCTGTTAGATATCACATCTCTGATGCACACTGTCTCCCAATCAGAACTGTAGTTTTGCTTCAGGTGGGATCTCACTGACAATGTGGCAAGATGGGCTCTTGCTTCCTCACACTCACATGTTATTTCAGGAACAATAAATAGCAACATGTTTAGCTTTTGGATCATGTGTGAAGTATCTCCATACCGTAGATTTCATAGACTTAAGGGTTCATGAGGGAATACTACTTATTACATCACTTTTACAAAACAGCCTCCTCAGAAGGAGTAGGATACTCAGCATTTATTGCACAAGCTACAGCAACCATGGCCAAAGTCAGTTTTTACAGCTTTATTACCACAAACATGTCCATGAACTCCTATTCTTAATCCTTACCCTTACCCCTACCACATTTGGTGGACATAATGAATTACAGTAGTGTTGACTTTTACTGTAAAGTACACAATAGAGTTGTTAGCTTCAGCAAGTCTATATGATGCTATTAGTTGCACAAGATAATACAGCACAGCAGCAGCAGCACCAGTATATGTTTGTCTTTTCTTGCGGAGTGTTGCCTTGTCTGTTATTGTCTGTCTGAAAATATTGTATGATGTTTGTTTAATTTACTATTAGAATTTGTCACTGTCACTCTCTCAGTCTCAGGTCAGGTATGATTGCCTGCCTGTCTGACACATATCAGTTGAAAGTACTTTTATTTAATTTTTGTATCCATTTATATATTTAACGGTCATTGTCAGTTTCACTCCCAACAAATCACACCTACACTATCAGCACCCCACCTGTCCAGAGAACAACTGATTACGTCAATACTTCTTAAATTAAGCAAAACATGCTCCCCCTCTTTGCCATTACAATACCTGGCATCAAAATGTCAACATCGCTCTCTCTCCCCAAGCACAGAATGATAGCATCTGGTAAACTGACACCCCATTTATACTGAGGAGTAAGCATGATGAGGATACATGGAGTGAACTCTTTATGAGGAGAGCAATTATCCTATATAATAATTTGCTAAATTGTTTGTCAGAAGCCGTCATGCGCAGTAGAGACGGCTGCGCGCGCTGCAGTCATGCTTACTACAAACTGCCAGCGCCGCGGCTGATAACGGAGCAGACTACGGTCTGAATTCGGAGTGCCCCGCTACGTATCAGCCCGCGGCACTGGGCAGTCTCTACTGTGCATGACTGCACCGTGGCCATTGCTGGGTGGCACTTCGGCCCGTGTACACAGGCTCGTCAACTAGTATTATTATCATTGATTTCAATGCAATGAAAAAAAGAGGAAAAAAGTGGTAAAATTGGACTTTTCACATATATTCCTTCCGAAAATAGGAAGTGCTGTTTTCCATGTTGCACTTTTGATTAAATAGAAGTTTCTTCATGGAAATAGTTAAAGGGATAATAATACTTTGTTTTTTCTTTAATTTATTTTGCAGGCATTAAAAAAACATGAAGAACGATGTAAGTCTTCTCTCTCAAACCTGGTTTGAGAGATATTCACAAGCAAAGTATCCCCCTCCCTCCCCTTTTACCTAGTGTAAGCCATCTCTTCTCAGATGTGGAATCCAGTCCATAGACCAGACAGATAACAGCAGGGGACAATTTTCTTTCTATTAGAACAATGAAAGCCCTTCCCCCCCTTGGCAAGGCAGGTTTTTCCCTTATCTTAATAGAAGATTGTCCCTCACTGCAGTCTACCTGAGCACCTCCCTTCTGCTCTGGCTGAATAGCGTTACATCAGTAAAAGGAACGGGAGGGGATACTTTGTCACTGAATTACTCTTGAACTACAACTCTGACAGAATTGAAATAACACTCTCCAAAGTCCAGATACTATGATGATTAATTAGAGCTGTTTTTATTATGAAACATTACTATCACTTTAAACAACTATCTTAGAATCATAAAGGATTAGTTTATTTTCCTTTTTTGTGATACACTGTGGCAAAGGTTAAATTTGATGGACTTCTACCTAAATAACTATGTAACTATGTGTAACAAATACCGCCACTTAGGAAGAGAATTAGAATGGATCGTATGCCACCACATTCCAAAACATGAATGAACTTTATAACACAATAACATCTGGTTTTAGGGACTGTACAAAAAGAAAATTCCTTTCACCAGTATTCCTGTTTATGAATATTGTTTGTGGGCAAATCCCATATATCCTCAATTAAGGAACATTGCCTCAAATTTGTACTCTAATGTGCCTTTTAAAAACATTCACAGATGTGAAATCAGACTCATATAAGAACATAATTGCAGTACTTTCACTACAGTACTGATCACACTAATTATTTAACCCTTTGCAGTGCCATAGAACACAATGCCTTGGATACCTCACTGGCATGCAAAGGGTTAAATCATACTAGCGATTGTTTACACACTCTGACATATCTACAAAAGAAAAACAAAGGAACAATTCCGGAGCATACCAACTGCACCATCGGGAACAAACAGAGCTTCGTATTGATTTAAATGGGGTTTTTAACCCAATGAATGCTAGACAGAAGTGTTGGAGATCTTTCTAGCATTTAAAGGGATAGTAATATTTCAAAATAAAAGCAGCTCCAATTAATCTTCATAGAATTTGGGTCATGGAGAGTGTTATTTCAATACTGTCAGAGCTGTAGTTCAAGAGTAAATTGAATGATAAAGTATCCCCATCCCGCCCCTTTTACTGATGTAACACTGTTCACCTCAGAGCAGCAAGACTGTCTGGATGGATCGCAGAGAGGGACAATCTTCATAGTGGAGAGTGTTACTTCAATACTGTCAGAATTGTAGTTCAAGAGTAATTGAATGATAAAGTATCCCCCTCCTGTCCCTTTTACTGATGTAACACTGCTCTCCTCAGAACAGAAAAGTGGTGTCCAGATGGCTTGCAGAGAGGGATAATCTTCAATTAGCCTAAGAGAAAAACCTAAAAAACCTGTCAAGGGGGACAGGGTTTTCTTTATGTTCACAGTAAGAAGATTGTCCCTTGCTGTGAGCTGTCTGGTCTATGGACCAGATTCCACATCTGAGGAGAGGTGGCTTACACTAGGTAAAAGGGGCGGGAGGTGGATACTATATAATTCAATTACTCTTGAACTACAACTCTGACAGTATTGAAATAACACTCTCCATGGCCCAAATACTATGAAGATTAATTGGAACTGCTTTTATTTTGAAACATTACTATCCCGTTAAGGGGTTGAAAGCTGTATTTAAATAAATAGCGGTTTTAGGGAACTTTTGTTTGTTCCCTATTGGTACAATTGGTTTGCTCCAGAATTGCACCCTTTTTTTCAGGAATAGTAATAACGTTCTGTCCTGATCTCCAGGAGTGTGCAACCTTTAAAGGAGCAGTAAACTTTTTTTTATGAAAAAATATATATTGTAGGGATTTTCCTATTGAGTAAAATAAGGGTACTCCCACTGCCCAGAGATTTATATTTCCAGAGTTATTACAGTTTAAACCCATGTTTTTTTTACATTAGCAGTGCCCTCTAGTGGTCAAATTCTAATTAGATTTCCTGTTAGATTCTAATGGAAAGGAAAGTCAGAAAAGTCAGGGACATACAGTTCTCCATAGAATGTGATAGAAACTGCCTGTCACTTCCTGTCAGTTAGAACTTCCAGGAAGTAAACACAGTAAATTCACTTCCTGATTATTTAAACTGCTATAAATTATTAATAAAACATCTGACAGCAATGGGAGTGACCTTGTTTTATTCATCAGGAAATGCTCTGTAAAATATGTGTTTTCATAGAAAAAAAGTTTACTGCTCCTTTATATATTTTAATTACTGTACTAGTAACTATACATCACATGGTGACGTCATTGGCATCTGGTATACACAAGGTCAGTGGTTCTCAACCAGGGTGCTGTGGCACTTTGGTGTGCTTGGACATCCACTTAGGATGCCCCTTGTTTTCCTTAATCCTTTGGCGTACCCCTCTGGCACTCAAAGGATTATAAACTTTGATAAATATGTGAAAATTGAGTTTCAAAAATATGATTTATAGAAATTATAATTCATAATTTTTTTTTGTTAGCCATACTGTGAGCCCCAAAATAATTGTATATTTATGTATTCTTACCATTCATTTCTTGACAAACAAGTTCTAAAATGTTAGGTGTGCCCCCAAAATTCCAAACTGCACTTTAGGGGTGTCTTGAGCAAAAAAAAAAAAAAGATTGAGAAACACTGCACAAGGTGTTTGGTATTGAAAGGGATCTTGGTTACAGCTGTGGTTCATTTCTTGATAAAGGCTCATCGGGGAGATGAAACATCGATCTTTGTTATGGAATAATAATGTGATTTTGTTACAAAGTCCTGCAAGTGCCTGCTTCCATATCATAATCCTTTATTATATCACTGCTCATAGAAACGTGACTCTGCAGATCACCTGGGAAAATCAATTCAAACGTGGAGAGTCCATCCACCTTCAATATGTATGTATGTATGTATAGATTAACCCTGATATATAATTTGTATAGGGTCAGAGGTATGGCCAGAAGGCGGTGGTGGGTAGCAATTGTGTGTGCACCAATTCGTAGCAGTGAACTCTTGGAGGGTGGTGTGGATCATTTCAATAACACCATAGGGAAGAAACAGACATTCCATTTCACTTACAGGGGACTTTTAACTTGAATGCACGATGGGTCTCCATAGCCTTGCAAGTGAAATGTGGCACTTTTCATTTGTCCTCTATGGTGCAGTCGGTTTGCCCCAGACTTGCTCCTCTTTTCTTTTGTGCCCAGGGCCCAAAACTATTGCTGGAGCCGCTCATGTCCCCTAATCTAGATGGATCATCAGCATTCCTGGGAACCCTCCAGATCGGCTCCAGAGACTCCTGTTTTTATACTGAATTACCGGGTCTCCTGGGGACAGAGTCTGATTCTTCAGTTGGAGAAGTTCAGTGTAAGCTCCACCACTTCCCACAAATTCCTCCTACCCTTGCCCCATTCTACCCCCTTCCTTAAATATTTCAGGGAATACCGCACCCCTCAACACACACCCCACAACTGGGAACACACCCACATTATGACATGAATTGTGTCAGTTGGAAACACCCATCCTAGTCTTATGAGTCTCTCTGTAGCATTTCCGTGGTTAACCCTTTGAGTGCCAAAGAAGTATTCAACACATTGGAACGCAATTCGTTGGATACATCTCTGGCACTCAAAGGATTTAAAGCCCCATTTAAATCAATAAGAATTTTGGGAGGTGTCCTATGGTACAGGTAGTTTGTATCAGAACGGATCCAGTTTTTTTGTGCATATGAGTCAAAGTAACTGTCAATCAACTCAAACCACATGACCTCTGTCCTTTTAAAAATGTGCTTTGCATCAATTTGTTAATTCCATTGTATCATGTGACATCTACAAAACAGCCAAAGAGAGGTCATTCTGTGAAGTTACTCTGGACAATATGCACTTAGAAAAGTGGACTAATTCTTATGCAAATCAACTGTACCACAAGGAAACAAAATTTCCCATTGAATTAAATGAGGCTGTTAACCCCTTGAATGCTAGAGCTCAGAGATCTCTCCAGCATTCAAGGGGGGAGATTCATTAAGTGGTGATGACTTCTCCATTGATATCACTTCTCAGGTTTCTATGTTATTTTATGGAGCCTATGAACTAAGATCTTCAGAGTTGAAGAAATCTTAGTGTGTTGGCTCTATAGAATAACATAGGAACTGGAGAAGTGGTAAACTGGAGAAGTGATCTCCACTTTATCACCACAGCTGGGATCTTGCCGAGTTTCACCCGGAGACTCTGAATTTAGAACACTGTCTCCGGGTTTCTGGATGAAACCTCAAATGCTCCGGATGAATTTGCCTCTTGCATGCGCAGCTATAGACTAAATGATCTGAATATGTATAGCTTGGAGGAGAGAAGAGAGAGGGGATATGATAGAAACATTCAAATACATGATGGGATTCAACAAAGTGCAGGAGGGAAGTATATTTCAAAGGAGTAAAACTCTTGGGACAAGAGGCCATAGTCTAAAACTAGAGGGACACAGGTTTATTTATTTATTTTTTATTTATTTATAAAATGTTTTACCAGGAAGAATACATTGAGATTCCTCTCGTTTTCAAGTATGTCCTGGATTTAGACGTAATGTAAGAAAGTTTTACTTCACTGAGAGGGTAGTAGACAAGTGGATAGCCTACCAGCAGAAGTGGTAGCAGTTAATACAGTGACAGAATTTAAGCATGCCTGGGATAGGCATAAGGCGGTCCTTAACATAAGAAAAGACCAAGGACCAAAAAAGTTTGAGGTTGTGGGGTTTTTTTGTTTTTTTTTACAGTAGGAAAATGGGCAGACTAGATGGGCCGAATGGTTCTTATCTGCCGTCAGATTCTATGTTTCTATGATTTTCTGGCCTGTGGCACAAGTGTGGGGCTCAAGGCTGGTGAACTTGCATTCTGGGAATAAAAAATGATGTATAGTATATATCTGTAACTTGTGACCTGGCTGCCTGTCACCTGACCTGATGACATCACAGAACACAAGGAGCGGGAGAAGCAGTGAGAAGAGAACCTGTACTGCACACCGCTCTCTAGCCAGCCAGTTTTGTAACTTGAAATAAGATCTTCTTAGCTCATCGGGTCAGAAAGTTCCAAGGTATGTTTATCACCTCTTTATCACCGCTTCGTGAATCTCTGCCAAGGATTTTAATGTTCCATTTAATTCAATGGGATGTTTGTTCCTTATGATGCAGGTTCCTCCAGATTGGTACCACTTTTGTACTTATATATATGCCCCTTTGAATCACAAGTAGAGAAAAGAGCAATTGATTAGCAATTATTCGTTCCCTGCCAAAACATCCTGCTAGGCAACTGTACAGCAATGCCTTTTGGCTTTTATAGCTGCATAGGCCTGACCCCATCACTGTCAATGGGCCCAGCTAGGCTGAATAGCAATGCGTACCAACTTGTCTGGCAGTCAGGAGAACAATAGGCTACCCTTTCGGGGGGATGTATCACAACTTTCACTCTACAATTGTTTACTGGCCTTTTTACTGCGTTTCCCTTTATGTACGTTTTTTTATGCAACCGACAGATTAACCTGAACAGAAATTTTCAATTTACACATTTTTTTTTTTTTTTTACAGCTGGATGCAGATTTAAAAAGATGTTACGATGTTCATTTATATATACATACATTTTACATAACCCCCTTGGATGCTAGAGTAGGATTACCAGATCATCCCTTTAAAGAGATACACATATGAAAAATGCATACTGCAGGTCTGTAGTGATTTTTAATGGGCTATGATGGTTCCCACGCAGCAGTGCAGCATGTATTTTTCATGTGTCCTTTATTAAAAGGATGATCCAACAGCCAGAGAGGTCCCCAACACATTGCAAAGTAAAGCACTGAAGACCATTCAAGCATTTAGAGGGTTAAATATTTCCTATTTCTCACTTTTGCATCATGAACACACATATAGACTAATATTATTGATATGGCTGGCATCAGACTGTGACGCTTGCATTAATTGGAGTATTTGCAGAAAAACTGACCCTCAGTGCTTGCAGTCTACAGAACTGACCCTCATAGTTTAACTGTGCAGATACAGACTGGACCACAATGCTTGCAATCAAAAGGCAAACTGAACCTCAGCATTTGTAATCTATAGGACTAATGACCCTGTGTATGAGAAAGTGTGTATGTCTTTGTCTGCTTGGCCACCTGTAGTGCCTGACCAATAGCTTATCATAGTCACTGACTAATAGAGTAACTGCAATCACCAATTCTTGACATACACTACAAGTTTTTGCCAATCAATATTTTTTCTGATGGGAGGAATAATTCCTACTATTTCAGGTTTGACGCAGACAACAAAATGATGGAAAGACTTTCAAGGGACATTTTTGGCCAAAATGTTCTCCAGAGACAGATATCTTAGTCAGAGCATTGTTTCCTGAAAATGGAGACATCTAGTCACCCTACAATGGATGCACCAAGAAGAACGGACTATGCCACAGGAATGCTGGCAGAGAAAAAACATGCAAAAAATACAAAACCTAATAGGAGGTAGAAACGGGCAATGTTTGCCTCCACCTTTACCAAGCTTTATGAAAAATGACTATAATGTTCGCAAAGCATACCAATAAAGATATAAAGTACATTAGGCCATATTCAGGAAGCTAAAGATATGCATTTGTATAGCAAACCAACTGCACCACAGAGGACAAATACAAATGACCATTGATTTTAATGGTGCATTAAACCCACTGAATGCTGGATAGGTCTCCAAGTAACCAAGGGATTAAGAAATATATTTGTATGTTATAGGCTAAAGGTATTTAATGAACCTGCCAACAGGAAATACAAGTGAAGTCATGTGAAGAGAGGGGGTGTGGCCATGTGTGTGGCTGAGGAAGCATAGGATGCCTTACATAGTGGTGCCAGCGTTGCAAATCTGTCCCTGCGCACCACTGACTATCATAGGGTCGCCAGCCAGAAGACAGTGAATAAAAATGAATATTTCCATGATGTTTTCATGCACTTCCATTGATAAATACAAGAAAATATTTTCCACTAATAAATGGGAGACATGTACATGTGGGAAACTCTTTTTATGTATTTAGGTATTTACCTATGGAAAGATGCTAAGCATATTGCCATTTTAACCTTATGGATGCTAGACATCACCAATATATTGTAAAGAAATGTGCTGGAGATGTCTTTAGCATCCAAGGGGTTAAATATATTGCCTTACATGAAGACCAAGAAGAAGACTACAGAACATGATCAATTTAACCCTTTAGTGACAAGGGCTTTTTGACACTAGAGCACAAGAGTAATGTTGGCCTTTTTAGTATCAACCATACAGTAGTTCAGCTATCTTTTTCATCTAATTCATTTAGTCCACCAATAGAAATGATATACTATTTTTAAGCATAAGTAGGGCTTTCTTTTGATACCACATTTATATATTCCTATATTATTCTATGGAGCCTATGCACTAAGATGTCTTCAACTAGAGAAATCTTAGTGGCTCCATAGTGATATCAATGGGGACGTTACCTCCACTTTATCCCCTCTTTATCACCGCTTAGTGAATCTCACCCAATGTATATTTACATTGCCTTTGTTATGTAGCTCCACGGCACATGTGATTACTGTAGCAGTGATTACATGTGTAGAGCCACCGGGGAATGGCTGAAACTGACTGCTCCACTCCTGGAACTGACTACTCCTTTCAGGACGGTTTCCTGTGATGGTTCTGGCACGTCACCCATCGTTAACAGGTTAAAGTGAACCTGTCACCTTAAGACAAATTTGATTTCTAAGACAAAGTTGTTTTACATAGACGTAACATCAGTCTATATGATATACTGTTAATTTCTCTGTAAAATTAAAATAGTTTTTGAGAAACTAATCTTTATATTTGGGTGGCACACTGTGGCATTTTATGCAAATTCATTACAATAATTAGTTATGTCTGAGGCCAAACTTGCCATTTGCTGTGCTATTAGAAATGATCCCATTGTATGCTCTGCTTATATTAATTCATAATACAGTGTGTTATAATATCAGTCCATCACATAAACTAATTATCATAAAAGTGCCGCACTGCACCATCAACAAATGTTAATTTCTCAAGAACTATATTACATACAAGTGACTATCACATCATATAGTAGTTTTTTTGTTATCTTTAAGATTAACTACATTTCCTTGGTGCCCCCTTCCACAGCCATAGTAATATATGGGTCTGTCCTCCCTGCTGCCTGGCGTGAGCTTTTACTCGGAAATTAATTTCAGCCGCACTTCCTCTTCCCTCTTTAGTCATTTTTACGCCAGCTGGTGAAAAGGAGAGATCGGGACAGAGCAATCCCACATTGAACAAACAAAAATACCTACTTGGGGCCACAATGTGCTGCCCGGGTGGGGTGAGCATAACTCCGAATTGATGAATCACTGGAGGGACCGATTGACGAGAGGGCGGGTTTCAAGAGCTGCAAAGCCTCCCCTCATCATGACAGACAATGGCAGCCAGGCAGCAGCAGGCTGAAAGGATGGAGCACAGAGGAAGACACAAGGTAGGAGTACCTTTATTTATAAGCTTGCTCTCCTCTGTGTTCCAGCCTGAAACGCACGCCTAAGCATGCGTCTCTATTTAAACTGCCTGGCAGGAATACTGCTGCTGTTATGATTATATGTAGGATTTTAAAGTTATTTATTAAAGGTTACATTTTAGATTGCCATTTTCCTAAATGTCTGCCCCAAAAGCATCTTCTTCATCCAAAGAGAAAGAGAAGCCTGCTACTGAAGATAATGAGGATAAGTCCTCCCAAAAATTTAAGAATTGTATGGCATGTGATGTTAAATTACCTATATCTGACCCTGCGAAGTTATGTCAGGACTGCATTAAGAAGGCAGCAGGACAGGAAGTACCAGGACACTTCCAAGATTTTCTGACATGGATGAGGTCATCCATGCAGGAGACATTCAACACCATGCAACAATCTGCAGCAACTCGTAAAAGAATGTGCATGGAAGATCCAGATGTGGGCACCTCAAGTAGAACGGAAGAAGTAGATTTAGACAGTGTTCAATATCTACTATCAGCATATTCTTCTTGTGGAAGGAGAGGGTTCCTTCAACATCGATAAATGGAGTCTTTCCTGAAACTTAAAGGAAAACCCTTCGTCTTTCAGATGAGCAAAAAGAACAGGACATGTTGGATGCTGCATTTTTAGGAAAAAAGAAAACCAGCTCAGAATTCACGGTCCACCACGCAGTAACATCATAAAAGCTGAATGGGCAAAAGGGAACAAAAAAAGTGTCAGTCCCAAAAAAGATTCCAAAAAAGACAGAATTGACAGAATTGAAATAACACTCTCCAAAGTCTAAATACTATGATGATTAATTAGAGCTGCTTTTATTATGAAACATTTCTATCCCTTTAAGCGCCATTCCAGCTATCGCTGTGCTCTCCACAAGTTGGCTGTAAAACAATAAGGTAGGCCAGCAAAGTAATCCAAGATCCCTACTAGTGTAAATAAGTGCAATATCCCCAAAACACTTTGGGGCTGATTTATAAAAATGAAGCTAAGTGAAAACTACTGTTAAAATGGCGATTAACATGTATTGGGTAGTTATAAAAGTGGGAACTAAATTTTGAGAGCGCATAACACCATGTACATCATATTTTTTCATAAGTGGGGTTAGGAATTCTGTAAAAATTGTTGCAGAGAATTTATAAAGAAATGTCACTATTTGCGACAGTTTAGCAACATAATTTTCGCTAAAAATTTTAACGACATGTCTGACCTGTTCTTATTTTTGGAGTTTCTACCATATTTATAAAAGTTTCTAAACATAGTTATAAATATCAGCACTCCCAATCGGGTATAAGGACATTTTTTTAATCCATTTGCAATAACGAACAAGAACATTTTTATAAATCTCCCACTTTGTTCTCGAATCGGTTTAACCCCTTAAGGACCAGAGGGATGAGAGACTAATTGCTTCACAATGTGTTGCCTGCCGCTCCGGTCATTAGGTTTAAAAAAAAAAACACAAAAAACCCCCAAAACACTCAAGTATTCAGATTGTTAAACCACTTTCTGGCTTGGTAATCAACCACTGCAATTCCTTAGTTGTGTCAATATCCTAGCATTTATGAATTGTTTTAAAGAGAATTCATTTTTTGTCAGTCCTAAAATAATTTGTATTAACCCTTTGAGTGCCATCCCTACCTGGATCACATCAAGGCGAAAAGAAGAGGATGTAGAACCCAGACCCCTCAAGAACACGCCAAAGGATTGTTTAAAGGGATAGTAATACTTCATTTTATCTTTATTTTATTTTGTAGGCATTAAAAAAACATGAAGAACGATATAAGTCTTATCTCTCAAACCTTTATGGTTTGAGAGATATTCGCAAGATTGTCCCTCTCTGCAGTCTACCTGGGCACCTCCCTTCTGCTCTGGATGAACAAAGTTACATCAGTAAAAGGGGTGGGAGGGGGATACTTTGTCATTAAATTACTCTTGAACTAAAACTCTGACAGAATTGAAATAACACTCTCCGAAGTCCAAATACTATGATGATTAATTAGAGCTGTTTTTATTATGAAACATTACTATCCCTTTAATATGCAAGTTAAGTAGCTGGGAAATTTTGATTTGTCATTAAGTTTAGAGCAAATTGTGCTTTAGTTTAAATACAAGTATGAATAGTGGTTATTATCTATTGAAATAAAAACTGCCTATATATTTTAGTTGGAGTATAGAAACAAGTCCAAATGATGAGTACAACCTACTGCATTGTAGGAGCTAAACAAAATTCCTTTGCTTCAATTTAGGGGTTTAACATAGTTACATGGAAAATTAGGTTAAAGCAGACACAAGTCCAACAAGTTCAACCTTTGCCTCAGAACCCAGAGACATGAGGATTATATAGCTTTCCTGCTGCCAAATAAGTTAGTCTTTATCAGACCTTCCTGTTTTGCCTGTTAACCCTTTGTTAACAATGCATTGTGTACCCCTCTGGCATTTAAAAGGTTAATAAACAGTATAACCCTGGTTTGCAAGCACACTCTGTAGACCATTCCAATGAAGTATTAATGTTTAGATCACGTGATTTCGGCTCTGCTGAAGAGCCTTCCACCGGCCAAATGACCGGATTCTGCAGCTGTCAGCTAGCGCTCTGACTTTGTTCAAACAGCCAAGAAGAGGTAACTTTAGCGAGGCATATCTCTCAGACCATAAAGGTTCGAGAGATAAGCCTTACATTGTTTTACATATTTTTTATGCCTACAATATTAAATAAACGTACAATTAAGTATTTCTATCCCTTTAACAGACCTTACTGTAAAAAAAACCTTCCTCTGCTGAGATCTCCAAAACATCTAGTATTCAATGGTTATTAGTCCCATTTAAATCAATGGAAATGTGGGGTAGGTTTATGTGTCCCCTACTGTACAGTCGATTTGCCTATATGTTGTATTAGTCATTTGTATTTCTAAAATAAAGATTTTTTTTTTTTTTTTTTGTGTGTGTGTGTGTGTGTGAAAGTGGCTACATATGCCAGTTCCCTGCATTGTACAACCCTTTGAGTCCCAGAGGGGAACACAACACATTGCTCTGGCACTCAAAGGGTTAAAATGAATGCAAGCTGCCATAAACTGGGAGAGGTCCACTATCAGCTGTAAACTGTTGCATTTTTCTGGTCTGGTCAGATCTGAGAGAAAGATTTAGTTCCCCAATAACGGCACACGATTCCCACTGCTGGAACTGGAGAGCCACAGTCTGACAAAACCTTGCGAAGGAATGTACAATTATATATATATCCATTTCTGAAAATCTTGGATTTGCCTCTGAATTTAACTGTTTAACCCATTGAGTGACAGAGAGGTATTACAATGCACTGGATACCTTCCTGGCACTGAAGGGGTTAAGGAACACAGGCGCAATGACCTTGAAGGGTCACTTATTTTTGTATGCAGTAATGATGTTAGGAACCATTCTTTTAACCTCTCAAATGCTTGAGATCCCTCCATCATATTGCTTCACAAAACAACAGTGACCTCTCTGGCATTTAATTGGTTAAAATCCCCATTTATAAATTTGTATTTTCCCCCTGCGGGGTAGCTGATTTTCCCCTGACCCGTCTATATATTGGTAGATTTAGCGCTCTCACCTTTATAACACATTTTCAAGGTTTCCAGCATTTGACTGTGAAATGTAGGACAGAGAGCACTGCTTGTTAACACACACACTCTCACACACACACTCTCACACACACTCTCACACACACTCTCACACACACTCTCACACACACTCTCACACACACTCTCACACACACTCTCTCTCTCAGAAAGTTATGCAACATATTGCAAGGCAATGACCTTGATACCGCTCTGGCACTCAAAGGATTAAAGGGGATCTATCACCCCTATACAAATGTGTGTTAAATGTTACATTATCTGGGGACTAGATGGATTCCTTGATTAATTTATTTTTATTTTATCGTTTGGCTGAAAATTAAGGTTTAAAGAGTGCACCTCCGAATATACTGTGGGTACAGCTCTATACCCGCAGTCCCTTCACTCTGCCTCTGCTCCCCTCCCTCTATCCAGCCTCCTTCAAGACAGAGGCTTCTGTCTGTAAACTGAAGCACTCTCATTGGCTAGATATCGATCTCTGCCAATAAGAGCGCTGCAGTTTACAGACAGAAAGCCTCCGTCATTGGAGGAGGCTGGATAGAGGGAGGGGAGCAGAGGCACAGTGACAAACTGCAGGTGTAGAGCTGTACCCACAGTATATCCAGAAGTACACTCTTTAAACCTTAATTTTCTGCCAAATAGGATAAAATAAAAATAAATCAATCAAGAAATCCATCTAGTCCCTAGATAATCTAACATTTAACACACATTTTTATAGGGGTGATAGATCCCCTAAACAGGCCTGGTCCTTAAGTCCTTGAGTGCCAGAGGCTTACACAACACATTGCAAAGCAATGCATTGTGTACCGCTCTGGCACTCAAAGGGTTAAGACGTTAATGCTACACATCATGCTTTATTGATGAAATCATACATAACTTGATAATTACTACACTTATAGCAAAGTATGGAGAAGTGGTGAAATTAACACTTTGAGTGCCAGAGAGGCGAGCAAAACATTGCTTCACAAATTAATTGTGTGATCCCCTGGTATCTAGAGGGTTAATGGCAGACCATCATTTTAAAGATGGAAAGTTTTTTTGACCTATTTAATTTCCACCATTTTTAAAGTCTTTTTTCCCCTCACTTCAATCAAGAGAGCATTATAGATAGATTCTTTTTTGATTGACCAAGCGATGTAAAGCAAATGCAATCTGAAACCTCAAGTAGGTTTACTTAGCAACAGGTATTAGGATTTTGGCCTGGATTACATTGTATTCACAACTTTATCAAGAATTTTATCTACAAATTTCCAAATGGACTTCATATGGGAACTGGTTAGATATAGCACTTGTAATAAGTATCAACTGAAATGGAATGTAGACCGTACTTTACTGTATTATGACAGCATTATATTAGAGGAAGCAGTCCTGCCGTGTGATAGACCCGTGATACAAACAAAGATTGGTTTGGAACCCGTTCACTGCCAGTTTGGGGGAAGAAGCTATACTTTGTATCCTGTTTCCTGTCCTATATTTCACAATTGTATGATGGAAAACATATTAATAGCCCCATTTAAACCAGTGGGCATCTGCATTATCTTTATGTCAATGCTATATTATTCTCCAGAATTGCACCTCTTTTGATGAATAAGTCCCCTAATGTTTTTAAATGAACAGTAATGAACAGTATTGAAAATAGACATATTGCAGGGTTTATCCTGCCAAATTAAACAAGGGTACTCCCACAGCTGAGAGAGGTTTTATTTAAAAGTTTTTGATGCACAAACTTGCATTTTTGGGTGAAGACAGGGACAGTTCTGGGGTTTGCTTGGCCAGGTGCAAAATAATTTGTGGGGCTGCTTTTTAAAAATGAAAATGCCGAAAAATAAAAACAAATATTCAATATTTTATTGCTATGAACCCTTTGAGTTCCAGAGGGGTACACAACACATTGGAAAGCAATGAGTTGTGTACTCCTCTGGCAGTCAAACGGTTAATTAAATATATATTCAATGGGTTCAAGCCCTACTTAGGTCATTGGGAATTTTTGGTTTTCTCCTGTGGTGCAGTTGCGATATCCCAGTATGGTTCCACTTTTATATAGTATTAGGAAGGACTGACCCATACAGATATCACTGCCATCAGTACACTCTGATCCTAATCCATTGGGGTAAGCAATGCACTACAGAATATGTTGCTCACGTTCTCTGTCTCTCAGAGGATTAAAGTGTTTCCCACATTGGGGGCTCCTTTACGGATTTCTTCTAGTGTGCTCTCTCTGTGCTATGTGATGTGTCAGAGTGAGCACAATAGTTTCAGGGAAGAGAGAGTGATACAGGTGACAATGGCATGCTCCACCTCCCAAAATGCATCAGGCAGCAGCAGTCCTTGACAGAGGTGGCGCTGGTATTTTCACACAGCGCAACTCTGCCCCATAAGCGCAGGGTTGGTAAATAAGCCAGGCCGGGTGCATAAAAAATATTCAATTAGAACCTATTGAACCATGGGAACCTTGGATGCTGGTCCCTGTAAAAACTGCGCCCCCTGTATTTACACTTGTGTAAATAGTCCTGTTCAGAGAGTATTATTTAATCTGGTTTGTAGGGATAGGAGAAAATTTTCACCTCAAACTGAAATCAACAAAAAATTTCCAGCAAAAAATGCTGTTTTAGCGCTTTTTCATCTAGCTCATTACATTGAAATCAATGAGAAGCAACATTTGTCTCCACCACATGAAAGATTTCCCTACTTTTCTACAGCCAAATACAAGGGTGTGAGGCTCTCACAGCGGCCATTCTGTGTTTGTGAGAGGAGAAAGAAGCATGTTTTTGAGCTACAGAAAATTGGGGAATTGAAGCTTAGTTTAGGGAGTCATTTAGGTAGGACATTTGTTATCTGTATTAGGGGAGTTTGGGGGCACTCTGGGGGATAAGAAGGGAGGAAGGAGGGTGTCCCCCAAATACTCCAAAATTCCATGTGACTGACTGGCAAGACACAGGCAGCTGGGGTCCAAATTACTACTGATTTTGCTTTTATTGTCTCTGTGCTGGGGAAGTCTGGGGAAAGAAGTTGTTGATTTTGTTTTTTATGTATATTATATTTGGACTAAATGTGATAACATAGGGTGGACAGATTTAAAAACAAAAACATAATTAATTAAACAAATAATTATATTAGACAGCTGACTGGGGCCCTGATGTGAGCTCTGTGACTGAGTCCCTCCTCATAAACCTGCTCCTGGCACAGGCTAAGACAGCCATTTATGTGACCAGGAAGCAGGTACTGTCAGGGGAGGTTCCAATGAAGCCTGAAGTTTAGTTCCGGGCATTTGTGCGCTCCTGTATCCGAGCAGAGTTCACCCAAGCCCTTGCCACTGGGAGCATGTCATCTTTTACCTCCCAGCGGGCCTTAAATGGTGTGCTCTGCTCGGTGTCCCCCCATCAGGATTCATTTCAGTTAATACTTCATATTTAAGTTATTATTATTTTTTGTTACAGTTTCTCATTTTCCTTTTTGTGACCTTTCTGGGTGCTGGGGGTATGCAGCGTGTTAACTGATGGCGCGCTGTTTGCCCCTCTGGCACTCAGGGGGTTAATGGTAAAAAAAAAAAAATTATATTATATATATACACACACCATCTGCTTATTGGCTGGCTTGCCTATAAGGCAGGCAGCTATCTTTTCTTTTCATAATATTCTGTGACCGAGTCAGACTTGAGAGACAGCAGACGACATTAAGAATTTTGTTGAGGCCAAGGCAAGACATCACATCCATCAGTTGTGTGCTGTAGAGAGTAAAAACACACACGTTAGTTTTGTAGTGTCCAGCATCCCTCTCCACCCAGGGTGGATGCAGTATGTCAAGGTCCCACCAATCACACCAAGCCAGTCCCCCACCATCACTACCATACACATCTGCCCAGAGGCGTAACCAGAAGCCTCTTGGCCCTGGTGCAAGAAGTGCCACGTGCCTCCCCACCACATTGACCCCCCTCAACCACATTGACCCCCTCCACAATGCCCCTTAATCTCCACAATGCCCCCCATCTCCTACCTGGAGCTCCCATGTGGTCCTCTTAGTAACGCAGAGCACTAGGAGATGATGTCATTACTCTGCATTACTAGAGTGCTGGAGGGAGATTGCGGGCACCAGGTGGAGGGGTCACAGGGGGCGGCAGGGCCCCTGGAGTGCACGGGCCTGGTCGCAGGTGCGACCCCTATAGTTACTCCACTGCATCTGCCACAATGTACTCTATTTTTTTTTTTAATCACTTCACATCATCATGAATATGTGCCAGTGTCACTTAAAGCGGAACTAACACACATCTTAAACTTTGTGGCAAATAATTACCCATCTGGTGACTAGCTGCTCAGTAGTGCTAGTCGCCAGAATAATTACCTGGTTAATGAAAATGATACCCTGCTCTGGGGCTGACAGACAGTAGAGAGCGCAGACATCTTTCCATAGTGACGTCTGCGCTGTCAGTCCCTTTTGGAGCCGAACAGCTCTCAGCAATGCCCCCTAGAGCCGGCTGGGACTGCGAGCGCAGGCACGCAGACAACACTAAGGAAAGATGTCTGCGTACTCTACTGCCTGTCAGACCCGGAGCAGTGCATCATTCTGATTAACCAGGTAATTATCCTGGTGACTAGCACTAAGGAACAGCTAGTCGCCAGATGGGTAATTATTTGCCACAAAGTTTAAGATGTGTGTTAGTTCTGCTTTAAAGGAATAGTATAGTCCCATAAAAAGTATTGCCTAAATCGTAGCTGCAGTAAAACAACATTTAATGTGCTTACTCCTTTCTCTCAAGCCGTTATGGTTTGAGAGAAATAAGAAAATAAAGTCCTCCATTCCCTCCCCTTTCTGCCTGACAAGCTGTAAAGCTGTCAAAGGCAGAATCCGGTCGCCCAACTGTAGGCGGCTCTGTAGGAGCGTTGTCATCTAGATATCTAGGTATAATTACTTCATCAGTATGGTATACAACGTGTGTCTGGCTTGCAAGCACACGTTGTGGACCATTCAGATGAAATAATTATACTTAGACATCTAGATGACAGCGCTCCTGAAGAGCCGCCGTCTGGTCCCGAATGCAGGATTTCATGATGTCCACTTTACAGCGGACGCATGAGAAGGGGGAGGGAGTGGAGGTCTTTATTTTCTTATTTCTCTCAAGCCATAACGGCTTGAGAGAAAGGAGTAAGCACATTGAATGTTGTTTTACTGCAGCTACTATTTAGGTGATACTTTTTATGGGACTATACTATCCCTTTAAAGGAGCAGTAAACTATGTTTGTGAAAAAATATATATTGTAGGGATTTTCCTATTGAGTAAAATAAGGGTACTCCCACTGCCGAGAGATTTATATGTCCAGAGTTATTACAATTTAAACCCATGTTTTTTTACATTAGCAGTGCCCTGTAGTGGTCAAATTCTAATTAGATTTCCTGTTAGATTCTAATGGAGAGGAAAGTCAGAAAAGTCAGAAACATACAGTTCTCCATAGAATGTGATAGAAACTTCCTGTCACTTCCTGTCAGTTAGAACTATCACGAAGTAAACACAGTAAATTCACTTCCTGATTATTTAAACGGCTATAAATTTTGAATAAAACATCTGACAGCGATGGGAGTACCCTTGTTTTATTCAACAGGAAATGCTCTATGCATGCTAACACATTTTTCAAGGTATACGTTGTTGTAGGACTCACAACTCCCAGCTACTTATTTCTCTGCTACAGCCCTCAGAAGAAGTAATATTGTGCTGGGAAATGTTTCAACAAATTAAACGTAGGAGAAAATGTGTTAGAATAGGAGAAAAATGTGTTGGAATAGGTGAAAAGGCAACAACTTTCGCAAAAAAAAAAGAGAAAAATTGTCTGTTTTTCACAAAAACTCATGCTGGAAATGTGTCTCAGTTTTCACCCGCCCTTACTTGTTTGTATTCAGGGAAGAGCCTAAGTCAGTTAATTATGATAATCCTTTGGGCTGGATTTACATCCCAGGCAAGGTACTCTAGGTGCTCTTAGCGTCACACATGGCCACCTCCCATATGACTCAGTCCCCATCCCAACCCGTTTCCTGGCACAGAAAATACCCGTATAATAAGCAACAACAAAAAAGCTTAACCCCTTGGTTGCTAGAAAGGAGATCTCTCTGGTTAAATAATAGCCTGCAAAAGGGTATATGAACTAGGGGCATGGAGATTGCTCTGGTCACACCAACAATTCAGAATGTGGGTGTGGCCAGCTCAGCTGAGTTTCTCCTCAAAATGTGGCACTCTAGGCAGTTGCCTACTCTTCCTACTGAGAAATCCAGCCCTGCTAATCAATGGGAGTCCTGGAAAAGGCAGGAATATCAACTCCCTTGAAGCAGATGTAAGACTAGATTTTAGGGCTTGGAAAAGAAAACCGAAATATTACAAGTGCTATCATGAAGAACAGGGTATTTCGGTGTGAATACGCAAAGATCACTTTAGGCACTAGTGCAGCTTCAAATTGGCCTCAATACTCAAATGTATTGTTCACCTCACTAGCACTGAAGAGGTTAAAACATAATTTATATCAATTGATATTTGGGAAATTTCTATTTGTCACCTATAGAACACACAATGCAGTTTATTTGACCAATAATTGTTGAGCATAGCCTTTATACACACAAGGCCTTTGACTTTACATATTATCTTCTTGCAGAAAGGAAAAGTCCATTGAGTCTTACTGTCAATGGAAATGTATTTGTCTCCAGTGTGAATTACCCAAGAACTGTTCCTAGGCTGTTGGGTACATGTGATGCTTGTTCTTCCAAGGCCTCCTATCTCGGGTACGCGCTCTCAGATTCCGTGCGCGGTCCCGGCGTCCTGAAGCTGTCAGGGCTTTGTACGAGAGTAACCCCGAGCTGGTGGGGAGACCTTTACACTCTCTCTATCGCGCGCCGCGTCTACTCTTCCCTCTACCTCAAACATGGCGGCGCTCAGCAAGTCTAGCATCCCGCACAGTTGCTATGAGATCGGGCACACATGGAACCCGTCCTGCTTCACCTCGTACCTGCAGATCACCCAGGGAGCCATGGAGGAGTCCTTGAAGATCTACGCACCCCTCTACCTGGTGAGAGAGTGGTAGTGGAGAGGGAGGGCAGCTGGGCTCTGACAGATACAAGGGGGAGGGGATCTATGGAAGCCGAGAGGTTCCAGGAATTGCTGTTTTATCGTGACATGTCCACGGAAGAGTGACAGGCAACCTGAGACCCTCCAGTTGCTCAGAACGACAATTCCCAGCATCCCCAACCAGCTGATTGGGTTTCTGGGGGTGATGGGAATTGTAGTCCTAAGCAGCTGGAGGGCCTTAGGTTGCCTATTCAGAGGTATAATTTCCATCATCCCTAGCAAGCCGGTTGTCAGCTGGGGATGGTGGGAATTGAATGTATAATAACATAATGTAAAAATTCCGGGGACACTTTTCCTCTGTGTGGTCACTAATGTTCCATACTACTGTGTAGCGTGATAGAAGAAAATATCATATGAGAGGCATAAACTGCTTTTATGTAGTATAACAGGCATTCCCCACATTCCTTAATAATACCCTAAACAATTTAAACGGCCAATATTAACAGGGGAGAAGATCAATATCTATTAGCCTTTTAATGACAAGCAAATAAATAAGGAATTGAGATTACATTTTAAAGCCAGAGACAAAACACAAGGACAGTATGAGTCAGAGACATAGAAACAGAGACTGTCCTTGGAAATTAGTGACAATTTACAGGTATGACTGAAGTTTCCAGTTCAAAACCACACCTCCCAGTTGTCCCTCTTTAGGATGGACAGTACCTCTTTGGGATCCAAAACCCTATGTCTCTCTTTTTAGGAGATCAGATTGTGTGGTGTGTATATAAGTGTATCTTATTGTTACACAGCAATAAAACTCACATTAATATTTGTTTAAACTTCAGTGTATATGTTTACAAATTAGTCTGTGTAAATAAAATACTTTGATTTTGCTCTAAATCATTTATTCAGTTACAAAAGGAGTCAATAGGTCATGAAATAACCTAAACACTCTCAGTAATGCACCAGCCACACCACCTAAAATATAAGTGTGCCTTTTTGCCCATTTAAAATGTTCGGAGATATGCAAAACTACCACCTGGTTTGCTGGCTAGGGATGATGGGAATTGTAGTCCTTAACAGCTGAAGATCCTCAAGTTGCCCATTACTGCCATACAGTGCAGATAACGTGCAATTCAATTGTTAAAAGGGTGCAATTATGGAGCAAAGCAACTGCAGCATATGAGAGAATGTGTGGGAGATCTCTAGCATGCTAGTGATCTATTCCAAACAGTGAGGATTTTCATTTGTCTCCTGTGGTGCAGTTGATTTGCTTTTCTCTAGCCTGTTGAAATAGAGTGTGGTTCTCCAACAGTCCTTAGACTACAATTCATTCCCTTCATTCTCAGGATGATGAGAGTTGTAGTATACCAGCAGCTGGGGAGCTACATGTTGCCCACCTCTCTGGTGTATCTAGAAGTGTGAGCATATCTGGACTGCATAACATGTGTCTTCCCAGCTGTTGCTGGATTACTAATCCCATCTGGTGACAAGGGCTGGGAAATTTGTGACCCTCTAGCTGGTATGTGACTATATTTCACCACAGTTTAACTATGTATGATAGGAGTTACAGTCAAGCCAATGCAGGAGAACCACAAATTGCCCACCCTCCTTATGAATCTAGATTTGCGTGTGTGTATTGGAAGTGGAAAGCCTGTGGCCCTTCAGCTGTTGTTGGACTACAGCTTCCATCATCGGCGGATGATGGGAGTTGCAATCCATCAACAGTTGGTTCCTCTTCAGTCGAGAGTCACAGGTTTGCCAACCTAGTGTCTAAATATTATTGTTTAATAAAATAAAATAATAATAAAGTACTGCCATAACTTTATTTTGTCTGAATCTGTACTTATCGGAAGGGAGCAGCATCAACAGTTCAGGGATTTGTTCCTTACCTGGTTAAGTTTTTATGTAAATTGGAGGAGAATGTCAACAGATTTTTTTATCTTATTTCAAATATATGTATGTATATAAAATAGCAAATGTTGCGCAGTATTGCCATTTGATGTGCACTTCAGGGACCCATTGGCCTGCTGCAGTGATTTTCAGAAGCCTGCCCAATCCTGTGAAAATCACAGCCCCTGATTCACTGCTTGTGGCTGATCTCCACCTCCCCGTGGCCCTGTGATAAAGCAGGAACCACTTTGATTTTATATACATAGATATGAGTACCACAGTATGTAATAAAACCTTTTAATTGGACTAACATTCAGTTTTCGGGACAAGCATTTGAGGGCGCAAAGCTCCCTTTATCATTCTTTTGGTATCTACACCTTTGGATTAACACGGCTATCCTAAACTGACTATATATAATGTATGTATGATTTGATAAACAACATGAATGACCTTGGAAAATAATCTTTCTAGCTTTGTTCCTTTGAGTGCTATTGAGCTGTCCAATGCATTGTGAAGTATTGCACTTTACACTCCTCTGGCAGTTAAAGGATTAATTTATTTGGTGTTCTTGATGTCTGTAGTATCTCAGTGGGTAATACAGCTGTCATATTTGGCTTTGTATACTGATACGTCATGACATAGAAGGGTGCGAGTGGTTACCTGCATTCAGAAGCCCACCATTATCAGTATCTTTGGTGTTCTGGAAATTGCTTTAGGACCGGACCTTATAACACACAGGGTTATATAGCTGGCTTGTCAACAGACAGTAAAACGGTGCATTAAAGGGATAGTAATACATTATTATTACTATTCCCCATATTGTAGATATTTGTAAAATAATTTAATAGCCCCCCGGTTCATCTCTCAAACCTTTATGGTCTGAGAGTTAACTGAAGACAAAGTTCCCCCCTCCCTCCCCCTTCCCTGAAGTCAGCGTTGTACTGACTGCAGGGGAAGTCTGTTGTACGACAGGCTTGCGTCTCTGCAGCTGAGCCGAGATCCCATTAGTGAAAAATAATTATTTCACTGAAACAGTTTTCTACATGTGCTTGGTTTGTGTTTGGTTTGCAAGCACATGTAGAAGACCGTTTCAGTGAAATAATTATTTTTCACTAACGGGATCTCGGCTCTGCTGCAGAGCCGCCTGATGAAAGTCAGTCCGGATATCCCTGCAGTCAGCACAACGCTGACTTCAGGGAAGGGGGAGGGAGGGGGGAACTTTGCCTTCGGTTATCTCTCAGACCATAAAGGTTTGAGAGATGAACCTGGGGGCTATTAAATTATTTTACAAATATGTACAATATGGGGGATAGTAATAATAAAGTATTACTATCCCTTTAAAGCTGTGAAGTATCCAATAAAACAATGTCAGTAAAAATATTTGTGTTTGCAGAAATGATTCCGTTAAAGAACGCGGTTGTAAATTATTTTTCCAGTAGTAATAACCAAATATATTTTTGAGGTTGGCAAACCTGTGTATTTAGCTGAGAAACAGCGTTTGATATTTCATAAAGAAAATGCAAATTCAGTAACATTTTGGTGTTAATATTTTTTTCATCAAAAGTACATTGTAAACAGCAAATGTGCCATGTTATTGCTATCTGGATATGTTAGTGTGTGTTTGTTATTGGGATTATTATCTGGATTTTTAAGTGTGTGTTCATTATTGGGATTATTATCTGGATATTCTAGCGTGTGTGCATGTATATATGTGGATATATCTACGGGATTTTAGGATATTTCCCTTGTAGATCCAGATATATTTTTCTAGAGGAATTAGGGTATTTTATCTAAATGTCATTTAGTTTTTATAAGTTATATATTTGTACATATTGCCATGGATTGTATATGTTAAAGGGATAGTAATACTTTCTTTTAAAAATCTCTAAAATTGTAGATATTAATAATAGAATTAGTATAGATTACTTCCCGTGTCTTAAAACTTCTTACCTTTTGTGTTCGTATCATTTATACTCTCCCTTTCCTCTACGAAGCATTGCACTGTGCTGAAAGGCACCAGAAGGGACTGACTGTGCAGGATCGCAGATGGCACTAACCTGGCCATCAGTCTCCGAAGATTAAAGGGATAGTAATACTTTATTATTACTATTCCCCATATTGTAGATATTTGCAAAATAAGTTATTAGCCCCCAGGTTCATCTCTCAAACCTTTATGGTTTGAGAGATAACCGAAGGCAAAGTTCCTCCCTCCCCCTTCCCTGAAGTCAGTGTTGTACTGACTGCAGGGAAAGTCTGTCGTACAACAGGCTTGCGGCTCTACAGCTGAGCCAAGATCCCGTTAGTGAAAAAGAATTATTTCACTGAAACGGTCTTCTACATGTGCTTGGTTTATGCTTGGTTTGCAAGCACATGTAGAAGACCGTTTCAGTGAATTAATTCTTTTTTCACTAACGCGATTGCGGCTCAGCTGCAGAGCCGCCTGATGAAAGACTGGCCGGATATCCCTGCAGTCAGCACAACGCTGACTTCAGGGAAGGGGGAACTTTGTCTTCGGTTATCTCTCAAACCATAAAGGTTTGAGAGATGAACCTGGGGGCTATTACATTATTTTGCAAATATCTACAATATAGTGGATAGTAATAATAAAGTATTACTATCCCTTTAAGGATTACTTTAGAATCTGGCACTTCTGAGCGGTAATACACGTATTATGGAGCTAGTCGCCATATGTTTAATTATGGGAGGACGACTTTATACTATGTGAAAGTTCCACTTTAAGTAGAAATATGGTGTAGTTTGTTTTTTGTGTGTGTGTTTTTGCACTTCCGCTGTTGGTAGATTTTTTCATACAAAAGGTGTTACACAAAAAAGATACGTATTTTGTAAATAACAAAGCCAAGAAGTGGTGAGAAGGCAGTTTGTTTTTAATTCGTGTATAGGAGAGCTTGAGCTACTGACTTTGGTTCTCCATAGTAAGGAAATATATGACTAGGATCACCTGGAGACCAGAAAATAATAGTGTGAAGTTTAAAGGGATAGTAATGGCTTCCTTTATCAAAGTTTAATATTGTACATATATAAAAAAAATACATTAACTGATATGTCCCATCTCTCAAACATGTATAGTTTGAGAGATATAAGCATATAAATTTCCCCCCTCCTGCCCCTTTCACACATGTCAGAGCTCTAGCTGACAGCATGAGATCTTGGTCCCGTGACCTGCCGGCGGCTCTTCAGCAGAGCCGAATTAGCACTATCTAAAAAGAAATACTTAATTGGAATGGTCTACAAAGTGTGCCTGGTTTGCAAGCACATTTTGTAGACCATTCCAATGAAGTATTTAGTTCTAAAGAGTGTGATTTCGGCTTTGCTGAGGAGCATCCGTCCGGTCAGATGACCGGATTCTACAGCCGTCAGCTAGAGCGCTGACTTCAGTGAAGCTGCCAGGAATTAGTAAATTTAGAAATGTATATCTCTCAAACCATAAAGGTTTGAGAGAAAAGACTTACATAGTTTTCTATATTTTTTTAAGGTCTACAATATGAAATATACCTAAAATTAACTATTACTATCCCTGTAAGCGAGATTGCCCTTTTAGTACCGGTACTCAGCAGGAAAATGACTGGAACATATATGATTCATAAAATGGTTACTTCACCTTTAATGCAGCCTTCTGGGACTCAAAGGGTTAATCAACAGGAGACCTGGGGCTTAACCCTTTGCGTGCCAGAAGGGTCTGTTCCATCATCTAGTACCTAACCATGCCCTTGAACAGAGTGAAAATAAGAGTGAAAAGCTTGACATGTAGTGAGGCAGGCTGTCCATATCACAACCCATGCAGAATGAACTCTGACCAAGAATTTATCTCTGAGTTTGAACTCTAATCCCTTGTTCCAAAGTTTAAAGTGGAACTTACTTTAATGACTTGGATCAATTTGAATGTGCTTTCAAAATTAGCTATATGTACACTACCGGTCAAAAGTTTTGGGACACCTCAATTTTTGCAACTTTTAGTTATTGCCTTATAATTGGAAAAAACATTAGAAAAACACATAAACATTGGGTATTTCTAAACTCAAGACAAATATTATCTGTTTAGCAGGGTTTTTTTAGTGTTTGTAGATGTGTAAAAGATTTTTCGTGTAAAAGCTAAAAAAAGTGCTTTTGTTACATTTTTTCATCATATTTTATAATTTTGGTTATAGTAAATTATGATATATAAAAAAATGGAATTTATAGAAAGCCTATCATATGGCAAGAAAAACAGTATATAATATATGTGGGTACATTAAATGAGTAAGAGGAAAATTACA
The DNA here is from genome assembly GCA_037306005.1 of Rhinophrynus dorsalis. NCBI lineage: Eukaryota > Metazoa > Chordata > Amphibia > Anura > Rhinophrynidae > Rhinophrynus > Rhinophrynus dorsalis. The sequence continues at coordinate 586,090,907 of CM074719.1, read as the reverse complement.
GCTAAACACAAACACAGTAGAAGTGTTATTTTTTTGTTCTAGAAAAAAGATAGCATTCAATAATTGTGTTTAACCCCTTAAGGAACTTTTTTTGGTCTTTCTGGAAAATGGCTGTTTTAACACTTCTGCTGTGTTGTGTTTAGCTGTAAACCTTTAAAGGGGATTTCTCACTTTATTCAACATTGACTTGCTCTTGTAGTGTATCGTTATGGAAGTTGTAATCCTTTGTTTTTTTTTGTTTTTTTTTAATTTTAAATGTGTAGTTTCTGAGAGAAAAGCTTTTAAAGGGACTGTTATGTCCCATAAAAACTTTTTATAGTTTTATAGAGCCTTACAAAATAAGCAGAATGGTGCAAACCCTATCTCTCAAACCGCTATGGTTTGAGAGATATAGGCATTGAAAGTTCTCCCCTCTTTCTCCTTCTCCTGACGTCAGTGGCGAGATAGTGTTATCTATAAAGAATTAATTCATTGGAAATGTCTACGAAGTGTGCTTGCAAACCAGACACACTTTGTAGATCTTTCCAGTGAATGAATTCTTTGTAGATAATATGATCTTGGCTCTGCTGCAGAGCCTCCTCGAGTCATATGACTCGATTTTCCTGCTGTCAGCTTTACAGGAGACGGGGAGGGAGGGGTGAACTTTGAATCCCTATATCTCTCAAACCATAGCGGTTTTAGAGATAGGGTTTGCACCATTCTGCTTATTTTCTAAGGATCTATAAAACTATAACAAGTTTTTATGGGACATTACTGTCCCTTTAAAGTTGTCCTCGTGACCTCAGCTCCTCTCATGCTGTGGGTACGGCTCCGGCCCGCATCCTGTCAATCATGTTCATTTTCCCCTCCCCTTGCAGTGGCTCTTCTCCTTCTCCTCCAGTGATAAAGGAGGACTGTATATGACCTGGTGCGCTCTCGTGCATAAGCACATCCAGGTCAGTGTGTCTGGATAGACCCTTTATAATGAGTGCTAGTCCGCTTGCCTCTAACTTAGGCAAGCGTACTGGCACTCATTATAAAGGATGCTCTCCGTCTATTCATACACATTGACCTGGACGCGCTTATGCACGTAAGCGTGCCAGGTCATATGCAGTCCTCCTCCATCACTGGAGGAGGAGGAGAAGAGCCACTACAAGGGGAGGGCAAATTAACAAGATTGACAGGCTGCGGGCCGGAGCTTTACCCGCAGCCTCAGAGCAGCTGATGTCACAAGGACAACTTTAAAAGCTTCTATCTCAGAAACTACACAGTTAAACCCCCCCCCAAAGTATTACAATTTCAACAACAATACACTACAAGAGCAAGTCAATGTTGAATAAGGTGAGAGATCCCCTTTAAGGACCCATGACATGCTATGACTCTCATAATGGAAAACTTCCGTTAAGTACCCATGAAGTCCTTGGAACGTCATGGAATTCAGAGGTCCCTGCGTGGCTGCACGCCATTCGGGAACTCCTGAATCCATTGGGGGGAAAAAAATGCCCACGGTCCTTAACCCTTTGATTGCCAGAGGGGTGTGCAATGCATTGCAAAGCAAGGATGTACATGGATGTCATGGGTAGAACATGCCTAAAGGGCTCCTGGAATTCAGGTGTCCCCGCATGGCTGCATGCCGCTCAGGGATCAATTAATCCACTGCACAAAAAAAGTCAGTGGTCCGTAAATACTGGCCATGCCGCCAGTCCTACTGCTGCAAGGCTGGTCGTTAAGGGGCTATACTGCCTTTCCTGTTTATATATATATATATATATATATATATATATACATATATATATATATATTATTAAACCTTCTCCTGTGGAGAGAGACTTGGTCGGAAGCCCACTCTGCAGCCCCAAAATGGCAGCTTTTTTTTTTTTTTTTTTTTGGGGGGTGGGGTGAGAAAATTGACCCCCCCTCAGCTGGAACACAAACCAGAACTATGCGGCTCTCAGCTACAAACATTGGAGGTTGCATGCACAGTCACCATACCCACTCTGTGCCAATCTATCAAGTTCAGTCTCAGTAATAGTAACCCTTTATTTTGGCTTTGCATGTCCTGCAAGTATATAATACGCACAGTCAGTTTGCTATACTTACTATGATCATTATTTATGGATTTTTTTATTTTTAGTTTCATCTTCACCTGATTTTTTTTTTTTCTTTATACTGCTTGAAAACAAGCTCTCTGGGTTTGGATGCAGAGGGCATTCTGTCAGGCAACATGGAAGCAAGTCTAGTTATACAATGTAATAAAGAAACAATGTAAAACAAGCACATAGCTGCATGGAGAGTCATGGTTTTCAGTGCTGCAGGGAAATTGTAACATTGTATTATATCACACAGAGCATTCTTTGCATCATCACCTTTTTTCATATACTTCTTGAAAACAAGCTCCCTGGGTTTGTTTGCAGAGTGAGTTCTGTCAGGGAACATGAAAGCAGGTCTAGTTATACAATGTAATAAAGAAACAGTGTAAAATAAACACATAGAACTATAAGTGATGCAGGGAGAGTGTAACATTGTATTGCGTCACACATAGCATTTAGTGCGACAATGAAACTGTAGCATTGTATTACATCATACAGAAAATTAAATGCTGCAAGGAGAGTGTAACATTGTATTACATCACACAGAGCATTCAGTGCTGCAGGGAGAGTGTAGCATTGTATTACATAACAAAGAGCATTCAGTGCTGCAGGAAGAGTGTAACATTGTATGACATCACACAGAGCATTCAGTGTAACATTATATTACATCACACAGAGCATTCCGTGCCGCAAGGATAGTGTAACCTTGAATTACATCACCCAGAGCATTCAGTTCTGCAAGGAGTGTGTAACCTTGTATTACATCACACAGAGCATTCAGTTCTGCAGGGAAAGTGAAACCTTGTATTACATCACACAGAGCATTCAGTGCTGCAGGGAGAGTATAATATTGTATCACATTCTACTTAGAGGGTCTAGCGACCTAAAATAAGTCTCTAAAAACTGACATCCCGGCAGCTCACTGTCAGTGACAGAAAAGTATAAAAAATCAGGTGAAGATGGAAAAAAATAAAGGATTACTATTGAAGTCTTTTCTCACTGGATCAGTGGAAGTGCACCAGGGTTCTCTTTTCAGTCTCCCAGTTTTGCTCCTGCACTGGTTCCCCAGGCCTCACAAAGCAACCAAGGGTTCTTCAGGTTTATCCCCAGGAAAGAAAACCTGTTAATAGGGTGCTATTGGATTGATAGTTCCCCTTTAACTCAAAGAAAATTCCTGTTTTATAGTGCAGCTGGTTTGTCCCAGAATTGCTGCCCTTTTATGTGTGCATAGGGCCCAACAAATGACTTTTAACACTGCCGTGCTACAAAGGTCATCATCATCATTATAATTATTGTTTTTTAAACTGTAATATTCTTACTCGTTACTCCAAAGGGGAAGGTGCACTAAGGTGTGTGATAAAGGGATGATAAATTGGAGATGACTTCTCTAGTGGAATGAACTCTTAAATTCCTATGTTATTCGATTTGTCCAACTTCAGAGATTTTAGTTCATAAACTCCATAGAATAACACAGGGCTTGGAGAGTTTATATCACTGGAGAAGTCATCTACTCTTTAATACCTTTTTATCACACCTTAGTGCATGTCCCCACAATCATACTTGAAAATCAGAGAGATGTAAATGGGGGAGATTCACTAAGAGGTGATAAAGAGGAGATTACTTCAGTTTATCACTTCTCCAATTCCTATATTATTCTATGGAACCTATGAACTAAGATTTCTTCAGCTTTGGAGATCTTATTGAATAGGCTTCATAGAATAACACAGGAACTGGAGAAGTGATAAAACTCTTTATCACTGCTTAGTGAATCTTCCCCAATGTATTCTACCTGGTAAAACACTTTCTTAATAAAATACTTCTTCTTTAAGATTTTTATAACTTCAGTGTTCATTGTTGGTTATTATTTTGTAACATTTTTATCCTTGTGGAAGCTCCTGATGTCCATTTTAAGTCGTGTTGTAAGTCGATGTACTAAGGAGGACTGGAGTAACGAACCAACTGCACCATAGGAAGCAAACAAAATCACAGATAATGACGTGGGTCCGTATTCATTGAGCTGAAGAGGTTCTGGAGCAAACCGACTGTGCAGCAGGGGGAGGACTACAGCCTCCTGTTGATTTAAATCATCATTTTAAACTCGTGAATGCTAGAAAGATCTCCAACAATGCGGAGCAATGCGTTGGAAACCTCTCTAGCATTCAAGGAGTTAACACTTAGAGAGGTACGAAGCTCATTGCTCTGCAAAGCATTGTGTACCCCTCTGGCACTCAAAGGGTTAAAAGACACTTTAACCCTTTGAGTGCCAGAGCAGTAAACAGCGCATTGCTTTGCAATGCGTTGCGTACCCTTCTAGCACTCAAAGGGTTAATCATTGAACATATTGAACTATTTTTTTCCCCATCGTATGGTGTCGTTGCTTTACTCAAGAATCGCACCTAATGAATGTGGCCCATAATCCATATTCGTGCACGATCTTCCGCGTGGTAAAAGTAACCTTTGTTTAGCATAATAAAACTTCCAACGTTTCAGTCCTCTGCTAGGACTTTCATCAGTGACAGTCAGCACCAGGTTTTATTGCATGGAAATCTGTGCCCAGCTATGGACTATGGACTGTAGTGTAACTACACAGAGCAGTTGTGACAGTTCCCAGAATCTAATAAGTTCATCTTTTACTTCTGGGAGACATTGTTTGTGTGAGTGTTTGCACCAAGGTCCTGCACTGCAACAAACTAAAGAGATGCAATTCTGGAGCAAAGAAGTGCAATACACGTCACATGAAAATTCACAGTTATTAAAATTTGGACTTTTAACCCCTTAAATTCCAGAGGTCTCCAGTGCATTTTGGAGAAATGTATTGTGAAACCGCTCTAGAATTAAATGGGGATCAATTGATCATTTAACCCTTTGAGTGCAAGAGAGGTATCTAATGCATTGTGTTGGACATCTCTCTGTCACTCGGAGGGGATTTTGAGAATTTTGGGATGGTACAGTTAGTTTGCCCCAAAATTGCATTTTTTTGGTTTTGTGAATACTGCGGTGTGTCCTTATTTGTGATTTTATTAATCTGGCTTAGAGTACCTCAATAAGCTTTGGTATGAGTGCGGCTGCATCTGAGGCTTTTGGACAATTGGAAATCCCTATTGATTTAATTGGGTCTTTTAACCGAGACATGTCAAACTGAAATACAGTCAAGATGCCGAATACTCCATATTTCCCTCCAAGGAGGGCAGTGGTGTCCGTAGACCTTTTTCCAGGGGGGGGCAAAGCCATAATATGACCCCCAGGCCAGCCCATCTAGCCCCTTTATTTATATGGAGGGGGGTAATTGTAGAGGGGGGCAAGTGCCCCCCTTGCCCCCCCTCCGGACGCCCATGAAGGAGGGCTGAAGTATTGGCTGCCCGTGTGTGTCATAACCTCCGATACATCACAAGTGAAATACACATGAACATATATTTACATGTTCTATACTTATATGTGCACCTTTTACACTTAGATATACATATTGTACATACACGTATTTTTGTGATTGCTAAATCTCACATTTATACAGGTGTATTAAAGGACAAATACAAACACACACACACAAAATAGAGTTGAAAGGTATCTATCTATCTATCTATCTATCTATCTATCTATCTATCTATCTATCTATCCATCCAGATAGATGTCAGTAGAATCTGCATTCCCAGGACTTTTCCAAGTTTCAATCAATTACTATTTATTTAGAAAATGCCAATTTCAATCCTTGCTGGGGTCATTTTTCAAGACTCCTAGCTCACAACACCCCTTTAAATACCCAATGTAATCCAGTACTGAAAGAAAAAACTCCAAAAAGTGTTAACAGAAAGTGCAAAAATGAAATCCTCATCTAAATACTTTTGGAAAAATAAAGGAAAAGTGAATTAGTTCATCAAACAACCCCCATATACAAAGTGTCCACACTCTATTTACATATGACCAATATGGTGTCCATGTAACACCCAACAGTATACCTATAAAGATGTCACTGTTGCATAATTGCAGGTGTGTGTTACATTTGCATAGGTATACTTGTATGCTGTTACATGGCAAAGCAATGCATTGGACACCTCTCTGGCATTCAGAGGGTTAAAGTGACTGACAGAACAAATCCATCTTGCCTGCTCCAAGATGCAGCATGACGGAAGTGAAAGGGGAGGGAAGCGGATCCTTTAGAATTGATTTACTCTTGAACTACAAAACTTAAACTATTGAAATACAGCGTTACTTGACCCGCGTTACATGAGGATCAATCGGAGCTGCATTTTTATTCAGCTAGTACTATGCCTTTAAAGTGATAGTAATACTTGAAAACTTTTAAATTTAATTCAATAGATATTTTAAAAATACATTAATTGTGCCATTTTCAATCTCCCAGACCTTTATGGTTTGGGAGATATGAGTCTGCAAAGTTCCCCCTTCCCTCCCCTTGTGCTGACGTCAGCTTTCAAACTTACAGATGGAGATCCAGGTCCATAGACCGTCCTGCGGCTCTTCAGCAGAGCCGTGATCACGGTAATTACAAAGAAATACTTAATTTGAATGGTCTACAATGTGTGCTTGCAAACCAGCCACACGTTGTAGACCGTTCAAATGAAGTATTTCTTTGTAACTACTGCGATCACGGCTCTGCTGAAGAGCCGCAGGACGGTCTATGGACTGCGATCTCCGTCTCTGAGTTTGAAAGCTGACGTCAGCACAAGGGGAGAGAAGGGGGAATTTTGCAGACTCATATCTCCCAAACCATAAAGGTCTGGGAGATTGAAAATGGCACAATTAATATATTTTTAAAATATCTATTGAATTAAATTTAAAATTTTTCAAGAATTACTATCACTTTAATAGCTGAACTTTAATAACTTTAGAATAACACATCTCAAAGCATTAGTGCTGTCTTTGTTTTACTCAGCTGGAAAAGCGCTGCAAAATGCTTTTTTTCCCCCTTATAGCAAAGGTTTACTACTGCTTTAACATCTCATTTCATAATTTATAATTTCATTTTCATAATGTATCATGTATAGGAAGGACATATTAACTCTCTGAGTGCCAGAGAAGTATCCAACGCATTGCATTGCAATTCGTTGGATACCTCTCTGGCACTCAAATGGTTAAATCATACCAATAGCATTGCGGTTGGATGCATACAAAGGTTGGTAGCACTGAAATGTACTGTGCCAGTTTAGCCATCTGAAGATAATGGTGGTTAAAATCTGGGGAATGATGGAGAGTCACAGGATGACTATCTTTGATTTATTACTTGAGTTTGTTTTCTTGTCCCAGTACACATATCCACATCCAGAAACCTTTTTGCTTAGTTTTTGTCATCTGGATTTAATCACAGAATAAAATATTTGTGTGGCGCTTACATGATCCTGGCACTGACTTCATTGGACATGTAAATCTGTAGACATTTGTGGTCTTTTCTTATGCAAGTCTTTACTTTGCACCAATATGGTACTTTAATAACTAGAAAATTCTCTATACTTTGGTCTGAATAAAGATGTTTTTGAGCCAATGTCAACTGCTAAGTGGCCTGCTCGCATGTATTTAGGACAACTTGATACTTTTGAAAGGAACCCACTAATTATTTGCATATTACTCTGTTTATAGTTAAAAATCGAGAGGCTTTGGGCTATAGTTAACTTCTTTTCACTATGTCTATCTATTGTAAGTAGAATATTAATATGGCTGAGATTTAATAAAGAGGTGAGTTATATGTTTCTATAATGTCTGGGTTGGATACCAATTTCTCTTACGGCCAATGTGGAACACAGGAACCATGGGGGTAAACTTCCCTCCTCCAGAGGAGAGAGCACTTAAAAAAGCAAGGCCTTTGAGGCAGAGGAAAATATATGAGGCTGTATAATAGCTCATTAGTTGAATTCCCGTTAAAGGGGAACTAACACCCCAAATAAAGTCTCCCCCCAATAATTACCCATCTGTTGATAAGCTTAACAATTGTCAGGTTAGCCAGCATAAATACCGTTTTACTGAGAAATCCTGCAGCTGGCCAGTCAACAGCACAGACATCTTTGCTTACAGACATCTGAGCGCCTGCACTGTCAGTCCCAGTCTCCTCTAGGAGGTGCTGCATGGTACCTTTAGATACCAGAAGGGACTGACGGCCCAGACGCGCAGATTTCTCTAAAGCGTTGTTGCCTGGCCATCATTCTCGGCAGAAGTAGTATTTCTCAGTAACGGGGTAATTATGCTGGCTAATACTACTACTACTACTGTTAAGCTTATCACAAGATGGGTAATTTTTTGGGGGGGAGACATTATTTGGGGTGATCCCCTTTAACTGGCTTCTCTGGAATTGGATTGCCTAGTTAGCAGATGTATTTATGGATCATTTCCCTGGGAAGATTGGCTTAATTACACATCTGTACCTCACTGCTGAAAGTCTCTGAGGTTCTGTATTGACAGAATGGGATTCTGAATCCAGAAGACTTGTATGTCAACCCTTTGAGTGCTGTGGTCCTTACTGCTATGTCCCTGGTTTTACTTGGCACCCACTATAAGGTGGTGATATTGTCAGTCTAGGACTCATTCCTTCATATTTTTCATGCTTTCTCACGGTTTCTATGTTTGCAAAGGTGGCTACCTTCATTAGTATCTTAAAGGGATAGTAATGTTTCAAAATAAAAGCAGCTTCAATTAATCTTCATAGTATTTGAGCCATGGAGAGTGTTATTTCAATTCTGTCAGAGTTGTAGTTCAAGAGTAATTGAATGATAAAGTATCCTCCTCCCGCCCCTTTTACTGATGTAACATTGCTCACCTCAGAACAGAAAGATGGCGTCTAGATGGCTTGCAGAGAGGAGACACCGGATTGGAGCGCTCTATGGAGGTCTGACTTCGGAGCATCTAGCCCTGTATCAGCCGCACCGTGGGCAGTCTCTACTGGGCGTGACTGCACTGCGACCGGCCGGCACTGTGGTCTGTGTACACGGGCTCTTCAACTAGTTTCTAAATAAAGGATATACAAATTTGTGATAAAAATTTGACTGGTTTAAAGTTCCTGGATGCTCCATGGAGCGCTCCCATCCGGTGTCTCCTCGTTTGCTGAAACCATAGCTGGGGTTGTAGGGGGCTAGCAATTCTGTACTAAGATTTATTGATACAAAGTGGATATTGGCACGTATCATAGTAGCAGTGTGATGTGTGAAGCGGAAAACTGTTTTCTCTCTTTGGTTAGGGCTTGCAGATAGGGACAATCTTCAGTTAGCATAAGGGAAAAACCTGAAAGTGTCAGCAATAGAAAACTACACTACCCAGAATCCCCCTTTATCTGGGCTTTCTTCTGGGGACAGGGTGGTGTTTCGGCAGCTATCTTAAAGGGATAGAAATGTGTTAAATATATAAAAAGTAATATTGTAGAGCATAAAATAAGAAATCCATCGATGTCATTCCTCTCTCTCGGACCTTTATGGTTTGAGAAAGAGAGCGTTCTAAAGTTCCCCCCTCCCTCCCCTTCTCCTGATGTCAGCTGTAAAGCTGACAGCAGGAGTTCCTGGTCTGGGGACCGACAGGCGGCTCTTCAGCAGAGCCAAAATAGTGCAATTTAAAAAGAAATACTTCATTAGAACGGTCTATAAATTGTTCTTGGTTTGTAAGCACTCTTTTTAGACCATTCCAAAGAAGTATTTCTTCTTAAATCGCGCTATTGTGGCTCTGCTGAAGAGCCACCTCGAGTCGGCCGACACAGATCTCCTTCTGGCAGCTTTACAGCTGTCATCAGGGAAAGGGGAGGGAGGGGGAACTTTAAAATGCTTTTTGAGAGATAGGAATTGCATCAATGAATTTCTTATTTTATGTTCTACAATTTTACTTTTTATATAATTAAGACTATGCCTTTAATACTCCCATTATACAGGCTACGCAGAGGCTGGACTGTCTTCTCTGCTTCTTCAGTTTAACCCATTACTCTCTCAGATAAGTACCTTTTTAGGTATCTCCGTGTATTTAATCATACTTCTCTACTATTTTGGACTACTTTGTCCTACTTACGAAGGATTTTCTCTGAACATGTCTGATCCCAAGGGACACACTGGGAAAGCCAAACCTAAGGAGGCAGGGGCACCCTATGTTCCTTTTGCGCAGTGGCCCCTGTTACTTCTTCAGGACCCTCCACTGAAGAACAAGAGCCAGTTTGGGTTGACTCTAATGTGTTCAGTTGCTTCTATCCCTTAAAGGAGCAGTAAACTTTTTTTATGAAAAAATATATATTGTAGGGATTTTCCTATTGAGTAAAATAAGGGTACTCCCACTGCTGAGAGATTTATATTTCCAGAGTTATTACAGTTTAAACCCATGTTTTTTTTACATTAGCAGTGCCCTCTAGTGGTCAAATTCTAATTAGATTTCCTGTTAGATTCTAATGGAGAGGAAAGTCAGAAAAGTCAGAGACATACAGTTCTCCATAGAATGTGATAGAAACTGCCTGTCACTTCCTGTCAGTTAGAACTATCAGGAAGTAAACACAGTAAATTCACTTCCTGATTATTTGAACTGCTATAATTTTTGAATAAAACATCTTACAGCGATGGGAGTAACCTTGTTTTATTCAGCAGGAAATGGTCTATAAAATATGTGTTTTCATAAAAAAAAGTTTAGTGCTCCTTTAATCTGTTCAAGGGGATCTCCATTCTTGGCACCCTATGCCCCCTATTGGACATGCTGAACCTGGTTTTTCAGCAGGATTAGGTGGTTCTTCGTACTCGGAGATTTTTGCCCAAGGTCGTCTCAGATTTTTACATCAGTCAGGAAATTGTTCTTACTTTTTTTTGGCCTGATCCTTCTACCAAGCAGGAGCTCCATCTGCTTGATGTGGTCCTTTGTTTTTAACGGCAAGTTCACTAAGATCCTCATTTAAAGGGCTGATTTTCAGCCAGTTTGATGACCTGATATAGTTTTACCTGGTATTACATGAGACCAGCAGGGCAATGTACCATTACAATAATGGATAGTATATTTCTCTACTGGTCTAATGTAATAATGGTGCGTTGCACTACTGGTTTAATGTAATAATCTGTTGTTCTCATGCAAGGAAGTACTGCCTATTTGGTCTTATGTAAAGATGTATTGTTCAGTGGTTTCATGTAAAGGTTATTGTTCCACTGATGTTGTGTAAAAATGTATTGCATCGCTTGTCTCATGTGAATATCATTGCTCCACTGTGATCTCTTGTAAAGATTTATTGAATCACTGGTCTCATGTAAATGTTATTGCTCCACAGGTCTCGTGTAAAGATGTATTACTTCACTGGTCTCATGTTAAGATGTATTATCTCACTTGTCTCATGTAAAATTGTATTGAAATACTGGTGTCATGTAAAGATATATAGCCTCACTGTCATATGTAAAGATGTTTTGCTCCTCTGGTCCCATATAAATATATATTGCCTCAGTGGTCTCATGCAAAATATTGCCCCACTGGTTTTGTGTAAATGTGTATTGACTTGCTAGCCTCATGTCATGGGAAAATACTCTTAGACTCATGAAATGGTGCATTACCTGGATGGTCTCATACACTGGTCTCACATAATATTCTGCAGATTTCATGTGATATTCTGCTGTTAGCAGGTAAAGGTGTCTTGCCCTGCTGGTATTAAATGGCTTCAAAAGTGATGTATATCAATAGTATACAGCTTATTCAGCTTACATGGTGATTCTGTTGGCCTGTGTGTGCCAAGAATGCCGTGGATGATAAACTGGCCAATTTAGCAGGGATGATTTTATTTACCCCTGTGCTTCCTGGTTTATATGACATACTTTTTCTGCTTTAAAGGGATAGCAATACTTCATTTTATATTTATTTTATTTTGTAGGCATTAAAAAAAACATGAAGAACGATATAAGTCTTGTCTCTCAAACCTTTATGGTTTGAGAGATATTCACAAGCAAAGTTTCCCCTCCCGCCCCTTTTACCTAGTGTAAGCCATCTCTTCTCAGATGTGGAATGCAGTCCATAGACCAGACAGATAACAGCAGGGGACAATCTTCTTCCTATGAGAACAATGAAAGCCCTGCCCCCTTGACAAGCTTTTCAGCTTTTCCCTTATCTTAATTGAAGATTGTCCCTCTCTTCAGTCTACCTGGGCACCTCCCTTCTGCTCTGACTGAGCAGTGTTACATCAGTAAAAGGGGTGGGAGGGGGATACTTTGTCATTGAATTACTCTTGAGCTATAACTCTGACAGAATTGAAATAACACTCTCCAAAGTCCAAATACTATGATGATTAAATAGAGCTGCTTTTATTATGAAACATTACTATCCCTTTAAAGGCTATTAGTATTATTTGTACCAGGCAACTCTGAGTGGAGATGGAGTCATGTGGGGCAGCAGACATGGCGGTGTTCAGGATGCCTTGCCTAGGAGCTCCTGAAATGTAACTCTGACCTTAAGTTTATCTAGAAATAATCAAGATCATTCTGTAAGTTTGTTTTTTGTACGAAACATGCTGTTTTGCAAAATTTGAAACATATTTTGCAGTTTTGTTTTTAAGATTCATTTGCTGTTTTAAGTAATCAGCAGAAAAACAATCATGTGATGTCTGGGGAAAACAAAAGCAAGTTCATTTATCTTCAGATATCAATCACAGAAGGTTGACTGGAGGATGATGGAAGTTGTAGTCTCCAACTGTTGAAGAGCAAACGGTTGTGAAGCCTTTTGCTACAACTATGTCCCACTCTCTCCATTTCTTCTGCATTCACACGGTCTCTCCCTCTGCCTTCTTTCTCCCATTTTGTCGTCTTTCCCTCTACTCTGTCCCAGTCTCTCTCTCGCACTTCTGATGCAATTGTCTCTTAAGTACTTCTACCCCCTTCTCATGCCTCTCTCCTCCCTGTCGCTATGTGTTTTATTCCTTATAGATTAAATGGACAGTAATGTTTCACAATAAAAGCAGCTCCAATTAATCTTCATAGTATTTGGGCCATGGAGAGTGTTATTTCATTACTGTCAGAGCTGTAGTTCAAGAGTAATTGAATGATAAAATATCCCCCTCCCTCCCCTTTTACCTAGTGTAAACCATCTCCCCTCAGATGTGAAATCTGGTCACCTGACCGGACAGCTCACAGAAAGGGACAATCTTCTTACTGTGACCATAAAGAAAACCCTGCTGCCCTTTACGGGTTTTTCAGGTTTTTCCCTTATTCTTACTGAAGATTGTCCCTCTCTGCGATCCATCCAGGCAGTCATGCTGCTCTGAGGTGAGAAGTGTTACATCAGTAAAAGGGGCGGGAGGGGGATACTTTATCATTCAATTACTCTTGAAGTACAACTCTGACAGTATTGAAATTACACTCTGCATGGCCCTAATACTATGAAGATTAATTGTATCTGCTTTTATTGTGTAACATTACTATCCCTTTAAGGAGGAACCTACATTTTCCCAGGTTCTCCGTAATGATCAACAAAATGCATCTTGGATGTTTTGCTTATCGCTTCTTATATCCACCTGCAGAAAATCCGACAGTAACCATGTTAGTGTGAGGGAGGTGTCCAACGCATTGATTAACAATGCACTGGACACATTTCTGACACTCAGTAGGCTAGACTGATGTATGATCAAATTTAGGGTATTCCTTTCTTTGTATATGACTCAAAGTTAACCTTTTGAGTGCCAGAGGGGTACGGAACGCATTGCTTTGCAATGCGTTCCGTACCCCTCTGGCACTCAAAGGGTTAAACCTTTCAGCCATCCTGTCTCGTGGAAGTTGCGTTGCCTGGATAAAGTAATTGTAATGAGTTTGGAATGTCATTTGTGGCTCATGGATCTTGGCACAGTATTCTCTCTATATAATCAGAAACTTGTAGGAATGAAAAAAAAACATATTTTAGGATCCAATATGTAAATCTAATCAAGGAAATTCATGGGAGTTTTTGAGAAATTGATATAGACTGGATTTAGTTCAGAACTGCCAAGCTGTGTTTTGTAGCTGCAATTTCTTTTCTTTTAACTTCTAATCCACCAGAGACCGGGTTTTGTATTGAATTCTTTGCTGAACTTCAATGTCTAAACCTGTCACATTAGGCATGATAACAACTAATTCATTGTTTATGGGGACTTTAAGTTCCAGCAGGCTTTAAAGTAATTCCTCTAAGGATTCCGTTCCTGACAGCACGTTCTAGGTCTCTCGTGACTGTTCTCTTCAACCTCTATTTCTCTTTCTCTCTAAAGACTGAAATTTACACATTTGACAGGTAAATTGAAACTCTGGAGCCAGGGTTTCCAGCATCCCACATGGCTTTAATTTTTTGAATGCCGAGGTGTTGACCACCCCCTTGACAAATAATCCCTTGAGGTTTAGAGGGGTGTACAGCTCATTGCTTCTATGTGCATTGTACACCCTTTTGGTCATCAAGGACTTAAATGGTTTATGCTTCTTACCAAAACCTGGACTGGACTAGTTATAATAGTTATAGGGCCTCTATAATACAAGCACTGCTTGGGAGATTTCCAATTCAAAAGTTATTGCAGCTTAAAGGGATAGTAATACGTAATAATTACTAATCCCTATATTAAAGACATATTAAAAAGAAATGTATTGCCCACAGTGTCATCTCTCAAACCTTTATGGTTTGTAAGATAATCGCTTCTAAAGTTGCCCTCTCCCTCCCCCTTCCCCGAAATCCGCATTCTAGCTGACTGCAGGGAAGCCAGTCTACGACCGTCAGGTGGCTCTGCAACACAGCCAAGATCGCGTTAATTAAAAAATCTTTCACTGAAATGGTGTTCTACATGTGCTTGGTTTGTGCTTGGTTTGCAAGCACACATAGAAGACCGTTTTAGTGAAAGATTTTTTTTTTTATTAACGTGATCTCGGAAATGCTGCAGAGCCGCCTGATGGTTGTAAGACCGGATTTCCCTTCAGTCAGCTATAACGTGGACTGTGCGGAAGGGGGAGGGAGAGGGCAACTTTAGGAGCTATTATCTCTCAAACCATAAAGGTTTGAGAGATGACACTGGGGGGCAATACATTTATTTTTAATATGACTTTAATATAGGGTTTAGTAATAATTAAGTATTACTATCCCTTTAAAGTTTGGTTTTAAAATAAAACTCTTAAATTCTCCATTCTGGTTACCTGATGGTGCTGTACTTGTCACTTCCTGTATGGATCTTTGGTCAGTGACTTAAGTTCTTTCCGAATGCAATATAAAAATGTAAAAAAAACATATGGCTTTTGGGCACTACAAGAAATTTGAACTGTAATAACCTTTCAGTTAAAGCGGAACTACCACCTCTGCTAAAGTCGCCCTGCAATAATTATGCAGGTGGTGACTAGCTCTGTAATCATTATTTTACCTCTCAAAAGTGCCTACAAATAAAGTTATCTGTAAGCTTCCGAGACTCTTCCGGAGCCGTCTGGGCCAGTGCAATGCCTGTGAAGGGTGAAGAGGACAGACCGTGCAGGCGCGCATTCAAGATGTCAGCGGTGCTTCTTGGCTTCCGGTCTTGGAAGCTTAAGGATAACTTTATTTGTAGGCACTTTTGAGAGGTAAAATAATGATTACAAAGCTAGTCGCCACCTACATTAATATTGCAGGGAGACTTTAGTGGAGGTGGTAGTTCCACTTTAAAAAAAAAATTAGCAGGAGTGCTGTTGTTATATTCAACAGGGAAAGCACTGTAATATATGTTTTCATAATTAAAGTATTTATACTATAGTTGTGTGCATTCTGCTCTACTGTACTATAGTTGTGTGCATGTTTGTCTTCGGCTCTAAAGTAGCTATGTGTGAGAGGTCACTTTACATCACTGGACATCAGAGTGCAACCTGCTCTATCTTCGGCACGCCACAGAGTTCTAAACACTAGAGGGAGAACTGCCAACTGAATGCTGTGACAGAAAGTGATGCCTGTGATGGGGAACAAGAAAATATACATGATGCCCAAACCCTTAAAGGGACACTAATGTCCCAGAAAAATTGTATCCAGTTTTATAGAGTTTAAAATAATAAACAATATGCTCCAAACCCTATCTCTCAAACCTATTGGTTTTAGAGATATAGGCACTGAAATATCCCCTCTCCCTCCCCTTTACAGCTGACATCAGGAGATTCGAGTCTGGGGACCAGCCTGCAGCTCTGCAGCAGAGCTGAAATCTTGTTATTCCAAAAGAATTACTTCATTGGAAAGGTCTACAAAGTGTGCCTGGTTTTCAAGCACTCTTTGTAGACCTTTCCAATGAACTAATTCTGTAGCAATAACACGATCTCAGCTCTGCTGCAGAGCCTCCTCGAGTCGTATGACTGGAATCTCCTGTTGTCAGCTTTACAGCTGACATCAGGAGAAGGGGAGGGAGGGAACTTTGAATACCTATATGGTTTGGAGAATATTGTTTATTATTTTAAACTCTATAAAACTGGATACAATTTTTCTGTGACATTACTGTCCCTTTAAACTAGTGTTATACTACAACAAAATTGCACTGCAGCTCCTGTTTGATGTCAGGATCAAGGCTCAGTTCCCTCTCTAGTGTTTAGAGCTCTGTCTAGAAGCCATTTTCTTGTAACCATCAGAAGCATCACTTTCTGTCACAGTAGAAAAGTTCTCCTTCACCCAGGACTGTCCTGGTCAATCTAGGCTACTGATTTATGTAATCCAGCCCACAACATGAGATTTTTGCTGCCTGAAATGTGGACCTAATGCCCCCTACTGATTTCCAGGAACCAAAGTTGTTTCCAGCAGAAATATTGTAATACTGAGCAGGGAGGATTTTCAGTTCCTCCTACTTGCTAAAAGTAACCAGGAAAAAAACAAAACAAAACAAAACAAAACAGACAAACTTATATTTTCAAAGAAGTTGGCTGGGTCACCCACATCCCAAAGCAGCCATCATGGGTCAACCAGAAAGTTGTTCAGGATACGTAGGACAGGGCTTAAAATTGGAAGTCCTTTGCTACTAGCCAGACCTGAAAAGTTACTCTCCACTGCAAGCCATAACATACCCACCGGGGCTGAATTTCTACTCGCCAGGGCTAAATTTTCACTCGCCATTGGCTAGTGGCGAGTGGGAATTTTGAGCTTGCATAGGACCTTACTAGCTTCTTTTAAACATAAGCTTCCCTTTATTTTTATTATTGTGGTAGTGCTATGGAGGAGATATTGAGGGGAGAATGTGGTGCTATGGAGGAGGAAGTGTTGACGAGAGAATGGGGTGCTATGAGGGAGATGGTAGTGAGGGGAGAAGGTGATGCTGTGGGAGGAGATGACAGGAGAAGGTGGTGCTTTGTGAGGGGATGATAAATGTAGAAGAGAAGGTGGTGCTATGGAGGATGGATATGATATGGGGGTTTTCATCGGAGAATATGGTACTATGGTGGATTAGGGTGAAAAGGAGGAGGTAAGGAGATGAGAAGGTGGTGATAGGGGAGGATGTCTTGAGGAGGAGGAAATTGATGTAGGTGATAATAAGAGGGAAAGGTAACAACATGGGTGAGAGAAGCTGACCACTTATGATTCTATATAAAGATTAACAAAATAGTATTGGTGCCATGTAATAATTGTGTATTAACATTAGGGATTAAATGTGCCTAATAATTGTTGATACTAAACTTTCCAGTGGATAGACAATAGCTGATGATGGTATATTTAAAATATTTCTGTGTTTACAACAAACTGTCCTACTTTTTTTCTCCTGTTCGTTTTCAAATGTGACGTTATGTCACACTTCGGTCAAAAAAGAAAAGACTCTAAAGCGGACTTTAAATTCAGGTACCATTATTTGAACATAGGGCCCACATTGTGTTAAAAAGTTAGGCAATATGTAGTAAATGTCTGGCCTGAAACTGCTAATGTTAAATCTCATATTTTAATGCCAAATCCATTTAGAACTAAAACTAGAGTGGGCTTTAAATTATTCCTTTGGCAAGATAAAACACATTTGAGACAATGAAGTTTCCAAAATAAGACAAGCTTTTTTTTTATGTTTAAGATAATAAACATCACAAACAACATGATAACTTGCAGAACATTCCATAATTGTCTTACAGTGAAAATGTTTCCCATTTGGGTTTGGCAGTTGTTAAAGAAAGAAGAATCGGCAGCCAAGAAGATCTTATCCAGAACAATTTTGGCTGTTTTGAATATTGCCAGTGCAACCTCATTAAAGGGAGACTATTCCTTAGGAAAACATTTAACTCGTCTAGCAGAACTGCTTACCTAGGTAGATGTCCTTCATACAGCAGTCGGTTATAGCTGTATACTTTTATATTAGCATTCAATCTCTCTCGTAATTTAAAGGGATAGTAATACTTCATTTTATCTTTATTTTATTTTGTAGGCATTAAAAAAACATGAAGAACAATATGTCTTATCTCTCAAACCTTTATGGTTTGAGAGATATTCACAAGCAAAGTTTCCCCTCCCACCCCTTTTACCTAGTGTAAGCCATCTCTTCTCAGATGTGGAATCCAGTCCATAGACCAGACAGATAACAGCAGGGGACAATCTTCTTCCAGTTTGAACAATGAAAGCCTTACCCCCCTTGACACGTTTTTCAGGTTTTTCCCTTATCTTATTTGAAGATTGTCCCTCTCTTCAATCTACCTGGGCACCTCCCTTCTGCTCTGGCTGAACAGTGTTACAGCAGTAAAAGGGGCGGGAGGGGGATACTTTGTCATTGAATTATTCTTGTACTACAACTCTGACAGAATTGAAATAACACTCTGCAAAGTTCAAATACTATGATGATTAATTAGAGCTGCTTTTATTATGAAACATTACTATCCCTTTAACTGTAACTGCTACAGTTTATAATATGATAAAGACTATTGTCCCTTATGAGCTACTGAGGTCCTTTGGAACCCATTGCTCATTGTCAGGAAGTGTGACATAAACGCAGACATCTGTAGAGATCACTATATAAAGTTAATAAAAATTCAATTAGTTATAGGCCTTTCTAGCATTTCAGGGTTAAACATCCTTATTGATTTAAATGGGGAATTTATTGGTTTACCTGAGAATTGTTCATATATTTCTTTCTTCATATGGCCCTAAATCTGCTCTTATGAGACCCATCTTGGCATTTAGGTGTGTCTTGCATTGAGGAGCCCTGTTATGGTGCATGTGTTCAGAAAACTGACACAAACGGAGTCTTGGGGTCAGGTATAATTCAAACAAGAGTCTACATTCTGGAACTTCCGCTGTGCCTGTGTGGCCTCCTATACTTCGGACGCATGGATTTTCATATTTCTATCTCAGTCCATGGAGAATGTGAAGGGCCCAGTGAGGTCTGAAATGTAGCAATCGTGACTTGTTCTTTCAAAGACAGAATACAAAAATGCAAGCATAATCTGTGACTTTTGTGACTAGAAGTTTCCCCTTTGCTTTGACTGGTTTTCCATTGTAGATTAGATTGGTCTTTGCTAGTTATCCTGCTGGAATGAAACCTAAATGGCAACTGTCAAAGGGGTGACATCAAAATGTCACCCTCATCAAAAGGGCAACATGAAAATATTACTCACTGCCCATGAACAGACATTTTGTAGGGGAATAAAAATGTTGACTAGGTGTTGTGGCTTGGCAGACAGTGCTTCTTACCTATGATGTGTCCAAGCCAGCGCTCATCTATGATATGAACCAAACGAGCATCAACCTTCCCAGCAATCTCCCCATCCAGTGGAATATTCCCCTTGCTGTATACACACTCTCCTGCTGGTGCTGTCACTTCTTTACAGACCACAGACATCCTGGCACACGGGAGACATTATAATGTCTATCTTTAACCTGGGCAACATTTTGATGACGGTGACATTTTGACTCAGGTGACATTTTGACATTGGCCTTTTGATGCTCACGATTTAGTAGATGCCTTTCTCACTGAAATCTTTCCATAGGAAACCATCTTTGCTGTAGACAAGGGCTGAACTGCCAGCAGTGCAGCCAATGCGAGGCACTGGGGCTCACAAAGTTAAAGGGGCAACTACAAGCTGATATACCAGTAACCTTCCTTGACATTCCACTTGTACTTGTACATCCCCAATAACCTAGTCACAAAACACAACCTCTTACCCCAACTTCCTGCCCCTTATGTCATTGCTAAATGAAACAGCCATATACTGTTGGATAGCAAAGCAGGATGGAGGTGAGGCTGGCTACAGATTGTGACAAGGCTAATGTATGGGGATACTTACATGTAAATGTAAAATGTAGCTGGTCTGGCCTTTCCAGGAAAGGGAGGCAGAGTACTGAGCTGTACATTGTTCAAAAACAGGAGGATTAGTAGCCATGTTGCCTAGGGTAAAGCTGCTACTTATCCCCTTGAGAACCAGATTGATTTGCAATGCATTGCATACCTCTCTCGTTCTCAAGGAGTTAACTATCATTGTAATAAAGTCACTTTTGTTCTGTCTTTAAAAAAAATATACAAAGGCAAAATTTGGAGAGGCCAGTAGGATTTTATGTCCATAGTAAGGTACCATATTTGCCTGCATAACGGGTGGCTCCAGATATAGGGCGACTCCCTAACTTTTCAGAAAAAAAGTGTTAGAAATATCCTATCCTCTCTTTATGTCTCCCTCTCTTTGTATATCTCCCACCCTCTACCTCTGCGCTGCATTAATGGAATAGGTAGTCTTCCTGGAGAGGAGTCTGGTGGGTGGCATATCTGAATTTGCCACCCATCTCCATGCTGATGTCATTGTGTGATACAGAAAGGTCCATCCAGGACCTTTCTATCAATGCACCTGGAGTCTGCTCATTTAGAGAGAGGTACCGCCAGGACCTTTCTGCATCACGTGATGTCAACGTGGAGGAGACTGGCTAATTCAAACACGCCGCTCACCAGGAAGGCTGTCCTTTGCATTACTCTGGTATAGACTTAGCAGGAGGTAGATATAACAGGCTGCCTGGTGGATGGGATTTTCTTCTAATCCGGCAGACAGCCTGTGTAATGGGTGGCCAAAATATAAGGAAAGGTCACTTTTTCGGGCTACAGTGCCTTAGAAAAAAACTTGCCTTATATTCAAGCAAATGTGTTACTAGGGGGATGGTATTTGGGGGTGCAAGTTTTCCCTGAAAAAATGAAGACTCACTCATGTCTAGGGTATGGTTCCTCTTTACATGTTTATTCCAGGAGACTTTTCTGTTTCGGTCCATGAAATCCTTGGACATTAGAGACCTCTTCCTCTCATTCTTTCACAATTCATTGGATTTGCTCTACTACCCAAGGTGATGAAATATTACCAACCACAACTAAATTGAATTACAAGCCTTTGTTTCCTGCACTTGCCCTGTTATTTCTGTAAAGAAGTGCTAATAAAGTGTTTCCTTGTAACTGTTCAATACTGTTAAGGATATTATCAGTTATCATTTAAACACTATTTTCTATGACCTAGCTGGAAAACTGCCAAAGCCAACTGTTAATACATATTTGTATATATGTTTATGTGCGTGTGTATTTCTCTATTTGTGTAAATATGTGACTCTTTACTGTACTGTAAAATCTGTACTTGAAAACTAGAGAAATCTTAATGTATTCTTTCTGGTGCAACATATTCTAAATAAATAATACTATTCTGTATCGAATTCTGATATTCCTGGCAGAATATTTTCCATTTCATAAACTCTAATGAAGGTCTAAGTGAAGGATGATTTTTATTCCGCTGTTGAGTTGTGAAATGCAAATTGCTATATTGATAAGCAGATCTCTGTATCTATCACATGGACAGTGCCCTATTGGCTGATGTCCTCCCCTGGGAGCAGACTTGCCGATGAAGCCACAGGTGGATTGTGAGCCCCAGCAGACCATTGGGGTAGCATGATGGGCGGGGGGGGATGCCTGAAAAGAGATTCCTGTGCCTTTCTATGAGAAGAGATTGAACTGCTCATCTGTCAGTTCCATAACTTGACCTGTGTGACTCATTCCTCATAGACCCTTTGCTTTGGTTCTCAGGAGCCAACACAGAGGGTCTAGGGATGCTGTGTACACACCCTGCAAAGTTTGTCACTGTGTCAGATCACTGTCGGAACATGGCCACTCTGTTCTTTACTTTGTTCGTATACCCGTCCTCCCTACTTCACAGACCTGTGTTTGTTTTGGCTCTTATTCTCTACCTCCTGCCCTCCCTTTCACCACTCTTCTCCGCCCCCCACCTCCTTCCATCTTTCGCTGTTCCACATCTTCTGCCGTCTTCTCCCTCCCATTCTCCCTTTCACCTCTCTGGCTCTTCTCCACTCCCTCTCTCCAACCCTTTCACCTTTCTGGCTCTTCTCCACTCCCTCTCTCCAACCCTTTCACCTCTCTGGCTCTTCTCCTCTCCCTCTCTCCAACCCTTTCACCTCTCTGGCTCTTCTCCTCTCCCTCTCTCCAACCCTTTCACCTCTCTGGCTCTTCTCCTCTCTCTCTCTCCAACCCTTTCACCTCTCTGGCTCTTCTCCTCTCCCTCTCTCCAACCCTTTCACCTCTCTGGCTCTTCTCCACTCCCTCTCTCCAACCCTTTCACCTCTCTGGCTCTTCTCCTCTCCCTCTCTCCAACCCTTTCACCTCTCTGGCTCTTCTCCACTCCCTCTCTTCAACCTCTCTGGCTCTTCTCCACTCCCTCTCTGCGATCCTTTCACCTCTCTTGCTCTTCTCCACTCCCTCTCTCCAACCCTTTCACCTCTCTGGCTCTTCTCCACTCCCTCTCTCCAACCCTTTCACCTCTCTGGCTCTTCTCCATTCCCTCTCTTCAACCTCTCTGGCTCTTCTCCACTCCCTCTCTTCAACCTCTCTGGCTCTTCTCCACTCCCTCTCTCCAACCCTTTCACCTTTGTGGCTCTTCTCCTCTCCCTCTCTCCAACCCTTTCACCTCTCTGGCTCTTCTCCTCTCCCTCTCTCCAATCCTTTCACCTCTCTGGCTCTTCTCCTCTCCCTCTCTCCAACCCTTTCACCTCTCTGGCTCTTCTCCATTCCCTCTCTCCAACCCTTTCACCTCTCTGGCTCTTCTCCTCTCCCTCTCTCCAATCCTTTCACCTCTCTGGCTCTTCACCACTCCCTCTCTCCAACCCTTTCACCTCTCTGGCTCTTCTCCACTCCCTCTCTTCAACCTCTCTGGCTCTTCTCCACTCCCTCTCTCCAACCCTTTCACCTTTGTGGCTCTTCTCCTCTCCCTCTCTCCAACCCTTTCACCTCTCTGGCTCTTCTCCTCTCCCTCTCTCCAATCCTTTCACCTCTCTGGCTCTTCTCCTCTCCCTCTCTCCAACCCTTTCACCTCTCTGGCTCTTCTCCTCTCCCTCTCTCCAACCCTTTCACCTCTCTGGCTGTTCTCCATTCCCTCTCTCCAACCCTTTCACCTCTCTGGCTCTTCTCCTCTCTCTCTCTCCAACCCTTTCACCTCTCTGGCTCTTCTCCACTCCCTCTCTCCAACCCTTTCACCTCTCTGGCTCTTCTCCTCTCCCTCTCTCCAACCCTTTCACCTCTCTGGCTCTTCTCCTCTCTCTCTCTCCAACCCTTTCACCTCTCTGGCTCTTCTCCACTCCCTCTCTCCAACCCTTCCACCTCTCTGGCTCTTCTCCTCTCCCTCTCTCCAACCCTTCCACCTCTCTGGCTCTTCTCCTCTCCCTCTCTCCAACCCTTTCACCTCTCTGGCTCTTCTCCACTCCCTCTCTCCAACCCTTCCACCTCTCTGGCTCTTCTCCTCTCCCTCTCTCCAACCTCACTGTTTTGCTCTCCACTATCTCCCACCCTTCCTTATTCCACTCCGGATCTTCTCCTCTCCCTCCTTTTCACCTCTCTGGCTGTTCTGTTCTCCCTCCTACCCTCTTTAATTGCTATGGCTCTTCTACTCTTACTCCCACCCTCCCTTTCGCCACTCCAACTATCGCACAGGTTTTCATTACTAGTCATTACATAAATATTTTTTCTTTGTTGGGGGAACATTGTTGCAGTTTACGCTAATTAGTTTCTGTGCTGCTAGGCCAGTATTACCTCCCACTGCACTATGAATGACTCTAGAAAGAGTACTCACACTGGGGAGATGGCGAGAGATTTGTTTGTCCTTGAATATAGCTAATTAGCATACATTACAGATAATTGGCATAAAATGCCACATTGTTCCTTCAAAATATACATTTATTAATTTTTCAAATCCTATGTGTGACGGGGATACAGGGGTTACTGCTTGGTAGACCGAGGGTTAAGCGATTTATCCAGCCAGACAAAAAGATAATAAATTGCATTTATTAGAGAGGTCACGGCACACAAACATAGGACAACAATTACAGGCAAACAAACAGGGGTAAAACATAAAAACTAAACACTTCTGCAGTTCTCTTCTTGATGTGCCAGCAAAGTTGCACAGATTGCCAGGGGTTACGTATAATACTCACAGTCCATTTTAGCTTTATGCTGGAGCTTACACATAGTCCCACTAGAGGCAAGAGTGGGCACCCCGCCCACTACACATGCTGCTGGGTTACATGAAGGTTCCTTGTATCTTTTAGTCCTGACAGAGGAGTTGGGAACAGCATCCTAAGAGATTATCCCCAGCCACTTTCTATAGTCTTGGGCCATAGCCACCAAAGTTTAGCTTCCTGGCCACAATCCTGGTGGTGGGAACGTCAGGGTACTTTCTGTGGCTGTGGCCGCCTTGACTTACAGCCCACAACTGAAAAGGGCACCTGGCCACTACAGTGCCCACTCACTCTAACTCTTCCGGTGAGGGCACTCACCAGTCCCAGTTTCTCCAGTACTCCTTTAGAATATCCATGGACCCTAGGCCTCTCACCATTATAGAGAGGCCTCCTCTCCTCTTCCTACATTTTTCAACTCTCTCTCTCTTCCTAGCCTTTTTTCTACCCACCCCCTACAGGATCTGATGTCACAGGTAACATTTTCAAGTCCTCTTTTTACTTAGCCTGATTTAAGGGGGAAGGTACACACATTCCACACACAGATTTGCCCTACCCTCCTCTATCTGACCAACACTGGCTATTTCATGACACACTCTCTGTGGTCAGCTAGACTGGATGGCACCATTCCTCTGTACATCATACACACTAACCAACCCATTCAATGTTGGTAAATGGCCAACACTCTCTAATGCATGCACACACAGGGGACATTAATGTTTTCAAGAATGGGAACACATGAAACAATGGAGATCACTGAAAACAGACAGGGTTCGTTCTCAGGGTGACAACCATTCCATCACACTATTAATTTATAGAAAAATTGCTTGTACAACATATAGGCAAATTTTAATTCTCTGTTAACCATTTGTGCGCCAGAGGTGTCCGCAATGCATTGCAGTACCCCTCTGGCACTCACAGGTTAAGGAAACTAAACTTTTCTTAGGCTAACAGATCCACTATAAACCATTGAATGCAAGAGGGGTGTCCAAACAGTTCTTCTCACTCAGAAGGTGAAAGAAGATTTCCTGCTTTCCCATTGGAGAATGTCATTTCTATGGAATACAAAATCTTTCATTCCTCAGATACACTAGGGAAGCCTTTCCAAGAAGTCCATTAGTTATTGATGAAAGGTCATTAGATGCTTTAAGCTGAAATATGTTACTTTGTTGTTATGACTAAAATGAGCTATTCCTTAACTAATACGTCTGCAATTCCCCTTTGTTATTCTTTGGTAGGATTAGCAGTTCACCTATAGTTAAAAAAAACAACAGATGTGAAAACCAGTTTCCCATTAATACATTTCACATTCTAAATCATGATTCTGTATTTTGTGCTAATCTGTCATCTAGTTAAATGTAGAATGACAGGATGCGTGATGTGAGTTCCACCCAGAAATGTTTCTCGGTTTCCTGAATGACCGATCCTGGTTCCCATCGGAGACTGGAGAGCATTCAACAGTTTCCCAATTCTTCCATCAAAAACGAAATTAAAGGGATAGTACTGTTTCACAATAAAAGCAGCTCTAATTAATCTTCATTGTATTTGGGCTGTGGAAAGTGTTATTTCAATACTGTCAGAGTTGTAGTTCAAGAGTAATTGAATAATAAAGTATCCCCCTCCTGCCCCTTTTACTGATGTAACACTGCTCACCACAGAGCAACAAGACTGTCCGGATGGATCTCAGAGAGGGACAGTCTTCAGTGAGTTAAGGAAAAACCTGTCAAGGGGTTTCCTTATGCTCATAGTAAGAAGTTTGTCCCTTGCTGTAACCTGTCTTCCTTGTTGTTGGCGAGGGCTGTCCAAATTCAGTCCTCAAGCGCCACCAACAGGCCAGGATGTAAGGATTTAGTTGATTAAGAACAGGCAAGTCAGTCAAAACGAATAAGCCACTGATTAACTCACCTGTGTTTAATCAGGTAAATCCTTAAATCCTAGCCTGTAGGTGGCCCTTGGGGACTGAACCTGCACAGCACTATTATAGGCCAAGCATATTTTCTGTGCCAGGAAACAGGGCTGGGAATAGGTTCAGGGTCATGTGAGGAGTGGGGGTGTGGTCATGGGTGGTGCTAAGGGCACCTAGAATGCCATGCCTGGGGAGCCTGAGATGTAATTCCATCCTTGTATATACACGGATCTCTCTGTTGGTGTAACATTAATTCTGTTATATAATGACATGTTCCCTAAATATCTAAGGGATGAACTGCTTCACAAATTGAATTATGTCAGAACAAATGGAAAAATAAGTGCATTATATGTTTGAGAAAGTATAACACGAATTTATCAAAAAGGAGAAAGAAGAAATTATATGGCTTTCATCATTGGGGCCTCAAATTCTGGATATAAAATACAAGTTTAAAATTTCAGAATAAAAACATAATTGCCAGCATTTTTGCTACTAATATCCTGCCATCAGAAACAAACGGTCTGCCACCTCATATTATTAGGGAGGAAGAGAGAGTACCAGTAATGGAGTTGTTAACGTATCTGATTACCAGCCATCTCCACACGAGACCTCCATTTCTCCTTATTTTTAACATTTTGCCTGACTGCAAAACTACATGAACTGCAAAATTACATTGACCTAGGATAACTCTTAGAAATCAAACAGAAAAATAATATTGCATGTTAAACAGAGCTCCTCAGGAACCATAAGAATAAAAAAAAATCTAAGAAAATTTATGAAATGAACACAAATAGACCTGTCATCAGTGTTTTAGTCTCAATAAATGTATCAATTCAAACTGCCTTTACGTTGTACTTTTTTGCTTTTCAATCAGTTTAGTAGTTTTAGAGGTTTATATTTAGTTGGGGAATCTAATCTCAGAAGAACTTTGTTCCTTTATCTGTCTGATAAAGAAGGCATACTTAATTACTCACATGTCCAGAAAATCACCTCTGTATACCTTCTTAGACTGATAGATCAGCTCCAGCAGAGAGGTGGAATAAATGAAAGGGGAGTAATAATTGTGGAAATCCTTTCAAGAATTGAGCCTCCTTCTGAGGGTAGAATCTGGAAACAAAGTTGGTCCTTTTTAAAGAGACCGTAAAGGGTGAGGTTAATGTGCTTTAAAACTACAGACAGTCAACTGACAGCTGTAGGAGACCAGATTGCCATTGAATAACTGCCGATCCCTCTACATTTGTCTTGCAGATCTCTGAGATCTGCAGGGGTGGGTGTAACATAGTTGACAGTGGGAGATTTCTGTCCTCTCTGTCCAAGCCCATTGTTGGGGAATTTGCCAGTAAGGGGCTTCAAAGGAGAGAGGATATCAGTGTTGCTTCCCCTACTAAAACCACTGGTCAGAGAAGCTCAACTTACGAACAAGCCTGCTGTTGAATTTAACAGGCTCAATAGGAGTAGTGTCTTACCCAGGGTGCTGTCTCTTTTAGCTCTCTCGAGCCTTACACACAGAGGAAATATCCTAAAGCACATCAAATTGATCCTGCCAAACACAAAATGCCAGGCAATTCCTCTCTGAACAAGACAAACAACCAACCCCAGATGTACGTTTTGACCTTCTTGGGCCTCGCCAGTGAGTTGTAGCTGATCTCTTTATGTACTTGGGAGCAAGGGGTCCACATCTGGATTCCCCTGTTACCCTTAGGGTGACCAAACCCAAGGATAATTTGAATACGCAAACGTACTGGTCAGAAACGCTCAACAAGAAACGAGGTTGGGAAATGTGCAGAGTCTCTCTGATGTCAGCTGACACTGCAGATCATGGAGATGGGCAGGGTAAATAGAGAGGGTGTACATCCATGACCATAATACATTATAACAAACAAACAAACAAACAAAATATAAACCTGTGTACATTCTGTGTTCCTTGCAAAGAAGGACCTTATGTATAAAGATAAAGTGGAGCTATTTTGAGGCAAACCAGCTGCGCTGCAGGAGATATATGATATTTAAAGAAACAACCACAGGTCTCATCAAACATATGTGTAATCATGAGCACCCAGGAGTATAAAACAAACACAGAGCTGTACAAAGGCTAGGTGAACTATGACTATGGTGTCCTCCCCCCATGATCTTCAATATAGAGAAAATGGGAAGAATAGAATCAAATTAACTTTTAACAGCAGAACATTACAAGAGCATTAACCCATTAATCCCCGCAGTCATAGAGTATGTTCATATCTGATACTCCTTCTCCAAACGAAATTGAAAGTGTCCGCATACAGTGTGCCATCATGGCTGGAATCCATGTGCTGTGGAATGGTTCCTGGGGCCTAGAGAACAGATGGGATCTAGAAGATGCAGCTGACACAGCATCTTAACTCTTTCAGTGCCTAAAGGGTGTGCAACACATCCTAAGCCAAAGTGTTGCACACTCCCTGGCACTCAAAGAGTTAATCTTGAAATGGCCTACTTTCAGGCCGATCACTGGCAATCAGTGTAAGTAGTGTGTTTGTGTGTGTGTGTGTGTGTGTCCAGCCTTGGTGGAGCAGCACCTCTCCTCCCGAACCTTTGGGCCCTAGACGACTGGCATAGGCAGCGTATATGATTCGGCTGGCCCAGTACAGATGACTGTGACATAGGGCCATATGTTCAAAGAAGTAGCAAAATAGCTTTTGTCGTTTGTAATGACTTTTCAAAGAACAGTGTCGTTGGGATCATTAATATTTTCAGAGAGTGTCGGTTGTGATTGGAAATATGTTGTTTGTCCTGACTGAAATTGTCGTATGGAACGACAAAAAAAAGTCTTAACTTAAGACAAAAATGTCTTAAAAAATGTCTTAACAACAAAAATGTCTTTCAAAATGTCCTAACGACAAAAATGTCTTCACTAAAGACAAAAATTCTCACATTCAGAACACATTCCCTCCACTTTTTTCTTAACGTAAAAATTTTGTCTTTTGAAAGACATTTTTTTGTCGTTAGTTACGACAAATTTTCTTTTCCTCTATACGACACTGGAGAATAGTTTAGCAACGCCCTAGCCACACCCTTTGCTAATCAATTCTGCAGTTGTGTCGTACACAACGGACATTACTAGTTTTTTGTCGTATACTCTAGAGAAAATGTGTCGTTCATGCATTCAGTTACTTATTTTTGTCTTTCATACGACAATTTTTTGTCGTTATCCCTTTGAACATACAGCCCATAGAGTCAACTGCAAAACTCCGAACCAAGATCTTGCTGAGAAACCTGCTATGAAACTATGGAAGTAGTCACATGATTTTTAAAGGATCTGGAACTGGAACAGCTTACATACAACAATCCATGGTTGAAGAGCTTCTACATGCTCGCCAAAATCCAGAAAACCAGTAACAATAGGTATATACAAATTTACAGTCCACATTTCTGGGTTAGTAGAACACATAGAGGTAATGGCAGTACCTGAAAATACGTATGTGGCACAAAGTGCAGTATCTGAAAAGGGATCTTATATATAGGGGAAACAAGTGAAAAACTACAAAGATAAACGTGCACAGATCTTCATTCCAGCAATTAAAGGGATGCGTGTACTCATTGTGACATCACTTCACACCGGCCGCTCACTACAGTCAATGTCTTCATTTCAAGCTATACAAGGGGAATTTCAGTAGAACCCAGAATAGAAGTACATTACAAATGAAATGGATTATTTACATTGAAGATCATTAGTTTTAACCCGTTAAGGGGGTTAATCAATGCGTTGCACATGTCCCGTTTTGACTACTGTAGCTCACTACTAATTGGCCTTCCACCCACCCGACTAACCCCACTCCAGTCTATAATAAACATTGTCACCAAGAACCACCCCTTCCCTGGACCACTTCACTCAACAGCACTTCTCTCTCCCACCCACTGACTGGCAGTACATGTGGCAGGAGGCACTTACACCCAGTAGACTTACTCCTTCTGTGTCCAACCTACCTTCCTTTTAGACTATAATTTGTCACGAGCAGGGCCCTCTGATCCTTCTGTTCTACACATTCGATTTGTACTATTTAAAGCTCTGTATGTCTATTCCGTATTGTACAGTGCTGCGGAATAAGTTGGCACTATATGAGTAAAGAATAATAATAATTACATTTATTAGATTTTTATAATACTGTAAAATCTCAGGTATAATACACACCTGTGTATAATATGCAGGTGTACATTATACCCAAAATTTTAGGGGAAAACAAGAGTGCCTATGCATAATAATCACCCTTGTTTTCCCCTGTCTCACTCACACACACACACACACACACACACACAAAAATGCCATTTTTGTACCTCTTCCTTCCCTCCCCTCTTACCCATGGCCTCTTCTTACCCATGTCCTCCTCTCCCCCTCCGTAGTCCAGTTTCAGCATCCTGACAAAGCGCATAGCTAAGTGCATTGGATCTATAGTATTGCCCTGCAAGGACCTTGCGGTCCTCACAAGACACCATCATTGGCTAAGCAGAAGAGGTCCTGACAGGGTCACGCTGGAAGTGAGTGGCGGATGCAAGCATGCCGTCCGCTGGGACCCTGTCAGGATGCTGAAAATGGACTACGGAGGGGGAGAGGCGGCCACGGGGAGGGAAGACATACCAAAATAATTTTTTCTTGTGTATAATATGCACCCCCCACTTCACATAAGGTGGGCAGGGGCAAAATTGTGCGTATCATACACAAGATTTTATGGTACATGTTGCTACCATTTTGTATGTCTTTTAAATTCTTGGTTTGCGTGTTATTTAATTACTCATCTATCAACCCCCCTCTTCTAATCTAAATACAAAACTCAAGTTAACCCTTTGAGTGCTAGAGGGATGACTAACGTATTGCTTGACAATGTGTTGCATATAAACCTCTACCACCCAAAGAGTTAAGTGAGCAGCTTCTCCTAGGACATAACTGAGATACATAAAATAGTTTTTGAAGAGAGGAAATAAAACACATCTGTGTTGTCATTTTTGTCCTTGCATCTGTTACTCACATAATATATTAAACAGTTCACTGAGCTTCTTATGTTGCTTTGTCAGTGGGATTCAGTCTATGCACTCGGTGATGTCACACAATAAAACCCCACCAAGTCCACCCAGTTCATGCGTCTCCTTCACGTTTCCCCAGTATTCTTGTTTTTCGTAATTAATGGAAAATTTGGAGTAGTGGAAGTCAGACTTTTGACCTCCAGTTTTTGGAAACTGCAAGTCGTCAAAAACTGGTTGGGGATGAATGGTGGCTTAGTCCACAACAGCTGGAAGCCCAAATGTTGACAAGCCCCGATTGTCAGCCTTTGGGGAGAATGTCTCAGGATAATGTAAATTGACTGGAATGGTGACCATATCAAAAAGCTAAATGTACATTTATAAGTTTGTGGAGTCTCACAACTCACATTACTGCCTTTTGGGTAATTTTCCCCTATAATGTCTGTACTTGTGGACTGTTATCCTTCTATCCCCTGACATACTTACACATCAATTTAAAGGGATAGTAATACTTAGTTTTTATGTGTATTTTATTTTGTAAGCATTAAAAAAAACATGAAGAACGATATAAGTCTTATCTCTCAAACCTTTATGGTTTGAGAGATATTCACAAGCAAAGATTCCCCTCCTGCCCCTTTTACCTAGTGTAAGCCATCTCTTCTTAGATGTGGAATCCAGTCCATAGACCAGATAGATAACAGCAGGGGACAATCTTCTTCCTATGAGAACAATGAAAACCCTGCCCCCTTGACAAGTTTTTCAGGTTTTTTCCTTATCTTAATTGAAGATTGTCCCTCTCTGCAGTCTACCTGGGCACCTCCCTTCTGATCTGGCTGAGCAGTGTTACATCAGTAAAAGGGGCGGGAGGGGGAGACTTTGTCATTGAATTACTTTTGAACTACAACTCTGACAGAATTGAAATAACACTCTCCAAGGTCCAAATACTATGGTGATTAATTAGAGCTGTTTTTGTTATGAAACATTACTATCCCTTTAAGTGTCATCTATGCATTTAGTTCTGCACTATTTTTGAGCCTAATAATTAGGAATCACTATCAAAAGGTGTGTACCATAGACTGTTATCCTACAAAAAGTACATTACTAATTAGTGCAATACTCACTTGTTCTATGAAGATAGCTTCTTATGTTGTCACAGTTATTATTTACTTCTGTACAGTTCCTGTTGCTTGTGAATGTTGATGTATCACTGGGAAGGGGAGTCTGTGATGGGAGTTGTAGTTGGGAGGTAACTAGTACGTATTGAGGTTGCCTTCCACCGCCTCCACACTTACGTACACATAGTATGGCGCAAGTTTGAATAATGTAAGCTGACAATCACCTTTTATTCAACATCTCTCTGGCACTCAAAGGGTTAATGGAAAAAAAGTGAAGTGGCTCACTGACGCTGTTCTTATAATTTCAGTTGGCAGCAGCCATGTGGGATGATGTCAGTGAACACTGCCAAGCTAGGAAATTCGTCTGATTGTAAGGGGTCGCATTATAGGGCAGTGCCAATGCGGCCTGCTTGGAAGCTGGGCACTGTCTTAACCGCACCCTGTCTAGTTACACTCCTGGTTGTAATCCAACAACAGTCAGACGTTACCCTGCCTGGGATATCACCTTACATATGTATATATGGACTGTATCTGTTTTAATTCATACAGATCTGTTTACGTTCATACAAATGTTTGTATTACATGAAATGTTACATTCCAGTGGCCTTGAATAACCTCTACCTCTTCACATGTAACCTGCGCTTATATGCACCCTAATCATAGCACTCACTTCTATTGTTTGTGTAGGTCCCCAATTGCAAGCTATAGTGGCCCAATACTAATGGCCTTATTTATTTATTGAGTAAACCAACTTTACTGTAGGGGAGAAATGAAAATGCCCATTGATTTAAATGGGATTTTTTTTTTAAATTCGTACTTTATTGAAGATTTCACAATTACAGCAAAGATGAGAAAAAAAACAGTGAACATACATTCATCAAATATCGATAGCTGAAAACAAAAATCAACCATAACGAAAACGCGCCCTGACTGCCCCAGAGTGCACCCGGCCACAGTATAGAGTCCACTTAGGCTAACAAGATGTCACCCTGTATAATAGGCCAAACTCACAAGTAAGCAATTTGAAGAGATTTGAGGAAAAGAGAAGCGAGAAAGAGAAAAGGAAAAAGAGTAGAAAAGATGCACAGTAAGGAAGAAGAAGAAAAAAAAAAAAAAAAAAAAAAAAGGGAGATGAAGCGACTCCAAACCCCTTGAAAGTGGTTAAAAGCCCAGTTTAAATTGCTGGCAATTTCAGGAATGTTTATTTGTCACCTTTGATTCATTTGGTTTTCCCCAGAATTACTCTCCCTTTTCTTGAGTACGCAAGGCCCTAATTCTTTTTTATTATAGTGTATATTACCAGTGACAATGTTTGTTTTAATTCATTTGATAAAATATTTGTTAAAACTGTGAAGTTTTCTTTTAGCATTCAGGTAGTGTAATAAACATACGTCTTTTGTTGAGCAAAATGTTAAGACATACAAAACAAAAAACAAACCTGCACTCCTCCATATCAATGTGTAAATGGGTGCCCTAACTTAGGTATATATAACTAAGTTGATAATTATGAGGATTTAGTACATAATTTGGCCAAAGAATGTTAAGCTTGCCAGTCCCATCAAGGTACATCAAAGATCTGGCAAGTACCTACTCTCATGCACCTTTAAATCCCTATCTAAATTAAAAATAAAAATGTAAAAATATAAAGCGTGGATTTAAAGGGATAGTAATACTTCATTTTAACTATTTTATTTTGTAGGCATTAAAAAAAACATGAAGAACTATATAAGTCTTATTTCTCAAACCTTTATAGTTTAAGAGATATTCACAAGCAAAGTTTCCCCTCCCGCCCCTTTTACCTAGTGTAAGCCATCTCTTCTCAGATATGGAATGCAGTTTATAGACCAGACAGATAACAGGGGACAATCTTCTTCCTATGAGAACAATGAAAGCCCTGCTCCCCCTTGAAAAGTTTTTCAGGTTTTTCCCTTATCTTAATTAAAGATTGTCCCTCTCTGCAATCTACCTGGGCACCTCCCTTCTGCTTTGGCTGAGCAGTGTTACATCTGTAAAAGGGGCAGGATGGGGACACTTTGCTTGTGAATATCTCTTAAACCATAAAGGTTTGAGAGATAAGACTTATATCATTCTTCATGTTTTTTTAATGCCTACAAAATAAAATAAAGTTAAAACGAAGTATTACTATCCCTTTAAAAAGATGTTATAAGGAAACACATATTATCACAACTACTTATAACATCTTATCAAAGCGTGCTGTATACCTTCTGGTCCATAAAATGGAACTAACACTTTATAATGACTTCAGTGATTCTGAAAGGACATTCAATCAATATTTATGTTGGCTATTCTTTATTTCAAATCATAGTATGGTAAAATATCTTCTAAATAAATATCTTCATTTCTAACTTTCAATTGTTGAGCTGCACACAATGGTCCAATGTTAACTGTATTTATGTTTTTTTTCCAAAAAAACTTTTCTGCTCCTTTAAATTCTTTAGTACATCAATATTTTATAATAATGTGTACTGTATATCGGTAACTAAAACTAACCACACCTCAACTGAATTTAAGATCATTATCCTGGGGAATTAAATGTCTTTTGTGTGTCTGACTTCCCGGTCTGTACTCTCCTGTGGATGAGGCAAAAGGAAGCGAGGACTCTTGCTTTCCCTATCCTGCTTAAAAACAGCTCAAACAATTTCCTGTATCTCTCAAGTTATGTCATGGTATGGTAACCTTTACATATACA
Source organism: Rhinophrynus dorsalis (assembly GCA_037306005.1). NCBI lineage: Eukaryota > Metazoa > Chordata > Amphibia > Anura > Rhinophrynidae > Rhinophrynus > Rhinophrynus dorsalis. The sequence continues at coordinate 586,055,801 of CM074719.1, read as the reverse complement.
TCTATGAATTATGTAACATGCGCTATCATATAACAATAAGCTGCAGTTTAGCACTGCCATTTCTATAATAAAGTGCCAGTCAGACTGGAGCCCTTAATTTGACAATTGGAGGAAATAACATGTTACCAATGGTCCTTTGTTGAAAAAATGACTGTTTGGCTTCTGCAATAAATTTAAGTCGTCTATAGTGCCATCTTTTTTTTTTTTTTTTTGAAGACTGGAATGTTCAAAAGCCGATCTATGTTTTTGATAGTATTGGCACAATTGTGTCGGATAATGGAGGAAAGTAACATCATTTATACCAACATTTTGGGCCATATGTACAGAAAAAGAGTGGGGGAGTCCTGTGGAAAAACAGCTGCACCATAGGGGGGGACAAATAAAAGTACCTATTGATTTTAAATGGGGCTTTTAACCCCTTTAATGCTAGAGAGGTCTCCAGTGCATTGCCAAACAATGCATTTGAGACCTTTCTAACATTCAGGGGGTTAAGCCATCTTAAAATTAAACTAGCATGGAGTACACGGTATTTACCTGTGTATAACTCCAGATCATTTTTAGGTGTTAATTTTACTTTAAATTCCCTGTACTTCATGCTCGGTATAAAAATGATGCATTTGTTTTCTGAGGCCTAACATCTGCTGTCATATATACTCTATTGGGACCAATCCCTACCTTTTCCATAGCTCCTATTACAGTAGCAGTGTTTGTAGGTGACTGAGAAGTGATATTGTTTTATAATTTGTGAATGGGCCTTAATAAGATATCAGCCTTTCTGAATGGAAGAGCCGTGGGTACTTATCTCAACAGTTTAAAAACATTAGCTGCTAACTAGCAATTAACCAAAATGTGTCTATGTAGGGTAGTGTACACAAGCATTAGAAATGCAAGTTTAGGAATAGATTTTTGGGATTTAGCATAACCCTTTGAGTGCCAGAGGGTTCACAACGCATTGCAAAGTAATGCGTTGTGTACCCCTCTGGCACTCAAAGAGTTAAAGAAAGTATTAGCATCATCATCATCATTTATATGGCACCAACTTATTCTGCAGTGCTATAGAATAGGGAATAAGTATGCAGAGACATAAAACTACAAATAGAACTTAGAAAACAGAGCGATCAGAGGGTCCTGCCTGTGTGCTGCTGAGAGCCTACAGTATAGAGGAACTTACACTGGGAACACAGGAGAAAGTGCTATTGGGTGTAAGTACCTCCTGCCGTATTAACTTCCTGTCAGTGATAGTGACAGGTAGTGTCTTTATTTGGGAGAAAAAGGCTGTGTGTGACCCATGCAGAGTGATGTAGGGAGGGAATGAGAGTGAGTACCAGTTGGACAGTCTGTTGATTTGCCCTTCCTCATAATAATTGTGGGGTTAATTGATAGGTCTCCCTGACAAGGTGAGTTTTCACAGAGCATCTGAAGGCTCCAAAAATGATGAGTGTATTTGGAATCGAGATGAAATTAGGAGGGGCTGGTGCTAGTATAGTAAGTATAGTTAATACCGTAAAATCTCAGGTATAATACATACCTGTGTATAATATGCAGGTGTATATTATACCCAAGATTTTAGGAGAAAACAAGAGTGCCTATGTGTAATTCCCACTCATGTTTTCCCCCTTACTAAAAAAAAATCAGAGCTGCCAGATACCTTTCCTCCCCCCCAGCTTAATCTGCTCTCCAAATAATCCTTACTTCCACTGAAGTCCCCATCTTCCCTGCAGGTGGCATGCTTGCATTTGCCGCCCGCTTCCTTCAGTGGGCTGTCAGGGCCTTCCCCCTCCAGCCATTGGTAATGCCCTGTGAGGATCTCAAAATGCATAGTGAGCGAACAGAAGAAAAATCTAAATCAAATCAATATTTGGTGTGACCACCCTTTGCCTTCAAAACAGTATCAATTATTTTAGGTATTCTTGCACACAGATTTTTAAGGAACTGGGCAGATAGGTTGTTCCAAACATCTTGGAGAACTTCTGTGGATTTAGGCAGCCTCAGTTTCTTCTCTCTCTTCATGTAATCTCAGACAGACTCTATGATGAGATCAGGGCTCTGTGGGGGTCATACCATCACTTCCAGGACTCCTTGTTTTTCTTTACCCTGAAGATAGTTTTTAATGACTTTGGCTGTATGTTTGGGGTTATGTCATGCTGCAGAATAAATTTGGGGCCAATCAGATGCCTCCTTGCTGGTATTGCATGATGGATAAGCATCCTCCTGTACTTCTCAGCATTGAGGATACCATTAATTCTGACCAAATCCCCAACTCAGTTTGCAGAAATGCAGTCCCAAACTTGCAAGGAACCTCTACCATGCTTCACTGTTGCCTGCAGACACTCATTCTTGTACTGATCTTCAGCCCTTTAGGAACAAACTGCCTTCTGCAACAGCCAAATATTTCAAATTTTGACCCATCAGTCCAGAGCACCTGCTGCCATTTTTTCTTCACCCCAGTTCCTGTGTTTTGTGCATAGTTGAGTCGCTTGGCCTTGTTTCCACATCAGACCAGACTTCTCCAGACATTAGTTGGATGTACCAGGGTCCCACTCTTTTCTGCCAATTCTGAGCTGATGGCACTGCTGCAAAGGGAAGTAAGCATGATGTGTCTTTCATCTGCTGCACTAATTTTCCTTGGCCGACCACTTTGTCTGTGGTCTTCAATGTTGCCCATTTCTTTGTGCTACTTCAAAAGAGCTTGGACATCACATCTGGAAACCCCTGTTTGCTTATAAATTTCTGTTTGGGAGACATCTTGCTGATGCAGTATAACTAACTTGTGTCTTGTTGCTGTGCTCAGTCTTGCCATGGTGTCTGACTTTTGATATTAAACTGTCTTCAGCAACCTCAACTTGTTAGCTGAGTCTGGATGTTCCGCACCCAGTTTTATTCCTCCTACACAGCTGTTTCTGTTAATGATTGTGTTTCAACCCACATATTAAATTGATGATTATCAGCATAAGTTTGGTGTAATTTTTTAATCATACACCTGACTATATGCCTACAAAATCCCTGACTTTGTGAAAGTGTACCTAGAAGAATTGAAGAATAGAAGAATTAAAGCTGTTTTGAAGGCAAAGGGTGGTCACACCAAATATTGATTTTATTTAAATGTTTCTTTTGTTCACTCACTTTGCATTTTGTTAATTGATAAAACTATTTTTGAAAACATTCTTATTTATAGCATTTTTTTCACACCTGCCTAAAACGTTTGCATATTACTGTACCATTTATTCCAATGGGTACATTTCCCTTAAAAAGATGTAAGCCATGTTACTTTGTATTTGCCTCACTGGCATGTGTGAATTAGGTGGGTAGGTTGAGTTCTTCATGCATTTCCAAACCATGCTTTACTACAAAAACTATAAAAACAGTAAAAATAAGCTAAGGGACCCCATATTTATGAGTTTTGAATCTAAAAAGTGACTGCACTGTGAATGTTAAAACATGTTCTTTAATATAAGAACAAGTAGTGTTTTGGCAGCAGTGCTTCTTTAAGTCCTGATCATTTGCAGGAAATGATGTCTCTTATCCCTGTTCTTAAGGTAAGTCTGCAATTTTCAGCCTTGTTTAACATCTGTTTATTTTCTCAGTGATGTAACCCAGGATACACCAAAATTAGATATTCATTTCCAGCTATCTTTTCTGAGAAGCCTATTCAAATTGTTTCCATTTGACCAGCTTTATGACTAAAATAAAAAAAAATAATAATAATAATTTCATGTATGAATAGCACATTCACTTTAACACTTTGAGTGCCAAAGAGGTTAGATACCTTCGAAAAATCCATGGAACAATAGTACAATAACATACCAAAGTTAATTCATGTGTATCTTCCTCCATCATCTGTCTTTTCCCAGAGTTATCTGGGGGAGATGCAGGTGGGCTATAGATAGATTTCTTCTGTGTCCCATCCCACGGCAATTGACATCAGTGGGATTTTGTCTCCTCCTCCTTTAGCTGGTATAGAACCAATCGACAATTGTTTAAAGACCTCTCTGCTTCTCCTTCGCCAGTCTTTTTTTGGTCCTACACTCAGCTGGGTAGGAGGTTAGTGACTCAGTTGGAGTTACTATTAAATTCTCACAGATTATGCATGTTTTTCTTATTTTTCATACCTTATTCTTTGGCCACATTAAATTGCTGTCCCCTCTGGGAGAAAACCCCGAAGACCAGATTTTTGCTTTCGTAGCTGGCCTGGTACAAGCAGCTTCCCACTATCAGCCTGCAGTTCAAACAGTAAGTCACGTTAAGCTTCCGAATGATGCACTTCTGCCTTCCTCTCACTGCGCACAGCATCGGACCGGGGCTAGAGGAGACAGAATGAAGCCTGCTAAGAGGGTTCCATGGGGACGCTGAAATGAGCAGAACCCCTGGCCTAAACAAGGAAACTGGCATCATCAGAGGACATGGTAAGTCCTCTTCTTTTATTATAGCCAGTTTAGCTTCCGGTTAGGCCTCTGCGTTCCACTTTGAAACGCACATCAATAGAAGCTACTATAAATGTCTGTGCCATTCTGGGGGCAAGGTAAGTCATGTGATATACATATGTTGCCTTTGCCATAGATTTGCTGTTTTGGTTTTAACTGCTTATTATTAAAAGTTAGTTTTTAAAAACTATCTGTCACTATGGCTACTACTCCTAAACCTTCAAAGGAGAAAACTGGAAGTTAAAGAAAAAGAATCTAGTCAGAAGACTAAGGGATGTACAGGTTGTAAAGCTAAGATTCCAGTAGATGGTAAATTTTGTGATGATTGTATAAAAAAAATACAAATACAGAAGTTCCTTGTCAGTTCCAGGAATTCTTATCCTGGATGAGTGTATCAATGCAAGAAACCTTTCAAGAAATGAAGTATCAACCAAAGAAAAGGCAAAGAATTGATGATCCTGGAGAAGGTATGTCATCCAGAATGGAGGAATTAGAAGAGGAAAGATATTATGGAAGCCATATCTCAATATTCTTCTCCAGAAGAAGGTGAAATCCAGGACGATGAGGAAGGAGCTTTTAATCTGGACAAAATAGATTCTTTCCTGAAATTATGAGAAAATTCCTTGAGTGGGTGGATGAACCCAAACAGCAGGGTATTCTGGACACTGTGATTATGGGCACGAGGAAGGAACTTCCTACCTTCCCAGTACATCATTCTGTTGCTGAATTGGTTAAGTCAGAATGAAAGGGGATAAAAGGTTATCTACATCAAGAAGATTACAAAAAATGTACCCTTTTAAAGAAGATACATCAGCTTGGATTTTTTCCGCCTAAAATAGATGCCTCTATATCACAGATCGCACGAAGAACTGTCCTGATGGAAGACGGATCATCCCTAAGGGATGCTATGGATAGGAGAATAGAGGGTTCACTCAAGACACAATTTTCCCTGATTGGACAGAACATGAAAATAGCTACAGCATTAGCATGTATAGCGAGAACTACTAGAATCTGGTTATCTGAACTGGAGGACCATATTGAGCCATCAGTATCAAGGTCAAAATTGCTAAAATAAGTTGCCATTATCAAGGAGGCCATAGCATTCTCCTGTGATGCCTCACTAGATTCCATCAGAATGTCAGCAAGAGCTTCATCACTTTCAGTCACAGCCAGGAGATCCCTTTGACTTACAACATGGGGAGCTGATACTTCTTCCAAGAGTAAACTGGTATCACTTCCCTTTAAAGGATCTTTATTATTCGGTGAACAGTTAGATGAAATTATAAAGAAGGTGACAGGTGGAAAGAGCTCCTTCCTTCCCCAAGATAGAAAGCGCAGATCTTCTCCAGTTTATGTATCCTTCAGGAATAAAAGACACTCATTTTGATACGATAGGAGGTTTCAGTCATCCAAAAATTATGATACAAGAAGGCAAACTTCAGCCCAAGTGTCTAGAGATACATTCAGGAAGGAGGGTTTTCGAAAAAAAAAAACAATTTAAAAAAGAATCTCCCTGAAGAACAGCGGAACCTGCTTCCAGTTCCAGTGGGGGGTCATCTGGGACCATACCTGTCCAACTGGAAAACATTGACCAACCTGGATGGTTAGACTCTTCGAATTTTAGAAGCAGGATGCCCGCTGGAATTTCAGATCAGACCCCACAAGAACCTATTCAGAAATTCAAAAATTCCAAAAGTACAATAAAAAAAAAAAGATACAATTGGATCACTCCATTCAGGAATTAGCCTTGAAGAATGTCATAGAAGCTGTACAATTAAGGGAAAGAAAAGCAGGTTGGTACTCCATAATCTTCATAGTACAAAAGACCACCGGAGATTATCGCCCAATTCTCAATCAAATTAAATACTGTGATAATACAGTGAACCTGATGGAAGATGGAAACAGTTGCATCCCTTATCCAGGCTATCCAGCCACAAGATGATCTATTAACTATAGACCTTCAAGATGTGTATTATCACATAGCAATAGTAGAGAAATTCAGGAAGTATCTCAGTTTTTGCTACATGGGACAGCATTGGAAGTTCAAAGTACTGCCATTTAGGCTAACATCAGCACCCAGAGTTTTTTCCAAGGTCCAAGCAGTGGCCTTAGAAACTTTGAGAAAAAAAAGGCATAAAGATTGTGCCATATCTAGATGACTTTTTATTGATAGTGAAGTCAAGATCTCAGACAGAGCAACAGAAGACTATTACTATCAACCATCTACAAGAGCTAGGATGGTTGATCAACAATCAGAAGAGCCAATTAATCCCAATTCGCAGGCTACAGTTTCTGGGATTGAATCTGGATACAGCCAGATGAGTAATATCATTATCTTACAACAGGATATTGATGATTAAAAGTAAAATAAGACAATTCAAGAGATCAACGAGTCGCACAGCCCAAGAATATATGACCATTCTAGGTTACATGGCGTCTGCTGCCCAAGTGACCCTATGGACAAAACTCCACATGAGACCCCTTCAGAGATGGTTTTTATCTCAGTGGAACAAAAATCCAGTGGACTCAAGCCAAAGGATACAGATCCATCCCAAAATAAGAAAAAACTGAATTGGTGGACGGTTCAAAAGAATCTCGCAAAAGGTTCCTCAATAAAACGACTGGACTGTCAAAAAGTCACCACAGATGTGAGTCTGAAAGGCTGGGGAGGATGGATAAAGAACAGATGTGTACAGGGAGTCTGGTCCAAAAAGGAACAGAAGCTTCACATCAATATATTGGAATTGAGAGCAATTTTTCATTGCCTAAAGAAGTTCAGGAGTCTAATCAAGGGCAAGCCGGTGCAAGTAATATCGGACATCATGATGGCTGTACTATATATATAAAAAAACAAGGAGGCATAAGGAGTACAGCACTGAGCTCAGAGGCAAGAAGAATTATGTTGTGGGCAGAAAAGAATCTAGCAACATTATCGGCAGTACACATACCAGGAGTCCAAAACTATCAAGCAGATTATCTAAGTCATATCAGCCTGAATTCAGGAGAATGGGCCTTGAACAAGGAAATATTCAGCCAGATTGTACAGAGATGGGGGCATCCAATGATAGACCTGATGGCATCAATAGTGGCAAAATTTTTTCTCAGGAATGAGGCAACCCCAAGCACTAGCGGTGGATGCAGTGACGCAGGACTAGGGAAACTAGCTATCATATGTGTTCCCTCCGATAGCCATGATCCCGAGGGTACTAAAAAAGATCAGACAAGAGAGAGCCAGCGTCATCCTCATAGTATAGATTGGCCAAGGAAGGTGTGGTACTCTGAACTAGTCATTATGTCCATAGACAGTCCATGGCCGCTACCCCTCAGACCAGATCTGTTACACCAGAGGCCAGTTTGGGATCAGGACCCAGGCTTTCCCAAACTAACAGCCTGGAGGCTGAAAGGTATTCCTTGAGGAGTAGAGGTTTATCTGACCCCGTCATCAATACCATCATATCTGCAAGAAAACCATCAATTTCCTTGGTTTATAACAGAACATTGAAAAAATTTTCTAAATGGTGTGCAGAGAAAGAAATTGACAAATTTTCTTCATCATCTCCACAGCTGTTGAGTTTCCTTTCGGACTGACATGAACAAGGGCTGAGACCCTCATCTTTAAGAGTTCAAGTGTCAGCTATCTCCACATGCTTGGAGAAACAGTTTGCAGATGATGATTTGGTTAAGCGATATTTGAGAGCAGTTGATAAGATCAGGCCCAGGATCAAGAATATTATTCCCCCATGTGATCTCAATCTGGTACTTAACCAATTAACTTCTTCAGGGAAGTTTGAACCAATACAGAAAATTTCAACCAAGTTCCTAACATTAAAAACAGCTTTCTTAGTAGCTATTACTTCGGCTAGAAGGGTAAGCGAACTGCAGGCCCTTTCGTCTAAAGAACCTTATATAATCTTCCACCAGGATAAAATAGTCCTCAGAACAAAAGAACACTTTAGATCTAAAGTAGTTTCTTCCTTTCATCTTAAGCAGGAGATAGTTCTCCCTTCGTTCTTTCCCAATCCAAAGAATAAGGAAGAGGAGCGTCTGCACAAATTTGATCTGTTAAGATGTATTTCAGAATATCTGAAAAGAGTAGCCTTGTTCAGAAAATCAGACTCTTTATTTGTCCATTTTCAAAGGTAATACAAAGGATCTTCTGCATCAAAATTATCAATTGCACGTTGGATAACAGAGTGCATTAAGGAAACTTATTTGGAGGCAGGAAAAGGTCCGGCAAAACATTCAGCAAGAACTATGCAAGACTGCAACTTGTTAGTCAGTAACAACATTTATAAAGCATTATCAATTAGACGTACATTCATCTTCAGCCGCAAAGTTTGGAAGACGAGTATTAAAAGCTGCCACTACTCCAAGTTGTTAAGACCTGTCCAGTTATATTTATATGCATATAATGAATTATCAGAGAGCATGAATAGAACATGTTCTGCTAAATATATTTTTAGTTTTTTTTATATGTTTTAATCATATAATTGACCATTGGGATATATATTATATGTTTGAATATTATTTACATACCTAGACCCTCCCTTAATTTTTCAGGGCTTTGGTATATCCCATTGATGTCAATTGCAGTGGGATGGGACACAGAAGAAAGGAAGAAATTTTCTTACCCATATTTCCTATTCTTCTGTGTCCCTCCACGATACACCCTGCCCTTAATTAACCTGTATGTGTTATGAATTTCCCAGCTCTGACAAAAGTTGATTGGCGAAGGAGGAGCAGAGAGGTTTTTAAATAATTTTTGACTGGTCCTATACCAGCTGGAGGAGGAGGAGACAAAATCCCATTGATGCCAATTGCCGTGGAGGGACACAGAAGAAAAGGAAATAGCGGTAAGAAAATTTCTTCCTTTCCTAGAATTTCTGTGTCTCTGGCAGCCACAGCCTGGGCAGCAGGAGGGCGGAGTTTATGTAGTAGTTTATCCCTCCCGCTCATTTTCCCGTTCTAATGTCGCCTCCCCTCACTTCTGAAGTCCGGTCGCTTGACCGGACAAATCACAACAAGTGGCAATCTTCCCTTAGTCAGTATAAGGAAAAAACCTGCCCTTCTTGTCAAAGAAAGGCAGGTTTTTCCTAATACTAACTGGAGATTGTCCCTCGTTGTGATCCGCTGTCAGATCTCAGCCTGAAATGCTGACGTTGGGGAAATGGGCAGGAAATGGGGTAAGCTTCTCCGTAAAATAACAGCGTGATTGTATGGTTTTGGACAATAAGAGCAGCAGCCGGCAGTACTGTTACTGATTATGAACAAGCTGCGCTGCTTTGGAAATTATCTATTACTATCCCTTTAAATTCACAGCGGCAAGTCCACTTTAAGTAACTCATTTTTAAATTAGGAGACACTTGTTTCCTCAATTTGTAAAAGAGAACTGTAATAGACTAACAGGTATTGGAACATATGTCTCTCATTCCAGTTTTATCATTACTAAGTACAGTGATTATCTTATGGGATAAGCAAGTGAAGGGAGTGATGTTACTAAGTAATGCACTGTGCATGGTTCCTTCACAATGTGAGAGTTGAACTGTAACACATAAATGTATGGTTTGGATGTGTGAGGTTCTTACAATGCCTAGTCATTCTAACTTGTGCATTTTACATTCGCATGTTAGGAAACCAGGCCATTTTGATCTGCTGATTTAAGTGACAGCTATATATTCTAACGTTCATATGTGTACCTGTAGAAATGATGTCTCAGTTGTGTGTCCCAGTTTTCTGTCTGTGAGTTCTGACTTCACTGTTTGTAAAACCGAATGTTCATCACCCAGTCTCATTAGCCCAAACTTTATTTGTTCAATTGATTCACCTTTAAAAGGTCGCAGTTGGAATATCGTTCGGCTGCACACCGTAATCAACATGTTGGCTCATGGACTGTACCTGCGTCAAGGACTAGAGGGGCGTGTAACACATTACAGTACCTTGCACACTACTCTGGTCCTTAAAGCACAGTCTGAGGTCCTGTGGTCCTGCCAGCAACTGTCATGTCTGCCCCCATGGACATGAACTCCAGGACCGATTGAAAATGTTATTTCTTGAACCAAGGAGCAATGGAAAATTCAGAGGGGCCATTAGGATTTTCTGGCTAAGTGTGGGTTATAGCGCTGGAATCGCCATCAGTGAATTTGATTTGAGGACTGATGACAGTCCAGACAATTCATGGATTTTTTAGCAAAATATAGACTCCTGTAATTACTTCATGCCCTTCATGCTTAACCCCTTGGGTACCAGAAGGGTACGCAACATATTTTTTCAAGGAGTTAAAAAAGTCCTTAATGCATTTCTGTGAAATCGGAAGGATTTGTCGGAACTGGCAATGCGATTTAGATATCCAGCATTTCAATCAGATTTGTCATTCCATTCAACAGTTATAGGTCTGTGAATATCAGCATTTAACTGTAACTGTTTGCAATGCAATGCACAACCCCTCTAAGTGCTCAGAGGGATAAAGGTGCTATAATGTGATGGTATAATCTATAAAGGTCTGGGAGCTGACCTCCTGATGAAGTCGGGGCTGTGTTAGGAGCTGAACAGGAGGCAGAAAAGGGGACTCCAGTGCTCCTTTGTTGGTCATATGAGTAGAGAATGAACTGCGAGACTCAAGTCTCTCAGTTAAGTCTCAGGTCATACATTGTGCAGGTCCCCATAGATCCTCTGTGCCTGGCTAGAAAGCCTGACAGAGGGTCTGTTAAGGCTGAGAGCACCACCCACAAAGTTTGCAACTGAGGGTGACATATTTCCATGTTGCGTTCCTGCCTGCTACCATCAGGGAGTGGGGGGGTCTCGCTTTCCGTCTCCCAAAATGGCTGACTGGAGCTTTGTTGGCTCTGCACAGCCCTGGGGTTTTACTTAGTACAACATGATAATTGGCCTTTAATAAGAAAATTATGTTTATTTTTCACTTCACAACTATGAAGCCTGTTTCACCCTAGGCTGACCTTCTTGTGACCTTCTTTACCTATCACCAGCCTGGTGTCAAGCTTTCAATGCTCAGGTACTTGTAAAAGATGCATTTCTTGATTATCTTCCCAAGATAGCGATGCTGACTCTTCTGGCTTCAGTACATGTCAGAATATGTGTGATAAGACTGTTGAGCCTCAGTGGATTAGATAAGGTGAATCAGGACTGATAATATCACTGCATCAAAGTAATGGATTGCATATCACAACAACAAATGTCACTGCTGAAATGTGCTGTAATATTTAGCAGGTCACATGTTTGGAGTGACTTAAAGGTCAGCTACACCTATTAGGAATAAGTGGCTTTTAATTTGTGTATAGGAACAATAAACGGTTTCTTTTTTTTAACCCTTTCAGTGCCAGTGGGGTGTGCAACGCATTGAAAGGGTTAACAAAAAATCTAAAGCAAACATGTTTCTCTCTCTTTTTTTTTTAACCCCTTAAGTTCCGGCCACACGAGCGGCCAGCACTTAAGGACCATGGACCATTTTTTTTTTTTTTTTGGCGATCCGGTTCAGGGCTCCCTGAATGGCATGCAGCCCTGAAAACCATGACAGTCCTGGCACATCATGGGTCCTTATTGCACGCCAACCAATGACGTGTCAGGACCGACATGGGTCCTTAAAGGGACAGTAATGTCCCATAAAAATGCTTACAGTTTTGTAGTGCTTAAAAAAATTAATCTATATGCCACAAATCATATCTCTCAAACCGCTACAACGTGTGCCTGATTTGTAGACTTTTCCAATGAAGTAATTCTTTTTAAACAATACGATTTTGGCTCTGCTCAGAGCCTCCTCGTGTCGGCTGACATGGATCTCCTGCTGTCAGCTTTACAGCTGACATCAGGGAAAGGGGAGGAAGGGGGGAACTGTGAACAGGGGAGGGCTGGCCTGGGGGGCAGGGGGGCAATTGTCCCCTGGGCCAGTCATATGTCTGGGCTGATGGGCCACTCCCACTTGTTGCTGCAAATGTAGCTACACTAGTGATACCACAGAGCTTACAACTGAAATGGAGCTGCAATCCAAGTGGAGCTACACTAGTAGCATAACCCATTTCTATTGTAAGTTATATGACAATACTGTTGTAGCTTTACTTAGATTGTAAGCTCTGCAGCTGCACCAGTGTAGCCCTATTTCAATTGCAAGCTTTGTGTTATTGCCTTACTTCACAACACTAACCATTTGAGTGCCAGAGGGGTATGCCATGCATTGCGATACCCCTCTGGCACTCAAAGGTTTAATGGCAATTTTAAAATTTAATAAAAAGGGGTGGGCTGGGACAGTGGACTGAAATGATAGTAGAATTGGGCCACTTGATTGTAGTTGCCCTCCAGGCCACAAGTTGCCAGCCCTCCCCTGACTGTGAATGCCAAAATCTCTCAAACCATAGCTGTTTGAGAGAGAGGATTTGTGACATATAGTTAAATTTTTTAACCACTACAAAACTATAAGCATTTTATGGGACATTACTGTCCCTTTAAGGGGTTAAAGGGATAGTAATACTTAAAATGTAAAAAAAAATATGTTGTAGGGTTTATCCCCCTGAGTAAAACAAGGGCACTCCCACTGCTGAAAGGTGTTTCATTCAAAAGATATTAATTTTCAAAGTTGAATTTTTTAGATGCAATATCACAGTGGCCTGAAATTGTACAGTGGCGCTGTTGCTACACGATCCTATGGACAGCTCTGGTCAATTGACCATAAATCTCCATAGGATGGTGTAGCAACAGCGCCACTGTACAATTTCAGGCCACTGTGATATTGCACCTAAAAAATTCAAGTTTGAAAATTAATAACTTTTGAATGAAACACCTTTCAGCAGTGGGAGTACCCTTGTTTTACTCAGGGGGATAAACCCTACAACATATTTTTTTTTACATTTTAAGTATTACTATCCCTTTAAGAAACAATCTGTGTCCAAAATGCCAATTTTTTTTTACAATGCATTTTATGGGAGAGCTTGAGAAAGAAATGGACTTCTGCTCTGCATAGTAAATGATGAGGGTAGTAGAGAATTGCAATTTCTATTCATTGAGATATTGAGTGATGGGTGGGGGGGTTCTCAATTAATTGGGACTTTGAATTCCTTAATGGCTAGAGAGCTCTTTAAAGGGATAGTAATGTTTCACAACAAAAACAGCTGCAATTAATCATCATAGTATTTGGGCCATGGATAGTGGTATTCCATTACTGTCAGAGTTGTAGTTCAAGAATAATTGAATGATCAAGTATCCCCCTCCACCCCTTTTACCTAGTGTAACACTGCTCATCTCAAAGCAGCAAGACTGTCCGGATGGATCACAGAGAGGAATAATCTTCAGTGATCATAAGGAAAAACCTTAAGAACCCTGTCAATGGGGCAGGATTTCCCTTATGCTCACAGTAAGAAGATTGTCCCTTGCTGCGACCTGTCTGGTCAAGAGACCAGATTCCACATCTGAGGGGAGGTAGTTTACACTAGGTAAAAGGGGCAGGAGGAGGATACTTTATCATTCAATTACTCTTGAACTACAACTCTGACAGTACTGATATAACACTCTCCATGGCCCAAATACTATGAAGATTAATTTGAGCTTCTGTTTTGGTGAAACATTACTATCCCTTTATTGCTGTGTTTCACTGTGCGATGGAGACCTCCCTGCCAATCAAGCGATTAAAAACTTGATTTAAATCAATGGGAATTTTTTTTTTTTTATCTTACCCTCCCATGACGCAGTTTGTGTTGTTTCAGAACTGCACCTCTTCAGCTTGAGGAAAAAGGGCATAAGTAAAAAAAATCTGAAATCTCACACTATAACACCCTTGGATATTCAGGTCACTGTATTTTATATATCTTTGTTTTTCAGGTAGCGGCAATCCTGCGGAGGAGAAAATTAGATTACTATGTACACAAACTACTACCTGAACTCTTTCAGTCCACTTCTTTCCTGACCGCTAATGGCAGCTTATACATTGCCTTCTTCTGTATTCTGAGGTGCGTAAGGCTGGTTTTCACTTATTTTGGGATTCTGGGATTCTGAAGGTGATGTACTAGGAAAAAGTTCTGCTATTCTGGGGCAATCCAACTGCATCAGTCCAAAAATCAAACAAAAATGCCCCACAATTCTCACTGACTTAAATGGGGATTTTAAAGGGATAGAAATGTTTCACAATAAAAGCTGCTCCAATTAATCTTCACAGTATTCGGCCATGGAGACTGTCAGTTGTAGTTCAAGAGTAACTGAATGATATAGTAGTACCTGGAAACAAATGCAGCTCAGATTGACGCTCCTATAAGGAGGATCATGTAATGCTTTATTTCAATATGTTCGGTGTTGCAGTTCAAAAGGAATTCACTGCTAAAGGATCCCCCCCCACCCCTTTTACCTACATCATGCTACTTCTTTCATCCAGCCGAATGCAGCGCAGTGAGGAGCAATCATCAAGGAAAAGCTTGCCCTTCTTTGTCAACTTTGTCATACTCTGTGTATGAAGAATGTCCCTCGCTGTGCACTGTCTGGTCCCATGTCCGGAATCCACATCTAAGGGGAAGCGACTTATAGGATGTAAAAGGGGCATTAGCATTGAATTACTTTTGAACAACAACAGGGAACATATTGAAATAAAGCTTTACATGATCCTCTTTATAGGAAAATGAATCGATTTGTTTACAGGTATTACTATCCCTTTAAAGGTTCCTTGCGTTCTGACTGTTGCACCTCTGGAATTTGAGCAAGTAGGTACATATTGCATAAAGTCTACATTATGAGAAGCTTTAAGGGTTAATATTTCAAAGAAATGCAAAAAAAAGTGTACCAGTGCACTCACAAATCTCAGACAGATTTATTACAAATTATATCCCTAAGAAGGAATGATTAAGATGGTGCTACAGGGGAATACAAAGTATAGAAAAAACCCAGATAACCCTGGTAAACTAGCACTCACTCTTATTGGTCAAAACTTCCTGGGAATTGTAAGTCAGAATGATGTCACACACTAGTAGTTATAAGACTTAACCTTTAATAATCTCATTAAAAACATAAAAAACAGAGGTAGCGAATTAAAAACTGTGTTAAAGATCAACGACTCCTAATATAGCAAGTCAAGTTTTTAGGGCATATAACAGAATTTCTCTATATGGGATGTGTAATTTCAGTCTCTGGTGTATTTTAATACTATTTTTGCATTATCAAGGCTTTACCTATAAATGTGATTGTATATACATACATTGCCACTGTAGAAAACTGCAATATAAACCAATAGATGACAAACATATGAATCCTTCTAGCTATTATTAGATGTTGATATAAATGAGTAAAGTATCAGAGGATGTTTGTTTATGCAATGTCCTCACTCATTATCAACATGTTAGAATTACTTAAAGGGATAGTATTACTTCAAAATTACTATCCCTCATATTGTAGCCCTTAATAAACTGAGTTAAATGACACCAGGGCATCTCTCAAATCTTTATAGTTTAAGAGATAGCCGCTTTCAAAGTTTCCTCTCCCCTGCTGTCAGCGTTCTGCTGCCAGCAGGAGAATCCGGTCTCTGAATCAAGCAGAGGCTCTTCAACAGAGCTGATATCTCGTTATGGAAGGAAAAATTATTCATTGAAACAGTCTTCTACGTGTACTTGGTAACCAAGCACACGTAGAAGACTGTTTCAATTAATCATTTTTCCTTCCATAACGAGATATCGGCTCTGTTTAAGAGCCTCCGCCTGTCCCGGGACCGGATTCCCCTGCTGCACGAATCACCACACTCTCCCCAAAAACTGAACCTGCCCACATAATTCTCAGAGATCTGTCATGGCTCCCAATTCAGCAGCGCATCAAGTACAAAGTCCTTCTTCTGACCTTTAATGCTCTCCACACTGCTACCCCTCCTTACATCTCTTCCCTCATCTCCTATTATGTTCCTGGCCGCTTCCTTCGCTCAGCACACAAAGCACTTCTTGTTGTACCATCCACACTCTCTGCCCTCTCCCGTCTCAAACCTTTCTCGCTTTCTGCTCCATACCTGTGGAACTCCATACCCCAATCCTTACGTCTAGAACATTCCCCCTCTGTCTTTAAGTCTACCCTGAAGTCCTATCTTCTGGAGCACTAGGACCATGCACTGCCTTGGGCCAAACTCAGCACTTGTAATCTCACCACTTAACACCCTCTTACCCCATTGTATGTCTCCCTTTACCCATTTAGACTGTAAGCTCCTTGGGGCAGGGACCTCTCTCCCATTGTTTCTATGAATGTCGCACTTATTTCATCCCCTCTTATTTATTGTAACATATGTCTATTGTAAGGCGCTGCGTACACTGCGTGGCGCCATATAAATAAAGATATACATACATACATACATACATACATAATATCCGTAAAACTAAATTCCCCCATCAAGAGACACAATTTGTAGGTTTTAAAAATGAGCTAACAAATTAATTAATCTGTGCAGGGACGTGCAACATCTGGCCTTTTTTGGAATTCAATTCCATGGCCCTCATGCGACCGTCAGCTGGCTGAGGATTTTGGAAGCTGTGGCTCAGCAACAGCTGGAAGGGTTGTCTACTACTGTTTTAGATCTTTCCACAATTGAACTTTGTTGGTTTTTATTGGATTTCCCTATCTCTACATGTTGCTCTCAATGGACTTTATTGAAGAAGCTAAGAAAGGGCAACTCTAGTGCATGCAGTCTGCACCATAGGATACAAATAACCATTTCCCAAATTTCCCTTGATTTTAAAGTGTCAGTCATTCTCCTTCTTCACTTTCAATAGTCTGCAAGTCCATAATACGTAAAGGCAAATAATTGGTGAAGATAAAAAAGAAAATACTAAAACGTAAGTTGACTTACCTTTTATGCACTTGCATGGAGGTTGACTGTCACTTTAAATCCTTGATTGCTAAGTAATTTGTTTTAGAATACTCTTCTATTCAAGGGGTTAAAACCCCATTGAAATAGGTAGAGGTCTTTATTCGTCCCTGATGGTGCATATGGTGTGCTCCAGAATTGTTCCACTGTAGTGTAATGGCTCCAGACTTGAAACAAGGATAGGAGCGTAGAGGCAGAGGCTGGAGTAGCTGAAGAAGGCGCAATGTCTCTACTACTAGGTAGATAGAAAGCGCTGCTAGGGTTCGGCTGTTGAGATTGAGGTTCACCATAAGTTTATGTGTTAAATGTGACTGCAAGGTTAAATATCTGACTTCAGTTGAGCCAGTACAGGTCAGGTCAGATACATTGAGTGGCAGCAGAGACTAACAAGTTGTTGAGGTCAGCAAATGTCTAAGACAAATGGTAGATGTAGCTGGATATAGTACAAAGGTCCTGGCAGACAGGACAGCTCATAAACATTTAGTCAAGCCAAGGTTCAGTGCAGAGCCCAAAAGTTGGAGGATTCAGGAAAAGACGGCATGGAGACTGGGCAGTGTATGTAGGCGGAGCAATAATTTTTGCACAAATGTGACCTGGAACCAATGCCACCATGTAGTGGAAATATTTATATAAAGTCTCTAAACATCATGCAGGACAGGACCTGCGAAGAAGGAAGGTGCTAAAGGTGAGTACGACAGCACCCCATTTCAATGGGACGTCTCCAAGCAACCAGGCTACTCTGGATGTGAGCAATGGAATTTGTGAACATGAATGGGGATGTGGGTGTCCAGCAATGTTACTTTGGCCCATATCCTTCTCAGTCAGTAAGGAACAGCAGAGGCGGTGAATCAGACTCAAATCGATTTTCTTGACCACAAATTTCTCCTCTCCATTGATCACCATAGAACCACTAGAACGATCAAATTGATTTTACATGAGTTTCTTTAACAGTGAAACATGGAAGGAATTTGCAATATTCAGAGCAAGAAGTAGATCCAGTCAAAAAGTGAGATTTGTAACTGGATCCAAGACCTTCTTTAATCCATGGTAGTCAATATAGGAGCATAAGCCTGCAAGTCCTTCTTACAGACAAAGAAGAATCCTGCTTCAGCAAGCAAGGAGGATGACCTTGTTTCTAAATTTTCATTGATGTAATTGGCCAAAGCTTTGTTTTCCAGTTCAGAAAGTAGGAAAGAACAACCCTTAGGGTTAGTTGTACCTGAAAGTAATGTAATGGACCAATCTTATAGCTACTGTGGTGGGAGAACATTGACCATTTGGGAGAACATTGGCCATTTGGCAACAAAAAAGGTTCTACAGCTCTTCTTTTATACTTGAGAGTGGTTTTACAGAATAGCCACTACATGATACACCTTTGTTTGACATTTCTGATGACAAAATGTGCTCTATGCTACTATCTTGCCATCAGTGTAGCCAATGCTGGCATTATACTTACAAAACCAGGTAGGCCTTGGTTGATTGTGGCATGTGGTGCTGGATAACTTCACAGTACATTACTTACTTGTGGAGGACTCCAACTTCTGCTTCGATTAGACAGGTTTCCATAGAAATTATACCTTCCACAAGGGGCTTCCCATCCACTGAAGAGATGGTCAAAGGAACAGCTTTCGCTAACAGAGAAATACCTTTATTTAGAAAATGTTTTACCAGGAAGAATACATTGAGATTTCTCTTGTTTTCAAGTATGTCCTGGGGTGTTTACAGCGAGAGTTGCATATTTGCAGAAATATATACACACACACACACACACACATATTCTAAAAATGTTATATACAATTGCATATTGTTTTTAGAAATGAAGAAGCAGTTATTTTTAAGGATTTTAGATTGGGAGAAGATCTGATTTTTTCAGGTTATTCCAGACTTTCGGAGCTCTGAAGGAAAAGGCAGATTGACCGGCTTCTTTCTTGAAATGTGGGATACTCAGTGAGTTGTTAGCAGTGGAGCGGAGGTTATAGTTACCTTGTGAAGAAAACTGCTAGCAGCACAAGAATTGAAGGCTTGGGTACCCACTGAATGTCTCTCCCAGCTTAGGTGAACTAGAATCAGAACATGGCTAGGGAGATGGAGGCTTAATTGAGGACACACTTTGGACTTCTTCCTGGTCTTGGCAGGAAGGCCTTCGTCTTGCTTACCAGGCACCTTCTTATTATATGGTCTTCTAGATCAGTGGTTCTCAACACCTGTCCTCTGGACCCACTAACAGGCCAGGACTTAGGGATTTCTCTGCTAGAGCACAGGTGTGGTGATCAAAGGTTCATTCACATTGATTAACTCACCTGTGCTCTAACAAGGAAATCATGTGATCAGAGGCTCATTCACATTGATTAACTCACCTGTGCTCTAACAAGGAAATCATGTGATCAGAGGCTCATTCACATTGATTAACTCACCTGTGCTCTAACAAGGAAATCATGTGATCAGAGGCTCATTCACATTGATTAACTCACCTGTGCTCTAACAAGGAAATCATCAAATCCTGGACTATTAGTGGGTCCTGAGGACAGGAGTTGAGAACCACTGTTCTAGTAGCAGACGGAGGGCAGAGGTTTTAAAACTTACCGGGAGACAAGAGCCTATTCCCCAACTGCTTTTTCTGGGTGGGAAGGTCAAGGGTTATAAGGTCCCCTAAATCTTCTGGAAAGACTCCACAAGTCAGGGCATCTTTCATTCTCTCAAAGAACTCTCTTGAAGGCTGCCTTCTGATCCCTCTTACTCCAGTCAATCTCAGGTTCCAAGGTGAGAAACTCAGTGTCATACTTCTTCACAGTCCACTTGACCTGAATGAGCTCCAGGAGAGGGAGCTGCTCCACTAGAGGCTTTGCAGCCAGGGCATTTAAAAACAAAACAAAAAAACGCTCAGAAAGCCCGGGTAAAGGTGCCACAGTCTTCTAAAAGGGTATTGTTCTTTTTGACTATGGGAGAAACCCAGGATAGGGCCTCCCATGTCAACAGAGAGATAATAAAGGTCACATTGGCAGAATGAGATCCAAAGGTCTGTGGCTGGTTTTGAAGGTGGAAAAGGCATTGGCTAAGAAATCCAGATACTTGGATATTCTTCCAGACAAGCATATCAAGAGGGGGATGCTATGTGCTTCACTGTTCTCAGAAGGTCTCCCCAGGTGGGCTGCTAGAGGCAAAGACAAAGTAGCAGTAGCATCTGGGTTGGAACCCAGAAGAGAAGAGGATCTCTTCTAGAATGGCATCAAGTTTACTGCCCAAGAGCTGTATGTGGGAGGCGTGGGAAGACAACATCTGGTCCTGGTTATCCCGCCATTACAAGACTCTGGTGGCCTTTGTGAGATCCATAGTTTGGCCTGAGCAAGCTGTAATAGCTGTAGACCTGAAAAATGGATATAACCTCGTAGGCGGAAGCCGGAGTAACTGAAGAAGGAGAAAAGTCTACTAGATGTTGAGAGAGCAACGGTAAATATTCACAAAAAGTCACAAAAACATCTACAAGCCTGTGTGCAGGTGAAACAGAACTCATGAAGAAGTGAGAAGACAATGGTGGGATTTAGAGTCTGGAATATGGGCTTCCGGAATATGGCTCAAAGTTTTCAAATTACCTAATTTCTGTGTAAGTTAACTGCTCTTAGATACAAATGGGTTAGATTTTTATGAGAGTTAGTAATAACTGTTTTATGAAAGGTTTAATATTATTATTAAAATAAAGCAAAGCATATAAGTGTTTTTGCTATAACTTTGATAGTTTTAGTGTAATATTGATGTAAAGTTTAACCCTCCTTCCCCTTTTAGCTGCATCAGCGTTCTAGCTGACAAACTTGGATTGTGGTCTGTGGACTGGACAGCTCGTTTGGAGAGCCGAAATAGCAGTGTATACAAAGAAAATCTTCATGACAACAGTCTACTGCCTGAAACCAGGCACACTTTTTAGGCCGTTGCCATGAAGATTTTGCTTTGTATACACTGCTGTTTCGGCTCTTCAGACGAGCCGTCTGGTCTGCAGACCAGAATCCAAGTTTGTCAGCTACAGCGCTGATGTAGCTAAAAGGAGCGGGAGGGGTAAATTTTACATCAATATTACACTAAAACTAACAAAGTTATAGCAAAAATGAAATAACACTCTCTATGGCTCAAATACCATGAAGATTAACTGGAGCTGCTGTTTTTGTGAAATGTTACTATCACTTTAAATCCTTGTACTATTTAAAGGAACAGATCATTAAAGACTATTAGACACATTTGTCAGCTAGAGCGCTGATGTAGCTAAAAAAGGGGCGGGAGGGGTACACTTTACATCAATATTACACTAAAACTATCAAAGTTATAGCAAAACGACTTACATGCTTTGCTTTATTTAATAACGACAATATGAAACCTTTCATACAACAAGTATTACTATCCCTTTATCCTGATTTGTAAAAAAAAAAAAAAAAAAAAAAAGCACGCACAGGCACACACATGCACGTTTTAAAAGCCACCTGCAGTTTTTAACAGCCCTGAAGTAACACGTTAGGCCAGTGCTGTATTTAAAGGTTCAAGCACAGAACAGAACTCACTTAAGAAATTGCACAGCTTGCGCATTGTTCGGCAGTGATGTCTTTCTGTATAAAGCTTTGCAATATGCAATAATTTATAATGACCATTGCAACACCTGCTCTATAGCTGATTTTAATTGGACTTTACTTCCTGTTGAATTTTAGCACATGGCCCTGTTCATTGAAAAAAGCTTTAGAAGAAGTGTTTTTTTTAATGATCACATCTTAAAAAATTGCATATTTTGCCAAGAGTAAAAGAAAATTGCATCCTTCTTTTACATTTTGGATTTCCGTTATTATTGACAGAAATCTCATTGGGATGTGCATGTCTGTGTCACTTACTCTAGAAATGTTAGCATTCACATTTTAGTCTGCAGTGTCCTGTTAAAAGATTTGAGGGAAACTGGGACATGGTCATTTGGACCAAAATCAAGATTTCTGTATTCTTAGCTTTAACCCCTTGGATGCTAAAGGCAAATGATTAATCTAGATTTTAACCATGTTGGATTCTAGAAACATATCCAGCACATTAAGCTGCAATGGGTTGGAGACATCTCTTGTATTCAAGGGGCTAATAGACCATTAACGCTTTTTAATGAGACTCCAATCTGGGTGACAGATCATCTTTGAAGGGAAACTACAGTATGTGAGTAAGTGGCTTTTAGTTTGTTAGCAGAAAGACTTTCCTAAGAAGAATTATGTCATTCAGCAGTCAGATGCACATACATCCAATACGTTAGAAACATTGCTGTCATCCAAAGAGTAAAAAAATATTAAAGGGAAAAAAAAAAAAAAAAAAATATATATATATATATATATATATATATATATATATATATATATATATATATATATACACAGACTATTAATGAAAAATGTTCCTTAAAGGGATAGTAATGTTTCAGAATAAAAACAGCTCTAATTGTCTCTTAAGTACTTCTACCCCCTTCCCATGCCTCTCCTCACTCTCTGTCGCTATGTGTTTTATTCCTTATAGATTAAAGGGGTAGAAATGTTTCACAATAAAAGCAGCTCCAATTAATCTTCATAGTATTTGGGCCTTGGAGAGTGTTATTTCAATTCTGTCAGAGTTGTAGTTCAAGAGTAATAGAATGATAAAGTATTCCCCTCCTGCCCCTTTTACTGATGTAACACTGCTCAGCTTAGAGCAACAGGGAGTGTCCAGTTAGATTGCAGAGAGAGACAAATTTCAATTAATATAAGGGAAAAAGTTGAAAAACCTGTCGGGGGGGGGGGGGCAGGGTTTTCATTGTTCTCATAGTAAGAAGATTGTCCCTTGATGTGAGCTGTCTGGTCTATGTACTGGATTCCACATCTGAGGAGTGGGGGCTTACACTAGGTAAAAGGGGTGGGAGGGGGAAACTTTATCATTCAATTACTCTTGAACTACAACCCTCACAGTAATGAAATAGCACTATCTATGGCTCAAATACTATGAAAATTAACTGGAACTGCTGTTTTTGTGAAACGTTACTATCACTTTAAATCCTTGCACTATTTAAAGGAACAGATCATTAAACACTATTATACACATTTATCCATCCATGAAGAGAAACTGAACAAGAGTGTTCATGAAGTACCAATACTGATTAACCAAAGTAAACAAATACCTACTATATATATGTACACAGGGCCGGATTTCCCAATAGGCAGAGTAAGCAGTTGGCTTAGCTGTGCTGGCCACACCCACATTCTGTATTTTTATTTTTTTTGCTCAAGATACAACTAACACACAGTCTGCAATTTTTGGGGCACACATACGATTTGTCAAGGAATAATGAAGGGTACAAATGAGCATAAATACAAACACACTGTTCATAACAACTTTATAAATATATGTTTGAAATCCAACATTCACATGTTTGACAAAGTCTTTATAAAAAAGAAGGCGCACCCTAAGTGGATGTCAGCAACACACCAACGTGTCATGGCACACTGGCTGAGAACCACTGATGTAAAGCTATCAATATAAACTGCTTATATCTTATGCTTTTTAATCAGTGAAATTGTTTTAGTGATTTTTGATTTAGTAGTTAGGGACTCTTACCTCAGCACGGCTGAGTTTTCTGACTGGTGTGGCATCTTGTTCATAATTATTTACTCCCCTGTCCTGAACATTCCTTACTATAGAACATAACCACTTCCACCAAAGAGGTGGAATAAATTAATGGAAAGGAAAAATCCTGCAAATCCCACCAAAATTAATGACCCCATTCAAGTAAGCATCTGGCCAGTGACAGTTCCTCTTAAAGGGATAGTATTACTTCAAAATTACTATCCCTCATATTGTAGCCCTTAATAAACTGAGTTAAATGACACCAGCGGCATCTCTCAGACCTTTATGGTTTAAGAGATAGCCGCTTTCAAAGTTTCCTCTCCCCTGCTGTCAGCGATCTGCTGCCAGCAGGAGAAACCGGTCTCTGAATCAAGCAGAGGCTCTTCAGCAGAGCCGATATCTCGTTATGGAAGGAAAAATGATTAATTGAAACCGTCTTCTACGCGTGCTTGGTAACCAAGCACACATATAAGACACTTTCAATTAATAATTTTTCAATTAATTTGCAGGATTTTTCCTTTCCATTAATTTATTCCACCTCTTTGGTGGAAGTGGTTATGTTCTATAGTAAGGAATGTTCAGGACAGGGGAGTAAATAATTATGAACAAGATGCCACACCAGTCAGAAAACTCAGCCGTGCTAAGGTAAGAGTCCCTAACTACTAAATCAAAAATCACTAAAACAATTTCACTGATTAAAAAGCATAAGATATAAGCAGTTTATATTGAAAGCTTTACATCAGTGGTTCTCAGCCAGTGTGCCATGACACGTTGGTGTGTTGCTGACATCCACTTAGGGTGCGCCCCCGCCCCTTTTACCTATTGTAAGCCATCTCTTCTCAGATGTGGAATGCAGTTCATAGACCAGACAGATAACAGCAGGGGACAATCTTCTTCCTATGAGAACAATGAAAGCCGTGCCCCCCTTGACAAGTTTTTCATGTTTTTCTCTTATCTTAATTGAATATTGTCCCTCTCTGCAGTCTGCCTGGGCACCCCCCTTCTGCTCATCATTGAATTACTCTTGAACTACAACTCTGACAGAATTGAAATAACACTCTCCAAAGTCCAAATAGTATGATGGTTAATTAGAGCTGCTTTTATTATGAAACATTACTATCCCCTTAAGCGTAAATTTGGTCTGGATTCCATTGTAGATGATAATTAACTTATCTCACAGATTGCTATTGAAGTCTAAAGGAAACCATGGTGAAAAAGTTAGTTACAATCAAGTCAAGTAGAATTCTGGCCTGTCTTGGAGCGTTCTTTGCCTTTAAAAACAATAATGTAACAGACAACATCATTATTAACTAATAAGATGCACATAGACATGGCTCCTTCTAATGTAGATAGGATAAACTGTCTAGAGAAAGAGTAATCTTTCTAAACATACTGATGTGAACATTAAATAGACCAGACTGCTAAATCATAACAATCAAATAAACAAATGCAGTGTACCATCACACACCATAGATCACAGCTTCCAGAGAAATGGGAAGTGAGTGTTGTTAAACTAAGATAGAGGTGAAGAAAAGAATCCAAATCACATTCAAGTGGATCAAAAGAGCAAAGCGAGAAAAGCAGAACACACTAGATAAAATTAATGCAGTATGGTTAGATGCCTACCACACAAAGAGATACTGCATTCCAATGGACAGAGTGATGTAAGATTTAGCAAAAAATGTAATATCTTGTAACGCCACAGTTACTAGAGTAGTTTTAGTAGGATTTCTGGATGCAGAATGGATATATGTAATGGGCTGTCTATGTGGTCTGTCAAACTTCACTAATAACAATGATTTTCCTTAGGGCGACATGAATGCTTAAAGGGATCAGTAGTTGATTGTCATGGCAGCCCACCCAGCTGTTCACTCACACGGACACATATTTCTCTGTGTGAGTAATTTTAAAGTATCCTGAGCACTGACTAACCTCAGTAAGTGCATAGGACAGATTCACACAGAATTATTGTTTTTTTTGAGAGAACGTTGGGTGGGAAGGGGGATATTAAGTGGTCAATAATAATTTAATTACTGAGTAGTGCTCTTAAAGGGATAGTAATACTTCAATTTATCTTTATTTTATTTTGTAGGCATTAAAAAACCATGAGGAACGATATAAGTCTTATCTCTCAAATCTTTATGGTTTGAGAGATATTCACAAGCACAGTTTCCCCTCCCGCCCCTTTTACCTAGTGTAAGCCATCTCTTCTCAGATGTGGAATCCAGTCCATAGACCAGACAGATAACAGAAGGGGACAATCTTCTTCCTATGAGAACAATGAAAGCCCTGCCCCCCCTTGACAGGTTTTTCAGCTTTTTCCCTTATCTTAATTGAAGATTGTCCCTATCTGCAGTCTACCTGGGCACCTCCCTTCTGATCTGGCTGAGCAGTGTTACAGTAGTAAAAGGGGCTGGAGGGCGATACTTTGTCATTGAATTACTCTTGAACTACTGAAAGAATTGAAATAACACTGTCCAAAGTCCAAATACTATGATGATTAATTAGAGCTACTTTTATTATGAAACATTACTAACCCTTTAACCCCTTAAATGCTAGAGAGGTCTCCAGTGCATTGCATTGGGTCCTTGCTGATATGAACCAGTTGCCCCATTTAATTTGGCCATTTCCCTATCTAGCTAGCTCAGACATATTATTATTATCATGCATATGATGGCTGCATCAGTGGTTTTATGTAGGAATGTCACCATAGTTCCTAAACCGGCTTCCCATTCTGAATTACAATCACCTGATAGCAAGTATAACAGTGGACTTCTGTATAAAAAATTCTGGGGCAAAACAACTGTACTGTAAGGGTTATAAGAATTCTTAAATTTGCCATTGACCCAAGCAATGCAGTTGACTGGTTGTGGATAATGGGAGTTGTATTTTCCAGTAGCTCCAGTGCCAAAAATTGCCTGTCTTTGATATGACCTCTTGTTGCATAAGGCTCAACACAGAGTTTGGTTGCCCTTCTCATCCATGTCTATAGAGATGAGCTAATCTGGCATAATTAGATTTTTGATTTGTGAGTCGATTCATAGGATTAGTTGAAAATATCTAGTATAGGGGAACCAATCTGTGAGGAGAAGGTGAGAAGTGTTAGATGTGGTGAACTGGTTGGGACGTGTGTGTCTATATATGCCTGTATACATGTGATGAGATACCTGATGCAGCAGATAAAGTGTAGGTTGGTGGATTGGTGGACTATTCCATACTTTATGAAGCTTATTTCATGGAATAACTAAGCGATCCCAGTTCAATTTCTGGAAAAAAAAATACTATAGTTCCTGCTGAGTCGAATAAGGGTACTCCCACTTTTTGGAGAACAGGATGAGAGATGCTCTAAGGGAAGATGTTATGGCGATGTGTATTGAGCATATCACCTTGGTGAAGTAGACACATCTCCATATGCACTACGAAATAGGGATGTAAAGGGACGGGTGGAGAATAGCTGCATTAGCATGCTGGGATGTTGTACTGCTGGTAATGTGGACACCAACAGTTTGAGAAACCTGAGTCCTGGGCGCATTCACTCTGTCCCCACCCACTTGACCACTGGAGGAGTGAAGAGGATCCACTCAGCACAAACAGAATCACTCCTTAACCCCTTAACGACATGTGACGTACTATGACCGTCACGGTCCTTGAAATACTCAAGGACCGATGACGGTCATAGTACGTCACGTACTTTTTACTTACAGTGCTCTACCGGGAGCGCTGTAAGTAAAAATAGGGCCTGAAATTGACCGCTCCAAGATCGGAGCGATCTCTATCAGGCCCCATAATGACACGCCGATACACGCGGCGGTCACATGTACCAGCGCGTCCAAGTGGTCCTATGCGGTCCTTATGGGACGGAAATGTCCCAGGACCGCCGGTCGTTAAGGCGTTAAACCTTTCAGTGCCATAGAGCTTTGCATTGCATACCTCTGTGGCAGAGAAATGGTTAAGACGTTATGGCTGGATAAATAAAGGTGTTATGATCAAATAAATTATAAATATCTCATATTTTTTCATTACCCCTTTGAGTGCCAGATGTGTATGTAATGTATTGCTTTGTAATGTGTTATATACCTTACATATACATTGCCCTTCAATACCAGCTAGAGATCTCCATGTGTGCTATGATCGATGCCACCATCCTGTGTTCTGATTGGACATTAGACTCTGACTGGTGGTGCCATTTGCCAGTCTGAGACCATCAACCTGAGAATTAAGGAATACAAGAAATGAACAACGGATCTGGACTGCAGATATTTTTAAAACAATAAGTTTGTAATTTATTAGTTAGCTGCTATGTTTTACACAAGTATGACTGTGAGTGATACACCAATAAGTGAAGGCAGAAGGGAGGAGCTGAGACCTGGGGAGTCATGTGAAATTAATTGTTTAACTGCGTTTCTCTGAGACTGGTAGGAATGCCATTTGAGGTACAGTGGCTAAAACAACTGCCATTGTGTATACTGCAGAGGATTTACCCCATCACATTGTTTTAGTCACATTGCCATGTGTCCGGCTCCACCACAGATGAGAGCGGATGTGTATTGCTGGCACCCACTCACCATGTGAGTGCATGTGGAGAACAGCCACATTACCATATAAACACAACCACATGACTCCGACAATGGCTCATTAACCTGCATTTCCATATGCAAATGAGTCATTGTTGATGTGGTGTCTGAAAAATCATAAACCTGAGGAAAGCATGACGGATTCATGGCGATGTTGGAAAATTGTGGCAGATTGGCGTTGGATTCATAGAGATGTGATGGTGAAGACATTTAAGTGCATGCTGTTGCTATGCCATTGACATGAGTTTGCCACTATATCACCATCCTGACCCATTTTTGACCTTCATTGCATCCCCCCCCTGGTATTCTACTGCATTCTATGGGACAGGTGAGTCACAGACTATGATATATTATTATTTTCATTAAAACTGCAATGTTTTATTTCTTGCTGTAGACCTCGATTTATTGCCTTTTGAAATGTTAACAGTTAAATAAATTTCCTCATTTATTAGCCTAAAATATTTGTTTTATTTACATCTGTTTTACACTTTGAAAGTTTGTAAATTTTCTCGGTGTTTTACTTTTTAGTAGGTAGCTTATGGAATAAGTGTTTATTCTATAAAATAACTAGTTAAAATGTATGCATATTCTCAGTGTTTTAAACTTAAATTGCTTTGTGTTTTGTTTAATCAAATAACTAGTGAAAATGTGTAATTTCACTTTAATTCCACACTTTAACTAAAATGGGCAGGTAATTTCCAAAATACGCACAACAAACACACACGCCATGATAATGTAACTGCTACAGTTAGAGATATTGGTTGTAAGCTTTTTGGAAATATATGTGTGCTGAGGGAGCACTTGTATGACTGAAAGTTAGAGGAGAGCCATGTGTGTGTGTTTGCATACCTCCCAAGTGCCCCTGTTTAGTAGGGACAGTCCCTCTTTGAGACCCAAATCCCTCTGTCCCTCTTTTTAGACGATCAGAATGTGTGGTGCGTAAATAAATGTATCATATTGCTCCACAGCAATACAACTCACATGAATGTAATGTCCCGCCCACCAGCCACGCCCCCAACACCACCCAAAACAAAAGTGTCCCTCTTTGGCCATTTGAAATGTTGGGAGGTCAATGTCAGATTGGGCAAACATGTGGAATATGAAGTTTAATGTGGGGAAGTGTAAAGTCATGCATTTGGGAGGAAACAATCCCAAGGCTACTTATAAACTTAATGGAATAATTTTAGGTGACTCGTTGCTAGAAAAAGACCTGGGTATCCTTGCCAACTACAAACTTGGAAACAGTGACCAGTGTCAAACAGCAGTAGCAAAGGCAAACAAAGTCCTGTCTTGCATAAAAAGAGGTATTGAAGCAAGAGTGGATAACATTATTTTGTCATTATACAAATCATCGGTAAGACCTCACCTTGAGTATGCAGTGCAAATTTGGGCACCGGTTCTGAAAAAGGATATACTAGAACTAGAGAGGGTACAGCGGAGAGCAACAAAATTAATTAAGGGAATGGAGGACTTGACATATGAGGAACGACTAAACAAACTTGGTTTATTTACTCTAGAGAAAAGACGACTAAGAGGAGACCTTATCACATTGTACAAGTATATGAGAGGTCAATACAAGGATCTCTGCGGTGAGCTATTTATTCCAAGGCCTGCTCAGGTGACCAGGGGACACCCCTTGAGATTAGAGGAAAGGAGGTTTAAACTTCAGCAGAGGAAGGGTTTTTTTACGGTAAGGTCTGTCAAATTGTGGAATTCATTGCCCAGGGAGGTAGTTATGGCAGATACAATGGATACATTTAAGAGAAGATTAGATACATTTCTTTCAAAAGGGAACATACAGAGTTATACTGTTTATCAGTAGGCTGATCAGGAAGGTCTGATAAAGACTAATTTAATTGCTAGCAGGAAATCTATAAAATTCTCAGTTACTGAGGTATGAAGCGAAGGTTGAACTTGATGGACTTGTGTCTTTTTTCAACCTAATTTACTATGTTACTATGTTACTATGAGGTATGGTGTGTGAGTGTGTGTGTGAGTGTGTGTGTGTGTGTGTGTGTTGCTTCTACATCAGTAAGTTCCAGTGAAACATAAATTGATAATCTTAATGCCAGTGGGGTATTCAAATAAATATGATGCTTACAGAAAGCGCAGACTTGCACATTGAAACAAATTTTACCTTTAATCACCCTGATTAATTGTAGAAACATGTTTCATTGTATCTTCTGGTACAGAATGAAAAGTACTTTACAAAAAATTTATATATATATTTTAATATATTTCTTTTGCCCAAGTCCTTCATTTAAGATAATTCAATTTGAAATATGAGTTTGCCTGATTAATCTGGGATTTTAGAAATGCCAGTCAATTTTTTTTTCCAGCATAGCTTGGCAAGAGGGAGAATTAATGTTAGAGTAAGGAGCAATGTCTAGGCTTGGAAAGCAGTTGTAAAATTCCTTATAAAGTCTTTGGCTCATTGTGTAATAGAGAGCAGCTGCATGGGATTAAGCTCTCGAGTGCAAGGAAACCTATAGCGTGCCCTGTTCTTCTTTGCGTGCACTTTAGGATTGTTATACAGGCTTAGCCCGTGGAGACTTACTGCCCTCCTCCAACCTTAAATTACGACAAGATTTACCCTGTCATTCAAGATGCTCAAATTATCTTTTTTTACTTACAAATGTATATGGAAAATGGATTAGAGTATCAAACGCATTGTATGGGTATCCCTCTGGCGTTCTGAGAGTTAATATGAAGGAATCTATGAAAGTTCTTTTTTTTTTTTTTTTTTTTTTTCATATTTGGTGTAAAAGAAAAATATGCTTAGTAAGCATTAAATGTCTAAAATTCTGTGCCCAAAGCAATATTCCTAATGTCAGCATAGATAATCGTGGAATTTGACACTTGTATGCTTTTACAACTTTCCCCATGTGTGTTTAGGATTTTTGCCCATTGAGTGCCAGAGCGATGTACAGTGTATTGTAAAGCAGCCTGACATTTATTTTGTTGGTGGTCTTTTTATCCATAAAATGTAGAATTTAACTCTCTGAGTGCTTTGCAATGCGTTGCATACCCCTCTGGCACTCAAAGGGCCCTATGTTCAAAGGGATAACGACAAAAAAATGTTGTATGAAAGACAAAAATAAGTCATTGTATGCATGTGAAGTTCTGAATGTGAGAAATTTTGTTAACACATTTTTGTTGTTCTCTAAGACATTTTTTGTCGTTAGGTAAGACATTTTTTGTCTTTACATAAGACATTTATAGTCAGGACAAATGACATATTTCCGATCACAACCGACACTATCTGAAAATATTAACAAGCCCAATGACACTGTAGTTTCAAAAGTCATTACAAACAACAAAAGCTATTTCGCTACTTCTTTGAACATATGGCCCAAAGAGTTAATTTGTAGTTAAAGGAGCAGTACATTTTTTTTAATGAAAATGTATGTTATAGAGATTTTCCTGTTGAATAAAACAAGGTCACTCTCACTGCTGTCAGTTGTTTTATTCAGAAGTTACAAAAGTTCTAATAATCAGGAAGTGAATTTACTGCATTTACTTCCTGATAGTTCTGACAGGAAGTGACAGGCAGTTTCTATCATGGGCTGGACTTGATGGACGCATGTCTGTTTTCAGCCTACTATCTACTACTATCACATTCTGTGGAGAACTGTATATCACTGACTTTCCTCTCCATTAGAATGTAACAGAAAAACTAATTGGAATTTGATCACGAGAGGGTACTGCTAATGTAAATAAACACAGGTTTAACCTCTTAAGGGCCAGATGACGTGCTATGACCATCACGGTCCTTATACCCTTATGGACCGGTGACGGTCATAGCACGTCACATACTTTTTACTTACAGAGCTCTACTGGGAGCGCGGCAAGTAAAAACTGGGCCTAAAATTGACCACTCCAAGACTGGAGCAATCTCTCTTAAGCCCCAAAGCGGTGCGCTGGTATACGTAACAGGTCACGTGTACCGGCGCATCGTCAAGGATCAAAGTGGTCCTTAAAGGAAGGAAACTTCCCTGGACCGCTGGTCCTTAAGAAGTTAAACTGTAATAAGTCCAGCACCTAGCTGGTGCTGACCTGTGGCTCTGTCTGAATACCCTCCGTGTGGCCCTCCTTTAGTCAGAGAACTAATCTGGTGCGGACCTGGTGCTCTGGTAGACACTAGCGATACTGACTGCAGTTGTGAGTCAGTACTCACTCTGGTTGCCTTCCTTTGCATGAGACTGCCTTTCCATCACTGACTGCAGGCATGAGTCAGTAGTCTCCCTTGCTCCCTTTCTTGTTTGATGGCCTTTCTTTATGGGACTGCAGGCGTGAGTCCTTAGGGAGATCAATGGGTATGTGGAGGTCTATTCCGCTATTTGAGACTACCATTGGCTTCGGCCTAGTCTCCACAGTTTGGGAACGTAGTGGCGTCCTCCTGTTTCTGATAGAGGCTTGCTGCTTCGATCACCCTCTGCTCCTTCCTTGCACTTGATGTGATTTTGCTGTGATTACACTTCTAATAAAGATTATCAAAGTACCATCTGACTCCTGTTTTGCTTGTAAAAATGACACCACCTCCTAGTCCTACCCACCCTAATTAAGCCCCACCCACATTACAGTGCAAATGCTGTCATTTGGACGTTCTCTTCCCCTTCCCTCCTTGATTCTCCAGGGTGCTTTGGCTTGAAGGTTCCCAGGTATGTCTATGTTGGGTTTGGAAGCCCAACAGAGGGCCTATGGAGGCTGCAAAAGCAACCTGTGAAGTTTATGGCTCAGAACCCCGGGCATCTGGGATGCGCTGGAGCCATTCTGGGGCTACACAGTGTCTGTTGCCTGCTCTCATACGAACAGACCTGTAAAACATTGTCATTTCCCTTGAAAGGAATAATAATAATAATACATCCTGATTATAGACATACCTGGGAAATTTTTAGTCTGGACTCCCTGAAGGGAATAATAAGCCTCTGCCCCGAAGACCTGGTAATCAACCGCAAAAACCGGAGTCTCCGGGGTAAATCCGGAGAGTTCCTAGCTATGATAATAGACCCTCACACATGCCTGGGTGACAATGTAGTTAATAACTTTATCAAGGGTATTCTCCTCTAATCTCTCCATAAAGATCAATAGGTATCTGTTAGTTAAACAGATATCAACATCAGTGTAATGTAGGCCTTAATCTGAGCAGAAAATCCCATTGGCCTGGAAGGATTCTCTTATTTACCATGTATTATAAGATTATCTGTCCTCACAATAGACCTTCTTAATAAGCCTCAAACCCCTTTGAGTGACAGAAAGGTATCCAACATATTGCAACGCAATGTATTGGGTACATCACTGGTACTCAAAGAGTTAAGTGGGGGGGGATTGGGGGTCCTGCCAAGACAATCAAGTCTGATACGATGGACATGATATCCAGAACAAATGAAACACTCATTTTGCTGAATTGGTTCTTAGTGGCCATTAGGATTTTCTACCCAGGATAAGGTAAGTAGGGGTTTATTAATTGGGTGTGTTAGTGCTCTTTTAAATGGTACCTTTAACCCCCTTGAATGCTAGAGTGGTCTCCAACAGATTCTAGAGCAATGCTTTGGCGACTGCTGTGGCATTCAAGGGGTTAAAAGCTCCATTTCAATCAACAGGAAATTGGTCAATGTATATTTGCACTTGTGATCCACTTTTCTCTGTTTGTGCATATGTCACCTTACTTTAACACTGATTTGCTCTTTGGTTGGGTGCGACTACACAAACACTCTGAAATCAAAAGAGACTGAGAAAAAAGTGTAAAATTCTCTCTTTGCATTTAGTTTTTTCCTTTTTATTCTTTCTCATTTTGTCATGATTTCCACTGTGTAATCAAGGAAGGCTGCTCCTGTAATAAGCTTCCTCTTGTTTGGCCTGGCTGCCTTACTGCAGCCAAAAGGGATGTAGGAC